>JARQOC010000004.1:162642074-164099050 GCA_033576535.1 Allobates femoralis | reverse complement strand
TTGATTTTTAAAGCACATATTTTCCTAAAATAGTTTGTGGACTCCATTTGCAGAGCCCCTAAGTGCCAAAACAGCAGAAACCTGAGAAAAGATGTTGGACATGAGCGGGAACTTGTTTTTTGTAACTTGAGTTGAATACTATTTGGTGGTGATTTGGGTGCAGAACATTTTGGATCGGTTCACATTTATTTTGTGCTCCATGCTGAGCACTTACATTTGGGTTTCCAGCTACATCTCTGAAATACGTGAATCAGGTGAAACCCCTGATGGATTTAATCACTAATGAAGCAGCAGAGTTAGTGTTGACCCTGTTGCCCTCTGTTCACTGGTGTCCTTCTTTTCAAAGGTGCACAAAACTGTGGTTGACCACACTTTATTGCATGCCTAAAAATACATGCAAAAATATGGACACCATCATATCACCTATGAGATGAGAGTACAAAGTGACTGCCTCTGCCTCTTTACAGTGAATTTTTTTATTGAAAATTTTGTCTGTATTACGTTTTTCAGAGATTCAGATGTAATCACCAATGTTAGCAGTCAGGATGGAGCTCAGGATAAATGTGAACCAAGCCTTACTCTTTGGGAGGAAGAGTAAATAAATCAACAGCTGTTAAAGAATATGGGGCGGACCTACCATGGTGCAGCTGGTTCAGCTGCACCAGGGCCCTGACTGGGTAGGGGGCCCCTCAAGCCTGCAGGGGGGCCCCCAGCCGACCCCCATGTCTCTGTGTCAGAGGAGAGGGGTTAACTGAGGGAAGCTTCCTGCTTCCCTCGGCTGATCCCGCCTCTACTCTCCAGCCCCCGCACCCAGATCTACAATGCGGCACAGGTAAGAGCCGCACGCTCCCCCCTGCCAGAACCCCCCCCTTTTCTCACAACCAGCCCCCTGCCTGTCGCTGCCAGCATTACCAAAACCTCATCCTTGGGTCCTCGCCCGAAGCTGCCAGCATCCCAACCCCCCCCCCCAGTCCTCACCCAAGGCTGCACCAGGGCTCGGCAGGCTGAAGGTCCGCCACTGTAAAGAATTGACTACATTACTATTTTTAGGCCATTCACCCTGCGGTATAAGTGATTAGGTGGCTTTATTCGTCAGATCAGTATGATCACAGCGATGAGAGTTATATAAATTTTTTTTAGGTTTGGCTTCTATCACACTAAAAACGCTTCTTTTTACAAAATTAAAGTTTTCTTGCATCACCGAAGTTTGAAGGCTATAATTTTTATGTTTTTCTGCCGACAAAGTCATGTGAAGGCTTGTTTTTTGCAGGATGAGTTGGAGTTTTACTTGGTACCATTTTGGACCACATAACATTTTTTAATCGCTTTCTGTTCCACTTTTTCAAATCAAGAAGAAACCGCAATTCAGGATTTTTTTTTAATGCCATTTACCATGTTGTAAAAGTCATAAAACAGAATTATTCTTTGAATCAGTACGAATACAGCAATACCAAATGTACATTTTTTTTATGTTTTGCAGCTTTTACACCATAAAAACAATTTTAAAGAAAAAATAGTTTTTTCAATGCTGTATTCTGACATCTGTATGTTTTTTTATTTTTGTTCTTATGACACTATGACAGCGTATTTTTGCGGGACAAGATGATGTTTTTAATTATACCATTTATATTTTTATATGACTTTTTGATTGCGTTTTATTCCACTCTTTGTGGAAAGACATGAAAAGACATGTTTTTTGCTACTTTTTTTACGGAGTTTGCTGAAAAGGTTAACTAGTGTGACATATTCATAGAGCGTTGCACACAATAGACCTCGAGGCTGTAGGTCAGAGAAGGGTGGGGAGCGAGAAAACAGGCGCAGATCTAAATGTAAAAGTACAATATTTCTCAGAAGTACACTGGGCAAGAGAACTCACCTTTATTGTGTCTTGTTTCTTCGCATATCGACCCACTGGGGGTCTTACAGGGGTCTTTGTCTCCTTGGTATGCTGCTGCTATCCTCCAGAGAGCAGAACTCCCAGCTATGAGCCCGTGGAATGAAGCAAATAATCAAGGTATCCAGATGATTGAGCGCTCCCAAGGAGATTGACCTTATGATAAGGACTCTGACTCCTTTTTCTTTCTTGGAGATTTATTTCAATTAATTTTTATTTAATTAATAAGAAATAAAAATAATACTATGATATTTGGACCTTGACTTCGAAACACAAAAAGAAAAAGAAAAAGAAAACAAAGATAAAGATTAATAATGGAACAAAAGGGAACTAATACTGTTTAAAATACAATTGTTTTTTTTTGATTATACCCTTATATGTATATGTATATATATATACAAAAAGGAAGAGAGAGATATATGTGTATATTTATTCTATTGTTCTCTTTTTTATCTTGGGAGGAACTGAGTAACACTAATGAGACTGGATACTGAAGAGTCAGACATGTGTGATCAATATGATTAATTAGGAGGGATAACACACACTATATAACCTCCAAATTTTATGTAATACTTCATATACCTGAGGAAAGCTATTTTATGACATTTATAGTCGAAACGCGTTGTTTTAATTATGCTTTTATGACTTTTTATTACTGTGAAGCCATTTGAAATAAATCTCCAAGAAAGAAAAAGGAGTCAGTGTCCTTATCATAAGGTAAATCTCCTTGGGAGCACTCAATCATCTGGATACCTTGATTATTAGATTCATAGAGCGAGCAGTTGCAGACTCTACGATACCAAATTTGTTTTAACTTTAATTTTTTTTGTTCGGCTCTGCACATGTAACCCAGTAAAGGATTAAAGCAACACTTCAAAGAATACCTATTTATTGTTATTTTTTCTCATTTTTTATTCTTTAAATTCTGATTTATTTTTTTTTAAATGTTCTCCAATTTTTTTTTTACTTTTTTATTTTCTTCCTATATGGGACACTGATTTGTATTGTGTCGTGAGAGCACAAATCGGAGAGGAGGGAGCGCATTCTCTCTCCCAGCTCCCTAAATGCTGTGGCACAGGGACCGACCCTGGCCGTGAGAACCGGGGCATGGCTATTAGAAGTGCCGAGCTTCAAGTGACGATCGTGGGTGCACAGCTCCTGGACAATCATGTGCACAATCGCCAGGACGTACCAGTACACCCAAGATTGCTAAGTCCCAGACAAATAGTATGTACCGGTACATCCAAGGTCAGGAAGGAGCTAAAGGGCAGATGATACATTTAATACATGATATGACATTTAATTAATAATGCAAAAAATACCACAAATTTCTAGAAACTACAAAGCAGTACATATTTGTGGGAGAAATATAGGTTCGCTATGCAGAACTCGCTTTTTTGACCTTTCTGAAATATTTTTTAATGTTTTTTTGTTGTTTAAATTTGAGTGTGTCCTATAGTCATACAAATATGTTATATTACTGGTAAATTATTTATCATTTGCAAACCCCTATTGTATGAAAAAATGTTTTATTGCAATATACTTAACATTCTATAGATGGTGCTATGTACACAACTAATAGAGCAGTGGAGAAAGTGGATCATTCAGTAAATTCCATCAGAGCATCTGAAGAAACCATTACAGATGTCAAAATATATTGAAAATATTGATCACTTCGATTTATTACAGGTCTGAAAACAAAAAATAATTCTTAGGCCCCTTTCACATCTGTAGTAAGGTGTAATTCCAAGCAGCATCTGCCGGATGTTTCGCGTAATGGCTGACTTGTGGCACTGATCCGGCAAGCCCCATTCATACTTTATGGAGCTTGGGTCGGGTGCAGTATTGCCGAATCCGGCAGATCCGGCAGTGCTGGATTCGTCAATTCCTCACTTGCCACACCCAACCGCGAGCCCCTTAGAGAATGAATGGGGCTTGCCGGATCGGTGACGCAAGTCGGCCGTTACACCGCAGATGCAGCGACATATGCCGGATCTGCCGGGAATTACACCTTACCGCAGATGTGAAAGGGACCTAAGAATTATTTTTTGTTTTCAGACCCATAATAAATCAAAGTGATCAATATTTTCAATATATTTTGACATCTATACAGGTATTAGGCTATATATTGATATATGCAGTCACCTCAATCAGAATATGTCATTCAATTTTTTTTGTAGCAACTCTATTGCCCACACATAAATTTTGGACTTTTCCCTCTGTAGAGTTATTAATTATAGAATCAAAGATGGTTTGTAAGGTATGTAACAAATACTTGAATACATATTAAATGCAGGGGCATAACTACAATAGGTGCAGGGTTTGCGATCGCACCCGGGCCCTGCAGCCTAGGGGGCCCCAAAAGTCCCTTTGGCCTATAGAAAAAGACTAATACAAACATTTGCAATAATTGGGAGCCCCATTGGAGCTTCCGCATCGGGGCCCATAGGCCTGAAGTTACGCCACTGAATAAATGCAATGCATTTTTAAATAAGTATTAAGGTATAAGGCTTGCCGATGAAAATGGGGATGTCATAATATCGACTGAGCAAATGATGTTCATAGACCGTTCTAAGTGGAGCCTAAAATGATTGATTTTACACAATGGAAACATGGATCAGTCCCAATAGGACATTCAACTCAGATGACTGAAGAGCAAAACATAATTGCTCTGATCCTACATAAAATATCAAACCACGATCACCAGTGGGCAATCTGTGTGAATCTAAAGATGGTGATTATTCTCCTGGGACACCAGAGTTGATACACTAAATATCATGGTTTTATCTGTCTGTGGGATGGTAGATCAAAAAATGAGCAGTGGGTGGGACATCCATGTCAAAAACACATGCCAGTAGGAGAAAAGAATGGAATTGTAGAACCGATGGTTGACAGGAATAAGATCCTTTTACCACCACTGCACATCAAATTTGCTTTAATAAAGCAGTTTGTTAAGGCTATAAACAAAGAGGGGAAGACACTTCGACTATATCTGCAGAAAATATCCAGCACTGACCATGGAGAAGCTAAAGGCAGGTATTTTTGACTGTCCTAAAATCCAAGAACTCATGAAAGATCCATTCTTCAAAGATTGATTAATGCTGAGGCAGATCATGGTCTTTTATTATAGTTGTACAGAATTTTCTTGGGAACTATAAAGCAGATAATTACACTAAGCTAGTAGGCGTTCCATATAGGGATATCTGTGCCTCCTAGTATTATGTGCCCCCAGTGATCTTGGTGTATTCCAGTACTATGTACCCCCAGTCATCTCTGTGCTCCCCCCCCACTGATCCCTGTGCCCCCCAGTGATCTCTGTGCCCCTTGAGCTCTATGCCTCCCAGTACTATGTGCCTCCTGGTGATCTTAGTAGCCCACAGTACTATGTGCCCCCCAGGGGCCCACCCACAGGGACCTATTCAGTATAATGGTTTTGGTCACCATTGGACAAGTGTTGTTCACCATTGACTCTGTGCCAACCAGTTTTCCTGTGGGAAGGGGAGAAAAAGAACTTCTGTATATAAATGTGCAGTACCGTTTTTGCAGGTGAAAACAATAAATTAATTAAACAAGTGAAGACAGGAAACCTTAACTTTTGTTAAAAACAATTAAAACAAGCACTGTTTTCCACACATGTTATAAGAGAGGTAACCAGGACCAGGGTGCAGTAGGGTACTAGACTAGTATCAGTGTGAAGGGGATGTACAGTAGCCAATGAAATTTGCATACAGGTAGAGCAGTGTGCAAAATGGGTAATATAGTAACAGAGGTAGCTGGTCTTGGGTCAATAAAATCAGAAGCTAACCACAAGAAAATAACAACAATCAACTGTAAATATCAACGTCCCAATTATGGGATGTAAGTGGAATTGCTTATTAGAGGCTTGTTGGGCTAGTCAGCGGTATAGGACCAGGACTGTGAGATAAATATACCCATATAAGGCAGGAGCTCCTGAAGTACCAGGCAAAGTACACCCTATATCAGAACAATAATGTTACCTCTGACCCACCTATTCTGCACGTGACCACACTGGGCCCTTTTAAACCCCGGTACCAGCCAACACCATTGTGCTTTGTGATTATGCTACCCTGTTTTTTACACACATGACCATGTTTCACTGTGTAACCCTGTCTCACTGGGAACCTGTGTACTAAACCTACACTTATTCCTTGCTCCTTCACCACTGGCACACCAGCCCATTATTGTTCTGATATAGGGGGTACTTTGCCTGGTACTGCAGGAGCTCCTGCCTTATATGGGTATATTTATCTCACAGTCCTGGTCCTATACCACTGACTAAACCCAACAAGCCTCTAATAAGCAATTCTACTTACACCGCATACTTGGGACGTTGAAATTTACAGTTGATTGTTATTATTTTCTTGTTGTGAGCTTCCGGTTTTATTGACCGAAGATCGGCTACCTCTGCTACTATATTACCCATTTTGCACACTGCTCAACCTGTATGCAAATTTAATTGGCTACTGTAAAGACATACTGATAGGATGTTTAGATTGTGAGCTCCAAGAGAGACAGCATTACTGATGTATGTAAAGTGCTATGGAATTAATAGCGCTATATAAATGAATAAATATTATTATTATTATTACTGTTCCCCCCTCCACACTGTGTCTCGTACCCTACTGTACCCTGGTCCTGGTTACCTCTCTTATAACATGTGTGGCAAACAGTGCTTATTTTTAATTGTTTTTAACAAAAGTTAAGGTTTCCTGTCTTCACTTTCTTAATTAATTTAACTTTTTCACCTGCCAAAACGGTAGTGCGCGTTTATATACAGAAGTTCTTTTTGTTCCTACAGCTCCTTCTGTGTCGCTGCACCCGCCCTACCTTGCTCCAGGCAGTGCACCCCCGTCTCCATGCGATTCAACCGGTTTGCCTGAGTCTATGCCTAACCTTACTTTAACAAAAAGAAGAGGGGGGGGGGACAAGAGGCACAATAGTGCCCTTATCACTAGACACTAGCTTGTGTTAAGGTGAGAAAAGTGAACCACTCACCTATTCCAGTTGTGAGACCCACAACTGGTTTGTAGACCTGTTTGGATAAATATCCTGATGGCTGCTGCTGGACTTCCACCGGTCTCACAAACGTGAAGACGAAACCAGAAGCTTAGGGAAGAGAGGTGTACCACAGTCCGTGCTGCCAAGTTCACTCACATCAAAGAAAACGAGTAGACGATGTCTAGTTCAATCCTTCTTTATTCTCCTACGCGTTTCGGCGCCTAGCCTGGCACCTTCATATCCCTTGAATATCCCTGATGAAGGTGCCAGGCTAGGCGCCGAAACGCGTAGGAGAATAAAGAAGGATTGAACTGGACATCGTCTACTCGTTTTCTTTGATGTGAGTGAACTTGGCAGCGCGGACTGTGGTACACCTCTCTTCCCTAAACCTTACTTTAGGACTGGTACCACTGGAGTCTGTCGCACATCTGTGGAAAGGAGGAACACATTTCCCATCCCTGACTGGAGTCCTTTCATTGTGCTCTATCCCCTGGGTGACTCTGAGATCAGTCCAAATTTCAAAATGCTGGCCAACTTTTCACTATACCTCCTATTATATCATCCGGTCTCTTCAGGGCAGGGGCACACGGGCCAAGTACCTTCTTATGTATCCTAACCCTCTCATTTTTTTGGAAAAGGATATACCTTTATATCAGCTTAGTTGCTTAGGCTTGGTTTAATTTTTTGCTCATTTTTGTTCCACATCTAGAATTATGCACCACACATATTGTGAATTGTGTGACCACACCATGTATCACTTACCTTGTGGATTTATTATATTAGGTATGTATTAACCTATTAGAATCTTAATTGCATTATCAATTTTGTGCATTCCTCTATATTATCTACTTGCCTTTATGCACCTATTGTGGTTATATCGGATGTTGTGATTTGGATACTGTTTTTGAAGGTTTTTATGTGTTTTTTTGTTTTCATAATAAAGATGTATATTTTTTCTCTACGTAGGTGTGCACATCCTATATGCATTGTCTTTTTTCCCCTTTTTCTTTGCCAATTTGATTCACTATGCATCATGTGACACCCTTAGCATTGATATTCAGATCTACGTGCATTCTTCTTTTACTCTTGCCCTCTGCCTCTGTTAGTGATCACTAGGCAAAAATGGGTTGTCTTGATTGTTGGGGGTCATCTTATGACCCCTGTGTCTGTCATAATGATCATTCTGTGAATGCTGCTGTGGCGCCCCTGTGGTCTGATTGCCACAGAGGTACTGCACCTAAGCCATAGGTGTGGTATCCCACTCCCAGGTAAGGAGGGGACACAAACCCGAGACACACACACCTGGACCCAACACCGGTCCTGACTCCTGTCCAGGGGATAGATGGGGCGGAAGTGACCTCACACAAGGAGCTCCATCTCTTGGCAGGAGGAGGGAATAGGCAGAAGGGGTGGGGACAGAAGGTAGGAAAAGCAGAGAAGAAGAGGAGGAGATAGTCAGTCTGGAGTTAAGTAGTTGGAGGCAGAAGTCAGCTGCTCAATGGGATAGATGTGGGGGAGGATGGTAGTATGGAGCTGCAGGACCGTGAGGTAGCCAGCTGGGTGACAGTTAGAAGGCGGGGTAGAGGGAAGGGTGCCAGGGAGGCTAGCCCTGATCTGGCACACCCCAATAAATTTGCTATGTTGGCAGATGAGGGGGGTGTGAGTTCAGCTGCAGCAGGGCATGACCTCTGAAAGCCAGAGGAGTGTCTGCTCCAGTAAGGGGGAAAACAGGAGAGAAGGGCAGGCCAGACAGGTGCTGGTAGTGGGGGACTCAATTATTAGGGGAATAGATAGGGCAATCTGTCACAAAGACAGGGATCGTCGAACAGTGTGCTGCCTACCTGGCGCTCGAGTCCGGCACATCGCTGACCGGGTTGACAGATTACTGGGAGGGGCTGGTGAGGACCCAGCGGTCATGGTGCACATTGGCACAAATGATAAAGTTAGAGGTAGGTGGAAGGTCCTTAAAGATGATTTCAGGGAATTAGGCTGCAAGCTTAAGGCAAGGACCTCCAAGGTAGTATTCTCTGAAATACTGCCTGTACCACGTGCCACACCAGAGAGGCAAAGGGAGATTAGGGAGATAAATAAGTGGCTCAGGAATTGGTGTAGGAAGGAGGGGTTTGGGTTCCTGGAGAACTGGGCCGACTTCTCTGTTGGCTACAGGTTCTATGCTAGGGACGGGCTGCACCTCAATGGGGAGGGTGGAGCTGTGCTGGGGGAGAAAATGGCTAGAAGGTTGGAGGAGTGTTTAAACTAGGGATTGGGGGGGAGGGTATTCATTGTATAGGAGGGGAAGATAGTGTAAATAGTAACCTGGGCACAAGTAATAAAATTGGGGGTGGCATGGGGGGTGGGGTTAAAAACAGTCAATCTAGTAGGAAGGAATAGAGGTAAAGAGAGATGAATAAAGTGCATGTACACTAATGCCAGAAGCCTCACCAACAAAATGGAGGAATTAGAATTGATTTTGTTGGAAAATAATTATGACATGGTGGAGATATCGGAGACATGGCTGGACGAGAGCCATGACTGGGCTGTTAATTTACAGGGCTATTGTCTGTTCAGAAATGACCGCACAAATAGGCGAGGAGGAGGTGTATGTTTATACGTAAAATCATCCTTAAAACCCATCCTGCATGATAATATAGGTGAATCTAATGGAAATGTAGAGTCCCTGTGGGTGGAGATAAGGGGAGGGGGAAAAAAAATAAATTACTGATAGGGGTTTGTTATAAGTCCCCAACAATAATGGAAGTGGATGAGAATATCCTCATAAAGCAAATAGATGAAGCAGCGACTCAGGGAGAAGTCATTATTATGGGGGACTTCAACTACCCTGAAATACATTGGGGATCAGAAACCTGCAGTTCCAGCAAGGGTAATAAGTTTTTGAAAACTATGAGAGACAATTACCTTTCACAACTGGTTCAGGACCCAACAAGAAGGGGGGCACTGCTGGACCTAATATTAACCAACAGGCTGGACCGCATATCAAATATACGGGTTGGAGGTCACTTGGGTAATAGTGATCATAACTTAATAAGCTTTCAAGTATCCTTTACTAAGATGTGTAGTAGAGGGGCTACAAGGACACTAAACTTCAGGAAGGCAAATTTCCAACGGATGAGAGATGATCTTAGTGCAATAAACTGGGACGAGGTCCTGAGACATAAAAGTACACAACACAATGGGAGATGTTTATTAGCATCCTGAATAGGACCTGTGCACAATATATACCCTATGGCAGTGATGGCGAACCTTTCTGAGGTCGAGTGCCCAAACTGCAACCTAAAACAAAATTTTTTATGGCGAAGTGCCAACACGATAATATAACCTAAATTACAGCAGTGGTAATCACAAGCGCTGCACAGGGGGGAGAGCCAGCAGATGCTAACTCTCTTCCCTGTACAGGGCTTGTAGTCCTGAAACATTGATGATCAATTCAATTATTTTAACAATTAATTGATTTTAAACTTACCTTTACAGTCTTCTCTTCTCTTCGGCAGTGGTCAGACAGCTCATGTGTACTGCACATTGAAGCTGAGCCGCTGCCACCACCCTTTCTAGAAACAGCAGGTGGATTGATCTGTATGGAAAAAATGCAGAATATTAGACAGATAGGAGATAGATTTTATCATGGAATACAAGCAGATTTCACACTGAAATCATGGTCCTCATCTTGTAGTAATATCTCCATCATGACCCTCTCCTTGCAGTAATGTGTCCCATCCTGACCCTTTCCTTGTAGCTATGTGCTCCATCCTGACTCTCTCCATGTAGTAATGTTTCCCATCCTGACCTTCCCATTGTAGTTATGTGCTCCATCTTGTCCTTCCCCTTCTAGCTATGTGCTCCATCCTGACCCTCTCCTTCTAGTTACGGGCTCCATTCTGATCCTCTCCTTGTAGTAATGTGCTCCATCCTGACCCTCTCCTTGTAGTAATGTGCTCCATTCTGATCGTCTCCTTCTAGTAATGTGTCCTATCCTGACCCTCTCATTCTAGTAATGTGTCCCATCCTGACCCTCTCCTTGTAGTTATGTGCTCCATCCTGACCACCTTCTTCTAGCTATGTTCTCCATCCTGATCCTCTCCTTCTAGCGTTTTGCTCCATTCTGATCCTCTCCTAGCTATATGTTCCATCCTGACCCTCTCCTTGCAGTTGTGCTCCATCCTGACCCCCTTCTTGTAGTAATGTCTTCAATCTTATCCCCTTGTAGAATGCCCATCCTTGTCCCCTTCGGGAATGTCCCATCCTTGTCCCCTTGTGGTAATGTCCCTATCCTGCCCCATCATGTAGTAATGCCCCATCCTGTTGTAATGCCCTATCCTTGTCCTCTTGCAGCAATATTCCCCATCCTGCAGTAATGCCCTATCCTTCTCCCCTTGTAGTAATATGCCCCATCCGTGTCCCCTTGAAGTAATATGCCCCATCCTGCAGTAATGTGTCTCATCCTTGTCCCCATGTAGTAATATGCCCCATCCAGCAGTAATGTGCTCCATCCTTGTCCCTTGGTATTATTGCACCACCATTGTCCCCATCACATAGTAATATGCCCCAACTTGCCCCCTGGTAGTATTGCCCTATTCTTGCCTCCATTACATAGTAATCTGCCCCATCCTTGTCCCCATCACACAATAATATGCCCCATCCTGCCATCACATAACAATATGCCCCATCCTGCCCCCTGTTAGTATTGCCCCATCCTGCCCCATCACATAACAATATGCCCCATCCTGCCCCATGACATAATATGCCCCATCCTGCCCCCTATTAGTATTGCCCCATCCATCCATCATCCTCTTAGTATTGCCCCATCCATCCTCCTCTTCGTATTGCCCCATCCATCCATCCATCTATCCTCCTCTTAGTATTGCCCCATCCATCCATCCTCCTCTTAGTATTGCCCCATCCATCCATCCATCCTCCTCTTAGTATTGCCCCATCATCCATCCTCCTCCTCCAGGTATTGCCCCATCCTCCTCCTCCTTGTATTGCCCAATCCTCCTCCTCCAGGTATTGCCCCATCCTCCTCCTCCTTGTATTGCCCCATCCTCCTCCTCCTAGTATTGCCCCATCCTCCTCCTCCTAGTATTGCCCCATCATCCTCCTCCTCCAGGTATTGCCCCATCATCCTCCTCCTTGTATGGCCCCATCCTCTTCCTCCTCCTAGTTTTGCCCCATCCTCCTCCTCCTCCTAGTTTTGCCCCATCATCCTCCTCCTCATAGTATTGCCCCATCATCCTCCTCCTCATAGTATTGCCCCATCATCCTCCTCCTCATAGTATGGCCTCATCATCATCCTCCTCCTCATAGTATTGCCCCATCATCCTCCTCCTCATGGTATGGCCCCATCATCATCCTCCTCCTCATAGTATGGCCCCATCATCATCCTCCTCCTCATAGTATGGCCCCATCATCATCCTCCTCCTCATAGTATTGCCCCATCATCCTCCTCCTCATAGTATGGCCCCATCATCATCCTCCTCCTCATAGTATTGCCCCATCCTCCTCCTCCTCATGGTATGGCCCCATCATCATCCTCCTCCTCATAGTATGGCCCCATCATCATCCTCCTCCTCATAGTATGGCCCCATCATCATCCTCCTCCTCATAGTATTGCCCCATCATCCTCCTCCTCATAGTATGGCCCCATCATCATCCTCCTCCTCATAGTATTGCCCCATCATCCTTCTCCTCATGTTATGGCCCCATCATCATCCTCCTCCTCATAGTATGGCCCCATCATCATCCTCCTCCTCATAGTATGGCCCCATCATCATCCTCCTCCTCATAGTATGGCCCCATCATCATCCTCCTCCTCATAGTATGGCCCCATCATCATCCTCCTCCTCATAGTATGGCCCCATCATCATCCTCCTCCTCACAGTATGGCCCCATCATCATCCTCCTCCTCATAGTATTGCCCCATCATCATCCTCCTCCTTGTTTGGCCCCATCCTGGCTGCTGGAGAAAAAAAAAACTTTCATACTCACCTTTCTTCACCGCTGCTGCAGCTTGCATCCTGTCTCCTCTCCAGCACTGAGGGCGGTCACGTGATGCCGGGCGCGTCACGTGACCGCTGTCACATGACGCTGGCCGGGAGGGCGGGCTTAGAAGTGTCTGAGAGAGGAGAAATGTCTCCTCTGCTCAGATACAGCTTAGATCTGCCGGCGGCACGGCGCACGCCGGCAGATCAAACCGGCAGTGTGGTGGCGAGGCTGCGTGCCAGCGGAGGCGGCTCTGCGTGCCACCCCGGGCACGTGTGCCATAGGTTCGCCACCACTGCCCTATGGGAATAATCATGCTAGAAATAGGAGGAAACCACTATGGCTAAATAAAGCGGTAAGAGGTGCAATATGTGACAAAAAGAAAGCATTTAGGGAAGGAATTAAAGCAAGTAGGTAGTGATGAGGCATTAAATAAATGCAGAAAATTAAATAACATTTGTAAAAAGCAAATCAAGGCAGCAAAGATTGAGACAGAGAGACTCATTGCCAGAGAAAGTAAAAAGAATCCCAAAATATTTTTTAACTACATAAATAGTAAGAAACTAAAAATTGATGGTGTTGGCCCCTTTATAAATAGTCTGGGTGAAATGGTGGATGAGGATGATGAAAAAGCCAATATGCTAAATGACTTTTTTTCAACAGTATTTACACAAGAAAATCCCATGACAGACAATATGATCAGTGATAACAAAAATTCTCAATTAAATGTCACCGGCTTAACCCAAGAGGAAGTACGGCATCGTCTAAAAATCACTAAAATTGACAAATCCCCGGGCCCGGATGGGATACACCCCAGAGTGCTGCAGAAATTAAGTACTGTCATAGATAGACCATTATTTTTAATATTTAAAGATTCCATAATAACAGGGTCTGTACCACAGGACTGGCGTATAGCAAATGTGGTGCCAATATTCAAAAAGGGGACAAAAACTGAACTTGGAAATTATAGGCCAGTAAGCTTAACCTCTACTGTGGGTAAAATCCTAGAGGGTTTTCTAAGAGATGCTATACTGGAGTATCTGAAGAAAAATAACCTCATGACCCATTATCAACATGGTTTTACGAGGGACCGTTCCTGTCAAACTAATCTAATAAGCTTCTATGAAGAAGTAAGTTCTGGACTGGACCAAGGAAATGCAGTGGATGTGGTGTATATGGACTTTTCAAAAGCTTTTGATACGGTGCCACACAAAAGGTTGATACATAAAATGAGGGCAATGGGGATAGGGGAAAATATGTGTAAGTGGGTTAAGAACTGGCTTAGTGATAGGAAACAAAGGGTGGTTATTAATGGAACACACTCAGAATGGGTCACAGTTAACAGTGGGGTACCACAGGGGTCAGTGTTGGGCCCGCTTCTATTTAGTATATTTATTAATGACCTTGTAGGGGGCATACAGAGTAGAATCTCAATATTTGCAGATGACACTAAACTCTGCAGGGTAATAAATACAGAGGAGGACAATTTTATATTACAGGAGGATTTATGTAAACTAGAAGCTTGGGCTGCTAAATGGCAAATGAGCTTTAATGGGGATAAATGTAAAGTCATGCACTTGGGCAGAGAAAACAAAAGGTATAATTATGTGCTTAATTGTAAAACACTGGGCAAAACTGTCACTGAAAAAGACCTGGGTGTATGGGTTGATGACAAACTCACATTTAGTGTTCAGTGTCAGGCAGCTGCTGCAAAGGCAAATAAAATAATGGGATGCATTAAAAGAGGCATAGATGCTCATGAGGAGAACATAATTTTACCTCTATACAAGTCACTAGTGCGACCACACTTAGAATACTGTGTACAATTCTGGTCTCCGGTGTATAAGAAAGACATAGCTGCACTAGAGCGGGTCCAGAGAAGAGCGACAACAGTCATGAGAGGGCTAAGGGGTCTGCAATACCAAGACAGGTTATTAAGCTTGGGGTTATTTAGCTTGGAAAAACGAAGGCTTAGGGGTGATCTTATAATAATGTATAAATATATGAGGGGACAGTACAGAGACCTTTCTAATGATCTCTTTACTCATAGGCCTGAGACTGGGACAAGGGGGCATCCTCTACGTCTGGAGGAAAGAAGGTTTAATCATAATCACAGACGTGGATTCTTTACTGTAAGAGCAGTGAGAATATGGAACTCTCTGCCACATGATGTTGTAATTAGTGAGTCACTACTAACATTTAAGAAGGGCCTGGATGCCTTTCTTGAAAACTATAATATTACCAGTTATACATACTAGATTCTTTGATAGGGCGTTGATCCAGGGAATTAGTCTGATTGCCGTACCTGGAGTCAGGAAGGAATTTTTTCCCCTAATGTGGAGCTAGTGTTGCCACATGGTTTTTTTTTTGCCTTCCTCTGGATCAACATGTTAGGCTATGGGTTGAACTAGATGGACTTAAAGTCTTCCTTCAACCTTAAAAACTATGTTACTATGTTACTATGTTAGTATGCCCAGTAGCCATCAGCTGTGGACACTCTGCAAAACAGTGGCTATATCGCCTGTCACCTGCCAAGGTCCGCAGCCACCTGCTTGGGACACTGTGCACGAAGACGCAAGACAGGAGAGAAGAGTAAGGTAAGCCAACCAAGACCTATAACAAGGTGTCTCGGGAAAGTGGACCCAAGTTGCCTGTGAGTTGGCTGGACTGTGGACCCGGAGGACACGGTGCCCTTGCTGGGCTGGACTACTGAACTGTGAATAAAGGTTTGAGAACTGCAGTCCCGGTGTCCTCCTGTTATTCTGTGTGTCCTCACTGTCGTTTACTGCACCCTGACCATCACTGTCCCCATAGACTGTCACACTAACCCTGGGGCTCTTCTCCACCTGTGGAGAGCGATACCATCCCGGCTGCAGCATCATCTAAGGTCCCAAATCAGCAGCGTCAGCCATCCCTGGCTGAATTCCACATGTGACGTCACAAAAAGACTTCTAAATCCTCTGTAAATTACCCCTTTACTGCACGGCCAGGGCCACGGAGGTGGGCCACAGCCACCGTGACCTCCCAGAAGTCAGCCGGCCTGGCTACTGAGTACTTCCCGGCCCTTGCGGTCGAGATTGTGATTTTTGGTCCCCTCTGGGACTTGTCCCTCTGCCCAACTCGGGTTGAGCCAGATTTGGGGCACACTGGTGGTTCTCCCACTCCCGTGTCCCCTAGGACTCCTCTTTCCTGCAGGCATCCTGCCTGCTTGTCATCCCAACCTCCCCTCAACTTCTTTTTGTACTTACCCCCTCTACCTAATCCCTCCTCCAGCCTGCAGATGGGGTCCTCCCTCAATAGGATCCGCCCAGATTGCCCGGCCTGGTGTTGGGTGCAAGTGAATGTGTCTTGGCTAGGTAACCCCTCTCACCTGAGAGTGTTAAGAACACACCTATGGAGTAGGTGTAATGTTACCCAGAATGTTGGAATATACCTCGATAAAATCATGAGACCTTTTGTAGTATCCCTACCCTCGTACGTGAGAGACACCAGCGATTTGATATCTAAACTGGATGGGGTCGTCTTGGGGAAGGAGGTATTTTTTGCGTCTATTGACGTGGAGGCACTTTATAGTTCAATACACCATAACCTTGGTATAGGAGCCGTTGGCCATTTCTTGCTGGCCCGCGGCAACCACTTTGTCACCCATAACTACTTTGCCCTGGAACTTGTTGAGTTCATTTTGACTCATAATTATTTTCTGTTTGAGGGCAAGTTCTTCCACCAGCTCAGGGGCACCGCGATGGGGAGTTCCGCTGCCCCATCGTATGCAAATTTGCTCCTGGGCTGGTGGGAGGACACTCATGTCTTCACTGAGTCTATGACCGAATGGACGAAGAACATATTGTTCTGGGGTCGTTATGTCGACGACATTATGGTTTTGTGGGAGGGAACCCCTGACCTCTTTCAATCATTTATGACCCACCTAAATCAAAATATGTTGGGACTTTTCTTTACATTTGAAATTAAAAAGGAAAGTCTTCCATTTCTGGATGTTTTATTGAGTAGGGATACCGATGGCCGAATAATGACAACTATTTATAGAAAACCAATGGCCACGAATAACCTTCTCCATTGGGAAAGCTCACATCCGATTCCTTTGAAGAGAGGTATTCCGAAAGGTCAGTATCTCCGCATCCGGAGAAACTGCTCTGATTGGGAGGAGTTTCATGGACAGGCGAGGAGATTACAAAATAGATTTTTGGAAAGAGGTTACCCAGGAGCCGTCTTAACGTCAGCCTTTCAAGATGCAAAGGCAAGAACACGAGAGTCACTGTTGACTCCTAACAATAATAGATCAATAGACTCAATGTCTATTATGAGAATTATCGGCACCTTTGATGCTGGTAACAGGGAAGTACGCAACTGCCTTAGAAAGCATTGGGGCATTTTACTTGCTGACCCTACTCTAAGGGATTTTGTCTCACCCTACCCCAATATAACCTTTAGGAAGGGTCGCTCTATTAAGGATAGACTCGTGCATAGTCATTACCAAGCCCCTAAACCGAAAGAAACCTGGTTATCAAGAATGAGAACTACTGGAACCTATAGATGTGGGCATTGTACTTTTTGTCCATGGATAACTCCTTCTAAGAGTGTAATTTGCTCCACTACAGGTGTAACTTATCCCATAAAGGACTGTGGAACAGAGGGCGTGATCTATGTGATCACATGCCCGTGTCCCATGGACTATGTGGGAAAAACAAAAAGAGAACTAAGAAGACGCCTAGGGGAACATCTGGGAGACATAAGACACAAACGAGATACCCCAGTCTCTAGACATACCCATGAGTTCCACCAAGGGAATACGAAAAGTTTGGAGTTTAGGGTCCTCGAGGTATATAAAGCAAATAGAAGAGGGGGGGATTTTGATAGGATCCTTCTTCAGAAGGAGTCAAGGTGGATTCATGCCTTCAACAGTATACAACCAAAGGGCATGAATGAACAGCTAACATACACCTCTTTTCTATAAAAAGAAAATTCTTCGTCCCTTTTGTGAAGCCTAGGGCTAGGTGACCAAAAAAGAGTGTAGGCTAAAATATCAAACAGGTCCTCGAAATATGACACATATCAGTCGTGAAGATCATGTGTTCTTGTAAGGGATGAGTTCACATATTAGAATATTAAATCATCTCATCTATTCAATATGTATAATTATGTATATACTGTATATACACGTGTATAAGCCGACCTGTGTATAAGCCGACCCCCCTACTTTTGCCCCCAAAACCTGGGGAAACCTATTGACTCGTGTATAAGCCGAGGGTGGACCCCAGCACAGGTATACAGCCCCCAGCAGTGTGATATACAGCAGCCTCCCCAGTGGTAGTATAAAGCAGCCTCCCCAGTGGTAGTATAAAGCAGCCTCCCCAGTGGTAGTATACAGCAGCCTCCCCAGTGCTAGTATACAGCAGCCTCCCCAGTGGTAGTATACAGGCAGCCTCCCCAGTGGTAGTATACAGGCAGCCTCCCCAGTGGTAGTATACAGGCAGCCTCCCCAGTGGTAGTATACAGGCAGCCTCCCCAGTGGTGTATACAGGCAGCCTCCCCAGTGGTAGTATACAGGCAGCCTCTCCAGTGGTAGTATACAAGCAGCCTCCCCAGTGGTAGTATATAGGCAGCCTCCCCAGTGGTAGTATACAGGCAGCCTCCCAGTGGTAGTATACAGGCAGCCTCCCCAGTGGTAGTATACAGGCAGCCTCCCCAGTGGTGTATACAGGCAGCCTCCCCAGTGGTGTATACAGGCAGCCTCCCCAGTGGTAGTGGCTGCGGCACCTGTCAAAATAACAAACACTTTATACATCACCTCTCCGGCGCAGCTCCTCCGGTCCCGGCTTCTTCCTTCTTGTGCCGGCTTCTAGTGCTGTGACCGCGCGCAGGAAATGACGTCATCTCCTGCGCCCGGTGACATGACACCGGCACAAAAAGGAAGAAGCCGGGACTGGAGGAGCTTCGCCGGAGAGGTGATGTATAAAGTGTTTGCTATTTTGACAGGTGCCGCAGCCTGGGGGAGACATAATAAGGAGGGGGGCTGTGTGTTACTGCTGGGGGCCAGTGTAGTGCAATATGCACGGCATCCCCCGCCGCTGATGGACGGGGGGATGCCGTGAATATTCATTACATTAATGAGGCGGCCCCACGTGATCGCCCGTGGTCACTGCGGCCCCCTCCTGCCTCCTCCAGCCCCCGGTCACAGTTCCCCCCCCACAGTATACCGAGTGACTCGCGTATAAGCCGAGGGGGGCACTTTTCAGCCCAATTTTTGGGCTGAAAAACTCGGCTTATACGCGAGTATATACGGTAGTTTGTTATTTTTTGTTATTATATAAAAATCACCAATGATATGTTTTTAATACGATGTCTCATTTAATTCTTTTTGACATATGCTGTATATTCCTTCTGCTATTTTGGGCTGTCACTTTAATCCTCTCCATGTATGGTGCTTTCAAGGATATTTCCATCTACTCTAGATCCTTTTTTCCTTTATTTTTTTTTTTCCAATCCCTTTCTCTTTCCTCCCCTGTGACACAGTGCAGCTACCTGCTTCCACCTGGGATTGATAATTATCAATCAAGGAGGTGGCTGAGCAGTATTTAAGGTGATGTAGGTCAGTAGGAGGTTTGCATTCAGCCTGGACACAGCACCCTGGAACCAGACTACATGGAGGTGGCAGATAAGTTTACTTTAACCTTTGGGTTAATTTTGCTGTGCTTTGAGATTTACTGATATTTATGCTTCCCTTTAGCCTTCTTATTGATACATCTGTTCACCTTTAGGCTACGTTCACACATTGCATATTTTGCCGCGTTTTTTTACGCGCGCTTTTCAAAATACGCAATGTGCCTTTTGTCTGCCTGCAAAGTGAATGGGAAATTCACTTTGCAGTGCAGACATTGCGTAAAAATACGCACTGCGTTTTCCGGGAGAAAGCGCAGCTCCGTAAACAATTGATATGTCAATTGTTTACGCAGCTACTTCTGCGTATTCTCCCAGAGGGGAGGAAGAATCCTGCTTCCTCCTCCCCTCTTTGACAGCTGTGGCCGCCCATTAGATTTCACAGTGTATTAATATACACTGTGAAATCTAAATTAAACAAAAGCAAGTGTGTGAAAAATAAAAAAGAATGAATACTTTACCTCTCCGACGCCTTTTCCGGTGTTCGGTCTCCGATTCCAAGTGAGAGGTGTACTGACAGAACCTGTGGTGATGTCAGAGGGGCACTCGCGGTCATGTGATACATATCACATGACCGCGAACAGCCAATCAGCGCTGGGAACGCCCCCCCTCTGACGTCACCACAGGTCTTCTCAGTACACCTCTCACTTGGAACCGGAGAGCGGCAGAAGGCACCAGACAGCGGGAGAAGGCACCGGACAAGTGAAATATTAATTCTTTTTTATTTTACATACATTTGCCTCTGTTTAATTTAGATTTCACAGTGTATATTAATACACTGTGAAATCTAATGGGGCTGTCACAGAGGGGAGGAGGAAACAGGATTCTTCCTCCCATCTGTGACATCACTGCGCTTTCTGGAGTAAAGAAAGCGCAGTGTGTGTGAAAGCCCCTGCGTATTTTGTTGCGCTTTTTTGCGTGGCCGAAAAACGCGGCAAAAAGCGCAGCAAAATACGCAAATGTGTGAACGCAGCCTTAGTGTTTTTGACTCCATGTTGGGGGCATTTAAAGCCTGAGGCAACCCTTACTCTGGTATTTCCTATTACAAGGGGACATCATAAGCAAGGTTAGATAAAAAATAAATAAATAAATAGAATACTATTAAGCATATGCTTTAAAGCATAATACACGATGTGTGTGTGTGTGTGTGTGTGTGTGTGTGTGTGTGTGTGTGTGTGTGTGTGTGTATATATATTTATAACATACCCCTATGGTTTATTATAGACTCCATGTTCTTATGGTCGCTGTGGAAGTGTGTGTCCAAAAAATATAAAGGAACTGGATGTTAATCATTGTATGTATCCTGTCTCCTGGGGATTTGGTAAGAGAGAGAAGGGGGATGGATCACATATTAAAATGTGTGTCCAGTCAGCCCGTGTGACTATAGGTACATTTTTTTCTTCCATAGCAAATATACCCTAGTGATCCTCTCTGTGGAATTTTCTTGACCAAGAGACAACTATCTTTACCCTATTGTGTCTCAAAGGGAAAAAATGACAGGTATAAGATCATGTAGCACATTTCTATTTCTTTTCTTATTTTGTTTTCTTTTATCTCTTCTCCTTTTTCTTCTTTTTCTCTTTCCTCCCTTTTTTTCTTTTCCCTCTTTTCCTTCTCCTTTCCTTTTTTTTTTTTTTTTTTTTTTTTTTTTTTTTTCTCCTTGAGATATGAACACTATGAGATATAAGTATCTATCCCTAACTTGTTTACTTACATTGATGTTGGTGCTTTTTCACTAATGGTTGTTTCCATGTTGTAGGCAACTGTGCGAATACTCCCTGAACGGTCTTTGATGAGCCTTCTGATATTCTATAAGGCGAAACGCCTTAGACGAGTAAATGATGGAGATTTTCCACTGTTTTTAAGTCACGACTGAAGGAAAATATTGGACCGCACATTGGATTGCCGTGGTATCAGAGAACTCTAACGTTACATCTGAGTTAAGTTGATCCTGATCCGGATTCAATTCTGCCATTATCCTTTGGATTTTGATACCCCTATATATAAAATGTTGGTTATAATTGTGATGACCTATCTAGGGATATCATAGGGCAAGCCGTCGCGGAGTGGGGGCACCCGGAACATTAGGGTGTTTATACCTCCATGGTCAGGTAGCCCTACAGATTTAGGGACAGAATAGGTATATTCATACTGCAAATGTGCTTTTTCCTTCAGTGAATTTGTAAATACACACCCCTTGTTTCCACTTTTGTACTCTTTGTAGACTAGACCAGTCATTTTTTATAAAGCGAATCAATAAAATTTATTCTTTTAATGTTATCCAGAAGTGGTAGTCCTTATATCTATAATACTGACCATCACTGTCCCCATAGACTGTCACACTAACCCTGGGGCTCTTCTCCACCTGTGGAGAGCGATACCATCTCTGCTGCAGCATCATCTAAGGTCCCAAATCAGCAGCGTCAGCCATCCCTGGCCGAATTCCACATGTGACATCACAAAAAGACTTCTAAATCCCCTGTAAATTACCCCTTTACTGCACGGCCAGGGCCACGGAGGTGGGCCACAGCCACCGTGACCTCCCAGAAATCAGCCGGCCTGGCTACTGAGTACTTCCCGGCCCTTGCGGCCGTTTCACTTCCATTCACAGGAGATTGTGATTTTTGGTCCCCTCTGGGACATGTCCCTCTGCCCAACTCGGGTTGAGCCAGATTTGGGGCACACTGGTGGTTCTCCCACTCCCGTGTCCCCTAGGACTCCTCTTTCCTGCAGGCATCCTGCCTGCTTGTCATCCCAACCTCCCCTCAACTTCTTTTTTTACTTACCCCCTCTACCTAATCCCTCCTCCAGCCTGCAGATGGGGTCCTCCCTCAATAGGGTCCGTCCAGATTGCCCGGCCTGGAGTTCGATGGTGTTGGGTGCAAGTGAATGTGTCTTGGCTAGGTAACCCCTCTCACCTGAGTGTGTTAAGAACACACCTATGGAGTAGGTGTAATGTTCCTGTAGGGACCAGTCCGCAGTACCACACATAGGCACCACTTCTGGATTTTTACTGACACCCCACCCCTGGTTTTGGATTACAAATACTGAGGTAAAAAAATCACCAGATACTCCCATTTACACCAGGCCTAATTCCAGCAAAGTGTCAATTAGAACACGTGCAAACCTTGAGTATTAGTGAGTTTTTTACCTCAGTATTTGCAAAAATCAGGAGTGGCACAATCAGGGGAAAAATATAATAGAAACAAGTGTTCCACTTCTCCATTTATTACTCACTCCCGTTTTTGGCTTACAAATACAGAGGTAAAATCTCACCAAATACCATGTGCAGGAGGCCTTACTGTTTGGAGTTTTTATATAATTGTTTCATCAGTAGGAGAATGTCATTAGAGGACTACTTTGCCCCACAACTGATTGGCAATTTTCTGTCTATGCACGATGTACACATAAAGCTTACAATCGTTTGTGTTGGCGGAGTCATGCAGATGTCAGCATTCAAAGAACTGGTGGACCGTCAGCAAAGAAAACAATTTTTAATCAAAATTGAAGCACCCGATCTCATAAGTGAAACATTGGTGGACTGGATGCCTCTATATCACACCTCACCACCAGTGCCCATGACCCACTCCCATCCCACCTCATTCCCAACCACACCTCCATTTTCATCCAAGCCCTCACCCACCTCTTCAACCTATCACTTACCACTGGCGCCTTCCCCTCAGCCTTCAAACATGCCCTAATCAGGCCCATCCTTAAAAAACCCTCCCTCGACCCTACCTCTGTCACCAACTATCGCCCCATATCTCTTCTCCCATTCACCTCTAAGCTACTCTAACAGCACGTCCACTCTGAACTGTCCTCTCACCTCTCCTCCTGCTCCCACTTCGACCGCCTACAGTCCAGCTTCCGACCCCTCCACTCCACCGAAACAGCCCTGACCAAAGTCACCAACGACCTACTTGCCGCCAAGAACAAACGCCACTACTCCATCCTCCTCGACCTGTCCACCGCCTTCGACACGGTTGACCACTCCATTCTTCTCCGGATCCTGGATTCCTTCGGCATCACCCACCTTGCCCTCTCTTGGATCTCCTCATACCTAGCAGACCAGACCTGCAGTGTCTCCCACTCCCACACGTCCTCCTCGCCCTACCCCCTTTCTGTCGGAGTCCCCCAAGATTCGGTCCTGGGACCACTACTTTTCTCCATATGCACTTTCGGCCTAGGGCAACTCATTGAGTCCCACGGCCTCCAGTACCACTTCTACGCCGACGACGTCCAAATCTACTTGTCCGGCCCTGACATCACCTCCCTACTCTCCAAAATCCTACAATGGCTTTCTGCCATCTCATCCTTTTTCTCTGCTCGCTTCCTTGAACTCAACATGGACAAAACTGAATTCATAGTCTTCCCCCCCCACTTCCCAACCTATCCATCTGTGTCAATGACTGCGCCCTCTCCCCAGTCTCCCAAGCCAAGTGCCTCGGGGTAATCCTTGACTCCTCTCTATCCTTTAAGCCCCACATTGAAGCCATCTCCACATCCTTCCGGCTCCAGCTTAGAAATATCTCACGGATCCGCTCCTTCCTTACCCACGACACCGCTAAAACACTTATTCATGCCCTTATCTCCCGCCTTGACTACTGCAACCTCCTTCTCACTGGCCTCCCATCCAACTTCCTCACACCTCTCCAATCTATCCTCAATTCTGCTGCCCGACTAATCCATCTGTCTCCCCGCTACTCCCCTGTCTCCCCCCTCTGCCAAGCCCTTCACTGGCTCCCCGCCTCCAAGAGATCCCCGTTCAAAACACTAACCATGGCATACAAAGCGATACACATCCTGTCCCCCACCATACATCTCCGCCCTGGTCTCCCGATACCTACCCTCACGGAACCTCCGTTCCTCCCAAGAACTCCTCCTCTGCTCCCCCCTCATCTCCTCCTCGCACAATCACGTTCAGGACTTTGCCCGGGCATCTGCCAAACTCTGGAACTCCCTGCCCCAACACATCAGACACTCTCCGACCCTGAGAAGTTTCAAGTGTCACCTGAAGACTCGCCAATTCCGTCAAGCCTACAACCTGCCAAGAGACCCAGGTAACTGCCCCGTAACTGACACTCCCCCAGCCTACTGTATCCCCACCCACCCCTCGTAGACTGTGAGCCCTTGTGGACAGGGTCCCCTCCTGTACCTATATGTCCTGATTGTTTAGAGTTATTGTAATAGTGCTTGTCTCCCCTATCCTCATGTAAAGCGCCATGGAACCTAATGGTGCTATATAAATAAATAATAATCATAATAATAATATCATGCTGCTCTCAGATAAGATGGCGAAAACCTGGTAACAAATTCCCTTTAAAGAGAACCTGCCAGCATGTTTTAATACATGTGTGCCTTCCAAATGAAATTTTAAACTTTTCCCTAGAATGTAAAGACTTTTGAAGAGGCTGAAAAGTTATTTTATCTGGAATCTAATTGTTTACTAAATCCTACATGTCAGGAGGTATGGAAGGTTCTCTCCATCTCTTGGTGATATATATTTTTTGCACAGCATATATATATATATATTCTGCAATTTATTCTTTTTGTGGACCTACCTCATGAGCTGGTCCTGTGCAATTCTAAGGTGGTGGATTTGTGGACTAGCAGTCAAATTCCTCCTTGAAGACATCAATCACACCATTGTATTGTAATGTGAATTGTGTCATGCATCTTTGTATATAATATATGAACTATAATAGTGTGATCTGTAGTAATGTATAGCAATGTTTATAAGAATAATGTTTATCATTTTGATAAGTATAGTGTAATAGTGTTATATTTAGGATGTTTAGTAAGAGAGTTCTGCCCAGCAACAGACTGCAGGGTCAGAGACAGTTAAGTGTTGGGCCTAGCCCACAATGGGAGGAGTTAGTCCCCAGGGTAAGTGATGGTTTCCTTTTAGAACTTCAGATAAGGCTGTGCTCCTGAAAACTCTGAAAAGCTGTAAATACCTCTTGTACTGACTGACTTGTGGCAACTAGAAGATAGAGACCAGATTGAGATAACATAATTCGAGAGTGTTGACCAAGACAAAGAATGAAAGACAGTCTTCACTGACACTGACCAATCCTCTACCCCCTTACCTACGGTGAGAAGAGATGAAAGTTTTTGGGAGCATGATGCTCTATTCTCACCTTAGTGGTCAGACCCCCTGTAACCCCCTTTTCTGGCATACTGTTTTGTCCACTCCACTTTAAAATAGGTACAACAAATCCTAGCTGGACGTGGGGGGGCCCCAGTGACTCTGGAACTCCGATCTTGGCTTTCGCGACACGTGGGGCTTGACCATGTAGATGTGCTATGGGATTTTGAATGACGGAGTCTGTGGCTTGACCTCGCTGCTCTGCTGGAGGATTTCGACCAGCAGAGTCAGTGGCTTGACCACATAGTTCTGTTGCTGGATGTCTGGTGGGTAACACACTGGGCTGGGTCAAGCTATGTTTTCTTACAGGTGGTACTTCCAAACTGCTCACAGGGAGCAGGCATTGTCTCTTAGGGGAGCAGGTGCAGGGAGTTCACCTAGGTCTGCTATCTCTCTTTCTTCTTGGCACCAAAGTGTCTTCCAATGGCAGGTCCTCCATACTGCGTCATATTTCTCTTCTGTCCTAGTACTCTCCTGTTACACTTCCCACACAAATGCTGCAGGCTTCTTTTCCAGTTCCTTAAGACATCTTTTGTCTTCAAGGGATGATATTTCTTTATAGGAAGGTGTGGGCTGCCCATCTACATACGGTCTCCAGAAAGGTATGGCATACACTAGAGAAGTCCATGCACCATGTCAGAACCACGGTTTTCATTTAGCATGCTGCGGCAATCCCTCGCCCATGATTACCACCCTTCACCACTACACACAGTCTAAAACAATTTCCATCCATCTATATCTGCTGACAACCCAGACTGGAGATAACCTTGATTCCAACATTTAACCATTTATATGCCTTTGTCAATAGCGACAGTGACATCCGAGAAGTTGGACAAAGGCAAAGCGCTACCTATGTGACCCAATTGGTTGCTATGGCAGCCTAGTAATGGCTCTCCTTGGTCTGCCATGCTATTACACTGGTTCTCATCAATACAATATTATTGCAGTGTATTATATGACCAATCAGATTATCACATTTTTATTTTCCCTACTATGACAAAAAAAAACATTAATACAATTTTGGAAAAATTGTTAGCAAATCTAAGTAAAAAAATATTCTCACCATCTACTATAATAAATGCTTATCATTAGATTCATGCTTGCATTAAAATCTATGCATTATTTTTATTCTTGCTACTGTAATGACCTGTGTGACAAAACTAATGAGTATGCAACATAGGGAATGCTATAAAAAAGAAAAATGGAAACTGTACAAACAACAGTTTTTGTTCCCACTACTGCCCCTTCCCGTAAAAAACAAACAAAGTAGAGATCAGAAAACCATTTAGACCCTGAAACAGTTCTATTTAAAACTACAGCTAAAAAGAAATTAAAACAATGAAAGCAATAAAAAAAATATATACTAAAAAAATAATTAGATAGGTATTGCTAGGTGAACAAAATGAAAGTTATGGCTTTCTGAACGCAGTGATGCACATTTTGTGGTCAATTTATTGTCAAGGGACCTTTCTTAAAAGCAGGGACACTTAAAAGTGGAGTATTTTTTTTATTTTTTCCATATTCTGTGACTGCCACACTCATCGAGTTTTATGTAAAAATGAATTGGGAAAACAGAAGTAGTAAAGCAATCTTTTTTCCATCTCCTTGGGTCTATAGCTGACCCCGACAGCTGGGCACCTACCTATAACTGCAGTTATGAGACCTCTTAAAAAACATCACATGACAAGGAAGCTACTCAGCAGATCCCATAAAATAATATTGATGTCTGTAAGACACTAATTAGACCAACCAGCCATCAGCACTGCTCAATCACATTCTAGATTAGCTTCTCCATAGACCTTAGTCTATCTATCATATCGACAGTAGCCACCTGTTCCTTATACATAGTTTTAAATGCCCTTGGAGTTTTATATTCTTAAAATAGCATAATTTTTTCTATAGTATAGACTTACTTTATGAACTATGTTTTTATGGCATCTAAGTCTTGTTTTCTTGCATATTTCTGGCTACATTTCTCAAAGTAGCCTATTGGCAATATTAGTTTGTGCTTTGTTTGCCTATTTTATTCCTTATTCCTGAAACTTCATTAAAAATCAATGCATACATTTTCTTCAAGGCATCACTTATATGGTGAATAGAAAAAGGTGGATCTTTTGAAATATGAATATGCCAACTTTGCCAAATTTTCCCCCAAAACTGGATTTGCAGCAAATGAATGTATAGGAATCTTAATACTGGAAAACTAAAAATGCCTTAATAATATATGTGGTGGAGAAGAGATAGAGGGAGAGGATCCAGTTACCCTAAAGGGCCCGTCACACGGGGCGAGATCGCCCCTACGTCGCCTCATGTAAAGGGGCGATGTCGGCGCCGCCAGGAGGTCACCTGGTTTCAGAGCAGTGCTCTGAAACCAGGTGACTGATCTGGGGCGATGTGCAGACATCGCCCCATGTAACCGGCTGCCGGCGACCTATCAGGCGATGGAGCCATAGGCTCCCATTGTCCTGCATCGCTGCTGGGGTTTTCAGACACTCCAGCGGCGATGCCGCCTGACAGGTTGCCAGCGCGGTGCTGGAGATGTCACCCCGTGTAAATGGGGAATGGCGACGCTGGCGGGGCGCCAGAAACATGCGCGCATCCGCCAGTCGCCGCCGACATCTCCAGCGCCGTCTCCAGGTGTGACAGGGCCCTAAGAGCTCACATTCCTCAGAAAAGAGAGCTTTAGGCTAGGTTCACATTGCGTTTGTGCTGTCGGTTGCAAAACACTGAAATATCATCTTTTTTTTTTTGTATTTGTTGCGTCCTACGTTAACGCAATGGTATGCGTTTGTCATTTGTTATTAAATATGATGCAATATCTGTTTGAGTGCATTTTTTTTTTCCTCTTCAAAATATCATCAATGAGTGTGGGTGATGCCCATCTATCTTTCTCAGGCGGCCGTCACACGCCACGATATAGATAAATATGTTCGAAACGATGTCCGATTTGCGCATCGTCCGTACAATGTGTGTAATCGATCGTCGTTACGTTACACGCATAGACATCGCTCAGTCGACTCCCCGATTCAGCGATCCAGCGGTCGTATGAGCGATCAACTTATCATCTGTGCACATCGTTAGCAAACAGTCACACAGAAGCCTCGTAAACGATGTAGGGGTAAATGTGGGCGTATTTGTAGGTCAATTGGAGCTCATAGGCGTGCTACATGTTTTACAATCCGCGCCCCTCTCTCCATCATTGGTGGACACTACTGTATCCCCATTGGTCAGACGTTCTTGCAAACATGGCGCCATCATTTACCGAATGTCCTGTGATGTGCATCTGAATGCACATGTGTAAACACGGAGTGCTATACCAAAAATCTTACATGCCACTACCGAAAGGTAGAAAGCGCCATCCCCCACGTGGCAGCGCGGCGTGTGGCGGCCATGCTTGTGCTGCAATGTGCATGGGAGTAGCTAGCACCTTGCAGGCGGAATGAAACTGAAACCAACTTCATGACGTCAGTACGGTCGCTTGCGTGGCACAACCACATTTAAAGGCGCCGTACTCGATGTGACACAGCAAGGAACACTTCTGCGGCCCCTACGGGCCAAGAACACGGGGACGTGGCGTAATGGCACGTTGTGTACTGCGTAACGCAAGACCGTTTGAGGGTATGAGAGTGTGCAGACTATATTGGGCCCATACCAAGACTTGAGTTTTTGAGCTTGCCGCCCTTGTGTGTGCCCGTAAATTCAAAGAAACAATGCATGATCAGCCAAACGGCGCCTATGTGTAGTAGTGCTGAAGTGACAGCTCATCCAAAATGGCGCCCTGTGAAGAATGAACCAATCGTAACGCAGTAGCTGATGTGGCGCCAGCCAATAGGAACGCATGAGGGTTAACGAATCACAAATGAGGAGGCGTGACACAGGTGAATACCCGGCACGCCTACGTGTTAGATTTCGGCATCGCTCAATTCACAGCTTTCAAACGATATCGTTCATTTAGACACGTCAATTGTGCAGATCCAATGAGCCGATATCGTATGATATGAGGTCCGGATCTCATATCTCGATCCAACGATCTGATCATTTCTTGTTGGTCGTGTCGTTCCGTCACACGCACAGACATCGTTCGAGCGATGTCTAATCTGGCGCGTACAACCGATATCTAGCCATATATCGTTGCGTGTGACGGCCGCTTCAGAGTTAGTCATGTTTGGTTTAGTCATGTGTGATTTGTTCTTCTAAAAAGATCGTTGTCCGTGGGTCATATATAATAGTAGTTCCTATGCAGCCTGGTGTTTTTAAGGGTTTGTTAGTTATCTATGTCTCTTTTTTATAAGATTGCTTTCTTTTGACAGAATTCCGCATTCGTTGCTTAGTAATTGATCAGTAAAGCATTTGTTTAACATTTATTTTGTTTGTGGGAGCCACTTGCTCCTGGTTCGCCACCGGGGAATCAGTGTCTTAAGTCGGCAATCACTGTCTTACGTCGAAAGCGCTGATATCTGACGTTGTCGAGTTGGTAATTCCCGGCAGCTATCAGTTTGGCCGGTCAGTTGCAATGGCTCCTCCATTGTGAACGTTATAGGAAACCTGGCAACCACCAGGTAAGAGCAGTGAATCACTTTTATCTGTATCTTGTGTCTTCATATATTCACTTTCATGTTATCACTGCTCTTATTAACACGATGGTTAAACAGATATGCATATTTGTATTGCCACTCTGTATTTTGTTGTGTAAATTCAACTTTGTTTTTACATTTTTGACAATGACTTATAAAACCCGTCTATATAGGAGCAGGAATTCACGTCATTGTTTGTATTGGACCCGTCGAAACGCAACCGCGTGAAACGGTGACCGTCGTCCCACCCTGCTGAACCCTCCCTGCACCATGTAACCTTCTATCACTCGGAATAAAGTCCATTTAGCAACTGAACCTGCCGGTGAGTGTCACTTCTTTTTTACCAACACATATACAATTATTCAACACATTCACACATATCTAGAAAGAAATGTCTACTAACATTTGTAAAGGCAGGTACAGATATAAGCTCCATTGCACTCCGACCAAATCACTACCTGAATTCCTGGACACATGGGGTTATCACATGATGTCACTTGTCTTCATTTGCATAACCTGGTTTCGGAAACTCAACCTAAGGTATGCTCAAAATATGTGCAAATCTGTGTCATCCTGTTAGGTAGGGTTTCCTATAGAGTGAAATGAAATGCTTCCATTAGATGCATGTTTTTGGCAATGAACAGAAAAATGCTGCAGACCGCGTTTTCAGGTGCGCTGAAAAAAAGCATACTTGCAAATGCATGCCTAATTGGTCATGCGTTAGTATGCATTTGATGAATGGAGGTCATGGATTAGTTAATAAGAAAGGATATCGGCTGCAACACTAACACTAGAAAATGGGAAAAGCATATTAGCTAGTGAATGCATGGCTGGCTATGTGCAAAGCTGCTCAATGTTAATAAGGCATACAGGCACAGCAGAAAACTGCTTCATGATATAGAGGAAAAAAATGAGAAGTTAGTTAATGCAATGGCTATGGCATTTCAGCCCGGTAACTGGCGCCAAGGTCTCTCATACTGCCGGGTCCTAACCTTGTGCCTCTTCCTGCAGTGTGAATTGCTTGAATAGGTGTCTGTGCCATTAACTGCAATTCAAACCTGCTTGTATGGGTGTGTCAGGACCTAGGCTACAGCAGGATGTGGAGTCTCAGCATGGCTACAGGGCGGGGGAGGGTGCACGGACAGAAAACCTATCATACCGACGCTAAAGAGACTGCCGGCGACACCTCCTATGTGAAAGGTGCTAGCCAGAAAAAAACATCAAATACACCCATACACGCAGGTTTTAATTGCAGTTAGTGGCACAGACACCCATTCAAGCAATTCACACTGCAGGAAGAGGCACAAGGTTAGGACCTGGTAGTATGAGCGCCGGTTACCGGGCTCAAATGCCATGGCCATTGCATTAGCTAACTTCTCTTATTTTTTTTCCTCTATATCATGAAGCAGTTTTCTGCTGTGTCTGTATACTCTGTTCACATTGAGTAGGTTTGCACATAGACAGCCATGCATTCACTAGCTAATATGCTTTTCCCATTTTCTAGTGTTAGTGTTGCAGCCGATATCCTTTCTTGTAGATGTTTTTGTCTGGCTAGCACCTTTCACATATGCAGATGTCACCGGCAGTCTCTTTAGCGTCAGTATGGATTAGTTAATGTCTCTGTTACATTGCATTTTTGCTGCTTTCAAACAGATCCATTAAATGGACAGCACAAATGCAATGTGAGCCTAGCTTTACCCTGTTACTCAGCCAAACAATCTTTGCTCCATTGGGAAATAATTTCTTGTGATGGCCAAGGTTTTGATCCCGCCCCTACAAGGTATGATAATCCAAAAGATCTCATAGCTGCAGACAGTGGCGTAACTTGAAGCTAATGGGCCTCGATGCGAAAGCTCCAATGGGGCCCCCAATTATGGGCTCCAGGGCCCGAGTGCAATTGCAACCCCTGCTTCTATTTTAGTAGTCTATTGTGTAAACAGACAGCCCCGGACCGGATTTTGGCCCCATAGCATCCTATGGGGCCGGGTGGAGCCAGATGGCAGCTATCCGCCATCCGGTTTCCATCTCTCCAGAAGAATCCAGGAGAATTCAGATTTTTCTCCCGGACAAAAAAACGTTGCTTGCAACGTTTTTGTGTCCGGGAGAAAAATCTCCCCAAATTGCCGTCTCCCGGATCCTCCGGGATTTCCCTAGATCCTCCCGGGTCTGGTGCAATCCGGCGCTCCCTAAATGGGAGCCTGGGTGCGGGATTACCCCGGTCTGAGAGGATCTGGGAACTAGACACCTGCGGCTGCACGCCGCTGTTGTTTCAGGACCGCGGCTAGCTCCCCGCGAGCTGCGGTCCTGATTCATCAGCAGCTGCAGCTGCATCTGGCTGCACACCGGACCGGAGGGCATATTAGCCCTCCGATTCTGTGTGCTGATCCAGTCCGGGGCTGTCAGGTTCATCCCTGATAGCCCCGGATCGGATATCGCTGTGATGTGAAGCCGCCCTAATACTGCATTAGTGTTGGAAATGGTGCTGGGAAAGTACCTTTTTTTTTTTTTTTTTTAGTGAACAACTAATCAAATCTCAAAATGTAACAGCGAATTTTTGAATTAATTGGCTTTTTTTCTACCGCCTGCATTTTGTTTTCTACCGCTTATTGTCATTATTAGTTTTATTCTGTTTTCCTATTGCAGATTTTAATCTCAAAATTACATTGAAAGTCAGTGCATATATTGACAATGCACAATCAAAGCAGGGGGCGAGACAGACTGCAATGATCAGGACTGTAATTTTAATCACAGGGTAATAAAGCCCTTAGATTTCATAAACAATTACACAGACCCTGAAAAGAAAAGCATGTTTGCTTTTTTTTTTATCCCTTGCAGCTGTCCTCATTTTACATAGCAAAATCCTGCTTTAAGACTTGATGGCAATGGAAGACAAGCTCCAGTTAATGTCACAGTGCTGTACATTTAGATGGGAAATGACAAAACCAAACTTTCCAAAGGTCCTTAATTCTCAGTTTTAAATAGAAAGAATTTGGAAAAGGGACAAAGGGAGGGCAAAGGGATTTGGGTCTGTAAGAGGAATTGTCTCTACTAAGAAAGTTAAAACTAATATTAGGCAATGTGCACCCTGAATAATGCAGCTAATTGATACTCAAGAGCCTTAGGCTTAAAATAAATGTTGGCAAGGCTTAGCTAACAACTGCATGGCTATATCCAACCTGCACTAAGGCTGGGACTCGTGGTCGTCTCTGGTTAAAGAAAGATATGTCAAGCATGAAGGTGTTTCCCCTGGCTCAGGTACAAATCTCACATTTAATACTATATTATTATGCACAACAGAATGGAACAGAGAGGCGGAAAGTAATTTATCACGGTTACATTTCAGACTTAAGAAAATAAAAAGGAATGTCTTGTCCATCCATGAACTTCTATGGAAAGCATTACTATTTTCCAACTGCAAAAGAATGTGGTCCAGAAAAAAATCTGACTATGACTGCCCTTGTGCACCAACTCCCATCACAATTGAGGGGACCCGGTGGCATTCTATGACATCTAGGGATGTCCTGAAGACTTCCGGTGCTGTCATCTCGATCCTCCCGTAAAGATCAGCCATACAATTAGGAAAGATTAGAAAAAATATGGAAGTTCAAATTACCGCTTTTTTCCCTATTAAGAAAAAAATACAAATTCTACCCAACACAAGGGAGAAAACGATTTATGGAAAACATATTGTGCAGACCCAATAAAGTTAAAGGGAACCTGTCACCCCCTTTAGGCATTTTAAACTGTGAAGCAGTACACAAGGTTCCAGGCACCACACTGGGCGGACCAAATCAACCTGCAAGGGGGCAGCGGTGAGCAAGCCAGGACTGGGGACCCATGGTGCACCCTCCTTTAGATGCCAGAGTGCTAAATGTCCAGATGCGTAAAGAAAGAACATCTGTATTTACCATCTTTACAGCACCTGTATTTAAGGAGGTTGCTGATGTAGAAGGTACGTGCCGCCCCTCCAGACTGCAATTACCGCGCTGCATTTTTTAAATTCCTGTGATTTCCCGAGATTTTTGAAGTCTTGCGAGACTTCGGCACTAGCTTCAATGGAGCACGGTAACCAGTTCCACTGCACAGGCGCGAGTGCAGCTGTCACTCACCACGCCGGAAACAGGAGGGGCAGGAATTTCAAAAATGCAGAGCGGGTTTTGCAGCCCGAAGGGGCGGCGAGAATCTTATACATCAACATCACAGAGCAGCCTCCTGGACTTAATAGCAGATGAAAGAGACTAAAACTTATTTTCTCAGAGGTGCACATCTGGGCACATACAGGGGTTACTAGAACCCCATTTACATTATGTTTAGGCTGATGGGCGCAGTTTAAAATGCCCAAAGGGGGTGACATGTTCCCTTTAAATGCCTTATTTCAATATAAAAAGACAAAACACAGGTAAGTATTCAATAAAAACAAAAAAACTATATGGGATATACACACATTGTGATACATACACAGGGGTTCGATAAGTTGATCCAATATATTTACCCCTGCATCAGGCAAGGGACTGATGCTGCAGTAAATACATAGACACCTTGGTAGTAAGAAAATGGTGAATTTCATGCTAACAAAACAGAAAATATACATCAATAAGAACACAAATACCGTACATCAAATATATAACTAGTGTGACACTAATTTGCAAATAATAATACTGAAAAATGCTAAATAAAGGCACAATAGCAGGGGGCAAAATTAATGCCTGGACAACCCAGCATTTGGTGGAGGGCAATAACTGCACAGGAGAAGAAAATAGTGCAGATAGAGACATGAGCATATGAAATTGGGGGTAGCATGGTGGAGGGGATAGGACAGTCAATTCACTATGCAGGAATATGTCACGGCCATGAGGACTGGGGGTTACTCAATTGCCTGGAGGCTTGGGGCATAAGATCACGGTGGCGGTCCCCAGGAGCTGTGGCACTAGCCGGGCATGTTAAAAGGGAGTATTTACAGGGGAAAATATGTCGTGACATGAGCTGGAGTTCTGACCATAGGTGGCCAGGGGCTGCAGTGGGAGCTTCCAAGAGGAGATGGTAGGGCAGCCAGGTGGAATACCCTCTTCAGCTAAGGTAGGTCCCTTGAAAGGTTTAGAAGAGAGTGGTTTTGTGAATGGTGGGAGAGAAGAAGGGTGAGGGTAGTGATGCAGGTGGGCACAGAAAGGAGCAGAGAACACAACAGTCTTTGTGGTTCTTAACCTTTACTTGAGGAAGTTGTTGATTGCAGCCCAGCCAATGTACAGTGCAGACTAGGAGTGCAGCCTGTCCAGCCCTGAGATAGCTGAAGTCCACTTTGCTGAGACAAAGGGTATATGGCCTTCCAGCTGACTTCCCAGTGCTGACACTATGCTACCACTTTCCTCTCAGTGTCCTTGGAAGGGAGCTGCGGGTTCTGTGAGCGATGGATTTGGTCCATTGACCCTACATAGCCCCGTAAGCATTGGAAATGTCCACAAAGGTAGCCGCTGGACATAGAGACACAGTGACCTCCAGCTTCATGAACGGTCTTGAAGTATCCCTGGCTGGTACCCCTCCTTACAGCTAGCTTTTCTGCATAACTTTCACAGCTGCCCGCAGAGTCATCTCACTAGACCCTCGGTCTAGCACTTCTCTCTGTGCATCTTGGCTCTCTGTGTACTCAGTACTCACTTCTCTCTGTTCTCTCTGTAAGCGTATAGGGAGATAGGGTCCATAAAGTTGATGATCATCAGACCTCTGTGTGAAGAGAGGATATTTTATGCTCCATGAGTTAATGAAAATCACTTCCTTGTCTCCTCAGAGCCGGCTGATCATGTGATGAACACAGGTGGAATTTGGATGATGTACTGCCAGGTCCTATGGACTTGCCCAAGCTGCTCGCTGCACGGCGCTCCCCGAAGTGAGAATAGGTATGAATGATAGAAGGAGCGGTGTTAGAATGCGGCGCTAGGTAACACAAGATCAAGCCTTCATAGAATTACCTTAAGTTTATTACACAAAGCTGCAGAGTGCGACCACAACGCGTTTCGACACATAAATCGGCGTCTTTCTCAAGTCGCGTTTCGACACACAAATCGGCGTCTTTGTGTGTCGAAACGCGTTAAAGTGGTCGCACCCTGCAGCTTTGTGTAATAAACTTAGAGTAATTCTATGAAGGCTTGATCTTCTGTTACGTAGCGCCGCATTCTAACACCGCTCCTTCTATCACTCATCCTAGTACATGATCGTCCCCATCTTTGTATATATGGCCCCTATCCTGGTATATATGTCTACTATCCTGGTATTTATGTCCCCATTCTCATATATATGGTCCCCATCCTGGTATACTGTATATAGTCCCCATCCTGGTATATATGTCCCATTCTGTTATGTCTGTCCCCCATTCTGTTATATACACTGTATGTCCCCCATCCTGGTATATATATGTACACCCTCCTGATATATATGTCCCCCATCCTGGTATATACAGTATACACCGCCTTTTCCTCCCACTTTGGGGGAAACAAAAGTACGCCTTAAAATCCAAAAGATAAGGTATCTCATTTGCATTCTGCATTTCCTTGTGATGTGCTTTTGTTGTTTTTTCTATCGTGTATTATTTCATGGCTTGCATAAAGATTAAAATAATGAATTGTATTGATGCCTTGCACATAGTAACCAACATTTCTTAAGAGTTTTATTTTTTACTGGGAAGTTTTTTCCCATAAATGGTGTCTTCTCTGTGTACCTCTCCTATTTTTACATGTTTTTAGTACACACAATTTTCTCAATAAGATTGAATTATTATTATTATATCATTTTTTATGGCCTTACTCCCATTTTTTGTAGTTATTTAGAAAGAGGTGATCCGGCAACTCATGTAAGGAATTTCTTTAAAAATTAGCCTTTATTATTAGACTATTAAAAATTCATCAATTATGGTGTGGGTAAAATCGTTAGTCTGCTTAACGATTTTACCCGCACCATGTTTGAGGAATTTTTAATTAACTAATAATAAAGGCTACCGTATATACTCGTGTATAAGCCGACCCGTGTATAAGCCGACCCCCTACTTTTGCCCCCAAAAACTGGGAAAACGTATTGACTTGCGTATAAGTCGAGGGTGGACTCGGTATAGCACAGGTATACAACCCCCAGCAGTGAGGTATACAGCAGCCTCCCCAGTGGTAGTATACAGCAGCAGCCCCAGTGGTATATACAGCAGCATCCCCAGTGGTAGTATACAGCAGCCCCAGAGGTATATGCAGCCCCAGAGGTATATGCAGCCCCATATGCAGCCCCAGAGGTATATGCAGCCCAGAGGTATATGCAGCCCCATATGCATATGCAGCCCCATATGCATATGCAGCCCCAGAGGTATATGCAGCCCCAGAGGTATATGCAGCCCCAGGAGGTGTATGCTGCCCCAGAGGTATATGCAACCCCCCATATCAGTATACAGGCCCCCCCTTGGGTAGTAATCCTGTAAAGGAAGAGATTAGTATACTTATCCCTCCGCTGTTCCGCTGCCGCTGTCCCGCCGCCGCCATCACGCTCCTCCATCTTCATCCAGCGTCTTCCGTCTTCTTTCGGGCAGGTAATGACGTCACTGCCTGCGACCATCGGAGGAAGCTGGAAGAAAACGGAAGACGCTGGATGAAGACAGAAGAGCGCGATGGCGGCGGGACAGCGGCAGCGGGACAGCGGAGGGATAAGTATACTAATCTCTTCCTTTACAGGATTACTACCCAAGGGGGGGCCTGTATACTGATATGGGGGGGGCACTGTATACTGTATACATTGTATACAGTATACAGTGACTCGCGTATAAGCCGAGGGGGGGACTTTTCAGCCCAATTTTTGGGCTGAAAAACTCGGCTTATACGCGAGTATATACGGTAATTTTTAAAGAAATTCCTAACACGAGTTGCCTGATCACCTCTTTCTACATAAGTGTGATATATCACCCAGTTCGGGATCACCACTCATCCGTGGACCGTGACCAAGGAGATGCCGTATCGGACAGTCAGACACAGGTGGGCTGAAATAATTTTTCTTGTTAAATTGTTCTAGTTTTGTATGTTTACTTTATTTAGGAGGGCGGTCCTATTTATTCCCGTATGGTCATATTTTGCTATTCCATAAAGAAAAAGGTTTTGTAAATTTCTTGGAAAAATGGCAAGATGCTGCTAATTTTTTTAATCCTTTTAAGATCCTAACAAAATAAAATGGAATTTGAAAAGTTATACAGATGTGAAGTAGACATATGGGAAATTGTATTTATTAATTATTTTGTAAAGCATAATTAACTGGTTTAAGGATATAAAAATTGAAATTTTGCAAATACATTTGGTGAGCTGATACATTAGCATCAAGTCACTGTAAGCAGTGGTCTCAGACTGATACGCATCTGTCAGAGCGGTGACGTCAGAGAGTTCATCTGAAGACACCACCACAGCTCAGTGTGAGAGAGCTGATTGTGGTCAGTGGACACTAATGTCTCTGCTCAGTGCATGAAGTAGAGCTGAGTGTGCTTTGCAGGACATTGTTGTGGATTATCGGAGGGTATGTTTGAGGTTAATAAATGGGTTAAATAGTGTTGTCTGTGTGTTTTATTTAAAATAAAGGATTTTTTAGTGCTTTTTTTAGCTATTTACTCACAGGATTTATAATGGGTGAGTCTCATAGAAGCTGAAACATTAGCAATCTAGGGCTTAATGACAGCTGTCAAAACTCAGCTGTCATTTATCCCTTCTATCACCCCGATGCCACCGGATCAGGGTATCAGGAAGAGCTGGGTTAAGCACTAACAATAGGTGATTCTAATGAATGCACCAATTTCTGGGGCCTCTGCGTGCTGCTATTCTGTAGCCTGGGGGACCCAATAACTATAGACCTCACCACACTGAAAATACCAGCTCCCAGCTACTTGTTTTTACCTTGGCTGGAAAGTAAAAAATAAAGTGGAACCCACGCATTTTGTTTTTATTATTTATTTCAATAATTAAAAAAAACATGGGCTCCACTTTATTTTTGATTGCCAGCCAAGGTAAAACCATACAGCTGGCGGTGGAAGCCCATAGGTGTGTGCTTTACCTGCACTGAGAATCCTTTTTATTCCCCTGTAATGTCAGCTTTGTTGCTAATGGCAACCAATCACAGACCTCGACACAATAGGTGGGGACACAACAGCCAATGACAAATGCTAACACAGAGAGTGGACTTCTATGATTGGCTGTTTGAGGCAGAGTCCAGTGAATAAACTGAAGGTTAATGAGCGGGCCCCGAAGTGGTGTTACAAGTGTGCGGTCCTTGGTAAGTTGTGCTGCTGCTTTAAAGTGACCCTAAACCCGGAAGCCAACCCCACATCCCCTTCATACCTATCCATGCAGCTTGTGAACCTGCTGCCATCGATCCCTGTATCTTGCAAAACCACTGGGGCATTCTTCATAATTCATACTTTTAATATCTCAGTTCTGGGCGTTTCACTGAAATTTTAAAGCCGCAGCAGGCGGGCTTGTGTGCCGCTCTCCCCCTCCCTGTCCGTAATTCTGCACGCCCATGGCTGCGTGCATAAACAACAGAGAGGCGGCTCGCCTCATAGTATGGGCGGTGAAACCGGTATGACGTAATACGCGTCATACCGGCTTCACCGCCCATACTATGAGGCGAGCCGCCTCTCTGTTGTTTATGCACGCAGCCATGGGCGTGCAGAATTACGGACAGGGAGGGGAGAGAGCGGCACACAAGCCCGCCTGCTGCGGCTTTAAAATTTCAGTGAAACGCCCAGAACTGAGATATTAAAAGTATGAATTATGAAGAATGCCCCAGCGGTTTTGCAAGATACAGGGATCGATGGCAGCAGGTTCACAAGCTGCATGTATAGGTATGAAGGGGATGTGGGGTTGGCTTCCGGGTTTAGGGTCACTTTAATCACTGTTTTGCTTTTTTTCATAGACTGCCTTGCCACCATTTCATAACTGTAAATCTGGGTTTGAGGTTCAGGCTCAAGTTCTGGACAAGTCCAGTCCGGAACCCGTACTTTAAAAAAAGTTTGTCTGGATTCACTGAACCCAAACTTCTTTGGGTTCGCCTATCACTACCATTTTACTTGTCAGTGTACATGTTTTTGCACTTCATGATTCCTTGTTTGCTAGTACTACATGCATCAGATGACTTCAAGATTCCATTGCAACCATTGCCACTCGCATTATAATCCTGGGGGTCTGATGGTATTAAAAGGGATCTTTTAACTTTCTTCAACCACCTAGATGCCATTGATGTGATTGACAGTAGTATTTAAGGGGTTATTTTGCCCCCATTTGGCTTTAAGGGTATGTGTGGGATAATAATAAATTGGAAAATGACAGTTGTGCGTCTGATTTATTTCAAATAAAGGTTTTTTCTCTGTGTCTGTGTTTTTTAACAATTTCCTCACAGGATTTATAATGTGCAGGTCTCATTGAGGCCTAACATTATCAATCTGGGCTTTATAACAAGCTGTCAATCATCAGCTGTCATTAACCCCTTCTATCACCCTGATGTAACCGCACCAGTGCAAAAATATAGCAAAGCTCTACGTCATTTTTTGAAATAATTTATTTTTACAATGATATGATGTCAGTCAATAGGTGATCGGCACAACAGCCAATTACAGACGCTGTCACAGAGAGTGGGCGTCTGCGATCTGCTGCTGGAGTAACCTGGAAACAGCCCATACATTCTAGCATCTACCCTGCACTGTAGATGCTAAAATTTATGGGCTGTTTCCAGATTACTCCAACAGCAAATCACAGATGGCACTCTCTGTAATTGGCTGTTGTGCCCCTCACCAGTGAATAATAAGGAAGTTAATGAGGGACCCTGGAAGTACAAGGGGGTGAATGCCGGTAAGTATAACATTGGTGTTTAATCAAAATTTTCCTTCCTTTTACAGCTCTCCTAACTTTAAAGTCGGAATTCAGGGTTTGGACTCAGGTTCGTGTAAAGTCTGGTCCCAAACTTGGACTTTAAGAAATGTCGAGCCAGGTATGCTGAATTTGAAGATCAGTGGTTAGCCCATCACTAGTGGCTAGTGCCAAAATTGTCCATTGAAACCTTTTTCCCTAATTCCAAATATGTATCGCCTAGTTTACTGGGTGCAGCAGTTGTGACACAATCAGACTTCTTAATTGTAGCAGAGTGTAGAAAGCAAACCCCACCCATACCACGGCTCACTGTATACAATGTCTATTGACAGGAAGCTGCTTATCAAAGGATGCAGACCGCAGGACAACTGCTCACAAGATCTGTAGTCCAGACATTGATATTCTCTTGGTGATGAAACCCCCCCACTCAGTGGAAACAACCGCTTGATAAGTGACACATGCCGAACTCAGTGTTTTAACCGCTACCTTGTGCATTTCTCAAATCACATAGCAAAAACCTGCTGACAGATTCCCTTTAAGGGTTGCCGGATCTTCACCCTGTAACAGTGGGTGCATAATTACCAACACTAGGAACTGAAAAATGTGGAAAATTAAGCCCAGCTTCCACAATAGCCCAGGAACGCACATTTCAGTATATGGCTTTGCTAATCTTTTAGACTGTTCTGGAAAAAGTGTGACTGTTGGCAGGTATGCTGTGTATTACAGGTGCCATTCTCATTCTTACACCCACTTGTCAATGTATTCAGAAATCTTGAGGTGGAATATCAATGTTGTGTTCATACAAAAGAAGCTCCAAAATTGTAATTTCATGGGAAATACAATTAATAACAAAAACAGACATGTCAGGAGAGGTGACGGGCGCTCTATAGAGCAGATCTGGTGTCACAGAATTGTGTTACAGTTACAGACTCTTGGCCATGTACGTTGCACTCCTTGTATAACATTATGCTCACCGTATATCTGCGTTCTCCATTAGACAAGCATCTTGTACTTTTTATGAAACTTGAACTGACAGGGTCATCTTTCCTTTTATAAGCTTTTGTGTTCCAACTTCTGTGGTGCCTGTACAGTGCAAAAAGCATTGGTATATGTCGGTGCTATACAACTCTAAATATACATTAGCCGTACACCCAGATCAATATACTCATTCAATCTCCATCGATCACTATCATCTTTAAAATCTCATCACAACGGGCCATCTATATCATCGATCAACTTATCCAATCTATCCCCTCATCGTTGCATCGTATATAATATGGCACTCACCATATCATGGCTCATACATATAATATCAAATAATATGCACAAAAAACTTATATCTTACATATATTATATCACAATCACCATCTTATCGGCTTCTTCACATTTCTAGGTGCAGAGGCTGTCTCTTCTGATACAATGTTACTTGTACTATCTCTCATGTGTCCTCTTTATGACACTGCATTCATATCATTACAAATCTGATCATTTACAACTGGTTAATAACATACAATCATCATTTGATTACTAATCATCACATAAATCTCACCCACATTATCAGTAGATTACTATATTGATAATCAGTATTATTATCGACATCATCTGCGTGAAACTCTGATATGCACACATTGATTTCTCATCACATCATATCTGCAATCAATCATCATATATGCACATGCATTTCACACGCTTTTTCATCATCATCCCACATTCAGATTATAGAAAAAATTCAAACATGCTCTCCCAAAGATATGATACCCCATCATCTTACATCATTGCATCATCATTACACCAGCTCACATGTCAGTATCACTATCACCATACTGGGGGGGGAGGGAACTGGAACGACATGGTTTGTTGACTTGACACCTGTGCACTGCACATGATATTTCTGTAGTGAGAGGTTGGCTACACATCTGCAAGTACGGAGCTTTAGAGACTAGGGTAGTGATGTGAGCATGGTTCCAATTAAGCACTTGCAGTAAAGCTGGACATTAGTGAGTACATGTTCAGATACGGTAATGTGTTTAAGTGACATTTTGGTAGAGAGTTTTAAAATGTGCAAAAAGTACAGAGCTGAGGGAAATCCCTTTGATGGTACACTGGGTCAAAGCAAGAGCTGGATGACATGTGTGGTACACTGTTGGCAGGTCGCACAGTGCCCCTGGAACTAAGCGGCTCACCACTTCACCAGATCCAGCAGGTGGCGTAGACATGTGCGGTACATCTGTGCACAGACACAGACGCTTTTGGGGAGCAGAGGGATCCCGCTGTCCAGGAGCTGCACGACTCTGGGGACAGTGGTGGAATACTCTGGGCCAAACACAGCACTAGGAGCGTGAGGTGGACATAGTGGTGACACTGTGGACAAGCCAGCGGAGCAAGGGGAAGGAGAGACCGGGTGGCACCAGGCAACGGAGGATGGCACTGATGACATGGGTCAATTACAAACTGTCTCACTTGGTCTTACGATACGAGTTGGGTGACAGTTTGGATGGTATTACTATTTTCACATTTGTTTTTTTTTTTTTTTTTTTTTTTTTTTTTTTTTTTTTTTTTTTTTTTTTTTTTTTTTTTTTTTTTTTTTTTTTTTTTTTTTTTTTTTTTTTTTGTCCTTGGCACAGAGGAACTCTTGAGTGCGAGAGACATAGTGTGTGGTACATTGGTTGTCATGAATGACATAGAGCCCCGAATTCTCATCGCTTCAGAATGAGGTCATTTCAAATAAAAAATGTTGCCAATGGTGTATAAACATTTTACTGCTGCACAGACGCAGTAAGAGCAACTGGGTATAGCTCGTTGTGCGTATCTGTACCATAGCCCGGTGGATGGCAGCTCCATTCTATAGTCTAATCTGCCCCTGGCCTCTTCTCCTCTGCCCCCCTGGCCTCTTCTCCTCTGTCCTCCTGTTCCTGTCCTTCTGCCCCCCTGGCCTCTTCTCCTCTGTCCTCCTGTTCCTGTCCTTCTGCCCACCTGGCCTCTTCTCCTCTGCCCCCCCTGGCCTCTTCTCTGTCCTGCTGTTTCTGTCCTTTTGCCCCCCTGGCCTCTTCTTCTCTGCCCCCCTGGCCTCTTTTCCTCTGTCCTGCTGTTCCTGTCCTTCTGCCCCCCTGGCCTGTTCTCCTCTGCCCCCTGGCCTCTTTTCCTCTGCCCCCCTGGCCTCTTTTCCTCTGTCCTGCTGTTCCTGTCCTTCTGCCCCCCTGGCCTGTTCTCCTCTGCCCCCTGGCCTCTTTTCCTCTGCCCCCCTGGCCTCTTCTCCTCCTGTTCCTGTCCTTCTGCCCCCCTGGCCTCTTCTCCTCTGCCCCCCTGGCCTCTTCTCCTCTGCCCCCCTGGTCTCTTCTCCTCTGTCCTCCTGTTCCTGTCCTCCTGCCCCCCTGGCCTCTTCTCCTCTACCCCCTATTCCTGTCCTTCTGCCCCCCTGGCCTCTTCTCCTCTGTTCTCCTGTTCCTGTCCTTCTGCCCCCTGGCCTCTTCTCCTCTGCCCCCTGGCCTCTTCTCCTCTGTCCTCCTGTTCCTGTCCTTCTGCCCCCTGGCCTCTTCTCCTCTGCCCCCTGGCCTCTTCTCCTCTGCCCCCCTGGCCTCTTCTCCTCTGTCCTGCTGTTCCAGTCATTCTGCCCCCCTGTCCTCTTCTCCTCGGGACCCCTGGCCTCTTCTCCTCTGCCCCCTGGCCTCTTCTCCTCTGTCCTGCTGTTCCAGTCATTCTGCCCCCCTGTCCTCTTCTCCTCGGGACCCCTGGCCTCTTCTCCTCTGCCCCCCTGGCCTCTTCTCCTCGGGACCCCTGGCCTCTTCTCCTCTGCCCCCCTGGCCTCTTCTCCTCTGCCCCCCTGGCCTCTTCTCCTCTGTCCTGCTGTTCCAGTCATTCTGCCCCCCTGTCCTCTTCTCCTCGGGACCCCTGGCCTCTTCTCCTCTGCCCCCCTGGCCTCTTCTCCTCGGACCCCTGGCCTCTTCTCCTCTGCCCCCCTGGCCTCTTCTCCTCGGGACCCCTGGCCTCTTCTCCTCTGTCCTGCTGTTCCAGTCATTCTGCCCCCCTGTCCTCTTCACCTCGGGACCCTGCTCCTCTGTCCCTTATCCCCTGCACAGTTTCCTTCACCTGGTGATGGCTCAGGCCAGGCTCCCTCTGAGCAGTGAGCTCCACCGCCAGCCGCATCAGGTCCATCCTTCAGGGCCGGCTCAGCCTCCATTCTCCGGATCCATGGGGGGCCCCGGGGCCGGCAGGGTGGAGGAGCCGCTAGCACCGCAGCCGCCTCCACCTTACCACTGCAGGAATTGTCTTGGACTCAGAGCCATCGCGCGACAGGAAGCAGCAGAGCTCCCAGCGGCTTCCTGTCAGCGGGATCGCTCTCAGCGCCGGGGACCGGGGGAGGGGCAGTGGCACAGTACATGTGGGCGCTGGGCAGCCGGCAATGCAAATTCCAGCGGCGACACCATCCCTCCCACTACAGTAGGTGTGCGCGGCGCGCGCACAGTGCTGCGCTCACCCTTTCCTCATGAGGGGGGGCAGCCTCTTGGGGGGGGCAGCTGCCCCCCCTGCCCCACGCTGGGTACGCCCATGAACTAATATATAGTTTATCTTTTATTATTCTTAATTCATTATTATCATCACCATCTCCATCATCTTCATCATCATTATCACCATCATCATCATCATCAACATGATCATCATCAACTTAATCATCATTATTATCATCACCATCTCCATCATCTTCATCATCATTATCACCATCATCATCTTCATCATAATCATCATAATCATCATCATCATCATCACCATAATCATTATCACCATCATTATTATGATCATCAACATAATCATCATCATCACCATCATCATTATCAGTGGCGTAACTTCAGGCTCAGGGGCCCCGATGCGGAAGCTCCAACAGGCCCCCCAATTATTGCAAATCTTTGATAGTATTAGTCTTTTTCTATGGGCCAAAGGGGCTTTTGGGGCCCCCTAGGCTGCAGGGCCCGGTGCGATCGCAACCCCTGCACTCATTGTAGTTACGCGCCTGATCATTATCATCATCATCATCATTATCACCATAATCATTATCATCATCATCATTATCACTATCATCATCATCATTATCACCATCATCATTATCACCATCATCATTATCACCATCATCATTATCATCATCACCATCATCATCATCATCACGATCATCATCATCATCATCACCATCATCATCATTGTCATTTTGGACTTTGGTGGTGACCTTGTGGAATACCTGGTAAACCTATTTCATAGAGTTTCCTCAGTCTGACATTGCCATTCCACTTTCTGTAGGGGCAAACTGCAAATGAATATTTCTGTAAGTTCTGAGAGGTTGGCACACACAATCTGCTAAAATATGTTACATATTAATAGAAAAGTAAAAATAATAAGACTTTTTAAATAACTATGCGGTAAGATGAATTGTGAGCATTGGTTCCAATTATAGCACTTTGTAGTAAAGTGACATATTCATTAGAGAGTATATGTTCAGAATACGGTATATATGGTGTATTAAATGTGATTCATTCTGCTGTCCCTCCTGTCAGCTAGAGTTTAAAATGGAAAAAATGTAAAGAAGCTGAGATGGAAATCCTTCAGATCAGGTTGCCCCTGGGCCTCTTAAAGTCTAAGAGCTACCAGGAACCCTGCCTTTTTATTTTGGCTTCAGCTACTGTATTACAGGAGCATGTCTGTCTGCTCACAGCTGCTTTTCCATAGGGAACCCTTAAAGCAGAGCCTCACCGCACTTCACCCAGACTCCCAGCAGGTGGCGCTCAGGGACGTGTGCCGGCTTCTCTGCCTGTCACCCGCAGACCTGTTGCATTTGCACTGAGCCGCTTGACTGGTGCAGCAGAGGCAGAATCCAGCTGTACCCAGGAGCTGCACCTACCCTCTGCGGGGCACAGCTGAGCCTCACTGCCCACAGACATGCCCTCTGCCCCCGGCCACAAACACACAGATCACTGAGGAGCGTGAAGAAGATCTCAAGGACATAGTGCAGCTGACACTGCCTGGACTAAGTCCCCATCAGGCAGGAGGAGCAAGAGGCAAGAAGAAGAAGAAGACTCCGGGGGCAGCACCAGGCAAGGTGAGATGATGGCACTGGGCATCTCCCAATTACACAATCATGTACTCACTTGGGCTCTTACGATACAAGTTGGCATAGTTGAACAGTTTGAGTATGGATATATATACTTATATTTATACACACATATATATATAGCCACATCTGTCAATATGGGTATATAGAAATATATCTCCACACATATTTATGTTTATGTATATATATACATTTGTGTGTGTATATATATATATGTATATATGTATATATACATATATATGTATATGTACACACACATATATATGTATATATATAATGATGGCATATGTGTCTGTTGCGTGTCTGGTGGCAGGTGATTCATTGCTTGCCCCCTATCTCTGGACAGTAAGGGGTTATCCCAGCTGGGCACAGCAGTTGCCCATTCCCCTGCAGTAGCTGTGACTATAAAGTTCAGGAGTGTGTTGTGCCCTTGAGCTGGAGCAGAGGGTTTAACTCTTTGAGTGCTGAGCTATGACCCATAGCTGTGTGGTGTATATCATTGGCTGTCATGAATGACATATAGTAATGACCCTCGAATTCCCAATCGCATTCTTTAGATATTGAGGTCATTTCAATACATAAAAAATGTTGCCAACTATAAAGTGTGTATGTAAATCCTCAGCTGTACTGCTGTTTTCACTTAGATGCTATAGTAAATGAGCACACTGGGATATAGCTCGGTATAGGTGCGTAGTCTGTACACCAATAGCCCGGTGAGGATGGGCAGCTCCCATTCTAATGACGTCATAATGTTACAGACCAAAGACAGTGACAGCTGCAGATTTCACATCTGAATTGTTGGTGTATCATAGATATATCTGATTAATGTACATGTTCAGTGTGTGCCCCCTTCCTGCATGGCCCGTCACACGGTATGATGGACGCACACCATACATACACCCGGTGCCCTAGCAGTATGTTTTCACAATATCTGCATTTTCCCAGTCTACTTTCATCCTCAGTCCAGGCTGCCTACATCAAGAACTCACATAGTAAGGACATGGTTTACAGCTCAGGAGCCGAGTTATTGGGGCTTTTATTACAGCCATGAAACTTTGTATTTCACATCAATTCTAGCTACTGGCTGACAGCTGAGATCTGGGATGTCATTGATCAATGTCTCTACACTAGTTGTGTATATTGACTGTCAGGACTTAGATGAAATCACAGCATAGATCATACACAGGTCCATACACACAAGATCCTTTACTCTTAAAGTTTATTCACATTTAGTTAAATATTCATATTCTTACATCTTATTTTTTATAATCACAATTATTTTAATAAATATCTGCCAAATACAAAACTAGAAATGTGTAAATGATGTCATTGGATGAAATCTACGATCTACGAGCAGTAGACACTACCCACCCTAGAAGCAGGGGAGTATTAAGCCACGATGATTGGGATTCTTTGATTTTGATCGCTCTTGATACACACCGGGGGAAGATAAAGGAATCAGGTGGCAGGTGGATCTGATGGCAGGAATGGAGAACTCTGCATTACAGTTTCTTAGAATTTAGAATCTTATCTCTTAGGCTGCCTTCACATCACGATTTTTGCACATCTGTGGTCATCCTGGAATTTGAAGGATCACACGGACAGGCACGGATCTGTGCCAACAGATGCCACTGATGCCCACGGATCTGTGTTTTCCACAGATCCGTCATCAGTAGCGGAGTTAAGGCTGTACCTTGCTTCTGAGCATGCTCAGTACAGCAAATCGGATCTGTTTTATGGATCTGATTTTATTACAGATCGAGATACATAGACTCCCATGTTATTTGACGCGAAACACAACTGATCCGATACGAATCCGTGGTGTCCGATTTGAGTCACGGACACCAAAATCGTAACAGCCTACGTTTTTGGATCTGAGACAGAATCGGAAAGCTACGGATGGTTCTAAAATCAGATGCCCATAGGGACAAAATCGTGATATGAAGCCAGCCTTAGTTGTTTGAGCCAACACACACAGACACACACAAATACACGCATACACACACATACACACATACACACATGAACACATACACATATGTACAACACAATACACACACATGCACACACACATATATGTACACATACATACATACACACATATGTATACATACACACATGCACATACATACACACATATGCACACACATACACATACGTACACATACACATACGCACACATACACACACATGCACAAAACACATACATACACACATGCACACACATGCACACACACATACGTACACATACATACACATACACACACATGCACACACTCATACATACACATTATTATTATTATTATATTATTTATTTATATAGCGCCATTGGGTTCCATGGCGCTTTACATGAGGATGAGGGAGACAAGAACAAGTACACTAAATCTAGGCGATCAGGACGTACAGGTACAGGAGGGGCAGGACCTGTCCACGAGGGCTCACAGTCTATGAGATACATATGTACACACATATACACACAGATGCCACACACATATATGCATACATACACACATACACACACATACATACACACAGATGCACACACACACATACGTACACATACACACACATACGTACACACAGATGCACACACACACACATATGTACACATACACACGTACACACACATACATAGACACAGATGCACACACACACACATACGTACACACATACATACACACAGATGCACACACATACAAACACACTTTAGGTTTAGCTGGGTGAATAGGAAGAGTTATTATCATTGTAAAGACTGAAAATGTAACGTTGGTTGTAAATATTTTGATTGGAGCACAAATCAGATTGAACACTGTTATTGTTAGTAATATGCTAATATTTTCTGATATGTGAGAATATTTACATTGGTTGTGTAGAATGAAGAAAGACATACTGATAGGAGGTTTAGATTGTGAGCCCCAATGGGGACAGTGTTTCTGATGTATGTAAAGTGCTATGGAATCAATAGTGTTATATAAATGAATAAATAGTATTATTAGTATAAAGAAAGCACCACCACACTTGACACCTTCATATCTTTAATCATCCTGTGACTCAAACAAAGCGATACACAAGTATCTCCAGTGAAATCTGTAGCTGGTTTTGGGTATTGCGATCACTGGTGATGGATCATGTCTGCTGTTTACTGGTCCAGGGCTTAGGTGTAATCAGTCCCTTCACTGCTAGGTCAATATCTACTCACTGTAATGAGATCCCTGCTATTATGACAGTATGGAGTTTGGTTAAGGCTCCCACTAGGTGGCGCTCTGACTCATTGTACTCCAATGTTACATAGTCGTGCTTTTGCTTTAAGACCATTTCTAACCTCACAGTGACCCTATTGCACTAACATTTGCTCTCGGCTACAGGTACTAAAACTAACATCTTAATACATTATTACATCATCCCAATATATTTGACAAATGTACACTGTTTCATAAACTCCTCACTAATCTTCAAATCAAATCTAAGAAAAACATTGAAAAATAAATGAATTGTTGAGTGTGGGGCAAGGTGATGACTTGTCCATCAAGTCGTGAAGGAATGCAATGTATATGCTGAAAGCATCTGCAATGGCTCCGACCAGAGAAGTAGCAATCTGACACTGTTGTGTCTCTGTTGCACCCCATAAAAGAAAATGGAAATTGCAAGTGTCAAGCAGTACGGCAGCATTTTCACATCAATGACCTGGCGGGATTGAAAAGAACAGCAGCGACCTGACTGCTTCATATTTTAACTCTTCCACCTCTTTTTAGCTCTAGTTAACAATATTTTACCCCATTTGTGCAGTTCTAATTTGACTTCTAAAATACACCTGTCATAATGCAATGTGGTCCTTAGGATTTTGGGATAATTTATTTTCTAGTACAATTTAGCTTCACTTTAACTAAAGGTGTCAGTGTGAGACGTGCAGAAAGAAATGACCTAATGCACTGTGCCTGGTAGCACCTGCAAACTACAGGCGCTGTCTATGGCACCACTACCCTAGGATCGTAGAGAAAAGAGAACGGCAGCTCAGGGCCATGATCATACCATGTTGTATGTTGGACCCTCCTCGCAACATACTGCCATATTCTCTATAAGGGTATGGATTTAGTATGCAGGACACATGGAAGGTAGACCACTGCACCCAGCAAGAATGAACCTGGCATTCAGCTACTAAGTCTATGTGCTGACAGTGTGGATATATCGAGGATTTTGCTGCATTTTGGTGCAGTGGATTGCCACAGGATCCACCGATGCAGGAGGAAATTACACCTTGGTTCACACAACACACAACACATTTCACCCCAGATCTGAAGGGGGAGCTCTACTGGCTGCCTTAAGCCAGTTCCCCTTTAAAACATCTCGGCCTGGGGGAGGAGTTAGTTAGTCACAGTAGTTAGCTCCAATCAGGAGAGGAGAGAGCTGGAGTGAGGAGCTGGTCACTGGGAAGGATTGAGGCCCAGGACCAGGGACCACTGACCGCTGTGCTGCACCCTAGGGAGAGGGTCGGAGGCCAGTGGAGGAAGCAGGGAAATCCAGGAAGGGAACCAGTCGAGGTTTCCTTAGGGTAAGTGCACACTTACCCGGCGGTTTCGTCGGCGGCAGCTTGCGGAACCCGCCAGGAAGCTCCGGCGCCGTCCACCGGCTTCCTGGCGGTATGTGCGGCGGGAGCCGGGCGGTATCCGGCGGCTGCCCAGCGGGTTCTCGGCGGCGATTCTGCAGCGGCTGGAAGCAGCACATGATTCTGCTTGCAGCCGCTGCAGAACCGCCGTTTTTTAGAACATGGTCATTCTTTGCTAACCCGCTGGGAAACCTGCGGGTTAGCAACGGATGACGCTGGGTAACCGCCGGTGTGTGCACTGCCTTGGGCTGTTTACATTAGTTTTAATGTTAATCCAAACGCCGGTTTGGATTAACATAAATTAACATAAAACTAATGTAAACAAAACGGCGGTTTACACAGGTAAACCGCCGAAAACCCGGCCAGTGTGCACTTACCCTTATAGTACACCCAGACACCAGAGTCCGACACTGCGAGCATCCACTGCAGCAGTAAAACCCCGGAAGAACCAGGAGGAGTTAACCCTTGAAGCAAGTAAAGTAAGAGACGCTCAAACTGACCAAGTACAGGACCAGGGGCCATAGGAGGAATAGGGACCCCACAGAAGGACCTCATTGTCAGTTTAGAGAAAAGCCCTGAGAGGGAGAATGAGCGGCGACTTCAGTCACAAGCAGGACTTACCCGAAGCCACAGAGCACAGACACAGAGGAGGCCTCACAACTTTCTAAGGTGGAAGTCCCAAGTTGCACCGGGGACCTGGTTATTTCTCTGGACTGTACCTGTTACCTTGTCACCAGTAAAAGGTACCGAAACAAAGAGCACTGTGTGTCTGTGTGCCTGTTTAACCGCCGCTAGTCCCCGCATTGATTGCAGAGACGCGACTACTACTCCCCTCATCTATCCCCGCTGCCCTGAGGTAAAGCTCCACCTGTGGGGAGCTGTACTACACTCTGCTGCAGCCACCATCACCTCAGCGGCCGGCTGCAGCACTGGTATACCCGTTACCAGGTACCATAGGTGGCATCACGTTACCAATCCCCTTATCCTCCATCATCCCCCGCCATTGAAGGTCCAGGGCACGGGACCGGGGATCGACCAGCCGTGATCCCGCATCAAAGCCGGCATCAGCCCCGGTACCCGAGTACCCCTTACCCTGTTGACCGCCTCATATACGCTGCGGATCTGCAGCAAATCTGCAGCACAGTGTAGGGTAAGTAAAGTCTATGTGAATTCGGAAGACCTGTGCCAACGATATGTGTTTTCCTGCAATGGAAATGCTGCATTTTTCAGAGTGGGAAAATCTGCAGCATGTCAATTATTGCTGTTGATTTTTCCACCAAAACGCAGCACTCCCAAGTGCATAATCCACCATTTCATTTCTGGTCTCTCTCCCCTATCCTCTCTCTCTTCCCTCTCTGCTCTCTCCTCTCTCTCTTCTCTCTCCTCTCTCTCCTTTCTCTCCCCCTATCTCCTCTCTCCTATCTCCTCTCTCTCTCTCCCCCATCCTTTCTCTCTCCACTTGCTCTCCTCTCTCCTTTCTCTCCCCTCTCTATATCCCCTCTCTCCTCTCCCCCCTCTCTCCCCCCCTCTCTCTCCACTTGCTCTCACTCTCCCCTCTCTCACTCTCTCTCTCCCGCCTCTCTCTCCCTTCTCTCCTCTCTCTCCCTCTCTTCCCCCTCTCTCTCCCTTCTCTACTCTCTCCCCTCTCTCTCTCTTTTTTCAGAGCAGAGACATTAATTTGGTAGAGTCTATAGATTGGGCCATCTATATGGATACACCTAAATAAAATAGGAATAGTTGGTAATATCAACTTCCTGTTTGTGGCATATTAGTATATGGGAGGGGGAAAACTTTTCAGATGGGTGGTGACCATGGCGGCATTTTGAAGTCAGCCATTTTGGATCCAACTTTATTTTTTCAATGGCAGAGGTCATGTGACACATCAATCTTATTGAGAATTTCATAATAAAAACAATGGTGTGCTTGGTTTTAACGTAACTTTACTCTTTCATGAGTTATTTCAAGTTGATATCACCATTCATTCCCATTTTATTTAGGTGCATCCAAATAGCCCTCCATGTAGAACAGAAGTTAATACAAAAAATGCACATTATCCACAGCAAAAAACTGCACCACTATTTTCTATACGGCAGATAGCCTAAAGGCCCAATCTTTGTTTAGCATTTTTGTCCCTGAGAACAAATGTCCAGGGTTTTGGCTACAGGTGTTCCTGTTTACATTGAGCACATCCATAGATAAGGAAAGTGTATATAGTGTAATGTCCTTTACATGCATTCCTCCCCCATGTAAACAATACAGTACTCCTTTTAGTGCCTTAAGATGCAAACTCCTTAAAAGTCCTTATAAGTCGGGACAAGAATTGATCGGAGAATCACAATATTCTTGGAAGCACAGCGATATTTGCAGTGAGTAATAGCTGCTAGTGCTCATAATATTGTTTGAAACCAGATCTTTCCTCTTGCTTACCAATCATTGATTTTACCTGTTGAATAACATATGACTGTGTAATAAGTTGTAAAAGATATAATGCAAGCTTTTATGAACAACTAGCAACTTTCTATTATCGCAGCAGCGAAATTTGCTTGTGTAATAATATAATAATAATAATATTTAGTCATTTATATAGCGCTATTAATTCCATAGCACTTTACATACATCAGTAAGGGCGCTTTCACATTGGCGTTTCCCGCCGCAGTGTAGTGCGGTGGGTGAACGTGAGCAGACCGCATGCATCGTCCATCCCCATGTTTAACATGGGGATGCACGGTGTATGCAGTGCCCTGCAGATGGTCGCGTTCACGTCCGCATGCGCTGATTCTCGGCGCTCAGAAACGCAACATGTTGCATTTTCTGTGTGGCTGAGAAAGTATGATTTGTACGCATGGCTCTACAGGCGTACAAATCATGCATGGAGGGCAATGAGACCGCACGGCCAGCCGCAGGACACCGCAGATAAAACTCTGCGGATCACATTGGAATCCATTCTCTCAGAGCCTGGGCATTGGTAGGGGAGAGAGGACCTGCAGAAGCTGATTAGTGTAAATCGCCCGCTAACACCGATCGGCCGACAATTGACACCGACCAGCTGATGTGTCCCCGATAGCATCAGCTACACGGTTTAAACCGGCCGCCGATCGGTGTTCGCAGGAGATTTAAACTAATCAGCTTCTTCAGGTCCTCTCTCTCCCCTCCCAACGCCCGGGCTCTGAGAGAATGGAGCTGCTTCGGGTCCCCTGTCTCCCCTCCTGACAGCCGGGCTCATCAGGCAATGCCTTCTATGGGCATTTTCATGTGAACGCATGCAGTCTCATCACTGTTGCGTCCACATGAAAATGTCTGCGTTTGGCACTGCAGATGTGTATGCAGTCCATACGCTGCGGTGCCAAACGCCAATGTGAAAGCGCCCTAATGCTGTCCCCATTGGGGCTCACAATCTAAACTATCCTATCAGTATGTCTTTACAATATGGGAGGAAACCCATGCAAACACGGTGAGAACATACAAACTCCTTGCAGATGTTGTCCTTGGTGGGTCCTGTAGGCATTGGGCAGCGCACCGCCATAGATCTAATGTTAATGGTTACAGGACCCTGGACAGCGGCAGATACTATATGTACATTACGTACAGTATCTGCGCAACTGTCAGGAGAGCAACAGCTTCATTGATAAAATTGTACAAAGCTGACAATAGCCGGCTTACTGTAAATGCTTATTAACCCCTGACATGCCCACAGGAGTGGGCACCATGTCTCTAGTGGGGGTGGGCACCCCTAGAGTCATGTTGCACCCAACTAATATTAATATTTCATGTTTTATTAAACAGTAACCACTTTGTTCATCCCTGCAGCAACAGGGATGAACAAAGTAGACGGTAACCGCATTGCTCAGGAATACACATCCTGAGCAAAGCGGTTACTGCATTGCGGATCACAGAAGCGCTCCGAAAACTGCAGCCTGCATGATTTTTCAAGCAGGCTGCAGATCCGTAGCCGGTAACCGGATTGCATGTAGAGCATCATCAAACACTTAGCACCAAAAACACAGTCCCGACTTGTTCCCTCCAAAAATAAGCAAGTGGTTTTGTGGTTCCCAAACTTGGGGATTTAGGGTGAAAGTTGCAACTGTAAAACTTGAGAAAAGAAATAAGTCCATGAAAGCCCTGACACAATCCAAATGGAAAATGTAAATATGGAAAGGACAAAATCACATCCTTGGGTGATGATATCACCGCACAATGGCACCTTCGTAAAGTGATGATAGAAACATCTAGAAGACCACCAACATCCACTATCACCACATTCTCCACGCAGCACCCCTCACTCTTGCAGCAAGTCGTTGCTTCTTCTCGAGAGGGTATATATCAACAATAGGAAAACGCCATTTACAGGCCCATGGCCACTAGCACTCCACATCCAACAGTCCCACTAAGGAGGACCAGCGACAGAATAAACCTCAGCCACCAGTCCTCGCACTCTTAGCTCCCTGAGGCTTCCCGCTGAAACCAGGCTGGGCCCTGGCTTTTATACTGACCGAGACAGAGCTCTCCTGTTGGGCAGAGGACATTATTGCAAGTCACATCATCTGTACTCCCTTACCAAAGGACTTTAGAGATACTTTTTCTGAAAATCTGTTTATGTGTCCAGTGTAATAAAGGGATTGTTAGGCAGGGAATTTAGTTATGTAGACACAACTGCTGGTGGTTCTGGGGACACGGGGGACCTTTAAATATATATCTGGATTAGTACTATATCACATTAGGGTTAAAGCCGACTACTCAAATTTTACAAGACTATGTAAATTAAAATTTGTTTACAGAGTCTTGTGTAGATAAGATTTGGAATGAAATGGTATTGATGTGGTCATATCTGATGTGACGTGACCCCATAGTGTTATGCTTTTGACCAGGAACAGGTGAAGAGAACTTTTAGCAGTTTCTCAGCCCCAGAGGGAAATTAAAGTTCTCTGCAGCCACACTTGGAAAGAATAGCTCTCATTATTTTCCATGTATATTTATTTTGACTCTCCTAATCCTTACGCTGATATGATCCTTTTAATAAACACGTTAAGTTCCAGCCCCTGAAGATGATCTCCTGTGGGTAGCGATTAGAGGGTTTGATAACAATTTGACAAGTTGTTTTATTCAATGGAAAGTGACCGCTAAGCTCATATGTTTTCATTTCATTTGTCTAGACGGCTCACTTATCTTTTTTTCTCCTCTCTCAGCTCTAGACTATACTACTTTGCAAGACTTGATGACCATTTTCCACAATAGTTGGGGTGCACATAAAAGACTGGCTGCATTTAAGGTTTCGAGACTTGTGGAATGTTATTGAGAAGGTGGAATAGCAGAGTGCTTTATGCGACATTAATCAGCGCTTTGCTGGCAGCCTCTGTATCCCTATTATTCCTGAACATCTCCTTTACATGTGTTTAATCGTAGTGATGCTCAGTCTGTGCAGTCATATTTAGGCGTGCGCTTTCTGATATATTAAAGTATTTTCCCTTTATTACCGTCCTTTATTTATTTAGCTAATTGACCTAGTGGAGGAAGGATGCTCAGTCTGGGCTGTTTTATCCAACCCAGACAACTCCTACCCTCATCATTACTTACTACACTAGGTCTTTGTGCTGTGCTTTACTTAGCGTAAATGTGCTATGGTTTTGAAATATGTGACTAATGCCAGTGTATAGATAAGTGGATGAAGGTCAAGTGTCTTAGAACGTCCGCCATCCAGGGACCAGGGTCCTCACTCTGGTCTACTGGATAATGTCACTAATGTCTAATACCAACTCCCTGCTGTATCAAAAGCAAAACACCTGCTAAATGGGTGACATGTGTACCATATCATCATTGATTGGCTGGATAGGTCAAGTGCTATAATTGTTACTTTACCTAACAAAGACCAAGGGCAGCGGTGCTGGAGCTACAGGAGGTGCGTATGGCCGATTTTGTTATTTCTAGACAGAGCAAGCCTGTGCGCTAAAAAATATGTTAATTTAAATATGGAAAACTCTTTTCATCCTGGGCTGGGCTTAGCTTAAGGATAGTTTTGACACTTGGTAACACAACTTGGCAACACGGGTGCAGAAAGGCCGGGACTTTGTCGTGCTCTGGCCTTTTGATCAAGCTTGGCCTAAAAGGGGTTTGGATTCTGCCCACAGTAATGGACATTTGAAATCCTCTAAAGCCGCTCAACCTTAAAGGGCTTGTCTCATTTTCTGATAAAAATCTGCAGTCACTCTGTGTGATTGCAGGCTTCTGAATCCTGGCAATGTATAGTGTGCACACTATCTGGATTCCCTAGTATTGCTAATGTGAATGGGAGGCATTTGCATACTTACAAACACATGTTGGCTATACGTGCCTGGCCTCTCTCAGTCCACTTGCCAGGCAAGTCTAGTCAGAATGTGGCCGTAATTATGCAAAATGCATACTTGCAGTTACGTGACCACCCAATTTCACAGCAATAAAGAGGAATCCTGACGGCATCCACACTTTTGTCAAGATTCAGAAGTCTGTTAGAGTGACGCAAAGCTACAAAATGAGATGAAGCAAACATAGGTGTTTATCTGACAGGTGGTTAAAGTGCAATATAATTAGTCAGGCTCACCTGGTATGTTGTGAGAGTCACAACCAACTTGAAGGTTCACAATGGCTGCTGCAGACACCCCGTGGTAGATGAAGAATCAATAGGAAAGCCGGGCTTTGGCTCTGCACTGCCAATGGAACAGACTGGTCCAGATGGATTTAAGTATTTTATTAAAGCCAACGCATTTAGTAGTGGTCTGCTACTTCATCAGAGCATATTCCCTGTTGAAATGGCGGACCGGTACGAAACGCGTTGTTTTAATAAAATCTTTAAACCCATCTGTTCCATTGGCAGTGAAGAGTTGAAGACCCGGCATTTCCTCTTGATCCTTCATATAGAGTGATGGCAGACATTTAATGAGAAGGCTGAACAACTCCTTTGATATTGTACACAATTCTCTGAAAGGATTCATCAACTTCACTCTGTCAGACCCAAAAATACTTTTCAAAGCTGGTTGACTAAATCTACACACTTCACTGCTTGAGCACTATGCCACACATGAGACTTTCAGATGCCCCCAAACGCAGCACTATATGTAGAAAAAGCTCCTCTCTAACATGTAGCTGTCATTGCCCAATATCTGGTATGGCTAACCAGAGATGCCAACTGTTTTTCCTGTTACAGCGCAGTGTCAGAGGGGAGTCGGTGTAAGGAATGCTATTGCCACTCTTTTATAGGTGGACCCCTACACTTAAATAAAACAAGATAGCTGAACTTGATTAGTATAAATTACTGCTGTATGTAGCACCTACTTACGGTAGTCCGAAGTGTTTGAGAGATTAGATTTTTATTCTTGTCGTCGCTGCCCTATCTTCAGTGAAGGGTTGATGAATTACCGTACTATACTCGTGTATAAGCCGACCCGTGTATATGAAGCCGACCCCCTACTTTTGCCCCCAAAACCTGGGAAAACCTATTGACTCGTGTATAAGCGAGGGTGGACCCCAGCACAGGTATACAGCCCCCAGCAGTGTGGTATACAAGCCCCCCCAATGGTATACAGGCCTTCCCAGTGGTAGTATACAGCAGCCTCCCCAGTGGTATATACAGGCCAGCCAGCCCCAGTGGTATATACAGGTCCCATAGTATATACAGGCCCCAGAGTATACAGCAGGCTCCCAGTGGTATATACAGCCCCCAGTGGTATATACAGGCCCCAGTGGTATATACAGGCCCCAGTGGTATACAGGGCCCCCCCTTGCTGCCGCACACCTGTAAAGTAATACATCATTATACTTATCCCTGTCGCTGTCGCCGCTCTGACACCGCGCTCCTCCGGGTCTTCATGCTTCTTCATGCTTCCTCCGGCGCACAGGCAGAGACGTCATTGCCTGCGCCCGCCGATCACTAGCAGGAAGAAGCATGAAGACCCGGAGGAGCGCAGTGCAGAGCGGCGACAGCGACAGGGATAAGTATAATGATGTATTACCTACAGGTGTGCGGCAGCAAGGGGGAACCCTGTATACCACTGATGGGGGGCGCGCCTGTATATGACTCGTGTATAAGCCGAGGGGGGGACTTTTCAGCACATTTTTTGTGCTGAAAAACTCGGCTTATACACGAGTATATCACGGTAATCTATTTTTGATTAATATGTGTAATCAGCTGTACAGCACTAGTGTGCACCAATAACACAATATTTCGCATACTGTTTTCTACTTTGCCTATCTCAGTCAGTTTAGCACCTGTTAATAATTCATACAGTGAGCTTATTAGGGTAATTTCCTTGATTTCAGCTATTTTTACATAAAAATACCTATTACTAACTGACACTTCTTTTTTATATTAAAGTCTACATGAGGTGGAGGCGGGAGAATTACAAGATGGCCCCTCGGCTGCTGGCAATGTGGATAATGATATCACTGAAGTCTTCAAGATATCAGGTAATGTAATGCATTGTATAAGTACAGCATGAGGGTATTACTTATGATTGCTCCCTCTTATGGCATGAGAGGGACAAATGACATATGGGCCCTCATAATTTGGTTCCACAAGCCATTGCTACTTCCGTACTAAGAATATTAGAATATATTTTGTAGAATGTACAATTTTTTAATATTCTGATTTTCATAACACTGTCAAACCAAACATATTTCGCTCACTCTCAGGATTTTAAATTGACTTTTAAAGAGTCTGTTCTCTTCCCCCTCAATTGTTGAGTGTCTGAGTCTAAGCATCCCCTTCTGACATAATGTTCTCTACTCGCGGGTAGAGAGGCAGACTTTTCTGGTTGGTTGGAGAGTTGAGCTCATTGGAGCCCCAGGATAACCTGCCTGCTGTATTGCTCAGAACACAATCCAGATATGAAGTCATAAATTGAAATTGCAGGCGTTATGAAACTGAAGAGGAGAGGCTAATGAGAGGGCATACAGAGTTAAACAGAAATACAGTGATGAAACCATCTTTATACCACTAGAAGCCATAAATTGCCCATATGCACCTGCTCACCATATAATCTTCACTAAATAACATTTTAACTCGTTAAGTGCAGAATATGATTTCACTGAACTTTTATTGGCCGTTTAGTCTTGAAGATTTGTCTGTGTGCAAATTGTTCTGGGAGAAGATTTGTTAAAATGAAGCATATTTACCAACTCTTTACCAGAAAGTCTTGAGGCTCTTGAAAATAAAGAAAACCTTGATAATCCAGGAAGATTCAGCAATTTTCTAGGTTTCTGCAAAAACCTCCTGGGAGGCAGTGCCAACAAGCTGGTCCGCTGTAGACCTTTATTGTTGCACTGCTCTGGTATCAACTGTCTTTATTTTCGCAGAACTTTACACTGCTCTTTCACTGTGTTCTTGTCTTTCCCTTAAACTGCTCCATATCTCCTAGTACCACTGCTGTTGCTAGTCGGTCCTCTTCCTCTCCGCGTAGCACCAAACTGCCACACGTCATAGTCATTAAATCCCCTTTTGACTCAGGATCAGATCTTACCCAGAGGGACCGGTTCACTTAATGGCAATGACTATCGACCAGACTCTCTTCTTCTAACGTCCATTATGCTTCATCCCAAGAACACGCACTACTGGAGTCAGTCTACTGATAGGGGAAAACTATTTTGAGTCCATGACCTTGAACACGTAACAGTGGGACGAAGCTAGTTCTCTATACGTCCCACTTCTTAAATCCTTACCAAGATCTCTATTCCCTCTGTCCACTGATGTTAGGGTGACAGTTGCCACAAATACCTGCTAACATGTGACGTAAGGTATCTACACAACTTAGGGCCCTTTCACATCAGCGTTTTTTGAAAATTGCGGCAGATGCTGTGAAAAAAACGCATCTGCCGCAATTGCCGCATAACCGATGCACTTGCGGCGCGGTTGCGGTAATCCCCATAGAAAGTATAGGGGGACTTGCGGCAGGTGCGGCAAGTGCGGTTTTGCACTTGCGGCAGGTGCGGCAGCGAAAAAAACTGCGGCTGACCGCGGTTTTTTTCGCTGCCGCACCTGCCGCAAGTGCAAAACCGCACTTGCCGCACCTGCCGCAAGTCCCCCTATACTTTCTATGGGGATTACCGCAACCGCGCCGCAAGTGCATCGGTTATGCGGCAATTGCGGCAGATGCGGTTTTTTCACCGCATCTGCCGCAATTTTCAAAAAACGCTGATGTGAAAGGGCCCTTACACACGACTTGACTCTACTGCTAGTATTACTATCTCACTACTGTTAAGGCTATCTTCACCTCCAGTGCGCTGATCCTGCTGCTTAACTACTACTTGCCCTACAGTCAGTAGCTGAACACGCTCTCTAACCTAGTATACACTATTCTATATACATTATGCCGATCTTAAAGAGGACCTGTCACCAACCATACATGTTGAGCTAAGGGCAGCACTGAATGCAGCATGTCTGCTGCATTCAGGCAAGGGGTCCCCCATGTCTGATGGCGGCTGGTACCCCGAGATAATAGTTTAGTAAAACTTACAAGCTGGAGCCAAGTAGGCGGTCCCCGGTGCAGCAGCCTGTGTCTCTGTGCCGCCTCCCTGCTGCCAATCACGTCCTCCTCGCTCTGTCTGTGCTGGTGACGCAGTAGGTAATGTTATATCAGAGTCCGGCTGACTGTCCCGCCTCCTGCTGTGACATCAAATCATTTCCCCTCTCAGCTGCATGTTATGCTATGGAGCTGGGCAGGGAAATGCGCTGACATCACAGCAGGAGGCGGGACAGCCGGCCGGGGGCGGGGATAAGTATTACCTCGCTCTGCCTGTGTTACCAGCACAGGGAGCAGAGACAGAGAGAGGAGGACGTGATTGGCAGCAGGGAGGCGGCACAGAGACACCAGGGACAGCCTACTTGGCTCCAGTTTGTAAGTTTTACTAAACTATTATCTCGGGGTACCAGCCGCCATCAGACATGGGGGACCCCTTGCCTGAATGCAGCAGACATGCTGCATTCAGTGCTGCCCTTAGCTTCATATCCATGGGGGGAAGTGACAGGTCCTCTTTAAGTACTACATTGCATCTTACCTTACACTCTATACATATACACATTATGAACATTGCTACATCATATATACAGAAGCATGACATTATATACACAGACATATGATACAGTTTACGCTACTATAATACAATGCGGTTGTTGTCTTCAGGGGCAGGAGTATACAAGCATAGTCCATCCCTTTACAATTGCAATCATTTTCTGGGCGAAATATTTCATTTTTTGGAACATTTTCAAGGGTGACAACATTTTCAGCTATGACTGTACAGCACATGGATGTTATCAGTGTACTATCCATATATCAGTCATGTACTGTCCATAATTATAATTCCAAAATAAGGAGAAGCTTTATTATCTATCTATCTATCTATCTATCTATCTATCTATCTAGAAAAAAAGTGGGTCAGGGAGCAGCATAAACAGCTGAAAAGCAGGTGCAGGCAAATCAAACCTTATCTTTAAAGGTTGTAGACAAATCCAGGTCTGGAGAAAGACTTGCAGCACTCCAAGTTCTCAGTGTGAAAAGAACTTTCTTTATTAGGACAGGCACAAACCATGCAACGTTTCAAGTCACAAAGACTTTTCCTCAGGCACCTGAGGAAAAGTCTTTGTGACTTGAAACGTTGCATGGTTTGTGCCTGTCCTAATAAAGAAAGTTCTTTTCACACTGAGAACTTGGATTGCTGCAAGTCTTTCTCCAGACCTGGATTTATCTATCTATCTATCTATCTATCTATCTATCTATCTATCTATCTATCTATCTATCTATCTATCTATCTATCTATCTATCCATGAGAAGCCACTGGTGGCACACTGATGGTAAAAATGAACACCTGGAACATACACTGATGACTCACTTGTCCCAAATGCCAGTACCATTTTTTTTTCACGTATGTGTTTAAACACGATGTGTGAATAAGGCCTAACATAGGTTTGTCCTTAGTGTCAACATTCAGAAATGCTATAACCTCTCTGGTGTTGATAATGCTCAATAGAATACCAAATGCTAACAAATGGGGAGCTACACGTAGGACCATAGGACCTAAGAACCACATATATCCCCTAAACCACTGAAGTTAGAACACTCGTGTAGAGTACCTATTGGTACTCCTATTTCAAGGGTGAAAGCCAAAGAAATGACCTGAAGCACACATGCATACATGCAATGTGAAAGAGCACTTTCACAATGTGGCTATTTCACAGACAAAACACAAAAAACAAAACAAAATGAGTCTATACCCTGTAGTAAGTATGTAGGGGCAGCATGGTGGCTCAGTGGTTAGCTTTGCAGCTCTGGGGTCTTAGGTTCATATCAAGGAAAACATCTGCAAGGAGTTTGTATGTTCTCTTTGTGTTTGTGTGGGTTTCCTTTGGGCACTCCGGTTTCCTCCCACACTCCAAAGACATACTGATAGGATATTTAGATTGTGAGCCCCAATGGGGACAGTGTTGCTAATGTATATAAAGCGCTATGGAATCAATAGCACTATATAAGTGAATAAATATTATTATATGAAGTACCGTATATACTCGTGTATAAGCCGACCCGTGTATAAGCCGACCCCCCTACTTTTGCCCCCAAAAACTGGGAAAACGTATTGACTCGCGTACAAGCTGAGGGTGGACTCCAGCACAGGTATACAACCCCAGCAGTGAGGTATACAGCCCCCAGCAGTGTGGTATACAGGCCCTCCCAGTGGTATACAGGCCCCAGTAGTATGGTATACAGCCACCAGGACAGGTATACAGCCCCCAGCAGTAAGGTATACAGGTCCCCCCGGGGGTATACAGCCCCCAGCAGTATTGTATACAGCCCCCAGCAGTGAGGTATACAGGCCCCCCCAGTGGTATACAGGCCCCAGCAATATTGTATACAGCCCCCAGCAGTGAGGTATACAGGCCCCCCCAGTGGTATACAGGCCCAGCAGTATTGTATACAGCCCCCAGCAGTGAGGTATACAGGCCCCCAGTGGTATACAGGCCCCAGTAGTATGGTATATAGCCACCAGGACAGGTATACAGCCCCCAGCAGTATTGTATACAGTCCCCAGCAGTGAGGTATACAGGCCCTCCCCAGTGGTATACAGGCCCCAGCAGTATGGTATACAGCAGTCCCCAATGGTATACAGCAGGCCCCCAGTGGCACTCGCCCCTCCCCATACTGTGCAGAGCCCCCCACACTGTGCAGAGCCCCCCGCTGCATTATCTTACCATCCAGCGTCTTCATCACCGCGGGTCACCGCGGTTGCAGTGGGATGACATCATCACGCCGGGTCACATGAGACCGGGAACACAGCGCGCGAGGATGGACTGGAGGACCCGCGGTGATGAAGACACTGGATGGTAAGATAAAGCAGTGGGGGGGCTCTGCACAGTATGGGGGGTGCCAGTGCCACTGGGGGCCTGCTGTATACCACTGGGGGCTGTATGCACGGCTCCCCCTGCCGCTGTGATGGGCGGGGGAGCCGTGCATATCTAATGAGCGACACCACGTGATGGGCCGCTCAGTCAGCAGCCTCCCTCCCGCCTCCTCCAGCCTCCCCAGCACCCGGACACAGCCCCCACCATAGGATTACCGTATTGACCCGTGTATAAGCCGAGGTGGGGGACTTTTCAGCCCAATTTTTGGGCTGAAAAACTCGGCTTATACACGAGTATATACGGTACTTAGTTAATACTATTTTCATAAAAAAACACTAAAGACCCACCATCACACGGTGTACCCGATTAAGATGGTCCTATACTGTCCAAATTAAAACCTAACCTTATTTCAGCTGACCTCAGTATAGATAAGGGCAAAGCGGGACATATGGCTGACTGTTCAGCTCATGGGAAGCTATATAGATGAAATTCCCAGCTCAAAAAATGGGGTCACACCACTTTTTGTACAACATACATGAAACTAAAACAAAACGAAAGAAATGAGGCGGAGCATAAGGTTGGTATATGTGCAGTGTATAAGAGCACGTTCCCACGGTGGTCATTTCACAGAGTATACTGAAGAAACAAATTGTATATATATATTTACTGCAGTAAGTAAATAGTAATAGTATATGTAGATAACATAGAGTACTATTTTCATAAAAAATGTGTATAAAAGCCATCCCGCTGAGACAAGGCGTACCCCGTCTGGTCAGTCCAAGCCTGTGTCTTGTATTAACATCTCACCTTGTGGCAGCCGACCTCGATATACTGTAGATAAGGACAGAGCAGAATGTATGGGCACTTTGATTATAGGTGTTATTGTTTGACCGGGGCAAAACACATGGATTAAGAAGGGTTTGTCTGAGTAGTTGACAACCCCTTTAAGGGAGAAACCCTTTTTTTTAAAGATCAGCTTAAAAAGGGTCTACCCTTATGACAGACCTCTGATACAAATATACCTATCCAGGACTTTATTTCTATACATTTCCTGAATAAAATGTACAAAAGCTTTTTCTTTCTTATTTTTATTCTTTTGTCATTTTAGGCACTATCATATTTAAAAAGTCTGGTCGTTTTGGAAATCTGACAACAGACATGGAAATTCACAATCTGTCCATAGCTAGGAATACATGTAGTTTAATATCGTCGTGCTCAATATCCCATTGTCTATGGTGTCTATCTAACATGTTCTGCCTTTGATGACCATTCTATTTTCCCTGAGAGATCCCGATCGCCCAGTCCCATCACCTCCTGACACTTTTAATCCTTAAAATCAAACCAGCTGCCAGAAAATTGATTAAATTTAGACATACTGTCAATTTTAATAACATCTGCTAACTTACTCTATCTGTTTCAGAACTTATATTTCTACCAGACTGAGAAGTTTCCATTATACACTTCTCTCACTGCCTCGCTAGCACATCGTTATTTTTTTCAGCAATGCATGGGAATATTAGGTCTTATCTGAGGAGTCCAGCACTATATAAAATAGCGAAAAAATAGAAAAAGCCTTCAAGATCTGTGCAGAATCGTCTAGTTTTGCTAGAACAATTACGGTATGCGTTTCTTCAATGGACTAGATGTAGTATCTCAGTGAGAGACTCAAGCTGATTTTCCCACATTTGGATAGTATTGCGGTGTTTATATCATTAGCTTCTGTTCTGCTAAAGCTGTAAAGAAGGCATGGGCCCATGTGGTATTAACCAGTTCTATGGCTTCCGCCTCTCTGATTTCACAGCGGAAACCTGCTGTTTTTTCTACATGCTATATCCTGGCTGCTTTCCCACCTTTCTGATATATCAGGCAGATATATAAAGGCAACATACTTGGAAGGAATACTCAAGTCTTAGATATCCTGTGCTTTGAAATATATATCCACAGATCACTATTTCAAGCTTATAGATGTTTAGAAAGTGTATGGTATTTTAAGTAAACTGATATTATCAGATTTTAAAAACTGCAATCCACAATTTGTTGCATAACCTGTTAGGGCCGCCTTACACGTCGCGATATCGTTCCGATATTGCATACGATCTCACGGGAGCACGCACGTTTTTGGCACTTGTCCAAGATCGCATAGTAGATGTCACACAAGGAGATATCGGCAGGCGACGCAACTACGATGTAGTACGCCCCTTTTCCACTCTCTGTATGAGCAACCCAGGGAACGACCATTTAACATTGGAGTGAATAGGGGAAGTTGCGCTCCAAATCGTAGTTGTGCCGACACACAGCACGATCCTGCCACAGCGCACATACAGTATCGTACGGTTGAAGGGCTTGCACAATCTTCTTGCAATATCGTAGTTAAGTTGTTTTCGCATCGCGTTGCCCATTTACACGACACAACGCACGAACGATATCAACTGCAACGGCCACACCACGTGACTTTTTATCGATGTTGCGTTGCGATATCGCGACGTATAAAGCGGCCATTAGGGCTCTGTGGTCGGACTGTAGTAAAAATAATAGATGTGGCAAAGCCATATTTTGCTGCATTGTAGATGCCTATGGTTAAAAACAAATTGCACATCGTGATATCGTTAGCTTTATTAAATATCCTGCTGCTCTGCTACATCATTATGTATAGTGATGGTCAATACAAATTTCATTAATGTGTCAATATTAATGATACAGTGTAGGTGAGGAGGACCATGACATTATTGAATGTTTAACCAATATAGCAGGATTATTTTAACGTTGATTATTTTTTACGGCTGGTCAATAATGCTATAAATATCCAAAAAAGGTTCCCTACCTGTGCACTATATGAACAAAACTATTGGCACATGACTCTAAATAATTGAATTCAGGTTTTTATTCAATCCCATTGCCACAGGTAGATTATTATTATTATTTATTTATAGAGCGCCATTGATTCCATGGTACTGTACATGAGAAAGGGGGTTACATACAAACAAGTTAAAAATACAATGAACAAACTAACAGTGACAGACTGGTATAGAGGGGAGAGGGGACCCTGCTTTTGCGGGCTTACATTCTACAGGGCAATGGGGATGGAAACAATAGGATGGGTCTACTAGGGTGGTGGTGGGGCACTGGGTCCAGTGGTGGTGGTGGAGTGCCGGGTGTAGTGGTGGTGGAGCGCCAGTTCCAGTGTTGGTGAGGTGTCGCCGTGGTCATTGCAGGCTGTAGGCTGAAGAAATGGGTTTTCAGGTTCCGCTTGAAGGTTCCTAGTGTAGGGGACAGTCAGACATTTTGAGGTGCTGAATTCCAGAGGATGGGGGATGCTCGGGCGAAGTCTTGCAGGCAGTTAGATGAGGAACATACAAGTGTGGAGGAAAGGAGGAGGTCTTGGGAGGATCTACGATTAGATAATGAGTAGATAATATCCAGACCCTAGTCATAGAGTTTGCCTTTACTAACATTTGTGAAAGAATGGCTAGTTTAAAAGAGGTTTGTGACACCAGCGTGGTCCTGTAATAGAATACCACCATTGTAAGTCAGTTCATGAAATTTATTTTGGACATGATATTGCATGTTCAATAGTTGGTGGTATTATAGAAATGTGCAGGTATATAGAAACCACGTGACTTCGACACAAAGCAACAGACCACATAAATTTAAACAGTGGGGGCCCCAAGTGCTGAAGGCATAGAGCATAAAAACATCCAATTCCATTCCTCCTTTTGTGTTAAAGGGAACCTGTCAGCTCGTTTTTGCCCCCAAACCCATCACTACCTGTCCTCGCACCTTCCTACTACATCCCTAATCATCCCTGTCTGAGCTAAAACTGTGCTATAATGGTTGTGAAAAAAGAATTTGTGACTTACATGTCCATATGGTACTTATCTTAGTCCTCTTGACTACTGCATTTAGTCACTGTGGGTGTTCTCCAGTGCTCCATCTTCCCCCTCGCTGCATGTTTATCTAATAGAACTCCCACCATGTTTCCAGCTTCTCAACTTTAAATTTTCACCTTCTGTATATGACGCCGCTGCAGCATCATTTCTGCACCTCCACTTTGGTATTAATGGCGAGGTGTACAGCCACTTCATAATGCGCAGTGTGCATACTTATAAGCCCTCATTGACGGCTTGCTGTTATGCGTTGACAAGAGTGAGGGCTTCTGAGCATGCCCACTGCGCATTATGATGCCGCTCTACACCTTGCCATTAAAACCATTGTGCAGATGCAGAAATGATGCTGTAGTGGTGTCATACACAGAAGGGGGAAATTTAAAATTGAGTACTTGGAAACGCACCAGGAATTCTATTATCACACCCACTGGTGCGTTATAAGCATGCAGCGAGAGGGGAGATGGAGCTGTGGAGAATGCCTAGAGTGACTACATACTGTAGTCAAGAGCAATAAGATAATTACTATACGGACATGTAAGTAACAAAATCATTTTTTAAAACCATTATAGGACAGTTTTAGCTCAGACAGGGATGGTTAGGGATGTACTAGGAAGCTGCAGAGACAGATAGTGATAGTTTAGGGGCATAAAGTAATTGACAGGTTCCCTTTAACATGAATAGAAGAACTGTGCACTGGGAGCTTCCAGGTATGGCTTCTTTATTCCATTGCAGAAAAAGGCAGAAATGTTTTGTTTCTAAAAGAGTCTCTCTCATCAGATAGATGTAGTAGAAAGTATGTTGTCACTAGACTCTGGAGCAGTGGGAACATGTTCTGTACAATTATGAGTCAAGCGTCTATAATCTGGCAATCTGATGAATGAGATAGGGTTTGGTTAATGCCAGGAGAACATTACATACCTGACTGCACTGTGCCAACTGCAATGTTTGGTGGAGAGTAATACTATTTATTTGTTTTCAGAGGTTTTCCTAGTCCTCTTCATTCCAGCAAAGGGAAATTTTAATGCTATGGCATACCAAGATGTTTTGGACAATTGTATGTCCCCAACTTTGTGCAGTTTGATTAATGTCCATTCTTGCTTCGTTGAGTTCAGTGTAGAAAAAATTTGACTAGCCTACACAGAGCCATGACCTTATCCCAATTGAACACCTTTGGAATTAACTAGAGTAGATGAAGGGTCATAAATTCACACAGATACAGCTCAAAATGTTGAAGAACCCTGCCCAGAATACTGGAAGCTGTTTTATGTTTTATCTGTAATGGTACCTTTACACGCCGCTACAGAAGGTTAGAAACAACCGGGTGCTTCACGTGCACGAGCACGTACCAACGGTTGCAAACGGTACCCGATACCGCCTTTACACGCCGCTACAAGGTGCTCTACAGAAGGTTTAATCTATCTCTGGAGGCACCGCTGGGTGCCACAAGTTACCTTCTGTAGAGCACTTTCCCTCATTTACACGCCGCTACAGAAGGTAATATGGAAGGACCTGGTGCAGCAGGGACAACACATAGGCGTGCCAGAGTTGTGGATTACGAGATGCTCGTATGATGATTGGACAATGCAATAGCATCATGATTGGCCAGCCAGCGCAGGAAGGCTGCCTAATACATGACGCTATTGCAATTGTGTAGTGTGACTGGTCAGCTCCTTAAATATCCCGCCCTATGCAGCGACAACCAATCGTAACGCAGGAGCTTCCACCAATGATCGCTGAAGGGGGGCGGTTTCCCGGAGGCTGTGTCACTCCCCAGGGAGTTCACTAGGTGGCGAAAAAACCTTACCGTACCTTATTTAGACGCCGCTACCATCGGGTTGAAATAAACCTGTTTTAGAGCACTGCTCTGAAACAGGTGCCGAAAGTGACGGGTGGCAACAACCTAGTTTACACGCCGCTACCTCGGGTTGATTTGACGGTGCAAGATATATTTGTCTCCGTAACCTGGTTGTTTTCAACCTTCTGTAGCGGCGTGTAAAGGTACCATAAAGTGTAAGGAAGAACTCCATAATAATACCTGTGGATTTACAACGGAATGTCCTAAAAGCTTCAGTAGGTATAATATGTAGGTGTCCCAGTACTTTTGTCCACACTGTACATGTGTATTAATATTTATGCATTAGATTACTTGTATTTAAATAAAGAAAAGTAAAACAATGGTGTAGAGTCTTCTTGGGGTTAGAAAGAGTTTTTCACAAATTGTGGTCTTGTATGACTCAATAACCGCAAACCAATTAGAAGCCATTTCTAATGAATACAATTACTCTAAACTACCTTTTTGGGGTTTCTAACACATTTTCAAAACTTATTAGAAGGACGGGATCATTCTAAAAAAAAGAAGTGATGGTTGCCCCTACAGTAATTCAGGTAATCCAGCTGTCAGGACACAGTAAAGGACCCTTTACACATTTTACTAAAGTAAAACAAATCTGCCTATGTCAACTGGATCGGCTGTTAGTGTGATATCTATGCCTCCTGGTTCTCCCCCAATAGATGTTGTAATGGGAGAGGATCTGCTTCTTGCATTCTTTCATTTTCAACTGGTGATCATTTTTGTTTGCTGCTGAGAAAATCTTAAGTGTAAGGGGGCCTTGAACCCCCAGTCTTCAAGTGAAAGTCTGCAGTCACACTATGTGAGAGAGGCGGTCATGTGACCGCAAGTATGTGATTTGAGTACTTTTCAACACATTCTGACAATACATTCTAGGCTTTACTTAATTCACTTGTATTGAACTCGTTTAATCAACACATTATCGCATGTATGCAAATTGCATACTTTCAACCACATAACCGCCAACTCTCACCAGCAACACCAGAGAATCCTGACAGCATGCAGTGTGAGTGCTACAGGGATTCAGAAGTCTGGAGTAACATAGAGTGACTGCAGATTTTCACCAGAAGACTGGACAGCCTTTTTAAAGATGTAATCATTAAGATCCCAGCAGAGTTCACTGGAGGCGCAGTGTTGGAGTGGCGGGGTTCAAACTCAAACTTCTTTCTTTATTTTATAATGATGCTTACCAGTTTTGAAAAAGGAATGAAAAATCCTTTTAAACCCGACAGGTGTGTGAAAACTATAGATACCTTGTGCTGCTGCTGATATGGCATTGTTCTACAAATTCTTTATAATATAATTTACTTTGCTGCCAGTGTTGAACTACTGAAAATGCACATCCTGTATAACACGCTTACATTGATTAGACTTAATACATATGATCACTGTGGTTTGGAATTTGTTGGTGTTGTTGTCCATGCTGAATCATGAAGGAGCTGGTAGTTTTCCAAGAATTCCACAACTAAGTGCACCAGAACCTACTGTTCCCGATAAAGAAGAAATTTGTTATGGAAGCCCAGTGAAATGTGTTGGGTGTGTAATTGCTGAAAAGTGCACTTGCTAGAAAGTGCAACTGCTGACAGTCTGATAACAGATTAATATTCCACTATCAAACCAAACACAACATTCACTCCTGGCCTCATTAGTTCGTGACGGCCTCTTTCCTGTACTGTGAAGCATTGCCACAGAGGAAATACTTGGGAAAAAGCCTCAACTCAACTGAACATAAATTTCTGCAACTTGGTCGCAAAAACACAAATAGTGTGTTCCCGGTCCTGGCTTCATAGGAGACTTTAAGGACAGCAGCTGTGTAAAGCATAAGTTATCTCTGTTTTGCTTGTATGAGATATTAGGAAATGCCATTTCAAAGTACAGAGAAGCATAGCATGGCTGTACTGACTCCGCTAATTAAACTGGTCTGGAGGAGATTAATCCAAAGTTTATACTACAGTGTGCTGGTTGTGCCTCTCTGAAATCTATCCGATCCTGTACGCTGTGTAAGTGTACATAGGAAGACCATAATCATATTCACAAACATGCTTTGGTTTGCTTAAAATACTCGACTAAACACCCACCAGATAGCTCTTAGAAACATTACCTATACGCACCATCACATATTCATATGATTGTAACCTACATCAAAAAGTGAATATATTGCTATCACCTATTTATATTATATCCCAGTCTCAGCTAGAGCTGTTTATACCATTGTCTTAGCTTAAAAGATAACAGCGTACCTAGTTCAGGTGACTGTTCAGAATAGACTGTCACATGATTGCCATTATATTACTAGTAACCACCATATTTTTGCCTCAGTATTCTCCATTTCTAATCAGATGTTTCTGAGTTTGTACATGGAGGCTACCTGCTATTAATGTGAACCTATCACCAGATTTTGGTGTATTAAAATAAAAGCACCACCTTCAGTAGCACCTATTCTGCATTGTAAGAAGGTGACAATTATGACCTGACTGCGCCTGTACACCAAATAAATAAGTTTTAAAAACTTCCCGCCCTGTATTATAATTACCTGTTTGTGATCTGATGGGTTTGATTGCAGCTCGGTCTGTCCTGCCTCTCCTCGCCATCTGTCTCGCCTCTCCTCGCCATCCGACAGCCTCTTCTTTTGAGTGATATCTGAATCGTGCGCCTGCACAGAGGCTTCTCCAGATCACACCTGTGCACTGTGCTCTGCTCTACTGCGGGCAGAGCCTAAAATTCCTTTGCGCAAGCACACAGTGCGCCTTCATGGTCCGGATAAGCCTCTGCACAGGAGCACAACTCAGATATCACTCAGAAGAAGAGGCTGTCAGACGGTGAGGAGAGACGGGACGAACAGCGAGGAGAGGCGGGACAGATAGCGAGGAGAGGCGGTATGCACCGATGTGCAATCAAACCCATTGGACCAGAAACAGGTAATTATAATACTGGAGGGTAAGTTTCTAAAATGTATTTATTTTTTGTACAGGGACCGTCAGGGCATAATAGCCATCTTCTGAGAATGCAGCATAAGCGCTGATGAAGGTGGCTCTTTTAGTTTAAAACACCCAAATCTAGTGCCAGGTTCACTTTGAATCTCCCATGCACAGTACACAGAGACAAAAAGGATTACAGAATCTATAGAGCTCAACATGTGAAGCAGCAACAGCCTGGGTTATATTATGCAACAGTACTGAGCAGTGTAGTTGTGAATCTAGCACTAGGGTGGAAAAAACACTAAAAATTAGAAGCATTGTCTGTTGGTCTCATTCTCACTCTGCTCCTTTATCCTCCTCACTTACTTCCATAGGCAAGAGTAAGCTGCCAGTTCATTCTTTCTTGGACAAGACAGATTGTAGCAGTTTTTCAGAATGAATGCTTTGTTCAGAGGTGAAGTGGCTTATAAGTGGAGAAAGAAGCTGATTTCTCTGATAAGATATTTTATAGTTGCATGTGCTATTACGTTATGTCGCTTTTTGCAGTAACAGTGACCATCTAAACATACTTTAGTGTCTGCACAGAACTTGTTTTAGTGATTTACATTCTGGAGAATGTAACCCTTAGCCTAGGGTCACAATTGAGCCCTCGATCCGTTAAAAGCATCAGTTTTGCAACTTAGAATTTTGTAAAAACTAATGCGTTAACGGATCCATAGGCCCTCATGCAAAAAAAGCAGTGTCAAAATGCACTGCTAAAAACGCTAGCAGCATTTTTGACTGCATTAAAAAAGTGCATAGCGTTTTTTAACATGGGACCCTATGGGAAACGCATTTGTTAACGGATGGTACATATAGGTACCATCCATTAACAGATCCGTTAAAGCTAGCGTTTTCTTGCCATCAAAATGGCAAACGCATAGGAGGCTGCCCAAAGTGGACTGCCAAGTGTGACCCTAGCCTTATCTGGATAGAACTTTACATTATAAAACTATTTGGAGCATGTCTGTTGGTCAGCTGCTTGAAATAGTGTTTTACAGAATTGTGAATGCAGCTCTTGACGGTAATGGAGGCTTGTAAAAAATAACAAATAATTAAATAATTCTACGTATTTATATGTTTACTAGATGGTGGCCCGATTCTAATGCATCGGGTATTCTAGAATATGTATGTAGTTTATTTATGAAGATTTAAGAATAATGCAATTAATTCACGATATCTATCTATCATCTACCTATGTAGCTATCATCTATGTTATATTTATTTATCATTTCTCTATGCATGTTTATGAGTAAAGTTTGTGACACTGACTGACAGCCTTGTAGACAGGAGTAAACTGCGTCACACTGACTGACAGCGTTGTAGATAGGAGTGAACTTCGTCACACTGGCTGACAGCCTTATAGACTGGAGTGATGTTCATCACACTATGACTGACAGCCTTGTAGACAGGAGTGAAGTTAGTCACACTGACTATCGGCCTTGTAGACAGGTGTAAAGTTCGTGACACTGACTGACAGCCTTATAGACAGGAGTGAAGTGCGTCACACCGACAGCCTTCTAGACAGGAGTGAAGTGCGTTACAGTGACTGACAGCCTTGTAGACAGGAGTAAATTTTGTGACACTGACAGACAGCCTTATAGACAGGAGTGAAGTTCATCACACTGACTGAAAGTCTGCAGTCACACTATCAATCTTAAGTGTAAGGGGGCCTTGAACCCCCAGTCTTCGAGTGAAAGTCTGCAGTCACACTATGTGAGAGAGGCGGTCATGTGACCGCAAGTATGTGATTTGAGTACTTTTCAACACATTCTGACAAGACATTCTAGGCTTTACATAATTCACTTGTATTGAACACGTTTAATCGACACATTATCGAATGTATGCAAATTGCATACTTTCAATCACATATCCGCCAACTCTCACCAGAAACTCCAGAGAATCCTGACAGCATGCAGTGTGCGTACCATAGGGATTCAGAAGTCTGGAGTAACATAGAGTGACTGTAAATTTTCACCTGAAGACTGGACAGCTTTTTAAAGATGTAATCATTAAGATCCCAGCAGAGTTCACTGGAGGCGCAGTGTTGGAGTGCATTAAAAAAATGCATAGCCTTTTTTAACATGGGACCCTATGGGAAAGGCATTCGTTAACGGATGGTACATATAGGTACCATCCAATAACGGATCCGTTAAAGCTAGCGTTTTCTTGCCATCAAAATGGCAAACGCATAGGAGACTGACCAAAAATGGACTGCCATGTGTGGACATAGCCTTATCTGGTCACTGCAGCTGCGGTGACCAATCAGAGGAGTAGCGCGGCTTGGCGAGGGATTTGAATCCCGCTCGGGTTACTACTACTGCGACAAGTCAGGAGATGACCAGCTGACGCCGGTCATGTCCCGGTTGGCTCATGTGGACCTCTGTACAACAGTACATGAGCCGCGGTGCAAATTTTTAACACCGCGCGACTTCTCTGATTGTTTGCCGCGCCTGCGTCGACCAATCAGCGAAGTGGCGCGGCTTGGCTGGAAATATGAATCCCACACTGCTGATTGGTCCCTGCTGAGAGCGGCGACCAATCAGTGGCGCGGGATTCATATTTCCCACCAAGCTGTGCCGCTTCGCTGATTGGTTGCCGCAGCCGCGTCGACCAATCAGAGAAGTAGCGCGGCTTGGCGGGGATTTGAATCCTGCTATTGGTACTACTGCTGCGAGCTGATGCCGGTCATCTCCCGGCTGGCTTGCCGCGGACCTCTGCACATGAGCCGCGGCGCGAATTTTGAACGCGCGCTGCTCATCTGCATACGCTGTGCTCATTGGCCACCGTGTCTGCCGGCAACCAATGAGCGTTGGTGCGCAATTTAGTTGACAGAAAGACACGATTAGGCAATTATATAGTAGATTTTAGTTTTCATGTTTATCACAAATTTATAAACCTGTAAAATATTGTTCTAAAGTAGTTCCGATTTGAGAACCCTTGTGCTTTGCCGCAAAAAAGAAACTTTGCGAAAGTCTTCATGCACATTCAATATTGTACTATCATCCAATAATTTAAAAAAACTCTTATTGTAATGTCATATGCCTCTAATTTTACATACAGCTATTCTTCTGATGATGTATTAAAGTGAACCTGTCACTTGATTCATGCTGCTCAAACCTGGGTGTGAAGCTGGCTAGGGGTGGCACCAGGCTCATTTAGGCTGCCTTCACATTTGCAGATGCCTCTGCAGCGTTCTGCGGAGGCATCTGCAAGCCTCTGCATGCAGACCGCAGCCCCTATCTTTATAATGGAGCGCACGGTGTCTGCAGATGCTTGCAGACCGCCGTGCGCTCCCATTGCCCGCCATGAGTGATCTGTGCGCAGGCGGATGCCTGTGCACAAATCACACACTCCTGCCCGCACCAGGGACACAACATGTCGCGTCCCTGGTGCGGACGAGACTGTGTGATTTGTGCGCAGGCATCCGCCTGCGCACAGATCACATATAGGAGCGAATGGGTGCGCACGGTCCTACGGTGTCAAGCGCAGCACCGTGCGCTCCTATTATAAAGATAGGAGCTGGCGGCCGCTGTGCACACATTGCAGACCCCTCCGCAGAACGCTGCGGAGGGGAACGGTAATGTGAAGCCAGCCTTAGTCTTTCACTAAAGTCCCCAGCTGGGTCTTCAAACTATGTATTTTTTGAAACAATGGAGCATTTTAACAAAAACATATTCCCGGCTGCAATCATGTTGCCAGATTCTGGATCATGCTGCCCGTGGTTTGAGCAGCATGGATCGAGTGACAAGTTCCTTGTGAATCTTATCTTGTAGGTAAGTGGGCATGGTCATCAAATTTTCTCTATGGTCGTCTTCTTCATGATCACACCCACTTGAATAAAATTAATAGATTTATATTGATGGAAGAGAGTGCCATATCTCAGGAATAGAGAGGAGTGGAATTAAAAAACTAACAATGTCAGATTCAGATAGCAGCATTTACTCCAGGTTAAAAAAATACATACCGGTATTTATAGGAAGTGGCAGTTCTGCTGAACAACTTTTGAACAAATGTTTTATAGGTCTCTTTTAAGTAAATCAGGAAGTATCCTTATGGATAGACTAGAGAGATCACTGATCTCCACAGCTATGGTCAACTGAAGGAGTTCAGGCACCATGATGCATCCACATAGACAAAAGCTGAAAAACTACTTGTGATTGTTAATGAGGAAAAGAGGATTGGTAATCCGGCTCACCTGTCCCAAAAACAGAGTCTCCAAGAAAATGCATCCAGCACGTTCTGGTTAAGAACTTGAATTTCTTCCAAAAACTTTTTTTAAAACATAGTTTTTACAAACATTTTGGACAAATGGCAACAAGGCAGGATAACCCATGGTCCAGGTTTACACGTTTTGAAGCCTGAGCTTCTAAATCATAACCTGTTATAATTAAGAAGTAAGGCTAGGGTCACACTTGGCATGAGTTTTTTTAGGGCCTTAAAAAAAAGCATGCGTTTCTGCATGCGTTTTTTAAGGTGTCTGATGGCACCCTGTGTTTTTGCATGCGTTTTTAAATCAACACCCAAAAATAGTGCATGCACTATTTTTTGGTGCTGTTTTAAAAACGCATGCGTTTTTTTAACATGGGCCCCTATGGAAAACACATGCGTTTTGGGATGGTACTAAATGGTACTAATGTACCATGCGTTTTTGCATGCGTTTTTTATGTCAGCTAATCACATAATTGCAAAAACGCACACAAAAACACATGGTACTGTCACACATGCGTTTTTGCTATTAAGGCATGCAATTTTGCTATTAGGGCATGCGTTTTTTAACATGGGGGCCTATGGGTGCATTTTTACATGCTTTTTTAAAAACACAGGTCTCCAAAAAAGCATGAAAAAAACGCAAGTGTGACCCCAGCCTAAGGCTTCAAAATGTGTAAACCTGGACCATGGGTTTATCCTGCCTTATTGCCATTTGTCCAAAATGTTTGTGAAGACCATGTTTTTAAATGTTCTTGGAAGAAATTCGAGTTCTTAACCAGTATGTGCTGTATCCATTTTCTTGTGATTGTAAATGGTGATATCAGAATCAGTCCAGCTCCAGATGTAATGTATGCAGGAAAAATGTTTTTAATTAAGATTGTCTTCTGGCGATTTTCGCTCACCTGTGTTTTAACTCACTGTTTTCACAATCCTTTTAACAGAGTCCAGCGGCTGATATCCCACTAGAATAGAGAAGTCTGTCAAGCAGTTTTTTCTTTCTCCTCCTGACTTATTCGTTCTTCCTCAGGGGACCTTGATTAAATAAGATGAGCACGCAATGCGAAAACATTCTGCTGCTTTTTTTTTTAAATAGAGGCCTTGTGTTTCACAGCTTCAGAAGTAGCGAGTTAGTGATCAAACCATGCGAATATTTCACTTTTACAGTTCTTCAGAAGCGATGGAATGGGTTGGATAACAATGTATGTAATCATGTATGTCTTGAGACTTATTTAGGTTTAAAATGAAAGAGCCATTATATGGCTGTATAGAAAGTTTCTATGCAACTTTTGTGAAATTTTCTGGTATCAGGACCTTAAGTCACATGAACCTACCACCATTGTAAGGATTAAAGTAAAGACCAATGTTTAAGTCCTAAACCACTTCAAAGGAAACAAACGTTATTTTTATTGTATTTTTAACTAAACAGTTTGTGTTAAAGTGAATCTATTCCAGACAAACCCTTGTTAGGAATTACCAGTGGGTCATTTGCTCACCAGTTTTCTGGGTTTTAAACCCTGCCCACCACCTTTAACATGACATAATTGGGGTCCTTGAAACCCCTTTATATCACCAGACATCCCCCTGCATACTTCTGCAAACAAGATTTAATCTGTCCCGTGCTGTATGGTAATTTTGGTTAAGGGTCATATGGGGTCTGCAGGTTGTGGTCATCGCTACCTCACTCCATGGACAACTTGCCCCTCCTCAGTGTGTGCAAGTGAATGACATAGCGACATTGTCCACACAATTCATAAGTCTCGCACCTGCGCAGTGGTGTGCCTCATTGTGCCTTATTGAAGAGCCAGTGATTCCACTGCGCAGGCACGATACTTCAGGCACTGTGCGGCTGATGGGAGACTGAAGTATCACGCCTGCGCAGTGGAATCACTGGCTCTTCAATAAGGCACAGTGAGGCGCACCACTGTGCAGGTTCAAGACTTCTGAATTGTGTGGATGACAACGCTATGTCATTCACTTGTATGCAGTCAGGAGGTGCGAGTTTTCTGTGGAGCATGCCGACGCTGATGACAAGGTGCAAACCCTCATATGATCTTTAACAGAAATTAGAGTACAGCGCGGGACAGATTAAAAGTTGTTTTATGAGGTATGCAGGAGGATGTTTGGGGATATAAATGGGCTTCAGGAACCCCAATTTCATAATGTTAAAGGTGGTGGGCAGGGTTTAGAACCCCAAAACTGGTGACAGGTGCACTTTAAAGGGCATCTCAGTGATGGCTGACTGTTCATTTCAGTAATAAAACCAGTCCTTTCTCAAGTATTGAAATAGCTACCGAATACTCTGCATCTTTTATGAAAAATATAACATGGAACCACTGCTATTTAGAGAGAGCTACTCATTACATTCAGAAATACAGTTCTGAGATTTGTAGCTTTGTTTATACTTTTACAATATCGATGGTGCGTTGGTTCTATGTGCATTTTTACAGTCATTTAGAAGAACATTCTTATTACTCAATGGCTCCAGTACATATTCTGTCTGTGATCGTGTGAAACAATGAATTCAGATTTTCTCAGAATCTGTTCTTATTCCTATATCATAAAAGCGTTTTATCAGGTGCACCAGACATCTGCTTTGGCAGGAAGGCAACTTGGAGCAGCCATTCATTCTGTTCTCCAAGATACATGAACACATATTATATATATATATATATATATATATATATATATATATATAAATATATATATATATATATATTTGTATGTGATTAGATATTAGTCGAACTATGTTGTTAATGTTTTAGGTTGCAAAATTAAAGGGAACCTGTCACCTAATCTAGCCCTCCTAACCTATGAATACCTGTCCCTGCAGCCTAAAACTGCTACAATAACCATCCCAGTCTGACATTTTATGTAGGTGTACAAGCTGAATAAATAATTTATTACACTTACATTTTTCTTGTCAGCTGGGCGTTCCCTGGGGGTCTTTGTCGGGTAGGCAGGGTCTCCTGGTCTACGCTGCCCCGCCTCAGTGCTTAATTGACGCCCTGATGGGCGTAATTCTGGTGGCAGAGCACGGGCATGTTTGTATTTCCCGCCTGTGGCCGCATCACTGTGACGCAGTCCACGATGTCCTATAGGTGGCATTGTTTTCAGGACAAACTTACAGACACACAAACAGACAGACAGACTGGATAGGGCTTATATATAACATATAAATATATGTACATATATGTATACTACTCATGTTTATCTATATGCGTGAGAGTATGAGTGCCATGCAGAGAATTACACACTCTTAGCATGCCATCAGTGAGATTTTTTAATGGTTGACTGACTGCACTTGGACATGCAAATCATCAAGATCAGCTGCTGGCAGGTCCCTTTGCAATTGCTGATTATGGACACCCCATTGACTTTAATTATACAGATGGAGTAACATTGTGCTTTGTTGGACATAATCGCGTAATCGTTTATTTGTGGTGGGCACCAAGATGCACATCTTGGAGAACTCAGCACACACCTTCTCTGAATCTAGGCTTGTGCTAAACATTTTGTATTTTCTTGTAATCCAAGACAGACTTGATGATGGTGAGATCCCGGCTGCGTCAGTGACATTGACTGGATGTTTGAGGTCATTGTAAGGCAGCAGAATAAATTTGGAGCCAATTAGGTACCTCCCTGTTGGTACAGAATGATGGAAAATTATTTGCCTGTATTTCTCGGCATTGAGGACACCATAAATTACCAAAGCCCCATTTACTGAATGTGGCCCTAGATTTGCAAGAAACCATCATGCTTTACTATTGCTTACAAACACTCATTATTGTAACAATCTACAGTCTGTCGATTAACAAATTGCCTTCTTTTACAGCCAATCTTTTCAGATTTTTACTCATCAGTCCAGAGCACCTGCTCACATTTTGCAACAGTCAAGTTCCTATTTCTGTGCATACTTCAGTCCCTTGTTTCCATGTTGAATGTATGGCTTTTGGATGCAATTCTTCCGTGAAGATCACTTCTGTCCAGACTTCTCCGAATAGTAGATGGGAATAGTTGATGATGCCAGTTCTGAGCTGATGGCACTACTGAACATCTTACAGTGTCAAAGGGAAGATGTGTGATGTGTCTTCCATCTGCTATATTGTTTCCTTAGCCAATCACTGTGTCTATTGCTTCAATGTTACTCAATTCTTTATACTTCTTCAACTGAGCATAAGCAGCCCATTTTGGAAAGCCAGTCTGTGTTAAAATCTTTGCCTTGGAGAAACCTTGCAGATGCAGTGTATCTACCTTGTGTCTTGCTGCTCTTCTAAGCCCAGTTTCATACTGGCATTTGCCTGCGTTGTGTAGGCATGCATACCAGTGTGTGTGTCAACGAATGCATCATGCATCCCTATGTTTAACATGGGGATGTATGGTGTATGCATTTTCTGCATATGTATGCATTTGCGTATGTGTGCATTTTTTCTACAGCAGTGAAGAACGCTTTATGTTGCATTTTTTGTGCATCCAAGGATGCTTCTTTTGACGCAGGCATCCGAAAGCGCACAAAGTATGCATAGAAATCATTTGGGACGCATTGCCATTCGGATGGCAGCGCATGCAAACGCTGCATCTCTCTCTCTCCTCCCGACTACTCATAATGTGTTGCTATGTCCGCCCAATTTGCAATTCATTTCTATGGACATTTCTTTGTGAACACATGCAGATGTTCAACGCTGCGTGTACCTCAGGGTGTATGCGCACCAGACGCAGGCGTACCAAACGCCAATGTGAAACCAGCCTAAAGCCCCCGTCACACATAATGAGATCGTTAGTGAGATTGTTGTAACGTCACAGGTTTTGTGACATAACAGCGATCTCGCTAACGATCTCGTTATGTGTGACACTTAGCAGCGATCAGGCCCCTGCTGTGAGATCGCTGATCGCTACAAAGTGCTCTGGATTATTTGTAGGTCATTGCGCTCCCGCTGGGAATGCTGCATCGCTGTGTTTGAAAGGGACAATGACCAACGATCTCAATACTACGCCCGAGAATTACAATTCCCAACGACCTTCTATCATTCCAGATCATTGCTGAGTCGCTGGTGAGATCTGACTGTTTAACATCTCACCTGCGACCCCAAAGTGACGCACCAGCGATCCCTAAGGATTGTTATCGTTGTCGGGATCGCTGTTGCGTCGTTGTGTGTGACGGGAGCTTTAGTCTTGCCATGTTGTGTGATCTGTGACATGAAACTGTCTTTGTTGATCTTACCTTTGTAGCAGAGTTTAGCTGTTGCTCACCCAGTTTTCAGCCATCTACCCAACTGTTTCAGTTAATGACTTTTTCAACCTATATGTAAAAATGATGATCATTATCACCTGTTTGGTATAATTGATTACTCTACAAAATCTCTGACTTTGCATAAGTGAACGTAGAGGAGTTGATGCTGTTTTGAAAGCAAAAAGTGGTCACACCATTATTGATTTTATTTAAGTTTCTCTTTGGTTCATTCGCATTGTTTTTTGTTATGTTAATTGATAATAGTTTATTTTTATCACTTCTATTTTGAAAAGCATTCTTACCTAGCAGCATCTTTTCTAAATCTGCCTAAAACAATTGCACTGTACTGTATATACAGTATATATACCACAGCATAAAGGAAGGTGACTTGGATTTTATGAAAATCCAAATAAATTGCAGAGTTACCAGCAAGTGACTTTCACAACATTTCATCCTACATATCATACGCCAAGTGAAATGACTGCCTAGAATTGAGGACGAAAAATGCCAAAAACAGGCTCCTGCCCCTGAACAGCATTTCGAGGCTGTGAAGCCTCAACATGGAAATATACTTTAAGTTGCAATCCAATAATATGGTGCAATATATATTTAAAGAGGTAAATAAATGAAGACCGAGCCCAGTATAAGGTGGTGCAGCAGTGAGGGGAGAGGTCTAGATCTGTGGCCAAGGGAACGAGAATTTATTAGACTGGAATGTTGGCAAGATTTTAGTATTTTACTAACTTTTTCATGAAAAGGCGTTTTCTTTTTTTATACACATTATAGTGGACACAGCATTATTTTTATGTTGTGGTATTACTAAATGGAAATATACTGGCAGTGAGTAAGGGCTAGCAGGCTAAAGTACAAGTAAATATCCCATTTTCCCTTTAGTTCGGTATGAGCCTTAATTCTGTTTTTACAGTTCTGTTTTAAAATATTTTCGAAGCGTCCACTACTATAGCAATAGTTAATTACTGTTTCTTTTGTTGAAGGACAGATGCCACTCTTACTATCGGGCCTGCATACAAATTGTTACCACACGCGGGATATAGTTATGTACCTCCAAATGATAACATTTATTTAACATTTCTAGTCATAAATTTTTATTTGAAAACAATAATTTTAAATCTAATTGAGTTACACAGAATTGTTTTGTTAAAGGGAACCTGTCACCCCCTTTGGGCATCTTAAACTGTGCCCAGCAGCTTACACATAATGTAAGTGGGGTTCTAGTAACCCCTCTGTGTGCCCACATGTGCCCCCTATACCTGAGAAGATAACTTTTATTGTGTCCAGCGCTTGCCTCCTATTGAGACCGGGAGATGATGGGAGTACAGGTGTGACACGGTCCGCGCTGCTCCAATGTAAAAACTCACCAAAAGAGTCACAAAGTCATCAGTAGGTTTTATCTTTTTAATCCTCCTTCCTCCTACGCGTTTCGGCTCCCCACCTGGCACCTTCCTCAGGGATATCCCTGAGGAAGGTGCCAGGTGGGGCGCTGAAACGCGTAGGAGGAAGGAGGATTAAAAAGATAAAACCTACTGATGACTTTGTGACTTTTTTGGTGAGTTTTTACATTGGAGCAGCGCGGACCGTGTCACACCTGTACTCCCATCATCTCCTTGAATTTCACTACTGGTCAGTAGTTGGTGGAGGTCCTGCAGCAGCTGAGAGATTCTTCTCAAAACGCCTTCAAACCAGTTGTGGGGCCCACAACTGAATCAGGCGAGTGGCTCCTCAGCCTCTTGTCCCCCACCCTCTTATATTGAGACCGGGAGGCTGCTATTGAGTCCTGATGGATGATGTGTTCGCCGGCCCCTTGGCTGCAAAACCCCCCCTGCACTGTTTAAGTTCCCGCCCCTCTTCTGGCCTGTGCTTGAGTGACAGCCGCACTCACGCCTGCGCAGTGGAGTGGGTATCTGCACTCCATTGAACAGTGCTGGTGTCTTGCGAGTCTTCACAAATCTCGTGATACATAGTTACTGACAGGTGCACCTGCGTCTGTGCAGTGGAGCGGGTGTCCATGCATAGTGCCGACGTCTCGCGAGATTTATGAAGTCTTGCAAGACCTTGGCACTGTTCAGTGGAGCGTGGACACCCGCTCCACTGTGCAGGTGCAAGTGCGGCTGTTAGGCTGAAGGCACATCATCCGACATGATCCCAGTGCCTCGCACGAGTGCAATGCGAGATAAACTCGCATTGCACAAGGACAAGTGATTTTCTATGATGTCGGGCACACTGGTGCGCATTTTAAGCATTGAACTCGCAAAGCGAGTTTCAGTCGCGGCATGCTGCGACTGCATGCCAGTTGCACGCATGAGCTACCAATAGAAATCAATGTTGTGATCCCGGCTGTGATCTCTGTGACAGCCGGGACCTGTGTGCGGCTTCCCCCGCCGCGCTGCTGGCGTTGGCGACGGATGCCCTCCCCCTCCTTCAGGCCTTCCCCTTCTCAAGATGGCCCCCACCTGTCACTGCCCCCCACGCCCGATGCCGGGACCTGATTGCGGCTTAACCCGCCGCGATGACCTACCCCTCCTCTGGCCTCCCCCTCCTCTGGCCTCCCCCTCCTCTGGATGGCCCCCACGATGTCGGGTCTGTTTGCGGCTTCAGCCGCCGCGCTGCTGGGGACAGTGGCAGTGGCAGGGGCGGGGGCGGATGCCGATGACCTCCCACTCCTCCCCCCCGATCCCCGTGTTCGGTCTCACCGCTCCTCGATCCTCGTGTCCGATCCCGCCGGTGTAGCCGCCGCTCTGCCTCCTCTCCTCGCTGGAACGCCCGTCCTCCAGTGCTGCTCCGTCCCGAGGTAAGTACCGTATGAATGAATGAATCAATCAATGATTGAATGAGTGAGTGGTTTTGTGGGTGTGTGAATGCGTGGGTGTGTGGGTTAGTGGATGTGTGGATGTGTGGGTTAGTGGATGTGTGGGTTAGTGGATGTGTGGGTTAGTGGATGTGTGGATGTGTGGGTGCGTGGGTTAGTGGATGCGTGGGTTAGTGGATGTGTGGGTGCGTGGATGTGTGGGTGTGTGGATGCGTGGGTTAGTGGATGTGTGGGTGTGTGGATGCGTGGGTTAGTGGATGTGTGGGTGTGTGGATGCGTGGGTTAGTGGATGTGTGGGTTAGTGGATGTGTGGGTGCGTGGTTAGTGGGTGCGTGGGTTAGTGGGTGCGTGGGTTAGTGGGTGCGTGGGTGTGTGGATGCGTGGGTGTGTGGGTGCGTGGATGTGTGGGTGCGTGGGTTAGTGGATGCGTGGGTGCATGGGTTAGTGGGTGCGTGGGTTAGTGGATGTGTGGGTGTGTGGATGCGTGGGTGTGTGGATGCGTGGGTGTGTGGGTTAGTGGGTGCGTGGGTGTGAGGATGCGTGGGTGTGAGGATGCGTGGGTGTGTGGGTGTGTGGATGCGTGGGTGTGTGGATGCGTGGGTGTCTGGATGCGTGGGTGTGTGGATGCGTGGGTTAGTGGATGCGTGGGTTAGTGGGTGTGTGGATGCGTGGGTGTGTGGGTTAGTGGATGTGTGGGTTAGTGGAGGCGTGGGTGCATGGGTTAGTGGGTGCGTGGGTTAGTGGATGTGTGGGTGTGTGGATGCGTGGGTGTGTGGATGCGTGGGTGTGTGGATGCGTGGGTGTGTGGGTTAGTGGGTGCGTGGGTGTGAGGATGCGTAGGTTAGTGGATGCATGGGTGTGTGGGTGTGTGGATGCGTGGGTGTGTGGATGCGTGGGTTAGTGGATGCGTGGGTGTGTGGATGCGTAGGTTAGTGGATGCATGGGTGTGTGGGTGTGTGGATGCGTGGGTGTGTGGATGCGTGGGTGTGTGGATGTGTGGGTGTGTGGATGCGTGGGTGTGTGGATGCGTGGGTGTGTGGGTGCGTGGGTGTGTGGGTGCGTGGGTGTGTGGGTGCGTGGGTGTGTGGGTGCGTGGATGCATGGGTGTGTGGATGCATGGGGTGTGTGGATGCGTGGGTGTGTGGATGCGTGGGTGTGTGGATGCGTGGGTGTGTGGGTGCGTGGGTGTGTGGATGCGTGGGTTAGTGGATGTGTGGGTGCGTGGATGCGTGGGTGTGTGGGTGTGTGGGTTAGTGGATGTGTGGGTGCGTGGGTTAGTGGGTGCATGGGTGTGAGGATGTGTGTGGATGCGTGGGTGTGTGGATGTGTGGGTTAGTGGATGCGTGGGTGTGTGGATGAGTAGGTTAGTGGATGCATGGGTGTGTGGGTGTGTGGATGCGTGGGTTTAGTGGATGCGTGGGTTAGTGGATGCGTGGGTGTGTGGGTGCGTGGGTTAGTGGGTGTGTGGATGCGTGGGTTAGTGGATGCATGGGTGCGTGGGTTAGTGGATGTGTGGGTGTGGATGTGTGGGTGTATGGATGCGTGGATGTGTGGATGCATGGGTGTGTGGGTTAGTGGATGTGTGGGTGCATGGATTAGTGGGTTAGTGGATGTGTGGATGCGTGGGTTAGTGGGTGCGTTGATGTGTGCGTTGGTGGGTGTGTGGATGCGTGGGTTAGTGGATGTGTGGGTGCGTGCGTGGATGCGTGCATGGATGGATGTGTGACTGCATGTGTGGGTGTGTGCACGAATGGATGTGTACATGCGTGGATGATGGGTGGATGGATGGATGCAACAAGGTATCAAGTGTCCTCTTTTAGTCTCAGGGATCATAGTCATGGTGTACTGTATGACAGATCATTTTCATACAGTGCACCATAACTCTGACCCCAGAGGCTGTATGAAGAGGACACTTGATCCCTTGCTGCAATCTCTGGAGCAGAGGCGATCGAGCATCGTGGGACCTTCGTTGTGGACTACGTCGGATCTTTCTAATAAAGATGGAGTCTGAATTTTGTTTGTTTTTTTTTCCAAATAAAAAGATTTTTCTCTGTGTGTATTTATTGACTACTTACAAGAGATTCCTAATGGCGGGTCTAACATTGGCCCAATATTATGAATCTCGGGCTTAGTGCCAGCTGCCAATAAAAAGCTGGCATTAACCCCTTTATTACCCAGTTTGCCACCGGCACCAGGGCAACTGGAAGAGCATGGGTACAGCGCCAGAAAATGGCGCTTCAATGAATGCGCCATTTTCTGGGGCGGCTGCGGGCTTCAATTCGCAGCATGGGGGGCCCAGAATGCTTGGGCCTCTCCATGCTGCGGATTCCAGCCCCCGGCTGTCTAGTTGTACCTGGCTGGACCAAAAATGTGGCGGAGCCCCACGTAATTTTTTTTCTAGAATTTGTTCTAGAAATAAAAAAATGGGCTTCGCTGTATTTTTGGTTGCCAGCCAGGTACAACGAGGCAGCTGGGGGTTGGTGGCAGTCCGTAGCTGCCAAGTTGTACCTGGCTGGACCAAAAATATGGCGAAGCCCCACGTCATTTTTTTTATTACTTCTACCAATAAACTGACATGGAGCTTTGCCATATTCTTGGTTGCCAGCCAGGTACAACTTGGCAGTTGGGGGGCTGCAATCCTCATCGTGGAGAGATCCAAATGTTGTGGGCCCCCCACGCTGCAAATTGCAACCCACAGCCACCCCAGAAAATAGCGCATTCATTGGAGGTGCCATTTTCTGGTGCTGTACCCCAACTCTTCCAGTTGCCCTTGCGCTGGTGGCAATGCTGGTGGCACACAGGGGCTCTCCATACGCAACATGGTGTCCGTTAACAATTGTTAGCGGACACCATGTTGCGTATGGAGAGCCCCTGTGTGCCTAAACATTGAAGCTCCCCAGAAGTGACCCCATTGACAAATGAGTGGCAGCATCTGGATTTGTTCCTTGGGGGAGTCTAGTTTCCAAAATGGGGTCACTTGTGGGGGACCTCCAATGCTGAGGCACACAGGGGCTCTCCATACGCGACATGGTGTCCGCCAACAATTGGAATTGTTAGCGGACACCATGTCGCGTATGGAGAGCCACTGTGTGCCTCAGCATTGGAGCTCCCCACAAGTGACCCCATTTTGGAAACTAGACCCCCAAGGAACAAATCTAGATGCATAATGAGCACTTTGAAGCCCCAGGTGCTTCACAATTTGATCCGTAAAAATAAAAAAATAAGATTTTTGTGGAAGAAAAATATTTTTTTCATTTTTACGGATCAATTTGTGAAGCACCTGGGGCTTCAAAGTGCTCATTATGCATCTAGATTTGTTCCGTGGGGGGTCTAGTTTCCAAAATGGGGTCACTTGTGGGGGAGCTCCAATGCTGAGGTACACAGGGGCTCTCCAAACGTGACATGGTGTCCGCTAACAATTTGAATGGAAATCAGCTCAAATTGTTAGCTGACACCATGTCGCGTTTGGTGAGCCCCCGTGTGCCTCAACATTGGAGCTCCCCCACAAGTGACCCCATTGACAAATGAGTGGCAGCAAATCAGTGCAGTTTTGACACCAGGAGAAGGGTGGTAGTTTGTCGGATCGCAGTAGGAATGAAAAAATCTCAAACGCACCACACTAGCACCACACTAGCACCACACTAGCACCGCACTAGCACCGCACTAGCACCCCACTAGCACTCCATTAGCACTCCACTAGCACCGCACTAGCACTATTACACGCATCAAACTCGCATCAATATCGCGCTTCAAAAACGCGCCGTTTTTGAGGGATCAGTGTGCCTTCAGCCTTATTCAAGTGCTGGCCAGAGGAGGGGCGGGAATTTTAAAAAGTGGGCGGATTTTGCAGCCAGGGGGGCGGCAAGGACATAATCCATCAGGACTAAATAGCAGCCTCCTGGACTCAATAGGAGGCCAGTGCCGGACACAATAAAAGTTATTTTCTGAAGTGTGAGGGGCACCACTGGGCACATAGAGGGCTTACTATAACCCCATTTCATATAAAGTGTAAGCTGGTGGGCACAATTTAAAATGCCCAAAGGGGGTGAGAGGTTCCCTCTAACTGAAAACTAATTTTTTTTTCTCATAATGGTCCAACATCTTGAACCCTGTAGTTATCTTGAGATACATGGGGTGATAACTAGTGATGAGTGAATGGCATAATATAGTACTTGTTATACTTGTAATGAGTAGTTTTTATAACTCGCATATTCGTCCGAATAGAGAGATCAATGTTAGTTAGTTTAGTTAATAAGCGATTGGCTCCGCCCACACACCTCCAACCATAAAACGAGTCTTTCTGGGACAGGTCGAGAGGGTGGACTTTTTAACATTTCTTCTGCATAAAACACTTTGCTGTTTTTCTCCCCAGAGAGACCCTAACATTCAATCTGCTCTCACTGAGGTGCCAGCTCACTTTGTTTACTGAATGAAGCTGTCAATATGTGTCAGATCGATAATGATCAACACATCACTCACAAGCACCTGCGATACTCACTGACTAATGAGTATCGTGAATACTGTACTATCCGTGCGAGTAGATAATGGTAACGATTACACGCGCTCATCACTAGTCACAATGCTAATTTAGTGCTCTATCTATTTTCTATCTATTTCACTGTTATTTTCTGTATTCTGACTTCATAACAAAGGTACGAGTGTAGGGCGCTTGAGACAGCATTTCTGCTGTTTTCTTTAATACCACTGCTCACACATTGAGACTTTGTCAGATTGCTTGATTCAGTCATACGCTGTTTAATCTACATCCTGTCCGCCTTGGCTTGTGGTGGGAGAAGGCAGAAGTGGTGCAAAGCTAGTGTGGGATGGATGAAGCGCTTGTATCTGGTCCTCGCTCTCACACTCCAAACACTTAATTGCAATTTTGAAGTCTTCAGCAAAGTGTTCAGTAGAAGCACAATATCTGTATCATACCCCAAAATTCGTTAGAAGCTTCCCACGTTCTTGATACAGTTTCTTTATGAACCTGATGAACTTCTTTAGGTTGTTGTGCCATTAATGAATAGGACTCAGATGATTAGGGTTTCAACCTTTTCAACTTTGTTGCTCTTGTTTGTAGCTGTAGGTGTGGGGAAAATATCAGTGTTTTTCATTGACCCTGCACCTCTGTGGTTTCTGTTTGATTGTGGACTACCATATATACTCGAGTATAAGCCGAGGCCCCTAATTTTACCCTCCAAAACTAGGAAAACGTATTGACTCGAGTATAAGCCTAGGGTGAGAAATGAAGCAGACTCTCATCATAGTAAATGGCCTCCCATTACTGGTATATAGTCCCCCATCACTGGTATATAGGACCTCCATCGCTGGTATATTGCACCCTCTTCACTGATATACAGTCCCCCCGTCAGTGGTATACAGGTCCCCATCAGTGGTATACAGCCCCCCATCAGTGGTATACAGGCCCCCATTAGTGGTATACAGGCCCCATTAGTGGTATACAGGCCCCATTAGTAGTATACAGGTCCCCATGAGTGGTATACAGGCCCCCATGAGTGTTATACAGGCCCCATGAGTGGTATACAGGCTCCATGAGTGGAAAACAGGCCCCATGAGTGGACAGCAGCCCCATTAGTGGTATACAGCCCCCCATTAGTGGTATACGGGCCCCATCACAGGTTACTTCCCCCCATGCTGCCGCACACCTTAAAATAACAAAGCATTTATTCTCACCCTCCGTTGCTATGTCACTGCTGCGTCCTCCGGTCCCTGCTTCTTCCTGCTTTCGCCGGCGTCATGTGACCGTCGCAGCAGCTGTGAGGACATACTCTTTGGGGTAGCTGTAGTGGGCATTATATTATGTGGGAAGCAATGTGAGATTCATGTAGGAGCAATATACTGTGTATTGTCTGTGGGGGCATCATACTATGTGGGGGCTGTTTGTGGGGGCATGATACTATGTGGGGGCTGTGTGGACATAATAATGTGTGGAAGGTAATTTGGGGCCAACATATTATGTGTGAGGGTCTATGAAAGCATTATACTATATGGGGAATACAGTGAAAGCATCATACTGTTTGTGGGATGGCCTTTGAGGGCATTATGTTGTGTGTGGAGCGACTGTGAGTGGCATTGTCATACTGAGTGGATGGATAATGCACTATGTGGGCATCTTACTGAATGTGAGCACTGTGGTGCCATCATTCTGTATATGGTGAATGTACTGTGTGGGGTGGGGCAATATATTATGTATGGGGAAATGTTGAGCTTTGATGGACACCATACTAAGTAGCTTAGAGTAAATTAGATTTTGTCGCAGTACTCTATGTGTACCATCAGTAAGTTTCTTTTTTCAGTCTTTCAGAGCTGAGATATGCATGTCATCGTTTGATAAGAAAAGTGACCAAAGTACCACGGTCATACTGGAGTAGATCAGGGGATCCAACATTTACATTTTGAAATTCAGGTACTTGAGAATTACCGAATACATGGGTAAGAAAAACAACCCATTACCTGTAGATATTAGTCATCCTTTCATCCAATTATTGAAAGGTTATACTGAACCAGAACTGTCAGGTATATGTGGAAGCGTAGCGCAGAGTTTTAACTTGCTGATAAAATGAATAGTGTTTGTAGGCTGACCTTCCTGCCTTTTCTATTTGGAATCCAAGAATATATAGCTTTATGTCTTGGCATGTTTGAACAGCTGTCAAAAATGGGCCAAGAAGAAAGCAGTTGTATGCTTCAGGCAAACCACATTAGGTAGCTGGAAGATTTGTTATGTTGTCATTCTCTTGCATAATTTTATCCCTAAAACTAATAGATGGCCACCTCATCTCGTAATATGGACATTTTCCAAGTCAGTGGTCTAGAAGTACAGTACAACTACTAATAGTACAAGTACTACTGATGCAATTTCACCCTAGATTGATGTTTACTGCCATGATATTTATAGTTTTTTCCAACCTTTTTTTTACTTGGAATTTTTATCATGTTATAGAATGCAAAAGTAATTACACAATTCAGATAGTTTTTCAAACATATATCATTATGTAAGATGAATTTCAAATTTTATTAACAACTAGGACAAAACAGAGAACTAACATCATAACAATAAAAACAATTTAAAATTGGCTGACCTAGCTAAGTGCATTGACCAATATGAATAAATATTGTACAACACCCACTCAAGAGGGACCCGAGCAATGGGATAATATAAGGCTAATAGAGAATTTATAATAAACAATACACATATCAGCTATGACAGTTATGAGGTCAATCGGATAAAACTTATCACAATCTTCCCAAAGATAATATGCAAGTCCGGCGTAATGTCAAATTAGACTGAGGCTTTGTTCAGGGCTGGTATAATTATGTACACGATATGGTGAAGAAAGTATACATTTATACTCAAGGAACAATAATCCCTAAATCACAATTGTGGAGCCCCCACGGGACGGGGGTACTCGGTGCCGGACCGGTCGGTGCCGGGGAAGTCACGGGTGGCTTGGTCCGGACCGTGTCCCTGGGACCGCACAATAAGAAGGGGAACTATTTACAAGGGGATTTGTCACAGGTGACACCACCCACTTGATGCGGCCAGTGATGGGGCCGCTCGCTGCCGCAGAACCTCCGGGGGTGATGTGATGGCAGCGGAGATGGTGTAGTTCCAGTGGGAAGAACTGTATCCCCCGGGGCAGTAAGGGTTAAAGTCTATTGGGGTTATAGATGGTGAAGACGGGGTTAAAGGACACACACTCACGTTTGGTAGACACTGGTGCACTTCTTCTCTCCTCAGGCTGCAGAGCTGACAGGCTTGTAGCAGGGGGAAGCTCTCTGTGCTGAATCTGGAGCAAAGGTCGCAATCAATACACAGACTCCAAAGCTGTTTTCCAAGGCTTTACTGCTGATATTTTTGCAGATTATAGTCCACGGAGTCTGTAATGGGGCTAAGTTCTCTTCCCACACCCTGTCCGGGGTCGTCAGCGTCCTTATGCTGCGCTGTGTGTGTGTCCTGGCTGCTGCTATTAGCTGAGCTGCTGGGATTCCTCACGTCTCTCTCTCTGTATTCTGCTGGTACCACTTGGCTAGGCAACTTGAGTCCTCTCTGCTGTGCTGACCCCTCAGTGTTGCTTTGCTCTGGTACTAGGGGCATCTAGAGATCCCACTGTTCCTGGATTCACTGTGCTGTGGGTGCCAGACACAGTACCGGATCCGGTGTCCGTTCTGTGCGTTCTTCTGGGGCAAGTGAAGGTATCACTCCAGCTCCCAGACGTGTTCCTCTGTCTGTAGTTCTCCTGTTCCTCTGACCCTTGCTAGGTCTACACTGAGCTAACTCTGCTCTGTGTCCTCTTCACAGCGCTGCTCCGAGCTGAACTGAGCTCTCCCTCATGGGCAAGAGTATATAAGGAAGCAGGTTGTGCTCCCCCTCCTGGCCCAGAGGTGCTAGTGTTTGTCAGTGTGTAGTGGGGAGAGAACCCATGTGGTGTTATTGTGGCATATTAACCCATGGGGTGCCACATTCCCCCTTAGTTAAATACAGTACTCCGGGACTGTGGAAAAACAAGTAAACAACAATTAAACACAATTAATATTGACATAGACTTAAAATGAAAAAGTACAGAAATCACTAAAATGTGAAAAAGAGTCCAAAAAGTTCAAAAAGCAGTCTTTCCGGGGGTTTAGTCTATTGCCTCCGGCTGATGAATATATACAAGAGAGTTCTTACCACAACCAGTCCGTGGTATATATGGTCAATAAGTACCGTATATACTCGCGTATAAGCCGAGTTTTTCAGCCCAAAAATTGGGCTGAAAAGTAGGCCCCTCGGCTTATACGCGAGTCAATACGGCCCCAGTGTATATAGCAGCCCCAGCGGTAGTATACAGCAGCCTTAGTAATGCAGGGCCCCCCCAGCCTTGCTCCGGTAACCTGTAAAGGAAAATATACTTATCACTGTCCCGCTGCCGTCCCCGCTCGCCGCTGCCGTCCGCGATCCTCCATCTTCATGCGTCTTCTTCCGGCTTCCTGTGTTCGTCGCCGGCAATGTCATTGCCGGCGACGAACACAGGAAACCGGAAGAAGACGCATGAAGATGGAGGATCGCGGACGGCAGCGGCGAACGGGGACGGCAGCGGGACAGTGATAAGTATATTTTCCTTTACAGGTTACCGGAGCAAGGCTGGGGGGGCCCTGCATTACTAAGGCTGCTGTATACTACTGCTGGGGCTGCCGGGGCTGCTGTATACTACCACTGGGGCTGCTGGGGAATCTGTATACTACCACTGGGGCTGCTGGGGATGCTGTATACTACCACTGGGGCTGCTGGGGATGCTGTATACTACCACTGGGGCTGCTGGGGTTTCTATATACTACCACTGGGGCTGCTATATACTACCACTGGGGCTGCTGGGGCTTCTATATACTACCACTGGGGCTGCTGGGGCTTCTATATACTACCACTGGGGCTGCTATATACTACCACTGGGGCTGCTGGGGCTTCTATATACTACCACTGGGGCTGCTATATACTACCACTGGGGCTGCTGGGGCTTCTATATACTACCACTGGGGCTGCTGGGGCTTCTATATACTACCACTGGGGCTGCTATATACTACCACTGGGGCTGCTGGGGCTTCTATATACTACCACTGGGGCTGCTATATACTACCACTGGGGCTGCTGGGGCTGCTATATACTACCACTGGGGCTGCTGTATACTACCACTGGGGAGGCCTGTATACCACTGGGGGGGGGGCCTGTATACCACACTGCTGGGGCTGTATACCTGTGCTGGGGTCCACCCTCGGCTTATACACGAGTCAATAGTTTTTCCAGATTTTTGGGGCAAAAGTAGGGGGGTCGGCTTATACACGGGTCGGCTTATACACGAGTATATACGGTAAATAAGAAAAGTTCAAAGTTCATACAGGATAGTCTCTGTAGGTACTGGGCTTTTTAACGTTGCAAGAACTATCTATATTGTTCACTGAATTCAATTTATATTCAAACAACATATTTACATTACATATTTAATTCTGCATTTTACTCTCTGTACCTAGCCGGTAACTGACCTTGGGTACTACGCTCTGATCTGCGCAATGTTGGTGGACTTAGTCTGATAGTGTGAGTAGACGTGTACCTATTTGGGGTGTTTGGTGGTATGGCAGATGGAGGTCTGACTGCAGGACTGGCAAGTTCACTGGGACCAGGAATTTGTTCTTCCTCTTCGGATTCAACTTCCAGTTCTTCAAGTCTTGGGTCTTCTTCAGGTAACACAGTTTCTGGTAACACAGGTTCTGGTTTTGGGTCCACCATTGAAGGGAATGCAATCATTGGTACGACAACTGCTCCATGATAATTTGGCCATGTTTTAGGAAAATCTCCTAGTACCGTGTGGAATACTTCTTCTTTTTCTTTCTCTTGGATAGGTTGGACCTGTACGGGTTCTATGACTTCAGGTGTCTTCAGGGTTTCAGGACACAATTTAAGCTGATCACGAGATACGACTTGTGAAGTTCTTCCTTCATCTTTGCTTATCAAACAGGTTTTAACATTGTCTGAGTTAGATGGTAAGACTTTGTATGGGACGGTTTCCCACTGATTATCCAGTTTGTTTGTACGTCTCTTTCTCTTGAGAACTTGATCACCTTCTTTTAATGGCATTGCTTGAGCATGTTTGTTAAAAGTCTTTTCTTGTCTTGCTCTTGCTTGTTGTAGGTGTCTCTCTACACATTTTTGCACTTGTTGATACTGTTTCTGACGTTTGGTATCCCAATCCGTTTCTTCTACTTCTGTATCTGGTTTTTCAATTCCCATTTCTAGATCAATTGGTAGCTTACCGGGTCTTGCGCGCATAAGGTATGCTGGAGTGCAGTTTGTAGAACTCACGGGGACATGGTTGTATAAGTCTACCAAATCAGGTCATTTATCTGGCCACTGGTTTCTTTCTGACTCTGGTAAGGTCTTTAACAGTTCAATTACGATATGATTCATCTTCTCGCATAAACCATTTGTTTGGGGATGGTACGTTGTTGTGTGAATCTTCTTACAACCGTACATATTGCAGAATTCCTTGAATAATTCAGATTCAAAAGCTGGACCTTGGTCTGCTAGGACTTGTTCTGGGTAACCATGTGGTCTACAGAAATGCGTCTGGAATACTTTTGCTGCAGTCTTCGCTGTCAAGTCTTTGACTGGTACCACCACTAAAAAGCTTGAGTAATGGTCCACGATGGTTAAGGCATAGACATAGCCTGACCGGCTTGGTGACAACTTGACGTGATCTAATGCGACTAGTTCAAGTGGCTGCTTGGTTACTATTGGTTGAAGCGGAGCTTTCTGTGGATCTTTCCTTCTGAGGTTGCATGCGGCACATCTTCTGCACCATAGTTCAATGGATCTTCTCATGCCAACCCAATAGAATCTGTCTCTTAGAATTGCTTCCAACTTCTTCCATTCAAAATGACCTGCGTTGTCATGATAAGCTTCTAAGACCATTTGAGTGGCTCGCTTTGGCACGATAATCTGCCAGACCAGTTCATGCGTTTTAGGATTGGTATGCGTTCTACAGAGCTTCCCTTGATGCAGGAACAACTTGCCTCTATCCTTCCATAGCTGTATAGCTTCAGCTGGGGCATTCTGATCAGGGTGTGTTCTTTGTTGCGTAAGCAGGTCTTTCACTAGCTTCACGGCCGGATCGTTATCTTGGGCTTCGGTCCATTCGTAGTGTCTTAACGGGTTAAGATTTACTTCTTGCTTTCTTTAGTAGGCGCCGGGCTGATAATCTTGTACCTTTGAACGATGAAAGGCCGGTAGTTCAATCTCTTCCAACTCTTCCGGTTCCTCTTCCACGTCTTTCAGGTGCGGCATTCGGGATAAGGCGTCTGCATTCCCATTCTTGCGGCCTGCCCGATATTTGATGACAAAGTTGTAGTTAGATAGCCGGGCTATCCATCGCTGCTCCAGAGCTCCTAGTTTTGCTGTATCCAGGTGAGTCAACGGGTTGTTATCCGTGTAGATGGTGAATTCTGCACCTGCCAAGTAATGTTTAAAGCGTTCCGTCACAGCCCAAACTACTGCCAGTAGTTCTAACTTGAAGGAGCTGTAATTCTCGGGATTTCTTTCCGTAGGCCGGAGCTTCCTGCTTGCAAAGGCAATAACTCTTTCTTTGCCTTCTTGCATCTGTGACAATACTGCTCCCAGACCCACGTTGCTGGCATCCATGTATAGAATGAAGGGTTGATGGTAATCAGGGTATGCCAGGATCTCTTCTCCCGTCAGTGCACTTTTCAGCTTGTTGAAGGAATCTTCTCTTTCCTCATCCCACCGTGTCAGGAGATTACAGTTTGAAGTCTTCTTTGATCGTCCTACCAGAATGTCTTGCAGGGGAGCCGCTAGCTTCGTGAATCCTCGGATAAATCTTCTATAATAGCCTACCAGGCCCAGGAATTGCCTCACTTCTTTCACGTTCGTAGGTCTTGGCCAATCCCTTATCACTGTGACTTTATCAGGATCCGGTGCTACTCCCTCTGAACTCACGACATGTCCCAGGTACTGTACCTTTGGTTTGAGAAGGTGACACTTGGATGGCTTGATCTTCATGCCATACTTGGACAAAGCTTCGAACACTTCTGCTAGGTCTTGTAGATGTTGCTCATACGTCTTCGAGTAGACTATGACGTCATCTAGGTACAGGAGGACAGTTTCAAAGTTCTTGTGTCCGAGGCAGCTCTCCATCAGACGTTGGAAGGTCCCGGGTGCGTTGCAGAGTCCGAACGGCATACAATTAAACTCACAGAGGCCCATCGGCGTAGTAAACGCTGTCTTCTCCTTGTCGGCCTCGGCCACAGGAACCTACCAGTACCCACTAGTCAGATCAAGGGTAGAAAAGTAGTTAGCAGATTTTAGTGCAGCTAATGACTCCTCAATCCTAGGTAATGGGTATGCGTCCTTATGTGTGATGCGATTAATCTGCCGGTAATCTACGCACATTCTCATGGTTCCGTCCTTCTTTTTAACTAACACTAGAGGTGCTGCCCAGGGGCTACAACTGTCTCTTATTACCCCTGCAGATTTCATTTCTCTGAGCATGTCTTTGGTGGTTTGGTAGTGAGCTGGTGGTAAGGGTCTATACCTCTCTTTTATAGGTTGATGGTCACCTGTGGGTATAGTGTGCTCTACCCCTTTGATTTGCCCAAAGTCTAACGGGTGTTTACTGAATATCTGTTCGTATTCTTTCACTACCCGGTATACTCCATGCTTGTGACGGGGAGGTGTAGAACTGGTACCTACATGCAACTTTTGGCACCAATCCTCCAGCTTCTCCTCTGAGCCATTGTCATCCGCCTGACATGACGGGTTCAAGGGCTCGGTGGCTGTGATGTTATTGTTATCAACCGTGTACAACTTAGCCATGGTAGCATACTTAGGTAATGTGACCTCATCTTCTCCGCAGTTCAACAGGCGTAATGGCACTCTTCCCCTGTGTACGTCAACTACTCCTCTAGCAGTGAGTATGGTGGGTCTGCTATCTAAGTACACGGGTTCTACCAGGGCCTGATAGTCTTGCCTTTTAATGCCTATTGCGGCTCTACACCAGACCAACATTTCAGTTTTGGGAGGAATTACAATGGGTATTGGATCACTTACTCGTATACTGCCGATCTCACCTCCGGAGATTTCTACCTGCTGCTTCAACATCAGGGCTTTGATCTCTTTGTGCAGAAGCCTCTGTTGTCCTGTTCCGGCAGTCTCGGCGATTTGCTGCAAAACACTTAACACTTCGGAAAAACATTTCTCAATTACATTCATTCCTACCAGCATCACGGGTTCACGGTCTCGCCGGTTAACATCTATGATTATAATACCCTGGTTCTGCAATTCTACCTTCCCAACCTGAATATTCATCTCTCTAAATCCAACTTTCGGTATTACCTGTCCATTACTAGCAAATACATCAAAATTAAAGTCATTTGGCGCATTAGTAATGTCTGAATCAGCCCAGTACCTTTTATATAGAACATGTGGGATGGATGTTATTTGGGATCCGGTATCCAGCAAGGCACTAAAGGGGATGCCATCCAGCACAATAGGGATCACCGGCTTTCCTCCCACGAATTTGTCATACCAGGCTGAGGGGCCTTGAGTGTTCATTCCTGGGGAGCGGCCCGCCTGCCCAGGGAATCGTCGTTTAAAGGACACTCACAAGCAAGATGGCCTGGTTTCTGGCAACGGCGGCAAATGGGCTGTCCATCTGGTTGGTAGCGATCGCTGGGTCATCCTCTTGCTGCTGGGTATCTTCTGGGCCTCATCCACGGAACATCCTCTCTGCTGGTCGCCCTCTGGATCTTGGGTGCAGGTTTTGACTCTCGCAGTTCCTTGATGACCTTGGCCATGGAGATCACGGTGTCTGTCAGGGCATCTAGCTTTTGGTTGAGGGCTGCATTTGAGATATATTCCCCAGCCTCAGCAGCAGTCGCTGACATGGCAGATGTTGCTGGCGCTGCCGGCTGCTGAGGTGCTGGTGCAGTGTCAGGCACAGGTGTTAATTCTCGTGGCTCTTCCAGCTGCTGCAGACGGATAGCTCTATCTTTCAGCTCAGTAAATGTCATGTCTGGGTTCTGCAGCAGTATCATGCTTAACTGTCCTCGGTGGGAAGGGGAATGGAGGCCCTCTATGAATTGGTCAAATAGCATTTTATCAGCTCCCGGGGCTAAAGCAGGTTCTGCCAGCTTAAGGGCTTTGAGTGCTTCCTGTAGGTTCAAGGCAAAGTCTCTGGCACTCTGTTTAGGTTTCTGGTGGCATGCAAAGAATCTCATCTTAGCCCGGGTATCAGCAGCAGATTCAAAAGTTGCTTTCAGTCTGGCTGCTAGATGCTCTACAGTGTCCTTATCTGTGTCCAGCCAGGACGTGACCTCACGCCGTGCATTGCCCGTTAACTGTCCCATTATCATTCCTACACGCTGGGCTTCAGTGAGGGGATACATCACAAAATACTCCTTTATCTTTTGCATAAAGTCAGTTAGTGTATTGGGCTCACCGGAGTATTGGGGCAGCCACATTGCCCCAGGAGTATACGGCATCAGGAATGGCATTATGGATGCTGTTCCTTGCGCTGCTGCACCGCCGGGTACTATCGCTGGGTCCGGCGCTGCAGCTCCACCGGCTGCCCCGTCGCCGTCTTGTGCACCGGGCTGCGACATCTTGGGCCCCCTTAGTTAATATGCGCCCTCCGTCTTCCGCTTCCGTCCGGATGTCTATGGGAGGTTCCAGGGTGCAACAGGGATCTTCTTCCCCGCCGGATGTCGTCAGCACCAAGGGAGGAGGCAGAGTTCGCGCCAATGCAAGGTACCGCCACCTTTCTTTTCCCGCGCGCCGCGCGCTCCAAGATGGCAGATTTTCAAATGTACAGTTCAGATGGCGCACGGGGTCCAGTTCTTTTGGACCGGGTAGATCCTGTTCGTGACGCCAGGTTGTGGAGCCCCTACGGGACGGGGGTACTCGGTGCCGGACCGGTCGGTGCCGGGGAAGTCACGGGTGGCTTGGTCCGGACCGTGTCCCTGGGACCGCACAATAAGATGGGGAACTATTTACAAGGGGATTTGTCACGGGTGACGCCACCCACTTGATGCGGCCAGTGATGGGGCCGCCGCTGCCGCAGAACCTCCGGGGGTGATGTGATGGCAGCGGAGATGGTGTAGTTCCAGTGGGAAGAACTGTATCCCCCGTGGCAGTAAGGGTTAAAGTCTATTGGGGTTATAGATGGTGGAGACGGGGTTAAAGGACACACACTCACGTTTGGTAGACACTGGTGCACTTCTTCTCTCCTCAGGCTGCATAGCTGACAGGCTTGTAGCAGGGGGAAGCTCTCTGTGCTGAATCTGGAGCAAAGGTCGCAATCAATACACAGACTCCAAAGCTGTTTTCCAAGGCTTTACTGCTGATATTATTGCAGATTATAGTCCACGGAGTCTGTAATGGGGCTAAGCTCTCTTCCCACACCCTGTCCGGGGTCGTCAGCGTCCTTATGCTGCACTGTGTGTGTGTCCTGGCTGCTGCTATTAGCTGAGCTGCTGGGATTCCTCACGTCTCTCTCTCTGTATTCTGCTGGTACCACTTGGCTAGGCAACTTGAGTCCTCTCTGCTGTGCTGACCCCTCCGTGTTGCTTTGCTCTGGTACTAGGGGTATCTAGAGATCCCACTGTTCCTGGATTCACTGTGCTGTAGGTGCCAGACACAGTACCGGATCCGGTGTCCGTTCTGTGCGTTCTTCTGGGGCAAGTGAAGGTATCACTCCAGCTCCCAGACGTGTTCCTCTGTCTGTAGTTCTCCTGTTCCTCTGACCCTTGCTAGGTCTACACTGAGCTAACTCTGCTCTGTGTCCTCTTCACAGCCCTGCTCCGAGCTGAACTGAGCTCTCCCTCATGGGCAAGAGTATATAAGGAAGCAGGTTGTGCTCCCCCTCCTGGCCCAGAAGTGCTAGTGTTTGTCAGTGTGTAGTGGGGAGAGAACCCATGTGGTGTTATTGTGGCATATTAACCCATGGGGTGCCACACAATAGCTAATCAGAATACATTAGCTGCAAAAAGACGGTCCTTAAACAATACAATCCAGCCAAAGGTAAGCATACCAAATTCAAAGATAAGAGTGTATACCAAATATAGATAGTTAGGGAGGATAAGGTTGCAACCCATTGAGAAACAGCGTGGATCTGCTCACCTATGGGGAGAGTGTAGTTCTACTCCTTGTGTGTAGCCAAAATGCAGTTGGTAAAATGAGATACATCAGTACTCCTTTTATAGTTATGGTGGGTTTACACGCTAGGATATCCTGAACGATATCCTTGAAATGTCACAGATATGTGATTGTTCCAAAGATATCGTTTGTGCATCGTTGCGTATAAATGAACAATATAGGATGAAAAGATCATTGGATCGTTCATCCAAGATTTGAGATCCTGACCTCAAATCTATCGTTTGTCGTCAATTAACGTTGGTTCAAGAAGCAACATCGTTCAGTGTGAGACCTTTATGAACGATGTTGTACAAAAATCCCCTATTCCTGCCACTGTCATGTTAGAAAGTGTATTAAAAACATTTTCCGTGTGTGATTTTACATGTAAATCCACACCTGCAGCACTGTGCTACATGTTGGCACAGAGCTGCAGGAGCGGGTATATAAAGCCGGTGTTTAGGGGGTTAATGTAATTGAGCTACATGGCCCCAGAAAGTGCCCACACTCCCTGGAGCCATGTAGCCCAAAACATTGGCAGCCCAGGGGTTAAATCATATATTTAGCAGAAGCCACACACTGTCGGCTCTGCTTGATTCATTCATTAAAAACCGGCGGTTATTAAGCTGGTGTTTAATGGGTTAATAATACTGAGCTACATGGCCCCAGAGATTGACCACACTCCCCTGGAGCCATGTAGCCTACAACATTGACAGCTCAGGGGTTAAGTTAACCACTTTGCAGAAGCCGCACTATGCCGGCTCTGCTTTAATCCTGCAGTAAAAGCCAGCGACTACTGTCATTTGACAATGCGCCGTGAAAATTTACTAAACAGCTTCCTGAATAGGGAGCTGTCCAGGGTACTAACGTTAAATGCATTTAGCACCCGTCACTCTCCAAGGTGCTGAGCGCTTTACCACTAATAGCTATGGCCCGCACACAATGAAACTCCGGTGCGCTGGTCATAGCTATTAGTGGTAAAGCGCTCAGCACCTCGGAGAGCGATGGGTGCTGAATGCATTTAACGTTAGTACCCTGGACAGCTCCCTATTCAGGAAGCTGTTTAGTAAATTTTCACAGCGCACTGTCAAATGACAGTAGCCGCCGGCTTTTACTGCAGGATTATAGCAGAGCCGACATAGTGCGGCTTCTACAAAGTGGTTAGTTTAACCCCTTAGCTGCCAATGTTGTGGGCTACATGGCTCCAAGGGAGTGTGGCCAATCTCTGGTGCCATGTAGCTCAGTATGATTAACCCATTAAACACTGGCTTAATAACCGCCGGTTTTTAATGAATGAATCAAGCAGAGCCGACAGTGTGTGGCTTCTGCTAAATACATGATTTAACCCCTGCGCTGCCAATGTTTTGGGCTAAATGGCTCCAGTGGAATGTGGCCACTCCCTGGGGCCATGTAGCTCAATAACATTAACCCCTTAAACACCGGGTTTATATACCCGCTCCTGCAGCTCTGTGCCGACAGGTACCACAGAGCTGCAAGAGCGCCTTTACATGTAAAATATAAGTGCATTATAAAATAAAAGTTTAGTAATGACTTTGGCATACAATAATGTGCCAGTGCTGCTGTCACAGCGCTGGCACATTATTGTACCACCATTGCTCTACTTTTTCAACATCGGACAGAACATTTCTGTCCGACTTTGGAGAGGTGCCAAAGTTAACATCGTTAACGATATCCTTGTGTGTGACAACGCACGAACGATATATATATATCGTTCGTACGATTTCAGACACGTGACTTTTCTAAGGATATCGTTAACGATATCCTTGTGTATAAACCCACCATTAGCATCAGCCCAATGCAGCCTTAAAAGCCATTTTTATAGGGATTTTTTTTGTATAGGAGGAAGTAAATAAAGATTATATCCCTTTTAAGGATCAATGAACAATAGATATCAGGTGCAGATACCAACAACTGTCTAAAAGTGACTGAAAGTGCCCAAATTATGTCCAGGGTGTCATACCATATATCAGTAGTACCAGCCTAGGGGGATTTATCCAAAGGCTCGTGGTAAAGTAGCTCAGGAGGGGGAGAGCGGACCCCACACATATCGCTGCCCCCGCAGTCAGCAGCTTCGTCAGGGGAGTGATGTCACTCAGTTGTAGGTATCTGCACCTGATATCTATTGATCTAGTGATCTAATGATATTCCACAAACTGTACACTGTAAAAAGCAATTCTCAAAAATACATGTCAAAATAGTGTTTTGTTGTTTTTAATTTCTCTCCATTTGTATTTTTTCGTGTTTTATAGTTAAAAAAGGGTGTCATTCAAAAGCACATCTTGTTTTGCACAAAAAAAAAATCCCTCATATGTCTATGTGGACAGAAAGATAAAAAAGTTATGGCTCTGGGAAGAAGAAGGAGAAAATGAAGATATAAAAACGAAAATTGCCCCAGTCGCAAAGGGGTTAAGAAAAACAGATCTATTAATGAGTTTGATGCATCTATTGTCATTTTTCTAACAAAAATGTCTTGGCCAGTCCCTCTCTTCATCGGGGGGAGGCCAGACATAAAACATAAAAATGCAAAAAATTGCAAATTATTTCTGAAATTATATGTTGCTAAACATTTTCAACATATTTACACCAGAATTCTGGCAAAATGTTTTTGATGAATTAGGGCCTTAGTAACCAATGCAATATCCAATGGAGATGGTAGATGGGTGCTTGTAGCCTCAGTATCATTGTTGGGGTGCGCTCAAATAAGCATGTATAAAATTGCCTTGATTCTGAGTGTCATGCATTTTTTTCCTCATGTACCATACTATGTATGTCATAGGTATATCATGTGAGTGCTATGCAAGTGTGCAATTTTTTTCTCTCCTTACTCACTTGTATGTCAAACAGATACTAGACGAGAAAAGAAACCGCACACTTCCATAGCACTCATATGATATATGCATGACATACGGATGAGGAAAAAAATCCATGACACTCCAACATTTCTGGCTGAAAATCTGGGTGATTTAATAATAATAATAATAATAATAATAATAATAATCTTTATTAATATAGCGCCAACATATTCCGCAGTGATTCAGAGGTTTATATACAAACAGTCATAAGTAACAGTTATCAAAAATTATAATAATTAAAGCAAAATAATGACGGCCCTGCTCGTAGGAACTTACAATCTATAATGAGGTGAGGGTGATACACAGTACAGGAGCTTATTTACAATGATGGCCCAGCCAACGTGAAGCAATGGGGAATAGATAAGAGCTGCATAGTGACTACCAGCCATTGTTTATAATGCTTTTGAGTCTGATGGCATGAATAGGCGATGTCTAATTGATTTTGACTAGGGAGCATGATAGTACGCCCTATAAAGATGTGTTTTTAGGGAGTGCCTGAAACTATGGAAATTGGTGATAATCCTAATTTCATTCCAGACAATTGGTGCAGCTCCAGAGAAGTCTTGGAGACAGCAGTGGAAGGTTCGGATTAAGGGCCCCTTTACACGCTGAGACTTTCCAGCGATCCCACCAGCGATCCGACCTGGCAGGGATCGCTGGAAAGTCTCCATGCAGTCGCTGGTGAGCTGTCAAACAGGCAGACTCACCAGCGTCTAGTCAGTAGCGAGATCACTGGTAACCAGGGTAAATATGGGGTTGCTAAGCAGCGTGCTCTGCTTAGTTACCCGGTGTTTACCCTGGTTACCAGCATCCTCCCGCTTACAGGCTGGGCTACCCGGGAGGATGCTGGTAACCAGGGTAAACAACGGGTAACTAAGCAGAGTGCGCTGCTTAGCTACCCGATAATTACCCTGGTTACCAGTGCCCAGCATCTAATGTGCGGCGCTGGGCATTGGCTGTGATGTCGCTGATCGTTGGTCTCTCGCTGTCACACGCAGCAATGTGTGCTTACCAGCGGGAGACCAAGGACCAAAAAATGGTCCTGAACGATTCCAGCGATCTCACAGCAGGGGCCAGGTCGCTGATGCGTGTCACACACTGCGACATCACTGGAAAGGCCGCTGTTACATCACAAAACCTGTGACGTTTCAGTGATTTCGCTAGTAATGTTGCAGTGTGTGAAGTACCCTTAATGCAGAAGTGAGTCTAAAGTAACTTCCAGAGCGAAGAGGTGGGAAGATAGACATGTGAACGCACCCTACTTTGATGTTTGTAGTGCTAAACATTTATTTTATTAGTAATGGTTCATTTTCAGTTCGGCTAAAAACACATAAAGAGAGTAAAGCTGCTTGTGAGCAGAAGGGTGGAGTTTAGTGAGCATGAACATTTCTCCACTTTGCCTAGACACTGTGGACAAACTGCTGTCATTGAAGGGCCTTATTTATCAAAATTGTACAAAAATGTGTCTTTGGGAGACAAAGAGACCAATCAGAGGTCCACTTTCTTTTTTTAAAATGAAAGTTGAGCTCTGATTGGTTACTATAAAGTAATAAGAGAGCCTTTTTTTAGACTTTTGATAATTCTGCCCCATTTTGGTTTTAGCTGATAAGTTTGGTATAAAAACATTGTAACTTTCTCATGCAGAAGATGTCGGTCTGTGGTATGATAGATCAGTCTATATCTACAGAACCTAACATTAAAGAAAGTGAGAGTAGTCAGAACAACTAATAAGAATCATCCTTTCAATGCAGATTCAAAATGGGAGCCATGATCATGGGTTACATGGACAAAACAACACTTTTTTTTATAAATATCTTCAGTTTTTTACCATATTATTAGTGACTACCAGCTTTTAATCCCTTCACTCCCGGGCCTATTTTGACCCTAATGACCAGGCCATTTTTGTCAATTCTGACCAGTGTCCCTTTATGAGGTTATATCTCTGGAACGCTTCAACGGATCCTAGCGATTCTGAGATTGTTTTTTCGTGACATATTGGGCTTAATGTTAGTATTAAATTTAGTTCGATAATTTTTGTGATTATTTGTGAAAAAATCAAAAATTTGGCAAAACTTTGAACATTTTGCAATTTTCAATATATGAATTTTTATTCTGCTAAACCAGAGAGTTATGTGACACAAAATAGTTAATAAATAACATTTCCCACATGTCTACTTTACATCAGCACAATTTTGGAAAAAAAACATTTTTGTTCGGAAGTTATAAGAGTTCAAAGTTCATCAGCAATTTTTCATTTTTCCAGCAAAATTTACAAAACCATTTTTTTTTGTGACCACATCACATTTGAAGTCCGTTTGAGGGCGTACATGACAGAAAACACCCAAAAGTGACACCATTCCAAAAACTGCACCCCTCAAGCTACTCAAAACTACATTCAAGAAGATTATTAACCCTTCAGGTGCTTCACGGGAACTAAAGTAAAGTGGAAGGAAAAAATGTTCTTTTAGCCTCAATTCTTTCATTTTCACATGGGCAACAGGATAAAATGGATCCTAAAAATTGTTGGGCGATTTATTTCTCCTGAGTAAATCAATATCTCATATGTGGTCATAAACCACTGTTTACGCGCACGGCAGGGCTCAGGAGGGAAGGAGAGCAATTTGACTTTTGGAGCTAATTTTCCAATTGAAAAGTCAAATGGCGCTCCTTCCCTTCTGAGCCCTGCCATGTGCCCAAACAGTGGTTTATGATCACATATGAGGTATCGGTGTACTGAGGAGAAATTGCCCAACAATTTTTAGGATCCATTTTATCCTGTTCCCCATGTGAAAATGAAAAACTTTAGGCTAAAAGAAATTTTTTGTGGAAAAAAAGTACTTTTTCATTTTTACGGATGAATTTGTGAAGCACCTGTGGGTTCACAATGCTCACCACCCATCTAGATAAGTTCCCTGGGGGCTCTAGTTTCCAAAATAGGGTCACTTGTGGGGGAGCTCCAATGTTTAGGCACACAGGGGATCTCCAAACGCGACATGGTGTCCGCTAATTATTGGAATTGTTAGCGGACACCATGTCGCGTATGGAGAGCCCATGTGTGCCTAAACATTGGAGCTCCCCAAAAGTGACCCCATTTTGGAAGCTAGACCCCATTTTGGAAACTAAACCCCCCAGGGAACTTATCTAGATGGGTGGTGAGCATTTTGAACGCCCCAGTGCTTCACAAATTAATCTGTAAAAATGAAAAAAGAGAATTTTTGTGGAAAAAAAAGTACTTTTTCATTTTTACGGATGAATTTGTGAAGCACCTGGGGGTTCACAATGCTCACCACCCATCTAGATAAGTTCCCTGGGGGCTCTAGTTTCCAAAATGGGGTCACTTGTGGGGGAGCTCCAATGTTTAGGCACACAGGGGCTCTCCAAACGCGACATGGTGTCCGCTTATTATTGGAATTGTTAGCGGACACCATGTCGCATATGGAGAGCCCATGTGTGCCTAAACATTGGAGCTCCCCCAAAAGTGACCCCATTTTGGAAGCTAGACCCCATTTTGGAAACTAAACCCCCCAGGGAACTTATCTAGATGGGTGGTGAGCATTTTGAACGCCCCAGTGCTTCACAAATTAATATGTAAAAATGAAAAAAGAGAATTTTTGTGGAAAAAAAAGTACTTTTTCATTTTTACCGATGAATTTGTGAAGCACCTGGGGGTTCAAAATGCTCACCACCTATGTAGATAAGTTCCCTGGGGGCTCTAGTTTTCAAAATGGGGTCAGTTGTGGGGGAGCTCCAATGTTTAGGCACACAGGGGCTCTCCATACCCAACATGGTGTCCGCTAACAATTGGAATTATTAGCGGACACCATGTCGCGTATGGAGAGCTCATGTGTGCCTAAATATTGGAGCTTCCCCACAAGTGACCCCATTTTGGAAACTAGACCCCCCAAAGAATGCATCTAGATGCATAGTGAGCACTTTGAACCCCCAGGTGCTTCACAAATTGATCAGTTGCCCTGGTGGCAAACTGGGTAATAAAGGGGTTAATGCCAGCTTTTTTATTGGCAGCTGGCACTAAGCCCGAGATTCATAATGTCGGGCCAATGTTAGACACGGTTATTAGGAATCTCTAGTAAATAATCAAAAAAATACACCAGAGAAAAATATTTTTATTTGAAAAAAAAAAAACTAAATTCGGACTCCATCTTTATTTTACAACAAAGATCCCACGACGCTCGATCGCCTCCGACGTAGTCCACAACGAAGGTCCCACGACGCTCGATCGCTTCTCTGCTCAATCCAGAGACTGCAGCAAGGGATCAAGTGTCCTCTTCCTACAGTCTCTGGGGTCAGAGTTATGGTGCACTGTATGACAATAATCTGTCATACAGTGCACCATGACTATGATCCCAGAGACTACAACAAGAGGACACTTGATCCCTTGTTGCACCCATCCATTTACCTATGCACCCATCATCCACGCACGCACACAACCACGCACGCACATCCACATCCACACATCCACATCCACGCACACATCCACGCACACACGCTGACATCCACGCACGCACATCCACATCCACGCACATCCACACACACATCCATGCACGCACACATCCACGCACGCACATCCACGCACGCACACATCCACATACGCACATCCACGCATGCACATCCACGCACGCTGACATCCACGCACGCTGACATCCACGCACGCGGATAACCACGCACGCTGACATCCACGCATGGGCGCTGACATTCACGCACGCTGACATTCACACACGCTGACATCCACGCACGCACGCTGACATCTACGCACGCACACATCCAAGCACGCATTCTGACATCCACGCATGCACACATCCACGCACGCACGCTGACATCCATGCACGCACACATGCACACATGCTGACATTCACGCACGCTGACATCCACGCACGCACGCTGACATCCACGCACACATCCACGCACGCACGCTGACATCCACACATCCACGCATGCACACATCCACGCACGCACACATCCACGCATGCATACATTCACGCACGCACATCCACGCACGCACATCCACGCATGCTGACATCCACGCATGCTGACATCCACACATGCTAACATCCACGCACGCTGACATCCACGCATGGACGCTGACATTCACGCACGCTGACATCCACGCACACACTCTGACATTCAAGCACGCTGACATCCACGCACGCACGCTGACATCCACGCATGCACACATCCACGCACGCTGACATGCACGCACGCTGACATCCACGTACGCACGCTGACATCCATGCATGCACACATCCACGCATGCACACATCCACGCATGCACATCCACACAAGCACATCCATGCACGCGCATCCACACATGCTGACATCCACGCATGCTGACATCCACGCAAGCTGACATCCATGCACGCACGCTGACATTCAAGCACGCTGACATCCACGCACGCACGCTGACATCCACACACGCACACATGCACGCACCAACAGTGACATTCACGTACGCTGACATTCACGCACGCACGCTGACATCCACGCACGCACACTGACATCCATGCACACACATCCACGCACATGTCCACGCACACATCCATCTATGCACACATCCACGCACGCACACGTCTATGCACACACACGTCTATGCACACACACGTCTACGCATACACACGTCCATGCACGCATCCACACACGCACACGTCTACGCACACACACATCTACACACACTCACGTCCACGCACGCTCATGTACGCTGACGTCCACGCACGCACACGTCCACGCATGCACCCCCCATCCATCTATCCATTCACCCATCCATCCATCATCCATCCATCAATTCATTCATTCATACATACATACATACATACTTACCTCCCTCTCGATCCACCGATGAGCAAGAGAAACCGGGAGAGGAGGTGGGGAGAGGAGGTGGGGAGAGGAGGCGGGGCCACTGACCGGCCGGGCAGAGGAGGTGCAGCGGCGGAGACAGGGCGGGCGCAGCGGCGGGTGCACCGACATGTGCAGCCCGCCGGAGGAGGTGAGGGGGGGCCAGAACACAGGGCCAAGAGATGGGGGCTGACTGGGGGGGACCTGCAGGAGGGGACCAGGCAGTGTGACTGGCGGGCGCACCCACGGGTGCAGCCCGCCGGCATATACATAATAATAGAGGGTGAGGGGCAGTTGGGGGGGACCGGGGGGGCCCCTGTAAGTCCTGGAGCGGGAGGGGGCTGAGGAAGGGGAGGACACTTGCCGATCCGCCCTTCCAGATCTGATTGGAGAGCTCCAATCAGATCTGGAGGGGTGAATCCCTATGATTCGCTCCGATCGTCAGTTTCACTTTTACACTGCCGATCGGAGGGGTCCTGGGCATGGGGGGATTAATCCACCCCCTGTGGGGTCAACTACAGGCTGTCACAGAGCAGCAGCATCTGTGACACCTGAGTGACCCCACTCACAGGAGCTGCAGCAGCTCAAATCTGCCAGGACATTGTACAACGTCCTGTGTCGGGAACGAGCAGAAGCACAGGACGTTGTACAACGTCCTATGTCGGCAAGGGGTTAAGCTACTTTTATAATTTTACTATGTAAGCTGTTAGCAGATGCCAAAGCCAACGATCTTTGTGCTAGGTTTACTGTAAAAATGTAATGTAAGATTTATTAGGATTAAGTGTTTAATATTATAATATGCAGCACATGTTACAAACACGACTGAATAAATTGCAGAAAATACGCATTTGATGTTTAGATAGGATTTCATGGAATGTAGCAATGCTTACTGATGAGGTATTAGTGCAAAAATAGTCTTTTGAGTCTAAAAAATATAATTTTAGGAGAGTTTTATTTGAAAGAGCGGTATACTTAGACTTTGAAGAGAACTACCAAGAGCATTGTATAAAAGCCCTTTTACTACACATTACAGATGTGAAAAATCCCTTTTACGTGTATCAAGCAGAGGCATAAAGTCATGAGTATGTCACTGCCTGATGTGACCTCAGATCAAAAGGTCAGAACGTTTAGCTAATCGCAGAGATCCTTTTTAGTGCTCGCTCGTCGCTTGTTCTGAGTAGGAGCTTATTTAATTCCACCCAGTGCTGAATGGGTTAAAGCTTTTCTAGTTTGCTGTGAGTAGCATATAGTTGTTATCTCAGCTATGGTCATTCCCTTCTGCTATATAAGCCTACTCCTCACTATCCCCTATATTTCATTCTTAGCTGACCTGAAAAGAAGCTGTCTTTGGAGAAAGTAGTGGTGATCTTTCCAGTAATTGCATTGGAGTCACTCTCTGGACAAGAATTGGAGTTGTATATTGAATCTGTTTCCCTTGTTTGTTCCCTTTTCTTGTGTTGTCTTTATACCAGTAGTAAAACTTATGTATTGGTGGCCTGCACACTAAATAGGGCTAGTCCTGGTCAGTCAGGGCCTTGGCTCGTGGTCACGCATGGTGGGAAGGACCTGTCTAGGGGCATTAGGGAGCTCAGGGATCAACCACAGGTAAGTTCAGGTAGTGTCCCTCAGTGGCATAACTAGAATCTGATGGGTCCCAGTGCAAAATTTGGACCTGCCCCCTTCCCCCGTTTGCATGATGATGCTCCCCTGAACACATTGGTCAGATGTATGGGCCCAGTATAGTGTTCTAAATCCTATAAAGACTTACAAATTGCCCCCACTCTCCCTTAATTATGAATTAATGTCCCCCATCCTGGTATATATCTACCCATCATGCTATATATGGGCCCATCTTGTTTTACAGTGTTGGCCTAAAGTATTGACACCCCTGAGATTCTGTCAGATAATACTCAGTTTCTTCCTGAAAATGATTGCAATCACAAATTCTTTGGTATTATTATCTTCATTTAATTTGTCTTCAATGAAAAAAACACAAAAAGAATTGTCCTAAAGCCAAATTGGATCTAGTTCCACACCAAACATAAAAAAGGGGGTCGACAAAAGTATTGGCACTGTTAGAAAAATCATGTGATGCTTCTCTAATTTGTGTAATTAACAGCACCTAAAACTTACCTGTGGCACCTAACATGTGTTGGCAATAACTAAATCACACTTGCAGTCAGTTGACATGGATTAAAGTTGACTCAACCTCTGTCCTATGTCCTTGTGTGTACCACATTGAGCATGGAGAAAAGAAAAAAGACCAAAGAACTGTCTGAGGACTTGAGAAACCAAATTATGAGGAAGCATGAGCAATCTCAAGGCTACAAGTCCATCTCCAAAGACCTGAATGTTCCTGTGTCTACCGTGCCCAGTGTCATCGAGAAGTTTAAAGCCCATGGCACTGTGGCTAACCTCCCTAGATCTGGACGGAAAATAAAAATTGACAAGAGATTTCAACGCAAGGTTGTGCGGATGGTGGATAAAGAACCTTGACTAACATCCAAACAAGTTCAAGATGCCCTGCAGTCCGAGGGTACAACAGTGTCAACCCCTACTATCTGTCGGCGTGTGAATGAAAAGGGACTGTATGGTAGGAGACCCAGGAAGACCCCACTTCTTACCCCGAGACATAAAAAAACCAGGCTGGAGTTTGTCAAAACTTACCTGAGAAAGCCTACAACGCTTTGGAAAAATGTTCTCTCTTTTTGGGCAAGGGCATCAACATAGAGTTTACAGGAGAAAAAAAGAGGCATTCAAAGAAAAGAACACGGTCCCTACAGTCAAACATGGCGGAGGTACCCTGATGTTTTGGGGTTGTTTTGCTGCCTCTGGCACTGGACTGCTTGACCATGTGCATGGCATTATGAAGTCTGAAGACTACCAACAAATTTTGCAGCATAATGTAGGGCCCAGTGTGAGAAAGTTGGGTCTCCCTCAGAGGTCATGGGTCTTCCAGCAGGACAATGACCCAAAACACACTTCAAAAAGCACTAGAAAATGGTTTGAGAGAAAGCACTAGAGACTTCTAAGGTGGCCAGCAATGAGTCCAGACCGGAATCCCATAGAACACCTGTGGAGAGATCTAAAAATGGCTGTTTGGAGAAGGCACCCTTCAAATATCAGGGACCTGGAGCAGTTTGCCAAAAAAGAATGGTCTAAAATACCAGCAGAGCATTGTAAGAAACTCATTGATGGTTACCGGAAGCGGTTGATTGCAGTTATTTTGGCTAAAGGTTGTGCAATCAAGTATTAGGCTGAGGGTGCCAATACTTTTGTCCGGCCCATTTGTGGAGTTTTGTGTGAAATGATCAATGTTTTGCTTTTTGCTTCATTCTCTTTTGTGTTTTTTGATTGAAGACAAATTAAATGAAGATAATAATACCAAAGAATTTGTGATTGCAATCATTTTCAGGAAGAAACTGAGTATTATCTGACAGAATTGCAGGGGTGTCAATACTTTTGGCCAACACTGTACATGGTCTCCATCCTGCTATGTATGTACCCATCCTACTATATATGCTCCTGGTTTATAAGGTCCTCCTACTGGTATATATGGTCCTCCTCATCCCACCACTTTAGTCCTCCAATTTTTATAATGAACCCCCATATTCATCCATATATTATACTGTACCCCAATAGTCCTCTATGCATTATAACACACCTCCCATAGTACTCCATGCATAAGGTAGCCCCTATAGTCCTCCAATTATTATAATTCACACCCATTTTACTCCAATTAATATAATGCAGCCTTTTACCCCTCCATATATTATAGTGCAGCTCACATATATGCAGCCTCATATTCCTCCATATATTATAATGCAGCCTCATAACTACCCATATATTATAATGCATATCTAGCTACAGCTGGCGCTGGGGTCAGCGAGGACCTGTACTTCCAGGTTCGGTTGTGACAGCTGTGACCACAATCTTTACCTTCTCCCCTCTCCCTATCTTCAGTGCCTCCCTTTACATCTTCCCTGGTTTACCCCTCTTTCTGCGCCGCACGCCGAGCGGTCCTTGCTCCTGCATGACACAAAACCCGGATTTACTTCATCTGGGGCAAATATTTAGTTTACTGAGCCAGACCTTTAACAAATTTCTCTTGCCAAAACTAAGAGTATTACTGTTGACCTGTCTGTGGTGCCTGACACAAAAGAGCAATTGTGCCACTTCCTCCCAGGTACATTCTTGTATCAAGTGGCCCAGGAGTGTCGGAATCTAATTTTGAACGGCCAAACTACTGTGTATGTTGTGTAAAATATATATTGATGATTGAGCCATGCCTTAACCCATTATTAATTTATCAACACCTTGTGTTAACATAGCCGGGGGCACAGTTAATACAGATTAGTACACAAACCCTGAAACACTACTCAACAGCCAATGTTAGGAAGACAAGCACAAAGCTATGAAATCATGTTTCGCATCTTGTTTCAAGTCTTCCAGCACAATGGAACATATTGTTAACCTTTACAACCCATATTCAACACTCAGGCATTGTTCACACTCAATTTGCGTTTTTTTTAGCAGGAAAAAAACCACCTGCGTTTTTCTAAAAGTGCCAAAAAGTGTCCCTTGTGTGTCTGAAAGGATTTGACACTTTTTTGGACTTAGTCATTTTTTGGCCAAAAACGCAGGCAAAAACGCATGCGTTAATGCAGGGTGCATAAATGTGCCATTTAAAAACGCATGCGTTTCCCATAGGGGCCCATGTTATAGAAACGCATGCATTTTTGTAACATGGGGCCCTATGGGAAATGCATGCGTTAACGCAGGTGCCTATATGTGCCCTGCGTTAACGCATGCGTTTCCCATAGGGGCCCATGTTAAAAAAACGCATGCGTTTTTGGAAACAACACCTGCATTTTTTTCCAGCACCCAAAAAACGCTGCATGCAGCGTTTTTTGGACTGGGGGAAAAAAACGCAAGTGGAGCTGAAAAACGCATGTACACTCAAATGCACCCTGCGTTAACGCACCTTGAAAAACTGCAGAAAAACGGAGAGAGTGCCAAAAACGCAGTTGAGTGTGAACATGGCCTCATACTGTTTTTTAGATCTGAATGAACATCAGGTTCTAACAAAAAAAGAAAAGAAAAAAAAAGCTGAGAAAATGTGCCTCGTATCAAAATGGGTTCATGTTTTTGACTGTAAAAGATCTTTTGAAAGTGATATGAAATGGCCCTAATACACCAGTTACATGTCACTGGGTGGTTATAAAAGATGAGGGTAAAAGGTAGCAGGATGGTAGTGATGGGCAAAGCAATGAAGTGTACTAGTCTAACCCTTAGACTGGGGGGCCCTAGTTGTCCCTGTTCCCAGAAGTACCTCTGAAGGTGTGGATATCTGGGCTGCCACCCTTGCCCTGCTCTTGATCAGCCCTAGGCTAGCACCCCCTCACCTCCACCCAGGGATCGGGATAAGCACAGCCACTCCACCACAAGATTGCAATCTCCAGGTAAGCTACAGGACGGCTTCAGCAGGAACTGCAACTGCATTCACACAGCTCATGGTCATGTAGAAAACAAACTCTATCAGTGACATTATGTGATGGGTCAAAAGACTATTTAAAGGCTGGGGAGTGGCTAAACCACATCACCTGATATACACAGCAACACCAACTAACACTGTCGAGCCACAGTGACAGATGTTAACCCTAAAGGTACTAAAAGAAATTAACTCCATTTAAACTACTGCAAAGAAATTGACAGAGACTGCAAAGAAACCTACAAATGTCAGTACCCCCCTCTTTATGAGGGGCCTTCGGACCCCAAACCGTGCCCATCTGGAAACGGTCTACATTTCTTGAGTGACAATCTGTAAAGGTACCTTTACACGCAGCAACTTTTCTAGGAATTTCACTGGCAATTTGCTGGTTGCAGTGTAATCATGGACACATTGTTCCATTTGTACACAGCAACAAGATAGAACAATGTGTCCATGATTTCACTGCAACCAGTAAGTTGCCAGTGAATTTCCTAGAAAAGTTGCCACGTGTAAAGGTACCCTAAAAGATGTTATGGGTATTTAGCACTGGGAGCAGTTGGTGTTGGTACAGCAAAGAGTTAAAAGTGGCTGAAACCCTAAACAGATCAATAACTCTAGAACTAGGATCCCCAGCTCCACACATCCACCCCCATTTTAACAGATTAAAAAAAACCTGTACATTTGACTGACGTCTAAAGACCCTCCCCTCTCTCCCTGCTATCTTTACCAGGATTGCTAGATGCTGATAATATTTTCCTGGGTCAGTGGACAGCAAATTAAGGACCCATATGCATTAAAATAATATTGTCCAAACCTGATATTACAAGGATACGCCAACAGTGTAATTTCTTTGGGTGTCTCTGGGCTTAGGCCTGACAGATGATGTCAAGGGAGAGAAGGATCTACCATGTTCAACTTTGAACTGCTGATCCTTTGGTTTTCTAGGAGATAAGCCACTGCCCAAGATGTCCGGCGACGGCTCTTTCAGAGAGATCACAAGACCACTCAGCCGAGCCGTGTGTTTCTGTGTATGGTGAAGTTGGCAGAAATAACTGATGGAAAATTAATCATTTGACCACCAGCTGTCTACCTTTTTTTTGTTCGCTGCCGCAAGTGCTGGATCTGGCGTAACCGCACTTGCTGCACTGGACCGCAAGCTCCATAGACAATGCATGGGGTTTGCCGGATCGGTGCCGCAAGTGCGACCGTTATGCAGCAGATACAGTAGATGCAAGAAATCTGCCGGATCTGTCGCACATCAGCGAAAAACACTGATGTGAAAGGGGCCTTAGATAGAAGAAAGACTTCTAGAAGCAAGCACTTTAGAGGATTGTTTCAGAGGTAAGACAATGATAAAATGATACCATGTTGTCTTCGAAAAGAACATCTTGAGGTGAATAACCATTTACCCATGTTAGTCTAATCTAATGCTAGCTAAATGTCAAATCAATGGTGCACAATGCCATTTTGTGCTCTAAACAATAACAATTTCTACTCCTTATAATACACTTACGGTAAGTTTCTAAGAAGCCAAGTCACTATATTTAGTACATTTTTTACATTCCCTAGAAACTGTAAAGTTGAGACATTCATTTACAAATCAAAATAAAAACCTGCACTTCAAATCAAAAAGATGTGTCTTAATTTTAATTTTATGTTCACCTTTTTTGATTATTATATTAATTTTAGGAACATTTCATTATACATTTCACAATGGATTAACCAGGGTTATTTCTGACACATTTATAGGAATAGAATAAAGGTGTAGAATCCGGTGCCACCAAAATTTCTTTTTATTTTCAAAAAATTAAGAATCACACATCCTCCACAGGAGCTTGTGGACACGTTTCGCGGGTCTAGCCCACTTAATTATCTTTTTAATTTTTTGAAAATAAAAAGAAATTTTGTGGCACCGGATTCTACACCTTTATTCTATTGCTACTGGTGGTTGCCAAGCCACCTCACGGTTTGCCTGGGAGTCCTGGGAATATTAGGTGGTGGAGCTAATCCTTTTCTTGATTTTACATTTATATGAAACCAAGAAAACATTTACATAAATTGTTTGGTCTAACATAAAAAAATGTTTCCAAAGTTACATAACTATAATTTATGCCTCCTTTCCCCTGCAGAATGCTCAATTGTTTTTCAATTCCTAACATTATTTGTCGTTTTTACATACAGTCATAGTCAAAAGTGTTGGCACCTTTGAAATGGTTCAAGAAAATTAGATATTTCTCTCAGAAAATTACTGCACTTACATGTCTTGTTAGGGAGCATCCTCACAATCAGGAGACGCAGCGTTTTGGATGTAGCGTCTTTGCGCTGCATCAAAAACGCTGCATCATACAGTACTAGAATAGTGGATGGGATTAAAAAAATCCCATCCTCACTATGCGTAACCCGCCCGCAGCGTGTTTGGAGCTGCGGTGCGGGTGGCCGGGAGTTCGCGCCTCCGCAGCATGTTCATTTCATGCTGCGGAGCCAGAAGCGGCTCCCATCGGGTGACTGCAGGGAGAAGCCACCCTGCACCCGCCGCACATGGTGAGTGCAGGGCTGCTGCGATCTCCCTGCGGCCACCCATGGCTTCCCTCCTCCGGACCATGTGCATGCACCCTAATACACATATTTATCTCCTTTGTGTGTATTGGTATGACACACACACAAAAAAGGCAAATTGGACATAATGTCACACAAAATCACAACAATGGGTTGGACAAAATAGTTGTCATCATCAACTTAATATTTGGTTGCACATCCTTTGGAATAAACAACTGCAGTCAGTCACTTCCTATAACCATCAACAAGCTTCTTACACCTCTCAACTGGAATTTTGGAGCACTCTACTTTTGCAAGCTGCTCCATGACTCTCATGTTTGAATGATGCCTTTTACTAATTAAGATCTCTCCGCAGGTGTTTTATGGGACTTAAGCCCCCGTGACACATAACAAGATCGTTAGTGAGATCGTTAAGTCGCAGATTTTGTGACGTAACAGCGATCTTGCTAACGATCTTGTTATGTGTGACACTTAGCAGCGATCAGGCCCCCCTGCAATGAGATCGCTGATCGTTACAAAGTTCTCTAGGTCATTTTTAGGTCGTTGGTCTCCCGCTGGGAACGCTGCATCGCTGTGTTTGAAAGGGACAACGACCAACGATCTCAATACTACGCCCAAGAGTGACAATTCCCAAAGACTTCCCATCATTCCGGATTGTTGCCGAGTCGCTGGTGAGATCTGACAGTTTGACATCTCACCAGCGATCTCAAAGTAACGCAACAGCGATCCCTAAGGATCGTTATCGTTGTTGGGATCACTGTTGTGTCATTTTGTGTAACAGGAGCTTTAGTTCCAGACTCATTGCTGGCCGCTTCAGAACTCTCCAACCCTTTGTTTCCATCTAATCAGAATTGGCACCCAGAGCTCCTTCTTTGGGGTCATTGTATTGCTGGAAGATCCATGATCTGGGACGCAAACCCAGCTTTCTTGCTCCCCTAAATCCTTTGGTAATCTTCAGATTTCATGATGCCTTGAACACAGAAGGCACCCAGAGCCAGAGGTAGCCAAATAACCCCAAAACATCTTTGCACCTTCACCATATTTGACTGTAGATACTGTGTTCTTTTCTTTGTAGGCCTCATTCCATTTTCGGTAAACAGTAGAATTATGTGCTTTACCAAAAAGCTCTATCTTGGTCTCATCTGTTCACAAGATGCTTTTCCAGAAAATGTTTTACTTACTGTACATACATTTTTGCAGACTGCGGTTCAGCTTTTTTTTTTTTGTCTGAGTCAGCAGTGGTGTCCTCCTGGGACTCCTGCTATAGCATTTCATTTCATTCAATTGTTGACAGATAGTTCACTCTGACACTGATACACCCTGAACCTGCAGGACAACTTTAATTTATTTGCAACTTGATTGGGGCTGCTTTCCACCATCTGCACTATCCTACGTTGCAACCTTTTATCAATTTTTGACTTCCACGTCTAGGGAGATTAGCTTCAGTGCCATGGGTTGTAAAGTTCTTGATTATGTTGCCCATCATGGACAAAAGACCATTAAGGTCTCTCGAGATGTAATCTTGAGATTATTTATATTTTTCAACAATTTTAGGTCTCCAGTCCAGAGACATTGGTCTTCTCTTCTTTCTGTTCTCCATGCTTAGTGTAGCACAAAGACACACAATGGAAAGATTGAGTCAACAACCCCCCTTTTTATCTGGTTTCAGGTATGATTTTCATATTACCCATACCTGATACTAGCCACAGGTGAGTTTGAACGAGCATCACACTCTTTAAACAAATCTGTTTATCCACAATTTTGTCTGGCCCATTTTGGGGTTTTATGTCCAGTTTGTCGTTTTCTCTCAAATCTTTTTTGTGTTGTTCCAATGCAAACAAAGGAAATAAACATGTGTATTACAAAACATGTGTCATTGCAATAATTTTCTGGGAGAAATACTTTATTTTCTGGAACAATTTCAAGGGTGCTAAGACTTTCGGCCATAACTGTATTTACTAATGTTCGATCACACATCAGGTTAAACTTCTGCCGCCCTGGGCTATATTAAGTATAACATCCTGCTGTTTGCTGTTGGATACATTTCTTCAGATCTATCATGTACAGTTTTAATACTTCAGGATACACAATTAATAATCCCCTTGCCTGTTTTATGTCATCACAATTGTAAGCTGTGTATCTCACTTGCCAAAGGTTAACTGGAAGTCTGACTCACTTTCCCAATATTTTAAACTCCTGCTTAACTCTTGGAGTATAGCCGTATGACTTAAAACTTTTGTCTGAGCTTGGCCAATAATTTGTTGGCTTTCAAATTTCCTCTTGAAGATACTAGGACTATTTCCATACTTCGAAATGTTTGGACGGATGTGCTCGTAAAAAGATTGTATGTTATTACATATTAAACATTAGTTATAGCGGAGTGAGTTTTTAGGTAGATACTGTGCCCTCAATATAAACTGTTCTTTGGGCAAAACCAAGAACAGATCAATCTGTTCTTTATCCAACACTGTTATAAGCAAAGCATAGTAAATAATGCAGTAGTATAATAATAATGTGTATAGTGTGATGATACTAACCCTTCCAAACCATCGTCATTGCTGGAGTTCAATGCCCTCAATTGACCCTAACTATGGCAATATGTCCACAGGAGCGCTCCATTGAAGGATATTAACAGCATAAAAGAAGATGGTGGCAGGGTCAAAAGGAGTGCAGCAGTAACAATATACCATGTTATAATCTATAAGACTGAAACAATCACATGGGACAAAATTAAACTAAAATAGATTTTTCAGAAGTAGGAGAATTTGTTTAGAAGGGGGGTATACCATAATATATTGGTACGGTTGTTGCTATGATGTGACATGTACACATGCCACCCATAGAGCCAATGATCGTTCTTGGCAGTGATTCAGGCATATACAATAATTACATTGAGTATGTGCAGACTTGAGGGAAGCCGCTGGTGAACGCAGGGTGAGCACAGCCGCCCTGTTCCCCTAGATCTGCGTTTGGTGCAGGGTAGTTTTCCTTGCATTTATCTTCTGGGCCTCGCTTCTGACTTCACAGCAATAAGTTACCATGCTGCGGAGATGCGCATCGCAGCTAAAAGAACACTGCTGAGGGAAGAAGCACAGTGGGCATGGAATTTCTAGAAATCACCTCCACTTTGCTTGGACAGCACAACACTGCATTATGGATGCAGCGCAAACATCCTGTGTCCATAACGCTGCAAAACCTGATCGTGTGCACATACCCCTAACATACCTGTGGCACAGGCAAATAACAAGTCTCCTATTCTGTCGAGATCCCAAGAGAGGGATACACAGGACACCATAAGTAATTATCCATCTCTGTTCTCACTTATGTGTCATTTGTTTCCCCTCAAAAACATCTAGGTTATCTCATTCAAATCAGATGTGCCCAAGTAAAAGACATTTCAAAAATCCTTATATTCTCCTTAGCTCACCTCTTGGTCCTGCACTGGGTTCTCCCTCTAGCTCCTGCCTTCTCTTCAGTCTTTTCTTTGCTGACTAGATGTGAGTGAAGACTAAAGAGATGATGGAAGGACTGCCATAGAGCTGCCATTGCAAGACAGGTAGGGACGAGTTGGTTTTAGCATTTTATTTATCCTTTTCGTTGCCATAAAAAGAATCCAACAAATTTGAGTTGTTATGACATTTGAAGCAAATAAGATTTATTCTCAATGGATTCTTTCATCTCTAGTGAGTAGCACTACATAATACAATACAGATAAGCACAAAAATCATCATTTTTGGGAGCACATCTTCCTGTGTAAACAGAATCTGTGCTGCCGAGAACAATGAAAGCCTATGTGAACTAAACAATCTATTACAGAACGTTCAGTTCTCATCAGTAAGGCTGGCTTCACACCACGGTTTTTGGGATCTGGGTCTATCCGTTTTGAAACGGATAGGCAGGGATCCGTTTTTTTCCTCCGATGTATCCCTATGGTGCAGGACTCGTCCTATTTGGTCATCCGTTTGTCTGAATTTAGTCCGGTATTCATTTCTGTCCTTTTTTTTCCGGGCACAGAATCGGAGACTTCACCCTTTTTAGGCACACCGGACTAAATGGGACAGAACCAAATATGGCACAGTCCGGAGTACATAACATGGGTGTCTATGGAGCAGGATCTGGGAAAAAAGGATTGTTTCCCCGATTTGGCTTTTGGTGCGGAGCATGCTCAGAACAAATTCATTGGTCCTCCCAGCCCAATTTCTGCTCAGGATCGATATCTCTCTCCCCAAACTGACATTTCCATTATTTGCTTAGCTGCTCCGATAACCATGCACGAAATGGATCCTTCAAACAACAGGATCTGGGAGTATAATTGCCATCTCTTTGAATCCATTCCTGTCCGTGTCGTCCTTCTAAAAACAGGATCCACAAGGACAGGCACAAAATGTGATGTGAAGGGGGTTTAACACATTCTGCCTGTGAAAACCAGGTATTAAACATCTTCTGATCAGCAAACAAGTATCTGGTGGTTTATTGCCCTTAGTGATCAAATGTACTTTACCTTTATTCTGATAATTCTTGAAGCCATGATTAGTAACATTCTTTTAGTTCTCTAACGTGCACTACACAGCTATATATCATTTATATCTATTCATTTTGCATGTACATATATGTCAGTATTTAACTACTTCATGTTATTTGCCTGTTGTGTATTTTTTAGGGTGTATGCTTGCAATCAGGAATTGCAGCATTTTGGATGTAGCATATTGCCGCTGCTTCCAAAACGCTGCACAGTACAAGCACAGTGGATGGGATTTCAAGAAATCACATGCCCACTATGATTCTTCTGACTGCTGCGTGTTTCCAGCTGTAGTTCCGGTTGCTGGACTTCCGTATCTCTGCAGCATGTTTATTTCATGCTGTGGAGTTGGAAGAGATCTCCAGCGGGTGAATACAGGGAAGAGCCGTCCTGCACTAAATGTAGATCGTGAGTACAGGGCGGCTGCGGTCTCCTTGCGTGCACCTATGGGTTCCTGCAGGCCCGGAGGCACTGTGTCCAAAACGCAGTGCCTCCAGATCGTGAGCCCACAACCTTACATTTGTATTTCATTTCATCATATCAATTCACACCATGCTTTCTAAGGCTGCCTTCACACTGCGGTCAGGTCAGATCCGGGGCTGTCAGGGGTGACAGCCCTGGACCGGATTTTGGCCCCATAGTATCCTGTGGGACCGGATGGACCCGGATGGCAGCTATCTGCCATCCGGCTTCCATCTCTCAGGAAGAATCTGGGAGAAGGCAGATTTTTCTCCCGGACACAAAAATGTTGCTTGCAATGTTTTTGTGTCCGGGGAGAACAATCTTCCCAAAATTGGCATCTCCCCGATCCTCCCAGATTCCCCCGGATCCTCCCGGATTCTCCGGATCCTCCGATCTGGGAGGATCCGGGAACCGGACACCTGCAGCAGCACGCCGCTGTTATTTCAGGACCGCGGCTAGCTCCCTGCGAGTCGCGGTCCTGAATCATCAGCAGCTGCAGCTGCGTCAGGCTGTACACCGGACTGGAAGGCATATTAGCCCTCCGGTTCTGTGTGCTGATCCGGATCGGGGCTGTCAGGTTCACCTCTGACAGGCCCGGATTGGACCTGACCGCAGTGTGAAGTCATCTTTCAAGGGGTTAACTTCAATATCTATATTCATTCCCAACTAAGGTTAGTGAGTGACCTGTTCGTCTCATGCTTCCCTTCTAAGGAACTGCATCTCTGCAAAATTGATTTAAGAAATATATTGCTTTGCATTAGCTAAGTGAAAACAGATGGGAGGAAGCTTGATTTTTTAGTTATGATATGAACATAAAAAAAGAAAATATTAAGTGGTATGGGAAATGGGAAATTGTGTTTTACTTTCTTGTGGTTGTGCTGAATGAAAACAGATTGGATTCTACAGGTGTAGAGAATTCCCACCATCCTTATAAATGTACTGTATGTTGTTCCTATTACCTGGGTAACATTAACCTTGTCGTTACTTACATTGATAGGCTATCATCCACTTCATGATTACTGACAAGATCCTGCCAGTTTAACAAAACAGTTCTACAAGATACAATGGTTTGGTGAGAACCTTGTCCCCATAGGGTCTCCTGACACCCATTTACACTAGTCAATCATCATAACTGTAATAATGATTAACCAGTGTTTATTAATGATCTCCATTTATTGGCACAATCTGTAAATGTAGATGCACATCATAGAAAGGTTTACAAATACACAAACCATTATGGACTGGGAATAGGAATAGTGCTTATGGCTATCACAGCACCTGCATAATACATACAATTATATTCCACCACAGGGATAATAACCACTGCAAATTCATAGTATGAAAAGTAATATCACATTACAGGCAAAAGAAATTGAGTGATATTAAAATACAAAGATATTCTGAAACTTCACGACAACATTAAAAATAGTGAAGTCATATCATGTGGGTAATGACCAAGTAATAGCAAAGGGATAGTAGTAACAATGATGTATTTGCAGATTTAACTGTTAAACCCTTCCTAGTAATCTTCTTCCAAACCCATTCATGCCCAGGCCTACTCTAGCTACGCCCATTGCAGCCCTAGCTGAATCTGTGCTGTCGAGAACAATGACATCTAACGTGCACTGATTGATATATTACACATTACTCTTGCGTTTCTGAATGGTGATGTCATTATACAATTAAATAATTGCCAATCAGCAAAGTAGGAGCTGATCTGCGGTCATTTAGGGCCGCTTGTTATCAACCATCCTCATCAAGAGAGTGGCCCTGGTTTAGAATTGGGGTGAAGGTGAGCCCCCCTCTTCTTCACAATTGCAAATTCCTTTAATATGTTTTCTTTGCCTGTGCTATACTAATCAATACAAACCTAAAGCCCCAGTCACACATAACGATATCGTTGGAGAGATCGTTGTAACTGTGACGTTACAACGATATCACCAGCGATGTTGTTCTGTGTGAAACGTTGCCGCGATCAGGCCCCTGCTTTGAGGTCGCTGATCGTTACAAAGTGCTGCGGGTCATTTTTGATTGTTGGTTTTTCCGCTGGTCAGCACGCATCGCTGCGTGTGACCGCGAGAAACCAGCAATCTGTGACCTCACAGGGCTGGTTACTATGGTAAACAACGGGTATCCAGGCAGCGCACGCTGCCTAAATACCCAGCGTTTACCATGGTTACCATTGTCCTCCCTGCTTAGCACTGCCTGAAAGCAGGGAGAACGCTGGTAACTATGATAAACAGCGGGTATCTAGGCAACACGCGCTGCCTGGATACCCGGTGTTTATCATAGTTACCAGCGTTCTCCCTGCTTACAGGCAGCTCTAAGCTGAGAGAATGCAGGTAATTATGATAAACACCGGGTATCAAGGCACAGCGCGCTGCCTGGATACCCGCTGTTTATCATAGCTACCAGTGTTCTCCCTGCTTAGCGCTGCCTTACAGGCAGCGCTAAGCAGGGAGGACGCTGACATCAGGTCCCTGATCGCTGGGAGATCTGCCTGTTTGACAGCTCCCCAGCGATCAGGTAACGACGCTCCAGCGATCCCGGCAGGTCGTTATCGCTGTCGGGTTTGTTGGAGAGATAGTTATGTGTGACTGGACCTTAACTTACCATGTGATTTTGTACCTTAGCTTCTTCCACCAAACTATATTTGAGTGCTGTATTCCTATTTATGCTGGTTGGGGTTCACAAGCATCATGCACAGGGGTGGATTTCTGATGGGTCTTGTTTGATTTTGAATAACGGTAATTCCATTTTCACCCATCAATCACAATGTTATTTATTGCTACCAGTTGGAATTGAACTTCTGCTGTTTGGGTTGTAACCACATCCTTTGTACAGTAACAAATGCAGAGATGCTGGAAGCAATCCAGATGCTTATCTCGAGGGGCTGAATTACTAGAGCTCAATTCATATGACCATCAAATAAACTGCAAAATTGGAAAATATTACTGAAATAAACGATGAAAAAGGTTACAGCAGTAATGAGTTAGTGTTAAGTCATGAACTGAAAGAAAATAAAATTATTTTTTAGTTCACCACTCATACTTAATGCTACAACGTTTAGTCTATATACTGAGATAGATTGCTTCTCGAATGTAACAAAGCAGGATACTGTTATGTGAAGCAAGTGATGGACAGTGGAAGTATGTACACACACTCGGTACAGGGTATCAGCTTTAAAGAACCATCAGTTATCCACTTGCTGCCAGAAACCACTTGGGCATACTCACAAATCTATGAGTATGACAGGCCAGTCATATTCATGGCTGCAACCCAAACAGCCCAGCAGTGTGTCTGCATCTGGAACCATTAGGGCTTGTGTTGCCTAATTGCTTGATGTAACATGTATAGCGTTCTGTTAGTTACAGCCAAACAATCTGGAATCCTTACGGGATGCAGAACAGTTCTTTTTTCTTTCTTCTGGATCCCTGTTAATGGTTGTTTGATCACTTTCATATAACTTATGTTCCCTTAATGCTGAGTTTTGTTTATGAAGGATTAGTAATGTAAAGTGAGGACACCAGAAAACCTTGACTCATTTTGACATCAGCATTAGTAGACATCCGTTTTGTCTACACTTTGTCATGGCTGAAAGGATGTTAGAAACCAATGCTTTTATCTATAAAATGTATGTGTAATGTCCGGAGCACTCCCTGTTCTTTCACTTAATCCCCTATCCACTGTGGGGACTGTAAGAGAAAACTAGAATACCCCTGTGACCTGTCCTATTACCTCCACTCATGTACTTTTCCTAAATTGTATTTTCCTATAAGTGAATTGCTATCAGTTATACCCTCAGGGGTATCTGGTAAAAATAATGGGATGTCTAATTTTACTGTTATTATGCACATCATTTCTATATTTTTACTGTATGCCTAAATTTAAGAAGAAACTGTTTTTATTGCTCCCAAAATTCCAATTGAAACAAAGAGTTCACTTTTGGATGAACCATTAGTAAATACATACGAACGTGTGTAGGAGAAGAGGGATTAAAGACCGCGCTCCCGTTCGGTCTTTTTTGTGTAAATGTGTAAATAATCTACCATCTGAATAGTAACAACCTTGAATCAAATGGATTTCTTGGAACGGGAGAGCCGTCTTTAAACCCTCCTCTCCTACACACGTTCGTATAATTCAATACGCGGGAGGACTGCTGCCGACCAAAAAAAAGCTTGACATCTATAGTTGTCACAGGTGATAAAGGGAGTTGTGACATCTCACAACCCAAACAGGTGAGCGGTTTTATTAACTTGCTGAACACTCTACATATCACAGATAAACACTATTGTGCGCCCATTTCCTTTTCAGTGCTTTATACCGCATTAGTAAATACATTTCGTATTGGAAGATTTATAAGTGATTTTTTATGATTGATTTGCTTGTATTTAAAGATCGCTTGTATTTACTGAAGAGTGTCACTTTTACTGATATTATAGTAATAAATCCTTGTATTCCTCATAAACTCAATGTTATATTCCTCGTATGTCTCCTTGACATATCATTCTCCTTTTAAAGCACCACGCCAGCATTTTATTTGTTACACCACTGGAGTGGTGCTTTAAATGTAAGTCCCATACCCCTATTTTTATACTTACCATATGGCAGCTCCATACTTTTTTGGCATCATTCCAGTCTTGCTTCTTTCTGTAATCTCTGACTGGCCGGAAGTCAGAGGTTACATCGCAACCCCTCAATGCATCTCTATCAGAGCCAGAAATATGCCAGAACAAAGCTCCTAAAGAGTTATATTGAGTTTTGACCTCGGGCACACTACGTGAAACACTAGACTGCCGGCAGGTCACAAGTCAAGGGAGACCGACAGGAGTGCCACTGGAAAAAAATGAAGACAACTGCAGGTGAGTATAAGACTGGAGACAGGGGATTTACTTTAAAAACCTCACTGTACTACCCTCCTTGCAAATAAAATCCTTGGATTATGTGTTCATAGTAGCAATGGCATTTAGGGAACACAGGTCACAGGTTTCTTTAAACCAGCACTGTAAGCTTCATATTCAGCTTTCTGGAATGCTGTTATATAGTCCAATCGCTCTACAAGGGAAAAGTACTATTATTATACTCGCCTACAGGACAGTCAGTCGAATGGCATATTCTGGCTTGATTTCCAGCTGCCTCATCTGGCTTTTTCTTATCGCCTTCTTCTCGCTCATGGTCATAATGATGCATCCTACATCATCTACTTTAAGTCCACCATGATGATGATGCACAGGTGCAATTCTCTCTGCCCTGCTGGGGGCAGCGCAAAGTACTATAATATGTATGTATAGGGAAAGGCCAAAGAACACCAGCACATGTGCTCTACAATACTTTGGTCTGCCATCGGCAGGGCAGAGAGAAGTGTGCCTGCACAGGAGCATGATGGAGGACACTGTGTGGAAGATATTGAACATGTCATCCACATGAAGCAGGGAAGGGAGACGATGATCGTAAGAAGGGAGGATGTGTCAGATAAAGGCCAGCACCACAATCGGACTGGACTATGCCATAGGTAAGTATAATAAAATATATTTTCTTTGCCTTGCAGAGCGGAGTTGAGACATATATATTCAGTATAAATATATATAGCATTCTAAAATGCTGTAAATCAGGGGTTAAAGGTGCTCACCTTACTTTATGTTGGGAAAACCTGGTGACAGGTTCCCTTTAAAGAGTTTGACAGTGGGCAGGGGAATACAAACAGATATAAATTAAGAAAGCAAAGACAATATCTGCTTTAAAAAAGACGTATGATTGTTTCTTACATGCAAACATACAAATGAACTCAATAGTAGACTGACTGCCGAGAACCAAGCAACTGGAAAACACATTGAAAATGGACCAGATTAAGTACTATGATCTTCACCTTACAGACTGTGCACCATACAGAGGGGTTATCTGGATACTGGTAACTGTAAAGCGATCCCTCAATAAACCTGTTTACAATGGGAGATTCCATTTGTGTAGACTTATCAGAGATTTACATGGATCCATCACCAACATTGCTGAGGTTCCTTCTTTTGGTATATTTGAGTATTGAATTAAGTAACATAATGCCACCCAGTCACTGAGACATAATTCACTAGAATATCCTTGTCATTTGAAATAAAAGCTTACACTAATAATATTATGTACAATGTATAATGTTTATGTCATATAGCTCATTTTATAAGTTCCAGATTAAAATATTTTCCCATTGTACTATGTAAAAATATATTGCTAGGATATGCTATAAGGGTCTTAGCAATAAGAGTTCGACTTCTGGGAACCTCATACCGTACTTTGTAGAATGAAGAAGTTGCAGTGCTACTTAGAGGGTTATTCCCATCTCAGCTTTTCATGGCCCAGACAAGAATAACTTCTTCTAAGTCCCAGTCTCCAGAGGAAAATTACTAAATCAGCTGTGTGCATAACTCCCATAGAATTAAATGGGAGTTACAGAAACAGCATTTTATTTATATTAGTGCAACTCCCAAATTGGAACAGTTATTCCCATTTTGGCCATGAAAGAATAAGATGGAAATACCCTTATAAAAATGGTATCTGCTTCTGAGCTTGGTCCTATCTTTGGGCTCTGCCAGAAACTACAACATATCCTCATTCACATAAAGTGAGTTAGTTGTAGTTCTCTGCACTGAACCTGGAGCGCTAATTTGCAGGAAAAGTGCAAAAATATTGGTGCCCTCTCACTGTCCAGAGGTTGACACTGAATATACTGTTATGGTATATTTGAGAGATATGTCATACCACCAGGGTTGTAACTACAATAGGTGCAGGGGTTGCAATTGCACCCGGGCCCTAGAGCCTAGGGAGCCCCAAAGATTCTTTGGTCTACAAGCAAAGACTATTGCTATTAAAGGTTTGCATAAATTGGGGACCCCGTTGGAGTTTTCAAACCAGGGCCCATGACCTTCAAGTTAAGCCACTGCATACCATAGATAAGAATGCTTCGCCTAAAATAGAGATCAAGATATAGTGTAGCCCAGTTCAAAAACTACAACACTTTATAGCCCTTCTGTGCTTTTATTAGTCGTCCTTTGGTGACCCTGACACCTAGAGCCAGTTTTTCTCATCCTGGCATTAAACGGCTATGATGGGAATACACTTTTTAAAGTTTTATCCTCTTGTCTTATTTTCTCGGCACAGCAGCACTCAGCTGGTAACTACAACAAATCTCCATTCCATTATACTGAGTGAAAGCTGATATTGTATGATGACTGTGTGCATTTAATTTTGGTCAACTAAACGAGCCATTAATTGACCACATCTTGGCTTGTATATAGCCGATCGGTGGTCGTTTAGTGGATGGCAGGTGTCCACTCACCTTTAGTTATAGTTCCCTACACAGAAGATGAATTCATTGTGCCAGTGTGCAGGAGAAATGCCAAAAAAGGTTTATATATTTTCATTGCTCAGGTAAGGGAGGGGAAGAGGTTGGACCTCTGCTGATCATACTTGTATAGCAATTCTGAAAAATATGCCATAACATACCAAGGGGTAGGCAGAGTAGAGATGTCCATGGCGGCCGTCACACGCTACAATATCGTGAGCGATATTGTTAGCGATCACGTGCACCCGCGATCACTAACGATATCGCTCACATCGCTGATGAGCTGTCACACAGACAGACTCACCAGCGATGTGGAGCAGCGAGATCGCTGGTAACTATGGTACACATCGGGTTACTAGGCGCCGCGCGGCGCTTAGTAACCCGACGTTTACCATAGATACCATCTCCCAGCATAGGCTCTGCCGCTGGGAGATCGTTCATCGTGGTGTCACACACCACGATGAAGCAGATTGAACAAGCGATGATCGCTTGATATGAGCTCCGGCTCTCATATCTGCGATATCACAATCAAGCGATTTTACATTGTAAAATCGCTTGATCGCACGCAGCGATGCACAAACGATATCGCTTAAGCGATCAAAAAGCAGATCACTTAAATGATATCGTTCAAGAAATTGTAGCGTGTGACGGCCGCCTATGATAGACATCAGTATATAGTATAGTCAAATTATAAACCAGTTGTAGCAGTATAGAGTGTATAATTACAATGTGTAGTATATAAGGGTTAATGTTGTTTTGTCTGCCAATGTCAAAAGAGAAATGTGAAAAATAGTTCACTGTGTTTCTAGTTGGGGGATAGCCTTGTTTAAGTGCTTTGATTGGCATGGGAATGTCAGGGTCATGTAAGCCAGTTTCAGGGAATGAAGGAATAGCTCAGATCCATGAACTGGACTTTGTCTTTCTTATATCATTTTTGAGATGTCTTCAAAACAATGAAGAAATCATTCCAAATATTTTCCAGTTTCCACTGTACAGGAGGAGCCCTTCATACTACAAGATTTTAAAATTAATGAGACAAAGTCATTTCTTAAACTAATTTTTCTCTTAGAAGCACTAGATAAAAAGGACTGGAAAGTCTCTGCCTATGGAACTCTTTGTCTATGGTTGATAGCAAGCACAGTACATTATGCTTATGGGGATGATCTACGTGTTGACATATGATAACAGTGATGAAGTATCCATAGACCTTCACTGCCGTGCTAGCCGATGCCTGAGTTGCCAACTATCCACAAATTCCAGGACAGTCCATAAAAATAAGACACTTTTTTGCCCTTGTGAAAATGGCTCACTTAAAAATTGTGTTTTCTTTGTCTTTATTATTAATATTGCTGAAGTGACACCAGATTACACAATTTAAGATATATACACTATTAAATAGATCCCACAGATCAGATGAGGCCATTGTCCTTTCTTTAAAAATTGATGTCAGAATGGCATGAAAGTTGTCAAGTCTTATAATAAAAATGCTAAAAATAACTACACCATCTTCATCAGGTTTAAGATATCAGTTTAATAAAATACACAGACTAATTATGTAGTTAAGAAAAATGCAAGGCCGGATTTACACCATGGTTAAATTCGATCCAGGGCTGTCAGGGGTGAACCTGACAGCCCCGGAACGGATTTGCAAACAGAACCGGAGGGCTAATTTGGTCCTGTTTGTAGCCGGATGCAGCCGAGCTCAGCTATCCCCTCATTGCCAATTTCAATGGATTAATTGAGAATGCAACTAATAAAAGCTAAGTTCACATTGCGTTTGTGCTGTCTGTTTAACGGATCTGTTTGACAGCAGCACAAGCGCAATGTAACGGATGCGTCAACGCATCCATAGGCTTCCATTCAACAAACGCATACGAACGCATGCCAATATAGGCAAGTATACATTTTTTTTCAACTGACAAAAAAACGTGGTCTGCAGTGTTTTTCAGTCCACTAGACCCCAAACGCAATATAACACAATGCTACAGATTTGTGCATATCTGCAGCATTGCCTTATATTACGTTTGCAAAAGATGGTAGGATAGAAAGATGATAGGTCAGAAAGATAATAGGGTAGACAGAAAGACAGATAAAGATGCAAGAATAGCAGTACCAGCCTCCCTGCTATGTCTCCCTGCTGTCTGCTGCTGCTACTGGGGCCGCCCATTCAGCTACTTGCGTATTCACTGCTCTGACCGGCAAACAGCAAATCACAGATGCTCACACTCTGTGAGAACCTCTGTGATTGACTGTTGCATTTCCTCAATCTGTACGGTGATTGTGCTTGTTAGCCAAACACATTAGTGTATTGAAACAAACCGGCCATCATAAAGTGGTAAATAAGTAATAATTTTAAAAAAATGCATGGGGCTTTGCAGGATTTTTAAGTCCAGCCCGATGAAAGCAGACAGCTGCGAGCTGCCATCCTCGGCTGCGTAATGTTACCTTGGCTGGCAAAAAAAAAAATCTGTGGGCTCTGTCCTATTTTTAATTGCCAGTCAAGGTAAAACTAGACAGCTGAGGGCTGGTATTCTTAGCGGGGTGGTGACCCATTGTTTTAGGGCCCCCCCACGCTAAAGAATAGCAGCCCACAGCCACCCCTAAAAATGGCACATTCATAAGAAATGCCGTTTCCAGACGCTTTACCAGGCTCTTCCAGTGGCCCTGGTGGTAGGTGGCATGCTGGGTAATAAGGAGTTAATACCAGCTTTATTTTACCAGCTGGTATTAAGCACTGATATTCTTAATGTCAGGTCAAGTTAAGCCCAGCCATTAAAAATCTCCAATAAAGGGTTAAAAAAGACACAACACAGAGAAAACATAATTTATTAGAAATATATACACAGAGACACTTAGAGATGCCATCTTTATTACTCCTTCCCCACCCTCATACTATCCACAGTCTTGTTCTCCGTCTTCCCACACTCAGCTGCATTAGAGATCATGAAGAGAAAGAACATGTCTGCTCCCCATAATCTCTGATCACTGAATGACAGCGGGGAGGCCTGCAGCAGGGTAAGCGGTGACATCACCGAGGACTCTATTGCCATAGTAACCGAGCGATCCATTACTATAACAATGGTGGCCTCGGATAAGCTCAGTTAACTCCCTGGTTACCAGCCGCTATCCCTGCAGCTCCTGAATGAGCCGTGGGAATCGTGGCGTGGTAAGCAGGGAGTTAACTAAGCTGATTCGAGACCACTATTTCTGTAGTAACTGCTCGGTCGGCTCCTTGGTGATGTCACCGCTTACCCTGCCGCAGGTCCCCGGCTGTCATTCAGTGGAAAAAGCTGTCTGCTTTCATCAGGCTATACTTAAAAATACTGCAAATGCCATGCTTCTTTTTAATTATGTATTTATTTAATACCCTATGACGGCCGGTTTGTTGTCATACACTAATGTGTATGCAACCAAGCACAATCACCGTACAGATTGAGTAAATCTAGTCTGATTGCAACAGCCAATCACAGAGGCTCTAACAAAATGTGAGAATCTGTGATTGGCTGATTGCCAGTCATTGCAGTGAATACGCAAGTAGCTTAATGGGCGGACTCGAAAGTAGCAGCTGGAGTCTAGTAAGCCCGATCTACCTATTCTACCATCCATCCTGTAATCTGTCTCATGTAGTGCATACGTTTTTGAGATATCACAAACATATACGCTCAAAAAGGGCTAAAATTGCCACTTTTGCTGTCTTTTATAACGGATCCGTTTAATGGGCAGCACAGACGCAATGTGAACCTAGCCTAAGGCTATATGCCTACACTGAAGATTTGGAGGACACATATCAACGTAAGACTATCTGCCCACGCTGCAGATTTGGAGATCACATATCAATGTACGGCTATGTGCCCACGCTGCAGATTTGGAGGACACATATCAGTGTAAGGGTCCTTTCACATCAGCGTTTTTTGCCGATTGCAGCAGTTGCGGTGAAAAGACCGCAACTGTCGCGATTACCGCATAACGGCTGCACTTGCGACACACTTGCGGTCAGCCGTTTTTTTTCGCTGCCGCACTTGCCGTGAGTGCCGATACCTCACTTGCTGCACCTGCCGCAAGCCCGCATATACATTGCATGGGGCTTGCCGCAAGTGTGCCGCAAGTGCAGCCGTTATGCGGTAATCGCGGCAGTTGCGATTTTTTTACCGCAACTGCTGCGATCAGCGCAAACCCACTGATGTGAAAGGACCCTAAGGCTATGTGCCCACACTGCAGATTTGGAGGTCACAAATCAATGTACAGCTATGTGCCCACGTTGCTGATTTGGAGATCACATATCAATGTAAGGTTATGTGCCCACGCTGCAGGTTTGGTTTAGACAGTTTTTGCTCCAAATCTGCTTCCTCAGGCAGAAAAACACACCAAATCTGCAAAGTGTTTTTGCACAGTTTTATGGTGCATTTCTGTTTGCGTAAATTCTGCATACATTTTTTGCATGTGTTTTTCTCCGAAGAGTTTTTACTTTCAACTCATTAATTTGCTAGCCTGGGATGAGAGAGAGAGGGAGAGAGATGGGCCTTAGGTTACATTCACACGCTGCATTTTTTTGAGGATCCATTTTTGCTTAATTTTCAGAGGCAAAACTGGATTCATTTTTTTGAGTAGGTTAAAAAATGCATTGCGTTTTTGATGCTCTTTTTGAGGATGTGTTTTTTTAGCATTCTGCGCTATAGACAGTGAAGAGAGATATTTAAAAAAAAAGAAAGAAAAAAAAGGGACTTTGATGTAATTTCCTTTCTTCTGCATTCTCCATTCCAGGGGATGGAGATACAGTGGAACCCTACTGGCTGCCAACCCCTGCTGCCTGGTGTTACCTTTGCTGCCAATGGAAAATACAGTGGATCTTTTTTTTTTTGTTGTTATAATTATTTATAAAAAAAACTAAAAAAAGAAATACGGGCTTTGCTGTATTTTCTATTCCCAGCAAAGGTAAAGGTAACCCAGGCAGCAGGAGCTGGAAATCTCAGCGTGGTGAAGCCCAAGCCTTCTGGGTCCACCATGCTGAGAATTGTAGCCAGCAGCCGCCCCCGAATTGGTGCCTCCATGAGAGATGCCAAAACTGGCGGTTACCCCGCTCTTTCAGCTGTCCTGTAGCAGTGGCAGACTGGGTAATACTGGGGTTGGTGACAGCTTTTTTTCAGCTGACATCAAGCCCCTATTGCTAATGTCAGCTGTGAGCATGATAGCCAGCCATTAGCAATAGTATTAGTCAAAAATCAGACACAGACACCAGAAATAAATTACTTCTTATTAAAAAGAAAAAGAAAACAGACACCTCATGTACCACTTTATTAGATACTCACAATTTTTCTCTGACATAGTCCAGGGTCCAGCGATGTACAAACCGATTCCACTGGCAAACAGATCAGCTGATATGCCTGCTGGTCAGCTGACTGAGTCAGCTGATCACTTTACCGGTGGCAGATTGATCAGCTGACTCAGCTGCAAGAAGCCGCTGCCAGTAAAGCGATCAGCTGACTCAGTCAGCTGACCAGCAGGCACATCAGCTGATCTGTTTGCCGATCAGCTGACTGAGTCAGCTGATCGCATACCGGTGGTGGCTTCTTGTAGCTGATCTTTGGACCGGATACCTTCCTCTCACATTCTGGGACACTCGAGGATAGGTATTTTATTTTTTTAATTTACCATTCTTCCCTTACACACACACATACACATTTATCTCACATAGAAACAGGAACACAGGATTCCAAAGTGGTGGAATTTCCTGTTCTTCTATTCCTGCTCCCGTGTGACATCACATCCTGTGAGTCCTCTGTTTTCGGCTGGAAAATGCTGTGATAGCGGATTGTGTGAATAGCAAGCTGTTAATCCAGTGTTTTTTGTTTGTTATAATGAGGCCTAAGGAGAAAACGCAGGCAAAAAATGCCACATAATTGACATGAGCCCAGTTCACATCTACCTATGGCCTGCATTTAGCTGTGTTTGCGTTTCCATTGCTTTGTTATTGAAAAACACAATTGAAACGCATCCAAAAACGCACTCATTGGTTTCAATGCAAAACCCATCGCAAACGCAATGCAAAACGCATGTCATTTTCAAGAAACACAAAACGTATGCATTTTTGCTAATGCAGCCCAAAACGTTGCATGCCAATGTTTTGGGTTGTGTTTGCAAAAATGCATGCGTTTTGTGTTTCCTGAAAATGACATGCATTTTCTATTGCGTTTGCGATGCGTTTTGTATTGAAACCAATGGGTGCGTTTTTGGATGCATTTCAATTGTGTTTTTCAGTAGAAACGCAATGGAAACGCATACACAGCTAAACGCAGCCCATAGGTACATGTGAAAAGGGCCATGTTCATTCTTTTTGTGGACCGGTTTTCTACCCCAAAAGCGGATCTGCAAAAAACGCTGTGCGTGAATGGTGAATGTGGAAAATCCATTCACTTTGCTGTTCACTACAGAGGCAGATGCATGTTTAGGGGAAAACGGATCCGCAAAAAACGTGGCAAAACGCAGCATGTGAATGCAGCCTAAGGGTACACAAATGTTACATGTTGCTTAGTACTTGTGGCTGTAATATCTATATGATTTTGTGTGTATAGAGTCACAGCTTTAGTTCTGGATTAAGTATTGGAACCAGGTTCTACAAGGCACCAAAAAATGGAAAGTGTACAGGATATCTATCATAGGGCCACGTCACACACACAGATATCTGTGCAGATATTGTTCGCAGATCTATGGTTGCAGTGAAATCATGGACACATTGTTACATTTGTACATGGCCACAAAATGGAACAATGTGTCCATGATTTCACTGCAACCAGAGATCTGCAAACAATATCTGCACAATTATCTGTGTGTGTGACGTGGCCCATAATTACATCTGAAATCTCATCTCTATAGTATAGTGTCAGTTACATATAACATAAATCCCAAATCCCTAAGACTAGCAAGAGAACCTTGCTAAGAAGATAGAATAACTACACAATAGTTCTAAAATAAATAATATTTATTAATAATATACCGTAGTTTATAAAACCAAATACAATTAAAATGGTGCTTCCAAAGCGGAGGGACTGCACAGTAGGGCTGCTAACAAACATCCATACATCATAAATAGTTGAATAATATATAAAAATGTAACATTATATCACAACTCGTGTATAAGCCGAGGGTGGACTCCAGCACAGGTATACAGCCCCCAGCAGTGTGGTATATAGGCCCCCCAATGGTAGTATACAGCAGCCTCCCCAGTGGTAGTATACAGCAGCAGCCCCAGTGGTATATACAGCAGCAGCTCCAGTAGTTAGTATACAGCAGCCCCAGAGGTATATACAGCCCCAGTGGTAGTATACAGCATCCCCAGAGGTATATACAGCCCCAGTGGTAGTATACAGCATCCCCACAGGTAGTATACAGCAGCCCCAGAGGTAGTATACAGCAGCCCCAGAGGTAGTATACAGCAGCCCCAGAGGTAGTATACAGCAGCCCCAAAGGTATATACAGCAGTCCCAGTGGTAGTATACAGCAGCCCCACAGGTATATACAGCCCCAGTGGTAGTATACAGCAGCCCCACAGGTATATACAGCCCCAGTGGTAGTATACAGCAGCCCCACAGGTATATACAGCCCCAGTGGTAGTATACAGCATCCCCAGAGGTATATACAGCCCCAGTGGTAGTATACAGCATCCCCACAGGTAGTATACAGCCGCCCCAGAGGTAGTATACAGCAGCCCCAGAGGTAGTATACAGCAGCCCCAGAGGTAGTATACAGCAGCCCCAAAGGTATATACAGCAGTCCCAGTGGTAGTATACAGCAGCCCCACAGGTATATACAGCCCCAGTGGTAGTATACAGCAGCCCCACAGGTATATACAGCCCCAGTGGTAGTATACAGCAGCCCCACAGGTATATACAGCCCCAGTGGTAGTATACAGCAGCCCCACAGGTATATACAGCCCCAGTGGTAGTATACAGCAGCCCCAGAGGAATATACAGCTCCAGTGGTAGTATACAGCAGCCCCAGAGGTATATACAGCCCCAGTGGTAGTATACAGCAGCCCCAGAGGTATATACAGCCCCAGTGGTAGTATACAGCCCCAGAGGTATATACAGCCCCAGTGGTAGTATACAGCAGCCCCACAGGTATATACAGCCCCAGTGTAGTATACAGCAGCCCCACAGCTATATACAGCCCCAGTGGTAGTATACAGCAGCCCCAGAGGTATATACAGCCCCAGTGTAGTATACAGCAGCCCCACAGGTATATACAGCCCCAGTGGTAGTATATAGCAGCCCCAGAGGTATATACAGCCCCAGTGTAGTATACAGCAGCCCCAGAGGTATATACAGCCCCAGTGTAGTATACAGCAGCCCCACAGGTATATACAGCCCCAGTGGTAGTATATAGCAGCCCCAGTGGTATATACAGCCCCAGTGGTAGTATACAGCAGCCCCAGAGGTATATACAGCCCCAGTGTAGTATCCAGCAGGCCCAGTGGTAGTATGCAGCCCCCCCTCCTTAATATGCGTCCCCCAGTATTAATAAACAGCCCCCCCCTCCTTATCATGTCCCCCCCCGGCTGCGGCAGCTGTTAAAATAACAAACACTTTATACATCACCTTCCGACGCAGCTCTCCGCTCCTCCGGTCCTCAGCATCTCCGCTCGCGGCTTCTTCTTCCTTGATGTGCCGGCTTGTGACCGCGCGCAGGAAATGACGTCATCTCCTGCGCCCGGTCACATGACACCGGCACAACAAGGAAGAAGAAGCCGCGAGCGGAGACGCTGAGGACCGGAGGAGCGGAGAGCTGCGTCGGAAGGTGATGTATAAAGTGTTTGTTATTTTAACAGCTGCCGCAGCCGGGGGGGGGACATGATAAGGAGGGGGGGGCTGTTTATTAATACTGGGGGACGCATATTAAGGAGGGGGGGCTGTGTAGTGCAATATGCACGGCATCCCCCCGCCGCTGATGGACGGGGGGATGCCGTGCATATTCATTGCACTAATGAGGCGGCCCCACGTGACCGCCTGCGGTCACCGCGGCCCCCTCCTGCCTCCTCCAGCCCCCGGTCACAGCTCCCCCCCCCACAGCATACCGTATGACCCGTGTATAAGCCGAGGGGGGGACTTTTCAGCCCAATTTTTGGGCTGAAAAACTCGGCTTATACACGAGTATATACGGTACCTTAAAAAGGCCAAGAGTGCCCAACAGAGTTGGGTATGTAGCATATCCAGTGACCCTCAGGGATGTGTAAAGGATGTCGATCATAGTACAATACCACATTTAAAATGAGTAGCGGAGCTACCGGGGGCGGGCAAGGGGGCCCTCACGAAGCTACTACCACTGTTAAATATATTGGCGTGCGCAGTAATCTCGCACTGGAGCAAGGAGACATGATTTCCCTGCACTGCCCTCTGTTTGTAGACTGCAGGGCTCTTTAAGCCTGCTGTCTACAGAACAGCTGGATGATGGCACCTGCACATGAACAGAATGTCAGAGTTCCACCTTGGTGATGGGCCGCATGTATTAGGCACTGGCTATATGAACTGAGTCAGATATGTTTTACATTGAAATGCTGGGGTGTTTTAGAGAAAAACATACCTTTAATAGCAACTGGGGATTGAGCTATTCTGGAGACTAGTTGCACTGGTGGTTCCAAGGCGGCTTCTCCCAACACACTGCTCTTGATTGACAGGTTTCTCCCTAAGTGTGTGTATAGGCTCTCCCCAGTAAACTTTGCCAAGCTTTCAAAATGTTAGTGGAACGAGCCAGAATTGGTATAAAAATGTTGAAAGTTGCAATTTTTTTATTTGAGAAAATTATGATACATCTCAGTTTCATGTCAGGCTTTTGCACCAAAATTGTGGCATATTTTTGATGCACGGTGTTGAACATTAGGCCATGTCTCTTTTCTGAAACGCCATGCCCCTTCAACAAGGCAATGTCCCCTTGTTGGATAAAGCCATTGAGTGTCCATATGGTCAAAGTCATAAAAAATAGTTTTTCAGGGAAAATTATGGCATGATAGCATGTTTAATTACAGTAATAGTAAAAAGTGAAAAAATTATCTGAAATGTAAGATCTAAATTGTAGCAAGATTTTCTCAATTTGAGATTTGGGATGGATATCAAAAGATGTACAGTACATAATATCACAAGTTAGTTATTAAAATAATTTTAGATCCCAATTTGCCAAATATAAGAGGCATTTATTCTAGTGTCTAAGTATCTGTAGAGCAATATCTAGAAGTAGGCACAAATAAAATCTCTCCAGAAAGCTTGATACATCCTGTAACCTCCCTAGTTGCCCTCCCTGGGGAGCCGGTTTGTGGTTGAAGCCATTGAGCTTCCTGTGCGGTTACTTCGGCACTTTCTGTGTAATTTCAAAATGTTTATTAGATAATAAAAAGTGTGTGAGAAAGCAAAGTTAGGTCCCTTGTTCTGTATGGGAAGTGTGTACAGATTTATGGTATTTGAAAGATGTGCGGTAATTTATAATTAATTGGATAATAATATGTTATATTTTTACAAGGTTATTTCAGTTCTGATTTTTTTTAGAGTTTGTGGCATTTATGCAGACACCTCTGGAATAAAACCTTGGTTATTCATTACTATGCTTATTTGGGAGATATCAAACAGAACCAAACTAAGGCATTTGTGCAATACAGTAGCTCTTAAATATGTGGCCTTTTTATTTTGCCAGATGCTAGAGGAAATATCTTTGTCCGGCTTTTCCACTTATAAGTATAAAAACTAGACATAATGCAATAAACAATGTTAAAGTGTTCTGTTCACAACATTACTTACTGTACTTTATTTCCGTTTTCAAGTTAGTAAAGAGAGTCAAAGATATTATTATTACAAGGGAATTTCCATCATTAAATGTTATGGCTTATTAGTACGAAGTTGGGACTGTGTTGTAATTTCCTGGACATGAAGTGTCTATGACTATGAGCGCTCCTGTGCAGGACAAATATGTGAATCCTTCATTGTAACGAGCCCTAAGTAGTGGTATCTTCTTGTGATATTCTAAATATCTTTAGCATCTACTTTAATGAGTCAACCCCTTTAAATATGACTTTATATTTTATTTATATTGCATCAACATACTACATAACACTGTCCAATAGATTGCAGTCCAAGTATGGACTCCTACAGAGAAGAGTCCTACACAAGGTAAAAGCAAAATTATATATAAAAAAAACAAACAAAAAAACAGACTTACTTTCATGAGTGTGTCCTAGACTGATGTTACCTCGGAGGATCTGGTATCAGAAGGTCACATAATTTAGTTGATTACAGATCCTCTTTAGAGCCTTCTGGTAGTTTATCCTGAATAGGAGCTTATTTCATTCCATTTGGTGCTGAAAGGGTTAACTTCCTTTTCTATCCTGCTGTGATGAACAAGTAGTTGTAATCTAAGCTGCCGCCACTCTCTTTCAATATAGAAACCCACTCCTTACTTTCTCCTATGCTAGCTATAGTTCATTCTATACTGACCTGTAAAGTTGTGTCTTGAGAAAGTTATGGCTATCTTTCCAGAAGATGCGGTGGAGTCCCTCCCTGGAAAAGAATTGAAGCTCTTTTGTTGTATCTGTCTCACTTGTTTGTCTCCCCTTCCTCATCTTATCTTTATACTAGTAGTAAGAGTAGTAAGGCTGGCTTCACACTACGTTTTTTGTGATCCTGTTCTGTTAGTTTTTGAAGCAAACAGAACAGGATCGTTTTTGCCCTCCATACATCCCTATGGTACTGGATTGACACTATTTGGCCATTCAGTTTTGTGAATTCGGTGCAGGATTAGTATCTGTCCTGTTTTTCACCATTCCCAAAAATGAGGCCTGCAGCGTTTTTGGGCTCCGGTGACAAAACAAGACAGAAACGAATCCTGTCCTCTCTGGCACACTTAGCATGGGGGCCTATGGCACCGGATCCTGGTCCGGTTCCAGGGTACAGAGTATGCGCAGAACAAGAGCGCTGCTCTGTACCCATTGTAAATCTGTCTAATATCACTTTAGCAGTACATCTACAGTATATACACTGCTAAAGTGATATTAATAGTAAAGGGATGGTTTAAATTAAAAAATCATTACTTCTCACCTTCTGACGACCACGAGTGTCCCACGCTGAATCTCCCGGCTATTCAAGGACCTTGCATGATGTCACTGGGAGGGGCGGGGCAACCCGATCACATGTCCACATCAGCGCGGGTTTTAATTGGTGCTGATGCGGTCATGTGATTGGGTTGCCTCGCCCCTCCCAGTGACATCAAGCAAGGTCCTCAAGTGCTGGGAGATTCAGCGTGGGACACTCAGAAGTCGTCGGAAGGTGAGAATTTATGATTTTTTATTTTTAATCATCCCTTTATTTAATATCATTTTAGCTATATAGATACACTGCTAAAGTGATATTACTCAGCGCTGACAGCACTTTTTACACATCGCTGACAGCGGGCTCAGCTCCTCGCTGCTCTTTCTGTGTACAGATACTGGACCGGACACAGAAAAAGCATCTGAAGATGCCTATCCAGTGCTGTCAGTTCCTGTTCGTTTGGATCCTGCAAAAAACAGGATCCAAATGAACAGGACAAAAACGTAGTGTGAAGCCAGGCTAAGACTACTCTCTTACTGGCCTGCTTACTCAGGGATTAGCCACAAGTGAGTTGAGTTAGGTGGTGACCCCTCTCCCTATCACTAGGGGCTTCCTTTTCATCTTCCTTGGTGTACCCCACATGTTGTGCTAGATGCCAGGTGCTCTGTCACCTCGGTGTGAAAGTTATTATAAAATATGATTGTTATGAAATCAAGGCAATAACAAGGCATATGGAATTCTGGCTTCAGAATGAGGAACAATGAGGGTACAGATGAAGATTAGTGATGAGCGGACCCGTGGATGTTCGAGTTTGCCGGGTTTGGCTGGATTTTAAAAAAGTTTGTCTCGGGACCCAAACTTGAGCTTGATGGCGACCTGAATTTCTGTGTTGACAAATAGGTGTAAAATGGTCCTAGTAAAGGCAAGTGTGCTGCGGAAGGAAGCAAAATGGGGGCTATTGCCCTGCAAACAAATGTGGATAGGGAATAAATAGAAAAAAAATTATGTGGAATTCTGCTTATTTTTGATTACCAGCACAGGTAAAACAGACAGCTGCAACTCTCAGCTATCTCTTTTACCTTGACCTGATTACTGGACTTTCTATAGCTCTCCACAGATGGTCTTAGGGTCTTGGACAACTCTGGGAATAATTATTTTCACTTCTCTGTTAGTAATTTGAGGGGGAGCACCTAGCCATGGCCGGTTTATGGTGAAATGATGTTCCTACCTTTTTTGGATTATGGCCTTACTGCTTACTGGAAGCTTCAGTAGTTTAGAAATTCTCCTGTAACTAATCTTTTCATAGGCAATCAGTTGAACCAGCTGATATTATTTTAGTGGCAAAATTGCTTTCTATTTATTGATAGAATTCTGCTGGTGTCATGCCTATGTTATGCCAATTTTGCAACAAAACCATCAGGAATGTGCTAGAAAGCTGAAAATGAATTTTACCTTTCAGCTTGACAACAACGCTAAACATACCTCCAAATCAATAAAATAATGGCTTAACCTAAAGAAGATAAGTATTTTAGAGTTGTCCAGCCAGGGGCTGATTGGCAAATTTTAGCCTGGGACATGAGTACACAACAGTGGCCAGTGAATCACAACCCATCATTATCATATGTACCTCTGGCTGCTTCATAAACTTGAGGTTGTGTAGCACACCTATAGCTACGCGCCACAGTGAGGTATTACACTTTGAAAATATATGTAGTGCCTCTGTAGCTGTGGGTTTGGGTTTAACCTATGGGGTCTAAGTTAGCACTCAACACTAGGCCACCTTAGAGTAAAGGACTGATTATTCAGTAGGTCCAAAAAGGGGTGAAGCTTAGGTTAGAGTGGAAGACTTAAGTGACAGTTAGTGTCAGTCAGGAGTTCAGTCAGCATTAGGGACAGTGCTGGGAAGGCAGTGAGTCAGGACGAGCCTGACAGCCCTCTGACAGGAGGATCACCCATCTCCAGGAGGGTGACCCGGACAGAAGGGGACGAACCAGTACCGGTTGGAGCCGGCTGGTTTAGTCTGGGGAAAAACACTGGCAACACGGGAGCCGAGGCGGTCAGCGGTTCATCCCTGACCGCAAACCGACGAGCCACGGGCCCTTGATCACCGGGTAGCCGTAGGCGCCACAAGACAGTACCTCACTCCTCAGGCCCATAATCGGTCCAAGACTACGTGGGGAACGGTCCGGATTCCAGTGGCGGGAGAGAGAGTGCGTTCCGGCTGCTCCTGTCTGTACCGGTCAAGGATAACCCGTGCCTCATTGTACAAGACCAGGGGACTGGTGAGAGAGCTCTGCAAAGGTGGTGAAAGAGAGAGAGGAAGGTAGATTTGAGACCCCAAAAGATAACAAGGAAGGAACATCTAGAGACTCCATAGGGGTACCCTGAACCAACAATTGGCACCCGTTAAACCAGACTGTACCGTGTTCTCTATAACATCTGCCGATACCAGTAAAATGGAGTTGAAGTTGAGTCGGTGTCTGTCTTCCTTCCCGCTGGTGCCCGGAGGGCCTCAGCATCCTTGGAGGGGTAAGAACAACTACTCCCCTCATCCCCTCATCCTCCATCACCGCTGCCCTGAGGTAAAGCTCCACCTGTGGAAAGCTGTACCACACTGAGCTGCACCCATCATCACCTCAGCGGCCGTCCTGCAGCGCCGGTATCCAAATTACCGGGATCCACAGGTGGCGTCACATATTTTTTAATCCCTTGTACATACTTTCCCCACCAAACACATGACAGCCAGGGCACGGAACCGGGAACCCGACCACCCGTGATTTTCCCCGTCACAGCCACCAAATCCATCCCAGTGTCCAAGTACCCCCCCTCTCCCTGTGCTCATCAGTAACAAGGCTATAAAAAGATGAAAGTTAGTTGTGTTGGAGATCGCATACACCTATACAATTACATTTTGCTGTGTGTAAGTCCTCATTCAGACCTCTTTGTTGCACATATGTGTTTTGTCCATTTTTTTCACAGATTCAGCACATACCCATTATGCTCTATTTTTCAAAGATTGTGTCTTCATGCAAAACTCATGGAGACATAACTGTTTTGCTCCAGTATCAAATCTTTGGGTCTGTGAAAAACTCATTCTGCACATGGATAGTATTCATGTGCTGTTGGTATTTAATTTTGCATAGTATGGGAGAAGCTTTGTAATTTATCTATCTCCAAAAAACACTGATGACTGATCATAAAAACGGACACACGGTCCATACGCAGATGAAACACTGATCAAAAAATCAAACTTGTGCACAGCCCCATAGTATTAGATTGGTCAGACTGTAAATACGACTAAAACACAGATATGTGCACTAGCTCTTCATTTATATCCACAAATTACTGTTCCATGATGCCCATTCATGCGCTTTTAATGCCCTCCCAGTTCTCCAACTATGCCCAGTGCCAGTGTTCACACATCATGAATAGTTCATAGCCCCAGCTGGATCTTTAAAACCTCCGTCACATATAGCGAGATCCCTAGCAAGATCACTGTTGTGTCACAGGTTTTGTGATACAACAGCGACCTTGCCAGCGATCTCGCTATGTTTGACACATAGCAGCAATCGGGCCTCCCTGTGACATTGCCAATCGTGTCGGAATGGCCTGGACCATTTTTTGATCGTCAGGTTCCCGCTGGGCAGCATGCATCAGTGTGTTTGACGCCTTAACCCATTACTTGCCAAATTAGCAATTTTCATTTTTTTTTTAATTAAATGACAGATTTTTTAATGACTTGGGTCCTAATGAATCAGAAACATAATTTGCCAAATTTTTACAAGTACAGATTTTTCAGAAAAGTGCGTCCCAATTTTGGGACATTGGCAGAAAGTGATAGCAAAAACTCAGAGAAGATAGAACTTATTCAACTTTATTTTTTTGCATTTTTTGCCTACAAACTATTATGCAAACAATATGTATATGCACTTTTTTTCAAAATATTCTATTACAAAATTCTCCAAATAACTCAGGTGAATGGAATACAGCAAAACACTTAGCATGAAGGGGAACATCACACCGTTTGCAAATTCTGGTTGTTTTTTTCTTACATAAAGCACACCTTCTTTGTGTAGCAATTGGCTCTATCAAATGATTACCAGGATCAAATCTGATGTCATCACTAATTCGGCCACCTAATAGTTTACTCCGTTGAGGTCCACATCGCTTTGGGGTTGACTGTGTTCTTTTACTTAGATAGGCCAATGCAATCCTCCTCCTTACACTTAGCAGTGGCACACTTTCTTCTGGATTTGCCTCTTGATATGCCCTCCAGGTGTTGACAATGGCAATATCTATCATTTGAGTGAAAAGGGGCCACCACCACATTTTGGAACGGATTCTGACACGGTATAGGGAGATTTGTTTGTCCAATAAATCAACTCCCCCCTTGTGGGAATTATATTCCTGAAACAATTGTGATGAATAAAAACATAAACTACCAACCTTATATACTGTGATGTGATCGTAAACAATGTCTGACAATCCAGCAAGTTACAGGGTCTATTATCCTGAGTGTCTCCAGTACAGCTGAGACATCAGGTTTCACAAAGCATATATAGTCAGAAAGGTACTGGGGAAGGGGAGGGGATGAAGGAAGAAGTGAAAGTAAAAGACCTCTGCCTGCCATATCAGTTGTAAATGATTTAGGGTTATGTATAAAAACTAGTGAATCAAACAAAAATTTCCATGTAAAAAAAAAACATCGAAAATAGATGCCAATGTCCCAAAAATGGGATGGCAATTTCACTTGAATATAACTCTGGACTTGGTAAATCTACATCAATGCCCTTGCATTATATACCTTCCTTCAAGTATAAACAATAGTTCTAATAACTTTGCTATCACAGAACTGTGATTTTAAATAATAATTTCAGCTTATGATCCTAATTTTGAAAAAACCTCGAAAATAGGTGTTTTGAAAGCTCTCTGGGTGGAAGAATATTCAATTAAAAATGACAATGACATGATTTCCTGTTTTTTTTAAAACATTCATTTTACAAACACAACACACAAAATTGGACCTAATTATAAAATCTTAGTTGCTAGAAGCAAAAGATTAGGCATCCCAAAAAAAGGACATTGGTAGATAATGGGTTAACAATGACCTCGCTGGCAACTCAGAAGTCAGCCACATAGGTCTGAGTCGACTAGCTGCTGTGTGACAGGGTCCCAATGACCGCCGAGGTCGTTGTACGGGTTGCCGTATCGTTTCTGCGTCGTTAAGTAGATCTGACTGTTTGACTTCTCACCATTGACCACGTAGCGATGTTCCAGTGACCCTTAGCAGGTCGTATCGTTGTCGGGATCGCAGGAACATTGACAAGTGTGACGGGAGCTTAAGACAGACAGTAGATTCTTAATCTTGTGTCATTCAGTTAGATTTGGCCCACTCGGAGAGGCTTCTCACCGACACTGCAATTATTTGGTGGCTTTTCTAAGTTGGCTTCATAACAAGTGTAACCATTGTGACATCAGCTCGGTGGTTACTGATGTCACATATATATTAAATACCGTAGCTTCCTGTAAAAAATTATATTTTTTAGAGATATGTATATGTGTAGTCAGAGGATGTTATTTCTAAGCAGGTTTCATATAAGCCAGAAAGTATTATGTAAAATCTAGTTCACTATTTTATTTTCCTCCCTTTTTTCTACTATTTCCTTCCTTTTTGCTACACATCGTTTTCATAGTAACTTTATATGCAAGTTAAATGTGTCTCACACAAGACAGGTGACTACTTTATTACAACCAAGACATTGTTCATTCTATGATCCGAGGTAAAACCATCTCGGGGTTATAAGTTCTGTATGTGTTCACCTCTGTGATATGTCCTACTTTGTTATCAAGTTTATGGAATGGGACGACTGAGTAAAAACGATTCAGATGTAAAGCGTAGCCCCTGATATTTACACTTAAGGGGGATATTATAGTAATGTTTTCAAAATACCGTACTTATATTATGTACATCAAGCATGTCATAAAAGTCACTTAGCTAGTGATTATTGGTTTCTTTAATGACCTGTGATACAGAGGTGTCTACTAAAGTTTAGTAGTCACTGGTCACTGTAAAGAGTGTTGCACATGGCTACCTTTTTATTTTAGCTATGGATTGGATTGAAGTGAATATTAAATGCTAAATCCTCACATACTGTAACGTGTTGGACTAAATTTTAACACATTGTAGTTAAAGTTAGGAATCCTTACATAATAGTAATTTTGTCTGTATTTTAATAAATAAATAGTGATGAGCAAGAAGCACTATAACTAATCTCCCTGGACATGGACAGTAGGGAAAAATTGATGAAGGATTGCAATTCATGATAGTCCTGATGGTGGATAAGCAGCCCCAATCTAGTTCCAAAAAAAATTCAAGCTGTCCTGCAGGCTCAGGGTGCATCAGTGTCAACACAAACTATCCATTGACATTTGAATGAAATGAAACTCAACTCAGACCCAGGAGGATCCCACTGCTGACACAGAGACATAAAAAAAGCTAGACTGCAGTTTGCCAAAATGTATGTGAATAAATCATAATCCTCATGGGAAAGCACCTTGTGTACATATGAAACCAAGATGGAGCTTTATGGCAAAGCTTGTAATTCTACTGTTTACTAAAAACACATGCTGTCTTCAAAAACAAGAACTTAGTACCTACAGTCAAATGTGGTTAAGGCTCAAAGATGTCTCTTGCACTGGTACCTTGACTGTGTACAAAGCATCATGAAATCTGAAGATTGCCAAAGGATTGTGGGTCACAATGTACAGTCCAGTGTCAGAAAGCTGGGTTTGCATAGGTCATGGGTCTTTCCAGCAGGATAATGACACTCTAGAAATGGATGGAAACAAAGAATTCTGAAATGGTCAGCAATAAGACCGCATCTAAATCCCATTGATCACCTGTGGAGAGATGTTAACATTGTTGTTAGGAGAAGGCACCTTCAGATATGACAGACCTGGAGCAGTTTGCAAATGAAGAATTGTCCAAAATTCCAGTTGAGAGGTGTAAGAAGCTTGTTGATAATTATAGGAAGCGATTGATTGCAGTTATTTATTACAACAGGTGTAAACCAAATATTAAATTGAGTGTGCCAACAATTTTGCCCAGCTGACTATTGCAGGTTTGGGTGACATGATGTCTAATTTTCCATTGTTCTATTTTTTTGTGCTTCAATACACAAAAAAGGAAATATGTATAACAAAACATTCATAACTGCAGCAATATTCTGGGAACAATACTCATTTTCTTGAACAATACACATATATATATACCGCCATCTATTGTGATCTGTAATAGCCTGTAGCCAGACGCATGATCTGCCCAGTGTATATTCCATCTAGGGTCAATGCACACAGTATAAAACAGAGGTGTGTAATTAATTTTCCCCATGGGCCACACAATGACTGTCACAGTTTTGAAGAGCAAAAACAATACACTGAAAATAATTTTGATCAATATAGTATTAACTAGATGTGAGCTCTATGCTATCGCATCGGGAGGGTGGTGACATGATGATGGTGGCGGGCTCTGTGGTGCTGGTGGTTGCAGCTGTCTCTTACCTCCGTACCTCACCGTGCTCTCTTCCAATGTATGTAAATATATGTATTTTTAGTTAGAAACCTGTTTCTCTTTGGGGAGGGGGGAGGGGTTAATAATAAAGTATCAATCTGGCAATCTATTTAATTTCCTGGTTAAAAATCTGTAGGGCTTCGCTGTATTTTCTCATGCCAACGCAGGTAAACCAAGCAGCTGCTGGCTGCCAACCCCCGCTGTTTGGTGTTACCTTCGCTGGCAATAAAAAATATAGGCAAGCCTTATTTTTTCATTTATTTAAATAAATAACTTAAAAAAAATGGCATGGGCTCCACCATATTTTCTATTGCCAGCCAAGGTAACCCAGACAGCTGGGGGCTGGAATTCTCAGCGTGGTGAGACCCAAGCTTTCTGGGTCCCCCACGTTGAAAATTGCAGCCAGCAGCCGCCCCAGAATTGGCGCCTCTTCCAGCTGCCGTGTAGTGGTGGCAGATTGGGTAATAAAGGGGATGACGTCAGTTTTTTTTTGGCAGCTGATATCAAGCCATATTCATAATGTCAGCCATCAGTATGACAGCCGGTCATTAGCAATACTTTCAGTAAAGGGGAAAAAAACACAAACAGAGAAATGTTTTATTACATACAAAATAGACAGAGACACCTCGTTATCCACTTTATTAGCTCCCACCAAGTTCCCCTCTGACGTAATCTTGTAATCTAGCAGTGGGGTATAGTGTGATGTATCATACGGCCACCATCTTTGTATACCTGAGTGTCCAAAGATGGCATCCGTGTGTGTATGCGTGCAAGTGTGTGTATACGTATGTGTGCATGTATGCCTGTATGTATGCCGCATATGTGTGTATGCGCATGTGTGCGCTGTAAGTATGCACATGTGTATGTATGCTTATGTGTGCATGCATGCACATGTATGGTCATGTGTGTGTGCGTGTCTGTCTATATGTTTGCATGTGTTTATGTGCATGTGTGTATGCACATATATGCATATGTGTGTATGCGCATGTTTATGTATATGCGCGTGAATATGTGTGTATGTGCATGTGTGTATGTGCCTGTATATGTGTGAATGCATGCCCAGGTATGTGGGGGTGTATGCGCATGCATAAATAGATGTTTGTGTACATGCATATTTGTGTGTATGCGTGTTTGTGTATGCATGTGTGTGCATGTATCTGCGTGTGAGTTTGCATGTGCGTGTGTTTGTGTGTATGTGCATGTTTTGTATGTGCGTATGCGTATGTGTGTGTATCTGCATGTCTGTGTGGGGACATTATACTGTGTATTTGTGTATGCACGTGCATATGCATGTTTGTATGTTCATGTGTATATGTGTGCATGTTTATCTGCGTATGTATATGCACATTTGTGTGTATGTGCTTGTTTATGTATATATGTGTGTTTGCATGTGTGTATGTGCGTAAGTGTGTGTATGCGCATGCTTACATTAGTATATGCATCTTTGCATGTATGTGTGTGCGTGTATTTGTGTATCTGCGTGTGTGTTTTTGCACTTGAATGTTTGTGTATGTGCATATGTGTGTGGGGATATTATACTGTGTGTATGTATATGTCTGTGTAAGTGGTTGCGTGTGTATGTGGGACATTATACTGTGTGTATGTGTCTGTGTATGCGCGTACATATGTGTGTATGTTCGTGCTTGCAAGTGTGTATGCACGGGTGTGTGTGTTTGTGTGTATGTGTGTTTGTGGATATTATACTATATGTATGCAAGTGCGTATATGTGTTTGTGTGTATATGTGTATCTGCATTGTTTATGTATATGTATGTGTATGAATGTGTTTATCTGCATGTGTGTATCTGCGTGTGTGTATGCATGTGCGTGTATGTGCTTGTGTGTGTATGTGCGCATGTGTGTGCTTGCGTATGCATGTGCATGATTGCATGTGTGTATGTGTGTGCTTGTGTATTTATGTGCAAGCTTGCATGTGTATGTGCTTGCTTGCATGTATGTGCGTGTGTGTATGTGTGTGTGGGGATATTATACTGTGGGTGTAAGCATGTTGGTATGTATGTGCGTGCTTGCATGTATGTATGTGTGTGTTGGGACTTTATACTCTGTGTGTACATGTGTGTATGTATGTGCATGTGTGTATGTGTGTATCTACATGTGTGTATCTGCAGGTGTGTGTGCATGTTTGCGTGTGTATGTGCATGCATGTGCATGCTTGCCTTTATGTGTGTGTGTGGGGACAGTATACTGTGTGTATGCATGTATGAGCGTGCGTATGTGTGTTTCTGTGCATGTACGTGCTTGCATGTGTGTATGTTCATGCATGTGTATGTGTGTGTTGGGACATTATACTGTGTGTACATGCATGTTTGTATGTGCATGTATGTATGTTTGTATCTACATGTGTATATCTGCATGTGTGTATGCACAGGCATGTCAGACAGACACGATTAGGAAATTAGGAGATTATATAGTAGATGAGCCTCCACATAGTCCCCTATAAACAACATGAGCCCCTGCATAGCTCCCAATCATTTCAGCCATGACTGTCTATATATATATATATATATATATATATATATATATACTGTATATATAACTAGAAATAATTCTCTGCAGCACTCAGCTACTACCAAAGATGTACATGTGCTAACAAGCTGTATATATATGAGAAAAAAGTTTAAAAACTTACGTTTTTTTCAAAAAACTCAAAATTCTTATATTTTTTATTTCTGAAGTTCTTGGTACACACATTGGCCAATGTCTGCTTGCTCATCAACTGCGACAAAGTGACTTCAGGTCTGATGAGTCCTAACGCTGATATCTTTATCCTCCTTGTCCACCCCCCCCCCACTTCACAGTGGGCGGACACCATCTCGACCCTAGATCACCTGTGGTCAATGAGGGTGCAATTGCAGCATGGAGCCTGCAACTCCATATGATACAAAATAGAAAAAAACTGCACAGCACTCACAGACTAATGTGAACTGGTGCCAAGCAGGGACACTGAATTAAATAACTAGAAATAATTCTCTGCAGCACTCAGCTACTACCAAAGATGTACATGTACTAACAAGCTGTGTATATATATATGAGAAAAAAGTTTAAAAACTTATGTTTTTTTCAAAAAACTCAAAATTCTTATTTTTTTTTATTTCTGAAGTTCTTAGTACACACATTGGCCAATGTCTGCTTGTATATCTATATATACAGATGTATAAAATTCTGAAATGTAGTCATTTTACTGCGTTTTGTAGGCTGTTGACATATATATACTTTTACATATTTAGACTGATGATTTCATACTGATCTTGGAGACCTCGCTCAAAACCTACACCATTACTTTTAAAAGTGAGCACAGAATGACCTTATTTTAACTGTTATGTATGTAAAAAAAAACACATAAGCTATGATGAAGGAAATGGGAAGTGTCCACTAAGCAACTCCCTTAAAGGGATCCTGTCACCCCCAAAACACCTGTAAACCTATTAAAACCTGTCCCTAGAGCATATTAACACTTTCCCTACACTCTTTTTTTTTTTTTTTTATCATAAGTGATTTTTTATTAACAGTTTTTCAGCAGTATAACATATTAGAAAGACAAAGATTGTGTTATAATATACAAGGAGGGGGAAAAGGGGGGAAAAAGGGAGGGGGGAGGGGAGAAGGGTAGTTGGAAAGACATCTCCAGAAACAATTCGTTGATATGAGCCAGGGCAGTCCGTTGTTGAAAACAAATCAAGTCCGTTGCAGATAGCTCCACATAATATAGAGTTCAGAGCGTACAGTATGAATAGAACAAATACAGTCAGAGTGAAGCCGTTCTATAATCCTGCGGTATTGGCTTGTAAAGATATAGACAGTTCCAAATCGTATCTTGTCGAGATCTCCGTTAATATATGTTCACAGTAGGGGTCCAAAAGCCAATACCCTGTACTTCAACTTATAGTTGATTGAGCATTGTGTGTGTCCGATAGGAGATATAGATACAGTTTTTTCTTATTCAGCAAATGGACTAAGACTAGGCTGCTTGTTAGTTTTTAACAGTAATTCTGGGTAAGTTGCAAAGAAATAAGGATATGGGAAGGGGAGGGGGAGAGATAAGGGGAACAGGGGAATAGTTCAGGGTAAAGAAGAGGAAAAGGATAAGAGAGTAAAAGAGTAGGAGAGTGAGAAAGTAAAAAAGCAAAAGAGTAACTGGTCCATCCCTGGTTCCGCAGCCCTTCAAATCGACAGAGGGCTCCAAGAGTACTCCCATCTGGTCTACAGCGGGGGTCTCCGGGCCAACGGGTGTGCTCCCCACAAATCCCACGCCTCGGAGACATATCTTCGTTCGCCTAGATCCAACGCCAAGTAGTACTCGTGACAAAAGATCGAATTTATTCTGTCGACGAGATCACCTAACGTCGGAAGGGAAGGTTGCTTCCACTTAGAGGCGACACAGACCCTGGCAGCCGTCAATATGTAGGTCATCACACGGCGTATCACCGGAGGGTATGAAATAACCCCCACGTGAAGAACCGCTATCCTTGATTCCAAGGGGATCGTCATCTCAGTAACCGAGTCCAAGAGCCCCTTGACTAGCTGCCAGAACCGTGCCACCTCAGGGCAGGTCCACCACATATGGGACAGGTCACCCCGCATACCACACTGCTTCCAGCATAGCGGGGAAGTCCCTCTGCCAAAGCTCGCCAGCCTTGTCGGGCTGGTATACCAACGTAGGTGGATTTTCTTGAGCAATTCGACATGGTTTAAACATCTGGATGCCTCTCTCACACAATGTATAGCATCCTCCCAATCCTCCTCTGACGCCTCGAAAGTTAGATCTTGTTCCCATTTGATTGTGTATGATAGTTTCTGGGGGGCATCTCTGTCAATCAGATCTGAATACAAAGCCGACAGTGATTTCTGTGGTCTAGGCACCGCTATCAGAGATCGTCTCAACGCCGAGGGTGTCCCAGGAGCGCCCAGGTCATAAGAGAAAGCGGGGGAGCTCACAAAGTGTGCTATCTGATGGAAGTGCAGGAAGGTGGCATTGAGATCTGGATATTTGGGCAATACCTCCTCAAACGTGAGCCTTTTGGAACCCTCAAAGAGATCCGCCAGAGTCTTTGGGCCCGCATGTCTCCACGAGCTCACTGAGAAAGTAGGGATCAACCAGCAGAACGCCTCCAAGGGAAATTCCTCCGGAGGGATCCTGGTCCATTCCCCTCGAACCGAACGGTGCACTGTCAGTAGTTCAGAGATCGTTTGAAGGAAGTTATTGTCCAGTAGGGGAGCCACTGAGTTTGCTGCGAGAAGGGAACGTAAAGAACCCCTCTCCAGCGAACCCTGTTCAATCTGCTTCCATCCCTGTGAATCTTCCTCATGCCACCACTTCCCAGCCGCCTCCAAGACCACCGCCTTTCGATACTTCTCCACCTCCGGGACGCCCATCCCACCCCTCGTCAAGTGTCGATATTGTAGAGATCCTCTAACCCTAGCCGGGGCCGTTCCCCAGACACATCTGGAGATCATTCGCTGAAGGCGTATAATCAACTTTTTGGGAAAGTGGACTGGGATACATCTGAACAGATACAGAATTTTAGGAAGCCACAGCATCCTCACCGCCTGGATCCTGGCGATCCAGGACATCGAGCCCAATGGGAAATCAGATAAGGCTCTGTCCAGATCGGCCAAAAGTCGGTCGATATTTTCCTTCGCTACACGTTTGGAAGAGCATAAGTAGATACCCAGGTACGGAATACCTTTGGGTGAGCATGCAAAAGGGAACCCGGCGGTGAGGGTAGCCACGTCTCCCCCTGAGAGTCCAACAGGGAGCATCACAGACTTAGTAGCGTTGAGCTTATAGTATGATATCTGTGCAAAGCAGTCAAGTTTCTGTACAATTCCAGGGAGGGAGGAAAGGGGCTCTTCCGTAACCACAATGACATCGTCGGCATACAAGCCAATCACATGCCTGTGCCTCCCCGCCATGATTCCAGTGATCGTCGGGTCCGCTCTCAGTGATATTGCCAGAGGCTCCATAACCAGAGCAAAGACCAGAGGTGACAGAGGGCATCCCTGCCGGGTGCCATTGGTGATACGGAAGAGCCTGGACTTATATCCACAAGATAAAACTCTTGCACACGGGTTTGAGTAAAGGGCGAGAATAGCCGAGACGATAGGGCCCGTAATGCCGAAGGCCGAGAGAACCTCCCTGAGGTATCCCCAGTGCACCCTATCGAACGCCTTTTCAGCATCCAGTGACAGGAACACACTGGGGGCACCCCTCCTCTCCGCCACCTCTATCAAGTCTAGCATTCTCCTCGTCCCGTCATTCGCTTGCCTACCCTGCACAAATCCAACCTGATCTTGATGCACCAGAAGGGGAATCACATCGCTCAAACGCGAAGCCAGGAGTTTGGCGTAGATCTTCAAGTCTGTGTTTAAAAGTGATATGGGTCTGAAATTCTCCGGTCGATCCTGGGCCTTTCCCACCTTGGGAATAGTCGATATCGTGGCTTCCAACGCAACGTCGGGAATACAGCCCTGTGCTTGCCACTTGTTGAAAAGTCTAAGGAGGTAAGGCGTAAGGATCTGGCCGTAGAGCCCATAGTATTCATTAATCAGCCCATCTGGGCCAGGTGCTTTGTTGTGTTTCAGGCCTTTCAGGACTTCAGTAATTTCAAGCTCAGTAAAGGGGGCATTAAGCGAAGTCTGTAAGTCTGCTGAGATAGTCGGGATGTCAAGAGTCCCCAAAAACGTACGTATGGCTTCCGTAGTGGGTTGCGGTGTTTGTGGATCAGAGCGGAGGTTGTACAATTGCTCGTAATATGAGGCGAAAACCTCTACTATGTCTGAGGGATTTCGTACCAGTCCTCCCTGTTTATCTCGTATAGCCGTCACCATCCCATTTGTCAGTTTTTTCTTTAATCTGCGAGCCAACAGTTTACCTGCTCGGTCACCCGATTCATAATATTTAGTACGGAGTTTTCTAAGACCAGTCTCATGTTGTTTAAGAAACAACGCCCGTAAATCATTGCGAAGTAGACCTATCTTTGATATAAGCGCACAAGACGGCGACGTCTTATTAAGTGCCTCTAAGCTAGACAATTCCGCCGTCCAGTCCCTAACAAGGCGTTCTCTACGGCGTTTTGCGATCGATGCTTTTTGTAAGCACAAACCACGCATCACCGCCTTGTGCGCGTACCAAAGTACGTCATCAGGAGTCTGGTCCACATCATTCAATTCAAAGTATTCTCTCAGAGCTATGCCCAACTCATCAGCCGTCTTCGGATCGGTCAGGAGACCCGCATGAAGCCTCCAAGACTTTGAAGCCCCACCTCCAGCATCTAGGTCCATTTCCAATTCGATCGGGGCATGGTCCGACCACGTGATCAGACCAAGCCTCGATGAACGGCACCTATCCAGGGCTACATCATTAAGCAGAAACAAGTCTATTCTGGAATAGGATTTGTGTGCCGGGGAGAAGAAGGAATAGTCCCTCTCCTCCGCGTGCTGGTACCTCCAGACATCATGGAGGTGGAACTCCCGGCACAGGTCTCCAAGAGAACTCCTACCTCTGAGCACCGAGGAGGAGGAGTCAATGCGGGGCTCCATGACCGCATTGAAATCGCCGCAGATGATAAGTCTTCCCCCCACCTCTTCGCCGATGCGGGCGAGCAGGTGTCTCAGAAATTTCGCCTGACCCACATTTGGGCTATAGACCGTGACTATTGTGTAGCGGGTTCCCCCTATTTCACAACGCACTCCCACAAATCTGCCCGCACCGTCAGAGAAGGAGGAAATGAGAGAAAACTGCGTCCTGCGACTGACAAAAATACAGACCCCTGCCTTCTTTTGGGGCGCGTTTGCAAAGAAACAGTGTGGATAGTTCGGATGTCGGAGTCTCACATTGTCAGCTTCCAGGAGGTGTGTCTCCTGAAAACATAAAACGTCAGCCCCAGAGGACCTAGCTTCCCTCCACAGATTAGACCTCTTGTGGGGGGAATTGAGGCCATTTACATTTAGTGAAAGTATTTTCAGCTTCATTGCGGGGCTCAGAGAGGACCAGGTAGGAGGAAGAAATTAGAAGAGAAGAGAATGAGGAGAAGTTGAAAAGGGAGAGAAGAGAATGGATTAAGAGGCAAGTAAAGGGGGATTAGAATGAGGAGGGAGGGTTACTCTCCAAAGCTTGGAGAACACCTATAAGAGTTAGGAGAAGCAACAGCTACAGTGGAGCAAAAAAGAAAGAAGAAGATATGTGCACATATCAAGTTAACCAAAACAAAAATCATACATTTGCAAAGGGACTCCTAGATTTGGAATCAAGTTCTTGTGGGGGGATTCCCCGCAGGATCTCCTCCTCCTCCGTCCACCACAACTCACAACTCAGGGGGAGGTCGGTGACCACTTCCAGCTGTGTGGTCTGAGCCTCGAGCGCACCCAAGTCCTCCCTCATGTTACCGATCAATGCCGCCATATCCGCCATCAGAGAGGTTCTAAACGCTGCCAGACAGTCTTGAAGGACCGTCTGAGTGACCGGAGAGTCACCGCTCGGGCCCGAGTCCCTTCTCTCTGGGGGCCGGTGGGAACGCAGGTCATGGGGAGGCCTCTCCTGTGAAGCTTGTCCCGGCGCCATTTTGTTTGGGGAGTTGCATTGCCGCTCCGACCCGAAATAGTCAGTGAGTCTGTGCTCGGTGCGGCGTTTAGCTTGGGCCGGTTTGGGCATCTCAGTACCGTCTCCGGGGTGTCAGAGGGCGAACGGCTGCCTTGGAAGCAGAGGCTGATCGTTCAGATGCCGATAATGTGGAGAAGCCAGCGGAGCTCAGTTAAACTGCGACCGGCGCCATGAGCAGCTGGACACGCCCCCTCTCCCTACACTCTTTTTACCTCCTCAAAGCATTAAGTGACATTGAAGAAAAACGTTTTATAAGTACCTGATTACTGATGATAATGAGTGACTATCTATTCATAGTCACTCATCAAGACTGCCCCTCTGCTTCATATCACGCCTGAATAGGCGTGATCTAGTGCCCAGATTCAAAATCGCGCCTCCCTGCTGTGCCCTGTGTCGTCCGAGGCTGCAGTGTGGCCGGGTGACGCGATCCGCGTCATACCCGGCGCCGGGTGACGTATTTACACCGGCGCCGCGCTTTCGGCTTCAAAATGCGCACTGCGCATGCCCAGTGCGCATGCGCAGTACGCATTTTGAAGCCGAAAGCGCGGCGCCGGTGTAAATACGTCACCCGGCGCCGGGAATGACGTGGATCGCGTCACCCGGCCACACTGCAGCCTCGGACGACACAGGGCACAGCAGGGAGGCGCGATTTTGAATCTGGGCACTAGATCACGCCTATTCAGGCGTGATATGAAGAAGAGGGGCAGTCTTGATGAGTGACTATGAATAGATAGTCACTCATTATCATCAGTAATCAGGTACTTATAAAACGTTTTTCTTCAATGTCACTTAATGCTTTTAGGAGGTAAAAACAGTGTAGGGAAAGTGTTAATATGCTCTAGGGACAGGTTTTAATAGGTTTACAGGTGTTTTGGGGGTGACAGGATCCCTTTAAGCTTTTCTTAGCCCAGCTCTGTCTAAATGATGGATTTTGAGTATTGTTATTGTGTAATTGGAGTGACTAATTAATCAGAGTAGACTGGGAGAAGCTGGTGGGTACCATCTAGTGGACTTTTCTTGATGCCCACAGCCTTCTTTCTCCATGCCCAGCATGTTTTTCAAGCTATGTCTTTTCTGAAGCATTGCAGTATTTTCAATGTAAAGATTGATAGCTGTAGTGAGGCATTGTGTCTTTTTCACGCTGCCTGTTCATCAAGAAATATGAAATGGTTGTTAGGTGTCTTTTAAGGTGCCTTATTCATACTATTCTGGACAAACCATTTATTGTGCCTCAGGTTTATAATTACAATAATGTTTCATGACATTGGAAACTATTGTGTTTATAGAAACATTTTCTGACCCGATTTTCCCTTTCTGAATGGAAGGTGCTAGAGTTGGTTACTCCTTTAATAACAATTTATTGACCCCTTTGCCTAATTAATCATCTGGTTGTTTGCTATTAATTAAGTCCTCTATTAGACGTGCTCTCGCTGTGGTGTGCCTTTGTGTTTTCTATAGCCTTTATAGGAAAATGATAGTTGCTGTAATGAAACTCATCCTGCATATCTTTGTACAGGTTGCGGCTGATCAGGAGCAAGGAGCATACTTTCTTCCTGAGTTTGCCCTTTCACCACAAGGAAGTTTCCTGGAAGATACAACTGGAGAGCAGTTTTTAACTTACCGCTATGATGACCAGGTAAGTCAATGTTTTTTTTACTTCATGAGAAATTCATTCCAATTGTCTTTGACATCATAAATGCATTCAGTCATAACAATTACTTAGGAAACATCATAACAATATAATAACTATCAGATTGTATTTGTATATACACAGTTATACATATATGTGTTGTGTTTTTCTGAATTATATGCAGCATAGTTGCTTCATGGTTGGCACTGTTTCTGGTTCCCATCTGTCCAAGGGTAACATGTACACATAGCTTCTAAGTTCTCCCTGGGTTTGCGTGTATCTCCAGAAACTTTGTTTTTGTACCATATGTCAAAAACATACAGTACTATGGGGTAATGTGATCCTATTGTGTGCATTGAAATTAGAAATTAGATTTTGATATCATTTAGGACTGAAACTAAAGTAATTAATGACTTTATTGGTATAAAATACTGCAGCATATATTTGTATTACTTAAGCAAGTAAAATAAATAATATGCTTATCTAACAAATTGGTCCCTGTGAATATTGGGAACAACATTTGGAGCCAGTGGTTGGAGAAGTACAGGATGGGTCATTTATATGGATGCACCTAAATAAAATGGGAATGGTTGGTGATATCAACTTCCTGTTTGTGGCACATTAGTATATGGGAAGGGAAAACTTTTCCAGATGGGTGGTGACCATAGTGGCCATTTTGAAGTCAGTTATTTTGGATTCAACTTCATTTTTTTCAATGGGAAGAGGGTCATGTGACACATCAAACATTCAGAATTTCATAAAAAAAACTATTGTTGGGTTTGGTTTTAACGTAACTTTAATCTTTCATGATTTATTTACAAGTTTATGATCACTTTTAAAATGTGTTCAAAGTCCTGCCCATTGTGTTGGATTGTCAATGCAACCCTCTTCTCCCACTCTTGACACACTGATAGCAACACTGCAGAAGAAATGCTAGCACAGGCTTCCAGTATCCGTTGTTTCAGATGCTGCACATCTTGTATCTTCACAGCATAGACAATTGCCTTCAGATGAGTGATGAGGCAAACGTTTTTGTGAATGGTGAAGTTAACAAACAAAACCACCGCTATTGGACTGACACTAACCCACAGTGGGTAGAGGTCTCCAAGACTTTTGGAACACAAAAATTTATGGTATGGTGTGGTATATGGGGTACAAAGATAGTGGGGCCATTCTTCATCAATGGAAACCTCAATGCCAGTGGATATCTGAAATTGCTACATGATTCAGATATCCAGTGGCATTGTCACTACCCGTCTGGAAACCCGTTTATTTAGGTGCATCCACATAAATGGCCCACCCAGTAATTGTTCACTGTCTTATTTGTCAAAGATGGCATGCATAACTAATTTATTAACATTTGTCTTCTTCATGGTTAAAGTGTTATTCCCAAAAATCCTTTGAAAAGGTTATAACTTACTACTCCATTCCGTGATCAGTATTGGTGAAGGTTCCAGATGATCCTGTAGTTATCACTAGTGATGAGCAAATGCTAAAGTATTCGGGTTTGGATTATTCGTACCGAATACTATGAACTATTTCAGTATCCATCATGAATAGCGAACCTAATGTAAATCTAAGTGGAATTTTTCTGGAAGATTTCCCTGAAAACTGTACGAGTACAACATTAAATTGCATTAGGTGCATGATTTGTGACGAATACTGGAATAATTCATAGTATTCGGTACAAATAATTCAAACCTGAATACTTTAGTATTTGCTCATCACTAGTTATCATCTATCATTTGACGTGGTGTCAGCTAGAGACGAGTAGATTGCTTCACTCACCTACTGGTGTACTGTCCAGGTCAATGATCTCTGGGAGTGGACTGGCGCTTTGCAATTTTTCTAGGCTTCCAGGTTCCCTGGTGCAGCATTTGATTCATCTGTATTACGATGCTGCAGCCTTGTAATTCATAAGTCGAGTCTAGGATCCTGGAGGGTCAGAAAATTTGGGCATCTCCTGTCCATGGTCAGAGAGCATTGCCCTTGACCATGGATCGCGGGATGTGTGAAGCGATCTGCTCATGTGTACTGACAACCTTTAACCTTGTTTATAACCCATTAAGCAGATACCTCCTTTTGCACATCCAATGTATGTAGTGATCTTCATATTTGTAAATTAACTGATTGGATGATGATCATTGTGGCTTGAAAACCTAGGATCATAACTCCATGGAAAACTTGGAGTTTGTTGTAAAGCCTAAAAATGTTAACTTAAAATGAAAACAGTAGAGCTGTAAATAAAGTCAGCAGATAACTAATACATAAGGAACTGGTGAATCGCCTTTGATGCTGGAAGCTGGTGAATCATTTTTCGATGACAAGTGCTTCTTCGGTGATATATGGGTACTATGGTAAATATTTGGATAGGATCTTTCGCATGTTCCTGGCTATGCGAGGAGATGTAGCTTTAAAGGCCTCTTGTATTGAGTGGCTAATTGAGGAGAATTAAATTAGGCAGTTTGTAATGAACAAGGCACATGAAATCCATATGACAAGAGCACCATGAAGCGCCAGCTTAAATTAAAAAGCGTATTATTATGTCTAGCAAGTATGAATTTGAGAAGATGGGATACACACAAAGTGACAAAGCCAGGAGGAGTATGAATCCTTCTTAATAGGTAAGTCACAAGTCAAGTTTGATGGACTTCATCATGCAGAAAAAAACATGAAATTGTAAATTACAACCAGATGTGTTCTAATAGAATCAGTAATAGGTATAATAGTAAAATAAGGTCCAAGGATATGTGTAAGGAAAAGTGATGAAAAAGACTTTACCAATAGTGAACATGTTATATATATATATATATATATATATATATATATATATATACAAATATTGTTGACTTAAAGGGATGTTCTCAAGAATGAAAGTTTTCTCCTATGCAGAGGATAAGGGATACTTTTCTGATCACTTGTGGTCTGACTGCCTTGGCCTCCACTAATTGCAGGAACTGAGGAGCTCTGGCTGAATGAAGTAAAAGTTGATCATGTGCACTACTTCTCCGGCACTCCTCAACTGAACAGTCATGGTTCTTGGAATCGATGGGCTCCACAGTGAGTGGACCCCCATGATCACTAAATCAATCCATTATCCTGTGGATAGAAACAAAAATATACACCTTAAAAATATTATTTTATTATATATACTTTAAAAGTCAAAATGATAAACCTCCATTTGGGGTACTTATTAAAATGATTATATACTATCCGGAAAAATTGTTCTATCTGCAAGGATCACTTCAATGGTTTTAATTTAAGAAATTAACATAATTATGTTCAAGACCCAAATGAAGCCCTAAAGGTTACCCTGCCTATCTGGGGAGGTTGGCACCCTATAAAATGGAAATGGTGTCCTCGATCAACACAGGCTGCTCTTAAATATACCCTGTTTTGCCCTATCTTGTCCAATAACATCAACAAATGTCAAGGGGAGATAGGGGTACAATTATATTAGCCTTTACTTCAATTTCAACAAAAGCACTGATATAGTAGTATAACCATTGATATATCTCACAAAATATCTCATTAATCATAGGTCCAAAACCATGATAATAATATTAAATAATATAGGCAACTTATTAATGTACCATCATATGGCCTATATGCATCGAAACCGATGTATCTTTTAAGGAAAAATACTTGACACGTTTCCCCTCTTATATTAGAAGTTCCTCAGTAGTATGCAATAGTAGGATAGTACGGTTTACCCTATATACAAATTATTATCATTACAAATGAAAACAATAATTCATCTAAAAAGTGGAACATTTAGTATAACACAAGGCATTCTGTATATGTGTGATAATACTTAACTATTATAAAAGTAATGATAAAGAGGTGGTGATATATAAGCAAAAGCCCAATAGTTTAATGATCCAAAGCAGGAATATAATAAATGTTTAGCCTGATATGTCAAAATGACATAGCGTCGCAACAATGGGAGCAAACAAAAGTTTGCAGGAGTAAGATACCCCTAAAGGAAGCGTGCGTCCTGGGCATGTAATACTGACGGCTTAAAAAAGCCACGCACCTGGAAATTTTCCAGTCATGTGCTCCATTTTGGACCATGTGAAGACGCCAAGTGGAAGTGAAATTTTTCGACTGCACAGAATGCAGAGCTTGTTACCTGACCCATGGGAGGGGGAAAGAGGGGGTTTAGGGGTCCATTTAGCTTACTCTCTTACCCATTCCTTTTCTCGAGGGCTGAGAGTTGATCGGGTTGAACACCACCAACTTTCTCCTGTCTTGAGTGTCCTTATAAACTGTTTTTGAACACCTCTAGTAAAATTATGTAACATTTCTGTCTTCTCATCATGATGTTTGTATTGTAGGTAATGTTGCTATTTTCATGCCTTATTCCAAGACTTAATTAATACTAGATGGTGGGCCGATTCTAACGCATCGGGTATTCTAGAATATGTATGTAGTTTATTTATGAAGATTTCAGAATAATGCAATGAATACACGATATCTATCTATCATCTGCCTATATGTCTATCGTATATGTATGCTATATTTATTTATCATCTCTCTATGCATGTTTATGAGTAACGTTCGTGACACTGACTGACAGCCTTGTAGACAGGAGTGAAGTTCGTCACACTGACTGACAGCCTTGTAGACAGGAGTGAAGTGTGTCACAGTGACTGACAGCCTTGTATACAGGAGTGAACTGTAACACACTGACTGACAGCCTTGTAGACAGGAGTAAAGTTTGTGACACTGACTGACAGCCTTGTAGACAGGAGTGAAGTTCGTCACACTGACTGACAGTCTTGTAGACAGAAGTGAAGTGCGTTACAGTGACTGACAGCTTTGTAGACAGGAGTAAAGTTTGTGACACTGACTTACAGCCTTAAAGACAGGAGTGAAGTTCGTCACACTGACTGACAGCCTTGTAGACAGGAGTGAAGTGCGTCACACTGACTGACAGCCTTGTAGACAGGAGTGAACTGCGTCACACTGACTGACGGCCTTGTAGACAGGATTGAACTACGTCACACTGACTGACAGCCTTGTAGACAGGAGTGAAGTTCGTGACACTGACTGACAGTCTTGTAGACAGGAGTGAACTGCGTCACACTGACTGATAGCCTTGTAGACAGGAGAGAAGTTCGTCACACTGACAGTTTTGTACAAAGGAGTGAAGTGCGTCACACTGACTGACAGCCTGGTATACAGGAATGAAGTTCGTCACACTGACTGACAGCCTTATATACAGGATTGAAGTTCGTCACACTGACCGACAGCCTAGTAGACAGGAGTAAACTGCGTCACACTGACCGACAGCCTTGTAAACAGGAGTGAACTGTGTCAAGCTATGACAATATCACAGCTGCGGCAACTAACGACATAAGTGGTATTTAAACCGCCCGCCAAGCCATGTGCCGTGTCTTTCATTGGTTGCTGCCAGCCGCAGCGACCAATGAGCAAAGCGGCATTCAAACCGCGCGCCAAGTCTCTCATTGGTCGCTGCGGCTGGCAGCCAATGAGCGAAGCGGTGCGTGTTTGAAAGCCGGGCGTCATTCAAATCACGCACCAAGCCGCGCACCGCGTCTCTGAATGAGAGAAGCGGCATTCTAACCGCACGCCAAGTCTCTTATTGGTCGCTGCGGCTGACGGCGACCAACCAGATAAGCGTCGCGCGGCTTGGCATGCAATTTGTATAGCGTGCAGTTTTCAAATATGAGCCGCTTCACTGATTGGTCACCGCCGGCCGTGGCGACCAATCAGGGACGTAGCGCAGCTTGGCGGGGGATTTGAATCCCGCTCGGGGTAGTACCGCAGCGAGTAGCCGGGAGATGAGCGGCTGACGCAGGTCATCTCCCAGCTGGCTCGCCTCGGACCTCTGTGCGGCATGTAGCCACGGCTCAGCTACTGCTGCACAGAGGTCAACGGCTTTAGCCGGTCATCTCCTGGATGGTTCTCCAAGGCCCTCCACGTATGGCTCTTTTGCATACGCTGCGCTCATTGGTCGCCTCGACTGGCGACGACCAATGAGCGGTGGCGAGCGATTTCGGCCTCAGACAGACACGATTAGGCAATTATATAGTAGATAATGCGGTACTCTCTTGTACTTTGTGATAAAGTGTTGTAGACTTTTGTAGTTAATTTGACTTGTTTTATGAGCTGCAGTGTAATGTTCTACCATGCCTTATAGCAGCCATGTTTTCTAGAAAGTTCCCAGAATAATAGAACGGAGGCTGTGCTCAGCAGCTGTGCATTTTCAGCTTTTGAACATTGTAATGGAATATAGTGAAAAGGGTTTTTATTCCATGTTTTTATTTCCCACTTTGTTGGTGGTTCGTCTTTTTTCTTACCTACCGCAATAATTTCTTTCCAAAATCACGCTACAAAGGATTGGTTTTCCTATAGAAATTAACAATTCGTATTTTCCTGACACTTGAGGTGTCGCTTCCAAGCTTTAAACTGTTCCATGCCTTAGACCACCATGTAGAGAGCTGTCAGAAGCCTTATGTAAGCAGCTTGTTCATGGGTTCTCTCGTAGTCGAATACGTTCTTGTGGTCAGATAAACCTGCGGGTATACACGGCTGCCATAGTGGCAGAGAAAAGTGCATTTAATCTTTTAATCTATGTTAGTGTTACCCTGTATTTACCTGTCATAGACCTGTATATAAAGTTTATTAAACCTTCTAATAGATTTGTGCAGAGTTATAGAGCACTTTATTAAACAGATAAAATGGTCTAGTAGTTTTATAAGCTCAGTTTGAAAGTAATAGCTTTTAATAAAATATCCCCAAAAAAGCTCATATTGCTGCTGACAACAGTTTTCCATATTGCAAATGATAGTTTACTTATTTTGTTAGAAATTTGATCTAAATTTGATAATCTACCCACATTGAATTCTTAGGGCATACTGCTCAATTTTCCTAAAAGAGAAAGCGGGACACACTTAACCATACCTATAGCCACACCAATTTACCATTACTTTCTTCCCTGGCACGAGGAGGTGTCAGAGGGGACATGGTGGCAGTGGAGGACATGCAGTAGAACACTTGGCACAGCAGGGCGTACACCTAAATTTGGTATTGTTCAGTTGTATCCTGGATAGTTGGAACCTATGGATTTATTTTTTGTTCATTATCTGTTCATTCACTAACTAGTTTCTTTGCGAGACAAGCTGTAGTTTCTGTTTGCATACCACTTTTCCAAATATGTCTGTAAAACTGCTGACCGCGTTTTTTTTGCGGCCGAAACTGCGTCAAGTGCCGGATCACGGGAATACCGCACTTGCCGCAAGCCCCATAGACCATGAATGGGGCTTGCCGCAAGTGTGCAGCAAGTGCGACCATTAGGCGATAGATGCGGTAAATCTGCTAGATCTGCCGCAATCAGCGAAAAATGCTGATGTGAAAGGGGCCTAATTGGTGCAGAAATGCAGAAAATCGGCAACATCATAAACTAACCAAACACTTCTTCTGGAAACATAGCATGAAAAACAAGCATCTTTGAGTCTGTAATAATAGTAGATCTATGGATGGGCATCCTCTACGGCAACTAAGGGAACCATGCTCCGTCTGCAGGGTTGGAGTGGCCCAGGTGATAGGGACCCTGGACTGAAGCGGAGGCAGGAGCCAGCTGGTAAGCCATGGAGTGGGCCACCCTTCCCCCCCGCTCCTCACTTGGCCCCAGCGGCACCCCCCCTGCTCCTTACCTGGCCCCTGGCTGTACCCCCCTGTACAGAGCGGACTGCCACCCAGGGCAAGTTCAGCTAGCCAGCCCCTGCCCCTCTGACACCTCCTCGTGCTAGGGTAGAAAGAGATGGTAAATTGGTTTGGCTATAGGTATGGTTAAGTGTGTCCTGCTTTGTCTCCAAGGAAAGTTGAGCAGTATGAAGAGACCTATGTGGATGGCACTATTACAATACATTACAGCCAACACTCTGTGTGCTGGTTTGTGACTTCTACTAGTAAATAGGACTTGTTAATACAGTATAGACAGAACTTCCTATATTATAGCTGTCCCTACAGTATGGATACTGCTAATGGTTGGGGTGACCTAGGCAGGTACCACTATGTGGTTATCACTACTGTATTGAGGTTTACACGTGATTTTTTGTAAATGCTATTATTTCTTTACTGCTGTAAAATCAATTTTCTCTGAAAGTCCCTGATATTGGCATATTAGCTTCTATTGTATTTGCAATTAGATTACTCACTATAGAAATACAAAGACACAGCATGGGGCAACTGCTATGTTACTGTGCCAGGATCTGTTTGCCACAGTATCTTAATATGCTGCAGATGGTATTAAAGGTGTTTTTGGCATAAGAAAGGTGACAGACGGTCTTGCCAGTATTACTAGCCAGAATGTACATGTGTCTCACACTAAGTAAATTTCATCCACTTTGTTCGTGCTCAGAACTTTACAGAGGAAAGAAAGGGGTAAAGATATCTGAGATCCACATAGGGGAAATAATACTGCATGGATTCCTCTGGAACAGACAGTCATTGGGATTATGCGTTGGGGTATAGCGCAGTAACTGACCAAAATTGGTGGAAAGTCAAACCGAATGAAAGTCATTCTGATGAAAAAGTGCTGAGAAGGGTTCATTTAAAGGAGTTGTCTCAAGTTCTTAAATTGGTAACATTTCAAAGTGCTTATAAAACAGCAATTTTGCAATGACCACATAAAAAATCCTCTCCGTTCTCAAGAAAGGGTGGATTTTTAGTTCATTAGTTTACTGGTTGTTGACTAGAGTACCGGCCACCCTAAGGTCTCAGAAGAGTAGCTAGGCAAGGAGCACATATATTGGACCTCTTGCAGAATCTATGCTTTATGTCCTGTTCATGCTGTTCTGAAGCTGGCAGGGTTTTCAGCAGGGCTGTGAAGTCGGTAAGCCAAACATCTGACTCCAACCTCTGACTCCTTAATTTCCCTGAATTCGACTCTGACTCCAATTCCACCAAAATAGACACCGACTCCGACTCCACCACCATGGCTGTGAAGTCAATAAGCCAAACATCCAAGTCTGACTGCTCAATTTCATAGAATTTGACTTCTCCAAAATGGACACTGACTCAGACTTCGACTCCACTCTACAGCCCTGGTTTTTAGATCGCTTCTCCGATGCTGCACAAGCAAATATACCTCTGTTATCTGCTGCCACCTTCCTGTCTGTTGTCCCCTGCACCAGTCTCTGCTGTTCACCCCCCGCATAGAGCAGTCACAGAACGCTCCTGTCGGGGACAGCATGGCTGGGTAATCGGAGCAGAGCGGAAGAGTGGTGGCTTCTTTTCCGCTCAGCAGAAGTGGGCGTATGGCTGACATCATGCTGATTGACTTCTCGCTACCTGATTGAGCGAGCTGGCTGTCAATCAGCATGACATTGGCTATATGCCCATCTACAAAGGGGAGATGCCGCCTCTCTATAGACGTGACATCACCGGAAGTGACAAAATCTCTGACAGGAGCGGTCTCAGACTGCTCTGTGTTGGCATTATTCAGCGCTGGGCACAACAGGCAGGCAGGTGCCAGTTATCTCCCTGTTAGTGCTTAGGCACAATATACAGTCATGGCCAAAGGTTTTGAGAATGATACAAATATTAATTTTTACAAAGTCTACTGCTTCAGTTTTTCAAATGGTAATTTACATATACTCCAGAATGTCATAAAGAGTGATCAGCTTAACAGCAATTACTTGCAAAGTCAATATTTGCCTAGAAAATGAACTTTAACCCCCAAAACACATTTCAACATCATTGCAGTCCTGCCTTAAAAGGAGCAGCTAACATCGTTTTAGTGATTGTTCCATTAACACAGGTGTGGGTGTTGATGAGGACAGGGCTGGCGATCAATCAGTCATGAGTAAGTAAGAATGACACCACTGGACACTTTAAAAGGAGGCTGGTGCTTGGTATCATTGTTTCTCTTCAGTTAACCATGGTTATCTCTAAAGAAACACGTGCAGCCATCATTGCACTGCACAAAAATGGCATAACAGGGAAGAGTATCGCAGCTACAAAGATTGCACCTCAGTCAACAATCTATCGCATCATCAAGAACTTCAAGGAGAGAGCTTCCATTGTTGCCAAAAAGGCTCTAGGGCGCCCAAGAAAGACCAGCAAGCGCCAGGACCGTATCTTAAAACTGTTTCAGCTGTGGGATCAGACTACCAGCGGTGCCGAGCTTACTCAGGAATGGCAGCAGGCTGGTGTGAGTGCTTCTGCACGCACTGTGAGGCGGAGACTCTTTGAGCAAGGCCTGGTTTCAAGGAGGGCAGCAAAGAAGCCACTTCTCTGCAGAAAAAACATCAGGGACCGACTGATATTCTGCAAAAGGTACAGGGAGTGAACTGCTGAGGACTGGGGTAAAGTCATTTTCTCTGATGAATCCCCTTTTCCATTGTTTGGGACATCTGGAAAACAGCTTATTCGGAGAAGAAGAGGTAAGCGCTACCACCAGTCTTGTCTCATGCCAACTGTAAAGCATCCTGAAACCATTCATGTGTGGGGTTGCTTCTCAGCCAAGGGAATCGGCTCACTCACAGTCTTGCCTAAAAACACAGCCATGAATAAAGAATGGTACCAGAATGTCCTCCAAGAGCAACTTCTCCCAACCGTCCAAGAGCAGTTTGGTGCCCAACAATGCCTTTTCCAGCATGAAGGAGCACCTTGCCATAAAGCAAAGGTGATAACTAAATGGCTCAGGGAACAAAACATAGAGATTTTGGGTCCATGGCCTGGAAACTTCCCAGATCTTAATCCCATTGAGAACTTGTGTTCAATTATCAAGAGACGGGTGGACAAACAAAAAACTACAAATTCTGGCAAATTGCAAGCATTGATTATGCAAGAATGGACGGCTATCAGTCAGGACTTGGTCCAGAAGTTGATTGAGAGCAGCCAGGGAGAATTGCAGAGGTCCTGAAGAAGAAGGGTCAACACTGCAAATATTGACTTGCTGCATTAACTCATTCTAACTGTCAATATAACCTTTTGGTACTCATAATATGATTGCAATTATATTTCTGTATGTGATATAAACATCAGACAAACACAAATAAAAACCAGAGGGCAGCAGATCATGTGAAAATATCATTTTGGTGTCATTCTCAAAACTTTTGGCCATGACTGTATATATACAGTATATATATATATTTTTTTTTTTTAAACCCAGATATCCTCTTTAATCAAAATGAGCTTAAGTACAGTGTGATGGCCAGGCATGCATGGCTTCCAATGGCATTTGGTCACTAGTGTTTGTTGATGATGTGACTAAAGACAGAAGCAGCTGGATGTAAGGGGGTGCTGAACAGAAGAAGAGTGCAGCCAACACCTCAAAGTATTCACACGTAAACATTACTTTCTGCTGGTTGGATAGAACAGGCAAGAACTGAATAATAGAGAATATGTTTCCTCAAGAGAAGAGATTGAAGGGGAAACTGTGTCTCAATTACCAAATATAAAAGGCTGGGATGACAAAAGGGGGGAGTTGACGCCAAGACTTTGAAGGGAGCAGACCTGCGAGCAGTGAAGCGAGCTTATAGCTGCCATTTCTGTAAAAGACACAGTTAATGATCCAATATCTCAGAAAGACTGAATACTGAACATCAACTCCTTAAGCAATCCAAATACCGAACACTGACTCCTGAAGGAACCTGTACACTAAAGACTGAATGACATTGCCAGAAGATCCGAGTGAGATGGGCCATTGCTTCCTACCTGGACGTATAGTACTCAGTAGGGAAGTTATTAACTAAAAATTGGACTTGTGGCTTAGCGGGTTATGCTATAGTCTTATTACAGCCTATGTTTTGAAAGAATACATTATTTAGATGAGTTGGATTGTGAGTAAAGCTAAGTTAACCTTATTAAGATCCATTAATCAGTGTCATAAGGAAACAAGCATACAAATATTGCAAAAAGAACTTGTATATCTCTTACTGTGTAATAATCTGTTTTGTTTTTTTTTGTAATCACTTTTGCTGATCTCTAATTTTACCTACCATCGCTACTTCTTTGTTTTTGTAAATTAAATTGCTGTTGTGAAACACCGCTGAGTCGCCTTTACTCCTCAGGGCCTGTTTACATGTACAGGGCTATACTTTTTGCTCAGATTCAACCAAATGCAGCAAGGATGATTGGACGGCTCTTCACAGACAGATGGAGAATGACCCAAAACATACTGTGAAAACAACCCGGGAGTTTAGGGCAAAGAATATTGTGCATTGGCCAAGTCAATTGCCAGATCTCAACCCCATCGAGCATTTTACATGCTTAAGCTGAGGGCAAAGCTTTTTTACTTGTGAAGAGTTACACACCAATCTGGCACGCCAGTAATGAGGAGACTTAAAGCCGCAATCATGGGCGGATTAAGAGTAGCCAGGGCCCCGGGCTGTTTAAAAGGTCGCCCCAAACCCTAAATACTATGTGACATGTCACATGATCAACTTTTGAAAGGTCATGTGATAGGTCACGTGATTAGCACACAGTCAGATCCATATAGGCAAAAAAGGGATTAGTGACAGATGTAACCACCTAACCCCCAGCACACAGAAGAAGGCCACACACAGCAGGAGGTCAGCCACACACTTTCCCCAGTACACAGCAGGAGGTCGTACTAAGCCCCCAGTGCACACCAGGAGGCCACACACAGCAGGAGGCGGGCTGCACATAACCCCCAATACACTTCAGAAGGCTGCAAACAGCCCCCAGTACACAGCAGGAGGCCACACACAACCCCCAGTACACAGCAGGAGGCTTCACACACAGCAGGAGGCTGGGAGTAAACAGCCCCCAGTACACAGCAGGGGGCCACACACAACCCCCAGTACACAGCAGGAGGCTTCAAACAACCCCCAGTACATAGCAGGAGGCCGCACACAGCCCCTAGTACACAGCAGGAGGTCGCACACAGCCGGAGGCCAGCTGCACATGGCCCCCAATACACAGCAGGAAGCCGCACACAGCAGGAGGCCGGCCATAGACAGCTCCCAGTACACAGCAGGAGGCCGCACACAGCCCTAGTACACAGAGGGAGGCAGGACGCACACAGCCCCCGAGACACAGCAGGAGGCCGCACACAGCAGGAAGCCAGCCACACCCCCCCAATACACAGCAGGAGGCCGTACTAAGCTCCCAGTACACAGCAGGAGGCTGCACACAGCAGGTGGCCAGCTGCACATAAACCCCAATACACTGCAGAAGGCTGCAAACAGCCCCTAGTACACAGCAGGAGGCCGCATACAACCCCTAGTACACAGCAGAAGGCTTCAAACAACCCCCAGTACATAGCAGGAGGCCGCTCACAGCCCCTAGTACACAGCAGGAGGCTGCACACAGTCCCCCTGTATTACAACAGAAGCTCACACACACAACCCCCTGTATTACAACAGGAGCTCACACAAATAGCCCCCTGTATTACAACAGGAGCTCACACACAGCCCCCAAAGTTAAAAAAACAAGTTCAGCCCATGTGGCTAAACGCATGCGCCTGCAATCCTCACAGCAGTAGTGGGTGCTGTGAGGAGAGTCACCCTTCTAGGCTAACACAACTTCCAGCGTTCACCACTGCTACTAAACGGGTGTTGGATTTAGCCCCCTGTGCACCCCAGCGTGTCCCAGCATAGCACCCTACTGGAGAAGCCGGCCCACCAAAGCACACTCTGTCCGTATATGACTTCTCTCACCATGTGCCTGTAGTAATGTAGAACACAGCCGACTGCATGTCCCGGAAACATTGCAGGGACAGATCCTGGCTGCAGGGGCACTGCTGGGTGCAGTAGTTCTGCCAGTGACTCAGGCTGGAGTGAAAAGAGTGGTCTTCAGGTTCCTTATCTCCTGTCATTTTCTCTCCAGCAGCCTAAATTCCAGACAGGTTAGCAGTACACCGCCAGTCAGGCCCATATTCATGTTTTTACCTGTGTGACATCTTAAGAGGAGGTCAGATCAAATGAAAGCTGGCTAGGTGACTCCGAGCAGCTCCTCTTTGGTACAGAGAAAGGTAGCCATGTCTCCTCCAGATAGTGCACCCGGCACCCGCGCTCTTTATGCTACGTCCTGCTGAACGTCCTGATGTCCATGAAGCAGGGCGACAGCGACGGCAGGCGGCATCTATGAAATTAGTGTTCCTGCTGATTATAATGGGAGCAATTTACTTTTTGGACCCTGGGGAAAACTAGAGCCATGGGCCCTAGGCGGTGGCCCAGATTGCCTTCATTATAATCTGCCACTGGCCACAATGCTCATCTGAAAAATATGCAAATTGTCTCTTCAGAGAGGAAGGAGACTTGACCTCTAGTGCCACCTAATGGAAAATCAGATCAGAACCTCAATTTGCAGACATGGTGTTTAGGGATGATTGCCTGTCATCAGCCAGATTAGATCTCATTCTTTGTCCTGATCAAGGGAAATCATCCCCAAACACTGTGTCTTCAAATTGAGGTTCTGATCTGGTATAAATCTGGTCCTATGGTAAGGCTCGTTAAAAGTTTATTTTTTTTACTTTTTGGATTGCTACTTTCAATAGATGGCACTATATTTGAAGTCTGCTTCCCCTCTGAAGAGACAACTTGCACATGCTGAAGCTAAAACTCAAGGTGGAAATGCCCACAAACAAGCAACAACTAAAGTCAGTTGCAGAAAAGGCCGGCAAAGCATCACAAAGCAGGAAACCCAGTTTTTGGTGACGTCTGTGTTTTCAAGACTCGCAAAAGATTCTCTACAAAGTATTACAAATGGACATTTTATATATGATAATGTATATTTGTCCAATTACTTTTCAGCCACTGAAATTAGAAGCCTTTGTAGAAAAATGGTTGCAATTCCTAAACATTTCACAGAATATTTTTGTTCAACCCCTTTAATTAAATCTGAAAGTCGGCACATCACCTACATCTTAGTTGCTTCATTTTAAATACAAAATAGTGGCGTGCAGAGTCCCAATCACCCAACTGCATGTAGCTAAACAGCACTTCACCATGTGGTCAGACATATTGCCTATAAAACTGCAATAAACCACAGTTAATTAGAAAACTGAGCCAATCTCCATGTTAGCTCAATTACGGCTGTACGGTAGGTGCCATGGCCATCCTCCAAGTGTAAACCCACCATAATTTAACTTGTGCTGTAAATGTAACACTGAGCACCTGTGTGTCCATGACATAACCAGGACAGAATTTTATCACAATAACTGTTCCCATTAAATGACTTCTAGTAAAAAGCTAGAATACTGTGAAGACTTATTACAGACATGTATAGTATACAAGGGCATAACTACAATAGGTGCCTGGGTTGCAACTGCACCTGGGCCCTTGAGCCTAGGGGGCCCCAAAAGTCCCTTTGGCCTATAGCCAAAGATTATTGCCATTAAAGAATTGCAATAATTGGGGACCCATTGGAGCTTTCGCATCGGAGCCCATGAGCTTCAAGTTACACCACTGATAGTATATCAATGTATAGGCTTTCTATGCTGATACCTTCTTAAGTAGAAAACAAAGGCTAACACTTTACCTCAGAAAATCTGATCTAGGTATACAAGAGCATGCTCACAGTGATGTAATCTACAAGGTGATTCCAGATCCCAGTAGTGTGTCATGGTTGTATTACATGGCAGATCTCAGCGTACTGTGCTGGCTTGTTACCTGCAGGTCATTAAACTGTAATCCCCCTTGCTCCCTTCTATTATAACAATGTAAGGTTACAGAATGCACAAAACACTACATGCCACAGTAAAGTTTGAGAAAACTCTTTATGTGTTCACAGATGCTGTAAATTATAGGGATCATTATTGCATGATTGCCTTAAATTTGCCAGTGAATGTGCGTCACTGCTTCAGCGCTATCAATCAACAAGCAGAAAGATTTTACAGCCTGTTGAGTCCTTTCTGTCTTTTATGTGGCTGAAACCTCCAAAGTACAGGCTACACAAGCGTAATTATTGTTTCTACTTGGGAGGCAACTGATACGAAGAATGCAGGTTAGTAGTTATTGGGCTCACATATTCTTTAATCCCACTAATACCCTATATATGATTATTTCCATAGTTCATCTGCTAGATATATTATGCTCCTGACCTGTATGGGTGAACATGGAGCCCGTTGGATTTTCCAGTGGAACTTGTTTGCAAGCAGCATATCTAGGGATAAGAGCATACAGTTTAGCGCTTCGAAGCCTGTGGACACACTGCATGTAGCATTTCTCTCATTTTAGTCCTGGTTTCCAAAGTATACTTTGATACACTTTGATTTATTTACTATGTTGAATACGAATTAAGTCATCGATAGAAATGCGACTCTCACAAATCAGAGGTTGCTCAAAGTGATTCAGATTCAGAAAAAGGACTTGGTGTTCCAATGTAGATGCTGAATACAGGGAGTCTCCACCCTATAAACATCTAACTTAAGTACAACCCATAGTCACAAATATCAGATGTTTAGAAATTCCATCTAATTTACTAACCTCATCACTGACCTCCCTGGCCACCTCTTCTTTTCGCCGTCATGCAGCTCATCTCTGGGCTGTTCACCATAGACCAGGCGACTTGGTGCGTTTAGGCTGGAGCTCACTGTTCATAATGCCAAATTGTTATTGCAAGCATATGACATACAGGAAGCTTATTTTTCAAGGAATACCTCTCCGTCTGGTCAGCTTTTTTCCACCATCACGTGCTGTATCTCCAAGACTTCTGGTCGCATCTAGGCACTGGAGGTCACTGCCATCATAGTGTTTGCACAGTAACAGCTGAGGCCTTAATGCAACTGAAAATCCTTGCATATAGAGAAAAGGTCAGTATATGGGATGTGCCTAATGATGGAAATAAGAGGACCGGATGGCAGGTGACAAGCAGCAGGGCCGCCAGAGTGGTTAGCAGTGAGGTGAGATTTTTTTTTTACCCGGGTCATGTTTTAACTGACATACATATCCTGGTTACAAACAAAGGCACAAAATGTCTCTAGCTCATAACCTGGGGACTGCCTGCAACATGATTTAATTGTAAGCAATTTATAGTAGTAAATAAATGTTGTTTAATATTGACAAAATGGGCCTTCCTTAGATAGATGGCTTGCTGATATCGTAGGTGATAACAGGCAACCCCATTAAGAAATCCAAAGTAGTACATATCACGAAGCAATCACTGATCTCAAGGAGACCAGTCCAAGAAAACACTGCTGGCAGCCGGCTAAAGCGCTCTACACAGTGAATTCCTAGGCGCATTACTATTTGCAAAGTAGTACATATGACATTTGTCAAATGTCGAGATTGCAGATAGGAAAGTTGAACAGAAGTCAAGAGGTAAATGCTGAAAGGGACATGACAACAACCATACATACAAACATACCATTTTGGATTGCTTAAAGGGTTGGTTAAAACACATTATCACCCGTCTATAGGATAGGTTATAACTTTCGAGTGAGTGTCCCACCGCTTCTGCCCTGACCAATTAGGAGATTGGGGAATTTTTATCCTCTATAAGATGTTGTGGTAGGTCAGATGCCCAACTGCCTCTACTTTTATCTTCTGTTTGGGTTGCTGGAAAAACTTAGCACAGCAATGGCACTACAGAGACTAAATGGAGCGTAGAATTAGCATGCGATCCGCCGCCTGTTATAGGCTAATGAGGATATATATATATATATATATATATACCGTATATACTTGTGTATAAGCCGAGTTTTTCAGCCCAAAAATTGGGCATGGAGGACCTGTGCTGCTGTATACCCCCTGGGGCTGCTGTATACCCCCTGGGGCTGCTGTATAACCCCTGGGGCTGCTGTATACCCCCTGGGGCTGCTGTATTACCCCTGGGGCTGCTGTATTACCCCTGGGGTTGCTGTATTACCCCTGGGGCTGCTGTATATACCTCTGGGGCTGCTGTATATACCTCTGGGGCTGCTGTATATACCTCTGGGGCTGCTGTATACTACCACTGGGGCTGCTGTATTACCACTGGGGTCTGCATATACCACTGGGGAGGCTGCTGTATACCACACTGCTGGGGGCTGTATACCTGTGCTGGGGTCCACCCTCGGCTTATACACGAGTCAATGGGTTTTCCCAGGTTTTGGGGGCAAAAGTAGGGGGGTTGGCTTATACACGGGTCGGCTTATACACGAGTATATACGGTATATATATATATATATATATATATATATATATATATACACATATCTATTTTATCAATTATTTTGTATTGATCCAAATTTCCAAACACTAGCTTATATCATAAAGAGCTGCATTCACATTCTGCTAGCTGGATTGTCACAATACTATAAGTTATACAAAGTATTTAGTTTATGAAGAAATCAGATGGCACTCACCAAGTTGTAGTTGCTGTGCAAAAACATTTTTCCGTTGTTCCAGGAATTTTTGGTTACATTATTGCAGGGAGGGGAGGTGGTGCAGGGCAGACGACGGGCGCCCCGTTTTGCAGATTACTGTAATTACTGTAATCTGTGAAACGGGGCGCCTGTCGTTCACCCTGCACCACCTCCCCTACCTGCAATAATGTAACCAAAAATTCCTGGAGCAACGGAATAAAGTTTTTGCACAGCAACTACAATTTGGTGAGTGCCACCTGATTTCTTCATAAACTTGATATTGCTCTCAATCTACCAGTCCATGCAACACCTCGTTACCACTTCGCTGAAATGCTGTTGTGAGAAGTTTGGCCCAGTAAGGGTTAAGCCTATATAGTACCTAGTGCTCGGTTTTGCAATCTTTTAACAAATACAAAGTATTTTCTACATTATTTTCTCTGTACGTTAGACTTGTTTTTATGTGAATTGATGTTCTAATGTGTTCTTTGGACGATCCAAAGTTAGTAAACTTCATGAACCAGAACCTAATCCTACAAAAGTGTGATTGATGGGTAAATGATGCCAGTGCTGTCATGGCTTAGTTGTGGATAGGAATATTTTGAATTCTCTAAAGAGGTCAGAGGACAAAAGAAAAGGGTAAAATTTAAGGGAGAACAGGACAACTTTATCATGGCAACATCATCCCAGGAACAAATATCCAAATTATAGCTTTATGGTGTCATTAACATAAAATGCTCTTCATTTTCTTTACTCACTTTCCACATTGATGTAATTGAAAGTCATTGGATTCTAAATTCTTACATATCACTAATAGCAACTGAAAAAGACCCATAAATATGTCCTGATTTGTTACCGTGGAGCTTTCAATCTTTGTCTTATGACATAAAGACTTATTTTCCATCATTTTTTTAATGGAAAATTAAACTAAATCCTTATGAATTATATATTTTAAATGGCTTATTGTCTAACATGTAGTTAAGTCTAATTTGTCACCATAATTCCCCAATTTACCAATAGTATTAGATTGGCCAAACATACAAGTAGTTTCTACTTTTACTTATAGTTTGTAAAAAAATTGTTGCTTTGAATTTACTTGAGTTAGAAAAATAATGGATTTATCACAACTGAATTTTACAGTTTATGCAGCTTTTTTACGTTCACTTTGTCAATGACCTCGGCTCAAAGTGATCACCTCATCATTTTCTCCTTACACTTGATCTTGGCTGTATCTTTCTCTGACTCCTCCAAGTTGTTTTGCTGGTATGAGTGGAAATAGAGTTAAAGGGAACCTGTCACCAGTCACCAATATAAAGTGCAGCCACCACCTTTAAGGCTTCTTTTACAGTATTCTAATAAGCTGTATGTAAGTTACCAGGAAAGCAAAGCAAAAGAGCTTTGATGACCTAAAATTATAGCCGGCACATGTGCATTACAGCACTTTGGTCAGTACGCCTGAGCAGGAGCAGAAATAGGAGAGAGTGTGTGGATGACATAAAACCCATGATCCACATGAAACAATCAGGAGGACCATGATTGAGATGAGAGAGGAGGCGCTGAATTAAGACCAGCAACAGCCATCAGACCGGACCCCATCATTTGGGGTATAATAAACAGTAATTTTTGTACTAAGCAGTGGGTATTTGGGACTTACATACCCTTTACTAGAATATTTTTAAAGAGGCCTTAAATGTGGTGGCTGTACTTTGTACCTGGTGGGAGGTTCCCATTAAAGATAAATACCTGGGGCATAGCTAGAATATTCAGGGCATCATAGCAATCTTTGGAATGAGCATTTTTCCAAACTTTAATAGTGCTGAGGGAGATATTTGTCTTTCTATTTTGTGGCCCCTGCAGTCGGAATCTCACAATCTACTTAAGCAATAAGCAGAGAAAATTGGAGTAATACACCAAGTGCCTCTCTTGTCCTTTCATTGTACGTCCTATAGTGGCATGCTGCCGCCACTGTAGCATACTTGGGCAAAGAAGGACTTTTGTTTTGATTGACCAGTGTCCTGGTTCCCCTATATTTCGAGGCCCTAAAGAAGCATCTACAATTGTATTTTTGCCTCTAATAAAGTCTCTGTACTGTATCTTAGCTTGTATATGTCTAATTTTATTTATTCCAAGTCCATAGCTCCTAACTGTCCCAATTTGAGGGGTCAGTCCTGCTGTCCCAGCACACCAGGACTTTTATCCCAACTTTACTCTCTTTGCCGCCTCTGTAGCTGCTCCTTCTCCTCGTTTGGCGGGCCTAACTATTTTCTACACATGTACATAAATTAAAAAAATAATTTCTTATGCCCGAATAATCAAACTGCAATCTCCATGTTTGCAGGCAGTTGCTCTAGCTATAAGTTGTATTGTAGGAAGTGAACCCAGAAGCAGATTACACAGGACATATACGGTAGATATATCTGTGTATAGCAGTCTATTTCTATTTCCCTGTATTCTAGAGGTTAAGAAAATGTCAGGATTTTTGTTCCTATGAAAGGAATAAAAAAAAAATATGAAACAATTGTAAAAATGTATTTTTACTTTTTTTACTTTTTTGGGAGTTTCCCTGAGAGTTGAGCCCACAACCGCTATAAGCAACAGCTAAAAACAGAAGCTAAGTTACATACAGTCATATGAAAAAGTTTGGGCACCCCTCTTAATCTTACTCTTTTTTTTTTTTCCATTTTTTTTGCAACATCTATTTCAGTGTGATATATGTAATAACTGATGGACACAGTGATATTTCAGGATTGAAATGAGGTTTATTGTACTAACCGAAAATGTGAAATATGCATTATTTCAAAAATTGACAGGTGCAAAAGTATGGGCACCCTTCTGATTTTCATGATTTGAATACTCCTAACTACTTTTTACTGACTTACTGAACCACTAAATTGGTTTGGTCACCTCATTGAGCTTTGTACTTCATAGCCCAGTGTATCCAGTGAGAAAAGCTATTTCAGGTGTCCACTTGCAAGTTGTTATCCTAGTTGCATCCTCTCTGAGGAGTGGCATCATGGGCTCCTCAAAACAGCTCTCAAATGATCTGAAAAAAAAGATTGTTCAACATACAGTAGTTGTTCAGGGGAAGGATACAAAAAGTTGTCTCAGAGATTTAACCTGTCAGTTTCCACTGTGAGGAACATAGTAAGGAAATGGAAGACCATAGGGACAGTTCTTATAAAGGTCAGAAGTGGCAGGCCAACAAAAATATAAGAAAGGCAGAGAAGAAGAATGGTGAGAACAGTCAAGAACAATCCAGTGTTAGCAAAGGGAGGAAGGAGGAGAGAGCTGCTGAGAGGGAGTGCATAATTACATTACAGTTTATACAGTAGACACACTACTCTTGTTTGCTTATAATGGACAGAACTAATCCAGGAGCTCCCTGCAGGGTCTGACAATGCTGATAACATGGAAACTACAAATGGTGCAATAATGATTTTACATGTTATTAAAAGGTCTGCCCAGGCCCTCTTTAAGGGTAATATTAGTATCATACTGAAAAATGACCTGACAGTGTCCCTTTAAGTGCAAAATCAAAGCTTTCTTTACTCTACAAACAAGATTAAAAACACTGCTTCACATTTGCAACAATACTGTATGAAATAAGAGGGTAAAAGCATAAAAAATGCAGCAAAAATACAAGAACTAAAGAAGATAGTTGTTGCTTAGTTTTGCTGTGGACACTGCAGAAAGCTAAAAACACAATACTTATGCATGATGTGAACATGGTCTTATACACTCCAAAAAACCTAGATGTCATAAAGTAAAGGCTACACCAAGATGACAAAGGTATGTCTGGTATGACTATAAATGAATGAACAAAAAATAAATCCATAGGTCCCAACTGGAGATGAGCAGGATGCACAGATGACGTTGAACCAGCCCTGACTAATCAAAAGCCACACTGGAAATGCCAGAAAATAAATGAAATGTAGTCTTCCATCCAGCTGCCAGTAACCACTGATCTGGATGCTGAACCGAAGTCCCATGGATCAATCCACTGATTTGTAGTTGTGTCACCCCAGGGCCATACTTGGAACCGGGCTATTTAGCAGTTCTAGGGAGTCACAGGGGTCGAGACCCGGCTTCCGTGACCCTGGATTCAGTTGTAAAAGGCAGTTCTTGGCTAGTGTAAGGAAAGGGGTGATTTATAAGGGAGTTATTTGTAAAGCCACCCGTGGTTTGAGGCTATGGGTTGCCACCGCTGCTGCAGAACCTCTGGGGATGATGGATGGGCAGCTAGGATGGAGCGGCTCCCCATGGGCATAGCAGATTCCCAGGGCAGTGGATGTTGGAAGGGTGTGGGATGCAGGATGGAGGTGCGCATTAACAGACAGACTTACATTTTGTTGATTCCTCAGTTTCTTTATTGGTAAGATTGGTTCCACACAGATGCTGTTCTGCTAGTCCGTGTAACCTGGGATCAACTCTGGGATTCTTGTTCTCCACACCCGGCAAGTTCTGAGGCCTCCCTGCTGCGCTTTTTCCTGTCGGTCCCTGTGGCTGCTTGAAGCTGAGCTGTGGCCCTCTCTCTCCCTCTCCTGCACATGCCAGTATGACAGGCAGCACAAGTCCATGAGCTTCTGTAGGAAGTCGTGGCCGACACCTGGCGTAATCCCCAAAAGGCCCCGTGTAGGTTCCGGAGAACCGGAAGAGGAACCCTCTAGAGAGGATCAGTGGGAGCTGGCTGAGGGCTCTGTGCATGGGAGCACTGCTGGGAAGTAGGAAAGAGAGCATGGTGAGGGACAAGAGAAAGGAAACGGCAGGCATCCCACCGAGGGTCCCAAATAGGACGTCCCGGTCCCCTGGTGACTACCCAGGCCAGCTGAGCCTATGAGAACTGTAACATCTGTAAGCTGCCTGAAGTGTTACCAGTAAAACCCGTACAGATCTAAAAACTGTGTGGTGTACTTTATTTGCCTACTCCTGAGGAGCCGCACACTTGTTCCTGTGTTAAGACTGTGACAGGGCCGCTGAATGAACTGCTTCCCAGTGTAAATCCCTATTCACCACAACTGCCCCAGGGATCCCGATCCACCCACAGGGAGCATTACCAATTAGCTGCATCATCATCACCCCGCAGGTCTGCAAGCAGCGCCAGTATTATTACCGGGAACCGTAGGTGGCGTCACAAACACTTGATATTTTTATTTTTCCCCCTTTTTTCAGCGACCCGCAGGACCACAGAACTGTCAATAGGCCCCGTGATATCCCCGTGAACTACAGCCCAGGACCGGGTACCCTACGGCCCTGGAGTGGGTCATAAACATGTCAACTCGTACATGATTTGCAGAAATTTACAACTATTTATATCAAGATTCATTACGGGAAAAAGACATGTCACCACTAAACTCATTTTCTGCGCAGATCATTTTGAACCAGGCCACTAAAGTTGATATAGACCATAATTCAGACCCCGAACCTGAAAATAATATTGTCATATCCCATACCAGACCCTAGAATGCATTTAGTTGGAAACAATGTTTTACTAGCAAACAAAATTGACTAAGTAGCAAAAATATGCCTCACAGTGGGATAAAAGTTGAGCTGTGTTCACACTGAGCATTTTGCAGAATTTTATCTGCAGCCAAAACCTGCCCTCTGGTTAGTTATAATAATTATTATTTATTTATAGAGCACCATTCATTCCATGGTGCTGTACATGAGAAATGGTTACATACAGACAAGTTAGAAATACAATGAATAAAGTGACAGACTGATACAGAGGGGAGAGAGGACCCTACCCTTGCAGGCTTACATTCTACAGGGCAATGGGGAAGGAGACAGGTTGGGTCTGCTTGGGTGGTGCTGGAGTGCCAGGTCCGGTAGTGTGGAGCTGCGGGTCCAGTGGTGTTGAGTCGGCACTGTTGTCATTGCAGGTTGTAGGCTGTTCTGAAATTATGGGTTTTCAGGTTCTGCTTGAAGGGGACAGTCGTACGTGATGCAGTGCAGAGTTCCAGAGGATGGGGGATGCTCGGGCGAAGTCTTGCAGGCGGTTAGATGAGGAACGTACAAGTGTGGAGGAATTAAAAAGGAGGTCTTGGGAGGATCGAAAATTACGAGTTGGATGATATCGGGAGATTAGTTCAGAGATATATGGGGGACAGATTGTTGATGGCTTTGTAAGTCAATGTTAGTATTTTGAATTGGATACGCTAGTAAATTGGGAGCCAGTGGAGGGGAGAAGTGGAGGAATAGCGAGGAGAGAGGTGGATTAGTCGGGCAGCAGATTTAAGGACAGATTGAAGTGGTGCAAGAGTGTTAGCAGGAAGGCCACAGAGTAGGAGGTTGCAGTAGTCAAGGCGGGAGATGATGAGGGCATGCATGAGTAGTTTAGTAGATTGGGGGTTGAGGAAGGGACGGATTCTGGCAATGTTTTTGAGTTGGAGGCGGCAGGAGGTGGCAAGGGCTTGGATGTGCAGCTTGAAGGACAAGGCAGAGTCAAGTGTTACTCCGAGGCAGCGGACTTCAGGTAAAGGGCAAAGTGTGATGTCATTTATTGTGATAGATAAGTCGGGCAAGGAAGGTGTGTGAGATGGGGGAAAGATGATGAGTTCAGTTTTATCTACATTAAGTTTTAAGAAGTGGGAGGAGAAGAAGGAGGATATGGCTGATAGACACTCCGGGATTCTGGACATCAGAGAGGTGACATCTGGACCAGAGAGGTAGATCTGAGTGTCATCAGCGTACAGGTGATACTGGAAGCCATGGGACTTTATGAGTTGTCCGAGACCAAGAGTATAGATTGAAAAAAGGAGGGGCCCAAGGACAGAGCCTTGAGGGACCCCAACAGAGAGGGGATGGGGTGAGGAGGTTGTGTGGGGGTGGGAGACACTAAATGTGCGGTTGGAAAGATAGGAGATCCAGGAGAGGGCAAGGTCAGTGATACCAATGGAAGAGAAGATCTGTAATAAGAGGAAGTGGTCTACTGTGTCGAATGCAGAGGACAGGTATAAAAGGAGGAGGACAGAGAACTGTCTGTTAGCTTTGGCCGTGAGTAAGTCGTTAATAATTTTGGTCAGGGCAGTTTCAGTAGAGTGGTGAAGGCGGAAACCGGATTGAAGGTCGTCAAAGAGAGAGTTGGATGAGAGGTGGGATGAGAGTACAGTGTGGACATGCTTTTCGAGGAGTTTGGAAGTGAACGGAAGCAGAGATATGGTCCAGTAGCTGGATGTGGAAGTGGCTTCTTTAAGATAGGTGTAATTGTTGCATGTTTGAAAGCAGAAGGAAAAGTACCAGAAGTTAGTGATAGGTTGAAGAGGTGGGTTAGGGCTGGGATAAGTGTTGTGGTGAGGATGGGGAGGAGGTGGGATGGGATAGGGTCCAGTGCACAAGTGGTGAGGTGCAATCTGGAGAGGAGGTCTGCAAGTTTTCCTTTAGTGATGGTTAGGAGGAGAGTTAGTGGGGGAGAGGATTGATCCGGTATACATGGGGGTTGCAGTGGTTGGGTAGCAAACACTTGTCTGATCTGGTCAATCTTGTAGTTAAAACATTGAGTTCACAATGCAGGTTTTGCTGCAATTTTGTGGCTTGTCTGTGCATTTTTTGTTGCATCTTTTCTGTGCTTTTTTTGTCTGTGGCTTTTATCAGTGCAATTTTCATGTGTGATTTGTCTACATCTTAGTTCCCCCTCTCAAATGTGAAGCAGAGATACAGCTTCAATAGACATGAAATGAACTAGAAATCTGGGTTTTTAGTAATTCTGGCAAAGTCAGCCTTTGGCTACTGTTTGCATCGTGTGGAAGCGTATTTATGAATATGGAAAGTGTACATCTTACAAGCAATGCTGCCTCTGCTAAAAGTTCCATTTTTGTTTTCTAAGTGATGAAACCATGAACTGAGAGGCTGTGCAATATTATTTCCGCACAGGATAAAACTGTTTACCCCCATGCTTCCTAACAGTGGCGTAACTAAAATTTGATTGGCCCCGGTGCAAAATTTGGATTTGCCCCCCACCTCCCCTTTCTCTGCATGTTGGTCAGATGTATGGGCCCTTGTAGCATTCTAAATCATATAACAACTGATGAGTTGCCCTTATCCCATTATGTAGTAATGTCTACCCTCCTTGGCCTCTTCCTGGTATGTCTCCCATTTTGGTATATATTTGTCCATCCTTGTATATCTGTCTGCCATCCTGGGCGCCATCCTGATATATATGTTCCCAATCCTGGTTTATACTATATGTGCTGCTCCATGTATATATGTATATCCATGTATATATGTCCCCCATCTTGGTATATATTATTATAATTTATTATTATAATTAATTTATTATAATGTATTATTATAGCACCATTTATTCCATGGTGCTTTACATCTGAAAAGGGGCATACATAGACAAGTACAATCATTATGAGCAATACAAGGCACACACAGCTACAGAAGGAGAGAAAACCCTGCCTGTGAAGGATCACAGACTATATATATGTCCTCAGTCCTTGTATATACTGTATATCCTAATCCTGGTAGTTATGTCCCCAATCCTGGAATATATGTACCCACCCAGGGCCCATCCTGATAATATGTTCCCATCCTGTTAAATATGTCCTCCATGCTGGGCCCCATCCTGGCATATATGTCCCCATCCTGGTATATATGTCCCAATCTTGGAACCATCCAGGTAGATATGTCCTTATGCGGGCCATCCTGGTAATTATATCCTCAGTAGATGAGAGGTAATACAATTCAGTCCAGGTTTGTCATGTCTTGTGCGAAATTTTCATATCATTAGCCACAAGCTCATTCATCTGGTCCGTCAAGAGTCTCTCTCATGTCATCAGTCCATAAAAACTCTGTCTTCAGATATTTATTGGCCTAGTCCTGATGTTTCGCCTTCTGAGTCTTCTTCAGTGGTGGTCAGCTTGGCCATATTTGTGAGCTATGACACCTTTTACTTTTGGGAACTCCAGGGAGGTTGTAGTTCTGGAATATGACCACACTGGAGCATAATGGGTTCCTGGTCGTTTCACATTTTGTTCTGCTCAAATCTTTGGCTTTTAATGTGCGTCTTTTTTTCTCAAAACGTTTCTTGCAACCTTGATGACTGTTTGTAACAAAACCTTTGATGGTGTGTGATGACGCCCCAATACCTTAGCAGTATTAAGAGTTCTGCATCCCTTTCTTAAACTCGTAAGTTTTTTTTACTTTTCAGAGTCAGTTAATCTCTTTTCTTTGGCACATTCAGTCTGAGGAAAACAAGCTGCCTAATAATTCAGTCTGAGGAAAACAAGCTGCCTAATAATTCTGCACCACTCTGTATTGATATCCTTGTGCCTCACTCTCTTCATTACACATATACACATCACCTGATCTGCTTCATCCCATAAACATTCAAGTCAATACAAGTTGGAGTTTGAAGTGAAAATCTGCATAAAAATAATGATATGGTTAAAATACTCAATACCCACAGTGTGCTGTAGATGACGTCTTGGAGATGGGGACATGCAATAAATCACTATTCAAATTTGTATTTGCTGTCCAGAATTGAATAATCCAAGGGCATGTTAACCAAGTATAAAGTTAAGTGGCTTGGACCTGACAACCCTGTAAACGCATTGAAGAAGACTTGTGGTACAGTAGGTAAATTCTTGCTGGAACAAAAGATATCATATTCAAGATTTTGAAGGATGTTTTCACCAGATTAACCTCCTTTTGAAACAGCGGTGAAGCAATGATGCCATCTATCTAGGGACATTTGAACCCCAAGGGTCACTGTTTGAGTAAACTAAACATATCATCACTCTTTGTAATGGGTTGAATTGTCATTGGGATTCAAAAAAGGTAAAGATGGAACTATTACGATTGGGCTTGTCAGGGTTTGGAGGAAATTAAAATTTAATCTGATGAAAGGCGTCTGAAGATGTTGTCTGGTCCTAGACTCTGAAGTTAGCAATCTGGCCAGGTTGTTTACATACCACCAGTGAATTTCTACCTTACACCATCTATAGAGAATGCATGATTATCACACATCTGTCATCTGAAATATCTTTGACTGTAGTTTGCCTTTGACTTTGGTATCTCTAGTGGTTAATTAGTTGAGGGGATAGCGATATATTACCCCAGACTAATCCTCCCTCTAATCATGTAAGCATGCCCCTGTGGGCTTGAGTGGCATGATTTGACAGGGCAACATAATTGTCGGCTCTTTTCAAATCTTGCGGCTGGCCAAAATCTATGTCACTACTGCCTCCATGGGCATGCGCTTTTTTCCATTACGTAGTTTATTGATCTGATTAATTGATTTTATATTTTGATAGATTGGGAATTTCTGAACGTGGCGATACCCAATATGTGTATTTTTAAATTGTTTGTGATAGTTTTATTTTCAATGGGGCAAAAGGCGGTGATTTGAACGTTTAGGTTTTTTTTCATAATTGTAAAATATTTTTTGTTTATTTTTTTGTTTACTTTACTTAGCCCTCTAGGGGGACTCAGTGCTGCACAGTCTGATCGCTTCTCTTATGTTCCAATGAGCTGATTCAGCATCAGAACACAGAGGAAGTGATCACTTTCTGCTAGTGACCTCACTGGGAGATCACTAGCAGGAAGTAATTGCTGACAGCTTCCAGGTGCATCAGAGAACCCCAGGCTGTCAAGGTAACAGATAGAAAAAAATGGAGAGAAGGGGTGCATGTGTAGGATCACTATAGCTCAGTTAATATGGCGTTATTACAGGTGGCCACTCACCTGTTTGGGTTGTGCACGACCTGCACAACCCGGTGTAAAGGCCTCTGATATCTGGGGGATCTTCGACCTCGCTGGTCCTCAGCTGTCCGTATAGGACCTTTCCGGTCACGGGGCGCCGGTCCCGGATGTGCGTCACTGCTTGTTATCTAGGGAACGCCAGGTCCTTCACCACTGTGCCCTCGCTGTGCTGCTCCAGCCGCTGATCCCTCAGGGGGAATAGAAGCTTGCAAGAAAATGATTTAGCGGTCTTGTAGAAGCGCTACTAAAGCTCAGGCACCAGGATGATGAGGTTTATAAACAGCAATCTTTATTTTCCCCTCACAGCTCCACAACATGTTTCAACAGGCTCAAGGCAGTCTTCCTCAGGTAGTTTCTACAAGACCACTAAATCATTTTCTTGCAAGGTAACAGATAGAGGTCTCGTGATCGCATCACAGGACCTCCGATCATGGCAGAGAATGGCACAATCCCTGCTGTGGGGCATTGGATCGCGCTGTCAGTCACTGACATCGTGACTCTAAGGGTTAACACCACCGATTGAATTGCTGATCCAGTCGGTGGTGTTAGCTACACATCTCTACTGATGAGATCAGCTAAGATATGTGGGGGAGGATGCGGGGTTACGCTTTGAAATGTGTAGAATAAACCACTATATGCTAATCACTCGCTTTGACTTGGATTCTTTGGCAGCAGCGCAGGTTTGATACCATTTTTCCTGATATCCTGCATGAGGGGACAGGACACGGCCAAGAATGTACATGTACGTCCTTGGTCGTGAAGGGGTTAAACAGTGTATATGGTTAAATAAAGATTTGCATTATTTTAAGGTGATCCCATTATTCTGGCATTTTTCCTCTCCTTTTAGATGCTAGGGAGATCCCTTGTCTCCTAAATATACCAAAATAGGGTTCCTGAATTATCATGGGTTTACTATATAGATTGTGTATAAGCTACATAGGAAATTATTACATTAGCACGTATTACATTATCAAAGGCTTTTTCATTGAATATTTCCCTAAAGAGATGATTCAGTAAAATCATAAAAAGGTATAATAAGAAACTGCTCTAAAGAAAACCTTGCCCAGACATTGTTTCATATTTGTGTAAGAGCCGCTCTCAAGTGTTGCTTGTGCAATCTGACACAGTGTTCTCCATGTAGTGCCATACCAGGAGGTGTGCTTCAGTTTGTCTTGGCACACAAAGGGCCCTAAACACAATGAACACTTTATAGGATGCTGAGTACCTAAAGGGAACTTCATTTAAGGGTAATCTCAGCTGGCTGATTAATGGAACTGAAATGGAAGAAATACCTTTTCAGTGTTAGGGAAGTATGATGTGCTCATTTGGAAAAAATTCCTTGCATTCAGTTGAAATCACTGGTTATCTTCTCCGTGCTCCGGTGACGTGAGCGGTGTGGCCTTCCCACTGAGAATTCTTATGGGCTCTTCATAAAAATAAACACATCGGAGTCAGCTGCATGTTAGCTGAGTGATCCACTGAAAGCTTTTGTGAATGTCTCTTTCCTAGATTCCTCCTTCTACAAACAGTGATAGGAGACGACATATCCATCTCCATAAGCCTGCGGACATGTGGGAATCTTTCTACACTGTAAGCCTTACGCCCCATAATTAGATGGCAAGCCTCTGGACAGGGATTAATTGTACCCTTTTCGTTAAGGAAGGAAGTATTATTAGTTTGTTACAATCCTACAAAGAATTCTAGAACTTTGCCAATTTAAGAAACAGTTTCCCTATCTGTCAGCGCTGGATGTGAGGATTCCGGAGCGGTGCCCAACGTCAATCCTCAACCAGATCGCTGTGACAGTTACTTTCTTGCCATTCTGCTTATTTTCTATATTTCTCAGAACGTGGAATATTTATCACCACATAAAGTGGATGTATTGTTTTTGGCCCTGGTTGTGTAAAAGCTATTTTACCCACAAGAAGGATGGATTACACACTTATTACATACTATTGGCTAAACAGCATGAATATTCTCAGATATTTTTCTTATTCCATTATTATTACTTGATGAAAAGTAATTTCATTATTTTATTATCACGTTATATCGATTACTGTATTCCAGTAATCATTAGCAGCTTAGCTTATTATCCCACTACTAGCAAAAGCAAAAAATTTATAAATATATATATATATATATACATATAGATGAAAAAATGAAGGGCAGCACTTCCTTTAGTGTATCCATGTGGGTTTATTTTGTCCTAGGACTGCGACGTTTCGGCACACAGCCTTCCTCTATATACTGCTGTGCTTTTTCGTTTTTCTTGGTTTTTTATATATCTATTATATAATTGCCGTAGCGACTTCCGTCGGAGCGGCGCTGCTTCCGGTCGCTTGGTTAGCGAGTCCGAGCTGCTTCTCCTGGACTCTCCCCGTGGCCGCGTAGCGGCCACGGCGACTCACGAAGCAATGCCCGCAAAGCGGGCATTGCGAGTCGTTGCAGCCCAGCGAAGCAATGCCCGCGAAGCGGGCATTGCGAGTCGCTACACCGCTAACCAAGCCACCGAAGCCCATACTCCTGTAGTGTACACCGCTATAGTATACTACAGTCCCATGCCCATAAGCGCCATGGGACTGTAGTATACCATCGCGCTGTACACTACAGCCCCCTGCCGCTCTAAGCCACTACGCGCTGCTGTACTGTACACCGCTATAGTATACTACAGTCCCATGCCCATAAGCGCCATGGGACTGTAGTATACCATCGCGCTGTACACTACAGCCCCCTGCCGCTCTAAGCCTACCCCCTAAGGCACCGCCGCCCCTAACCCCCTACCCCCTAAGCCCCGCAGCAGCCCCGACCACCTAACCCCCGACCCGCAGCATCCAAACCCGCCCCCGATACCCCCTAAGCCCCGCCGTCTACCCCCTAAGCCATCGCCGCCCCTACCCCCTAGGACCCCGCCGATACCCCCTAAGCCATGCCGCCTACCCCCTAAGGCACCGCCGCCCCTAACCCCCTACCCCCTAGACCCCCGACGATACCCCCTAAGCCATGCCGCCTACCCCCTAAGGCACCGCCGCCCCTAACCCCCTAAACCCCGCAGCAGCCCCGACCACCTAACCCCCGACTCGCACCATCCAAACCCGCCGCCGAAACCCCGCAGCAGCCCCGACCACCTAACCCCCGCCGCCCCTACCCCCTAGGCCCCCGCCGATACCCCCTAAGCCATGCCGCCTACCCCCTAAGGCACCGCCGCCCCTAACCCCCTACCCCCTAGACCCCCGACGATACCCCCTAAGCCATGCCGCCTACCCCCTAAGGCACCGCCGCCCCTAACCCCCTAAACCCCGCAGCAGCCCCGACCACCTAACCCCCGACTCGCACCATCCAAACCCGCCGCCGAAACCCCGCAGCAGCCCCGACCACCTAACCCCCGACTCGCACCATCCAAACCCGCCGCCGATACCCCCTAAGCCCCGACTACCTAACCCCCGACTCGCCGCCGATACCCCTAAGCCCCGCCGTCTACCCCCTAAGCCATCGCCGCCCCTACCTAAGCTCCTACCCCCTAGGCCCCCGCCGATACCCCCTAAGCTCCCGCCGCTGTCCCCTGCCCCTGTCGCTAAAGCCCTACACCCTAACCCCCCGCCATCCCCTAACCTAACGCCGCTCTCACCTAAGGCCCTACACCCGAAGCCCCCGTCCATCACTTACATGCCTTCAAGTCATCTGATCGTCCGTCCGATCCTCCGTCCGGCCAGGCGTCCTCTTCCTCCGGCCCCGGGGGTCTTCTCTCTTCTTTCCGCCATCTCCGCCTCTTCGTCCGGCCCCGGGGATCTTCTGTCTTCTTTTCCGAAAATTCCACCTCCGACGTCCTCTTCCTTCTCATTAAGATAGAATGGAGGAAAAATCCCCCATTCTACCTCAATGAAATCTCACGCCGTCTTCTGATTGGTTGCTGGATAATGCCCTCAGCCAATCAGAAGAGCTCCTCATTCAGTTTTCATTCAGGTCCGCCTTTTTTCCCCATTGACATACATTAGCGGTGTGTCGGCGATTTTATGGCCGCCCCCCTGGTTCTATTTGTCGGCCCTAAAATCGCGGACACACCGCTAATGCATCTCTATGGGCAGTCAGCTCGACTTCTGATTGGTTGCCGTTCAATCCGAAATCGGGCTGACTGCCCATAGAGATGCATTAGCGGTGTGTCCGCGATTTTACGGCCGACAAATAGAACCAGGTGGTCGGCCATAAAATCGCCGACACACCGCTAATGCATTTCAATGGCAAAAAAGAAAGGCGGACCTCAATGAGAACTGCGTCTCAGCCTAAATAATAAATTAAAATAATAAAAAAAATAATTAAAAAAGAATTAAAAAATAATAAAAAAAAATAATTAAAAATAATAAAAAATTCAATAAAAATAATAATAAAAAAATAAAATATATGCTAATAAGATCAGCCCTTTGCGGACCTGAATGAGAACTGCGTCTCAGCCTAAATAATAAATTAAATAATAAAAAAAATAATTAAAAAAGAATTAAAAAATAATAAAAAAAAATAATTAAAAATAAAAAAAAATTCAATAAAAATAATAATAAAAAAATAAAATATATGCTAATAAAGGCGGACCTCAATGAGAACTGCGTCTCAGCCTAAATAATAAATTAAATAATAAAAAAAATAATTAAAAAAGAATTAAAAAATAATAAAAATAATAATTAAAAATAATAAAAAATTCAATAAAAATAATAATAAAAAAATAAAATATATGCTAATAAGATCAGCCCTTTGCGGACCTGAATGAGAACTGCCTCTCAGCCTAAATAATAAATTAAATAATAAAAAAAATAATTAAAAAAGAATTAAAAAAATAATAAAAAAAATAATTAAAAATAATAAAAAATTCAATAAAAATAATAATAAAAAATAAAATATATGCTAATAAAGGCGGACCTCAATGAGAACTGCGTCTCAGCCTAAATAATAAATTAAATAATAAAAAAAATAATTAAAAAAGAATTAAAAAATAATAAAAAAAAATAATTAAAATAATAAAAAATTCAATAAAAATAATAATAAAAAAATAAAATATATGCTAATAAGATCAGCCCTTTGCGGACCTGAATGAGAACTGCGTCTCAGCCTAAATAATAAATTAAATAATAAAAAAAATAATTAAAAAAGAATTAAAAAATAATAAAAAAAATAATTAAAAATAATAAAAAATTCAATAAAAATAATAATAAAAAAATAAAATATATGCTAATAAAGGCGGACCTCAATGAGAACTGCGTCTCAGCCTAAATAATAAATTAAATAATAAAAAAAATAATTAAAAAAGAATTAAAAAATAATAAAAAAAAAATAATTACAAATAATAAAAAATTCAATAAAAATAATAATAAAAAAATAAAATATATCTAATAAGATCAGCCCTTTGCGGACCTGAATGAGAACTGCGTCTCAGCCTAAATAATAAATTAAATAATAAAAAAAATAATTAAAAAAGAATTAAAAAATAATAAAAAAAAATAATTAAAAATAATAAAAAATTCAATAAAAATAATAATAAAAAAATAAAATATATGCTAATAAAGGCGGACCTCAATGAGAACTGCGTCTCAGCCTAAATAATAAATTAAATAATAAAAAAAATAATTAAAAAAGAATTAAAAAATAATAAAAAAAAATAATTACAAATAATAAAAAATTCAATAAAAATAATAATAAAAAAATAAAATATATGCTAATAAGATCAGCCCTTTGCGGACCTGAATAAGAACTGCGTCTCAGCCTAAATAATAAATTAAATAATAAAAAAAATAATTAAAAAAGAATTAAAAAATAATAAAAAAAAATAATTAAAAATAATAAAAAATTCAATAAAAATAATAATAAAAAAATAAAATATATGCTAATAAAGGCGGACCTCAATGAGAACTGCGTCTCAGCCTAAATAATAAATTAAATAATAAAAAAAATAATTAAAAAAGAATTAAAAAATAATAAAAAAAAATAATTAAAAATAATAAAAAATTCAATAAAAAATAATAATAAAAAAATAAAATAAATGCTAATAAGATCAGCCCTTTAGCGCACCTGAATGACAACTGCCTCTCAGCCTAAATAATAAATTTAATAATAACAAAATAATTAAAAAATAATTAAAACATTATAAAAAAATAAATAAAACATAATTAAAAAATAAATAACAAATAATAAATAATAATAAAAAAAAAATTAATAAAATAATTACTTCAATAAAAATCATAATAAAAAATAATAATTAATATGCTATATAATGTAATACATTGCGATATTAATGCTCATAATGCTAATAATAATGAATTAATCTATAAATAATTTAATTAATAAAGAATTAATAAATCTATTAAATGAAATTTAATGCTAAATAATAAAAAAATCAATAAATAATATAATTAAAATATTAAATAATGCTAATAAGTCTATAATGCTATTATGCGATAATAAAATGCTTTAGCTAATAATAATGTTAATTAATAGCTATAATAATGCTAATAATGTATATAATTATTAATCTAATAATAAACCTAATTAAATTAATAATTAATCATAGCTATTAATAATAATTAATGCTATTAATGCTAATAATAATGCTATTAATGCTATTAATAATGTTATTAATGCTATTATTAATGCTAATAATGCATATTAATTCTATTAATGCTAATAATAATGCTATTAATGCTATTAATAATGTTATTAATGCTATTATTAATGCTAATAATGCTATTATTAATGCTATTAATTCAATGTTTATGCTATTAATGTATTATAATGCTAATAATAATGCTATAAATGCTATTAATGCTAATAAAATGCTATTAATCTATTAATGTTATTAATGCTATTATTAATGCTAATAATGCTATTAATGCATAGTTTATGCTAATAATAATGCTATTAATGCTATTAATAATCATTAATGCTATTAATATGCTATTATCTATATTATGCTATAATGCTAATTAATGCTAATATGTATCCTAATTAATGGTATTATTAATGCTATTAATGCTAATATAATGCTTTTAATGCTAATAATAATGCTATTAATGCTATTAATAATGCTATTAATGCTATTATAATGCTATTAATCTATTATTAATGCTATTAATGCTATTAATGCTAATATTATCCTATTAATGTATTATTAATGCTATTAATGCTAATAATAATGCTATTAAATGCTAATAATAATGCTATTAATGCTATAATAATGTTATTAATGCTATTATTAATGCTAATAATGCTATTAATTAATTCTATTAAATGCTAATAATAATGCTATAATGCTATTAATAATGCTATTTAATGCTAATAATAATGCTATTAATGCTATTAATAATGCTATATTAATGCTAATAATGCAATGCTATATTAATTATTATTTATGCTATTAATGCTATTAATGCTAATATTTATCCTATTAATTATGTATTAATGCTATTAATGCTAATAATAATGCTATTAATGCTATAATAATGCTATTAATGCTATTAATAATGCTATTAATGCTAATAATAATGCTAATAATGCTATTAATAATGTTATTAATGCTATTATTAATGCTAATAATGCTATTAATAATGTTATTAATGCTATTATTAATGCTAATAATCCTATTATTAATGCTATTTATGCTAATAATAATGCTATTAATGCTATTATTAATGCTATTAAATGCTAATTAATATCCTATTATTTATGCTATTAATGCTATTAATAAATGCCTATTAATGGTATTATATCATTAGCTATTAATGCTAATAATAATGCTATTAATGCTATATATAATGCTATTAATGCTATATAATAATGCTATTAATGCTAATAATAATGCTATTAATGCTATTAATAATGTTATTAATGCTATTATTAATGCTAATAATGCTATTAATTAATGTTATTAATGCTATATTAATGCTAATAATCCTATTATTAATGTATTAATGCTAATAATAATGCTATAATGCAATAATGCTATTAATAATGCTATTAATCCTAATAATATGCTATTAATGCTATTAATAATGCTATTAATCCTATTATTTATGCTATTAATGCTATTAATGCTAATAATAATGCTATTAATGGTATTATTAATGCTATAATGCTAATAATAATGCTATTAATGCTAATAATAATGCTATTAATGCTATTAATAATGTTATTAATGCTATTATTAATGCTAATAATGCTATTATTAATTCTATTAATGCTAATAATAATGCTAAATATCTATTATTAATGTTATTAATGCTATTATTAATGCTAATAATCCTATTATTAATGCTATTTATGCTAATAATAATGCTATTAATGCTATTAATAATGCTATTAATCTATTATTTATGCTATTAATTAATGCTATTAATGCTAATAATAATGCTATTAATGGTATTATTAATGCTGTATAATGCTAAATAATAATGCTATTAATGCTAATAATAATGCTATTAATGCTATTAATAATGTTATTAATGCTCTAATAATGCTAATAATGCTATTAATATTCTATTAATGCTAATAATAATGCTATTAAATTGCTATTAATAATGATTATTAATGCATTATAATGCTAATAATCCTATTATTAATGCTATTTATGCTAATAATAATGCTATTTATGCTATTAATAATGTTATTAATGCTATTATTTATGCTAATAATGCTATTATTAATGCTATTAATGCTAATAATAATGCTATCAATGCTATTAATAATGTTATTAATGCTATTATTAATGCTAATAATGCTATTAATAATGCTATTAATGCTAATAATAATGCTATTAATGCTATTAATACTGTTATTAATGCTCATAATACTGCTCATAATGCTATTAATACTGCTATTACTGCTAATAATAATGCTATGGCTTATATTATTGCTATTGATGATGCGATTATTATTTAAAATCTTTAAAAAAACAATAAACATATTTTAGATACCCGATGCATTTGCATCAGGCTAACAGCTATAACTACTATAATCAAATTAATGCACGTTCTAGAATCCCGATGCATTTGCATCGGGCTCACAGCTAGTACATATATATTTATATATATATATATTATATACTAGATGTCGGCCCGATTCTAAAGAATCGGGTATTCTAGACTATGTATGTAGTTTATTTATGAAGATTTAAGAATAATGCAAAGCGAAGCTGGGTTTAAATCCTGTGACAATATCTTTGATTGCTTGCAGGAGGGCACAGCGGGTGTGTGCGGGCAGGAGCAAGCTGTGGAAGAGCAGGCGGGTGCGGGCAGGAGGGGCCCAGGGAACAGCAGGCAGGTTCGGGCAGGAGGGAGACAGGGAACCGCAGTGGGGGTGGCAAGAGGGGCCAGACCCCTCTGGTACTATACACACAGGTGACAGTGCTGGTGGTACTATACACACAGGTGACAGTGCTGATGCTGGTGGTACTATACACACAGGTGACAATGCTGCTGGTACTATACACACAGGCGACAGTGCTGCTGGTACAATACACACAGGTGACAGTGCTGATGCTGGTGGTACTATACACACAGGTGACAATGCTGCTTGTACTATACACACAGGTGAGAGTGCTGGTGGTACTATACACAGGTGACAGTGGTGATGCTGGTGGTACTATACACACAGGTGACAATGCTGCTGGTACAATACACACAGGTGACAGTGCTGGTGGTAGTATACACACAGGTGACAGTGCTGATGCTGGTGGTAGTATACACACACGTGACAGTGCGGTTAGTAGAATACACACAGAGGTGACAGTGCTGGTGGTACTATGTACACACAAAGGTGAGAATGGTGCTGCAGGTAGTATGCGCACAGAGGTGACAATGGTGCTGCAGGTAGTATGCACACAGAGGTGACAATAGTGCTGCAGGTAGTAAGCGCAGAGAGGTGACAATGGTGCTGCAGGTAGTATGCGCAGAGAGGTGACAATGGTGCTGCAGGTAGTATGCAGACAGAGGTGACAATGGTGCTGCAGGTAGTATGCGCAGAGAGGTGACAATGGTGCTGCAGGTAGCATGCGCACAGAAGTGACAATGCTGCTGGTACTATGTACACACACGAGGTGACAATGGTGCTGCAGGTAGTATGCGCACAGAGGTGACAATGGTGCTGCAGGTAGCATGCGCAGAGATGTGACAATGGTGCTGCAGGTAGCATGCGCACAGAGGTGACAATGGTGCTGCAGTTAGCATGCGCACAGAGGTGACAATGGTGCTGCAGGTAGCATGCGCACAGAGGTGACAATGGTGCTGCAGGTAGCATGCGCACAGAGGTGACAATGGTGCTGCAGGTAGCATGCACACAGAGGTGAGAATGGTGCTGCAGGTAGCATGCGCACAGAGGTGATAATGGTGCTGCAGGTGGTATACACACAGAAGTGACAATGGTGCTGCAGGTAGTATACACACAGAGGTGACAATGGTGCTGCAGGTAGTATACACACAGAGGTGACAATGGTGTCACAGGTAGTATGCGCACAGAGGTGAGAGTGCTGGTCTCCCCCTTGCTGGCCCCGGTGCTCCCCCCTCCCCCTCCTGTCTTGCAGACGGAAGGGGTTCCAAATAGCGAAGCATATGTTATTCTTACCTGTCCGGGCTCCAGCGGCGCGATGCAGGTGTATCGTCCTCCGCCGCTATGTCGCCGCCCCTGGAGTTCAGGATCCAATATTGGGTCCGGGAAGTCTCGCGAGAGTTCCCGGACACCATCTTGGAGATAGTTGTCGCCGCCCCCGGAGCCATGGATCCGAACAAAGCCACGGAAGTGGCGCCGTATGCGACAGAAGTCGCTACGGCAATTATATAGTAGATACTATATTTGTTATTCATGCTCTGGAAAGCTCTGTTTATATAGTGCAATATTTTTAAAAAAATGTGAAAAACCATAACAATTTTTGTATTTATTTTAGCATTTTTCTGTTACTTTTTGCTAAATTTTTCACTTTTGTTTTTCTCATAAATCAATAATTAACATAGTTTTTAAGGTCGAAGGTAGACTTTAAGTCCATCTAGTTCAACCCTTAACTAAGGTATGTGTTTCTTTTCATGCTCTTTTACATAGTAAAAAAAATACTTGTAGATCAAATGCAGAAGGATGACCTGTACATCTGTGTACTGCTCATTACTGAACTGGGAACTGGAGCACAGTCTTCCATTGGGTTTTTAGGGGCAAAAACTTCCAATTCAAGTGCATAATATTCGAAATGGAAAGAGATGAAGCTGCACTGACGAGTAAGGTATCTTGAAGCGCTTGTTCAATTCAACCAGGGAACATTATTATTATTTATTTATATTGCGCCATTGGATTCCATGGAAAGGGTAGACGTGTACAATATATATGGAAAATTAGGTCATACAGATACAAGGGGAGAGAGAACCCTGTCCGCGAGGGCTCACAGTCTAAGTGGGACATGTGGGGATACAGTAGGAGGGGGTAGTGCCTATAGTGAGATGGTGCGGTGAACCGGGTCTCATTGTAGGCTGTAGGCTTGATGGAAGAGGTGGGTCTTCAGGGTTTTTTTCAAGGTTCCCAGGGTAGGAGAGTGTCTGATGTGTTGGGGTAGAGAGTTCCAAAGTATAGCAGATTCACAGGAGAAATCTTGTATGTGGTTGTGAGAGGAGGACACAAGAGAGGAGTAGATAAGGAGCTCTTGGGAGGATCGCAGGGTGCGTGGGGGTAGGTATTGGAAGACTATGTCTGAGATTTATGCAGGGGACAGGTTGTGGATGGCTTTGTATGTCATGGTTAGTGTTTTAAACCAGGATCTCTTAAATGTGGGGAGCCAGTGAAGGACTTGGCAGAGGGGGGAGACAGGGGAGTAGCGGGGAGACAGGTGGATTAGTCACGCAGCGGAATTTAGGATGGATTGGAGAGGTGCAAGGGAGGCCATTAAGCAGGAGGTTGAAGTAGTCAAGGCGGGGGATGATGAGAGCATGAATAAGTATTCTAGCAGTGTCATGGTCAAGGAAAGTGCGAATCCGGGAAATGTTTTTGAGCTGGAGTCGGCAGGAGGTGTCGAGGGCCTGGATGTGAGGCTTGAAGGATAGGGAAGAGTCAAGGATTACCCCGAGACATTTGGCTGAGAGGACTGAAGAGACCGAGCAGTCGTTGACAGTTATGGATAGGTTGGGTAGTGGGGGAGAGCGAGTTGGGGGAAAGACGATGAACTTAGATTTGTCCATATTCAGTTTAAGGAAGCAAGCAGAGAAGAAGGATGAGATGGCTGACAGGCATTTTGGGATTTTGGATAGTAGGGAGGCGATGTTGGGCCCAGACAGGTAGATCTTGGTGTCGTCGGCGTAGAGATGGTACTGGCGTCCATGGGACTCAATGAGTTGTGCTAAGCCGAGAGTGTAGATGGAGAAGAGTAGTGGTTCCAGAACCGAGCCTTGGGGCACACCGATGGATAGGGGGTAGGGCGAAGAGGAGGTGTGGGAGTGGGTGATGCTGAAAGTCCGGTCCATTAGGTATAAGGAGATCCACGAGAGGGCTAGGTCAGTGATGCCAAGAGATTCCAGGTTCTGGAGAAGGAGGCAATGGTCAACAGTGTCGAAGGCGGCAGATAGGTCGAGGAGGAGAACAGAGTAGTGTCGCTTGCTCTTGGCGGTCAGTAGGTCGTTGGTGACTTTGGTTAGGGCTGTTTCGGTGGAGTGGTGGGGTCGGAAACCAAATTGTAGGTGGTCAAAGAGGGAGCAGGAGGTGAGGTGGGAGAACAGTTCTGAATGGAGGTGTTGCTGAAGTAGTTTAGAGGCAAAGGGGAGAAGAGATATGGGGCAATAGTTAGAAACAGAGGGTGGGTCAAGGGAGGGTTTTTTGAGGGTAGGTGTGATCAAGGCATGTTTGAAGGCTGAGGGGAAGACGTCAGTAGTAAGTAATAAGTTGAAGAGATGGGTTAGGGTTGGGATGAAGACTAAGGTAGGCTGGGAACGAGGTGGGATGGGAGCGGGTCATGGGCACTGGTGCTAAGGTTTGACTTTGACAGAAAGAGAGCTGGTCTTTAGTTATGTGGGAGAAGCAGCTTTTGAAAGGAGAGGGCAGAGTAGGTGAAAGGGGAAGCTGTGGGGACAGTGGGTCAAAGCTGTCTCTGATTTTATCAATCTTCTGCTTGAAGAAGGAGGCAAGTCCTCAGCAGAGATAAGGGGAGAGGGAGGAGGAGTGGGCGGATGGAGTAAGGAATTGAACGTTTTAAAAAGCTGTTTGGGATTGTGGGACAGGGAGGTTATTAGGGATGAGAAGAAGGCTTGTTTTGCGGCAGTGAGTGCGGACTTGAAGTTGGTGAGGGACTGCTTGAACAATGCGAAGTGCTCGGTGGCATGAGATTTCTTCCATCTCCTCTCGGCCTATGGAAGCCCATCTCAGTTCTTTAGTGAGGGTGGTGTGCCAGGGTTGCCTGTTTGTGCAAGGAGTGTTACATGCGGGTAAAATGGAGGATGTGGGCTAAAGTTCTGGACAACAGCCATTTTGCATGCAGGTGTGCTTCAATGGGCCCACTCCTGGGTACGAAAAAGCTGTTGTCCAGGAATGTAGTCCGCATCCTCTATTTTACCCGCATTTTCCCTGTTTGAATTGAACAAGCACTTGAAGATACCTTACCTTACCTGCAGCTTTATCGCTTTACTATTTGAACTCTACTGTACTTTGTTTCATACCCCTGATGATACTTCTGATGAAGTAAAACATATAGAAGGGTACTATCAGAGCATTGTTTGTTTTATTAGTTAGTTTACTAGAGAGCCCACCCTGCTACAAATTATGCTGTATGCATACAGCAGTGCGGGAATCCGGCGCTGATGTCACGGGTAGGAGGCGTTTCAGCTGCCGGCTGACAATTCCTCGCTCTACGCTTGCTTGAGTTGAGACGATTAGGCGCAGGCAAGGAGGGGAGAGACACACAGGTAGGAGGCGGCACAGAGCTGCATGAGGCGGCACAGAGAGGCAGGGGGCAGGAGGACCCCTGTGAACAGCGAGGACTGCACAATCTGTAATTCCCTCCGGACTTCTTATCTCTACACGTTCTAAAGTGTTTTTTACAGGTTACAGGGGAGGTAGAAACATGGGAGCCTCCTTCCCTGAATGCAGCAGACATGCTGCATTCAATGGTTCTTTCAGATTGGAAAGCACCAGGGGGGTGACAGGTCCTCTTTAAAGTTTCATTTATTAGGTAAATTAGGTTACATGTATTTTTTCATAGTGTATTTTTACATGCATTTTTATCATGCCTCTTTTTAGTATGCCATGTTTTAAAAAAATCTTCTTTGTTTTCAATACCTGCTGGTATTTGGAAAAACTTTATTGATAGAGTAATTACCTGATTACATTTGTTTTTACTGCATTTCCACAGGAGAAGCACATTAAAAATACATATTTTTTTTACAAGCAAATTTTCAATTGGGAAAATCTGCACATAAACCTCAGCATACATACAAGAGAAACTGCCATGTTGCACATTTCAAAAATGCACCACAGGTCAATTTATGCATGGTTAAAAAAAAATGTCCAGTGGAGATGAGACGTTTATAAATCACACACACTTTGCTGCAAGAAAATGCTGCATCTTACAGTTTCAGCAGTGTCAAAACCTCATTGGGAATTTAGGTTAAGGGTAACCAACTAGCAGAATTTAGGGCTAAAAAGTGAAGCCAGTGCCTTATAGGCTCTGGGATACTGAATGCAATCATACCTTTACTTCAATAATTACATGTATGATAGCAGAGAAAAGTGTTATCAAACACTGGGAAAACAGTGCAGTAAATTAGCATAAATGCAGCACAACGTCACAATGTTGGTTTTCTTTTCATTACTCCCCAATGAGCTGTAAGCCAAACCATCTCTCCTCCCTCTCTCCCTCTCTCTCTTCCTCCCTGTCACTATATACCAGTCATGTTACGTCTGACATCATGCATGGTGATAGCACAATGTCAGGCATCCTTTGTGGCTGAGCTCATCACTCCCTCCTGCCTTCCTCTCTGGCTTCTCACTGCTTCTCCTGTCTGTGATTGGTTGTTCACTGGAGAAGACCCCGTCGCCCTCAGTCTCTGCGTGTCCCCAGTCTCCTCTCCTCTCACAGTCATAGGCTACGGTTACAAGCAGGAGAAGAGACGGTGACAGATCGCCGCTATTGTCATCACAGATCAGTCCCAGTGTCTTCTCCTGCTTTTGACTGTGAGGAGACAGCTGGGGATGCAAGAGACTGGAGGGAGAGGGCCCTTGTTCTGCACTCCTGTGACTGGCCGATTACAGACAGGAGAAGCAGTGGGAAACCAGAGACAATGCGTGGGAGTGGCCAGCTGAGCCACATAAGACGCCTGACATCGAGCTATCACCATGCACGATGTCAGATGTAATGTGCCTGGTAAAAAGTGACAAGGAGGGAGCATGGGAGGAGGGTTTGGCTTTGAGCCCACATGGGAGTAAGAAAAAGAACCCAAAACACCTCTTAGTGATGTTGTGCTGCACTTATGCTAATTCACTGCAATATTTTCCCGGTCTTTGATAACACTTTTCTCTGCAATCATACATGTAATAATTGAAGAGTATAATTTCACTCAGTAGCCTCGGGCCTGTAAGGCACTGGCTTTACTTTATAGCCCTAAATCCTGCTGGTTGGTTCCCTTTAACGCCTTGATGAGATGTAAAAGTAAATAATATTCATCAAACTGGGCAACCTTGTTCCATTGCTCCATGGTCCAGCTCTGATGTTCACCTGCCCAATTTCTGCTTCTAGGACTGTGTACTAGAACTCATAATTTTTGTTACAATATTGGCTGATTTTATTACTTTTCTTAACATACAATGTCCCTTGAATTCTGAATAGTTGTCATAAGGTATAACTAATTAGCTTAGCAGCTGAAAATAACTTGGAACGTATGATAAGTATTTCAATATTGTCTAGCTTGATAGATCGCTTACTCACTATTAAGTGCTCTTTTAATTAAGCCTATGTTGCTGCATTTTGACAGGTCCATTTACACGTCTCCCAAATGGTAAACCTGTTAGCACCATAAATACTGAGCTAAATGAAGCTCAAGAATTCACTGCAGCTTTCCCATAGTGACTGCAACACAACATAGGAGGGCAAAGGCCTCGAGCACTAAATAAAGAAGAAATGTTTGTATGACGCCTACTTATATTATAATTCATATTTCTTTTTAGAACGTGTTGTAGCTCAACGAATAGAAGTGTTTTTTTCCTGAAAGGAAATATCTGTGAGCGAATCGCCTGTATGATCGCTTGTTTATGGCACACTGACTTTCCTTGTTCCTTGATATTTTTATTTTTTTTCTTGGTTATTTTTTTGGTGAGGGAAGAATGCCATGACGGGAAAAAACGCAATTCTGACATTTATTATGGTGACATCCTATGACAGGACAACATAAATTCAGTGAGACCCTTTAGAACATGCCGTTCTTTCACTTAATGATTGCAAAGACAAACTGCACAGCTAAGGGAAGGATTTTATACACCTGTGGCAATGGGACTGGAGGATAATGATACTAGTAATAATAATACTAATAATAGTTGTTTCATTCCTATAGAGCCAATATATATAAGTTCGATTTTATTACATTATAAAATAGACATCTCATAGAACAGGGTGGGGATCTTCAGGCCTCAAGTGTCGCCAACAGGTCATGTTTTCAGGATTCCCTTAATATTGCACAGGTGATGATTCCAACTCCTGCGCAATGCCAAGGAAATCCTAAAAACTTGTCCTGTTGGTGGCTCTTGAGGCCTGGAGTTCCCCATCCCAGTCATAGAAAATCTCATTTATATGTATAAAAGGATGTGTTCAATACAAAGGACTGGCACGTGACTTTTTCCTTCCAAAGACCATACTAAGGACCATGGGGCACTCATTACATGTAGAAGAAAGTCAAATCCAGCAGCTAAATAGGAAAGGATTCTTTACAGTTAAAGCAGTCAGACTGTGGAAAGCCCGACCACAAGAAGTAGTACTAGCAGATACTACAGTATATCAACATTTAAAGGGAATCTGTCAGCAGGTTTTTGCTACCTCATCTGACAGCAACATAATGTAGGCAAGAAGATTCTGAATACAACGGTGTATCACATAGATGACTGGTTGCTGCCATTCTGACACAAACCATTTTTATTTAGCCACGCTGTAGAGCTGGAATAGTTGCCTCTGCCTACACCAGGCTCTCAATAGAGATTGTGCATTGACTGTGTGGTGTCAATCAAAGCAGGGGGCGTGTCAGACTGCAATGCACTTCACTTTCTTGTCCTGCAATGTTAATCACAGGGTAATAAACTCTCTCGTTCATGTAAACAATAGCTTACACACAGATAAGAGAACACACAGCTGCATTTGTTTTTTTAAACCTCTGCAGCATGCTGTCCTCAGTTTATGTAATAAAATGGTGCTGACATATTCCCTTTAAAAAAAAGGGCTGGATAATTTTCCCACAACAAATGGAATTGTGGATTATTAAAGATGGAGAACGGATAACTGGTGGGGAAAGACTGATGTTGACCTATCGAACTCTGTCTTTTTTCAATCTAAACAACTTTGTAACAAATATTGGTGCAGAGGAACGGTACATAATACTCAGTTTGCTTGATTTATAACTAACTCAACGTATGGCATAAACATTTCTCTGAGTGGGCCACCTCTTTAAGCTAGGAAATGGTAAAATAAAACTGATGCTGTAGAGCAGAGATCTCAAACTCCACGTCTCAAGGGCAATGGTGCAGGTTTTCAGGATTTCCTTACTATTGCACAGGTTATAATGATTCCAGCCCCTGTGTAATGCTAAGGAAATCCTGAAAACATGACTTGTTGGCGACCCTCGAGGCCTGGAGTTTGAGATCCCTGCTGTAGACTCTCCATCTATTAAGTTAATAAAGAGAATATGTGCTGCAACACTAAACACTATGAGATATGTGATCTAGCATACTGGCTAACAATGAATGGCAGGGCTATGTGCACAGCTAATGAAAATGTATATAAGGAAAGGGACATGGCACAAACTGCTTCAGAATATAAAGAAAATTGAGAAAACTTAGCTTTAGCACTGGCCACTGTGAAAGAGCCTGATAACCGCACCAATGTGTTTCTCATCTTATCAGGTCCTAACCGTGTGCCTCTACTAGCGGCATACTGTTGCATGTGTCGGTTTTTATATGCCTCCATATGCAATTAAAACCTGCATTGAAGAATATGTAGTAGACCTAGCTTCAATATGGAGGACATGGCTGCAGGGCGGGGGAAGGGTGCACAGTCAGAAAAATATAGTCATACTAATAATTTAAGATCAACTGGCATCACCTTTTAAGTGTAGCTGCTAGCAAGAAAAATCATGAGAATTAAAGAGAAAATAGATGTGTGGACTAGCATACTGGCTAACAATGAATGGCAGGGCTATGTGCTCTGCTAATGCAAATGTATATAAGGAAAGGGACATGGCAAAAATTGCTTTAGAATATATAGAAAATTGAGAAAATTTAGTTTTAGCACTGGCCACTGCGCAAGAGCCCGATAACTGCGCCAAGGTGCTTCTCATCTTATCGATCATAACCGTGAGCACATGGCAGTGGTGGCCGAAGAATATTTATTATTTATCTGCAGTCAGTGAAAACATCCCAAACTTGAAGTTGATGTTGATTATTAATGTCTGTAGTGATGTTCCCTGTGTTTTCCTTATGTTGCACAGTTAATAGCCTGCGGCCTGTCCTGTTATCTTAACTTGTCAACTTGACTGCTTGTAAGTTTTATGATCTTTGCAATTCCTGTTTCATGTTCTGTCATGAAATATATTTAATCAACTTCCCATCAGTATTTTCATTAAGAGAAATGTGATGTTATCACCGTTTCCTGATAGACAGGTAATAGGTATTTTCTATAAGACTAGTTCTCCATTTGACCTGTTGCACAATGGACATTTTATTGAATATCATTTCTCAGATACAATATATGTTTGTGAATGTCAGAGGTGATGGAAAATCCCTGATGATGTAAATCACAGAGTGGATCTAAAATACACATATTGCCTAATTTTGTAAATTGATGAAGTGAATCTCTGTATTACAGGAGCCTGAAGGGGCGAGGAATAGAGAGTCAGCTAAGATACTTTGGCGTCTTCACATGTTTTTTTCATGAATAGGACATGTATCAGGCCGGTGTGAAATATTTCAGCAACTGTAGAAGAAGCAAATCAGATTTTAGTGCAAACCAGGTTTTTTTTGGTTATTGTCAAGTTAAATAAATGTGTAATAATATTGAAGTATAAAAGAGATTACAAGAAACCAAACTGGAGGAACAAACATGTATATTATCATGTGTTCGTAAGCCTGACACAAACAAATGTATGAAAAATCGTCACCCTGAAAACTCGGATGATTTTTATCCATGTGCCATCCGTATATCCATTTTTTTAATGTCCGAGTGACATCCATGTGTTTGTTTTTTACAACTGTGTGATCCATTTTCATACAGCTATATTCAAAAATGTACTTGAATAATACAGTTTACCAAGTTCTATGTGTGAGTCAAATTTTTTTTACCCACTCATTGACTTGAATAGGAATGAGCGGGTCTTATTCAAGACTCGAAAGATAATAGTGCATGCTGCAATCGGTCATTTGAACAGCCCTATTGAATAACATGGGTCACTGTGTTTTCCTATACTATCTAATCACAGAATTGAAAAACACTTGTCATATTACAGTTGTGGCCAAAAGTATTGACACAACCATGCAATTCTGTTAGATATTACTCAGTTTCTTCCTGAAAATGATTGCAATCACAAATTCTTTGGTACTATTATCTTCATTTAATTTGTCTTCAATGAAAAAAACACAAAAAGAATTGTCCAAAAGCCAAATTGGATATAATTCCGCACCAAACATAAAAAAGGGGGTGGACAAAAGTATTGGCACCTTTAGAAAAATCATGTGATGCTTCTCTAATTTGTGTAATTAACAGCACCTGTAACTTACCTGTGGCACCTAACAGGTGTTGGCAATAACTAAATCACACTTGCAGCCAGTTGACATGGATTAATGTTGACTCAACCTCTGTCCTATGTCCTTGTGTGTACCACATTGAGCATGGAGAAAAGAAAGAAGACCAAAGAACTGTCTGAGGACTTTAGAAACCAAATTGTGAGGAAGCATGAGCAATCTCAAGGCTACAAGTCCATCTCCAAAGGCCTGAATGTTCCTGTGTCTACCGTGCGCAGTGTCATCAAGAAGTTTAAAGCCCATGGCACAGTGGTTTACCTCCCTAGATGTGGACGGAAAAGAAAAATTAACGAGAGATTTCAACGCAAGATTGTGCAGATGGTGGATAAAGAACCTTAACTAACATTCAAACAAGTTCAAGCTGCCCTGCAGTCCGAGGGTACAGCAGTGTCAACATGTACTATCCGTCGGCATCTGAATGCAAAGGGACTGTATGGTAGGATACCCAGGAAGACCCCACTTCTTACCCAGAGACATAAAAAAGCCAGGCTGGAGTTTGCCAAAACTTACTTGAGAAAGCCTAAAACGTTTTGGAAGAATGTTCTCTGGTCTGATGAGACAAAAGTAGAGCTTTTTGGGAAAAGGCATCAACATAGAGTTTACAGGAGAAAAAAAGAGGCATTCAAAGAAAAGAACACGGTCCCTACAGTCAAACATGGCGGAGGTTCCCTGATGTTTTGGGGTTGCTTTGCTGCCTCTGGCACTGGACTGCTTGACCGTGTGCATGGCATTATGAAGTCTGAAGACTACCAACAAATTTTGCAGCATAATGTAGGGCCCAGAGTGAGAAAGCTGGGTCTCCCTCAGAGGTCATGGGTCTTCCAGCAGGACAATGACCCAAAACACACTTCAAAAAGCACTAGAAAATGGTTTGAGAGAAAGCACTGGAGACTTCTAAGGTGGCCAGCAATGAGTCCAGACCTGAATCCCATAGAACACCTGTGGAGAGATCTAAAAATGGCAGTTTGTAGAAGGCACCCTTCAAATATCAGGGACCTGGAGCAGTTTGCCAAAGAAAAATGGTCTAAAATTCCAGCAGAGCATTGTAAGAAACTCATTGATGGTTACCGGAAGCGGTTGATTGCAGTTATTTTTGCTAAAGGTTGTGCAACCAAGTATTAGGCTGAGGGTGCCAATAGTTTTGTCTGGCCCATTTTTGTGTGAAATGATCAATGTTTTGCTTTTTGCTTCATTCTCTTTTGTGTTTTTTCATTGAAGACAAATTAAATGAAGATAATAATACCAAAGAATTTGTGATTGCAATCATTTTCAGGAAGAAACTGAGTATTATCTGACAGAATTGCAGGGGTGTCAATACTTTTGGCCACAACTGTATATGCTCGTCTGCACAAACCCTTAAGGCCACGTCAGACACTTCAATTTGATGAAAGATGTTGTTAGCGATCACATGCACGCGCGATCACTAACAATATCGCTCACATCGCTTGTGAGCTTTCACACAGGCAGACTCACCAGCGATGTGGACCAGTGAGAACGCTGGTAACCATGGTACACATCAGGTTACTAGGCACCGCGCGGCGCTTAGTAACCTGATGTGTACCATAGTTACCATCTTCCAGCATACGCTTTGCCGCTGGGAGATCGTTCATCGCGGTGTCACACACCACGATGCTGCAGATCGCTCAATGGATTATCGCTTGATTTGAGGTCCTGCTCACAAATCTTCCACCAAATCAAGCTATTTTTAGTTAACAGATCGCTCAATTACATGCAACAACGCACAACCGATATCGCTTAAAGCGATTAAATTTCCAAATCGCTTAAGCGATATTGTTCACCAGATTGAAGCTTCTAACGTGGCCTTTAAGCTACACTCACACATCAGAGTGCTGTCTAATTTTTTTGTCAGACAGCACTCAGATTCATAGAGTAGAATGTGTTAACTTTACAGATCCAAGATCCCTGGGACTCAGAGCAAGTCCTATTGTGATCCGATTTGTGGATCAGAATTGGCCATTCATTCTTCCATTTTGCACCTTTATATCCCGGGTTTGTGATAAATTTGAATGAAAATGTGACGTTCTAAAGGTTTGCATTGGCTTAGAATCAAGCACATTTCTTCAGTGAAAAAAAACAGATGCAACTAGAAGGCGACACCGATGACACCTGGGGAAGAAATCTGTCTATTTCTAACAGATGGTGACGTCATATCAATGTATCAATCTAGCCTTTCTTTAACATAAGGTTAGTAATACTTTTCCACATGCACTGCATATTTTTAATCTGAAGATTCAAAACGTTTCTTTAGCTATTTAGCAGGTGCACTATATAGCAAGTCCAACCAAATTGCAAAGATCATAAAGCTTAAACAATTTGCCAATTTATAGACAATTTATTCTTAAATGACCCTTGTTATCTTGGGCTTCATTTACTTGGTCATATTACAGCTTCATAAAATCTAGATTAGCAGAACAAGGAAGCATAGATTTTATTTTGCTTTTCATTTTATATAGGAGAGTCATGCTTTATTGGATGCTATATTGTGGAGAAATTCTCCCCTTAAAGCTTAACATCTATGGTGGTTCACCATATGGAGCCACTGAAACTCTGGGAGACACAGTACAGTCTCCACTACTTGACTTTATAGTATACACAAGACAAAATGTGATCTCCGCTGATTGATCCTTCACCTCCACTTCACATGTAAGTGAAATATCAGTATTCTTAGGCTCTATTCACGTGTCCATTTGTCATCCTTTTGTAAGGGTGCATGCCCATGATAAGTGAATGCAGCGTTTTGGAAGCAGCGCGTTTGTAAGGTTTGTAAGGTTGCGTGCACACGATCAGTGAATGCAGCATTTTGGACGCAGCGTCTTGCTGCTGCATCCAAAATTGCTGCGTTCTACAGTAGAAGCATTGTGAATTAGATTTCAAGAAATCCCATTCTCACTATGCGTCACCCGACAGCTGCAGATGAAATGATCATTTTATGCTGCGGAGTCAGAAGTGGCTGCCATCGGGTGCATACAGGGGGAAGCCGCTCTGCACCCACCGCAGATGGTGAGTACTGGGTGGCTGCGGTCTCCCTACGGCCACCCGCGGGTTCCCACGGCTCCTCCGGACCGTGAGCACACAACCTAACATATCCAGTATTAAAAGAAACTGCATCTGTTACAAATGGTGCACACTTTGATTTCCGTTTTGTATGTGTTATTGCTCCTTTTGTATCAGATCCGTTTTAACTAGAGGTGTCTCTGGACAGCTCTAATGTTTGGGCATGTATCAATCTTAAAAGAAACATATCCAGTTGTGGTTGGACCAAGATTTCAGCTACGTTTTTTGATCCATCTAAAAAATGAATTACAGCTGGATTGCATTCATATGGAACATATTTTAGGACCCTTCTATCCATATTCAAATTATTATAATGGAAATTGAACATTTTATTTCCATTCTTGTCATCCCAAAATAGATCTAAAAATAGACATAACTATTGGACATGTGAATATAGACTTAAAGATTTTTTCTCCCACAACCATTAAAAGTGCTACAATAAATGTTTTTGAGTTTCAACCAAAGTCTTCATTAGGTTGTAAGTTTCATATAAACCTGTTGTACAATAAAAAAAAAAAGATAAAAGCTGTCATTGCAGGTGACAAACAATAGTTAGAATAAGCAAGTCAATTGCAGACTTGCTTACTTTAATGCTGTTTTATTAATTAAAGCAATTTAAGAACTTGAGAATGCCACTTTGAATGTACAGTTAAACCATACCAAGACTTGATAGTGTAGGGGGCTTGAAAAAGATTTAAAAGATACTCAAAGCTGGTAATGTAATTACAGTGGTTTTGATTCCTCCACCCTTACACTCCAGTAATAGTGGCAGCAATCTTTAATCCTCGGCCACAGACGTTCCTGACACTAATGAAATGGGACATATAGAATGATTGGTAATATAAAGAAATAAGGGTGAAAATCAGTTCGTGAAAGAGCCATAATCATTCATTCATTGACCCTACACCCTCTCAGATACAGGGAAATAAAACATCCTTTCACTACAAATCTAGATAAAAAAACAGTCAGAAGGTCATATTTTTGCTAAAAGTGTTAACCCGAGAAAGGATCGCTATATAAATCCTCAGTAAATATTGTTTAACATGCAAATAGCATATCGCAGTAATATAATCATCTCCATCATTACATGCACAGGGTCATATACTGGAACGTGATATCAAATGAAAAGACCCCATTGACCGCAATTGGACGTTTCACACAATATAAGCATTCTTTTCACTGTAAAGGGAATTGTATGCTCCTATATACACATAAATGAGGTATAAATATTATCCCACTGGGCTTCACCCAATGGTTAAATACATGAAATGAAGGATTCCTGCAACCGACAAAGTCTCCACAAATAGAGTTTAAGCAGTTCTGAACGTTTTCAGGCATATCACTTCATCAGATAATAGTGGTAATACTTGAAGCATACCACAAATATCTAATACTAGCGTACACTGGCAGATGAAATTACAGAGCTGGATCCTGTGAGTGACATTTTTCAATTTCCTCTGAACATCCAGTAACTAAACATTCTTAGCAGATGGTGTGGTGCCTGTATAAACCTTTATGTTGGATAAACAATCATAAATGAATGCCTTTCCATGTTGGGCTAAAATGTATTGGGCTTTTAAGTAGTAAGAGTACTGGTTATATTTTGCATCCTGAACGTCTTTATCATTTGACTGTGTGACGATAGCAGCGTATCCCTATTTTACTGAATGATAGCGGTAATCTGACCTCCATGTCTCCAGGCTGTGGGTCACTTCAACATGACTCTGGTGGACTCACAGAGTTCAGAGTGCAATTAGGCTACATATTAGTTTACATTTAAACAAAATAGTTTTTGTTATTGAGACTGCTTAGTGCCTATATAGTCCGACGGGAACTTTTTCTTCTTTATCAAGTGTAAATTCCAGTTCCTGATATTAATGGTGATGGTACAATTACAAATATCTTCATCCAACTTTGAAAGATAAGAAAGAAGGACACATAGATCTGCTGCATTGACACACACCACATACAACGTTCCTGCTCCATGTCTCTGCTGCCTAGTGTTCTAAATTGAGAATGAATCTTAACCTAAAAAGCTTGGTAGAGTCTAGGCCTTAACATAGGCTGAATGGTTTCACACTCAACAGTTATATACAACTGTGTCTGTGTCCTGAGGATAATTGAAGTTAGGACATATCCCCAACCTCCTGTAACAGTAGGAGAGCTCCCCAAATTTGCAACCGGGCTCACAATAGTTGAGAGGTATGCAGTACAATTTCTAAGTTATGGGTATTAATATAGAGTATATTCTTTGTCAGAATCATCATGCATCTGAATGGAATGCTCATTTTCAGTTCTTTTCCATTGTTGTTGTGTTAGGCTAGGGTCACATTTAGAAGGCAAAATGCGGTTACTGCATCCAGTTCCGGATGCGGAAATCTCATGTCCCTTCAGACTAATTTTGCCCTCCAAGTATGTCCCCAAATCCGCATCTGGTAACCGGATTGCTACTTAATGTGGTATCTGGTTGCCGGTTGCAGTAGACGTTGTGGTAATACAAACATTCCCAGGCTTCCCAGCATGGTTTTTGTTGTCCGGGAATTAAATCGGTTGAAATCGATTGTCCTGGATCCGGGACAATCTGGGACCATAGACTCCCATTTTAAATTGCGCCGGATTGTCCTGGACCAGGTGAATCCAGGAAAATCCGGTTTTGTCTGATTTTTTTCAAGGGACTACAGGAATCATCCATGATCCTTTTGGTCCCGTGAACTGAAAACTGATTCACCCGGATCCACCCGGACAGCACAAAACCGGACACCAATACACTTCCATCCGAGTGAATCCTGAGCCATAGGAAAAGATTGCGCCAATACTGCCATTCATGTGTGTTGCGGTACCCGATCTGGTTACCGTACCCGGCTCCACTCACATTTGCGGCTTCCAACTGAAATACGGATACGGATTAGAAACTTGTCTGAAAAACGTTGCTTGCATGATTTTTAACCGGATCCGGGAAATGCAACGCTCTTGAGGTGATCCGGTTTTTGTATTGCTGCCTATGGGTGCCAATCTGGATCCGGTTTTGAGCATTTTTCATGCTCAAAACCAGATCAGGATCTGCAATTGCAACCGCAAATGTGACCCTAGCCTTACTGAAGGAAACTGCAGTAGTTTGTAAACTATACAGTTATGCCATGGTCGGGATTCAATCTGGCAACCCTGTGCTGTGTAATTGGCTTCCTTATCTGCTGAGCCACAGCAGGTTCAATCTATGTTTGTACGTTGATTATCTTTTACTTTTGTTTCATCCTTTTCGGTTTATATTTATCATTTTGTCTGTCCTATTCATGTGTGGGTGTGGCTATATATATCTTCCCCTTTCTGGTCTTCTTCACTGGCTATATTCCAATGTGGATCCTGATGGAGTTCCAGCCATACTGCCAAGGGTTTATGCCAGTCATATGGAGACAATCTAGGATCATTATCTTTGCTTTTGAGTCTGTCTATCATTCTTTTTTCTCCTGCCAAGAGTTAGGTAGTTGGAGGCTTTCCTTTCTTGCAGTGCTACTTTACTTTTTCCACTTTTTATCCATGTTTTATGTTTTCTCACTTAGGATTTCTTCTATCTCTGCACGCCTTACCTTATTCAGAGTTATAGTTCTGTGAACCTCTCACCAATTCCTAAGGAGGTATGAGGAACACTTGATGGCCTGTTAGGAAACCAAGTCCAAGTTTTCATCACCTAGTTTTGTGGTTAGAGTTTTTCCAGCCTGCGCAGATGCTGCCAGGGACTGTGCAGCTACGAACTTTAGTTTGCATAGGAACTGGTTGTGTCAGGTGCAGTAGTTTTGAAATAGGCCCTAGTTTCCCATGAGAGTTACCACGTGTGCATAACAGGTTATTGAACATCTACTTGATAAAATGTGGACTTCTACAATGGCAATACATTTGATATAAGGTTCAAGTAAGGTGTAAAATCTAAGCAAATCTCTTACAGCTGCATGGAGTCCCCAGGTAGCAACCTCTGGGTAGAGATCAGGAGAATAAGGCTATAACATAGGTTTTGGCAGCCTAAACGCAGTGCTACAGCCATGGTAGTGCCACGTTAATGCTGCCAATGCTTACCTATGGTGATGCGGCCGCTAGCACAGCTCCAACGTCGACATCTGAGTGAAATCTTGCGCTTTTTCCTAATGCGAGAAAAGATGCTTTCAACAGCGTCTAGGGGCTGCATTAAAATAGGTAAGCATTGGCAGCGTTAACACAGCGCCACCATGGCCTTAGCACTGAATTTAGGCTGCCAAAACCTATGTTTTTAACGCAACCCCCTAGCGCAGCCGATAACATTAATGTGACTCCAGCCTTACATCAATGGCCAGGGGGGAAAATGTGACACTTACAAAAGTGGCTGCATCTTTTCACCAATTTTCTGGTCTGACCATCTTTACTGTAAAAATTATTATTATACTGCACCCTATATACCGGCGAATAGTGTTACATGATGTTAACACTATGCGCTCAGACTGCCAGAGACTAAGTTTTTGACAGATTTGTCAGCCTGAGTGCTCACGCTAGTTAGACCCTAGCCTAACCATGAGTTTTTGATGAACTCTTGAACCAATAATAAAACAGAACAGTCATTTTCAAAATCTTATTAGCTACAGAACAAAACTAAGTGTAAATTTATTATGAGAGGCTACAATAGTTTGCAGAAGTTTTAAGCTTAAGAATAAAGGTTTTTCATTGGGGCTTATCTAGTATTACTAAAACCCATGATATAATGTGACTTATCACCAATACCTGCTGACAGGAAACTGAAAAACATCCTGACAAAATTTAAAGGGGTTTCCTGGTTTCAGTAAACTATTATCCCCTGGAGTATGAATTAAACAAACTGTGCTTTACTCATGCACCCCGGGTCCAGCTTTGTGTCACCACCATTTCTCTTATCTTCAATGTTCCTCTCTGTTGTTTATGCTATAATTATGTCAATAGCGCTCACAGTGGCGTAACTTGAAGCTCATTGACCCCGATGCAAAATCTCCAATTGGGCCTCCAATTGTTGCACATCTTCAATAACAATAGCTTTTTCTATAGGCCAAAGGGACTTTTAGGGTCCCTTAGGTTCAGGGCTGGGGTGATTGTGTGGCGCCCCGCATGGTCAGGCGTCACAGAGGGGTATTGCACCCGTAGAAGCGGTGTAATTACCCTGTAGCAGGTGAATGGAAAAGTCGACATGTGGCTTAAACACTCGCATCCACAGACACCCTTAGCTTAGGGGACTAAAGGGTTAATTCCTTTACTAGGAGACCCAGCCCCGGTGGGAGGAGTTGAAGGCAAGCAGTGTGGGGGTGGGAGGAAGAGAGGAGAGGAGTCGGAGTCGAGTCTGAGCAGCAGGAGGAGGAAGACGTTGCTGGGGATAGCAGCAGGTGCAAAGAATGTGGGAGAAAAGCAGGAAGGCGCCATCCAGGGAAAGAGCAGTTCTGGGAGCCGAGAAGCCGGTGATAGGCTTATCCCAAATCGGCTATCCGGGTTCCGGAGCCCGAAGTCTGCTGGAGGCTTTAAGCCCAGTAAGAGAATCCGGTAAACCGGGAAAGACTTCAAGTTTTCCTGGACACCCTTGAAGTCAACACAGGGGCCAGGTACCATGCGCAGAGAGTTAGCGGTGGGCCATTAGAGGGTTACCCGACGACAAAGCAAAGGGTGAGAGAGTACAGGAGGCCAGGCCAGATTTCAGGTCTCCCAGGCCTCACCCCACACTAACCTGGAAGTGTGACAGAAAGGACACCTACTGTACGTAAGCCACATAGAGACTTTCCGTTCGCCTGCCACTTCCCAGTACTGCTCCTACCTGTTATCATAACATCTTGCTGAACTGTGAACTTTGTTTGATGCTGCTACGAGTTGACAGTAAAGTGACTTTGCCTACGTATGTTTTCCTACATCAACTTGTTCCCTTTGCAGGAACTCTGCCCCGGAGGAACAGCCCTACCTGTAGGGGCTTTGCCATCTAAGCCGCACTACCATCCACCACCGGCGGACTGTGGCGGCGCTGGTGACCCATCACCGGACGCTACAGGTGGCGTCACGTGAACTGTATATAGAATCCCCTGTACATATAGCCCCTTTTTGAAGTGTCCCCCAGGACACGAGATCAGGCGCAGTCACCACTCCCCGTGACACAGTAACGCTACCCCTTGGAGCCTGATACCCGAGTACCCCAGTGCCTGGGGCTCGACAATTGCAACCTGTGTACCAGTTGTAGTTACACCCCCACACTGCAGACAATCACTGAGATATTTACATTGCAACTATTCAAAGTCTTTTATGTCACTTTGATTTATCAGCCCCGATGTCTTTGCACCTAAGTGGATGGAATAGAAGGGGAAAACTTGAGATTCTCTACACTGTTAGACTGTTGTTACTTATAAGACGTTGTCAGTTCTTATAAAAATGTTTGATACGTCATGCACCAGTTATGTCAGTCCAACTATAACCATAGTATAATGCCGTCCTCTCTCTTTACAATTGTGGTTATAAAAGCAAACAACAGAAAATTACCATGTAACAGAATATACCAAACTGCTATATCTAATTTTCAAGAAAAGTATCTTTTAATCTGGAAATTATATATTGTTTTTCTGGGAAAATATGTCCGGTTTGAAAATTGAGTATTTACCTAGATTGTGTGGTGAACTTTGGTATGCAGATATATCCAATGCTGGCTCCATATACAGGGCCTGTATATACTATACTCTTAGCTAAGTTAATCGCTAAATAGTAATAAACCATAATTTAGTCATTTTTCATATCAGAGTTTGACAGATTTAATCTAAACATCCCTCAGGGCAGATTCCCATGATCAGTGTTTGCAACGTTATGGACACAGCATGTTGTCGGTACGTCCATATCGCTACGTTGTACAGTTCAAGGGCAGTGGATGGATTTACACAAATCCCGTTCCCACTGTGCTCTTATTTTCTGCTGCATGAACTGATATGTGGGGCGACTTCTCGCAAGCTGTGGAGTCAGAGACGATCTCAGTGATTGAATGCAGGGAAAAGCCTCCATGTCTCGAATGCTGACCATGGGCATGTATGGCTGCTATCACCCGCAGAGACCCGCACTCTGTGCCAGTGATTGCAGTGCACCACCTGCAATCTGCAATACACTGCGAAATCAAATGGGGGCTGGCACACATGTCACAGAGGGGAGGAGGAACGAGGATTCCACACAAGCCGTAAAAAAGCATACAGAAGTGGTGCCCATGTTTCTATTGTACTTTTCCTCTGATTGTACCACTCCTGGTTTTGGCTACAAAAACTGACGAGCAAAAACATACCAAAAATGCACAATGTGAATATAGACTTAATCCCAATCTCCCATTCCTGGCTCCAAGACTTCTTCCAAGCTGCACCGATTCTCTGGAATGCTCTACCACAAGAAATTAAGTCTATCCACAACTTAAATAGTTTTATGCGCTTTCTAAAAGCACATCAATAGGGCGGCTTATCATGATCCCTATTCAAAGTCACTTAAGGGGGTGTCACACGCGTCAATGTCGTCAGCGAGATGATCGCTGACGACATTGACGGCTGATTGCTGGTGAGCTGTCACACAGACAGACTCACCAGCGATCAATTGACCAGAGACATCATGGAAACGATTTAAATATCGTTTCCACGATGTCCTGCTCCCGCTGCCAGCCTGCTGGAAGCGGGAGCAGCCTGGTCTCCAAGGTACACTGCGGGTAACTAGGCAGCGCGCGCTGCCTAGATACCCGACGTGTACCTTAGTTACCAGCCTCCTCCGCTCACCCGGTGAGCGGAGGAGGCTGGTAACTAAGGTACACAGTCGGGTATCTAGGCAGCGCGCGCTGCCTAGTTACCCGCAGTGTACCTTGGAGACCAGCTCCCAGCGCTTGTGACAGGCGCTGGGAAGCTGGAATATCGCTAGTCCCGGTGTCACACGCAGCGATGCTGCGTGTCCACCGGGCGACAATCGCCAGGTTTCAGAGCTGGTTCTGAAACCTGGCGATCATCAACCAGCGATTTATCGCTGGTTGATGCAGTATGTCACACGCGTCAATATCGCTGCAACGTCACGTGCAGCCGATATCGTGCAGGCGATATTGACGCGTGTGACACCCCCTTTAGACATAGCCTATCCGCTCCACCAGTCTCAAAAGCATTATAAATAATGGTTGGTGGCCACTTATGCTGCCCTTACCTGTTCCCTATTTTCTCAAGTTGACTATACCATCATTGTAAATAAGGCACCTGTAATTTGTCACCCCCACTTCATTGTCGATTGTAAGCTCTTATGAGCAGGGCTGTCATTATCTTGCTTTAATTATTGTATTGTTATAATTGTTACCTATGACTGTTTGTATATGAACCTCTGAATTGTAAAGCGCTGCAGAATATGTTGGTGCTATATAAATAAAGATTATTATTATTATTATTATCACCGGCTTCTCCGCAGGAGAGGAGACACCGCATCCAGTACCCAGTGTTTCCGCATCATGTGAACATATTTTTTACCTTACCAAATATTGCCACAGATCAAACTGTGTCAATATTTTGTGTGAATCAGCACATCCAAAATTTATGGCAAAAAATCACTTTATTTATTAAAATTAATTCATATTAAAATTAAACGGGAACACAGTCCCTATCATGCACAAAAAATAATAGGGTGGGCTATAGAGAATACATAAGTAGCAGCAAATACAAACAGGGGAACAAAATGGAGCGCTATCACACTTGTATTTATCCTAATCCCTCTCATAAGGAAGGCTCCTACAGGTCATTAAATAATCATCCTATGGATACTAAAGTATTCAGAATTACCTGGTGCCAGAGTAGTTCTCACGGACAATCGCTCCCCGGACCCCTGCTGCCACAATGCTCCCGCCACAACCCCCAGCCGACGCACGTTTCAAAGTTTGCTTTTCCTCAGGGCGTCCATTTTGTTCCCCTGTTTGTATTTGCTGCTACTTATGTATTCTAGATTCAGAAAAACCCTTTTCAGTATAAAAGGCCCTCCAAAAACAACATATAATTCATATAAAACAACCAGGAGTCAGGCCATAATTGAAAAGCAAAGTGCACTTTATTAAAATAGCAGCATCAGCTGCATTTAAAAGTGATGCGACACTGCACACACATATAGGTGACCACATGAACATATGTGATTAACATCCAAAAGATTTAGCATAACATTGCAACCAGTGTAATACAATGACTTGCCCCACAGAGGGTGCACAACAATTTCACAAATCACAAGGTACACATAAACAACTCAGTTCATGGGTCAATTCATTACCTATTGGTGGCAGTGGCTGCAATTTTATGCTAAATCTTTTGGATGTTAATCACATATGTTCATGTGGTCACCTATATGTGTGTGCAGTGTCGCATCACTTTTAAATGCAGCTGATGCTGCTATTTTAATAAAGTGCACTTTGCTTTTCAATTATGGCCTGACTCCTGGTTGTTTTATATGAATTATATACTTATGTATTCTCTATAGCCCACCCTATTATTTTTTGTGCATGATAGGGACTGTGTTCCCGTTTAAGACATGTTGTGTACTGTGAATAATTTTAATATGAATTAATTTTAATAAATAAAGTGATTTTTTGCCATAAATTTTGGATGTGCTGATTCACACAAAATATTGACACAGTTTGATCTGTGGCAATATTTGGTAAGGTAAAACGTATTTAGGTGAAGCACTTATTGTTAAGGGGACCCTTTATGATCATGTGAACATAGCCTAAGGGCTCATTAACTGGTCAGTAATTCATGATTTATCAGTGCTCTTAATGCTACGCCCTGTATAATTCTACCCACCCCTCTGATTGGCAGCTTTCTGTGCATACTATACAATGACTAAAAGCTGCCAATCAGTGGTGGGGGAGGGCTTAAACCAAACAGTCGACCAGGAGGCACCAGACACCTAGTCCTTAAATGATAATGTTCTGCTAATAAACCCTGATTCTAGTAAAACAGCAACACACAGCCCAGTAAGGGGCACATCACTGCCATCAGGGTCTCTGTCCCTACATCATGCTGCTCTCTGAGTACATAGCAAACATCTGCTGGCAGATTCCATTGTCATCCAGCTTTAATTCTGCTGCAATAATGAACATGGAGAATTAATGAACTTTGTCAGGATTAAGGTGCAAAATTATAATTATTTACTTTTTAGAGCACCATTGATTCCACGGTGCTGTACATGGGAAAAGGGGATTTAAATACAAAATACTGATATAAATTACAATAAGCAAATTAAGTATCACAGACTGGAGCAGAGGGGGGAAGAGTACCCTAAACTGTTCAAGTATAACCTAAGCTTTACAAGGTAATATTTCTACAATGAAATTATGGATCTAAGCGATAAAATTTCTCCTTATGGAGAGTGACACTCCAGTATGAGGAGGCTTAAACACCTTGCATGGTCCTCTGGGAAATTAAATATCGAAATTTCCTCTTCAACGAGGACTTGAACTCTATTGACACCTGATGGAAGTAGCAATCATAAAAGTCAATGTCCACTCTTCAAATTGAGTTTTCAGTTTGGTTTATATCCTTGGTCATATGATAAGACTCGTTAAAGGGTCAATATTGACTTTTAAGATTGCTACTTCCAATAGGTGGCACTAGAGTTCAAGTTTTCTTTGAAGAGACAATTTGCACAAAGAAATTAAAAATATAAAAATGACTTTGTAGTCAGTTCTGAAGCTACTATTCTATAATGTGGCCAGTTTATACCTCAAAAATTGGTACAAAACCCTTTTTAAATGAAACATGACAAATTGCATTTAAGTCATGCTCGGCTGGCTTAATGAAGTATTGGCTGCAGAGTGCAGGTTCTTGCTTCCAGCCATCAGGGCTGTTCATAGAGGTGTTACAGTCACCATGCACTTTAGAGTGAGTGTTTTGTATCACCTTGATTTACAGCTAGCTGTGCACACACACACACGCGCACACACACACACACATGCACACACACACACATGCACACACACGCGCATACACACACGCACACACATGAACACACATGCACACACGCAGACACACACATGCACACACATGAACACACATCCACACACACGCACACACACACATGCACACACACACACACAGACACACACACACACACATGCACACACATGAACACACATGCACACACACACACACATGCACACACACACACACACACACAGACACACACACACACACACACGCACACACACACACACACACACACACACATGAACACACATGCACACACACACATACACACACATGCGCACACACACATACACACACACACACACACATGAACACACACACCCACACCTAAGAGCTGACTGTCAATCATCTGCTGGGGACTGTTACAGTGGCCTCTGTTTGTAGTCAGCAGTGAACCCTGAATGGAAGTGATGCAGGTAGTAACACAGCTAGGCATATTTTAAGGGAACCAACTACAAGGATTTAACCACTTGTAATGAGTGTTTGACGTGTGCAGCAATGCATCACTATTTGGTTTTTTTTATTGCTCCCCTGTGGGCTTCTCTTTCTGCTGTAAGCTGAATCCCCATCCCTCTCATCCAGACTCATATGGGGGGAGAGGGTGTTCGGCTTACAGTAGAAAGACAAACCCACAGGGGAGGATTAATAAAAAAAAACAATAGTGTTGTCATGCTGCACACGTCAATAACCTGCTGCACTGATGGTGGTTGGTCCCCTTTAACGTTATACCACTATATCTGCTTGTCAATAACATTTCTGAAGGGAGCAGGTTCCCTTTAATGGGGATCAGGCTAAATTTACCCTGGGGGAAAAAATGATTAATTAATAAAACACCAGATACCTGTAAAACCTCCGTCTGTTCCAGCACTACTACTGTGTTTGTGTGCTTGGCTGTAGCGATGAGGTGATGTTACAATATGTCAAAGCAATGAATACAATATTATGCTGAGATGTATACTCTAAGGTATATATTGTAGGGTTTCTGGAAGGACTGAATATCTTTTGTGCTTTCGTGTGCAGAATAAATTCCATAACATCTTTCTTCTGCCATGATAAAGAGTTTTGCTTCTTTTTCCATTTTGTTTATTGGCTGAAAATATTCACCACTGACAGATTTAATTAGTGATAATTCAGCATTTTAAAGGCTTTATGAATATTCCTCCCATGGAAAAGTAAAGCAATGTGGAATGTGCTTTCCTTCATTTCATAAGTTTTTATACATATAAAGAACCATCGCTAATAATTAGATTATAATTGAAAGAAGCGCTACCATAGTTCCAGTGCAGTTGACGAGATAAAGGGGTAGTCCGGCCATGGGATATTGATATAGGGTGTTAATATCAGATTGGTGGGGCTAGGACACCCAGAGCCATCACATACCTGCTGTTTAATCTCCATCGGCCAGATGTAAAAAGTAAATGGAGTTGGAAGCACCGCTTTATTCAATGAGTTTTCATAAAAGATTCATAAACTCTTAAGACATGTGATTATTGGTTTCAGAGCCCGTCACTTTTTCAGGTGCCCTGTAAATATTCCTGTCACTGTCCATGATTGCAGCTCAACTCCTTTACAATTTGTCACGTAATTCCTAAACCGGTATAACATGTATACTACAGGGTTCATGCTATAGGTTTAGGAGAGACTTAAAGGGACTTTGTCAGCACAGGATGACTGTTCAAACCAAGCACAGGCACTTGGTTCTTCATGGCGGGTTACATTTTTTAAATGCACCTTCCCACCTGCTTGTTTTCCATTTATCTCCTCCTTATTCTGGCTCTATGAAGCCAGATCTGTCAAAGAAGGGAGGGGTGTGACATTTAGTCACTTCTCATGAGGCAGAAATGTCAAGGAGACCGAGGTCAAAAGCTAGGATAAGACAAATGAATAGTCAGAGGTCAAAGGTCAGAGTACGTCAAGCAAAAGGGATAATCTTGTGTCTATAAAACACACCAGTCATACGGGGGAGGGGCTATGTCCCGAGAAACCACCCTGTTCTTTCCTCTGCCTAGCGACGGAGTTTTCAATACCTAACTTGTATGGTGTCCCCATTCCACGATGGCTTGTCCTGGGGTCCCTATTTCTACACTCAGGGTATAGCCATCAATCATACACCTGTATCATCCCTATGGGTCAAGTCAATATTTCAGGGTAAGGGGGAGCCTCTGTTTCTCATGCAGTGGAGATGGTACATTCATACCAAGACTGTGGTGATAGAGATATTGTATATCCTTATGCTCCGTGCACCAGTCACCCTCACATATACTGGCAGGTAGCTTGAATATTTATCAGTAAGGCTAAGTATGTAGCAGCTATCTTTACATATGTGAGGGTGACTGGTGCACGGAGCATAAGGATATATAATATCGCTATCACCACAGTCTTGGTATGAATGTACCATCCCCACTGCATGAGAAACAGAGGCTCCCCCTTACCCTGAAATATTGACTTGCAGTGGATACTAGGGATTGACCCGTATCCTTATAGGACCCAGAGGGATGATACAGGTGTATGATTGATGGCTATACCCTGAGTGTAGAAATAGGGACCCCAGGACAAGCCATCGTGGAATGGGGACACCATACAAGTTAGGTGATGAAAACTCCGTCGCTGGGCAGAGGAAAAAACAGGGTGGTTTTTAGGCACATAACCCCTCCCCCTGTATGACTGGCGTGTTTAATAGACACAAGGTGTGAGGAAAACACATGATTGATATTTTTAACAAGTATTTATTAAAAGTTACATTTTAAAAGTGCACTCTTGGGATAGATTTTTTGTTAATTTTGGAGTCACATTTATCTTATGATTTGAAGTTAAACAAAAGGGATAATCCAAGCAAGTACTTGTAGCGACCGGTGGTAAGGCCGCGGGTGTGTGTGTATGATCTTTCTCAACAGAATCCCCATACTCAGATTTAACCGGTAGTAACATTTCTTTACTGTAAAACATGTCTATAACACAGTCAACTGATCTAGCTGCACACATGTATATATTAGAGTCTCTGGATCTTCACTTCTTCCGGGTACGCAGCAAGCAAAGAAAAAAACACAACAATGGAGATATCTTTCCCTAACTTTCCCTAAAATCACGTACCAGTCTATCACAGAAGAAGGTGTCGCTCCCACGTAGCAGGCCTGGGGTCTCACGATGACGGGTCCCGGTGCAGCACTGAAGGGGGAAACTCCTCAGTCTTCTTCTGTGGTCTCCGTCCGCAGGTAACAGAATCTTTCTTTGTTAGTCTCTCCCAGTCTCAGGGCACACAGAGGAGCAGAAGGGAGCCCACAGCAGCACAGAAGTCTCTCTCAGTCTCGGGGCAAACCGATGAGCAGAAGGGAGATCACAGTAGCACAGATGACTCCCTTATGTCAGTCACAGCCCCTGCACATGTAATCCAGTGGCAATGTCCTGAATTCCGGAGGCAATGTCCTGAATTTGAGTGGGACCCTCGGTAAGACAAGGTCCTGCAGACCGGGGGTTGCAACAGCGATCCTCACGGGGTATTTCTTCCCAAGAATCCGGCTGCAAAAGAGCCCTATGTCGGGAGACACCACACAGTCTGTCCTGACAGAGCTCTGGATCTCTAATCATCATCTCCCGCCCTTTTTCTTCCTCAGCACAAGGCTGTTGGGGGAGGGGATCAGACTGTGTAATGTTCACTGCAGTGTCCATTTGAATAACAACACAGTCAGGGCTACCCACTTCATTACATACCCCCCCACTTAAAGGTTGGCAGTCCCTGTCAACAACCGCCGGCTCCAAGGCAGTGATGACTGTAGTTGTCACAGGGGTCGGTTGAGAAGTGGGCCATACATACTGGTCCCTGTAGAACCGTCCGGGCGGGATCCCAGCAGTGGTGCGGTCAGTGCGTCGCAAGGGTCGGTTGTTCCCCTCCTCGTCACTGTCTTTACGCCCCACTCCAGTCAGTACTCCGGGAGAGGGACTGGTCTGTGTAGGTGGGTCACCGGTCTCAGAGTCGACGTGATCTCTATGTTGAGAAATGTCCGTGACGTCAGTCATGTCAGCAGCGTCACCCCCTCCGATTACTGTGGGAGGGGAGTCAGGCCGGGAGCGGCAGGGCCGCAACATATTTCGGTGCACAGTGCGGGTGCTGTGGCTGTCTTCACCCCGCACTCGGTATACATGTCCATTGGGGTAAGGGCGTTCGATTACCCGGTAGACTTCAGTCTCCCACTTGGCTCGAAGTTTCCCTTGAGGCTTCTTAATACGGAGCAAGGCTAGCTGTCCCAACTTTAAGGGTTTCTCTTGCACGGGGAGTGGGTCAGCATGTATCTGGCCCCGGATTTGTTGACTCACCAGCCGGTGTACAGTCTCCATCTTCTGGCGGTGAGCATTTAGCCAGGAGGGGTAGTTATGGCAGACATCTTCTTCTGGGCGGAATAGGTTCAGGTCATGGACCCCTTTTCCGGGGCGGCCAAAGAGAAGAGTGTGAGGGGTGTAGCCAGTCACGGAGTGGACCTGGTTGTTGTAGGCCCATACTAGATCTGGAAGGAATTGGGGCCATCGATCTTTCTTATCTTCGGCCAAGGTGCGGGTCAGCTGAAGTAGGGTCCGGTTAAAGCGTTCACATGCACCGTTCCCTTGTGGATGGTAAGGAGTGGTCCTCGACTTCTGGATCCCATACATCCGATGCAGCTCCTCGATGACTCTGCCTTCGAAACAAGCCCCCTGGTCGGAGTGTAACCTCTCCGGACACCCATAGACGTGGATGAACTGTCGACAGATGGCCTGTGCAGCCGACTCGGCCGTCTGGTCCTTGGTAGCAACAACGACGGCGAATTTTGTGAAGTGGTCCACCATGACTAGGCAGTATTGATAGCCACTGCTCGCCGTCCCGATCAGCAGATAGTCCACCATCAACAGCTCAAGAGGCCTGGAGGTTTTAATCGTCTGGACAGGTGCACGCTGTTCGGTGGACTTGTGCAGTTCACAGGTGCGACAGGTTCTGCAGACGTCTTCGACCAGCTTGCGGAGCCCTGGACAGTAGATGGACTGTTGAATCCACCGAAAGGTCTTGTCTATTCCAAAGTGACCGTTCCTTTTGTGTGCTTCGTCCACCATCTTACGAGCCAATTGGGCAGGCACCACGACTTGTGTACATTCCTCCAACATGTGGGACAGGAGAACCTTCCGATATAGTACCTCTTCTCTCAGAATTAGCCGATCCCACTGGCTGAGCAAGGTCAAGGTCCCGGTAGACAGTCGTGCCCGCGTGTCAGGGGGGGGCTTCTGCCTTTGCTTCACCCATTGTTTGAGTAGAGCCCATTCAGGGTTCTGGTCCTGGAGCCTGCACAACTCTTGGGGACACAGTGTAACCCCCACTGGAGTTCCAACTTCGCCCACAACGAACTGGCAGTAATCCATCATCTGTTGGGCAAGCCTTGCAAAGTCGGGCGTCTCGTCTCCTTCTAGTTCTTCATCCCGGTCTCTGGTAAGTAAGGGGTATGACACTCTAGACAGGCTGTCCGCATTTTGATTCTCAGCCCCAGCCCTGTATTTGATCTTGTAGTTGAACTTCGAGAGTCGAGCCATCCAACGCTGTTCCATGACTCCGAGCTTCGCATTTTGTAAGTGGGCCAACGGGTTGTTATCGGTCAGGACCAGTACTTCCGCCCCTGTGAGGTATCCTGCAAATTTCTCCGCCATAGCCCACGTTAGGGCCAACAGCTCCAGCCGGAACGAGCTATAATTGGTGGGGTTCTTCTCGCCCTCGTGTAGGGATCGACTGGCATAGGCTATGACACGTTCCTTGCCTTCTTGTACTTGTGAAAGTACTGCCCCTAGACCTTGTAGGCTGGCATCGGTATGTAGTTGGAAAGGGAGATTGTAGTCTGCATATGCCAGGACGGGGGGTGAAGTCAAGGCACCCTTTAGGGCTTGGAAGGATTCTTCCTGGCTGGGTCCCCAGCTGATGGGTCGTCCTCTGGGGCCGTTGGTGGTCCCTCGAAGCAATTCGTGCAAGGGTGCAGCAAGCCGGGCGAAGTTTCTCACGAACCGGCGGTAGTAACCGGCCAACCCCAGGAAGGCCCGGACCTCTCTGACGTTCGTAGGCTGTGGCCAGTCCCGCACGGCGGCTATTTTCTCCGAAGACGGCTGTACACCTTCGGCCGAGATCCGGTGACCCAGGTAATTGATCTCGGGCTGCAGAAGACGGCACTTGCTGGGTTTCAACTTCAGGCCATGTTCTCTCAACCTACGAAACACACGGCCCAGCTGTTGCAGGTGTTCTTCAAATGTGGCCGAATAGACTACGATGTCGTCCAGGTAAATGAGGGTGAAGTCGAAGTTGAAGTCCCCCAGGCAGCGCTCCATCAGTCGCTGGAAGGTCCCCGGCGCGTTGTTCAGGCCAAAGGGCATCCGGTCGAACTCGTACAGGCCCATGGGTAGGATGAAAGCAGTCTTTTCTCTATCTTTCTCGTGCATAGGTACCTGCCAATAGCCGCTGGCCAGGTCCAATGACGAAAAATATTTAGCTTTCTTCAGGGCTGTCAGGGATTCTTCGATCCTTGGTAAAGGGTATGAGTCCCGGATGGTGCAAGCATTCAAACGGCGGTAGTCCACGCAGAACCTCAGGGACCCGTCTTTCTTCTTGACTATCACCACTGGTGCAGCCCAGGGGCTCTGGCTTTCTCGTACCACTCCAGCGTGTAACATGGAATTCAGGAGATTTTTCACTTCTTGGTATTGTTGGGGAGGTATTTGGCGGTACCTTTCACGGATAGGAGCGGTATCACCTGTGGGGATTTCGTGCTTGATACTGGGGGTGCATCCAAAGTCGGTGTCATGCCGGGCAAAGGACGCCTGGTGCTCTTGAAGTAACTCTTCCACCTGGGACACTTCTTCGTTGGAGTATTGGGATATGTCCAACTGGCACTTTTCTCGTAGTTCTCGCCCCGCGTTGATGTCATCCGCGACAGCGGCCATGGCAGAGACCGTCACTGTCCAATCTCCCTCTGTGGACGGTGCAAACTGGAGGGGGTTCATAGGGTTCACCTCTTCGGTTAGGGCGTAAACTTGGGCGAGTTGTGTCCCAGCCTCTAGGTCAACGCTCACGTTAGCCGTGTTACCCAGCCTGACAGGAATCCTCCCCTTTCTCACAACAGCTAGCGTTCGAGCAACTAGGGGGTTCAGCTTCCCTTCCTTCGGGGTGCGCGGCTCAATCAGCACCTCCACGCCTTCGAGCTGTCTTGTGGTGCTAAGGGGTAGCGAGATAACGGTCTCCTTCTCAGCAGGTAAAGTTATCCTAGTATGGCGGGGTACGGTGATCGTGGCCAGCGGCAGTTGGTCTTCGGTCATTCGCTGGAGATTGCAGGTCCGGACCACTTGTTGGAAGGCTCGGCGGGTGGCCGTATGTGTGGTCACTTCTTGCCAGTACTTGGGCCCCCTCTTGGTAAGCAACACCAGATTCAGGTCTTTCAAGATGTTCATCCCAATAATCATGGGCGTTTCTGATCCACAGCCTTCCCTGACCACGATTATCCCTCTCTTCCCGAGATCTTGCCCACAGACTTCAGTGTTCATCCAGGCAACTCCCGTCACCGGAATGGGTAGATTATTGGCTGCTTTGATCTTGATAGTAGTATCAGGGTCACAGGCAACCCGCGGCTTCAGATACTCTTCGTAAAACTGCTCGGAGATGGTGGATACCTGAGACCCAGTATCCATTAATCCTTGCACGGCGGTCCCTTCCAATAATACTTCCAGGGTAGGGCTGTTTGATGCAAGTTTGTTCCGTGGCTGGCTCTGTTTTCCTACACTCCTCTCCTTGGCCTCCCCTGCCGAGTGAGCCTCTTTGGCAGGGGCGTCTAGTTTAAAGGTGGCCGCTGTTGTGGGGCATGACTTGCTGGTTCCGGTATATCGGCCCGTGGATGAACTTGAACGTTCTGGGGGCAACGGTTCGCTCTATGGCGGGATCACCGCATGTCCAGCATCTTCCCATCGGCCGGCTGGGTTGTTGTCTCGCTTGCCTGTCCGCCTGTTGGTCCAGGGTGAGCTGCAACACCTGTTTCTGCAACTCTGCCACCATCTGCTTCAGTTCTTCCGTGTCACTGTTCGGGGTTCTGATACCAGTTATGGACCTGCAAGACGCGGTATAAGTCTGGGCCTCCATGACAGGTCCTCTCGAACGTTCTATCGCTTCTTGCTTAACCTCAGCGAACGTAAGGGCCGGATTTATCCGGAGTAGATCTTGCAGTGAGCGGTTAAGGTACGGGTCTCTTAATCCAGTCACAAATTGATCTCTCAACACCAGGTCACGGGCGCCCGTACTAGCTATCTGTTCTTTTTTCCTGCAGGCTTGTTCAAGCAGTACTTGGAGGGCGTTGGCATATTGAGGGATGTCCTCCGATTCGAGTTGAGTACGCCGGAAGAACATATACCGTAATGTTCCCGCATATGTGGTCGGCCCATAGGTGTTCTCCAGCACCCGCACCAAGTCATCCAACGTACGCTGGCCCCTAACCGTCTCCAGCCTGACTGTCGTCCACGCCTCCCCCTCTAATGTTAGCATGGCCATTTCTGCTAAGGTCTTAGGATCAATGTTATACATCTCCCCCACTATCTTAAGTTGTTCGGTCCATTCAGTTACAGGATAGTTCCGTCCGTTAAACTTCCTCACCTGATTGACAATAGATGCCGGGGGAGCTGTCCGGTTATAAGTTACTACCGGGAGGAGATTCTGTTGATCACACATCCTGCCGACTACGCCAGATGTAGCGACCGGTGGTAAGGCCGCGGGTGTGTGTGTATGATCTTTCTCAACAGAATCCCCATACTCAGATTTAACCGGTAGTAACATTTCTTTACTGTAAAACATGTCTATAACACAGTCAACTGATCTAGCTGCACACATGTATATATTAGAGTCTCTGGATCTTCACTTCTTCCGGGTACGCAGCAAGCAAAGAAAAAAACACAACAATGGAGATATCTTTCCCTAACTTTCCCTAAAATCACGTACCAGTCTATCACAGAAGAAGGTGTCGCTCCCACGTAGCAGGCCTGGGGTCTCACGATGACGGGTCCCGGTGCAGCACTGAAGGGGGAAACTCCTCAGTCTTCTTCTGTGGTCTCCGTCCGCAGGTAACAGAATCTTTCTTTGTTAGTCTCTTCCAGTCTCAGGGCACACAGAGGAGCAGAAGGGAGCCCACAGCAGCACAGAAGTCTCTCTCAGTCTCGGGGCAAACCGATGAGCAGAAGGGAGATCACAGTAGCACAGATGACTCCCTTATGTCAGTCACAGCCCCTGCACATGTAATCCAGTGGCAATGTCCTGAATTCCGGAGGCAATGTCCTGAATTTGAGTGGGACCCTCGGTAAGACAAGGTCCTGCAGACCGGGGGTTGCAACAGCGATCCTCACGGGGTATTTCTTCCCAAGAATCCGGCTGCAAAAGAGCCCTATGTCGGGAGACACCACACAGTCTGTCCTGACAGAGCTCTGGATCTCTAATCATCATCTCCCGCCCTTTTTCTTCCTCAGCACAAGGCTGTTGGGGGAGGGGATCAGACTGTGTAATGTTCACTGCAGTGTCCATTTGAATAACAACACAGTCAGGGCTACCCACTTCATTACATACTCAAAGCTCAATTCAAGGTCAGGCAACAAGATTAGAATATCAGAATGCAAGATTATGCCATTGAGCCTAGCTACAACCATCAGTGATCTGATCACTGCCTGCAAACTAAATAGCCAGGTAATCACCCTGAACAGGTGACACCTGGAGGAAACCCTGCAGGCCCAGATAGGGCATCTGAGCTGTCACTCACCATTCAGACAGCCTAGCACACCCTTAATACTATAAGGGCTGAGCATTGAGTGGTGGAATCATGACAGTGGATGGATATAGAGGAAAAACAATCATATGGAAGGTGTATTTAAATGATTAGCCCCGTCATGATGCATTAGTCCCTCTAAGTTTTCCCAGAGCATCTTTTACTTGCAGTATTTTTCTTGGTCTGTTATAGTGCATTTAGATTGTGTAGTGAGGAGCTGCCTATTTTCTAGTGACTTTGTTACTCTCTGTTATATGGGTCCTATTCCAAGCTGGGTCTGTAAAGGGGACAATAAAAAGGGCAATGTGGTTTGCTCTATTGTGGGAGAACTGTGGCTATATCTGTAATTTCCCCCAAAAGGGAGTAGCCTTATTATTATTACTATATGGGCCCGATGCTATCGCATCGGGAGGGCAATGTCTGTAAGCTGTCTCTTCCCTGTGCGCTGTCTTGCCCCTCTGTGGCAGTCTGTCTCCCCTCTGTGGCAGACTCTCTTCCCTCTGTGGCTGTCTGTCTCCCCCTCTGTGGCAGTCTGTCTCCCCCTCTGTTGCAGTCTGTCTCCCCTGTGTGTCTCTTTTGTGGCTTTCTTCCCTCTGTGCCTGTCTCTCCCCTTTGTGGCAGTCTGTCTCCCCTTCTGTGGAAGTTTCTCTTCCCTTCTGTAGCTGAATTTCCCCTTCTGTGGCTTTCTCACCTTTCTGTAGCAGTCTCTCCCTTCTGTGGCAGTCCCTCCTTTCCGTGGCAGTCCCTTCATTTATGTGGTAGTCTCTCCTTTCTGTGGCTGTCTCTCCCTTTCTGTGGCTGTCTCTCCCTTGTGTGGTTGTCTCTCCCATTCTGTGACAGTAGCTCCCCTTCTGTGGCAGTCTCTCCCTTCTTTGGCAGTCCCTCCTTTCTGTGGCAGTCCCTTCATTTCTGTGGTAGTCTCTAATTTCTGTGGCTGTCTCTCCCCTTCTGTGGCTGTCTCTTTTCCTCTGTGGCTGTCTCTTTTTCTCTGTGGCAGTCTCTTCCCCTCTGTGGCAGTCCCTCCTTTCTGTAGCAGTCCCTCCTTTGTGTGGAAATCACTCCCCTTCTATGGCTGTCTCTCCACTTCTGTGGCTGTCTCTCCCTTACTGTGGATGTAGCTCCCCTTCTGTGGCTGTCTCTTTTTCTCTGTGGCAGTCTCTCTTCTGTGGGAGTCCCTCCTTTCTGTGGCAGTCCCTCCTTTCTGTGGAAGTCTATCCACTTCTGTGGCTTTCTCTCCCTTACTGTGGCTGTTTCTCCCTTGCTGTGGCTGTCTCTCCCTTGTGTGGTTGTCTCTCCCTTTCTGTGGCTGTCTTTTCCCTTCTGTGGCTGTCTCTCCCCTCCTGTGGCAGTCTCCTTTCCTCTGTGGCAGGCTCTCCCCTTCTGTGGCAGTCTCTCCCCTTCTGTAGCAGTCTCTCCCCTTCTGTGGCAGTCTCTCCCCTTCTGTGGCTGCCTCACCCCTTCTGTGGCTGTCTCTTTTCCTCTCCGGCTGTCTCTCCATTTCTGTGGCTGTCTGTCTCCCCTCTGTGTCAGTCTCTCTCTTCTGTGGCTGTCTCTTTTTCTCTGTGACTGTCTCTCCCCTTCTATGGCAGTCTTTCCCCTTTTGTGGCAGTCCCTCCTTCATGTGACAGTCCTTCCCCTTCTGTGGCTGTCTCTCCCTTCTGTGGCTGTCCCTCCCTTTTTGGGGCTGTCTCTCCCTTTCTGTGGCTGTCTCTCCCTTGTGTGGTTGTCTTTCCCCTTCTGTGATGGTCTTTCCCCTTCTGTGGTGGTCTCTCCCCTTCTGTGGCTGTCTCACCCCTTCTGTGGCTGTCTCTTTTCCTCTGTAGCTGTTGCTTGTTTCTGTGGCAGTCTCTCCTTTCTATGGCTGTCTCTTTTCCTCTGTGGCAGTCCCTCTTTTCTGTGGCTGTGTTTCCCTTCTGTGGCTGTCTCTCTTCTTCTGTGGCAGTCCCTCCTTTCTGTGGCTGTCTCTTTTCCTCTGTAGCAGTCTCCCCTTTTGTGGCTGTCTTTCCCTTGTGTGGTTGTCTCTCCCCTTCTGTGGCCATCTCCTTTCCTCTGTGGCAGTCTCTCAACTTCTGTGGCTGTGTTACCGCTTCTGTGGCTGTCTCTTTTCCTCTGTGGCTGTGTCTCCCCTTCTGTGGCTGTATCTCCCTTTCTGTGGCTGTCTCACCTCTGTGGCAGTTTCTCTCTTCTGTGGCTCTCTCTTTTACTCTGTGACTGTCTTTCCCCTTTTGTAGCCGTCTCTCCTTTCTGTGGCAGTCAATCCCCTTCTGTGGCTGTCTCTACTATATGTGTCAGTCTCTCCTTACTATGGCTGTCTCTTTTCCTCTGTGTCTGTCTCTTTCCCCTTTTATAGCAGTCTCCCCTTCAGTGGCTGTCTCTTCCTTGTGTAGTTGTCTCTCTTCTGTGACTGTCTCCTTTCCTCTGTGACAGTCTCTCACCTTCTGTGGTAGTCTCTCATCTTCTGTGGCATTCTCTCGCCTTCTGTGGCAGTCTCTCCCCTTCTGTAGCTGTCTCACCCCCTTCTGTGGCTGTCTCTTTTCATCTGTGGCTGTCTCTCTCTTTTGTGGCTCTCTTCTTTCCTCTGTGGATCTCACGTTTCCTCTGTGGCTGTCTTTCCCGCTTTGTGGCAGTCTCTCCTTTCTGTGGCAGTCTCTCCCCTTCTGTGGCTGTATCTCCTTTATGTGACAGTCTCTCCTTTCTGTGGCTCTATTTTCCTTTGTGGCTGTCTCTTTCCCCTTCTGTGGCTGTCTCTCCTTTATGTGGCAGTCTCTCCTTTATGTGACTGTCTCTTTCTCCTTCTGTAGCAATCTCCCCTTCTGTGTCAGTCTCTCCTTCCTGAGGCTGTGTCTCTTCTGTGGCAGTCCCTACTTAATGTGACAATCTCTCCTTTCTGTGGCTCTCTTTTCCTTTGTGGCTGTCTCTTTCCCCTTCTGTAACAGTCACCACTTCTGTGGCTGTCTCTCCTCTGTGTGGATGTCTCTTTTCCTCTGTGGTTGTCTCTCCTCTTCTGTGGCTGTCTCTTTTCCTCTATGGCTGTCTCTCCCCTTCTGTGACTGTCTCTCCTCTGTGTGACTTTCTCTTTTCCTCTATGGCTGTCTCTCCCCTTCTGTGACTGTCTCTCCTCTGTGTGGCTTTCTCTTTTCCTTTGCAGCTGTCTCTTCTCTTCTGTGGCTGTCTCTCCTGTGTGTCTGTCTCTTTTCCTCTGTGGCTGTCTTTCCTCTGTGTGGCTGTCTCTTTTCCTCTATGGCTGTCTCTCCCCTTCTGTGACTGTCTCTCCTCTGTGTGACTTTCTCTTTTCCTCTGCAGCTGTCTCTTCTCTTCTGTGTCTGTTTCTCCTGTGTGTCTGTCTCTCCCCTTCTGTGGCTTTCTCTCCTCTGTTTGGCTGTCTCTTTTCATCTGTGGCTGTCTTTCCCCCTCTGTGGCTGTCTCTCCCCTTCTGTGGCTGTCTCTTTTCCTCTGTGGCTGTCTCTCCCCTTCTGTGGCTGTCTCTTTCCCTCTGTGGCAGTCTCTCCCCTTATGTGGCTGTCTCTTCTTTCTGTGGTAGTCTTTCCCCTGTGTGGTTGTCTGTCCCCCTCATTGTCTGTCTGTCTCCCTCATTGTCTGTCCCCTCTGGCTGTCTCTCCCCGTTTTACCCTGTGCCATGCTGGTGCACTGCAGTGTAGGGCAGTCACAGACCTGTAGTGATGTTAGAGTCATGTGATCAGTCACGTGACTCTGACATCACCAAAGGTTCTAAAGCCACTGAGGTGCAGAGAGGTGAGTCGGAGGCTGCAGGAGACCGAGTGGGTGGGGAGGACATGACCGAGCCGACTGAGTGAGGGGGAGACCGTGCAGACTGCTGGGAGCAGGCGGGGAAGTGCTGGTGGTGGGTGCCCATATTGTTACACCCCACATAATTGCCTTGTGGCGGTAGAAGTGACATATGTAGCGTTACAACCGTACGGAAGTGGCCACAAGGCAATTACAGTGCTGTGCAAATTAATTGGGACAAAGCATTTTTTAAGTAAAATCGTAAGTTGGGGTTACCAGTCAGTGATTCAAACCAGTTTTAACTGCTTTGAACAGGTGTGAGTGTACAACCTTGAGTAACAAAATGTGGTTTGACTGGTTTTAGTCAGAAAATAATAGCTAGCTGCCCCCTCAGCTTCCGTTGAGAGCTTGTTTCTGTGAGGAGTGGTTTAGTGTACTTTTTCTCTGTGTGATTCGTGCCTGTAAAAATGGATGTTACTCCACGGCAGAGGTGTAGAATTATTACTCTTAAGAACATACAAGTCTGACTGTAAGAGAAATCGCTTCCACCGTTGGTATTGGAAAATCTACCGTTTCACGAATAATTCGCACACACAATGAAACTGGATAGCTTTCTCCAAAACGTAAAGGGAAATGTGGAAGAAAAGGAAAATGACACCAAGAACTGATAAAACACTTATCAGAAATAGAAAAATTTGCTTTGTCCCAATTAATTTGCATAGCACTGTATGTAAGTAGATTATTCATTTTTTTGCGCCATTTATCCCTTGGCACTTTACATGTGAAAAGGGGCATACATTGATATGTACAATAAATATGAAAAATACAAGGCACACACAGGTACAGAAGGAGAGAGGACCCTGCCCGCGAGGGCTCACAGTCTACAAGGAATGGTTGAGGGAACACTAGGGTAGAGCCGGTCGTGTGGTGGTTCATTAGACTGAGGGTTAGTGCAGGTTGTCGGCTTGTTGGAAGAGGTGGGGCTTCCGGTTCCTTTTAAAGGTCCTGTGTACAATGTTTTTACAGTAATAAATTATAGTGGTACATCCTATAGGTGGTACTGATACAGAAAGGTTTTACACCTCATCATGCACGTGCACACTTGGATTAGGTAAGCATACATGAGTTCTCAATAGAAAGAGTAAGTGTCTGCCCAACACCTCTGCCAGTGACGTTTCACCCCAAATAGTTAAATATCAGGCAGTTGAAATCCAGGAGCCTGACCCTTATCTCACCCATCATCTGCCCTCTGGGGAGACTCGGAGGTTTTCATACTGGTATCATATTGGTTGAATCTAATGGAATTGCCTGATGAGAAAATAAACAATTTAGTTCTGAAGCTCCAAAATAGGGAAATCGTTAAAGAATTGAAGATTACATAAATTCTCACCAATGTATTCTATTAATCAATTGGTACTTGACTCCAGATTCACAAACGTCACTGGAATAAGCGGTACGGGGAAGTCGGGGTCATTACGGGGAGTCCAGCATATGTCGTGCTATGAGAATAACCTAAACATGTTCCACTGCCCATCTTTGTACACAAAATGAAAATAAGCTACACATTTGTATTGTAAAAGGGGCACATAGACATGTTTATGTAGCAGAGAATGCGGAAAATGTTCCATAGACTTTATGTGAGAGCTACTCACATGCATTTGACCCCATTATTACCCTTTGTAGATATTATATTTTCCTGTTGTTTGTGACCCTGACATCTAGATTTGTAGTGCAAGGAAACATAAGCCATATGGAATGCAAATGAACATATATTTCTTTTAGCACTTTGTAGAAAACGTGGCGGAGTTTTCCTTCCATAAAAATAACACTTTTTTTTTTTATTCCGGTAGAGATTTTGATGCTTTCCCACCTTATAGCAGATTCTCCCCTTACCCTAACATTTACTAGACGTTAATGTCATTCACTTAGTGAAATCGTTTAATAAATACATTGTTCTTAAATATGGGTTTACTGTTTCCTGCTCCAAACATTGGAAAGCCCCAAATTGTCAGATTTATGAGATAAATGTCAAGGATTCGCTCATTAGTCGACTGTTAGCTGTAGATCCATTGTTTATAAAGCTTTTTAGGATGCAAGTAATGTAATACAGTCCTTGTGAAATGACATTAGTCAAAGAATAAATCAGATCAACCCTGGCGGCTTTCCAGAAGAGTTTTTACTAAATATGTTCCAAAGACATTCATTTATTGGTTTAAGAGCCTGTCACTTTTTCAGGTGCCTTGTAAATAGAGATGTTTGTATAACGCCAGTAGATGCGGAAATAGTATAGGAGGAAATGGAGGAAATTAAGATGCACTGTGGGGCTTTTGCAGTAAAATAGTAGGCTTGGAAACTTTAAATAACCGTATTTCTACATGCGTAGGAACATTGTTTGTTGTCATTTATATATATTCTACAACTGGATCATTCCCAAGATAGGACATAATTATATTATGCTTTACGGGTAAATTATGATGTTGTGTCTAGCGTGGAATTTAGGAAACGTGTAACGGAGATCTGGATAAACAAAAAGATTTTAAGGATTTATTTCTCTAATAAATTTAGTCCTGAACTATAACCAGCACTTAAGTTACTAGGACACATGGGTGTAGTATCCAGAAGAATCTGCGGACCATAACCGCAGAATAGAAGGTACAAAAATGTTCAGTGCTTCACCAAGTGAATAAAAAAGATATCACTTACTAAGATATCAAGCTGCTCCTAATCTCTTGATAAGTTGCATCTTTTCGTTGTCCACATGCCAAAAGTCAATGACTTGGGTAGATTTGTGCATTAATTTACACTTGCTTCTCATAAATGTATTATTGTGCAAAACAATTGTGCACCAATATTTATTTAAATGACCCCTCGTCCTGGATTTAGGGTGCTTATACACTGCGATTTTTGAGGATCCGTGGCTGTCCGTTATAAAACGGACAGCCACGGTTCCGATTTGGCCCCCATGTTACCCTATGGGCATGGTTTTAATCGGATTTGGCCTAATTGCCATCCGATTTTTTGTCGGATCCGATTTGTGTCCGATTTTTTGCTGTTCGCAAAATTGGAGACTGCTCCGATTTTGGGCACAGCATGCCAAATCAGACCGAATAGGATCCGACCCAATCCGCAGCCTTTAACATGGGGGCCTATGGCGCACGGGTCTGAGAAAACACAGGATCGTTTCTCGGACCCGATTTTAGTGTACTGAGCATGCTTAGTACTCTAAAACTGCTCTGTACCATCTAATTTCACTTCCGCAATGTAACTCCATATATTGCGGAGAAGAAATTAAGTAAAAGTAAGGGGTTAAAATATATAAAAACTCTATTCTCACCTTCCAGCGATCCCCCAACGCCTCCAGCAAGCTCCGGACAGGACCTAGCATTATGTCACAACCCGATCAGCCGATCGGGTCACATGACCGGTTATCGCGGTAACTGCGGTCATGTGACTCGATGACGCTGTCGGGTTGTGACGTAACAGCAGGTTCTGTAGTCACCCGGAGCTTGCTGGAGGTGTCAGTGGATCACTGGAAGGTAAGAATAGAATTTTTTTTTATTTTTAACCCCTTGCTTTTACTTAATTTCACATCCGCAATGTATGGATATACATTGCGGAAGTGAAAGTGCCCCGCACAGCTCTTTCTGTGTCCGGACCCGTGAAAATCACGGACTCGGACACAGAAATAGCATCTGGAGGTCACCTCCGATGATTTCCTTGTCCATGGGGTCCTGCAAAAAGTAGGATCCTACGGACAGGAAAAAAAACGCTATGTGAAACCAGCCTTATAGTCATTTATCACTTTCTTTCTGAAGTCCTTATATTGCAAATCAAAGTCAAGGAGACACATTTACGAATAATGCCTTAAATGTAGATAGAGCCCAAGTAGACTAGATGCACCAAATGTAATCATAGTGGCTTATGTTAAATCATAGATTTAACACATCTTAAGACACTTCTGTCTACGTTTACACCACCTGCTGGTTGAATTAAAGAGCTTCTCAGAGAATTGTGATAAAGTAAATAATACACATTTAAATATTTGTTTAAAAAAATATCTTTATTTAGCTAAAAGCTATGCTCTACCTAGTGCACTCTGTAAAGATTTTAAAGATGGCAACTGCCACAAATCAATGTGTAAACATACATGGTAACGCTTTGCGCTAAGCCTGCCAGGGACTAAGTTTTTAACAGAATCGTCAGGCTGAGGGCAGACGTAGGTCTTACCCTAGCCTAAAGCAGAAGATAAACACCTTACTTTAGCTGACTGACAATGAACACACCGACTGTCAGTATGTCAGCCTGACAGTTTTAGTGCAGTGGAAGGAGAAGGTCTGTCTTACAGATGCTCGTCATGTTGCCATTCTAGGATCATTGCACATTGCTAGATAGAAGTTGCCACCTTTACAATCCTGACAGAGTGCACAAGATAAAGCATGCATTTTTGCTAAATAAAGATATTAGAAAATGTTTTAATATTTTTAAGTATTTTATTCATTGTATTTACTTATTTTCTCACAATTTCCTAGAAAGCCCCCTTATTCACGCCAAACCTTCTTTCTGGAAGCAGCATTTTCTTCTAAAAACTCCATACTTATATACCGTAAGCACTATGTTTTGACCAAGCATTCATGTGCTTTCTATGGGGACATAATGAAAATGAACCTTTTATAGTGGACGATTTTATTCTGGAGTATTTCTTGTTTCATATTGGACTAAAGCCTCTACCTGTGCAACTTCGGGCGTTTCCTTTCCATGCAGAACAGGTGCAACAAGGATGTATGAGCTGTATTTCTACATCCCTTTTTCCTTTCACTTATGCTGTGTGTAATGTTTGTGTCCAACCATGCAGGAACAAGTTGGATATAAACTCTTTTACTTCCTCTTCTACCAGAGCTGTGGTATATCCAACCTGTTCCTGCATGGTCGCACAATTATACATTTTATTTAATAGATCTTAGAACTAAAATAAGTTCCAAAATTGAATGTTTAAAAAAAATTCCTGTCTTGACATATTTTTATAAATGTGCCTCTGTGTAATGTATGTGTCCGTCCATGCAAGAACAGGTTGGATATACCACAGCTCCTGGGCAGGGAAGGAAGTAAAATATACAGACATTATAGCTGTGGATCAAAGCTGTTTCTTTTCTGTAATGAAAAACATTTCATTGCCTGTTTAAAAACTTGTTTTACATCACAGAAAGAATGAGCTGCGATCCAGTGCTGTAATGTCTGTACACTCTTTTACTTCTTCTCCTACCCAGGAGCTGTGGTATATCTGACCTTTTCCTGCATGGACGGACACATACATTAGACAGGGGCACATTTATAAAAATATGTCAGGACAGGAATATTTTTTTAAACATTCAATTTTGGAACTTATTTTAGTTCTAAGATCTATTAAATAAAACGTATAATGGTTCATAGCACAACCCCTTCAATGAATAAGGGAATCTTATACCCACCTTACGCTACTGCCAGAAATATACATCAGCCATATAATTGTGGAGTAAGTTACATCACTTTAGTGGCATGGTTTATGATAAATTTGGTGGGTGAACATCATGACTATGCCCCACCCAGACCACACACATATTTGTGTAACTCGCCTGGCCTTGCACATTAATGCCAAAAGTCACAACGTTTGTGTGCAACTGCTGAGTGATTGCACCAAATTTCTGATGTGAACACCTTAATGAATTGCCCCATCTGTGCACACATCTTTTTAAAGGGAACCTACTACCAGGATTTAGTGCTATGCAGCAGGTGATTGATGTCTGCAGCATGACATAACTATTTTATTATTTTATTTTTTTACTCTACTGTAGGCTTGTCTTGGCTGGATGAGAGGGAGGGGGTTTGGCTTACAGCTGAAAGACAAGCCCACAGGGGAGTAATAAAAGAAAACAAAACAAATAGTGATGTGATGCTTCACATGTCAGTCACCTGCTGCAATGATTTACAGGTGGTTAAATCCTGGTGGTTGGTTCTCTTTAAAGGGAACCTGTCACCCCCTTGGGCATTTTAAACTGTGCCCACTAGCTTACACATTATATAAATGGGTTCTAATAACCCCTGTATGTGCATCTGAAATATGAACTTATATTGTGTCAAGCGCTAGTCTCCTATTTAGACCGGGAGGCTGCTATTTAGTCCTGATGGATGATGTGCTCGCTGCCCCCCTTGCTGCAGAACCCACCCTGTACTTTTTAAATTTCCTGCCCTTCCTCTGGCTGGCGCTTGAGTGACAGCCGTACTTGCGCCAGCGCAGTGGAGTGGGTGTCCGTGCTCCATTGAACAGTCTGATGTCTCTCGAGAGTTCACAACTCTCGCGAGACATCGGCACTGACAGGCGCACCTGCGCCTGCGCAATTGAGCGGGTGTCCGTGCTAAGTGCCGACGTCTCGCGAGATTTGTAAAGCCTCCCAAGACATCAGCCTGTTCAATGGAGCGTGGACACCCACTCCACTGCGCCAATGCAAGTGTGGCTGTCACTCAAGCGCCGGCCAGCTCTGGACACAATAAAAGTTCATATTTCACGTATGAGGGGCCAATCTGGGCACATACAGGGGTTACTAGAACCCCATTTACATAATGTGCACGCTGGTGGGCACAGTTTGAAGTGGGGGTGACAGGTTCTATTTAAGGTTGGTCTGCTTATAAATCAGCCTGAAAAAGATATCTACACATACCCTTAAACAGAAAAAAAATGCTCAAAGCTCTAAACATATGAATAGCACAATGGTATTGCATTAAAAATGATTAGGAATAATCTTTCAAATACTTTTAAATAAATTTTTCAGTCAATTTTTAAAGCAGACCCATGCCTCAAAAAGAAAATCCTCAAACAACTTTAAATTCACATGCCCTTAGACTATGTTCAAACTGAGTTTTTTGAGGAGTTAAATACCAGGAGTTTTTCAAACAGAAAACCCTGGTATGGGAAGCTTTTGAAGGAGTTATGCTTTTTCTGAACCTTTCCTTGAAGCAGTTTTGAATAGTTTAGGAAAAGTTTTTATTCTTGAAGGATTTTTTATTATCACAAATGTCCACCACCTGTAAATGCCTCACCTTGCACAAAAACCACTTCAAAAACACCCAGAATTCCCTATCAAGGGCTCTTAGGTGAAAAATGAGAACCAAATATATTTTTTAAGTGATCACTTTATTAGTATAAATTTTACAACTTATTCCATAAAAATCATATAAAATGTTTTTACTCTAAATAGGGGTGTCCTGATAACGGAAATAACTCATGTCTAGGTCCAGGACTCAGACCAAATACATCGCTATTTATACAGGTTATATAGTAATCAGTGATACCAGGTATATATAGGGGTACTATTTCCTTATTAATTTATCACTTCAGCATTCAGTCTCTTGCTGGACATCTATGCACTCTCCCTCCTTGACATAGTCATAATACATCACTGATACTTCAAATATGGGTGCCCACTGTCTTATGTCCAGATCATACACTCTGTGTGCACACCTATGATCTAATAGTGCCCTGGGACCCCTGGGACCCCCACCGCCTACGGCCGTTTCGTCTCCTTCCTCAGGGCGCCCTGAGGAAGGAGACGAAACGGCCGTAGGCGGTGGGGGTCCCAGGACCGTGGCTACATAACTACTTTCTGACCAGGTATGACACAAGTAAGGGGACACTAGGAACTAAGAAGGCAGCAGCACACAAGGTGCCAATAGGAAGCGAAAGGGCACTATTAGATCATAGGTGTGCACACAGAGTGTATGATCTGGACATAAGACAGTGGGCACCCATATTTGAAGTATCGAGGTGGCATGGTATTATGACCTATGTCAAAGAGAGGGGAGAGTGCATAGATGTCCAGACACACTACTGAATGCCTGAAGTGATAAATTAATAAGGAAATAGTACCCCTATATATACCTGGTATCACTGATTACTATATAACCTGTATAAATAGCGATGTATTTGGTCTGAGTCCTGGACCTAGACATGAGTTATTTCCGTTATCAGGACACCCCTATTTAGAGTAAAAACATTTTATATGATTTTTATGGAATAAGTTGTAAAATTTATACTAATAAAGTGATCACTTAAAAAATATATTTGGTTCTCATTTTTCACCTAAGAGCCCTTGATAGGGAATTCTGGGTGTTTTTGAAGTGGTTGAAGGATTTTTTGTAGCCTTTTGATTGGTCAGGTTTACTTCGGGATCCTCTTCAATGTACTGATATGCCCTTTTTATCGAACAGTTGTTTTTAAAAATCTCTTCTGGAAAAGAACAACTTTAAAAAACTCTTTATATGAGCACAAAGTGGATTTCTCATAGAGGTGTATTGGACAGTTGTGTGCAACACCATGTCTTTCTTAGGCTGGTTTCACATTTGCGTATGTAAACGCAGCGTACCGAACGCAGCCAAACGCATGCGCACTCCATTCCTATGTGTAACATGGGAATGCATGGTAGCTACGTTTGGCTGCGTTCGGTTGTGGTTGCGTTCGGATGCGCATAATTTGTGTGCCCTCCTCCGCCCTCTGAACAGAACCTGTTTCATTTTTTTGTGTTGTCACGGGCACTTTTATCAGCAAGCGCCCGTAAGTGCACAAACAATGCATGGAAGTTAATGGATCCGCAGTGTCCTCCGCATGACAGCTCAAGTGAATGCTGCGGATCACATTGAAATCTCTACTGGTGGCCGCCGCTGATCATCCTTGTATATATAACCCCCATCATGAGCCCATTCTGGCATATGTGATTGCCCTCATGGGCCCATCCTGGTATACCGTATATACTCGTGTATAAGCCGAGTTTTTCAGCCCAAAATGTGGGCTGAAAAGTCTCCCCCTCGGCTTATACACGGGTCAATACGGTAGTCGGGGCCGCTCATTATATATGCACTGCTTCCCCCTGTCAATCAGCGGCAGGGGGAAGCAGTGCATATATGCCCCCAAATGCTGGCACTCTCCCCCCTTGTAAGGGCCCCCCCCCCCTGCTGCGTATCTTACCATCCCGGACTTCTGCACAGCGCAGCTCCTCGGTGCTCCATTCTTCATGCTCCCGTCCTGCTACATCCGGGATCTCCGGCCGACGCAGGCATATGACGTCATCGTGCGACGGCCGGGGATCCCGGATGCAGCGAGGACGGAGCATGGAGAACGGAGCACCGAGGAGCGGCGCTGAGCAGAAGACCGGGATGGTAAGATAAGCAGCGGGGGGGGCCTTACAAGGGGGGCGCGTGCCAGCATTTTGGGACTGCTATATACCCCTGGGGCTGCTGTATACTACCACTGGGGCTGTATATACCACTGGGACAGTATATACCTCTGGGGCTGCTGTATACTACCACTGGGCTGTATATACCACTGGGGCTGCTGTATACTACCACTGGGGCTGTATATACCTCTGGGGCTGCTGTATACTACCACTGGGGCTGTATATACCACTGGAGCTGTATATACCTCTGGGCTGCTGTATACTACCACTGGGCTGTATATACCACTGGGGCTGCTGTATACTACCACTGGGGCTGTATATACCACTGGGGCTGCTGTATACTACCACTGGGGCTGTATATACCATGGGGCTGCTGTATACTACCACTGGGGCTGCTGTATACTATCACTGGGGCTGTATATACCTCTGGGCTGCTGTATACTACAACTGGGGCTGTGTATACCTCTGGGGCTGCTGTATACTACCACTGGGGCTGTATATACCACTGGGGCTGCTGTATACTACCACTGGGGCTGCTGTATACACCTCGGGGCTGCTGTATACTACCACTGGGTCTGCTGTATATACCTCTGGGGCTGCTGTATACCACACTGCTGGGGGCTGTATACCTGTGCTGGGGTCCACCCTCGGCTTATACACGAGTCAATAGGTTTTCCCAGGTTTTGGGGGCAAAGTAGGGGGGTCGGCTTATACACGGGTCAGATTATACATGAGTATATACGGTATATGCCTTCCATCACTCAGCACACGCAAAAAAATAAATGATTCTTCACACATTTGCTCTTCTCACTCATTGCGCAGTTTCCACTCCTGATTATGGCAACTGACTTCAGTGTGTAAAAAGCAGTGCATGATGTCACTGCCATGTGTGCTCACTTATATGGACGTCAGTTGCCAGCATATTCTCTGCTCTTCACGCCTGAGATTATGAGTGTGAGGAGCAGTGAATATTCATTCTCCTTAATGGTAGGCACACGTGATCGCCCAGACGGTGCAGTAAGACGACTGCTGGGTGATCACATGTGCCTGCTACTAAAGGGAATTTATATTGACTGCAACCCAAGCACATAACCCTGCCCACCTCTTGGCACCAGATTCAGTCCTCAGTGGTGTGTGGGATTATAAGCATGTGAAGCAGTAAATTTTCTTAAACAGTGAGCACAGTGTTGGCCCCAGTTACGGCCCCTGCATCCTGTGACCAGATCCTATGCCCCCGACCCCCCTCCAACAGCCTATACAGTGCACTCCCACTTTTCTCTGACATTTGAATGAAAAAATATATTTTATAGTACGGTAAGAAGGATACAAGGATGGTAATGCAAACCTAGTAAGTTGATGGGTACAAACTAATTATTCCTAATTGTTTTTCTGTCTACAGCTTAATCTGGAGCCATGGCAACTTGATGGAAACGCTCTGTAGGAAGAGCAATCTTGCATGAGCCTACATAGGTCCACCATGGTCTTCTCCGCTGTTATTTTGACAGTATCAAGGCATTGGGTTGCTAGCCTTATACCATCTAGTCTTCCTAACATAGTGTCCTTCCCTAGTGATTTTCCTCTTCGTATGATGTGTCCAAAGTAGACAAGTCGTAGCTGGTGATTCTTGCTTCAAGTGATGTGTCTGGCTTGATTGGTTCCAAAATTAATTTGTTGCCATCCATGGAATTAATAACATTGTTCTCCAGCACAACATTTCAAAGGTGTTGATTCTTCTTCTGTCTTATTTCTTTATTGTCCATGTTTCACTTCCATGTGTTACTACAGAAAAGACCAGACTATGTACGACCAGTGTGAGGTGATTGACAGGGTATGGGGGTACTCGGGTACCGGGGCTGATGGCGGATTTGATGGGGAATCACGGCTGATCGGTCCCCGGTCCCGTGCCCTGGACCCTCAATGGTGGGGAACGGTGGGGAATAAGGGGATTGTTAATGTGACGCCACCTATGGTACCTGGTAACGGGTATACCAGCACTGCAGCCGGCTGCTGAGGTGATGGTGGGTGCAGCAGAGTGTGGTACAGCTCCCCACAGGTGGAGCTTTCCCTCAGGGCAGCGGGGATGGATGAAGGGAGTAGTAGTTAAGTCTTTGCAAACAAGGCGGTGAATTGCGGCGGTTAAGCAGGCACACAGACACGCAGTGATGGTTGTTTCGGTACCTTTTAAGTTACCTTTACACACCGCCACAGGAAGGAAGAAACTGCCGGGCTTTGGGGACAATTGTGCCTGTTGCCATGAAATCACTATGAAATGGAGGCGTGTAAATTGGGAAATTCCTCCCTGTGCCCTGCAGTTCCTTCGAATACCTGTTTCTGAGCCGTGCTCAAAAAGAGGAAGGCACAATATCTATGGTGGTGGCGCGTAATCGGGGCACAGGCAAGGTATTTGCGTGGCCTACGAATTCCCTGGGGCGTGCCACAGCGTCATGGATACCACGCTCCATCAGCTATCATTGGTGGGGGCTACTGTGTAGCCATTGGCTGTCCCTGCACAGGGCGCCATATTTAAAGAGCTGACCATTCACACTACACATTTGCAATGGCGTCATGTATTAGCCAGCCTTCCTGCGCAGGCTGGCCAACCATGATGCTATTGGGTTGTCCAATCACCGTACGAGCGTCACGTAATACACAACTGTGTCACACCTATGTACTTGCGGCGCGAAATATGTATGCCCATATTCCTTTGTGGTAGCGGCGTATAAACCAGGGAAGGTATTCAACAGGAAGTAAGCCGCAGGAACTGTCGGCACTTCAGGGGAACGCAGATACCTTCAGTGGAGCACGCAGTGGCGGCATATATATGCGGCATCGGCAATCGGTATCCACCGTTAAAAACATGCGCGTGCACGTGCGATGGCTACCTGTTGCTACCCCCTGTGGCGGCGTGTAAAGGTACCCTTACTGGTGACAGGTTAACAGGTACAGTCCAGAGTAATAACCAGGTCCCCGGTGCAACTTGGGACTTCCACCTTAGAAAGTTATGAGGCCTCCTCTGTGTCTGTGCTCTGTGAGTTTGGGTAAGTTCTGCCTGAGCCTGAACCCACCGCTTCTTCTCCCTCTCTGGGCTTTACTCTAAACTGACAATGAGGACCTTCTGCGGGGTCCCTGTTTCTCCTATGGCCCCTGATCCTATACTTGGTCAGTTTAGTGGCTCTTACTTGTTCTCTTCAGGGGTGAGCTTCTCCTGAGTCTTCCGGGCTTTTTCTGTAGCACTAAATGCTGGCAGCGTTGGACTCCGGTGTCCGGGTGTACTAAAGGGCTGTAATAACTGGTTCCGTTTTCTTGGCTCCCTGCTTTCTCCACTTGCCTCCGACCCTTTCCTTAGGGTGCGACACAGCGGTCAGTGGTCCCTGGTCCTGGATCTCTCCCAGCGACCAGCTCCTCACTCCAGCTCTCTCCTCACGCTCTCACTCTCGGGACTAACTACAGGGACTGACTACCTCCTCCCCTTAGGCCTGGCATGTTTTAAAGGGGAACTGGCTTAAGGCAGCCAGTAGAGCTCCCCCTTCAGGTCTGGGGTGGAAGGTGTGGTGTGCTGTGCAAACCAAGGTGTAATTCCCTCCTTGCACCGGTGGATCCTGTGGCAATCCCCCGCAGGGGTGCCACAAGTGTCTTCATTGCCAATGAAATATTCCTTGATTTGAAGACCTTGTCCAGTGACTTCATTGATGATTTTCCCATAACTATTCTCCTATTGACTTCTGGTGTCTTTGCTGCATCTTGAGTGATCATTGATCTGAGTAAGCTTAAGTCTTTTAACACTTCAAGTTTATCGCTGTCCATTTCAAATGTGTCCCTGTCGTACCTGGCAGTAGTCAAAATCTATACTATCTAATATTTGGTGTAAACTATTATACTTAGTGATTAGATTATACAATCTAATACTTGGGGTAAACTATTATACTTAGTGATGAGCAGATCAGTTGAAATTTATATTTGCTAGTTTACTCAAAGATGGCCGTGAAATTTATTTGATGTTAGTCGAATGAGGTAATTCCTGCTCTGGGAGAATAATAATAGTAGGTGTTAAACAATAAAGAAATAATATGATTCACATGACAGCTCAGCTCACCTGTCTCATTGCCTCAGCTCCCCATTAAGTTATCCACTGGCACCTTCCAGCATCGGTCTTTTCTAGACTTCCTTTATTATGTACAGTGTTTCCTACATAGAGGAGGTCTCAGGTGAGAAATGTTGTAACATGCTGACTAGTGAGGTCACAACCTTCATAACTTGAGATCAAAGTCTGCGTAAAACGTGACGACACATAGGGATAAAAAAACAGAAGAGACCAGAGATGGTAGGGTGTCAGCAGAGGTCTTGGTGTGGAGAGCAGCTGCACCGAGACAGGTGAGCGGCAATGTGAGAATGCTTCTATTGTATTTTTTTATCCCTTTAATAGTCCTTTTAGTAGTCACTAGTTTAATAGTCTCTTTTAAGAAGATGGACTTGTGGTGCATAATTCCCCTTGAAGACATCTTGTTATATTGTATTATATGATGTGCTGGTAATGTGTATTATGTTGTGCATTATTCAGATTGATATCTGAAGTACAGGATAGATATTGCCAAACAGCAAGGCAATAGAAATGTATGTGTTGGGAGGGACTTGAGCACAAGGACAATGACTGTTTACTGTTGGAACATTAAATAGGGCCCAGTGTGTGACAGAGATGGACCTAAGGTCTGAATAGTCTGCAGAGCCATGTGACGTGAGTGTCCCCATGAGTGGGAGAAGTCCAGAGCAAGAGATAGCATGATACAGAGTATAGAAAAAGAGAGAGGTGACTGAAACAGTGTAACATAACAGGTCCAGGTCATCACACTGAAAGGATCAAGAGATTAACTTTGATGGCTCCTTCAGTAGGATCCTCAGCAGCGAGGCCCTAAGCAGTTTACAACTCTTGAAGATAATGTGCCAGGATGGAGCGCTATGTTAGACAAAGTGAGTGCCCTCGGTTGAAGTCCTCCTAAGCTTCTGCGAGCTTGAAGCTAGAATCCGGAAATTTTGACAATAACTCTTCTTTATAAGGAGAACAATACATGGAACCGCTAGAGAGAAAGAATGACTTTGATGGACTGTACTGTGATGGCGAGCTGGGTGGTCATGAAACAAGCAGGACTGGTGAGGACAGGAATAAGAGAAGTGGAAGGAGTAGAAATTAGACTGTTGATGGAGATACTCTGTGCTAATGAAACATTCGAGAAGATATGTCCCTACTATCTAATTATACAGTTGTTATCAAGTTACGGCTGAGTAAAACTACATTTTTAAAGAAATTGTGGTCTCCCTTAAACTACTTAACATCTGGTCTTGGCCAGCTGAAGCCATCATGCGACCTGCTAGGGCGTACTGACCCCACAACACAAGTCCACACACACAGCTAAGGACCCTATCTTTCATGTCGGAGCATTGAAGATAACTATGTTGACCACGATTATCACCGTTCACCATGTTACACACTCACAAAAAAAAAATGATTTGGGCTATTCTCATTTCTAATTATATGAGTTGTTCTGCAGCTTAAATATTTAGATAAGTGTAAACCTGCAAGTTTGTTTATAGGGAAAAACTTTGAGGTCTTCCCAGGGTAGCAACGAGCATAGGTGACTGATACTTCAGTACAAGACTGTCATGGGGCTTGTAGTTATGGGTATATCCTCATGCTTGCAGGCCAGATAGGGTAGGAGAAATGTAGAAGGCCACAATAGTTGTGGCCACAAAGCACACAATGAGGCAAATGTTTCCCTTGCCCTTTCTTTACTGATATTTAAGCACCTTTTTGGCTTTCATTCTCTACTTTCTTTAATAATATAAATGAGTCTATTTCCTTATTAACTCCCAGTCATGGGTTTTCAATCGTTATTTTTCTTTCGGAACATATTGCTTAGTTTCTAAAAGAAAAATTATATGTCATGAATTTGTGTCTGATATTTTTTGATGCCTCCGATAGACCACTGCCTTATATTAGGCATACCCATGTACATCAGCGAATATAGATTGCTACATCCGCTGAAATCCTCTTCTGAACCCCTACTCTCTGCCTTAATTGCAATACACTGTGCTTTGGCAAATAATATATATTATGTTCTTTTATTACTACATTGTTCCTTCTGCATCTTGATTAACTCCCTCATTATTGGCTCCACCCCAGGAGAACTGGCTCCAGCATTCTTGTAATATTACCTGCCCACAAAAATACAATTGTAAATGGACCCTATTTTTTCCCTGTGGATTATGTCACTGGATCTTTTCTCTTATAAATTAAAGCCAAGAAAAGAATAGTTACAGAAACCTCAATCATTATGTCACGCCCATAATCTAATATTGGACAGACCACAAAAGAAAAGTAGTCTGACATCACAGACTCCAAGGCACTGTGGGAAAATATCAATCTGGAGCCAAGTAAGGAAACCTCAACAATCAAAGTCCAGAAAAATGCTAAATAATGTGAACTACAAACGGTGAGATTACCTTCCTATGTTCACTACAATACGTGAATTTTACTTTTATAAGTATTATTTTCTTAAATGGTTTTCTCAAAAAGTACATATATCATCTACATATACCAATTAGGATTGCTAGGGGGTCGTCTGATTACAAAAATGGGCTTCCGCCGGTCTAGTTTTCCTTATTATCTTTGCCACATTCAAACTCCTCCTCACTACATAACTCTGTGACTCAGGAGCCCCATTCTGATGATTGTCAGGGGTCATTGTGATCATACATTTCCCTATACTGTGAATGCATGAAACTACACAGCCTGTGTTCACATGAAGTACATCATTACAATGACAGGGGTCATCATCTGATCCTCACTGTCATGGCAACCCGTCAGCGCACTGAGATCGCGTAACGGGATTGCCAATGGCATTGCAGATAGGTGTGATTCCCACTGGCACGTGTTAGATCTCTCTGTCAGAGTTTGACAGCGCGATATAACTAGTTAACAGGCAGAGGTGGATCTCCTGTTAGCTGCACATGTCTGCAGATCCAATCAGCCGACATGTGTGGGAAATGATGCGAGCTCAACATGTGAGCACACATCAAATTCAAGAACACAACCAATTACGTACCTGTATGGCATTGGTGTCGTGAAGAGGTTAATAGAAGTGCAGAAAATAAAAAAAATATCAAAATTGTTTAGAATTTCTAAAAATATATTTAGAATAAAAAAACTTATTTAAAGCAGCACTATGGCATCCTTTTTTCAGTACTGCAGTGGTGCTTTAAATGTAAGCCCCCTGCCCCCAGCGTTCTCATCCTTTTTCGGTGCTGCTTTGCTCTTGTGGCGCCAACTTGTGTCTGTAACTTCTGGCTGGCCGGACGTGCTCAAATCATCACTATGAGAACCTGAACAAGGCCTTCATAGAGATGTATTGAAAAGTGACCTCCGTGAAATAGTGGAGCTGCCGGTCCACTAGAGCGCTGTGGGAAAAGGATGTAGGTGGCAAAAGGTGAGTATAACACTAGGGCCATGGGACTTACATTTAAAGTACCACTATAGTGGTGCAATAAAAAGAACCCTGTAGTGGTGCTTTAACCCATTTGCTTGAAGAGAACAAATAGTTCTTGTTTTTTGACACATTCCGTTCCTTCTCCATAGAGCTGCACTTAAGACCTGTCAGGATTGTAGCCTTCATGATAAAATGCTTCTATGTACTGCTCAGCTTCTTATCATGACTGTCGACTATATTCATTCATTTTACTTAGTTGATCCGTGATAAATTCCATTTCTTATCGTAAAACCTATTAATTTGGTATTACATTCCTATGATCATGACATTGGATAAAGCAAGGCCGCCTCTTATATAATGAATACAACCACGGGAAACCGAAGTAAGTGGTAGTGCTGCTAATGATTGATTGTTCTGTCCTAAGCTGTGTAATTTTATGACTCTGATTTTGGCGTTGGGCAGATGATTATTTTATTTTGGACTCATTATTTCCTTTGAGAGACATTGAACCAAAGTCTAACAAAAAAGGAAGAAATTACAAGGCTGGAGACAAGCTCTGGGAAATTCTGAAACCACTTTTTGGATTCGGATGCTCTTAACCACTTGAGTGCTAGAACAAAATGTGTTTCATTAAATAAGGTTTCATTACAAGAAATAAGAGAAATGGAATGGATACAAGTATGAGTAATTATTTTTCAAATGCATAACATTTGTTTTTATTATATTTTGTGAAAATGTATTTTTATAATGTCATTGATGAATCTACATTTGCAAATACAGACTTTGACGAGAGGGAATCTGTCAGCAGGTATTTGCAATGTGATCTGAGGAAAGCATGAGGTAGGGGCTGAAATACTGATTTCAGGGTTGTGTCACTTATTAGGCTGTGTGCTATTGTTTCTACACATTGAGTGTTTTATCACCAGGAGATTATCACTGCCCAGACTAGGTCTCACAGGCCTCCTAGACGACCCACACCCCCAGCACTGATTAGCAGCTTATTGTCAATAAAGAAAGCTGTGGTGTGGGCATGGTTAAACCGGCTTCACACTGCGTGTTGGATCCGATCCGTGGCTGTCAGCTTGAGCCAGACAGCCCCGGACCAGATTTTGGCCCCATAGTATCCTATGGGGCCGGATGGAGCCGGATGAAGCCGGATGGCAGCTCTCTGCCATCCGGCTTCCATCTCTCCGGGAGAATCCGGGAGAATTCAGATTTTTCTCACGGACACAAAAATGTTGCTTGCAACGTTTTTGTGTCCGAGGAGAAAAATCTCCCTTAATTGCCTTCTCCCGGATCCTCCCGGATTCGCCCGGATACCCAAGGTCCGGGGCAATCCAGCACTGCCTAACATGGGAGCCTACGGGGCCGGATTGCCCCGATCCAGGAGGATTCAAGAAACAGACACCTGTGGCTGCACGCCGCTGTTATTTCAGGACTGTGGCTAGCTCCCTGCGAACCGCAGTCCTGAATCATCAGCAGCATCAGCTGCTTCAGGCTGCACACCGGACCGGAGGGCATATTATTCTGTGTGCTGATCCTGTCTGGGGCTGTCAGTTTCACCCTGAGAGCCACTGATCGGATCCAATCCTCAGTGTGAAGGCATCCTTAGCTACATGCTAGACCTAAAAACTCTGATTGTGTCACTGCTGCACCCGGTAAACTAAGTGATACATCATTGAAATCAGGGTCTTTGGTGTTAATTGTAAATGAAGAAGAAATGAAAAAGACATTTTAAAATAAAGACTAATACAAGAACATTTTGACATACATGCATGTGAATAGACAGCTCTACAAAGGTCAAATCCTGAATTTTCTCACATATAATAAAGGAATTGGATGTTGCCCCAATAAGTACAGCAACAAATTTGAAGATTATGTAACCAAAGTTTTTATTTCTTTGAAGCTAATATAAATATCCCAAAGGGACTCTTCATCCACATGTACTTGTAATTATGTGAATTTCATGTTTTCTTGTAAACAGTAAGTGTTTTATAGAAATTATCTCATGGAAAATGGCTGATAAATGACTGACCTCAGAGCCAGCACTTTCATGACTGTTTTATGAAGAATCTATTTTTAATTCTATTATTCTTCCTTTATACAACACCAGATTTGCAGTAAGTCCAACATTTTTCAATTCCTAATATCCGTCAACTACCAAAAACCTTGTGGTTGGCTTAGTATTTTCAGTTTCCGAAATTCCTTCTTAATCTTTTCCGGGACATTTATTTTTTTCTCATTTAGCTGCAACAATCTGTTTTTTATTATTACATTTTTATTTTGTGTCTATATAACTCTTGTTTCTGCGTTTTATATTTTTTTTCTCTGGAATCTGAATTTTCAGTTTGCCTTTGTCAACAGTGATATGCAAGTAGAAACCTTGTGAGCAGGGGCAGACATACTGTTACCCAGGGGCGTAACTACCACAGGTGCAGGGGTTGCGATCGCACCCAGGCCCTGCAGCCTAGGGGGCCCCAAAAGTATTTTTGGCCTATAGAAAAGGACTAATACTATTAAAGATTTGCAATAATTGGGTGTCCTGTTGGAGCTTTCGCATCAGGGCCCCTGGCCTGAAGTTACGCCACTGCTGTTACCATTACCCATACAGGGGAAGGGTAAGGGGCCCACTTCCACCTCCAAAGTGGAAGAATTGCGCATTAAGATTAGCCATTGTTCCTGCGCAGGGGCCGTCTTCTGTGTTTGTCCGTTCCTGCTTTTGAATAAATATACCAGACTGGTTTCTGTTTAGTAATCAATATGCCCTAGAGTAGTAAGAGTCAATATAATGCAATAGCTCTGATACACAAAAAGAGACTTTCCAATAACTATGAATATAAATATCCTTTATTAATATTTATAATTTAATATATGTTAAAAACTATAAAATATGAGAATGTACGGAATGCAGAAAGCATACCTACCGGTGTTCCTTAATGTCACTTAATAGAAATTCTCTTGTTAAAGGGAATCTGTCAGGTCAAAAAATCCACATGTAACTGATATCATTTATTAATTCCTTTCTCTAAGCTCTCTCTATTGATGTATTTCTATTATTTATTCTTCCCTCCTATCCTGTGTAAACTTTAAAATAAAAGATTAATTCCATCTGTCAATCAAAGTGAACTCTCTGCTGCTCACACCTCAAGGAATGAATATTCATGCGTCACTGCACTGCCCTGTCTTTCTCTGATCTGTTATGATGTGTGTGTGTCTCATTGCAGAGCAGAAAGGAGGGGGGAGCAGGTGTGAGTGATCTTAGAGATCTCCATTGTGTATATCTGAGACATATGTGCAGTGTGTGCAGTCTGAGATATTTCTATGTGATTATAAGAACATTTGATCATTTAGTCAACAGATGCACACATTACATGTCTGCAGGAAAATCAACCTTCATATAATAGAAATCTTATAGATGGCACAATGCAGGACAAAACACCTCCCCCCTCCCAGCACAGAGCACAGAGGGGAGTGACAGAACACCAACTTAAGAAGGTGTTATATATGAATAACACTTACAAAGCTGGACTATTTGGTTGTGAATATAATGGAAAGGACTAATGCACCAGCTCCCTGCTGAGTGTGAAAATGCGTGTAGCAAGGAAACTACAAACGGTACAATAATGATTTTACATGTTTTTAAAAGGTCTGCCCAGGCCCTATTTAAGGGTAATATTAGTGGCATACTTAAAAATGACCTGACAGTGTCCCTTTAATTTAAAGTTTTTAACATACATGTTCATCTCAATGAATTAGAATATCATCAAAAGGTAATTATTTTCAGTCATTCAATACATAAAGTGAAACACATATATAGTCATTACAAACATAGTGATCTATTTCAAGTGTTCATTTTTGTTAATGTTGATGATTATGGCTTACAGCCAATGAAAACCCAAAGATCATTATCTCAAAAAAGTAGGGAGTATGAAGGGTTAAAACTGTGATGCTGTATCCCGTGAGTCATCAAATGGTGAATATAATATTGATTTATTAGTTAACACATTTCAGGTCTCCCTGAAACATGGCAATATAATATTGATTTGTCCTGAGGAAGGGCCAGGGAGCCCTGAAACGCGTTGACTAATAAATCAATATTATATTCACCCTTTGATGTCTCGTGGAATACAGCAGTGCCGTTTTTAACCCTTCATCCTCCCTACTCTATATGCACCACGCTGGGGACTGCAGCAGCCGTGATATGCTTTTATAGTGGTTGTGACTTTCAAAACCACACAAGGTGAAGCCTCTGATATCTATTTAGGTCATATTTTATCTCTCAGTTTCATCCTCCCTACTTTAATTTTCTGAGATAATGACATTTGGGTTTTCATTGGCTGTATACCATAATCATCAACATCAACAGAAATAAACACTTGAAATAGGTCACTTTGTAATAACTCTAATTAATGTGTGTTTCACTTTATGTATTGAATTACTGAAATAAATTAACTTTTTGATAATATTCTAATTCATTGAGTTGCACCTGTATATATTCCTCCTTTGAATTATAAATGTAAATAAAGGATTTTTATAGAAATAATTTTCAGAGAGTCTCTCTTTTTGTATTGGAACTATATTTTTTGTCTTAATTCTATTCATCATACATTTTCGCAGTCAAATTCAATCTGAAAAAAATCCCTCATTTGCGCTTCCCGATTGAACAGCATTTGACTGAGTGCTGTCCATGTGCTTTATGTTTTTTTTCAGCACTCGGGCCAAAAATTCATTTGTGTACTAGCCTTTATGCCTCATTCAGACGTCCAATTTTTTAAATACAAGTTTTATCCATGGTTTTCACAGAGATCACTTAAACATGCGATAGTTCATAGAGCCATTCACATGTTTATGTGTTTATGATTTTTCACTGTGCGATGTGCAGAAAATCATTGATATATGCCTGATTTTGATCCGACACCTGGATTAAAATCGGCAATGCAAGTCCATGGGCTGATGAAAAAATTGGACTGCACTCCAATAACATCCCAGTTTGATGTGGTTAATTATTTGTACCAAATGTCCTACTGGGGGTCTGTATGTGGGAGAGACAGGATAGAAACTTAGAAATGGATGAACTCTTATCGCCACACAATTAAAGAAAAAAGAATAGATCTACCTGTGGCCAATCATTTTTGTAGCTCTGATCACACCATAATAGAAATGAAGTTACTAGTATTAAAAGGTCATTTCAAATTCCAAAGAGACAGGAGAGTCTGGGAATACAAATATACGATAGCTTTTGACACATTCAGAGCAGGAATGAATTTGTCACATGGATTTATGTCTTTTTACATCAATTAAAGAATCTTCAAATCCAGGACCAGACCACCAATCAAAGAACAATAAAACCATCACACTTATCTAAGAACTGCTCCAATATTTACTGTCCAAGCAGCTTCCCTCAACCCCTTACTGACCATTCTCACTTGTGCACTGTATTATCCAATCCTTCTTTTGTGTATAAATATGTCTTCAGATTTTGTGTTGTTATGAGCCTAAAGAAGAGATCCGAGTAGTCTCGAAAGCTTCTTATTATTACCATCTTTTCAGTTAGCCATTAACCACGGAGGACTCTAAGATTTTAATACTTTTCTATCTACTGGCTAACATGTTACAAACATATATTTTACCTTACTTATTGTATTGTTTAAAACAATTGCACCTGCTAATTCCAGGTCTTTCTGCAGCTCTCCAAAGGTGGTACTTGGTCCTTGGACAATATTTATCATACTTCATTTCACTTCTCTGTCTGAAATCATGTGGGGAGCACCTGGTCGTGGCCGGTTTATAGTGAAATTATATTCTTTCCACTCCCAAATTTTGGCCCCCAACAGTGGTGACTGGAACCTTCAGTAGTTTAGAAATTCTGTAATCAATGCCATCAGTACGTTTTTCAACAATACGTTTGCAAAGGTCCTTAGACACCTCACTGGTTTTACCCACTGTGAGATGTTTCTTGTGTTTCTTGCTAATGAGTCTTCTTTTTATAGGCCACCAGCTGAACCAGCTGATATTATTTTTCAATAAGTGGTAGGATTGCTTTTTAATTACTGAAAGATTTTAGCTTGTGCCTTGACATTTTGCACCTCTCTTTCTGTAGGTGTTCAATACTTTTCCCCTGTGTCATTTCTCATTATTACACATAACCTTATTTATAGACATCTATGTTTTGATGTATTTGCCTGTGTGGATTGGATGGGTAGTTATCAACATCTAGTGAGAATTTCATGTCAACAGCACCAACATCCAACAGTGATGGATCTGTTGAATGATGCACAATGGTGGACATAAGTAGTAGTACATAGATGTTCCATCATAGCACAGATCATTTTACCACTAAAAATAGAGATTTAGGCTGAGTGTTTTGTTTGTCAAATGTAGTTTGATTAAAGGGAACCTGTCACCTTCCCCCAGGGCCTATTAAACTAAAAGTGCCACCTTCAGCAGAGTCTATGCTGCATTATATGAAGCTGGCTTTTATTCCTCCAAGCCCCCCACCCCCACCCCGGGACACCAAAATAATCACATTATAAGAAATTACTTTAGGTCCGGGAGGTATACTCTCCTCCCAGGACCTAAAGACCTTGCTTCTGCTACCCCTCCTCTTTGACCCTCCGGGACCCTCCTCCTTTCTCCCTTGAAACTCCGTTGGTGCCTGTGCAGATCTCTCAGTTATTAGGCATGCTCTGTGAGCGCTGCCCAAGAGCTGAGGTCACATGATGTCTGAATATTACACCCGCGTACAACACAGGCACCAGGTCCCGCTCTGTTTGGTCTTATGCTGTATGAAGATTACGGGGCTGGGAATCTGGCGAGCAGGGAACATGAGCAGTCAGGCTGTTTGCGAAGGTGCCAGATTCCCAGCCTTGCAGCCTGCATAAAGCATAAGACCACACAGGGCAGGATCTGGTGCCTGCGTTGTATCATGTGACCTCAGCTCTCGGGCAGAGATACGGAGCATGACCGAGAACTGCTGGTACAGTGCAGGTGCCGACAACGGTCACAAAGAAGAGAGGAGGAAGGTCCCGGAGGGTCAAGGAGGAGTAAACCAGTGTTTAGGTCCTGGGAGGGGAATATACTTCTTGGACCTAAAGTAATTTCTTATAAAGTGAATATTTTGGTGTCCAGGGTGGTAGGGAATAAGAGCCACCTTCATAAAATGCAGCATAGGCCCTGCTGAAGGTGGCTCTTTTAGTTTAATAGGCCCTGGGTAGGGGGGTCGTGACAGGTTCCCCTTAAGAGCTCGCTCACATGAGTGTATTACACAGCCGAGTGCAATCTAATGTTTTATTGGATAGTAATTGGCCCAATGTTATACTTTGGAGCAGTGCATATCAGTGATTTTTTTCTCATGTCAGTCCAGCATTAGATGGAAATAGCAGCAGATGTCATGCATTCATAAAAGTTTATGAGTGCGTAGAAATCTGTGGACTGTACTGAAGTCATCCAAGTGCAGTCCGATATTCGCCAACACAGACAAGGGAGAAGATGGAGAAATCAACTCCAGTTACTCCGCACCTGTGCTCTGATTCCCGCTTAGGTCACACTCTGAGCCAAGTGTCATTAGAATAATCAGGTTGATTTTCTTGCATGACCGAACACACGTGACCCCGGTCTAAGCTACTAAATATCCTTCATATCTTGGCCCCATTGTGAACAGAGAGGAAATTAGTAGATAGTTATAATATTTACAGGGAAAATTAAAGGAGATGGGTATATATAAATTCATTGCAGAATTGTATATGCCTTGTGTCTATACTTGTCATGACATTTTTTTCTGAAATTGAGCTGGAGTATGGCCAATTCAGCCGGTCCTTAGAGTATAAAAAGCCTATAAATAATTTTACTCCAGTAAAAAATTTGCACTTTGCATAGAACTTTAACTTTCTTCATTAAATTTTCTTTTTTATTAAAAGATTGGTTTGGCATGAAAGTGAAATATGTCTAAGTGGTCTTCTTCCTCGACATGAGGTCATTATTTGGTGGCCACAATATTTTTATATTGTTGTATGTGCTCCAAAGAAAAAAAATTGTATATTACTGAAAAGAGCATGCTTAACTTTCAAACTTTCACTTTAACTCCTTAACCGCCTGGCAATCTTCCGTTTTTTGTTTTAGTTCCCTCCCCCCTTTTTTCAAAGAGTCATAGCGTTTTTTATTTTTCCGTCATTATAGACATATGAGGGCTTCTTTTTTGTGGGACGAGTTGTATTTTTAAATGACATCATTTATTTACCACAATGTGTACTGGAAAATGGAAAAAAAATTCCAAGTGTGGTGAAATTGCAAAAAAAAGTGCAATTTCACAATTGTTTTAGCCTATTATATTTACCATGTTAACTATATGGTAAAATGTACCTTACAGTGTGATTCCCCTGGTTGGTACGAGTTTGTAGATACCAGTTATGTATACTTTTACCTTTGTCTGAGTGGCAAAAAAATTCAGAAGTTTCTAAAAAAATAAATAAAATTACACACTAGCCGCCATATTCTGCGACATGTAGCGTTCTCATTTTCAGGATCTGGGGCTGTGTGACAGCTTATTTTTTGCATCTTGAGCTGACGTTTCTAATGATACCAATTTTGGGTGGATGCGCTGTTTTGATCGCCCATTATTTCATTTTATAGCAATATTGAGGCGACCAAAAATAATAATTTTGGCGTTTGGATTTTTTTTTCTGTTACACAGTTTACAGATCTCATTAATTGATTTTATATTTGATAGATCGGGCATTTCTAAACGTGGTGATACCAGATATGTGTATTTTATTTTTGTAATAGTTTTATTTTCAATGGGGCAAAAGGGGGGTGTTTTAAGCTTATACTTATTTTTTTAACTTCTACTTGATCAGATCACCCAACATGTGCAGAGAAGTACGCTAGCTCAGTGTGTGAGCTCACTTCAAAAGGAGAGAGGCGACCTAGGATGTATAGGTTCGTCCTAGGTCTTAAGAGGTTAAATAGGTGAACAGTGCTGTTATACTGAAATCTGCACTTTACAAGATCTCTCACATTATATTATAGCTTTAGGCCTCATTCAGACGTCCATTTTTCACATACGCATTCCTACTTTTTCACAGGTAGAACATGTACATATTATGATTTCTGCGGCTGTTCGCATCTTTTTTTTGTAGATCATGTTTAAGCAAACAAAAAATCAAGTAAATATGTCTGTTTTTTATACTAATCAAGGCCCAAAATTGCCCATACAAGTGTATGGGTTGTGAAAATCAGTTACAGCCCGTGGATGATATCCGTGTGCTTTCCATTTGTAGCATTGTAGTGGGCAGGAGATGCTCTATAAATTATTTATTTATGAAACACCGATGGTAAAAAACGCATACACTGACCAAACACTGATGGTAAAAAACGCGTACACTGACCAAACACTGATGGTAAAAAACGCATACGCTGACCAAACACTGATGGTAAAAAACGCATACGCTGACCAAACACTGATGGTAAAAAACGCATACGCTGACCAAACACTGATGGTAAAAAACGCATACGCTGACCAAACACTGATGGTAAAAAACGCATACACTGACCAAACACTGATGGTAAAAAACGCATACGCTGACCAAACACTGATGGTAAAAAATGCATACGCTGACCAAACACTGATGGTAAAAAATGCATACGCTGACCAAACACTGATGAACATCGGACAATTGTTTTTATGTATCAAATTGTCCAGAAAACATGAAAACCGGGCATTGAACTTATGTTCCTCCTGATCCCAAGAGATGAGTGTAAGGGCACGTTGCTCAGCTGCACAGCATGAGGTTGTACACGTATCCAAAAAGAGAAGACCGGCACTCGTGCTTCTTTAGTAATTCCGGCTTTATTTATCGTGCTGCCATGATACAAGGGTAGTGCTCATGGGGAGGGAGAGTCTGGTGGCGTCGGCAACCGTTTCGCGGAAACTTCCGCTTCTACGGGCTCTCAATCGCTGAAGTCTGAATGACGCTCTAGAGCATAAATTCACTCTCTATACGCTGAATGTTTTCTCATTTTATAGGGAACCTGACCCTTAAAAATCGCCGCCCCCCATCCTATAAATACATGTCCCTGCACCTTCCTATAAGGTTTCTAGCTATCCCTCTCTGTCCTATTTGAGTGTTTGCAAAGTTGAATAATACGATTTATAACCTTACAAATATGAGGCTTCTGCTGCCCTGAGGAGTCGCAGTGGGTGTCCCCTCTGCCTCCTTTTCGCCGCCTCCACAGTTGTTTTTCACGCCACAATGGGTGTGAATATGAATGTAGATGATCCTTTCTCCAATCGGTGGGCGAGCTTGCTGGTATGACGCAAATCGCATAATTTCCGGCGCTGCTGACGTTGATACACCCTTTGGATGTAGCGACTGACCTCCAGCTGCGCATCGCAATGACCCTTTAACAAGCCTTGTCATATGACCTCAATCTGCAGACACTGTGTCTCGTGGAATGGTCCCTCATCAGTGCAAAGTATGAGATCTGATCTGACAGTATGAGAGGCTAAGTTGGGTCTAAGGGGAATAGCTATTCTAATTGTGGAGATAGACACAACAGTCCGACATGCCAGTAGCGAGGAGATGGGTTGTTACTGACATCTGGTGAGAAATTCATGTCAACAGCAACTTTAGAAATATATTTACTTAGAAAATTGGTGACAGTTGATCTATACTTATCTCACCCCTATATATAAAGCCTTCTATTGCCCTGTTAGTGAAAAGTTTAAAATGTAATGGTTGCTGAAAATCGAGGAGGCAAAAATGTAATTAACAAGTAACTGAAGCGAATCTATCAGCAGGTTTTTGCTACCTCAACTGAAAGCAGCATAATGTAGGTAAAGAGAACCTAAGGGCGGAAAAACAGTGTGCGAGATGCATGCATGAGTCTTACATGACTCACCCACAACATCCGCCGCCTCTCTGGACAGGAGCGTGTCAGCTACTTGTGTTTCTATGGAGCTGACGTGCTCCTGTTCAAAGAGGCAGGGGCCATTCTGGGTGAGTCATGGGAGAATCTAACATGCATCTCGTATAGTGTGTTTCAACCCTGAATCCAACAATGCATTTCTTATGGTGGGTTTACACGCTCCAATGTCGGTCCGATATTGTATCCGACGGCGCGGGAGCGCACTTTTTCTGGCCAGATTTCAAAGAATCACATCGGAGGTTTACACAGTGCGATATCGGCATACAACGTCTCTGCGATGTGTACGCCCCCCTTGTACGGCCGACCCAGGAACGACTATTTAACATGGAGAGAATAGGGGACATTGTACTGCACATCGTAGTTGGGCGTTTACACACCACGATCCTGCTCCAACCTCCATCCAATATCGGCCCGTTGAATAGCACGCTCATTCGATCCCCGATATCGGTTTGACATCGTTCGTGCATCGTATTGGACGTTTAAACCATACAACGCACAAACGATATCGGGTCCAACGCACAAACCACGTGACTTTTGGTCGGAGTTGGATGCCAATATCGGGACGTGTAAACACACCATTAGATTTCTGGTTGAAACAATTCTCACACAATTACAGTTTTTAGATTTAGCCTTGCAGCAGAACTGAGAGAGCTGCCCCTGCCCAAACCAGGCTCTCTATAGACATTGTAAAGTTACAGTGAGGTGCCAACCAGAAGAGGGGCCGTATCAGACAGCATGACATGAGCCAGCAGGTGACAGCAATGATAAGCTACTATTGATAAAATAAACATTGCAAATAAACAACACCACAGACCTTGACAAGGTAGCCATTGCTGAATTCTCAGTTAACCCCTGAAGTTTCTGTCTTCAGATTTTAGAGCCTGCTGAGAGATTCCCTTTAAGTCATTTTCAGGCATGTTTATTAAGTGGTTAACAGGAATTCTGGTTACACCAAATCATGTTTCGCCAACTACATTGAAATATGCAGATTGATGCAGGGTTTTAAGGTACTCTAGGAATGGATATCGTAATGAAATAGCTACTCCTATATTTATTCTTATTATGCGTCCCAACATTCAAGATCTCAGCTTTTATATATTATTCATTTATATAGTGCTAATGCTTTCTACATCCTGGCGGTAATGGTGATGACTGTTTACACCATGAATAACGCGATGTAGCAAAATATTTGTTGTAATGAGAATATAAAATAGGAAATCTCTTACTCAAGGCCCCGGAATGTTGGAGCAAATACAAATCAATAGCATTTAATAGGTTGCGCAGAATGGTGAGGGAATAGTTATCCATCATGCGGGAAATGTTTTAATGTCTGTACTGGGCAGTGAGGTTTATGACTACAAATATTGGTGGCATGCTATATGTTGTGGGGAATATTATTCCCAAGATTCTGGCTGCACATAACCTTTTTATTGGACATATAAGGCAGATTACAACACTCATACATAAAAACAATACCATTATTCATGTGATTACATGTCTGTAGCTGCTAAATATACACAGATCATATAGAAAAAAACTAATACAGTTGTGGGTTTGTGGTTGTTGAACTATTTTCATGGTTGTATGGATTAGAAATTAGTTCATCCATGGCTTTTTCTTACAGATTCACTAATATTTTAAGCAGAATAATGGACATGACACTATTTATGTGGGAGAAATAAAATATTGAAACCATTTCCTATCTAGATTTTTACTTTCCATTTATGACACTAGACAGTTATTTTATGAGAGTCATATTATCTCAAATCTCCATCACCTGATTAAGAGTGATCACCTGATTAATTATGGGGGCAGTTCATCAAGACCCGGTTAGCACAAGCTTGTACTGTGCCAGCTTTGACAGAGTTCACAGTGCCAAATTCATTACAAGGCACATGCTGTCCTTTCTCTGTCCCATTTTGTGCTCGTTCAACTGTTCCACCTTAACACTGTTTCTTAAAGATCCATGATCTTTCTCTCCTTTATTCCCTTTTAACTCCCTTGCCTCCCATCACCAAATAATAACAGCCAGCGCACACCTCCAAGCGGCCTGTAACACGCCACAATAATAAACCACTGCACTCTCAAACTCTAGGAACAACACCCAACCCTAACCCCTCTCCCCTATCCTCTAGAGGATGCACCTGTAGAATACGTGACAAATGACTAACGCATCTCTGCCTTATTTTTTGTTTTGTTTTGCTTTACCTTTACATCGATTGTAACATACATATCGGTTTATGGAAACTATATCATTATGCAAAAGAAAAGAAAATCTTAAAAAGCAACAATCTATTTCTCCTGTTCTTGGTGTGTGCCAGGGTTATATTTTTGTATTAGTTATTTTCTGAGAGTCATATTATCTCAACTCTCCATTACCTGGTCAAGAGCGAGTCTATGGGGGCAGTTCATCAAGACCTGGTTAACACAAGCTTGTACTGTGCCAGTTTTGACAGAGTTCACAGTGCCAAATTCATTACAAGGCTCATGCCATTGGATGAATTTTGCACCTTCATTAAGTGGGGTGCGCTTCTGAGCACTGTCCCAAATGTGCTACTCCATTCAGTGACCGGAGTGGTATTTCTGGTGTAGAAAACACTAGCAGTTTTGATGAATTCGACAAACGGGCAGGTCTGTGTCCTGACAGTGTACTTGTCCCACCCTAGCTGTAGCAATACCCCCATCTTGCTCCCCTTCTTGTAGTAACGCTCCATCTTGTAGTAATGCCCCTTGTAGTAATGCCCCTTCGTGTTGACTCACCCATGCCAGGGGACTCAGCTCTCAGGCGCAGGCTGGAGGTCACTGGTGGTGGTTCCTGAAATTGTGGTCCTGGTGGTCAATGAAAAAGGGAAAAACAAAAATAATAAAAGAAGTTGTTTGTGACGCCACCTGTAGATCCCGGTGATAGCGCCGGCGCTGTGGGAACCTCCGGGGTGATTGACGGCAGTCAGATGTAGTAGCCCTCTACAGGTAGCGTGATGTCCCTGGGGTGTTGGAAGTAGGAATGGTGGAGTACAGCATCACAGTCACTGTGGAGCTAGGCAGGTAAATCACAGTTCAAAGAAACAAATCACTGACACGCTGCTCACTCTGAACGGGTACTTTACTCCGACATTCTGCAGGGTTACAGGGTAATGCAGTTCTCTTTGCAGAGTAGTGGACCAGGTGGTTCTGGCAATGAGTAGTGTCCCTCTGAGACTCCACTGGTGTTCCTTCTCTATCACGCTCTCTGTCCTTTGCTCTGCTGCCCTGCACGGATCCCTCTTACTACCAGCCTGTCGGGGGTGATGAGTCGTCCCCACTGTGCCTTGAAGGGAGCTCACCCGACTTGGTACTTCTGGTGGAGACCGTGTGTGGGTCGAGCGGTTGGATCTTGATCCTAAGAAGTCATCGATCACTCCGGGTTTGTGGTTCAGAGGTTCAGCCGGCTGATCCACTTCAGAGCCGGTACTCCGATTTGGACTGGGCTAGGGTATTTGGTTACCCTTCTCTTTCTTGGCCCCTTTCTCTTCTGGGTCACCAGGTTGAGGTGCCCTCCCCATTAGCTTCTCTCTGCTGTTCTGTAGCTCTCCAGCTCTGCTTCATCTTCTGCTTTTCATCTTTCCTCTGCACGGCTCTTTGCAGCTTCCTTGTGACTGAACTCTTCTCTTAACTCCTAACTGACTCTGTTCTGCTCTCCCAACTTACTATATAACCTAGCTCTTTACCCACCAGGACGGTTACCCTAGTAACGGGCAGTCTGATTGGTCCCCCTATCACTAGGTGTTTGCATGTGGTGCTAGAGCCTCAGTCTTCCACTACTCATTACCAAAACAAAGCATACTGCACCTTCAGTCAGGGGTGCAGTACCCTTTTGTAGCGCGTTCTTAGCGGGGTGCTACATTGTAGTAATGCTCCATCTTGTATTAATGCCCCTTCTTGTAGTAATGCTTCTTTTTGTAGTAATTTCCTCATTATTCCCTTCTTGTAGTAATGCCCCATTTTGCTTCCCTACTGTGCTGTTTTTTATCACACACTCAGGCATGATTGTTCTCACTTTTGTTCTGTTCCCTTGATGTCCTGCACATGCAGCCTATAGGGACATCAAACCCCTTGGCAATCACAGACATCACGCGCCTTAGCAATCGATGACTCTATATTCTCTGGCACCACTAGGATCAAGTTCTTCACAGCTACACTAATAGCAGCCACTGACCAATCAGAGGCCAGCAGCTGACATCAGCCGGCCGCTGACTGACTGGTGGTTTTTATAGGTATAGCGGAATAGAGCTTGATCCTGGTGGTGCTGGGAAATTTTCCTTCATTTGTTGTAATGTGTGGATGTTGGTGCCATTCTTGATTGGTCTGGTTTACCAATGAGTCAGCTGTGCCTGCAAGCCGCATGCAGCACGTGGGCCACATGTTTGAGACCCCTGGTTTACATGGTGCCTGCAATCACAGCTGTAAATATCCAGAACTCAAGCAGAGTTTTAGTAGATTGTACTAAAGTCAAACATTTTCCTTTTAATTAATGAATTAATTAATTGTTATTGTAATGCATTTATTCCTGATGGTCTCAATTGTATTATGGTCTGTAAGCAGAACGCTTCCCTACTGCTTTGCATTGCTCTTACAGCCAAGTGCCTCAGCAAATAAAATCAAGTTCTGAATGCAGCTGTTGAGAATTCTGTCAACAAGTGCATAAATAGTCGACATTATCCACTCGGTTCCTGAAGCAACGCAAGGCAACAATAAAAGCTTCACAAAAGGTCTTTAACTGTGTAGGTGTGTGTCTGTAGGCCAAGAGAACTCTACAAACTAGAGCTAGAACTTTGCCAGAGAAAGCTAATTAACGTTTTCCACCATGAGTAAATTGCTTCCAGTCGTTGGATGGATTTCACCTTTGTCAATGATTATATTGTCTTGCAACACATCCAGCACATGGAACGATGGGAATGTATTTGGATTCCACCCTCATCCTAATGAAGTCTTACAAAGGCATTGAGAAAAATCTAGTCACAGTTCAGAGTAAGTTTGCATTTTTTAGGGTTGTGGTTAGTTGATCTGATTGCAGTAAGAAAGTGCACATACGTCTATGATGTTGACTAGCAATTTTATGTTTGTTTGAGATATTGGAATGCCAAACCAACACAGACAATTAGTGTAACTAGCCAAGAAAACAGTCAAGATCTTATTAATGGTGAAAGTGAAAGTCTATATTCATTTCTATCTATTGTTTTATACTGGTGATTACAGAAACTTGCAGCACTCCAGCTTCATCCAAGGTGCTTCATTCACCTGTTCTTTAAATTAAGCATTGCTTGATAAAGATAGTTGTGATTGAAATGTTGTATGTCTGCTGAATAAAACAACTTGGATGGAGCTAGTGCTGCAGTTTTCTTAATTTATTGAATCTTAAAGGGGAGCTCCGATACCTAAAATGTCCTTTCTAAATATCTATTTTTATACCCTAAACACTTTTTGTAATTTGCTTTATTAAACAATCCTGAGCAAATGAAAATGATCCAGCTTTCTGTTTTCATAAAACAATGTACGGTATTTTTATTTGAAACATTTTTGATCCACATTGTAAGTTGTATATTTGTGTATGTGTGTTTTCAGGGATTTGTTGTATATGAAGTTTCTAGTGTGTGATTTGCAAAGGTGCTTTAATTTTTACAAGTGTTGCAGATCAAACAATTAGGCTTGCAACTTTAAATGTTTGTCTGTGATTCTTAAGGCCCTGTTACACGCTGCGATCCCACCAACGATCGGGATCGCTGGGACATTGCTATCTGATCGCTGGTGAGTTGTCACACAGGCAGACTCACCAGCGATCAGCGACCACGCTGGTAACCAGGGTAAACATCAGGTAACTAAGCATAGCCCTGCGCTTAGTTACCCGATGTTTACCCTGGTTACCTGTCCCAACATGTACTGTGCAGCGCAGGGAGGTCGTCGATCGTTGGTCTCCCGCTTTCACACACGCCGATGATGGCCGCCCAGTGGGAGACCAACTACCACTACTTACTTCGCCTTGCGTACTCTTTCTTCTCTTATACTTTCTAGTTTTCCCCTTAGGGCTCGGACACACATCAGATCCCATACTTTGCAGAGACAAGAATTAATCACTCCGAAATGCAGCGCCTGGCATAATTTCTAAGTCATATTCCAAGGATCGTTAAAGAGTAAATTTTGACTATTACGATTGCTGCTTCCAATAGGTGGCATTAAGGTGCCTTCACATGCCGCAATCTCCCTTGGCAATCATAAAGGCGATATGTCGCCACGGAGCAATTGCCGTGAAATTTCTTCACAGTTGCGGTGTGTGTTTGGGGAATTTTGCGATGATAAAGCGCCTCTCGGCCGTCTCCTGATTCTTGAACAGTGCTCAGAAATCAGCCGCAACCATGAAGGCGATATTTCCGTGTTATGGCATGTTATCGGGCGATAGTGATGGAAACAGTAGGATTTCCCGTAGGCATGCCTCAGCCGTTCTGTAGTCTATGCCCCGTCTGCGATGATTGGTGTTGGCTACTGAGTTCCCATTGGCTGACAGTTGACAGGGCGCCATGTTTGAAGAGCTGTCCGTTCAGCAACACACACATCTTCAATTGCGTCATGTATTAGCCAGCCTTCCAGAGCAGGCTGACCAATTGTAACACTGTTGCGTTGTCCAATGAGCGCGTATGGGGCGCGGTGTAAACCACTGTGGCGCGCCTATCTCCTCGCCGCGCCAACCATATACGCCCACATTGCCTTTGGAATCGCGGCGTGTGAAGGTACCCTTAAGGAACCCGTCACACCAGGGAACGTCGCCGGAGATGTTGGCGGCGATGGGCGGGAGTGCGCACATTTTTGGCGCCCTGCCAGCGTCGCTGTCGCATGTTTACATGCGGCGACACCTCCGGCGATGTTCCGGTGATCTCACAGGCGGCGGCGCCGCTGGGGTGTCTCAACACCCCAGCGTCGATGCTGTAACATGGGAGCCTATGGCTCCCATCACCTGGGAGATCGCCGTCCTCTGTTTACTGTTTACATGGGGCAATGTGTACACATCGCCCCACAGTGGTCACCTGGTTTCACAGCAGTGCTGTGAAACCAGACGACCACTCAAATGTGTCTCCCTCGCCTATTTACATTAGGCGACGCACAGGCCATATCGGCGGCGATAGGCCACGCCCCTGCGTCACCTAAAAAATCGCGGCCGATATGGCGTCGTGTGACGTGGCCCTTAGAGTTAAACTACTTTATCCCTGTTTTTCTATACATTTCCCCCAAATCTGATAAATATTTAAGTTGCGTCTGGTTAAGAGGAAGAGAGAATGGCCATATCATGAAGCGGTTAACCTTGAAACTAAACTAGCTGACAAACTTAGTTAAAAAACATATCGGAGATTTGTGCCCAGTCACTGGTAGAGGTGAACATTTCTCTATGTCAACAAAGATACTAGTTTTCTGAGAGAACTCAGAACAAGATACACAGCTAAACGACAGATGTTACTTGAGTTATACACTAATTTGCACTAATTTGCACAGTAACGATGTATTCAAAATTAACTTAGATAATGCAGTTTCTTGTGTCAAGTGGGAGAATTTCATTCTATACATACAAGATTATATTAGTAAGTGGACAAATAAAAGACAATAATGGAAATGAATTTCAGTAATTAGTTCAAATGCTGAAAAGCTTCTTTTTCGTGAAGTTTACAGAAGAGATTGGAGGGAATTTCTCACTAGTCCCCCTTGTGTTTGCTTAGGTATTGAGCCATTAGGATTACTGAAAGTGGACTATTTCTACATGGCATCTTCCAGGCGTCTGTTGATGGACAGTATTTTGAATGCGGTTTGGTAGAAACCTTTCTTCTGTACACATTTCAATAAATACTTTAAGTATTTCATAAAAAATGGATAAACGATCTTCTGAGAGGCTCAGTGGCCCCGCTAGTGTCTTTTCCTTTATTTTACCACATGTTGTAACCTATGGTGATTTGTAAACATTTTAAGGACAAATCCTTCAATCATAAATTTCTTAGATAAAATGTAGAAGGAAAAGACATCTGTAAAAGTCTTTCTCGTAACATTTCATCCAGATTAGGAAGTAACATTGCCAGGCAGAGTTTTTCCTACTGTTTTGGTTAAAAAGGAATTTTAAAATAATAATACAAAATTGGAAAATATTGAGGTCTGTGGGCTGGCATCGCTGGCTAAGAATGTCCAAAATTTTTCTTCAGCAAATGTTTTCAATTAATAATAAAACAAATGTATGTTATAATGGTAACTGAAAAGAAAAACTGAGCATGATGACATATAAATCACCAATCCTATGCCAAATATTCAAGTACCCTATTTGGAAATTCTTGGTTAATTGGCATAAGAGTTCTTCTTTAATCTATAAGTCATAGAGGAGAGTTACAGAAATGTCTTTAGGACTTGGCATGTCCATGCATTACATATGCAGCATATTGATTTTATTAAATATTGTACTTTGTAATGCTTTATTTCTACTTTGGTGGCACTGCAGGGAAAAAGAACACTTACTGTGAAGTTATTTCACCAATATTAGCAGTATGTTGATATTCCAAAAGTCACCATGTTGTTTTTGTTTGCATAGTAAAGTGCAGGGCTGTTTAACAAATTTTGGACTCCCCATCTAATATATACTTACCTTAAATTGTCTGTCATCCACTTCTGTCTGGATGTCCCCGAATCCTACAATCCACCGCGCCGACCGGAAGTACACCAACTGCCCAAGTGATGTTCCAATATAGCAGCCACTGGTGGTACCAGCTCCTTGTGCAGTACCACCAGTGGGACACTACTAGAACACTTCTCCAGGACCCCCTGCCAGGACCTTGGCCACCACCGCTGAGATACCCCTGCCAGGACACCCGCACCGGGACCCCCTCCGGGACACCCGCTCTGGGACAACCCCACCAGGACCCCTCTGCTACCGCTACTGGAGTACGCATTGCCTGCCGGATTCCTATCATCAAGGCACTGCCTGCACACCCACCTCTGTCAACCACAGCCGCCAGAAAAGACTGCGGCTTGTGGCCAGTGGTGGAGATGGGGTGCGGGCACCCTCTGGTGGGCACAGAGAGCGCCGCACCACATCTCATTCATCACAGACCGCAAGCCGCGGTCTTTCCTGGCAGCTATGGCTGCATGGAGGTGGGTGTGCAGGCAGCGCCGCAGCAAAGGACACGCACACACACCACACCACATATACAAACACACCACATACATACACAGACATACATGTTCACACACATGCATGTACTAACATATATACACACAAATTCATGTTCACACATAGACATGCATACACACACACAGTATAATGTCCCCTTACACAGATACACACATGCAAGCATGCATATATACACACCCGCATACACACAAACACGCATGCACACATGCGTACACAGACACATACATACGCACAGTATTAGCCTATGTTTACACCTGAGCCTTGTTTTGAACGTATGCATTTTTCATGCATTTTTCGGCAAAAATGCATGCAAACGCATTTGTTTCTTCTCCCATAAACTTGTATTGTAAAAACGCATACAAACACAGTAAAAACGCATCTAAAATGCATGTGTGTTTTAGACGCATGTGTTTTCACCAAGAGCATAGGCAAATGTTGCTGCTAGATGACTAACTGCACCTGTACCTACTCCACGCGTGCAGGCACAGTTAGCCAGATCGCCAACATCTTTGCGCATCTAACTGCGCATGGGGCATGTGCACATAGGGGAGAGAGAGAAGAGCGTACATGAGGGAGACAGCTGTTGAACATTTCTTATAACAGCTTAAAAAGCTATATAAAATAAATGCCTCTACTTTTAAGACAAAAAAGTAAAGTAGATTAATTTAAAACCTATAGACCAAGCCCACCCCTCTCTACTGTTTACTTATAAAAAATTTTACAAGTGCCATGAAAATTCACACATTTTTGGGTAAATATGAAATACCATCCTTTTGTGGTGTAATAGGAAAATCCAGATCATACTGGACAATAATATGAGGAATTTATTCTAATAAAAATACTTTAGTTACTTTTCATTTGCTATAACCATATTGCACAGTGTTTGGAGATGAGCAGGTTCAGTAGCCAGTGATTTTTGGGCTGTTTTATGCTTTGTCACATAACTATGTGTGGAATTGCTGAGGAGTTATAACATTTTGACAGCTTGGCATGTTACACAACTTTTAGAACTGATGGTTTTTAAATTCAACAGAAAACAGTAATAAACATTTCAGAAGTTAGATGATGAATTCAGGTCATGTCAATAAGGCTCCATGATCAGTGTGAAGACAGGCAGGAAGCACCGTGAGGCTGCTCCTGACATTGGTATCATGATAAATGTTGCTTTTCTTCTACTCCAGAGTGTTTTAGAAATTTTTGGTCTTGAACAGTAACATTATCCAACACTTCTATGAAATATAATTTATTGCACTGTTTTTAAGTAACACTTTGCAGAAGATCACACTACAAACCCTTAATAAAACCAAAATACACCATGGAGGGCAAAATGTTAACGATACAGGAGCAATCTCACAAAATCATTGTAGATCCACAAAAAGAAAACTATTTGTCCTAGATACTTTACAATAACATAGGTTAAACAGAGAAGTCAATGTAATTGAATTTTGTTAGCAAACTACTTTATCACTGTTCAGTGGTGCTCGGGGCCACCTGGCTATGCAGTATAAGACCAGGGTCAGACGGCAGTATAACAAGAACACTGCTCGAATTGTTAACCACAAAGAGGCCAATGCTCCACTGACCCAAGCATGACAGCTTAATGAATTACTGTGCAGCTGTCATAGTAAAGTGAGGGTAGATGCTGCGTCTGTTTTACACAGCCGTCTGACTCCGGCCTAACTCTAAAAAGCAGATAGGGTTACACAGCTGCCTCATCCCTATCATTATGAAGATTGGTAGGGATCCGAAATGTCAGAAAGCCAGACAATTATGGTGGATGAATGTCAGCCACTCGCAATTGTTGAACTAAACGTTGTGTTTCTTAACCGGCACTAAACATGTTTGGTAGACAACAAATGAATAGTAGGCAGCATAATAAAGAGTTTTTAACAATAATATCATGTCATAGGAGTGTTTCGTAAAGGGGTTGTCTCCTTTGATCTAATTTTGTCTACACCATGATTAAGGCTCCACAGAAACAGGTTGGTTTCTTGGGAAGGCTGTGTGGCCTTGGTTTAGTAATGTTGTAACTTTTCATTGACTTATTAAATTCAAGTTTTACATACGACTGGGATCCAGTCGTCATTGCTCTATGAAGAGTTCTCTTTTCTTTAGATCTTCCTACGTAGCCTAGCTAAAAATAAATCCAAAAGGAATATGTGTATATGATCTTCGCTGCTGTGAGATGAAGGAACCACAAAAATATATCAAGAAATGGATAATCGATATATTTTTGTGGTTCCTTCATCTTGCGGCAGCACAAATGGATTTGTTTTGGCTACCACGCAGCACACGTGAATAGCGGATCCTGCAGCAGCCATTGTATGCGATGCAAACTGCTTGTGTGTCACACAACCAGCCCAGGTGAGCAGTGGCATCTGTTTAGTTCTAGCGTGTTGTAAAGCGAAGACCTTATTTGCGCTTTTGTATCCTCCGCAGTTGTTCCTGGTACATAGTCTAGCTGAGTTACTCCTTGTTGGAGCAGTGGATATAGATATCTAAGTGGTTGGCTGAAAGCCCTTCATCTATCAATTTTGCCAACAAACTCAGTGATATGTAACATAATCAGTTGAGTTTAATCTACCCTACCTTGGTCCAGCGCTGCTGCCCCAGTTTATGTAGATTTGCTGCAACAGTGATGACATATATACAACACTGCAGCCAATCACTGAATTCATCAGCTAAGGTATATGTCATGAGCCTCTGAACTAAGTGATTGACAGCAGAACTGTATATATGGAAATACAGAGAGAGACAGCTTTCGACCAAGTGAGGGTAAGTAAAGCTCAATTTCTTACTTTATAATGACTGAGTCTGTTGGCAAAAACATGCTGAAATGGGTCAATTCCTTTAGAAGATTCGAATATATATATATATATATATATATATATATATATATATATATATACAAGCTGTAGTACCCGGCTACGCCCAGGTTAATAAATAACTGATGTTAGCTATAACAAAATAGAATCTGAATATGTCATATTAATGACCTGTAGGAAAATAGAAGCTGAGCTGTGTTTGATTGCTATAGGCAGCCTAATAAATCTCCAGCCAACAGTAAACCCTCCCCCTGGCCGGGCAGTATATGTTACCTCACACATACACATAATAGACAGATCATGTGACTGACATCTGCCTTAATTCCCTATATGGCACATGTGTTGCACATTGGCTGTTTTTAATCAGATGTTTACGTTTGGAAATTAAAGATAGCACACGTACAAGGCGAGTTGTGTGAGGTGAATTGTGCACATCTGTGTCTGTCTGTGTGGTGTGTGTATCCCTGGGGTGTGTGTATGTGTGTGTCCCTGTGGGGTGAGTGCATGTGTCCCTAAAGGGTATGTATGTGTGTGTGTTTCCCAGTGGGGGGGGTCTGTGTGGGGTGTGTGTGTCTCTGTGTTGTGTGTGTCTCTTTGTGGTGTGTGTGTGTCCCTGTGGGGTGAGTGCATGTGTCCCTATAGGGTGTGTATGTGTGTGTGTCCCTGTTGGGGGGTCTGTGTGGTGTGTGTGACTCTTTGTGGTGTGTGTGTGTGTCCCTGTGGGGTGAGTGCATGTGTCCCTATAGGGTGGCTATGTGTGTGTGTCCCTGTGGGGGGGGGTCTGTGTGGTGTGTGTGTCCCTGTGGGGTGAGAGCATGTGTCGCTATAGGGTGTGTGTGTGTCCCCGTGGGAATGTGTGTGTGTGTCTCTGTGTTGTGTGTGTCTCTGTGTTGTGTGTGTCTCTTTGTGGTGTGTGTGTTTGTGTTCGGGTGCATGGTGAGTATCCAATGTTGGGGCTGCACCTTAGCGACTATACACTTGCTGTTACTCTTTGTGTGCATGTGGTGTGTATACATGTCCCCGTGCGTGGTGAATATCTCATGTTGGGGCCCCACCTTAGTGACTATATGCTGGTATGTGCTGTTATCATTAAGCCCCTCTCATTCACAACTGTCAACTGGTAACTGTCACTTTTTCCCCATTATGTAGATAGGGGCAAAATTGTTTGGTGAATTGGAATGCGCAGGGTTAAAATTTCACCTCACAACATAGCCTATGACGCTCCCGGGGTCCAGACGTGTGACTGTGCAAAATGTTGTGGCTATAGCTGACAGCTGTCGATTTTCCTCCAACACTTTTCCATTCACTTTTTCCCCATTATGTAGATAGAGGCAAAATTGTTTGGTGAACTGGAACGGGCAGGGTTAAAATTTCGCTTCACAATATAGCATATGACGCTCTCGGGGTCCAGACGTGTGATTGTGCAAAATGTTGTGGCTGTTGTTGCGACGGTGTATATATACATACATACACACACACATTCAGCTTTATATATTAGATATATATATATATAGTATATATATATATATATCTAGTGAGAGAGAGAGAGATATTTATATGGTATAATTTATTAACAACAATACCAATTTTAATTACAGTGGTCACCCTTGTGTAACATTACTGTAGCCTTTACGCAATATTGATATGATGCTATTCAACTTGCAATTCCTGAGAAACTATTAGAAGACAATGTAAATGAAGCTTTCTTTAGTTCAAGCCCTCTACTCTCTTCTGTGAAGCTAGACCTGTTTAATAATTGCTTTTCAATCTAGTCTTGTGTGGTGAATATCCCCCACTCAACATACACAAACCATCCTCACCACGTTGAATTGCCTTTTGTTCATTCCTGTACTTATTCTTATGCATTGAACTTGCTCTGTAGGAATTCTTTATGTCATGGTATTAAATGTAGGTTTCCCAGGGAAAAATCCAGGTCAAGAGGTGAAGGAGACTCTTCATGTTTAGAGAACAGAAAATCTATATTTATTTTGCCAGTGTAGAGCTATAGATCACTATGTTTATTTGGTGCCTTCAATACATGGCTCTTTTAAAATCGGGTCCAAAATTGTCCCTTTCAGTATTTTGGTTCAGAGAAAAATACTTTGTTTAGAAGACACATCTTCATTAGGTTCTAGTTAGTTGCTATTGACATTTTGGGTATAACAAGTCATGGGAATTTACCTAGAGGTCTACAAAACTTTAGTGTTTTACTAGGGATGAGACCTATCTATCTTTTGAGACTATACAGAAATGAACCAAAATAAAGTACTGGAAGAAGGAGAATGCATTCATGCACTACATACACATGGCTCATATTCAAACCTATTAAAAGATATTTCACATATTTCTTTCTCATTACCCATGTTCTATACCACAGGCCCACTTCATTAGTTAAAGAGATCCTGTCACCTCCAAAACGCCTCCTAAGCTAGCAAAACATGTCCCTGCAGCATATTATCACTAATCCCACACTCCTTTTGGCTCAGAAAAGCATCATGTGACAGTGGATAAAAACGTTTTATAACTTACTCATTAGCGATGTTAATTAGCAGGGGCTATATTCTTTATCCCCTAGGGCGGGCCCTCTTCATCATAAGATCATGCCCTAATAGGCGTGATTTTCTATTCATATTGTATTCAGCACCTCCCTGCTCTCCACGGCACTGCCTGGGCTGTAATGACGCGAATTGCGTCATTTCCGGCATCGAGTGACGTCAGTACACCCGTGCCGCTCTGTTGGCTTCAAGCACCTCATTGTGCACATGACAGATAATTTTGACAATTTTTTTCCCAAAACTTAATTTTGGCAAAAAAATTTGTGTGAAAACTTGTAAATGCTCAAAAAATACAGTTGGGGAGAGGAGAAAGAGAGAACCATAAGCCTTCTGACAATACAAGTTTACGCTCTACAGGTAAGAATGATCAGACCCTGCTAACAATAAGAACTTACACTCTACAGGAGCGAGAGACTCACCTGGTGACTCTAGAGATGGAAAATGACTGCAATACAAACTATACTCCACTGGGAACCCCTGATCTTTTATAACCCAAGTGGACATCACCTCTGTACGAGATATGATAATCTGTAAAATAACAAAGTTACAGGGCATTATGGGGGAGGGAAGCATTCAGCAACATAGATCTCCTATTCTGAGTTTAAACATGCCCCATTTTATACATTTGGTACAATTCATTTGAGATAATGTTTTATTATTGTATTTGTTGCATGCAGTGCCGTTTTTGATAAACATGGGCAAAGTATTTCCCATTCACAGCATAATGGGTTTCATACCGTATATACTCGTGTATAAGTCGACCCGTGTATAAGCCGACCCCCCTACTTTTGCCCCCAAAATCTGTGAAAACCTATTGACTCGTGTATAAGCCGAGTGTGGACCCCAGCACAGGTATACCGCCCCCAGCAGTGTGGTATACAGGCCCCCGCAGTGGTATACAGGCCTCCCCAGTGGTAGTATACAGCCCCCAGAAGTGTGGTATACAGCAGCCTCCCCAGTGGTACATACAGGCCCCAGCAGTGTTACAGCAGCCTCCCCAGTGGTATATACAGCAGCAGCCCCAGTGGTAGTATACAGCAGCCCCAGAGATATATACAGCAGCCCCAGTGGTAGTATACAGCAGCCCCAGAGGTATATACAGCAGCCTCCCCAGTGGTATATACAGCAGCAGCCCCAGTGGTAGTGTAATAGCCCACAGGTAACGGGATACGCAAGGACTGCACGGAACACAGAATGTTAAACAAATGCAATTTTAATGCAACTGAGGGAAAAGAAGGGGAAGGAGCGGGAAGGTGTGCAAAAGTAAATACAATACATATAACCACTGTGCCTAGTCTGCAGCGAATGCAAGGTCTCTGAATGTCTTTAAATAAAGAAATGCAAAGTCTTTAACGAGCGAGACGCAGAGTGTTCGTTTTCTTTCTACAGCTTGTATATCGAACTGCAGTCTTTTCCTATCTGTCCCTAACTAAAACAGTGTGCACACTTTACTACAAGTTTTACTGCGAGGTACCTCGTTGCCGTTGGGGCCCGTAATTCGCTGACAGGCGTGTGGAGTGCAGTCAGTCTTGAATCTCTGTCCTTGATCTCAGCTTGCACGTGCCGTCTGGCCCCTAACTCGACATCAGTCTCTTTAGGTCTGTCTCTCTCTGCAACACACATGGAAGTTCTTTCTTCTCCTTCAGGAGACCCCTCCCATCCATCTCCTGGACTGTTCCATGTCACTCTCAGCAGCAGGGGGGTTTCTCTGCTATCCTTTCCTTTTTGGCAGCAGGTGACAGTATAACACAAAGAAGAGTCCACAACACATTCCTTTAACCATATATATAAATGTTAACAGGTCTTACAGTAGTATACAGCAGCCCCAGAGATATATACAGCAGACCCAGTGGTAGTATACAGCAGCCCCAGAGGTATATACAGCAGCCCCAGTGGTAGTATACAGAAGCCCCAGAGGTAGTATACAGAAGCCCCAGTAGTAGTATACAGCAGCCTCAGTGGTATATACAGCAGCAGCCCCAGTAGTAGTATACAGAAGCCCCAGTAGTAGTATACAGCAGCCCCAGTAGTAGTATACAGCAGCAGCCCCAGTGGTAGTATACAGCAGCAGCCCCAGGGGGTATATACAGCAGCAGCCCCAGGGGGTATATACAGCAGCAGCCCCAGGGGGTATATACAGCAGCAGCCCCAGGGGTATTACAGACCCCCCCCATTAGTATACAGGGGCCCCAGCTGTATACAGCAGCCCCAGCTGTGTACAGCCCCCCCGTGGTATCCAGGGCCCCCCTTGCTGCACCTGTAAAGGAAGATGTCAGTATACTTATCGCTGCTGCCGCCGCCGCCGCTCCGCTTTTCGGTCACCGCACTGCTCCGGGTCTTCATGTTTCCTGTTCCTTCTCCGATGCTCGAACAATGACGTCATTTCCTGAGCGCCGGAGAAGGAACAGGAAGCATGAAGACCCGGAGCATCGCGGTGACCGAGAAGCGGAGCGGCGGCAGCGATAAGTATACTGATATCTTCCTTTACAGGTGCAGCAAGGGGGGCCCTGGATACCACGGGGGGACTGTATATACGGGGGGGGGGGGATTCCACGGGGGGGGCGCTGTATCATATTACCGTATATACCCGTGTATAAGCCGAGGGGGGACTTTTCAGCACATTTTATGTGCTGAAAAACTCGGCTTATACACGAGTATATACGGTATATTAAAGGTGTCATCCAGTGGGAAAAATGCAATTAGAGTGGTTTCATAAAATAAAATAAGTGATAATCAGCAAAACAAATCTCTTCCCTATGATTCTAGTTTCTGGTCCCATCTCAACACACAGGAGATGCCCACTCAAAAAATCATTGGTCATAACAATGACACAACTTTGCCAATGAATGGTTGAGCAGGCATTTTCTAGCAAGAAGTTAGGAGTAGGGATGGGCGAACTTGATGTTTTTCCCTGGGTTCATGCCCGAGGTTGCTATGTTGTTGTAAGTGACTGGTTAATTCCCCTATTAATTACACTTACCGGGTTTGTGTTATCATTTTCTGGTGTACCGCGGCGCTGTGTGACTTCTGGGCTTCCGTGGGGAATGGTCACGTGACAGGCTCCAATAGCCAATCACATACACCGAGAACACAAGGGGCGGCCCGGAAGTGACACGGCGACGCGTCACACCAGGAGGAGAAAGCACAGACCCAGTAAGTATGATTAGGAAATTAACTATTGCTTTACTTTACCCCAGCAATGATGGGAACAATCATGGACCTGGTAAATGTAAGAATGGCAGCTGAATAATCCCTTAAATTAGTAGATGGCCAGTTTTTTCAAGAACTGTAATGCAAACAATTTTTTTTTACTGTAACACAGTAGTAACATATAATAGAGATTATAACATGAAATTTCAAGCCGTTTATCATAATTCTTTGCTATGAAACATAGTTGTAGGTTAGAAAACCTCGTTCTAAATGTCCTTTGCTATGGAGTATTATTAGTGTTTTTGGAGATCTGTTGGGACCGCATAGATTTCAGTGGGAGCCATGTTATAACTTCTACTCACCTAGCAAGAGACTCAGTAGATATATAACTCACATTTGTTGGTATATAGACTAAGTGAGGAATACACACTATTAAACTCAACCTAATTTTACAGTCCTGATCGACTTTTTCCTGTATTGTCAATTCCCAGCACACTTGTCATTTGACTTGTTAATGGCTCTACTGTATGTGGAAAGCAGCTGAGAAAGTCTCCTATACAGAGTTAATTTAGTGAATATGATCGTTCTGAAAACAAATCCTGGATTCTGTCCATTTTTGCTTTTTTTCTTGTAATCCATAGCCTTCTGATGAACACAACTCTTACGTTAATGCCAAAAAGTATGCAGTGGGTTGACAGTTGCAGCTCATCAACAGCACATTACGTCTTCTAAAATAGTTATTGACTTTTTATTACACAATATTTACTGCTTGTTATAAACCCTGACTGTCGAGCTTAAAGTGAACCAACAAGAATTATGCATTTAGACTGATCTCCTCCGCCGAGGAGTCCAACAAGGCATTACCTCATCTCCTATTTAAATTACAATCACAGTAATTAACTTTCCAGTATTGTCATAAATACTCATAAATACACAGTGGAAAAGTCAGATGGTTATTAATTTGAGGGTTTGTCTATTACTTTATTTTTTTCCTTTTTGGCAAATATACTTGAGGGGTATTTAAAGAGTAATTTCAGCTCAGTATTTGATCACTGTTTTCCAGTTTTTATCCAGATATCATCTGTGTAAAAAAAAATAATGCTGTAAATTCACTGCTTTTTACACATAGCAAATTTATTGCAGTAATGTCTAAGACAACCACATTCAGATGTTTGGAACTGATAATCAGTTGCAGAAATTTAGGCAACAAATCTGCCATATGTAAGTCCAATATGTCGTATGGAATTCTGTGGACAAAGAAGCGCAATAGGGTCTTACCAAAATTATAAGCAGGTGCAAAAAAAAAGCTGATCGCTCAGCTTGTCAGGTTGTGTGACCCACAGTCAGTATAAAATGCATAAAAAACTGTGGCACAGTCCATGAGCCATAAGGTTAAAGGTAATAGATTACAAGTAGGAACAAAATGTGGATAAATCTGCTCTGGTGTAGACAAGAGGATCCAAGTCGTAGATTGTTAAAAGGTAGTTAAATTCTACGCATTTCAAAGTGAAACCCACTTCCGCAGGAAAAGCCAGCAAATCATATCAAATTTGGTGGCTTTTCCTGAGGAAGAAGAGGGGTTTCACTTTGAAACACATAGAATTAAAGAGGACCTGTCACTTCCCTGGTGATATGCTAACTGAATGCAGCTATGAATGCAGCGTGTCTGCTGCATTCAGGGAAGGGGTCCCCCATGTCTCTAGTCCCCATGTAAGTTGTAAAAAAGACTTTATAAAGTTTGTGGATAAGGAGTCTAGAGGGACTTACTCAGTAATGAGTCATCGCTGTTGTATGGTGTCTTCCCCGCCTCCAGCCCTCTCTAGTCTACCTCCAGCCCTCTCTTGTTCAGCCTCCTTTATGTGTCTCCTCTCCACAGAGCAAGCAATGGGCCAGAGCCCGCCCTGCTGTACATACATAATCTGCAGCAGGGCGGGCTCAGGCTCTGATGTCTCTGGCAGGAGGTGTTTCAGCTGCTGTGAAAGCTCCCACCCATCGCTCACTCTGTGGAGAGGAGACACATAAAGGAGGCTGAACAAGAGAGGGCTGGGGGTGGACCAGAGAGGGCTGGAGGCGGGGAGGACACGAGCAACAGCGATTACTCATACAGGAGGCTGAACAAGAGAGGGCTGGAGGCGGGGAGGACACCAGCAACACGATGACACATACAGGAGGCTGAACAAGAGAGGGCTGGATGTGGACCAGAGAGGGCTGGAGGTGGGGAGGACACAAGCATCAGCGATGACACATACAGGAGGCTGAACAAGAGAGGGCTGGAGGTGGACCAGAGAGGGCTGAAGGCCGAGAGGGCAACAGCGAAGACACATACAGGAGGCTGAGCAAGAGAGGGCTGGAGGTAGGGAGGACACCAGCAACAATGATGACACATACAGGAGACTGAAAAAGAGAGGGCTGGAGGCAGGGAAGGCACCATACAACAGTGATGAGTCATTACTTAGTAAGTCCCTCTGGACTTCTTATCCATAACATTTTCTGTGTTCTTTTAAAAACTGCATTTTATGGCGGTGTGGGTGTAGCCAAAGTCTGCCAGCACTGAGTGTGTATCTCCACAGCTTCTGAGTGTAGGCTGGTAGAGAGCAGTGTGATGTGCCAACAGAGAAAGGCTTAACAGAGATTGTGACTGAGCTGTGTGGAACCAGATGACAGATCTTTCCTTGCCACAAGCTTCTGAGGAGTTTGCATTGATCTTGACCTTCTGACATTGCTTAAAGGGATCCTGTCACCCCCAAAACACCTCTAAACCTATTAAAAGCTGTCCCTAGAGCATATTAACACTTACCCTACACTCCTTTTACCTCCTAAATGCACATAGTCAAAGTGAATAAAAACGTTATTATAGTACCTCATTACTGATGATAATGAGTGACTATGGTATTCATAGTCACTCATCCAGGCTGCCCCTCTTCATCATATCACGCCTGAATAGGCGTGATCTACATCACAGATTCAAATTCGCGCCTCCCTGCGCGCCTCCCCGCTCTCCTATTCCGTCCGGGCTTCAGTGTGGGGGCTGTATGACGCGATCCGCGTCATTCCCGGCGCCGGGTGACGTATTTACACCTGTGCCGCTGTTAGCTTCAAGTCCCGCACTGCGCATGCGCATGCACAGTGCGCATTTTGAAGCTGACAGCGCGGCGCCGGTGTAAATACGTCACCCGGCGCCGGGAATGACGCGGATCGCGTCATACAGCCCCCACACTAAAGCCCGGACGGAATAGGAGAGCGGGGAGGCGCGCAGGGAGGCGCGAATTTGAATCTGTGATGTAGATCACGCCTATTCAGGCGTGATATGATGAAGAGGGGCAGCCTGGATGAGTGACTATGAATACCATAGTCACTCATTATCATCAGTAATGAGGTACTATAATAACGTTTTTATTCACTTTGACTATGTGCATTTAGGAGGTAAAAGGAGTGTAGGGTAAGTGTTAATATGCTCTAGGGACAGCTTTTAATACCTTAGGAGGTGTTTTGGGGGTGACAGGATCCCTTTAACTTAGCAACTGTGCCTTAATCTGATACATTGTTTACTGACCAGCAGTAAGCTGCTGCTAACCAGCAGAAATCAGTGTAGGCTGCACCCCCTTTACCAATATATGGTTACATACCCTGTCTTTGCTGAAGACGGATCTGACTGATAATAATTTGGTTCACACACAGTATAGTGAGGACAGCTTATCAATAGTTTTCAAATGAGAAATTTCTACTGATGTATATTAGAAAGTTTATTAAAATCACTTGCTCTACATTATTATTAAATAAAATGTAAATGAAGATTACACTTTAAGAATATTTGTGTGTTGGTTTTAATTTCTTACTTTTGGACTTTGTGAGTTTTTTTAACCCCTTCCCGACCTTTGGCCCACCGTTTGGGCCATGGAAACAAGTTCGTTCACGACCCTTGGCCCAGGGGGTGGGCCATGGAAAGATCGGGCTCCTGCAGGCCGAGTGAGGGTCTCACTGACCTGTCACTCAGCCTGCAGGTACATGGGGTGTTGTACAACACCCCATGGGGGGTCGATTTGCCCCCACCCCCACCCCCCCGGCTACAGGCACGGTGATTGGCACTCAAAAGTGAAAGTGAAAATCACCGCGCCTGTCATGCTTCCCTGCCTGCCCCTGCTCTCCCTACCCTCCGATCTTCTCCCCTGTCATACTGTAAGTGCCCCCCTGTCCCCCACCTCTCTATTCTGCCCCCTCTTCATCTTTCTTACCCCCCCCCTCCGCTTCCTGTCCCTGCGCCCGCTTCCTGTCCCTGCCGCGGGCTTCCTTTTCCTGCCGCCCGCCTCCTCCTCACTGCCCCCGCTTCCTGTAAGTGCCCCCCATCTCCTGTGACCCCCCCTCTTCCCCCTGCCTGCCCCCCCCGATCACCGGAGCGGCGATCGCCTCTCCCACTCACCCCTCCGGCGATCGCGCTCCATCCTGCTGCATGGCTGCGTCCCGCTCCTCCTCCTCTTCTCTCCGGCCGCTCGCATCTGACAGCTCTGTGCTGGAGCTGTCAGATGACTTCTACAGCTAGATCCTGAGGATCCAGCTGTAGGAAGTGATCTGACAGATCCAGCACAGTGATCCACAGTGACCATTATGTGATCACTGTGGATCACTGTACTGGATCTGTCAGATCACTTTCTACAGCTGGATCCTGAGGATCCAGCTGTAGGAAGTGATCTGACAGATCCAGCACAGTGATCCACAGTGACCATTATGTGATCACTGTGGATCACTGTACTGGATCTGTCAGATCACTTTCTACAGCTGGATTCTGAGGATCTAGCTGCAGAAAGTGATCTGACACCCCGAGCGCAGTGACCCACTATGTGCATCACTGCGCCTGGGCTGCCAGATCGCTTTCCGCAGCTCGATCCCCATGCATGGGGATCGAGCTGCAGGAAGCTATCTAACAGCCCGGGCGCAGTGATGCATATAGTGGGTCACTGCGCCCAGGCTCTTAGATCGCTGCTCTGCAGCCCGATCTCCCTGCATGGGCATCGAGCTGCAGAAAGCAATCTGACAGCCCGGACGCAGTGATGCACATAGTGGGTCAATGCGCCTGTGCTGCCAGATCGCTTTCCGCAGCTCGATCCCCATGCATGGGGATCAAGCTGCGGAAAGCAATCTGGCAGCCCAGGCGCAGTGATGCACATAGTGGGTCACTGTGCCCAGGCTCTTAGATCGCTGCTCTGCAGCCCGATCTCCCTGCATGGGCATCGAGCTGCAGAAAGCAATCTGACAGCCCGGACGCAGTGATGCACATAGTGGGTCAATGCGCCTGTGCTGCCAGATCGCTTTCCGCAGCTCGATCCCCATGCATGGGGATCAACTGCGGAAAGCAATCTGGCAGCCCAGGCGCAGTGATGCACATAGTGGGTCACTGTGCCCAGGCTCTTAGATCGCTGCTCTGCAGCCCGATCTCCCTGCATGGGCATCGAGCTGCAGAAAGCAATCTGACAGCCCGGACGCAGTGATGCACATAGTGGGTCAATGCGCCTGTGCTGCCAGATCGCTTTCCGCAGCTCGATCCCCATGCATGGGGATCGAGCTGCGGAAAGTGATCTGGCAGCCCAGGCGCAGTGATACACATAATGGGTCACTGCGCCCGGGGTGTCAGATCACTTTCTGCAGCTCGATCACCATGCTGGCGGATCGGGCTCCAGAGTAGCGATCTGAAAGCAAAGGTGATCGAGCGTCGTGGGACCTTCGTTGTGGACTACGTCGGAGACAATCAAACGTCGTGGGACCTTCGTTATGGACTACGTCGGAGCGATCGAGCGTCGTGGGACCTTCGTTGTGGACTACGTCGGATCTTTTTATAATAAAGATGGAGTCCGAATTGTGTCTGTGTTTTTTTTTCAAATAAAAAGATTTTTCTCTGTGTGTATTTATTGACTATTTACCATACTAGAGATTCCTAATGGCGGGTCTAACATTGGCCCTATATTATGAATCTCGGGCTTAGTGCCAGCTGCCAATAAAAAGCTGGCATTAACCCCTTTATTACCCAGTTAGCCACCGGCACCAGGGCAACTGGAAGAGCGTGGGTACAGCGCCAGAAAATGGCGCTTCAATGAATGCGCCATTTTCTGGGGCGGCTGCGGGCTGCAATTCGCAGCATGGGGGGCCCAGAACGCTTGGGCCTCTCTATGCTGAGGATTCCAGCCCCCAGCTGCCTAGTTGTACCTGGCTGGACCAAAAATATGGCGGAGCCCCACGTAATGTTTTTTCTAGAATTAGTTCTAGAAATTTAAAAAAAATGGGCTTCGCTGTATTTTTGGTTCCAGCCAGGTATGACGAGGCAGCTGGGGGTGGGTGGCAGTCCGTAGCTGCCAAGTTGTACCTGGCTGGACCAAAAATATGGCGGAGCCCTATGTCATTTTTTTTCTAGAAATATTTCTAGAAATAAAAAAAAAATAGGCTTCGCTGTATTTTTGGTTCCAGCCAGGTATGACGAGGCAGCTGGGGGCTGGTGGCAGTCCGTAGCTGCCAAGTTGTACCTGGCTGGACCAAAAATATGGCGGAGCCCTATGTCATTTTTTTTCTAGAAATAATTCTAGAAATAAAAAAAAAAATAGGCTTCGCTGTATTTTTGGTTCCAGCCAGGTATGACGAGGCAGCTGGGGGCTGGTGGCAGTCCGTAGCTGCCAAGTTGTACCTGGCTGGACCAAAAATATGGCGGAGCCCTATGTCATTTTTTTTCTAGAAATAATTCTAGAAATAAAAAAAAAATAGGCTTCGCTGTATTTTTGGTTCCAGCCAGGTATGACGAGGCAGCTGGGGGCTGGTGGCAGTCCGTAGCTGCCAAGTTGTACCTGGCTGGACCAAAAATATGGCGGAGCCCTATGTCATTTTTTTTCTAGAAATAATTCTAGAAATAAAAAAAAAAAATAGGCTTCGCTGTATTTTTGGTTCCAGCCAGGTATGACGAGGCAGCTGGGGGCTGGTGGCAGTCCGTAGCTGCCAAGTTGTACCTGGCTGGACCAAAAATATGGCGGAGCCCTATGTCATTTTTTTTCTAGAAATAATTCTAGAAATAAAAAAAAAAATAGGCTTCGTTGTATTTTTGGTTCCAACCAGGTATGACGAAGCAGCTGGGGGCTGGTGGCAGTCCGTAGCTGCCAAGTTGTACCTGGCTGGACTAAAAATATGGCAGAGCCCCATGGGTCCCCTATGCTGCGAATTGCAACTACTAGACTAGTATGTTTTTTTCACAAAAAGTTTCTTTATTCATTAATACGTCTCAATTTGTGAAGCACATGGTGGTTCAAAGTGCTCACTGTGCATCTAGATATGTTCCCTGGGGGGTCTAGTTTCCAAAATGGGGTCACTTGGGGGGGAGCTCCAATGTTTAGGCACACAGGGGCTCTCCATACGCGACCTGGTGTCCGCTAACAATTCCAATTGTTGGCAAACACCAGGTTGCGTATGGAGAGCCCCTGTGTGTCTACACATTGGAGCTCCCCCACAAGTGACCCCATTTTGGAAACTAGACCCCCCAAGGAACGTATCTAGATGCATAGTGAGCACTTTGAACCCCAAGTGCTTCACAAATTGATCCATAAAAATAAAAAAGTACTTTTTTTTCCACAAAAAAATTATTTTTTCATTTTTACAGATCAATTTGTGAAGCACCTGGAGGTTCAAAGTGCACACTATGCATCTAGATACATTCCTTGGGGGGTCTAGTTTACAAAATGGGGTCACTTGTGGGGGAGCTCTAATGTTTAGTCACACAGACGCTCTCCATACGCAATATGGTGTCCGCTAACAATTCCAATTGTTAGCGGACACCATGTCGCATATGGAGAGCCCCTGTGTGCCTAAACATTAGAGCTCCCACACAAGTGACCCCATTTTGGAAACTAGACCCCCCAGGGAACTTACCTAGATGGATAGTGAGCATATTGATCCCCAGGTGCTTCACAAATTAATGGAAAAAAATTTTTTTGCGGAAAACAAGTACTTTTTCATTTTTACAGATAAATTTGTGAAGCACCTGGGGGTTCAAAGTGCTCACTATGCATCTAGATACGTTCCCTGGGGGGTCTAGTTTCCAAAATGGGGTCACTTGTGGGGGAGCCCCAATGTTTAGGCACACAGGGGCTCACCAAACGTGACATGGTGTCCGCTAACAATTTGAGCTCATTTTGCATTCAAATTGTTAGCGGACACCATGTCGTGTTTGGAGAGCCCCTGTGCGTCTCCACATTGGAGCTCCTCCACAAGTGACCCCATTTTGGAAACTAGACCCCCCAAGGAACATATCTAGCTGCATAGTGAGCACTTTGAACCCCAGGTGCTTCACAAATTGGTCTGTAATAATGAAGAAAGAAAATTTTTGTGGAAAATAAAGTGCTTTTTCATTTTTATGGATGAATTTGTGAAGCACCTGGGGCTTTAAAGTGCTCACTATGCATCTAGATACGTTCCCTGGGGGGTCTAGTTTCCAAAATGGGGTCACTTGTGGGGGAGCTCCAATGTTTAGGCACACAGGGGCTCATCAAACGCAACATGGTGTCCGCTAACAATTTGAGCTCATTTTGCATTCAAATTGTTAGCGGACACCATGTCGTGTTTGGAGAGCCCCAGTGCGTCTCCACATTGGAGCTCCCCCACAAGTGACCCCATTTTGGAAACTAGACCCCCCAGGGAACATATGTAGCTGCATAGTGAGCACTTTGAACCCCAGGTGCTTCACAATTTGGTCCGTAATAATGAAGAAAGAAAATTTTTGTGGAAAAGAAAGTGCTTTTTCATTTTTATGGATGAATTTGTGAAGCACCTGGGGGTTCAAAGTACTCACTATGCATCTAGATACGTTCCCTGGGGGGTCTAGTTTCCAAAATGGGGTCACTTGTGGGGGAGCTCCAATGTTTAGGCACACAGGGGCTCACCAAACGCAACATGGTGTCCGCTAACAATTTGAGCTCATTTTGCATTCAAATTGTTAGCGGACACCATGTCGTGTTTGGAGAGCCCCTGTGCGTCTCCACATTGGAGCTCCCCACAAGTGACCCATTTTGGAAACTAGACCCCCCAGGGAACATATGTAGCTGCATAGTGAGCACTTTGAACCCCCAGGTGCTTCACAAATTGGTCCGTAATAATGAAAAAAGAAATTTTTGTGGAAAAAAAAGTGCTTTTTCATTTTTATGGATGAATTTGTGAAGCACCTGGGGGTTCAAAGTACTCACTATGCATCTAGATACGTTCCCTGGGGGGTCTAGTTTCCAAAATGGGGTCACTTGTGGGGGAGCTCCAATGTTTGGGCACACAGGGGCTCACCAAACGCAACATGGTGTCCGCTAACAATTTGAGCTGATTTTTATTCAAATTGTTAGCGGACACCATGTCGCTTTTGGAGAGCCCCTGTGTGCCTAAACATTGGAGCTCCCCCACAAGTGACCCCATTTTGGAAACTAGACCCCCCAGGGAACATATCTAGATGGGTAGTGAGCATATTGAACCCCCAGGTGCTTTACAAATTGATCTGTGAAAATGAAATAGTACTTTTTTTTTCACAAAAATTTTTTTTTAGCCTAAATTTTTTCGTTTTCACATGGCAACAGCATAAAATTCATCCTAAAATTTGTTGGGCAATTTCTTCTGAGTACACCGATACCTTATATGTGGTCATAAACCACTGTTTGGGCACACAGCAGGGCTCAGAAGGGAAGGAGCGCCATTTCACTTTTTGGATGTAAAATTAGCTCCAAAATTCAAATTGCGCTCCTTCCCTTCTGAGCCCTGCCGTGCACCCAAACAGTGGTTTATGACCATATATGAGGTATCTGTGTACTCGGGAGAATTTGCACAACACATTTTAAGATCCATTTTATCCCGTTGCCCATGTGAAAATGAAAGAATTGAGGCTAAAAGAACATTTTTGAGAAAAAAATTAAAATATCCATTTTTTGTTTCCACTTTGCCTTAGGTCCTGTGAAGCACCGGAAGGGTTAATCATCTTTTTGGATATAGTTTTGAGTAGCTTGAGGGGTACAGTTTTTGGAATGGTGTCACTTTTGGGTGTTTTCTGTCATGTACACCCCTCAAAAGGACTTCAAATGTGATGTGGTCACTAAAAAAAATGGTTTTGTAAATTTTGGTTGAAAAATGAAAAATTGCTCATGAACTTTGAACCCTTATAACGTCCTACCAAAAAATTTTTTTTTTTCCAAAATTGTGCTGATGTGAAGTAGACATGTGGGAAATATTATTTAATAACTTTTTTCTGTCACATATCTCTCTGGTTTATCAGAAAAAAAAATAAAAAATGTGAAAATTGTGAAATTTTCCAAATTTTTGCCATATTTTTGATTTTTTCACAAATAAACACAAAAATTATCGACTTAAATTTAATACTAGCATGAAGCCCAATGTGTCACGAAAAAACAATCTCAGAATCGCTAGGATCGGTTGAAGCGTTCCCGAGTTATAACCTCATAAAGGGACACTGGTCAGAATTGCAAAAAATGCCAAGGTCTTTAGGGTCAAAATAGGCTGGGTCCTGAAGGGGTTAAGTAGATTATTAAAAGTTACTCTTTCTTTGTGCTCTACTACTTGCTAGTGAAACTTTGTCTTGTATTTTACAATAAAATTGTATTCTCGTGTCTATTTTTCTTGTGATTCGCATTGTGTGAATTTTGTAACACGACTGCCAGGCAATAAAGGATTTAAAATTAAATTGATACCTTGCCGCGCAAATGTCTTGCTGCCATGGACCCTCAGCCAGTCCTCCATGAAGCTACAACCAGCCTCTTCTTTCTTTTTGTGAACAATGTGCTCTTCGGGCTTCGTCATGCTTCCAGCACAGAGCTGGCCTCTGACATCATAACACAAGTTGCAATATTACAATGTACATTATCCAAAGCATAGTCACCCCTCATCAGACCTTAGGTAATGCAAATTATGTTGTCAGGGCATCTATTGTGATGTCCGAGGACTGTTTGGTGTGTAAAGATGCCTGAATTGGACATCACTCACCAAGGGAAAGAAGAGGCCAGAGAAAACTTTGCAGAGGACCGTGTAGGGTTTACAGTGGTGTTGGGAATGGTGAGTAATAATTGTTTTACAACCTATATTTATTATGCTATGTGGTCCTGAGAGACCCCACAGCATAACATGAAACATGTAATTCATATAAGTTCAATTTTCATAACATTTCGTGGGTAAATTCCAACAAACGTTTTAATTCAAATTACGGCAGATTTGCTCATCACTTACATGCTTAGCGGAAAGGAGGTCTAATAACTAAGGTGGGTGATGGGTTTTTCTGCTCACAACAATAATTTTTTTTTTCTCACACCCTTTCCATGCCAAATTGCCAGAAGAACTTAGTGGCTCCTCCTGAGAGAAGCCCTGCACAAGTTCGGCTGACTCATTGGAGAAGAAATGGGAACCAGCTTGAGGCTGGATTCCCCTCTCCAATCACCTCCCAGCAGCCTATTTTCTGTCTCTATGATACAAAGTATATTCTTGTCCTCAATTTCAATTTCAACTTTCAGCCATAGCTGCCATTAAAAAAAACAAACCTCTATAATTCGGTTACAGTGAACAATGTCAACTTTTTACAGATGAGCCTGACCATTGTTGACCATTTTATGTACATGGAGGATGGAGTGTGTTGTCTGCTTTTAGTTATCTCTCCTCCTCCCTCCATAAAAATAACATGAACATTAATCCAAACTTCTGGCAGCACAGTTTTTGGCTTGCAGTTATCGGATATTTCTAGCCACCTTAACACAGCTGACGGAAGATGTTTTTAAGCATCTGTCTATAGTTCCTGACCCTGGAAGACACCAGAACTGTTCTGCATGCAAGTCTGTTTACACGCTCTAAGAAAGTGTATACATGCAAAGGAAATTCTACAGCAATGTTATATTAGATCTGCCCTACACAACTGGAAACGTCTTGGCAGATTTGCCTCTACATCACTTTGTCATAAAATGAACGTTCAACCCCCAGTTTTGTAGAAACTGTTTTATTTCTTACTACATGGATACAGAACCAAACAGACTGGTGGACAGAAATGATTAAAACTTGGATGTAAGATTATGCACTGTAATCTGGCATAGTAAAAGAACTAATGAGATAAGCATGCCTTCTGAGTAATGCGCGTGCTGATGCAAATAAGGTTATGTGAGGCGAATATTAGTAGACATTAATTAAAACATGTTATACATTGTGGAAAATGTAGCCACGTATATGTTTTGTTCTGTAAATGTATACATTGTGTCACTTAGTAACGTCATTTACAATGTCTTAATGTTAAATGAGATTCTCTGTAAAATTAAAGTTGGAAGTTGGATAACTATGTAGAGGAAGGTACAGAATTTGGGAACACGTTTTTTCAATCATTTTGTGCTTGAAAGTTTGAAATAATCCAAAAAATAGCGGATCACATTTGCACCAGGGATCAGTTGTAATTAAGCAGAACAATACCACAGTAGGGATTGCAGAGTGTCTATTAAAATGCATGTGCTGCCTGTGTGCAGATCCGGTAGATTTACCGCGTCTGCCGCCTATCGTCCGCACTTGCGGCACACTTGGGGCCACACTTGTGGCTAGCCCCATGTATTGTCCTTGGGGCTTGCGGCAAGTGAGGCAAGTGCGGTATTGCCGTGATCCGGCACTTGAGGCAGTTGTGGCCGTGAAAAATAACCCCAGCTGACTGTTTTTTTCACGGCCACAACTGCCAGATTTGCTGGATTGTGGCAATACCACACTTGCTGCACTTGCCGCAAGCCCCATAGGCAATGCATGGGGCTTTCCGCAAGTGTGCCGCAAGGGCAGCCGTTTGGTGGCAGATGCGATAAACCTACCGGATCTGCCGAAATAAGCGAAAAACCCTGATGTTAAAGGGGCCTAACACTAATGTTGGCTGAACATGCAGATATCAACGAGTTCAGCCAACTGTTTAATGGGTATGGAGGCATCGGCCGACTAATGATAAGGAGAGATGTCGATTGGACATGTCCAGATTTCAGACTGCCAATCACATTGTTCTCCGAGTTAGACCCTGTGTGACAGCGAGAAACCAGCGATCAGTGACCTCACAGGCTGGTAGCCATGGTAAACCCCAGGTATCCAGGCAGCGCGCGCTGCCTGGATACCCGGTATTTATCATAGTTACCAGTGTCCTCCCTGCTTAGCACAGCCTGTAAGCAGGGAGGACGCTGGTAACTATGATAAACACTGGATATCTAGGCAGAGCGCGCTGCCTGGATACCTGCTGTTTATCATAGTTACCAGTGTCCTCCCTGCTTACAGGCAACGCTAAGCAGTGAGGACGCTGGTAACATCGCCTTCAGCGATGTGGAGGTGGCTCCCAGGTCCCTGATTGCTGGGGAGATCTGCCTGTTTGACAGCTCCTCAGCCACCAGGTAACGACGCTCCAGCGATCCCGGCAGGTCGTTATCGCTGGAACGTCATTGTGTGTGACAGGGCCTTAAGAATGAGCATGTCAAAGGTTTTCTGCCTTTTTGCAGTGTTCTATTCAAATCTGCAGCAAAAATGTAGTAAAAGTACAAGAAAAAAGCAGCATATCTGCAACAAAAAAACAAAGCAAATTTGCCAAGAAATCAGGAGAAGCTGGAAACCCCTAAGTTTTGCTGTGCTATAGCAAAAAACAAAAACCATTGTGTCTGGACATAGCCTTTTTCACAAAAACACGAGTATATCCTTCCACCAGCAAAGTCTATGGCCCCTTTCACATCTAATACAGGGTTGCGATTTGCTTCATTTGCGTTTCTATGCGTTTTTACCGCTAAAAACGCATCAAAACGCATGCATTTTTGCCCCCATTGATTTGAATACAAAATACATTAAAAATGCATACAAAAATGCATGTGTGTCTGCAAAAATGCAAAACGCATGCGTTTTTGCAAACGCAGCCCAAAATGTTGCAGGCAATGTTTTGGGCTGTGTTTCCAAAAATGCATGCGTTTTTCATTTTTTGCAAACGCACATGCATTTATGCATGCATTTTGAGATGTTTCTAGCGGTAAAAATGCATTGAAACGCAAATGAAGCAAAAGGCAGCCCTGCATTAGATGTGAAAGGGGCCTATGAGAATTCTGAAGTGTTGTGCCAATGATGCTTTTTTTTATCCTTGCAGATTTTTTTGTCCAGAGATAAAAATTAGCATGTCAAGTCTTGGTGCATATTAGCAGTGTTTTTCAGCCCTTTTTGCCAGCGAGAATAGTGACAAAACGCAAGACCAAAATCTGCACCAAAAATGCCTCAAAACAAGCACCACAAACATGCTAAAAACCCAGCAAAAACGCCTTGTGTATTTGGTGTGTTTTTCTGGTACAGGGTGCAGTTTAGCAGCTAAATTTCTGCACCAAATACTCAGCATCGGCATATAGCCTTAAGCAGTGGCGGACCTTGATCCATGAGGGCCCTGGTGCAGCTGATGGTGAGGGGGGGAGGGGTGTTACCAGATGAAGGCGAGGAGCGAGGGGGGGGGTGTATGGGGGTGGGAGGGTAGTGCTATCAGTTGACGGCGAGGAACGGGGGGGCTACCAGATGATGGCGAGGAACGGGGGGGGTGCTACCAGCTGACGGCGAGGAGATTGGTGATATAGATGCTGCAGCTCCTACCTGCACCGGGCCGCACAGTCCTGGGAGCCAGGCCAGAGGAGAGGAGGGGCGGAATCAGCCGAGGGAAGCAGGAAGCTTCCCTCCGTTAACCCCCTTTCCTCTGACAGGGTCATGGGGGTCGGCTGGGGGCCCCCCTGCAGGCTTGAGGGGCCCCCTAGCCGGTCGGGGCCCTGGTGCAGCTGAACCAGCTGCACCACAGAAGGTCCGCCCCTGGCCTTAAGCTGCCAGCCAACGTGTCAGTTGGCGGCTTTCTTATAGAGAACACAGAAGTGCTCAGTGAAGATTGCTTATGTATATAGAAAATATTAATAGATTCTCAGCCCAATGATCAATTGAAATATTGTGCAGCCGACAGCCACCTAATGTGTATGACCAGCCAAGTGCCCTGATTAGGTCCACCACGGATGGAGAGACTATTTGCAGATATTCTTTCCTTTCGATATCTACTGGAGGTTCGATATCTAGTAAATACTTACTGTATATCCTAACAGAATATTTAAAAATTCAAAGCAAAAGAAGTGACCCCACTTATTTACTTATAGAGTGCCACTGTCAAACAATGTACCGTATTTGGAATATATACAGTCATGGCCGAAAGTGTCGGCATCCTTGACATAGTTCCATAAACTGAAGTATTTCTCCAAGAAAATTATTGCAATTACACATGTTTTGTTATACACATGTTTATTTCCTTTGTATGTATTGGAACAACACAAAAAAGGTAAAGGCAAATTGGACATAATTTAATAATTTTGGGGGGGTTTTGTGCTAAACTATGGCCAATTTGCCTTTTTTTCTCTGTTTTATTTTTGTGCTGCTCCAATACACACAAAGGAAATAAAAAATATGTGTAACAAAAGGTGTCATTGCAATAATTTTCTGGGAGAAACACTTCATTTTGTGAAATAATACCAAGGGTGGCTACACTTTTGGTCATGTCTGTAGTAAAATATCCAAAGAAAGAAAAACAGACACAAAAAATGGTAGGGCATCTAATTTGTAAGTAATACAAATCATTATTTAGACAAAAAAAACTAGCCAAACAACTTTTTTTGTGAATGGTGAAATTAACAAACAAAACCACCGCTATTGGTCTGACAATAACCCACAGTGGATAGATCCCTCTAAGACTGCGGGAACACAAAAATTGATGATATGGTGTGGTATATGGGGTACATAGATAGTGGAGCTATTCTTCATCAGTGGAAACCTCAATGCCACTGGATATCTGAATCATGTAGCAATTTCAGATATCCAGTAGCTTTGAGGTTTCCATTGATGAAGAATGGCCCCACTATCTTTGTACCCCATATACCACAACGTACCATCAATTTTTGTGTTCCAACAGTCTTGGAGGGATCTATCCACTGTGGGTTAGTGTCAGACCAATAGCGGTGGTTTTGTTTGTTAACTTTACCGTTAACAAAAAAGTTTGCCTCATCCCTCATCTGAAGGCAATTGTCTATGCTGTGAAGATACGAGACGTGCAGCACCTGAAACAATGGATACTGGAAGCCTGTGCTAGCATTTCTTCTGCGGTGTTGCTATCAGTGTGTCAAGAGTGGGAGAAGAGGGTTGCCTTGACAATCCAACACAATGGGCAGCACTTTGAACACATTTTATAAGTGGTCATAAACTTGTAAATAACTCTTGAAAGAAGAAAGTTATGTTAAAACCAAGCACACCATTGTTTTTCTTGTGAAATTCTCTATGAAGTTTGATGTGTCACATGACCCTCTTCCCATTGAAAAAAACAGAGTTGGATCCAAAACGGCTGACTTCAAAATGGCCGCCATGGTCACCACCCATCTGGAAAAGTTTTCCCCTCCCATATTCTAATGTGCCACAAACAGGAAGTTGCTATCACCAACCATTCCCATTTTATTTAGTTGTATCCATATAAATGGCCCACCCTGTGGAGCGGTGAGCTCGTGCATCATTCCTTTTAACTTGCACATTTCTAAATCCTCAGGTTTGATATTTGTCATGACGACAGTGAATTATCTTGTTTGGAGACAGCAGTGCTTTACCTCAGACTTGTAGTCTCATGTACGAAGACCATTTAGTTTATAACCTTCTTAAAAGTAAAAGACAGGCTAATGTTAATAGTTCTAGTCTAGAGTCACCTGCCATTTTGAAGACACATTATAAGTAATGGGACTATATCACGCGCCTGGAGAGATTTCAAATATATGTTTCTCCACTTTTAACAGCAGAAATGACTTAAAAGCCCTCAAACGCCATTTAGGATTGCCTGTCAAGAGGCCAGAAATGCATCCAATGCTGGCATTGAGCAATTTGTTTCATTCTTTCTCTGCAAGTATTTATGACACACATTTGCTTTCATTTTAAGAGGTTTTGGCACTTTATGCAGCTATTAGGCCAATTTATTATTTGAACTTTTTCAGCCTGTGCCTCGCAGGCAGAAAGTGGAGAGTCACGGTTCAGCTCTCAATTCCGTCTGACACCTGCCATGCCGTGTCTCTTTTCATTTATGTGAGTCTCTCCCACTGGACAGCAGTCTCACTAATTTCATTTTAGCATCATTAGACTTGATGGAGTCCTCTCTCAGTCAGTCAGATGTTTTCCATTAGGGAGTCATGTTCGGATCTACAACACCTTAATCTTTCCCAATTATGAGGATGATTTACTAAAAGTATAAGTTCATTCATCAAAATTCTAGAATCAGGGTATTTTTCATGATGTAAGATTGTGTAACCATAGTTTATTAATGTCTATGTAACCTGGCATTGCCATTACTACTACGCCTCATCGAAAAAAGGTGACCATACACTTTGATAGTCAGCTAAATCCACTATTATTGGTGAGGCCAAATAAATACAAGTGCATCTCAATAAATTATCATCAGAGAGTTAATTTATTTCAGTAATTAAATACATAAAGTGAAATGCATATATGATATAGAGTGATAAAGAGATTGATCTTTTTCGAGTGTTCATTTCTATAAATGTTGATGATTATGGCTTACAGCCAATGAAAACCCAAAATTCATTATCTCAAAAAATTAGAATAAGTAACACAAAACACATGGCAAAGGCTTACTGTGCATTTATAATGGTCCCTTAGTCGGTTCCAGTAGGCTACACAATCATGGGAAAGACTGCTGACTTGACAGATGTCCAGAAGGCAGTCATTGACACATTCCACAAGGAGGGTAAGCCACAAAATGGCTGTTCACAGTGTGCTGAATCCAAACATATTAATGGAAAGTTGAGTGGAAGGAAAAGCATGGTAGAAAAAGGTGCACAAGCAAAAAGACAGTTGCTTATTTCCACTTTAAAATCGTTGTCCAAGATCATGAGAAAGTTGCACCCAGATAGCAAAATATGTAAAACTACAGTGCCTACAAGTAGTATTCAACCCCCTGCAGATTTAGGTGGTTTGATAAGATGCAAATAAGTTAGAGCCTTCAAACTGCAAACGAGAGTAGGATTTATTAACAGAAGCATAAATCTTACAAACCAAAAAGTTATGTTGCTCAGTTGAATTTTAATAAATTTTAAACATAAAAGTGTGGGTCAATTATTATTCAACCCCTCAAACCACCAGCATTCTGTTTGGTCCCCCTAAAGTATTAAGAAGTAGTTCAGGCACAAAGAACAATGAGCTTCACATGTGTGGATTAATTATCTCTTTTGCCAGCCTTTTCTGACTATTTAAGACCCTCCCCAAACTTGTGAACAGCACTCATACATGGTCAACATGGGAAAGATAAAGGAGCATTCCAAGGCCATCAGAGACAAGATCGTGGAGGGTCACAAGGCTGGCAAGGGGTACAAAACGCTTTCCAAGGAGTTGGGCCTACCTGTCTCCACTGTTAGGAGCATCATCCGGAAGTGGAAGGCTTATGGAACCACTGTTAGCCTTCCACGGCCTGGACAGCCTTTGAAAGTTTCCTCCTGTGCCGAGGCCAGGCTTGTCCGAAGAGTCAAGGCTAACCCAAGGACAACAAGGAAGGAGCTCCGGGAAGATCTCATGGCAGTGGGGACATTGGTTTCAGTCAATACCATAAGTAACGTACTCCACCGCAATGGTCTCCGTTCCAGACGAGCCCGTAAGGTACCTTTACTTTCAAAGCGTCATGTCAAGGCTTGTCTACAGTTTGCTCATGATCACTTGGAGGACTCTGAGACAGACTGGTTCAAGGTTCTATGGTCTGATGAGACCAAGATCGAGATCTTTGGTGCCAACCACACACGTGACGTTTGGAGACTGGATGGCACTGCATACGACCCCAAGAATACCATCCCAACAGTCAAGCATGGTGGTGGCAGCATCATGCTGTGGGGCTGTTTCTCAGCCAAGGGGCCTGGCCATCTGAAGATGGATAGCACGGCCTACCTGGAGATTTTGGCCAAGAACCTCCGCTCCTTCATAAAGGATCTTAAGATGGGTCGTAATTTCATCTTCCAACAAGGCAACGACCCAAAGCACACAGCCAAGAAAACCAAGGCCTGGTTCAATAGGGAAAAAATCAAGGTGATGGAGTGGCCTAGTCAGTCTCCTGACCTTAACCCAATTGAAAACTTGTGGAAGGAGCTCAAGATTAAAGTCCACATGAGACACCCAAAGAACCTAGATAACTTGGAGAAGATCTGCATGGAGGAGTGGGCCAAGATAACTCCAGAGACCTGTGCCGGCCTGATCAGGTCTTATAAAAGACGATTATTAGCTGTAATTGCAAACAAGGGCTATTCCACAAAATATTAAACCTAGGGGTTGAATAATAATTGACCCACACTTTTATGTTTAAAATTTATTAAAATTCAACTGAGCAACATAACTTTTTGGTTTGTAAGATTTATGCTTCTGTTAATAAATCCTACTCTCGTTTGCAGTTTGAAGGCTCTAACTTATTTGCATCTTATCAAACCACCTAAATCTGCAGGGGGTTGAATACTACTTGTAGGCACTGTAGCTGTGAGCCCGATTCTAAAGAATCGGGAGTCTAGAATCTGTATATAATTTTTTTATGAGTTTTAAATAATAGACGTAAACACCAGATATATGACTAAGTAGGCGATGTAGGCAAAACTGTGAGGGTAGCAATATAGTGGAGGTGTAGAAAGAGTTAATGTCCGACTAACAGGACTATAACAGAGTAGGAACTTATAATGATATGAAAAATGTTATTGAAGGAGTTAATGTCCCACAGGCACTCCCACAACAGACTCAGCGCTGTAAATTATATCCAAAATGGTGTTCAAGGGGTTAATGTAGCAGTGGCAGTAGTTATAAACACTACCAAATATGCAGTTAATGCTGAACTGGTATATAATGGGTTAATTTCGGAGTGTCATTACAACTATACCCTGTGTAATAGAAATAACAGCAATAATGGAATATAAGGGGTTAATGTTTCTACTGGGAGTAGTAATAGAGACTACAAAGTATGGAGTTAAGGGAGAAATGGTATAGAAGGGGTTAACTTTGTAGTGGCAGTACAACTACACACTGTCTTATAGAAATTACAGATAAAACGGAATGTAAGGGGTTAATGTTGCTACTGTCATGAGTATAATGAGAGAAGCGCCTCACTGGCCATTGAGATACATGGAGGACTTTGAGTTTGAAATTTAGTGGTGTAAGTGAGGCGCGAAGGTCATTGGTCGGTGTGTGCTGGCGCCGACCAATGAGCTTGGCGCCTCACTTACAGGAGAGAGGGAGAGGGATTTACTAATAGGGGAGTGCGGTGAAATGAATTGTGTGTATAGAGGTGGCTCAGTGGTCAGCAGTGAGCGCGGCGGCGGCTCAGTGGTCAGCAGTGAGCGCGGCGGCAGCTCAGTGGTCAGCAGTGAGCGCGGCGGCAGCTCAGTGGTCAGCAGTGAGCGCGGCGGCGGCTCAGTGGTCAGCAGTGCTGACGCGGCGGCTCAGTGGTCAGCACTGAGCGCGGCGGCTCAGTGGTCAGCACTGAGCGCGGCGGCTCAGTGGTCAGCACTGAGCGCGGCGGCTCAGTGGTCAGCACTGAGCGCGGCGGCTCAGTGGTCAGCAGTGAGCGCGGCGGCTCAGTGGTCAGCAGTGAGCGCGGCGGCTCAGTGGTCAGCAGTGAGCGCGGCGGCTCAGTGGTCAGCAGTGAGCGCGGCGGCTCAGTGGTCAGCAGTGAGCGCGGCGGCTCAGTGGTCAGCACTGAGCGCGGCGGCTCAGTGGTCAGCAGTGAGCGCGGCGGCTCAGTGGTCAGCAGTGAGCGCGGCGGCTCAGTGGTCAGCAGTGAGCGCGGCGGCTCAGTGGTCAGCAGTGAGCGCGGCGGCTCAGTGGTCCAGCAGTGAGCGCGGCGGCTCAGTGGTCAGCACTGAGCGCGGCGGCTCAGTGGTCAGCAGTGAGCGCGGCGGCTCAGTGGTCAGCACTGAGCGCGGTGGCTCAGCGCGGCGGCTCAGTGGTCAGCACTGAGCGCGGCGGCTCAGTGGTCAGCACTGAGCGCGGCGGCTCAGTGGTCAGCACTGAGCGCGGCGGCTCAGTGGTCAGCACTGAGCGCGGCGGCTCAGTGGTCAGCACTGAGCGCGGCGGCTCCGGGGTCAGCACTGAGCGCGGCTGCTCAGTGGTCAGCACTGAGCGCGGCGGCTCAATGGTCAGCACTGAGCGCGGCGGCTCAGTGGTCAGCACTGAGCGCGGCGGCTCAGTGGTCAGCACTGAGCGCGGCGGCTCAGTGGTCAGCACTGTGCGCGGCGGCTCCGGGGTCAGCACTGAGCGCGGCTGCTCATTGGTCAGCACTGAGCGCGGCGGCTCAGTGGTCAGCACTGAGCGCGGCGGCTCAGTGGTCAGCACTGAGCGCGGCGGCTCAGTGGTCAGCACTGAGCGCGGTGGCTCAGTGGTCAGCGCAGGATGGCGGCTCAGTGGTTAGCGCAGGACAGCGGCTCTGTGGTCAGTGCAGGACGGGGGCTCTGTGGTCAGCGCAGGACGGGGGCACTGTGGTCAGCGCAGGACGGGGGCACTGTGGTCAGCGTAGGACGGGGGCACTGTGGTCAGCGCAGCGCGTGGGCAGAGTGGTCAGCGCAGCGGCGTGGGCAGAGTGGGGGTCAGGGGGAAGAGTTGGGGGGTCAGTGGTCAGAGTAGGGGGGTGAGTGGTCAGAGCAGGGTGAGGGGCAGAATGGGGGCAGTGGCAAGTGGGGGGTCAGTGGGCAGAGTGGGGGGTCAGTGGGCAGAGTGGGGGGTCAGTGGGCAGAGTGGGGGGTCAGTGGGCAGAATGGGGGGTCAGGGGGAAGAGTTGGGGGTCAGGGGGAAGAGTTGGGGGGTCAGTGGGCAGAGAAGGGGGGTGAGTGGTCAGAGCAGGGTGAGGGGCAGAGTGGGGGGTTAGTGGGCAGAGTGGGGGGTCAGTGGGCAGAGTGGGGGGGTCAGTGGGCAGAGTGGGGGGTCAGTGGGCAGAGTTGGGGGGGTCAGTGGGCAGAGTGGGGGTCAGCGGCGCCCTCCTACCTTCACCTGCTTGTGTCGCGCTGTCACCACTGTGGAACGGGCCGGTGTTGATGACCAGCGGCGGCTCAGAGTACAAAGCTGAGCCCCCAGCAGACACAGTGCCGGGGAGAAGGCCGGCATCACTGCCGGAAATAGAGCCGAGGAGGATGGGGCGGAGACTGGCACAGCAGTGATGAATGAGGAGTGGGGCGGTCTCCTCCGACGTGTCCCACTCACTCTGCTGGGGGAGTGGTGCGGACACGCCACCTGGATACCCGACCGCGGCCTTAGTGACAGGGACAGGGGCTGCCTGCTTGCCTGCCTGAGAAGGTAGAAAAAAGCAGAGAATGCAGGGAAGAGTAGATTCCGCATTGACAATGTGTGTGGGCAGCGGTGGGACCCTGTAGTGGCGCCGGCCCTGGCTTGATATATATATAGTTGGCGTAGCGCACTTGCTGATATATATAGTTGGCGTAGCGCACTTCCGTTTGGCAGGCACGTCTTCGACGACGGAAGTAGCGCCGAATATGACGGAAGTGCGCTACGGCAATTATATATTAGATAATGATAAAACATATACTTACATTCACTCACTCACTCACTCACTCCCAGCTGTTTAAGCTTCATATCCCAGTTCTTCTCGTTCTGTTTATTTTATAACCCATGTGACATTTTCAATGATCTTGGGACGTGTACCTGATATAATTGATTGTCTACAGATGTGATGTGGGGTATTTTGGCTGTGAAATCTGCAGCCAATACAAACAGATAAGTGGAGGGCATTTGGGACAAGGTGGGGAATGTCCAAGAGTAGAGTGAGAAAATATGGTATATTTATGTGGAAGTAAATTCTACTTGAATATTACAAAACTCTGCATTTAATAAAAAAATGCAGATTTGTTTTGTATTTGGCTTTCATATAAATTCACGTTCCCTGAAGAAGCCACCTGATGAAACAATTGTTGGGGCTGGCGTCCTGGTCCCTGCTTTATCCGCTTATATGGGTAACTAACCTGACTAACACCTAACAAGCTGATATCTATGTGATGTATGCATTTGCATTATACTAAGAAAAAGATTTCTCTTGTTGGAAATTATGAGTCTCTTTGATGTATATTGTAAGCAGCAGTAGAGTTTTGCTGTTACTGTGTTATATGCAGGGTGGGCCCTATATAGACCTAAAACATAAACAAAAGCATGGGGATGTTTTCCCTACATTGATGAAATACCCATATATAGTGGTGCATTGTATGGCACAATCAGCTATCATATATTTGTGAATGGTATACTTACTGTTTTTGTATCAATAAATGATGTAAGCATTTCTTAAAAAAACATATATTTGTATAGACTTTGTATGTTCTCCCTCTTATGATGTTGTTATGAGTCTAAAATGCACAAATAACATGCATCGCTGGAAATTGTTTCAACACAATGGTGGCCATTGAATGGCTAAAGGGCCATCAAAAGCTTAAAAAGTAAACAAATACTTATAGTCCTCTCACTGCTCTCCACTCCAATTAGGGTACCATCACACTTGGCAACGCTCCAGCGATCCTGACAACGATACGACATGGTAAGGATCGCTGGTGCGTCGTTACGTGGTCGCTGGTGGGATGTCAAACAGTCAGATCTCACCAGCAACGCAGCAACGATATGGAACGATACAGCAGTTGTTGGTATCTTGTCTCTCAGACCTGTAGTATTGAGGTCGTTGGTCATTGTCCCTGTCAAATATACCGATGCATGCTGGCCAGAGGGAGACCGACGACCAACGATCAAAAAATGGTCCAGACCATTCCGACACAACCAGCGATCTCACAGCAGGGACCTGGTCACTGCTATATGTGACAAATGTAGCGAGATCGCTGCTGAGGTCGTTGTTGCATCACAAAACTTGTGACTCAGCAGCGATCTCGCAAGCGATCTCACTTAGGGTGCTTTCACACTGGCGTTTTTATGAAAATGCTGCAGATCCGGACAAAAAAACGCATCTGCCGCATTTTCCCTCTAACGGCCGCACTTGCTGCACACTTGTGGCAAGCCCCATGCATTGTGTATGGAGCTTGTGGTAAGTTTGCGGCAGGTGCGGCAAGTGCGGTTCAAGCAGTCGCGGTCATGAAGAAAAAACGCTGCTGACCACGTTTTTTTTCGAGGCCGCACCTTGCCGCAAGCCCCATACACAATATATGAGGCTTGCTGCAAGTGTGGCCATTAGGTGGGACCCTCGGCAGATGCGTTTTTTTGTCCGGATCCGGGCAAAAATGCTAGTGTGAAAGGGGCCTTAGTGTGATGGGGGCTTTGCTCCACTCCTCACCATCAAGCCTCTGGTCCTTGCCAAATCTTCTTATCATCACTCTTAATCCCTGGGCCTCAAGTGTGAGACTAGGACTTCTAGCTTTGATGAGGATCGAGATGGGTCTAAGCATATGAGCGCAAAGCTACGGTGCATGTTGTGAGGTCATGATGTTGTGACCTTACTTGCACATAACTGTTCTGCACCTCATCAGTGTCAGACATTCCAGCTTAAAATGAGAAGCCCAGGGATTCAGCGCTTGCAGTGCTGATAAGAAGATACGGCATGGACCAGATGAGTGATGGTGAGGAACACAGAGGCTATTAAGGTAAGCTGTAAGGTGAGTAAAAAGGTACCTTTACACACAGAGATATATTGCTTGCAATTCACTGGTTGCAGTGAAATCATGGACACAGTGTTTCATTTGTACACGGCAGCAAAATAGAACAATGTGTCCATGATTTCACTGCAACCAGTGAATTGCAAGCAATGTATCTCCGTGTGTAAAGGTACCTTTAGTATTTTTTATTTTTTACATTTATTATGCTTTGGGTCAGGAGAGACCCTTTAGTATATTGAACATTAATAGTTTCATTGTGAATCGAATTTCTCAAGAAAATGAGCTTGGACAGGTAAATTAAATGTTGCCGTTTATCTCTAGCTGAAAGTAACAGGATGAGTTTGTTATTTCATTCTTTTGTTGCCTATGTGCAGTTTTTGTATTATCTTAAACAACTCCTTGATCCAGATACGTAGCTAGGGATGGGCCACTAACAAGGCAACCATAATTACAACTACAGTGGTTCACCCTACTGGTGGGTATAATTAAACCTCAACAGATTACTGTGCTGTTGCTGAAAATTAATCTCTACACAAAGACCAACAGTGAGTGGTAGATGACAGTCCGGCAGCACACGTAAGAGATTACAGTTATAGATAATGACTTACAGCTGATGTTGTTTCCCATAGAGTCATTCACTTTTCACGTCTTTTCCATTTTGCTCAGACTGACAAGACAATCTCTAGCCACGACTCATTTGCAAACATTACATCAAGGACACATTTGACCTTTTACATTTCTAGTAATATCTAATCTATTTACAATATGCAAAAACTACCCATCCTACTGAAACCAACTGCTGTTGTATGTAGGTTGCCCCTTAGAAAATATTAATGCCCTGCAAGTGTCCTAAAAGACAATGTTCAAAATGTGCCCCTAAAAAGCAGTATTGTGCAATGTTCATCTTTGACAGCCACAGCAATTGACCTCTTAACACGTAATGGTTCTTAAGTAGTACCTTAACATTTAATAATGCCCCCTGAGTGCCCCTATACACAATATGATGAACCCATAGCTCCCCTATAGACAGTAGAATGCCCCTATACCTCCCCTATACACAATAAGAAGAGCCCATATCTACGGTGGACCCATAGCTCTCTTTTAGCTAGTATGATGGGCTGGGCCCACAGCTCCCTATACACAGTACAATGAGTCCATATCTCCAATGTACACATTATGATGGTCCTACAGTTCCCCTATACACATTATGATAGGCCCACATCTGCCCTAAAACACAGGATAGTGGTACACAAACTGTATTATTGCCACTACACTGTATAATAACTCACACAATAGCCCCCACACTGTATAATGGCCCCCACACTATATGATGGTTCCCACTGTAGCACCACTCTATATATATATATATTTTTTAAACATCGTTTTTATTGGTTATAGATTACATAGGTTGCATATATAACAGCAAAAGTTTGTATGAACAGAAGTAAATTACTTTGTCATATTGGATAAAAACACAACCAAGAACATAACCCCCACATTTTTCAGGAAAATCCCAAAACGAACACTATAAAGAAAACCCCCGTCAGTGAGAAAAAATTATCCAAAAGACTATTCCCTTGCACAACAGAATCGGGCAAGTCAAGCAAACAGTAAGCAATTACTGGATAGCTACCGAAGCTATTCTAATCGTCACATCTTAACTTTCCCATCGAGCCACCTAGATCTTCTATGGCATACCATTCCGTTTGTCTATAGGACCTCATGAACGCTCTGATTTCTGAGACTGATAGAGCGTATTCAATGAAGGGTCTCCATTTAAGAAAGAATTTGGACGCTAATCTATTTGCATTCCTGAGAGTTTCAATGGATTCAAGGAGAGGATCCTTCTCAAGTTTTCAAGGAGTTCGTCTAACCCTGGGATAGCATGCCTGAGCCAGTGTTGTAATAGTAGCCTCTTTGCCACCATAGCTATTGTGTGGAGTAAAATATGTGGTCTGGTGAAACCTTTTTCATCCTCCTGGTAGTGGAACAGCCATAGCAGAGGATTCCGGCCCACATCTCTACCGAACACCCCCGAAGCCCACTGCTCAACCTCAACCCAATATAATTGCGATTTCGCACAAGACCACATCCCATGTTCCAAATCCGTTTTATAGGTCTTACATTTGGGGCAATGAACCCATCTCCCCTGGTTGTCTGGTGTGGGTGGGATGTTAAATCCCTGAATAGACCCGTGTATGAGACGAAATTGGGAGTCTCTCCATCTTTCATTGGTGATGTATTTTCCCATTGTTACCCACCCTTCAAGAATTTTGTGGGATAAGTCAGGGTCAATAATATGTTTTTTCCATTTAGTAAAAAGCTTTTCAGTACTTGCTGGGCTGAAGGTGTTTTGTAACGTTTTATAAAGATAAGATATAGATATGTCTCCCACCCCCAACTCCATCATATCATCCCACGATGAGTGGGTTAGCTCTCTTGAGATATCGGCTAGTCGGGACATAAGGGAATAACGAATTTGTTGACATTGTAAAACATGCATCCTGGGTAGTTCGTATTTTAACATAATTTCCTCTCCCGACAACCACCTCCTCTCCTCTTTGTGCATAAGATAGCCCATTGTTAGAATACCTTTTGATCTCCAAACCCTGAAGAAAGGATTCTCATATCCCAATTTGAAGACAGGAGAGGCCCAAGGATCGAGATTTTTGCAAATCTGCCATGAAAGGCCCATTTTTTTCCTTACAGATTTCCAGGTCATAAATAGTAGTGCTTTTGATACTGGTCGGCAGTGATGAAAGAGGGGCATGCAGTAAAGATGACAGATTCCATGGCCTAGACAACTCTCCCTCCACCTCGACATCAGAGAATTTGTTGGTATTTTTGACCCAATCAAATACATGCCGCAATAAACACGTGAGGTTGTAATCCCTAGTGTCTGGAAGCTGAATACCCCCCTCCCCTCTCGACCGCATGAGAGTGCTAATGGCAATTCTGGGTCTCTTGCCCCTCCATAGAAATTTTGAAAAGGCTGCGTTTATCTTTCTGATGTCAACATGTTTAAGTAACAAGTGGATCGTCTGTAGGGGATAAAGCAATCTCGCAAAGCTTATCATCTTGATGAGATGACAGCGACCCAGCAAGGAAAGGGGCAGGTTCATCCAGCCAGCCAGCTCTTTTTCGATTTTAGATATGACTGGGGTGAAGTTGAGCCTGTAAATCTGACCGGGAGTTTTAGCTAGGTAGATCCCTAGATATTTAATGCTATCCTTAGCTATTTTTTTCCCATAAAGTGAGTTAGATCTTGAACTATTTCTTGGATTGCCGTTACCTCTACTTATAAAGAGTATTTCGCATTTATCTTTATTTAGACGGAACCCCGATACTTTGCCCAGTCTCTCGATGTCGTTCAAAATAGAGGGGAGGTCTCTCTCCAGGTGTTGTACATATAGAATGATGTCATCAGCGAACATAGATAGCTTTATCTCCTTTGTTCCCACTTTCAGTCGCTCATAGTGATGTTGTGATTCCAAATATAATGCCAAGGGTTCAATTGCTGAATTAAACAGAAGGGGAGATAATGGGCAGCCCTGTCTTGTCCCCTTCTCTAAACTAAAGGTGTCCGAGAGGAAGCCCGGAAGACTAATGCAGGCTTTCGGGTTAGTATACAGGGATCCTATAAACCGCCGAAAAGGACCTTTTAACCAATGATATCTAAGACCCGGCCCAGCCATGACCACCTCACATTATCAAACGCTTTTTCAGCATCTAGGGTGATCATAGCTGGACCCCCCCTCTCCTTCTCTCCGCTTCCGCGTCACATCCAAGAGAAGCATCCCTTTTCTTATATTAGTGACTGTCGAGTGCCCTTTGATAAATCCTGCTTGGTGAGGTGAAATTATTTTAGGGAGTATCTGAGCTAACCTGTCAGCTAATATTTTTGAAAGAAGTTTGAGGTCTTGATTAATAAGCGATAGAGGTCTATAACTTGCCGGGTCAGTTGGTGTTTTATCTGGTTTAGGGATTAACTTAATATGGGCCATATTCATTCTGTCCGGAATCGGAGTACCACTAAGGAATTCGTTATATAGGTCTTTTAGTATAGGGGCAATTTGTTCCTTCAATGATTTAAAGAAAGCACCATTGAAGCCATCGGGTCCCGGAGCTTTGCCTGAATTAAGTGTTTTGATTGCCAATTCAATCTCTTCTACTGATATGGGGCTGTTGAGGTATTGTTCATCTTCCTCCGTTAATTTGGGTAAGTTAATTGACGAAAGCCACAATCCCTCCTCCCCCACCTCCGCCACTTCTTCCTTGTATAGTGAGGCATAGTATTTTCCCAGCACCTGAGCAATATCCTTTGGATCCGACCACAAGGTACCATGTTTGTCTTTTATCTTTCCAATGGGGTTGTATGTTAGTCTCCCCTTTGCTAGTCTCGCCAACAGTCTGCCTGCCTTGTCTCCAAACCTGTGCAGTTCAAGTTCTAATCTGCTTTTGTAAAGGTCTTCCCTCTTCCCAGCCCATAGATCAAATTCCTTTTTAGCTGAAAGCCAATTTTCTTTATCAATTTCCGACATAGTATTTTTGTATAAAGAGTAGGCCCCTCTTACTATCGTGCTGGCCTTAATATATTGTTCTTTGACTCTTTTTTTTTAATCTCATGGTGTAAGCCATGATGTTACCCCGTAAGACTGATTTTGCAGCCTCCCAATACAAACCTGGGTCCGAACGGTGTTCCCTATTATGGAATGTATATTCCGACCACCACTCCTTGAGACAGCTAATAAAGTTATCCTCACGAACCAAGTATCAGGAAATCTCCAGAGAAAGTCAGTCCCCTTTTGGTATGTGTCCCTTGTATCCAATACCAGAGGACTAAGGTCAGAGATGACCATATCCTCAATCGTGACCCCCACTACTCTCTGGAATAGCAAGGGTGAAGCAAACAACATGTCCAATCTCGACCAGGACTTATGTGAGTGCGAATAATGGGTGAACTCTCTGTCAAGAGGATGTAATGTTCTCCAAGCATCAATCAAATTACAGTTATTTGAGAATTCCTCCAAAAAACTCGCCTAGGGAGAGTCGAACCTCTACTGACCATAGGAACCATAAGGTCACTGTGCCTCCTATCCTCCTCCTCATTAAGGACCATGTTGAAGTCACCCCCCACTAGCCTGATGCCCTCCTGATCAGTCAAGAGTTGAGTTTGTATTGTCTGTAGAAAGGATTTTTGGGCCACATTAGGGGCATAAAGATTGTAAATGCTAAAGGTGTCTTTTTGTAGCTGAATGGCCATGTGGACCAACCTGCCCTCTTGATCGGTGTCTGAAGACAGTACCGTGTGAGCTAAAGATTTATTAATCAAAATCAGAACTCCTGCCTTTCTGTTGACAGCACTGGAACCATAGACCTCTCCCACCCACATCTTTCTAAGTCTAAAAAAAATCCTCAGAAGTCAGGTGGGTCTCCTGGAGTAACACCACATCAACCTGGAGGCGTTTGAGATGCCGAAGAATCATCATGCGCTTAGCTGAGGAGCGCATCCCCTTAACATTCCACGAGACCCACCTAACCATCTCCACCGACTAAGTACTGGTTTATTCGGTGGCAGCAGAATTCTAGGCAGTTGCGTCTATAACGCTGGGAATATTCAGATATATTGGATGGCTGTTTGCTTTGGACGTAAAACAAGAAAATTAAAAGTAATAGAACAACACTAGGAGCCTCTCTCATACCCAACAATTTCCCCTCCCTTTTATGAACATCTCCCTTCCCCCCCTCCCCTGTTGCATAGCCTATTGACCTCTCTTTTTTCCTCTTAAGCATAGGAAATCTAAGACCCTGCCCGCCACAAAAACCCAACATGTAAATACAATAGTAAAGTAGTTCAAATAACTCTTTTCAATCTCGAGCCCCTGCTTAGATATGCATAATAACTATTTCTGGTAATAATATGAGTCTCTCCACCTCCACTCAAAGTCATCACATCGCTACATATACATCGTCTGCGAGAAACGTCTCCTTAGCCTGAAGAGGAAGGGCAAGAGCCTGCTGTAGAGCAAAACCCTCTGGATAAACTCCAGAGAATTTCCAATAATTTATATCACTATATAATGAAGACAACGCTGCCCTCCTCCCTCTCTGCAGCAGGCGAAAGATGTCAGAGAAAAATAAAAAAAAAAATAAGGGGGGGGGGGAAGGAAAAGGAGAATCATTGATGATAGTAAAGCGACTAATAGTTTGCAAAGATGGTGAAGAAGAGACCAAAGTTGTCTAAGTCACACTAAGTCGAGCAGCGGTCTCCATCATCCGCTTAGTTAGGATGGCTCGTCTTTTTCTTATTCCACCTGGATAAGGCGATTTGGCGTTGCTGTCTTGATGTAGCTGATCTCGTCATTCCTTCCTCCAGCGCGGTGTCAGAACGTAGTCTGTATGATCTGACGGAATCCTGTTTCTGGTCATGGTCACCCGTAGTAACGGGGACTCCGTCAGTAGTGTTGTCTGGTCTACTAGGACTGCTGGTATGAGAGCCGCCACTGCTAGGTGATTTATTGTTATTTCTCCTGATCACAGCCATCGCTTCTTCCGGATCTGTGAAGGATAGCATAGAGCCCTCTGGCGAACGGAATCTTAGGGTTGCTGGATAATTCAATTGGAAGCGAGTATTTTTTTTGAATAAAGTGGTGCACACCTCGCTAAAGGCCCTTCTGCGTCTCATCACCTCTATTGAGTAGTCCGCGAAAATTAATGCTTTATGACCAAATATCATCAGGGGCCCGCAGAATTTCCTCCTTGTCCCTGTGATTTAGATATTTAGCGATGGCGTGACGCGGTTTGTTCGCTTCCCTGGCTTGTGTAGATCTATTGTTACCAGCCTCTTGAGGGGGGTCTCTGGGGGGGCCTATTCTGTGAGTGCGTTCCGTTTTACACCTATGTGATAGTCCTAGAGCTTTAGGAAGCTCTACTTCAAACACCTCCTCCAGCTGACCCAGAGATATAGATTCAGGGAGGCCCACCACTTTTAGATTGTTCCTGCGTGCCCTGTTTTCAATATCATCCAGCTTGTTTAGGATGTATGAAGCCTGTTTTTGAAGATCCTGGACCTGACGTTCCAGGTCTACCACCCTATCCTCTGCTGTGGAGATCCTGGCTTCTGCATCTTGTAACCGCTGGTCATGGCGATCTATTTTATTATTTAACTCCTGGTTAGATACCTCCACCAAATCTGCAACTGCTTGCTTGAAATCATCAGCCAAGTAAAGGGCTAGCTCCTTGGCTTAGGATTTATAATCCAGGAGCTGGTTCAGAGAGTTCTGGCTGTGCGTGGCCTTTTCCCTCATCTTCTCATCCCCTTTACACAGGTGCTGTAATGGTTGGGTGCTAGTATGATTACTTGCCAGATCAGCACCACTCTATATAATCTATATGGGGCAGACAGAGGCGCAAATAGGGTCTTATCTAAGGATAAACAGGTACAATGACAGTAGTAATTGTTACTGCTCACCTTGCTGGGTTGTGCCACTCACAACCAGTATAAGCACCTATGTAGCTGCTACAGGATCCACCCTTTCACGCGTATAATGGTGGAGATACAACAATCAAGTATGATGGTGTGCCGTGATTCGCGCTGCCACATCAAAAGGAAACCAAGTCATATTAAAAGTGGTGTTTATTTCATATTCTACGTGTTTCGGAGCCGTCCCTACTCCTTTAGAATATACACCATATTCTATATAATGACTCTCATAGCAGACTCCACACTGTATAATGTCTCCCACAGTAGTTTCCACACCATATAATGGACCCCACGATAGCTCCACACTATATAATGACTCTCACAGTAGTCTCCACACTGTATAATGTCTCCCAAAGTAGTTTCCACACCATATAATGGTCCCCACGATAGCTCCACACTATATAATGGTTCCCACAGTAGCCTTCACACCATATAATAGACCCCACAGTAACATCCACACTGTATAATAGCCCCCACACTATATGATGGTCTCCATAGTAGCCCCACACTATATAATAGCCTTCACAGTATTAGCCCCCACGCTGTATCATGGCCCCAGAATTAGCTCCCATGCTGTATAATGGCCCCTGAATTAGCTCCCATGCTGTATAATGACACCCACATTACCTCCCATGCTGTATAATGGCCCCTGCTTTAGCTCTCATGCTGTGTGATAGCCTTTGCATTAAAACCCACACTGTATAATGTTCCCCACATTAGCTCTCACACTGTATAATATATCCTAAATTAGCTGTATAATAGCCCTCGTGTTAGCTCCCATGCAATCATAATTGCCCCCCACAGTAACTCCCACTCTGTATGAGGGTCCCCAATACTTTATCATGCCATCACAGTCACACTACATGTTTTAAATACAATTTAAAAAAAAATTATAATTGCCTAATATACACACAGAACATCAGAGTCCCAGAGTGACATGATGACATTACCACTCTGAAGTCCGACTCTGAAGTCCTTTGCGTGTGAAGGCTCCTTGGCCATTGCATCACCTGCTATTCTGTAGATTGCTCACTACAGAACAGGTGAGTGGTAGTGCAGGGGGCATGTCTACCTGCAGAGCCTAAATATATAGGTGTGGTGCACACTTCAATATAGTAGAGAGCAATAGTAGCTCTGGGTGCACCCCTCTGAGCTAGGGGCCCGGGGTAACCACACTCTCTGCCACCTCGGATGCTACGCTGTTGCCTTGATCCCTAACAACTAAAACACCAACCCTATACCCTATAAAAATTGAAAAAACACATATGCCTTATTGGTGGTTGCTTTATGAGATCATATCAGAGGCTTCAATGTTAATTGAAAATAGGGGAATGTATATTATCATAAGGAAATGAATGTTTACTTTAACATGTAATTTTAAGAAGTGTGTATTTTGTCTAATGGAAATATATCCTTGTATGTAAGACTAAGGAATACTCCAGTTACTATTGATCCACTGTGTGTCACTGGCACTCTGTATAAATAGGGGATATTGTATGCACTATGGAATGGGAATACCGTATATACTCGTGTATAAGCCGAGTTTTTCAGCCCAAAATTTGGGCTGAAAAGTCTACCCCTCGGCTTATACACGGGTCATATACGGTACATGTAGGTGGGGGCTGTGTCCCGGGGCTGTGGAGGCTGCAGGAGGCGGGGGGAGGCTGCTGTATGAGCGGCCCCGTCACGTGGGGCCGCTCATTAAATATGCACTGCTTCCCCCTGTCAATCAGCGCAGGGGGAAGCAGTGCATATAGCCCCCAAATGCTGGCACTGTCCCCCCCTTGTAAGGGCCCCCCCCCCAGGGCGCTTATATTACCATTCCGGTCTTCTGATCCGCGCCGCTCCTCGGTGCTCCTCGCTGCTCCGTCCGTCCGTCCTCCTACATCCGGGATCCCCAGCCGTCGCAGGCATATGACGTCATCGCGCGACGGCTGGGGATCCCGGATGTAGGAGGACGGACGGAGCAGCGAGGAGCACCGAGGAGCGGCACGGATCAGAAGACCGGAATGGTAAGAGAAGCGGGGGGGGGGGCCCTTGCCAGCGAGTGCCAGCATTTGGGGGCTGCGGATACCCCCTGGGGGCTGCTGGGTACCCCCAGGGGGCTGATGGGTACCCCCAGGGGGCTGATGGGGACCCCCAGGGGGCTGCTGTATAAACCCCCTGGGGGCTGCTGGGGACCCCCAGGGGGCTGCTGTATAAACCCCCTGGGGGCTGCTGGGTACCCCCAGGGGGCTGCTGTATAAACCCCCTGGGGGCTGCTGTATAAACCCCCTGGGGGCTGCTGGGGACCCCCAGGGGGCTGCTGTATAAACCCCCTGGGGGCTGCTGGGTACCCCCAGGGGGCTGCTGTATAAACCCCCTGGGGGCTGCTGGGTACCCCCAGGGGGCTGCTGTATAAACCCCCTGGGGGCTGCTGGGGACCCCCAGGGGGCTGCTGTATAAACCCCCTGGGGGCTGCTGGGTACCCCCAGGGGGCTGCTGTATAAACCCCCTGGGGGCTGCTGGGGACCCCCAGGGGGCTGCTGTATAAACCCCCTGGGGGCTGCTGGGGACCCCCAGGGGGCTGCTGTATAAACCCCCTGGGGGCTGCTGGGGACCCCCAGGGGGCTGCTGTATAAACCCCCTGGGGGCTGTTGGGTACCCCCAGGGGGCTGCTGTATAAACCCCCTGGGGGCTGCTGGGTACCCCCAGGGGGCTGCTGTATAAACCCCCTGGGGGCTGCTGGGTACCCCCAGGGGGCTGCTGGGTACCCCCTGGGGGCTGCTATATGTACCCCTGGGGGCCTGCTGTATACCACTAGGGCTGCTGTATACTACCACTGGGGCTGCAATACCACTGGGGCTGCTGTATATAGGGGCTGCTGTATACACCACTGGGGCTGCAATACCACTGGGGCTGCTGTATATAGGGGCTGCAATACCACTGGGGCTGCTGTATATAGGGGCTGCTGTATACACCACTGGGGCTGCTGTATATAGGGGCTGCAATACCACTGGGGCTGCAATACCACTGGGGCTGCTGTATATAGGGGCTGCTGTATACACCACTGGGGCTGCTGTATATAGGGGCTGCAATACCACTGGGGCTGCTGTATACACCACTGGGGCTGCTGTATATAGGGGCTGCAATACCACTGGGGGCTGCTGTATATACCACTGGGAGCTGCTGCATATACCACTGTGGCTGCTGTATATACCACTGGGAGCTGCTGTATATACCACTGGGGGCTGCTGTATATCATACTGCTGGGGCCTGTATACCACTGCTGGGGGCTGTAAACCTGTGCTGGGGTCCACCCTCGGCTTATACGCGAGTCAATAGATTTTCCCAGGTTTTGGGGGCAAAAGTAGGGGGGTCGGCTTATACACGGGTCGGCTTATACACGAGTATATACGGTAATATTAGTTAAGTCCGCTCAACATAAACAGTTCAGTATTTCATCTATTCTAGACAAAGTATAGGAGGAAAGAAATGAGTGGAGGTACATATCTACATAAGGAACACATTTCCAGTACAGAGATGGAATCTTAATATAGGGATTACATTATCAGCTGCTAAACCTAAAATATGCTTTATCTTATAGTAGAGAACGTTGTGTGATCTTTATTGCACCATTTTTTATCCTTACATTACGTATGTGTCTGTCTGATGACCTACAGCCCCTCATTTGTATGTGCATTCAATTTATGCTGTAAAGATTTTCATATGATCTGAGAATACATGTACAATAGAAAGAATGATGTATGTAAGAGGCCAAAAGTAGCAGAAAACTAGACCAAGAAGGATGGCACAGCACTAGGAATCAAAATAGTATCTCAGCTAAAGATTGTGTAATATTTACCCTGAGTTCTTATTCACATGACTGACAGCGCTGCAGAAGACCTTTTTTTTCAATAAATAAATATGTGTGTGAAAAACAAATTATATCGCATCTGGAAGAAGCCACAGTGAAACACGCATCGGGCACCACTAGGTAGAGAAAACTATTAGCGATATAGAAGCGCAATAGGGTCTTATCCTCATAAAAAATCATACATGAATAAGGCTAGGGTCACACAAAGAGGTCGTCCACGTTAGATTAATGATGTTACAGCAGAGCCCATCCTGCTGTAATGCTGACCGCTAACATCGGGTGCTTCCTATGAATGCTGGTCCAAAGAAACCCGCTGTTTACTATGAATACAGCTTCACAGGAAGCCCCAGGCAGTGCTCTTTTGCAGAGCGCATAGGAAAACGTTGCTGACGTTTCCCTGTGCCTCCTGGAAAAGCACATGCTACTTCTCAGGCTGAGACAACAAGCATACAACCCAGTAAATCAGCTGTACAGAGTGTCCTTCATTACTATTATTAGGTGTTTCTTGTTATACAGAGTTTGCTTCATTACTATTATTGAGCAGTTCTTATTATACAGAGTATTCTTATTTACTATTATTGGGTATTTCTTGTTATACAGAGTGTCCTTCATTACTACTGTTATTGGGTGTTTATATACAAAGTGTCCTTCATTACTATCATTGGGCGTTTCTTGTTATACAGAGTGTCCTTCATTACTATTATTGGTCGTTTCTTGTTATATGGAGTATTCCTATTTACTATTATTGGACATTTCTTGTTATACAGCGTGTCCTTCATTACTATTAATGGGCATTTCTTTTTATACAAAGTTTCCTTCATTACTATCATTGGGCATTTCTTGTTATACAGAGTATCCTTCATTACTGTTAATGGGTGTTTCTTTTTATATGGAGTGTCCTTCATTACTATTATTGGGTGTTTCTTGTTATATGGAGTATTCTTATTTACTATTATTATACATTTCTTTTTATACAAAGTGTTCTCCATTACTATCATTGGGTATTTCTTGTTTTACAGAGTGTCCTTCATTACTATTATTGGGTGTTTCTTGTTATACGGAGTATTCTTATTTACTGTTATTGGACATTTCTTTTTATACAAAGTTTCCTTCATTACTATCATTGGGCATTTCTTGTTATACAGAGTATCCTTCATTAATGTTAATGGGTGTTTCTTGTTATATGAAGTGTCCTTCATTACTATTATTGGGTGTTTCTTGTTATACGGAGTATTATTATTTACTATTATTAGACATTTCTTTTTATGTAAAGTGTTCTCCATTACTATCATTGGGTATTTCTTTTTACAGAGTGTCCTTCATTACTATTATTGGGTGTTTCTTGTTATACGGAGTATTCTTATTTACTTTTTTGAGCATTTCTTTTTATACAAAGTGTCCTTCATTACTATCATTTGGCATTTCTTGTTATACAGAATGTCCTTTATTACTATCATTGGGCATTTCTTGTGTTACAGAGTGTCCTTCATTACTATTATTGGACGTTTCTTGTTATACGGAGTATTCTCATTTACTATTATTGGACATTTCTTTTTATACAAAGTGTCCTTCATTACTATTATTGGACGTTTCTTGTTATACGGAGTATTCTTATGTACTATTATTGGACATTTCTTTTTATACAAAGTGTCCTTCATTACTATTATTGGTCGTTTCTTGTTACCCAAGTCTACGTTAACAGCAATACCTGCTCATTGGTCACTAGTTTAAAGGGAATCTGTCAGCCAATTTGACATATGTAATCTATCAAAATGTGCATACTGGTAATAAAATAATTATACCAGCATGCCTCATATCAGACGCCTTCTTGTGGAAAAAAATCATCTTTTATCTCTCTATGTAAATGAGATCTTCCAGGCTATGGGGTGGATGCTGCCTTGAACATAGCGCTGCCACTTTGCTTTATTAGCATAGCTGTCACCTCTCATAAGTGTCACAGTATTATTGTAACTTTTGGTTATGGTCCTGAAGTCCCACGACTACGTTCTGCAATTGCCAATGTTCCACTTGAGTGTTCTGCCCTCCTATGGGCATTGGGTTCATGTTTCTTCTGCGCAGGCACTGAATCACTGGAACAGAAGTAGCAGAGACTCCTTGTGCAGAAGTAACTTGAAGCCAATGGCCAAAGGAGGGCGAAACACTCAAGTGGAACATTGGCAATTACAGAACCTAGTCATGGGATTTCAGGACCACAACTAGATGTCACAGGATACTGTGGTGCTGATGGAAGGTGACATCTTTGCTAATGAAGCAAGGAGGCAGCTATATGTTCCAGGCAGCATCCACCACATAGCCTGGAAGACCTCATTTATATAGAGGACTAAAAGATGATTTTTCCAAGGAGGTATCTGATATGAGGCATACATGATTATTTTCAGTATTAACTGTATTTCCATATTAGAAGGTTAGATACATCAAATGAACTGACACATCCCCTTTAGGTTGATTATCTCTTGTTTTTTCCTCTTGCTGCACTATATACATAATGATACTGGTATATATGATAATGATATATTTTTATATCTACTAACACCATGGATCTACTTTGTACAAGACATTATGCTATTTAACCATCGCCTTTAGTTGGGCACTTGTATATAACAATGAAATGTACTTGAGATTATTCCTTCTCCTGCGGCGTTTTACAAGTATGTGTGAGTGATCTTCTCCCAAAGTGCTGAGAGGCAGCCTGCTCTCCGTACTTCAGTCTGTCATCAGAGTCCTATAAAATATCGGTCTGATAGAAGATAAAGACAGCGGATTGTCTAGGTTTCAAGAAAAGTAATAATATTTTGGATGGAAAGTCAGGGGAAAAAAGGTTAGAACCATTCCTTGACCTTTTCTTTGGCATCTGAACATTTTTTTAGGTAAAATATTGCTTTCTTCACCGTACAAAAATAGGATTTAAAGGAAAAGTGCAGTCAATATTGAGCTTTCAGGAGCAAGTGAGTCAATTCAGGGAGAAATCAACACTGACTCAATGGGGTATGTTTATTAATCCTGCCTAATTCTTGATCTTAATATGCATTGATTTGTCACAATTGCTCAGGCTGATTCATAAATCCGACACATCTTTAGACTGTTTAGTTTGTCGCCTATTAGTTGGCTTATTTACTTAACTAATGAGTGAGGTCAGCATAGCGAAATAACAATAAATCTAGAGCCTAGCCAGTGTGGAAAAAGAACATATAATACACAGGAAGGAGATGAAAGATGCAAGCTATAAGGTAGCACTTCTAAAAATATAATATATATGTTGAGACCAACGACAAACATTTCAAATCAATGAAAACAGCCACATGGTAAAAAAACAACCATACAATAAACAACTCAAACCTCTGGTCTGAACAGATATGGAAACCCCAAAAACATCGCAAAATATATAAAATAGAATGCAAAGGATATAAAGAGAAAGAAACGCCTAGTAAAAGCATACTAAAAACTGATACCAATAAGTAAATACACAACATTGCAATACAAAGTATTTCATAAATATTACATATAATGGAAAAACGTCCCAAAAGTAACCTAGCTAAATAGCAGTGGTTACTGAGCAAAAACATAAAGTGCATCCAGATGTCAAATATCAATGCGAGATCACCCTACGTGTATCGCCATTCTGAGTAGGCTTCATCAGGGGCCAGTATTACTTAATTGGTGCATTTTTTGGCATGTTGTTACACAATACATTGGAACCAATCTGCTTGACAGACAAGCTGCAAAACATTTCTGAAATAAATGTTATGTGTATTAGACATATTTAACTTGATAAATCTCCACTAAGAATAATTTGCTATCAGGCCCCAATATCAGAGGAGGCAAAATATAACTAATTATAAAACTGAATATCACTTACAGTCATATGAAAAAGTTTGGGTACCCCTCTTAAACTTACTCATTTTTTTTTGTTTAAAATTGGGTTTTTGCAACAGCTATTTCAGTGTGATATATGTAATAACTGATGGACACAGTAATATTTCAGGATTGAAATGAGGTTTATTGTACTAACGAAAATATGAAATATGCATTATTTCAAAATTTGACAGGTGCCAAAGTATGGGCACCCTTCTGATTTTCATGATTTGAATACTCCTAACTACTTTTTACTGACTTACTGAAGCACTAAATTGGTTTGGTTACCTCATGAGCTTTGTACTTCATAGCCCGGTGTATCCAATCACAAGAAAAGCTATTTCAGGTGTCCACTTGCAAGTTGTTCTCCTATTTGCATCTTCTCTGAGGAGTGGCATCATGGGCTCCTCAAAACAGCTCTCAAATGATCTGAAAAAAAAGATTGTTCAACATAGTTGTTCAGGGGAAGGATACAAAAAGTTGTCTCAGAGATTTAACCTGTCAGTTTCCACTGTGAGGAACATAATAAGGAAATGGAAGACCACAGGGACAGTTCTTGTAAAGGTCAGAAGTGGCAGGTCAACAAAAATATCAGAAAGGAAGAGAAGAAGAATGGTGAGAACAGTCAAGAACAATCCACAGACCACCTCCAAAGACCTGCAGCATCATCTTGCTGCAGATGGTGTCACTGTGCATCAGTCAACAATACAGCGCACACTGCACAAGGAGAAGCTGTATGGGAGAGTGATGCAAAGAAGCCGTTTCTGCATGCACGCCACAAACAGAGCAGACTGAGGTATGCAAAAGCACATTTGGACAAGCCAGTTTCATTTTGGAAGAGGTCCTGTGGACTGATGAAACAAAGATTGAGTTGTTTGGTCATACAACAAGGCATTATGCATGGCGCCACAAAAACACAGCATTCCAAGAAAAACACTTGCTACCCACTGTCAAATTTGGGGAGGCTCCATCATCTTTGGAGTGTGTGGCCAATAAAGGCATCGGGAATCTTGTTAAAGTTGAGGGTCGCATGGATTCCACTCAGTATCAGCAGATTCTTGAGAATAATGTTCAAGAATCAGTGTCAAAGTTGAAGTTACGCCGGGGATGGATCTTTCAGCAAGACAATGATCCAAAACACCGCTCCAAATCTACTCAGGCATTCATGCAGTGGAACAATACAATGTTCTGGAATGGCCATCCCATCCCAGACCTGAATATCATTGAACATCTATGGGATGTTTTGAAGCAGGCTGTCCATGCTCGGCGACCATCAAACTTAACTGAACTGGAATTGTTTTGTAAAAGGAATGGTCAAAAATACCTTCATCCAGGATCCAGGAACTAATTAACAGCTACAGGAAGCGACTAGAGGCTGTTATTTTTGCAAAAGGTTGATCTACTAAACATTAATGTCACTTTTCTGTTGAGGTGCCCATACTTTTGCACCTGTCAATTTTTAAATAATGCATATTTCACATTTTTGGTTAGTACAATAAACCTCATTTCAATACTGAAATATTACTGTGTCCATCAGTTATTACATATATCATACTGAAATAGATGTTGCAAAAACCCAATTTTAAACAAAAAAAATGAGTAAGATTAAGAGGGATGCCCAAACGTTTTCATATGACTGTATAAATAAGCTATAATCCTGGGTTCTGTTTGGGGATAGATGTCATAAAGTCACATAAAATAGAATGACAGTGATAACATTATACTGTATCAGTATTTTATGCAGAAGTCCAAAAGAGACTCTCACCATTGATGTAGAATCATGTTTTTTTTCTTTACTGTGGTCTAACATGATGCCAGAGAATAGAGACATATTGGCTACTAGCCATTTTGCGTGAGAACCACACTTCCTTTAAGTCTTTTGTGTTTCTGTTTGTAATGGACTATTTCTAGAAGTATAAGGATGAGCACCAGAAAAGATATTTCATAAGCCGTTGATTGATGTATGAGACTGTCCGGATCTTTTGCAAAATGCAGCCATGGCCAAAAGTGTTGACACCTTGAAATTGTTCTAGATAAATGAAGTGTTTCTCACAGAAAATTATTGCAGTTACACATTTTGTTATACACATTGATTTCCTTTGTGTGTATTGGAACAACACAACACAAACTCAATTATTGGGTCTAACAAAAGTGTTGATACCCTCAGCTTAATATTTGGTTGCATATCGTTTGGAATAAATAACTGCAATCAGACGCTTCCTAGACCATCAAGAAGCTTCTTACTCCTCTTAAATGGAATTTTGGAATTTTTTTGCAAACTACTCCAGGTGTCGCATATCTGAAGGCACTTATCCGAACAGCAATTTTAAGATCTCCCCACAGGTGTCAAAGGGATATAGATCCGGACTCATTGCTGCCACTTCAGGACTGTCGAGCGCTTTGTTTTCATCCATTTCTGGGGACTTCTTGAAGTATGTTTAGCGTCATTGGAAGACCCATGACCTAGGATTCAAACCCAGTTTTCTGACACTGGGCACTACATTACAACCTAAAATCCCTTGGTATTCTTTAGATTTTATGATGCTTTGCACATAGTCCAGGCATTCAGTGCCACAGGCAGCAAAATAACCCCAAAACATCTTTGAACCTCCACCATATTTGACTGTAGGTACTGTGTTCTTTTCTTTGTAGGCCTCATTCCATTTTCAGTAAGCAGTAAAATAATGTGCTTTACCAAAAAGCTCTATCTTGGTCTCATCTGTCTATTAGTCACTTTCCCAGAAGGATTTTGGATTACATACATTTTGGCAAACTGCAGTCTAGCTCCTTTATGTATGTGCGTCAGCAAACCCAGCTTTCTGACACTGGGCACTACATTTCGACCCAAAATCCTTTGGTAATCTTCAGATTTCATGATGCCATGTAGTCATGGTTGAGGATTGTTCCTTGGACCCCCTGTCTATTATCAATTTGTGGGGAATAATGCTTGGAGTATTGTGGTGCATGGTTCTCACATGTGGGCCGCAAGCCTTCACTGTCCCCATCTCTTTGGCCACTTGTAGGCTGCGAGTTGCAGCTGGCTTTCATTCCTCAGCTTTGGTAGCCATCGCACGTCATTCAACGAACACCAGACAATTCTCTAAAACTATAATTTTACTCAACATTCCTGTTTCATCATATTTCTTCACAATATGTAGGGCTTAACATCTCCCATCAACTATCTTCATAGCATAGAGTGCATTCATATTGTTCCTTCTTACCAACTGAACTATTCCTGCTTGTATTTTAGGAATTCTTAACCAGCCTCTTTGTAACTTTGGGCTCCATAACTCTCCCACCCGCTGGCGCCTCATCTCACTTCCCCTGTCCAAAAGGGTGCTTTCATGGGCTGTCCTAACACCAGCCCTGAGCTTTATGCTTCAGACAACCAGAAGCGTTCATGTCTGAATTTTTCAGGTTCCTGCCCATCCTGAAACAAGCACACCTGGCCACAGTTAGATCACTGTCCACAGGCCCTATGTCTCATGGAAACTAAGATGGAGTCTCTCTTCTGCCTAGGAACTGGTTCCTCCCCCTTTGGGCTAATCCTACAATTGAACTATTTCCTATCCTTATTGTCATCTATTGCTACAAACATTATCTAAACCTGGCCACTAGATTGTGACATTTCTATTATATACATTCCTAACACTGTTACATCTTCCACTACACTATACACGATCACATCCTGCTTAACAATCCTATCGTACCCTATACATTCCTATTACTCTATGCAGTATGTCACTACAATCACTCTACACATCAATATATTCATCCCAATATGCTTATGGCTTCTAGGGTAGGAATCTGACCACATCTCACACTGTTGTTTTCTTTGCAGGCCTCATTCTGTTTTTGGTAAACAGTAGAATGATGTGCTTTACCAAAAAGCTCTAAAGGTACCTTTACACGCCGCTACTGGCGGGTGGATACAACCAGCTACTTCACGTGCACGAGCACGCACAAACGGTTACAAACGGTCAACGCACCATCTTTACACGCCACCACAAGCTACGCTACGCTACGTGACATCTATCCCTGGATACACCGCTGGGTGCCACAAGTAGCCATCTGTAGCTTAGCGTACCATCTTCACACGCCGCCACCACAGGGTACTCTGGGCGGAACAAAGGCAGCAGAGAAAACATATAGGCGTGCCACAGTCGATCACGCCGTGCCCAAACCACAACCATTGGCTAACACAACAGAGTTCTGATTGGGCACGACGCAAAGGGCGGATGGCGGACACCTGACGTAGTAGTGATCGGACTGTGGCACGGAATAAGCGCTTGTGACATGGCGGAGTGTGCAGGAAGAGCCAATCGGTACGCAGTATCTTCCACCAATGATCGCTGATGGGGCGCGGTAACCCGGAGCCTGTGTCACGCCCCAGCTACATACCAGCTACATTGCCTGGTGTAGACACATCCCTTCTGTTGCTTCTTTACACGCCGATACAGCTCGCTACAATCGCCTGTATAGCCACCTGTTTCCGGGCAGTGCTCGGAAACAGATGTATCTGTGGCCGGGTGCCTCCTACCGTCTTTACACGCCGCTACTACGGGGTATTTTGCCGCTACAAGCTACATTTGTAGCCTGTAGCTGGTTGTATCCACCCGCCAGTAGCGGCGTGTAAAGGTACCTTAAGTCTTATCTGTCCAAAAGACACTTTCCCCAGAAGGATTTTGGCTTACTCTGGTGCATTTTGGCAAACTGCAGTCTAGCTTATTTATGTCTCTGTGTTCGCAGTGGGGTCATTCTGGGTCTCCTATTATAGCATTTAATTTCATTCAAACGTTGACAGATAGTTCATGCTGACACTGATGCACCGTGAGCTTTCAGGACAGCTTGAATTTAATTGGAATTTGATTGAGGCTGCTTTTTCTCTAATTGGACTATCATGCATTGCAACCATTCAACATTTTTTCTTGCCATCTACGTCTGGGAGATTAGCTACAGTGTCATAGGTTGTAAACTACTTGATTTTGTTGTGCACTGTGGACAAAGCAACATCAAGATCTCTGTCTCTGAAGATGGACTTGTAACCTTAAGATTGTTGATATTTTGCAGCAATTTTGGTTCTCAAGTCATCAGTCATCTTCTCTTTCTGTTCTCCATCCTTAGTGTGGCAGACACACAATGCAAAAATTGAGTCACCTTCTTTCCTTTTTATCTGGTTTCAGGTATGATTTTCATATTGCCCACACCTGTTGCTTGCTGTAGGTGTGTTTGAATGAGTTTTACATGCTTTGAAACACAGTTTTTCACCCTCAATTTTGAAAATGAGCCAACAATTTTTTCCTGACCATTGTGGGATTTTGTGTGAAATTATATATCACAAAAAGACAGTGTAAAAAACATCCAAAAATATATCTCTGCTATATATAAGTAAAAAGCAAGTGCAAAATTTGTCAACAGCAGGGTTCTTAGTACGTTTTTTGCAAAAAAGGCACGGAAGCCGTTCCACCACTCCACGGTGACCCCTATCAGAACGGTCCCTAGACTAACGTATTTAAAAACCTGATCTAGTGTGAACATACCTCATAGATGCAGGATGCAGCAGGGCCAGATTGATTATGGGCACACAAGGTAGAAGCAGCAATTTATGTGTCCGGGCTCAGTGAGAAGGGGTGGGGCGCTTCTCAACTTGCAGGACAAGGAACTAATGAAAAACTGATACTGAGCCGGATCAAAATGTGAACAGGGCTATAAACCATGTTCACACCACCAAGAACCTATATCACAAAAAACGTTTTTTACACTGTCTTTTTTGTGATATAGAACTAAGAACCCTGCTGTTGACACATTTTGCACTTGCTATTTACTTATATATAGCAGAGATATAATTTTGGACGTTTTTTACACTGTCTTTTTTGTGATATAGATTCTTGGTGGTGTGAACATGGTTTACAGCCCTGTTCACATTGTGATCCGGCTTCAGTATTAGTTTTTCATTAGTCCTTTGTGTGAAATTATGTCTAATTTTCCTTTTTTTTCTAAGTTTTTTTTGTGTTCTTTCAATACACACAAAGGAAATAAACATGTGTATGATAAAACATGTGTAATTGTAATAATTTTCTGGGAGAAATGCTTCATTTTCTGGAATAATTTCCACAATTTTTTTTTCTTACTGTTATTTATAACTGTATATAAACCTCTGAATTGTAAAGCGCTGCAGAATATGTCGCGGCTGTATAAATAAAGATTTTTCTTATTATAAATGGTGCCAACAGTTTTGGTCATGACTGTAATGGTGGGTTTACACGTCGCGATATCGGCGTCCAACTCCGACCCAACTCCGACCAAAAGTCACGTGATTCGGGAGTTGGACCCGATATCGTTAGCGCGTTGTATGCTTTAAACGTACAATGCGATGCTGGAACGATGCCAAAACGATATCGGGTTGAATGAGCGTGCTATTCAACCGCCCGATATCGGATGGCCGTTGTAGCTGCATCGTCCCGTGTGACAGCCCAACTACAATGTGTACGCCCACGTCACCCATTCACTCCCATGTTAACTGATCGTTCCTGGGTTGGGGGGCGTACACATCGTCGGGACGTTGTATCCCAATATCGGGCTGTCTAAACCGGCGATGCGATAGCGGGAAAAGCGCGCTCAAAAAGCGCGCTCCCGCGTCGTTGGCTCCGATATGGCCCGATATTGGGACGTGTAAACCCACCATAAGAGCAAATTTGAACAATACCAGTGCCTACCTTTGACTATACGCCTCCGTTAATTGTATTCAACTGACTAGATAATCGTGCATACTAAATGAGGGTTCACAAACTTATAAAAAAAAAGTTTAGCTGCTTTGTACAATGCCAATAGTTTGTAAAAAAAAAAAAAAAAAAAAAATTGCATTATTTGATCAAGACTTGTCAAAAAAAAAAAAAAACTGTTTCTTCAATTCTAACAGCAACAGGTCTATCATATGGCACAATAATGTCCAATCATCACTTGATTTATAAGTTCTGAAATTCTCAGCATATATCTTAAAAATAAAAACAGGGAGAAGACATAATGCTTCCATATATTCAGCCTAATTATTTTGCCACAGTGCTTTTACATTATTGTAGCAGATGTTAAAGTCGTTTAGAGCCAATATGCGGTTTTCTCGCCATAACCAGATTGGATTTCCTCTTTCCTGAAATATCCTTACCTAAACATTACTTGCTGGTCTATATCATTTCATAAAAGCTCCTAAAATAAAGTGATATGAAAGACATTACAGGTTTAATGCTGTCTGCTGCTGGCTGTAAATATCACATGGAAAATGTGATAAGTTTACACATTGTCCTTGTTATAACACTTGTGAGGTGGCAGTAATTTATCGAGACAGATACTGGCATACATATATGAATTATTTCTTTTTCTACAACTTCTTAAAGGAATCTGTCAATTCATTTTTGCCACTTACCGATAGTATAACAGCAGCATATTGTACAGTACATACAAACTTTGATTCCAGTGATGTGTCACGAGCTGATCTGCTTGCATTAGTTTTGATATAATCCCTGTTTTATCAGCAGAAGATTATCATTAGTAGGTTTATAAACCTGCAGCCTTGTACTCCTTCATATTCATGAGCTCTATATAGCAACACCCTCACCACTTATTGGATGCTTTCTTATGCACAGTGTACACAGAAATGTATCAATATTGAGGATGGGGATACATCGAGCTTAACATCATTAGTGGACACAAATAGAAGAGGGCCCCTGTGCAAAAACAGTATGTGGACACTTTGCAGTCCAATAATGTGCCTGTGATAGAAGGTGTTTGCTGCTTTGGAGGTGGAAGTGGCCCCCTTTCCTCTTTGGTCCCTGTAGGCTGCACAGGCTGCTTCATTGATATGTCAGCCCCTGCTCAGCATTCAGAGAACTGATAGATATGCAAAAATAAAACTGTTTTTATCAAAACTGCAGCAAGCTGCTCAGTAAAGTGAAAGTTTGTCTTTAAATTGAAAATGTCACCACAGATAATCTGTATAGTATTGTTTTAAAAAGAGTTTATCTGCAATATGAATCTCTTAGAATCAGTGGCGTAACTTGAAGCTAATGGGCTCTCCAATGCAAAAGGTCCAGTAGGGCCCCCAATTATTGCAAATCTTTAATAGCAATTGTCTTTTTCTATAAGCAAAAGGGACTTTTGGGGCCCCCAAGGCTCAAGGGCGCGAGTGCATGCACTGATAGAATATATAACTCATATAAACATTCACATTTAAAGGGGTTATCCGGGATTTATATATATATAAAAAAATGTGCCTAAGCACTAAAAGGCAGGTACGCTGAAATCTACGTGCTTGTTGTGTATGACATTAACCGCCTACACGGAACAGTCTGAGATCACTCTTGTCAGCGATTTTGCTGCTTCCAGTGACATCACGACCATAGAGGGGGGGATTTTACCCTCTGATGATGAGCGCCGAGCCGATGTCACGCTGATTGATAACTGGCTCCCCCAATCAGTAGCGGGGAGCTGGCTGTGAATCAGCAGGAGACTGGCTGCCCTGTCCGTTCCACAGAGCAGAGCAGAAAAGAAGCCACTGCTCTGTTTACTCCACCATGCTGCCCCTGCCAGGAGTGCTCTGTGCCCGCTATGGGTGTGGTGGTGAATGGTGTCGGGCACAACAGGTAGGTAGGTGTCGCTACCTGCCTGATAATGCTTAGGCACATTTTTTTTTTTTATAAATCCTGGATAACACTTTTAAAAGATACTGTTGAAATACTGGCAGGCTCCTTCTTTACAAACAACCATGTTTTACCCACAGAAAACCTGGGCATAGAGAGATGAGTCTTTTGGTCACTAGCTCACCTTCATTCTCAATTGCTGGAGTCCTTTTGTTTATATAGGAAGAAGCCTCTCAATCAAGAAAAGCTGGGTGAGGCTGGGGTCACACAAAATTATAGAAAAAATTGGTCCCAATCTAATCCAGAAAAGTGGGACGATTTGTTTCCCCCTAGTCATCCATGTACAATATTTTTTTTATTCAACAGCTAATATGAATTTACAGGGCCGTTTACAGTTTACTATGTTACAGAATTGCAATGTATCCGGAACAATCAGAGGCCATACTGCAGAATCAAATATTTTTCCCACATCCATAGACCTGAATGAGTGAGTCTCATCTGAGTTCAGAGTTAAATCACAGCATGCTGCAATTTTTTTCTACACCAAATAGGTAGGAGTTTAACATTTATCAGCCCTTCCTCATTGAATAACATTGGTCCGAGTACAATACCTTTTTTATCAGTTTGCACTTGTCCGATGTATGTAGTTGTGTGAGCGAGCCCTGAGGGGAAGAATAAAGGAAATGCCCAGTGGACACTTCATCCTGTGCCTGGACCCTTCCCTCATTTATAAAATTACTAGTAAAAAGGCCCGATACTATCGCATCGGGAGTGGGGTGACATCATGATGGGGGCGGGCTGTTTGGCATTGGGGGCAGCAGCTGTCATCAGCAGGGGCAGTGTGGGGAGTGAGGGTATGTGGGGGGGTAAGAGAGGTGAGCAGGGGTAGTGTGGGGTGAGTGGGGAGGTGAAAGGGGTAAACAGCGGCAGTGTGGGGTGAGTGGGGGCTGAGCAGAGACAGTGTGGGGTCAGTGGGGGCATGAGCAGGGGCAGTGTGGGTGAGTGGGGGGTTGAGCAGGGGCAGTGTTGGTGAGTGGGGGCAGTTGGGGGGGTGAGAGGGGTAAAAAGGGTGTGTGGGTGAGTGGGGGGGTAAGCAGGAGCAGTGTGGGTGAGTGGGGGCATGTGGGGGAGGTAAGAGGGGTAAGCAGGTACAGAGTGGGGGCATGAGCAGGGGCAGTGTGGGGAGTGAGGGCATGTGGAGGGATAAGAGTGGTGAGCAGGGGCAGTGTGGGTGAGTAGGGGGGTAAGCAGGGGCAGTGTGGGTGAGTGGGGGTAAGCAGGGCAGTGTGGGTGAATGGGGGGGCTATGCAGGGGCAGTGTGGGTGAGTAGGGGGTAAGCAGGGGAAGTGTGGGTAAGTGGGGGCAGTGTGGGTGAGTAGGGGTAAGCAGGGGCAGTGTGGGTGATTGGGGGGTAAGCAGGAGCAGTGTGGGGAGTGAGGACATACGGAGGTAAGAGGAGTGAGCAGGGGCAGTGTGGCTGAGTGGAGGGTAAGCAGGGGCAGTGTGAGTGAGTGGGGGGTAAGCAGGGGCAGTGAGGGTGATTGGGGGTAAGCAGGGGCAGTGTGGGTGCAGATCTCAGCCCCGCCGCCCCTGTAGCCTTAGTTGAGGGCCGGGGGGGTTGTAGCAGACTGCAGGCCCGCCGCCCCTGCAGCCTACAATGACAGAGCGCCGCCGAGCGGAGATCTAGCGGAAGCGGAGAGGCCGCTCGCGTCATGTCGGCACTATGCTGGTGGGATACAGGAGTCCCTGCGGCGACATGTAATATCCAAGATGGCGCCGAAATCTCGCGAGATTTTGGACGCCATCTTGGAAATTACATGTCGCCGCAAGGACACCGGTACTCCAGCTGCATGGCGTCACCGAAGCCCCAGCGGTGATAGAGCAGTGAGGGGCAGCGGAGACCGCGCGGAGGAGGCTCGCGATGACGCTGTTGCGTCATCGCTTGTGGCGGAGCGGAAGTGTGGGCAGCGAAGATGGCAGGTGGGCAGCGGAGACGGCTCGCGATGACGACGCTCGCAGTGCCGCAAAGGATTTTGGGATTCGGCTACAGTGGCCGAATCCCAAACTCCCGATTATATAAATAGATGTTTTCTCTTAAAAGCTGCACTAAGTGAAAACTAGCTTTGTAATGATGGAGTTTATCTCTGATCCATTTTGCCCATCATGTGGGAAGCATCATTTTATTGACAGGATTTGGTTTTTAACAATCACCCATTGACACCTAGCTTATAACCATATGCCCTGGTGGTCTGCCCTAGGTATGCCCCAGCTTTCAAGAGCTGCAATTTTCATTTATTTGCATAATCTCTTCGGCCACGTGCCCACATGCAGTTTTCTCCCTCAGTATTTGTAGCCAAATCCAGAAGTCAAACAAATAGAGGGAAAGTATAATAGAAACACTTCAACACTTCTGTATTTATCAGCCACTCCTGGTTTTGGCTACAAATACTGAGGTAAAAATCTGACCAAATATCCAATATGTCAACGTGGCCTAATAGAAAGACTTTACTAATTCTGTATTTATCACCCACTCCTAGTTTTGTCTTGCAAATACTGAGGTAAAAATCTCACCAAATACTCATGCGCACATGGCCTGAGAGGAATTTTGTCACCAAGTTTTTACCACCCCATCTGAAAGCAGGATATGGGGGCAGATATCCTGATTCCAGAAATATATCACTTATTTAGCTGCTTGCTGTAGTTTTAACACTAAAATCACAGTTTTATCTACTGCAGATATACCCATTATGTGATTGCTAAACTCTTTTATAACCAGCCCACAACACTGACTGACAGCTTTCTGTGTACACTGTGCATAGGACGAAAGTGACCAATGGTGGTTAGGGCAGGATTATACAGAGCTCATGAATATGGAGGACTACATGGCAGGAGGTTTATTAAACCTTTTGTGATGATTTCCAGCTGATAAAACAGGGAATTTATCAAAACTACAGCAAGTAGCCCAGTAAGTGACATATGATCTGAGTCAGTGTCTCGGACTCTACATTATGCTACTCTCAGATTATGTGGCTGAAATCTGGTGACAGGTTTCTGTTAATTTTTAGTTATTTCAGTTATTCAAAAAACAAATTATTTGGTAATTTAACAATTGGACACCAGTTTTAGGGCCGCTTTACACACACCAACTTCTGTGTCCAACTTCTGAACAGATCTCTGGTTGCAGTGAAATCATGGACACATTGTTACATTTGTACACATCCAAAAAATGGAACAATTTGTCCATGATTTCACTGCAACCAGAGATCTGTTCAGAAGTTGGTCACAGAAGTTGGTGTGTAAAGCGGCCCTTAGGGCTTGTCCACACATTGTGTTTTGCCACATTTTTCCATGCATTTTTGCCACAAAAAATGCACTGTACTGTACCACAAAGTGAATGAAATTTCTTAAATCTCACGTACATACTGGTTATTTCTTCTTTGTAGATCTGAAGCAGTTTCAGGTCTGCAACATGTAATTTAAGTGTTTTTGTCGCTTTTTTCACCCTTTGCTAAGTGGGAGGATCCCCCCACCATAAAACCGCACATAATTACTCAGTGTTTTTCCAGTCAAGAAGCATATTTTTGGTGCAGAAATATCTGCTTCAAATACTTTACGTATGTACCCTTAACTGATATAATTTTCTAATTCCTCTGGTGAAGTTCTTTCTATTGCTGCATTTCTTTTGTTTATATTTCCCTCCTATCCACTGTAAACTGCAAATAAAAGGTGGCGTCACACGTCTCAATGAAGGCTGCAATGTTGGAAGCGATGCGCGGGTGCGCGCTCGCTTTCGACATCGCAGCCTTGGTGTCACACGGCAACATGTTGCCGGTAACGCCGCAGCGATGTGAGCGGAGCCATTGCTCGCTGGGCTGGGATCAACCCAGCGAGCGATCCACAGCAATACTGCGATATAGGCTGGATCGCCGCCAATATCGCTATTGCGGTGTCAGACGGCGCGATCCAGCCTAATCGCTGGTTGCAGTTTGACAGGTTTATGTTCATCCTCGTAAACCTGTCAACCTGCGACCAGTGATGAATCGCAGTTGCGTCGCGCTGTCACACAGTACGATGCACTTGCTATATCGTGAGCGACATCGCTGATGCATCACTTTTCGGCGATGTTGCTCGCGATATTGACACGTGTGACGCCGCCTAAAGATATTCATTCCATCTGTCAGTCACAGTTAGGGATCATTTAGTTCTCTGCTGCACACTCCCCAAGGAATGTAGTGACATCTTTGCACTGCACACAAGGAAAATTCAGTGGAAATCACTCACATGGTGGGTTGTATCCTTCTGTCTGTTTTCCTTGTATGAATCACAAAAAACAATCAGAAAAACGTGCAAAAATACTCTGTTATAAAAATTAAAAAAAGTAAAAAGCAAGTGCTGCACAAAAAAAGTGATAAAAAACAGGGTATTTAGTTGATACGTTTTTTGCAAAAAATGTATACGAAGCCGCTCTACCAAACGTCAAGGTAACCCGTATCAGAGCAGTCCCTATCTGTGTGTTCAAAAAACCTGACCATGTGAATAGTTACCTACATGAGCCAGGTCCAGACAGGTCCAGTGTCTGACACGGACTGACTGCAAGATAAGGGAGCCGCCCACCACTCCCTTTGGGTCCTGCACATGAAAGCCGTCTTCTGCAGTCAGTCCGTGTCAGACACTGGACCTGTCTGGACCTGGCTCATGTAGGTAACTATTCACATGGTCAGGTTTTTTGAACACACAGATAGGGACTGCTCTGATACGGGTTACCTTGACGTTTGGTAGAGCGGCTTCGTATACATTTTTTGCAAAAAACGTATCAACTAAATACCCTGTTTTTTATCACTTTTTTATGCAGCACTTGCTTTTTACTTTTTTTAATTTTTATAACAGAGTATTTTTGCACGTTTTTCTGATTGTTTTTTGTGATTCATTCTTTTGGTGGTGTGAACAGCGTCTTACAGATCTGTTCACTGTGTGCATGGCTCATTAGTGTCTGTTTTGTTTTCCTTGTATGCAGCAAAACATATTTTCAAATAAACACACAGAATCTCTCACAGACAGTGAGGCTTGTGCTCAGAGTAAAGCCCCTGTCACACCTAGCAAGATCGCTATCGAGATCGCTGTTGCGTCACAGGTTTTGTGACATAACAGCAACCTCGCCAGCGATTTCGCTATGTTTGACACGTAACAGTGACCAGGTCCCCCCTGTGTTATCGCCGATCATGTTTGAATGGCCTGGACCATTTTTTGTTTCATCGGGTTCCCTCTGGTCAGCATGCATAGGTGTTTTTGACGCCTTAACAACGACCTCATTGGCGACTCAGAACTCAGCCACATAGTGGACTTTTGCATTGCCTTTTCCGTGCCCCTCAGCTCCGATTGGTGGCCACTACTGCGTTCTGATTGGGTGGCCTTGCCTGAAAAGAAGGCAACATAGTAGCGCTTCGTCCTTTGTTCCTGAGCGTGTGCCAGTTTGCGGATCATAGTAAAGCTCCATTTCGCCATGCGGTATTCTTCAGTGTCCACTCGGAATCACTAGTTCGCTACAGGGAGAGTCGCTGGTTGGCCTTCTGACACAGCTATACTCTGTCTGCATGGTAGGCATCATTTGGGGTCTCAAATTAGGATCTTTGAAGCATTTCCATTTTTACTTCTAGGACACCTACCAATTATCTGCAATCATAACAGATGGAGGAAATTGCCTTATCTGATATCTGACAGCTTGGCTACGTATGTGCCTGTAGTCTCTCCTCCCCTCCCCCTCAGAAGCACCACAGGAAAATCAAAATGAAAGTCACGCAAAGAGCACAAGGAGGAGGGAGGGAATAGCTGCCTGGGAAAGAATGGATAGTAAATAACATTTACATACTGTGGACAATTAAGCAGTAAAAGTAATGAGCTGGACTAGTGAAGCAGCTATCCTGCTGGGTGTGAAGATGCTTATAGCAAGAGAACTACAAAGAGTACAGTAACAATTTTTACATATTCTGAAAGGTCTACCTGAGCACTATTCAAGGACACTATTAGTAGCATACTAGAAAATGACCTTACAGAGTCCCTTTATGGGCAGTAATATATAAAAGGATACTACATGTTTATTTCGATAGAGTTTAAAGAGAAAATTCTGTAAAAATGCTATACTGAGCACCCTGATTTCATAATATGAAGACCTATAAAAGTTCAATCAGTTTTGACAACACTCCAAGATTTCTGTCTAAAATACAAGTTTCTAAGTGAAGTCACGTGCCGAGTTCAATGTATCGGTTTTTTTTAATTGTTTTTTTCCCTTTCAGACCCCTGACCCCTTTAAGTAATGTAATTCCTAATCTGTAGAATTTAATGAGATATTCTCCTAGATGTCACAGCATTCTGGCTCAGACGAGAAAATGTGTTTGTGGGCACAGAAGGCTGCGGAATTATGTGTACTCATACTAGAGCCCAAAGGTAGGCTTGTACTTCAGCTCTACATTCCATAAAAGTATCTCTTTTGATCTGCTTTGGTCTCTATCCATCGTCTCTTGTTATTTTCTGTTAGAAGTTAAATTTCCAAGATTATTGTGATTTTATCTTTTGTGTAAAGCCCTTTGTTCTTTTAAACCACATTATTGCAGAGAACAAAACTCAGATTCCACTAGAAAGTGGAAGTTCTGAGTCACGCTAAAGGGTAAAGTAGGAGCAGGTGCAGGTGGAAAGAAGTAGATACCAGCTGTAGACAGTGTGCTTGGTATGTTAGCGCGTGCCTTTTACACTCTCAGCAGTTGACCTATGCCACCCCTCTAACTTCGGCAGTACTAAATGTTCAATCATCTGTGCCATGTGCTTGTGTGAATGGATAAATATTCAGATAAGTGAACCGTAACCTCTCAGTTTTTTTTAAATGTATTTAGAAAATCTATATAGTTGTATAGATTTAAAGGGAAACATTTGTGTTACTGTATTTTGTAAATTACTTGTATTCATTTTCACCAGTGTAATGACTGTGTATTAGATTTGAGTGGACAATTGATCTATGGTGTTGGGTTAGTGATATACTGTATGCCTGTCACATCATATTACTGGAATCAGAACATTATATAACACCTATTACTAAAAAGAAAGAGGTACCATACTGCTAGGGTTTTATCCGTGGTACAATAAACCGTTATCAGTCGTTCAACTCCCTTCCTTTGGTTGTATGAGTCACAACCAACTTAGAAGACATGTATTGCTGCTGCAGAACCCATGTGGTAAATCACTGCATTTTGGATAGAAGAAAACGAGTTCACTCCGCACCACCAAACAAAGAACTTTATTGGAGCCGACACGTTTCACATCGATCGGCTACATATGAATGGCCCTGAGGTAGTAGATCGCTATGAAACGTGTCGGCTCCAATAAAGTTCCAAGAAAAGTATCCGGATTTATCCTTTGTTTGGTGATACGTGGGATTGAATTGAAAACTTTACTTAATAGGCCTGCTTAATAAATCAAATCTTTAAGATTAGACAGTACAAGTTTCAATTGCATGGATCTTCCTGGGAAATTTGTTTGGTAGAGAAGTTATTCTCCACAAATTGAATGTAACATATTACGCTCTTTTCAAACCACAAATCATACTACAAAAAATAAGATGCAAAACAAAATTATGAAAATAGTTATTCTCACCTTACCACTCATCTTTCATGTCCTCCATCCTGTACTTGCAGAAACATCTCAGACCTCTAATGAGGTCTTTTGCACAAGGCCTCAGTGTCATGACATACACCTTCACCATGCAGTCAAGACTCATTAGAGCCAGAAATCCCGACTTCTAGTGAAGAGGCCTAGGATCATCACTTGGTGGTGGTGATAGGGTCTGCAGATGGACATTTAATTTCACCATTGAAGCAAATTACAAATAAATCTACCTTTTGGCGAATGGAGATTTTTTGAATATTCCAGTAGAATTCAATTGCACTTGAATTTATTTGCTATTTTCTACTTCGGAGTCATTAGTCCCAATTGGTGTACAACAAAAATATTCTAACATAGAAGCAAAACAGTGGGCTGCTGGGAGATTGTTTCAAGGGAAGAAGCTCAGCCCTGTATAGGTACATCACATTTGCTATTAATAAGCAAACAGGGAGTAAAGAATAACAAATAGGCCCAAGGGCTATGGAAAGGGCATAAAAGGATAAACCAAGATTTTTTGTACTGCATCGCAAAACTTTGCACTATAATAGCACTTTCATTGTTAATGGTTGTGCATTTTTTCTGCAAAATAGCAGTTCGAGCTTGGGTTAATTGGACAATGTAAACCCAGATTAAGTCAGTAGCTCACATAACATTGATATAACCTGTGTAGCTGTACATGGGCCCCAGAAGTAAGGTGCACACTTCCATCTCCAAAGCAGCACATATAGGGAGATTTTATAATAAACCATTTGACTGCAAAGAGCCCACATTCTGTTCCTGCATAGTTACCCTGTTTTGTCTTTATCTGCTCCTGGTTTTATATCATATTTCATTAATTTAAGAGAATTCATTTTACACTTTTTTCCAAAATCAAAAGTAAAAGTTAATATACTATTGACTGGTAATTTTGTAGTAACAATGTATGTAATGCCGGCGTCTCCATGGTGCCCTGCCTCAGTTTTGCAGCGGGGACGCCTAGTTACTGCAGTAGTCAGGCTGCAAACCTCCATCCTCCCTCTTGTCCATCCACATGGTCCTCTGCTCAGCTTGTTTTTGAGACGAATAAGTAATTTAAGGCATCCTCTCATTAGGGGAAGTGTATGATCAATGCTATTAGTTACTTAGTTTCTTCCTTGTCTGGCTAGTCAGTTGTCAGGTCCTGTCCCTGTGTCCGCTACCTGGGTTTACATACAGTACCAAAGTTTGTTTGAAAGCTTAAACTGGATATTGACTGTCCTGACCAAGTCAGCAGAACCTTCTGCAAAAAATTACTGAAGAGTAGGTTTCCATAATCCGTTGGAAAAATAAAGATTCTTGTTGCAGGCCTTGCATTCTTTTAATAGAATAACATGGTCTACACAGCTTATTAAGTATATTAGGCTGAGCTCTGCTAAAAAAAACCCACAATTTTTAAGCATTTAGCTAAAATGAGCGACCTCATAAATGTAAGCACAACTTAAAGCGAACCTGTCACCCCCCCCGGGCATCAAAAGCTCTAATAGCCACCTTCTGCAGCACTAAGGCTGCATTCTGAGAAGGTGCCTATAGGCTTTTGATGCCCTTTCTAGTATGAAATATTAAGTTAGGTAAATGCTCACTCTTCAGAAGATCGAAGACCGGGAGGCGGGGTTTCACGCTCCTCCGGCCCGCCCCCTCTTGTCAATCATTGTGCGCGCCTGCTGCTGTCTCCCCTCAGTGTTGAAAATGAACGCGCGTCTCCGTTCTCATGCACGGAGCCGCGCATGCGCTGTGCGCCCGGTGTCGACTTCCTGGACACCGGGCGCACAGCGCATGCGCGGCTCTGTGCATGAGAACGGAGACGCGCGTTCATTTTCAACACTGAGGGAGAACAGCAGCAGGCGTGCACAATGATTGACAAGACGGGGCGGGCCGGAGGAGCGTGAAACCCCGCCTCCCGGTCTTTAATCTGCAGAAGAGTGAGCATTTACCTAACTTAATATTTCATACTAGAAAGGGCATCAAAAGCCTATAGGCACCTTCTCAGAATGCAGCCTTAGTGCTGCAGAAGGTGGCTATTAGAGCTTTTGATGCCCGGGGGGGGTGACAGGTTCGCTTTAAATAAATGTCAAGTCCAATGGCAAGGATCTGTATCCTCATCAAGAGCGGAGAGCAATTCATTCAACCTTCAGGGCAGTATTAAGCTCTTAGACAAATTGTGCACGTGTGAAGGGTAGCTCAGTTCAGGGACTTGTACAGATGTGAATTCATGTCCTTGTTTTATTTTATATTTTTATAATAGCCGACCATTTTAAATGTTAAAAAATAATGGAAAAGAGGTCTGACATAAGGTATAACTAGGCATAGTGATAATTTACAGCATATCCACTCATGGGGTAATCAGCACCAGCTTTATATGCAGCCTCTAAAAGGTTTAGTGAGTCTGTAGAGAGGCGGGTAGAGGTAACTATGTATGGCTTCTCGCTATATAAGCCGATGTGAGCAATGGCCCCTTTCTCTAATTGAGTGTATTGAACTCCACAAGCCGATCTCTCTGCTGACATTCTCCTGAACAATGTGCGTGTTCCAGGCTGCCTTGTGTCAAAAATGTTAATGTTTTGGCTCTTGAGGGGTGATGCTACATCTGCTGAACAGATGTGGCAAACCTGTGTGTACCATTATAGCAGAAACCTGACAGTAATAGCATTATCCCTTTATTTTAACAAATGCAAGATGTTGAAATGTAAAAAAGTCCTAGGAGAACACTTTATAATAGTCCTCTTGCAGTGTAATTGCACGCTGTAATATCCCTGAACTTTTATGAAGGCTGCAACATATTTGGGCAAATTCTCTAGTAATTCTGATAGCAAATTTCTCTTTGGCTTCATCCCTGATCTTTGTAATTGATTCCAATGATTGCAGCACTAGAGGAAAATGTGGACCATATGGCTTTGAGTACTTTATTATTGTCTTATGGGTCACACAGTGGCACTGGTGTTAAGCTGACACAATTTCGTGAAGTGTTTATCCCATGACCTTTGAGTGAGTCCAATCTGGTCATATAATTGTATATGAAGTTCAGATAATTGACGATGAGGTTCTTCACTTGACTTATTTACCTGCTTTAACCTTTTTTTGTTATTTTATGTATAGTTTTACCAAACAGAATATCATTAAAGGAAAAAAGTATACATCAGCTCACCGTCACATTGAGAAATAATGCTCAGAAAACCCAAGACCGGTATTCTCAGGTGAAAGGAATCAAAAAGGAAATTGTCAAGGGCTCCAGCACCATAGAAAAATTAAAAAATGTAATTACTTGTTGGATTAATCAGTATATTTATAGAATAAAGAAAAAACATGCAAGGAAAAAAGCATTTAATATTGTTACGTGTTTTGAACTGCTAGGAGTACCATATATACTTGCGTATAAGCCGAGTTTTTCAGCCCAAAAATTGGGCTGAAAAGTTACCCCCTCGGCTTATACGCGAGTCACTATACGGGCGCCCCCCCCCCAGAGGTATACAGGCCCCTCATCAGTATACAGGCCCCCCCCATGGTCCGGAAACCTGTAAAGGAAGATGATTATACTTATCGCTGTCCCGCTGCCGTCCCCGCTCTGCTTCGCGATCCTCCATCTGCATCGCGCTCCTCCATCTTCCGGCTTCCTGTCGGCGCCGACAATGACGTCATTCGGCGCAGAACACAGGAAGTCGGAATCCGGTGAATGAAGATGGAGGATCGCGATGCAGATGGAGGATCGCGATGCAGAGCGGGGACGGCAGCCGGACAGCGATAAGTATAATCATCTTCCTTTACAGGTTTCCGGACCATGGGGGGGGCCTGTATACTGATGGGGGGCCTGTATACTGATGGGGGCCTGTATATACCCTGGGGCTGCAGCTGTATGTACCCTGGGGCTGCTGCTGTATATAACCTGGGGCTGCTGCTGTATATACCATGGGGCTGCTGCTGTATATACCATGGGGGGGCCTGTATACTGATGGGGGGCCTGTATACTGATGGGGGCCTGTATATACCCTGGGGCTGCTGCTGTATATATTATGGGGCTGCTGCTGTATATACCATGGGGCTGCTGTTGTATATACCATGGGGGGGGCATGTATACTGATGGGGGGCCTGTATACTGATGGGGGCCTGCATATACCCTGGGGCTGCTGCTGTATATACCATGGGGCTGCTGCTGTATATACCATGGGGCTGCTGCTGTATATACCATGGGGGGGCATGTATACTGATGGGGGGGCCTGTATACTGATGGGGGCCTGTATATACCCTGGGGCTGCTGCTGTATATACCATGGGGCTGCTGCTGTATATACCATGGGGCTGCTGCTGTATATACCATGGGGGGGCATGTATACTGATGGGGGGCCTGTATACTGATGGGGGCCTGTATATACCCTGGGGCTGCTGCTGTATATACCATGGGGCTGCTGCTGTATATACCATGGGGCTGCTGCTGTATATACCATGGGGGGGGCCTGTATACTGATGGGGGGCCTGTATACTGATGGGGGCCTGTATATACCCTCGGGCTGCTGCTGTATATACCATGGGACTGCTGCTGTATATACCCTGGGGCTGCTGCTGTATATACAATGGGGCTGCTGCTGTATATACCCTGGGGCTGCTGCTGTATATACCCTGGGAAGGCTGCTGTAACACTGCTGGGGCCTGTATATACCACTGGGAGGCTGCTGTATACCATACTGCTGGGGGCTGTATACTACCACTGGGGAGGCCTGTATACCATCGGGGGGGCCTGTATACCACACTGCTGGGGGCTGTATACCTGTGCTGGAGTCCACCCTCGGCTTATACACGAGTCAATAGTTTTTCCCAGATTTTGGGGGCAAAAGTAGGGGGGTCGGCTTATACACGGGTCGGCTTATACACGAGTATATACGGTAATTTGTCATATTTCTAAACTTAGTATTTTGTATGACTAAGGACTCCTAGTACTTCGAAACATGCAAGACTATTCTATAAGCTTTTTTACCCTTCATGATTTTAATGTTTTCTACAAATATGTTGTTAATCATAAAAAATTTATAATTTATTTTTTTTCTACAGAGCTGGATCACTTATCAATTTTTCTGTTTTAATTCTAGTCACAGACAGAAGAGGGCTCCTGTGCAATGACAGTATATGGGCCTTTGTTTTCCAATAGATCAGCATAATGCACATTTCCATCTTTTGGGCCCCTGTGAAAATGCACAATCTGTAATAATTGCATGTCAAACTTGGACTCTTATCAATATACAGTATCTATTCATAATTTTCCATCATTATTTTCATTTTTCCTTATTAGGCTCCAGAAAATATTTGAATATCCAGTCATTAATTGAACATTTTGGAGTGACATAAATCTGTATCAGAAGGTTCAATCATTTCTTATTGTGCAACTTATCAAAGTGAAATGTCATCACCAGTCGGTGGGGAATAACGCTATCCAAAGGGTTAACAGTGCTGATCTGATCACTGATCCGATAGGTGCTGTTAGCTACACATGTCAGCTGATCATATCAGCTGACATATGTGGGGATCATGTGAGTTCAGCGCTTATGCTTGCATCAAGGAGAGGGAGACGGCCAAGGGTGTAGAATTACCCCCTTGGTCATAAAGGGGTTAAAAGAAAAAAAAAAGCTTTTTGACATGGTTATCCTTAAACTTTGGTTTAAATCCCACCAAGGCATCCTTCTACATGAGGTATGTTCTGCTCTTGTGTGAGTTTTATCTTGACACTCTGTTTTTTTCCCCACACTTAAAAGACATACTGATAGGGAATATAGCTTGTGAGACTTAATGGTGGCAGTGAAGACATGCTGTAGAAATTAATGGTGCCATATAAGTGACTAAAATAAATCAAATAAATAAACCCTCTTTTATATATTTTCGCTTTGATTGATTCCTTTCTCTTCTTTCCCCAAGCATTTGGAAAAAATGTATTTGTTCTAGTTAAAGAGGTTTTCTCATAATTGATATTTCTCACCTATCGGATAAGTGTCTGATTGTTCAGTCGCGATCCCTGGGATGCACATCAATCATTAGAATGTGAATCCGGTGTTCTATCTACCTCCTTGCTATGGTCATGACTGAGTGGAGAACCGGTTGAGCATGTGTCATTCCCATCCATTCACTGTCCATGGGGCTGATAGAAACAGTCGAGTACACAGCTTGGCAGTTTATATCAGACATCGGGTGTAGCGGCAGGGTGCAGGTTTAGCAGCCTAATGTCCTTCAGTGCTCTCTTGCATTCAGGAGAAAAAATGGAAATTAGGTTCCCATTGTACTGATAAGTTAGGATCCCAGCGGTAGACTAAATGATGATGTGTAAAGCCCATTAAACATCAGGTTATAATCTAATAACAATAATTTTACACATTCCTTACTAAGCCATTTTTCATTATTTGTGAGCTACTTATGTTCAGTTATGTCAAGATTGCATACCGGGAGCCACTACATTTGCGAGTGTATCTGCTACATAATCTCTATAAATGTATTCCTACAAATCAGATTGCCTACGTTACCAGATATACTCACCATTCTGCTAGCAAATTAGTCTATAGAAGTAAATATGTCATTACTATTATTGTATAACAAAACTTTTTCTTTACTTTAAATTAGTAGTGTAAAACTGTCCAAATATTTATTTTCAATTCTTGTACAAAAAGTCGTGTATGATGAAGCAATCAAAGTAAGAAGGTATTATCTGTTACATGCCTTCTGTCTGGAATACAGCCAAACAGCAAAATGTCTTGTTTTAATGACTTTTAAAGCATCCTCTTTAGGGCAGCTCCTTTCTGGGAGAATGTCCAACTCAGATTATAATTACTACTTATAGTTCATAAACACAAACTGTGTTCTTAAACTTAACTACACGGATACTTCTTTTATCTGGATTGGCATAACCTTACAAGTCGTAATGTTCTCTATTAAGGGAATGGTTTGTTAAAAGTGAGTACAAAGCAGGGAATGCATTAAAATAATGAAATCCGGAATTTGCACTCACTTGATAATTTGCCTGCTGCTCTGATAGTCTCTGTCCAAAAATGATGATATTCCAACCAGGCACATGTGACTTCTGCAGCCAATAACTAGCTTTAGTGACTATGGTCTGACCATGTTGAATCCAGTGATCAGGTGGTCAGATTGGCACCGCTTCTGGACAATTCATAAAGATGATCTGGGGAACTACCAGCAGAGTATACGTTATTTCAATTTTAATGTCTTCCCATCTTCGTCATTACTTACCAACCTCATAAAGAAACCTTTAGAATGATACTCAAGGCAAAAATGAAAATTGATCTGTTGGCTTGTGTTGTGGAGTAATACAGTACATATCTTGAACATTAACATAACCAAATTCTCCCATTACAATTATAACCTAATGCACTCTACTTGGCCCAACAGAAACCCATGATTGCTGTAAATTAACTAAGACATATTCATATTAATATTAACCTCTTTTGTATGCAGAATTGTAATTACTACAGTTGATAATTATAGTAACAATTGTGTTATACCATTTCTACTTAGTTGTCATTACTAGCACAATCTGGAAGAAGACAGTAGAGGATCTCCAGCATGAAGGCATTCATGTAAGGCCACATCCACACATCTGTTAGTCACAGATTAAAGGGTATATCCGGTATTAAAAAAAAAAAAAGAGCTACCTACCTGTCTGTTGTGCCCGGCATCATTCCTCGCTGAAGTAGAGTGGTCTAAGACTGCTGCTGCAGCTTCTGCTGTCATTGCATCAACAGAGAAATGGCTTCTTTGCTCTGTTGATGGCTGGGCATCACAGCCAACAACATGGTTATTGACAACCAGCTCCCCAAATAGGTAGTGGGGATTCTGCTGTCAATCAGTATGACGTCGGCTGTCCTGCTCCTTTTACAGAGCAGAGTGGAAAAGAAGCCTTTGTTGAAGAAGCCATTTTATCGCCAACAGGAGCAGTCAGCTAGCAGTGAACAGCACAACAGGCAGGAAGATAGCAACTTTAAGTGCTTTAAGTATTGAGTGTGATTCATGAACTGTCCAAAGCTTCCTGACCCAAACTTGACAACTTTGTAAGTATATATGAGGCTGTCAAGTTTATAACAAATATCTAAAAAATGAGAATGCGCATAGGGTCTTATCCTTAATACAAAACGAATCCCATACAGTGTGAAAACTGCTCACCTGATACGGTTGTGAAGCCCACAACCAGCTTGATCGCTCAAACACAGCAGCCGCAGCAGGACCGCACTTCCACAATCGTGGAGAAAGGAGGTGGGTGTTTAGCTCCGAAACGCGTCGGAAATAAAACTGAAGATCTTTGATTTAAAACACTCCAGTGTTTCTAATAGTTATTGGAGCAGCGGCGTGGACCGAAAGACACTTGGTCCCGGATACAGTTTATAACAAATGCACACGAACCAGGGTAAAGTTGTGGTTTGAATCTGCACTGCTGTGTAAAATGAAGGTCCAGAAACACCGCATAGAATATTGGTGGTTTATTTGTATGCATTTTAAAGTGGTTCCACTCAATCTTTAGGCTACCCCCGATCGGTGGGTATCCTGTAGAAGTAGTGAAGAGGACCACCATTAAACGAGAAGAAATAAACCACCAATATTCTATATAGTGTTTCTGGACCTTCATGTTTACACAGAAGCGCAGATTCAAACAAAAACTTTATCCGGGTTCCTGTGCATTCGTTATGCCTTAAGGCACGGTGATTCTGCAGCAGTTGAGTTAAGCCTTTTCCACTGGGTGGGTGTGCATCAAACATCCCAACAAGGTGATCTTACAAGCTCTATTCATTGGTTCATTGGTTTAATTATTTTTTGGGTAAGACCCTGTCGTGCTTTTTTATCCACAGCTATTAGGTTGTCAGCTTTAGCTCAGGAACCCTGTGGACCATACTCATATCCTGACCCACAGATGTGTGAATGTAGTCTAAGATCAAATTGTCTCTTCGGGGAGGAAGCAGATGAAATCTAGTGCCACATATTATAAGTAGCAGGGGCGGACCGTCACCCCCCGGGGCCCTGGTGCAGGAGAGGAACGGGGGGGGCGGGGCTACTGGCCGTTGGTGCGGCCCGGGGTGGAGGGGTGCCGCTGGCCGTCTGCGCGGCCCGGAAAGGGGGGGGTGGGTGCCGCTGGGAGCCGCAGGGAGACGCAGGCGCGATGCTCTCCTACCTGGGAGCCGCGCCGGATGTTTGCTAGGGGCTGGAGGAGCAGAGGAGAGGAGGGGCGGGATCAGGCAGGGGAAGCAGAGAGCCCTTGCCTAACCCTCCTCTCCTTTGACGGCATCTTGTGGGGGTCGGCTGGGTGCCCCCCTCCAGGCTTGAAGGGGCCCTCAGCCGGTCGGGGCCCTGGTGCAGCTGCACCAGCTGCACCAGTGTAGTTCCGCCCCTGAAATGTAGCAGGTCTAAGTAAAGCATTTTTGGAAATGCTCTGGTACATAAAGCTGACTTTTTCCTCTGGGTTATGCTTTAAGTAAAACTCCTTAATGAATTAATGGAAACTTGAAATATTGAAAATAGTATCTGAATTGAAGGAGGAGACAATCAGATTAAGATATATATATATATATATTTTTATATATATATATATATTTTTTTTTTTTTTTTTTCTTTCCTTTTCTTTCTTTTTTTTTTTTTTTTGTGGAAGAGTTCAGTAAAATTGCATTTTATTGATTGAGATTTCTGGTGTTTGTAGACATGAGTCTCCAGAGGGCAGTCCTATTCAGTGATTGATAGTCTTCACTGTATTACAATGCATGCAGAGATAGCTGTCAATCCACTGAGCAAAACGGCCCACCTGTCTCATGTATAAAACCAGGGATTTCAATGATTAAAGTACAGGTTATACTAAATCTTTTATGACAAAACTATGTATTATTTGGCTCATCTTCTCCATCTCTCTATAGATTGGGCTGCATGTTCAACATGACAAGTTCCCTTCAGAGCTAAATTGTTTCCATAACAGAAGATTACCAGAATCCTGAAAAAGACACAGTCCTTGTTTGACAATATTGAGTTTTAAGCTTTGAGTTTGTAGGTTTGAGAAGTCTTGAGTCAGATGCATTCATTTCTTTCCATACTATCATTCTTCAAATGTATCTGTATGATCTCTGTAATACAGAAACACTTTAGATATCTTCAAAATGGTAAAGTTCTTGCTGCAATGTGCAATGATTACACAACTGTAGATGAAAGTTTGTTGGCTGTGCATTGCACTGTCTTATTGATAATGCCAGATTGATAGTACAGCGTGAGCACATTCCTGCTTCTCCGTAGGTCCTGTCTTATTCAGGCCACGGTGAGCTTCACCAAGTTTTCACCAAGCTTTCTTCTGTGTTATTGATGGCAAGAATTGTGGAGTCTGCACCACTGTTTTCTGTAAAAAAAAATACTGGAATACTGGGTTGAGGATTTGCATGCATCTTTTTGGATCCGTTGGAGAATGGATCCATCACACTGGTCAGGGCTCCATTATAAGCAGACGTCATGACTCATGTGAACAGAGTCTTAGTATTAACCAGAAAAAAAAATAAATGCATTTATCAAAAAAGCATTTTTACCTTGGCACCAGCCAAAACGAAGTGCATTACTGAACAAACAGGGCATACTGGAAAGCTGTACATCTCTCTGTTGAAGCAATGGAAATGCTAAATCAGACCCAGCTGTGCGAAATTTATAGGTAAAGCAGAACTAGGTTGCGCTGAAATAAATCTAGTGACTCCGTTAATCTCTATCCCGCCTTGATAAATGATCCCCAGGGATGTTAGCGTTTCAGTGAAAAGCTCTCTGACTCAGCAACTTTCACATAAGTTCAATTGTAATAAGGTTGTTGATTTTTAAGTAAATTAGCAACCTCAGATTTTACCAATCTCCAACATCCACTGCTGCAGAATACTAGAAATTCATTGCTCTCAAAAGAAGCTCTTATACAAATTAAAAAACTTGACTTGGTTCTTCTTAACGCAAAACCGACATTCAAGACAAAAAATATTGGCCTATTCTTAAGAGCAGCCATCAGTATCAGATCAGTGGGGCTGTGCCTGAAGAAAACCCTGCCTATAAGATAAGAGGATTGGCAGACATATAATTGTTTTTTTTTTCTTGAGGAAGGAGTTTCTTCAACTCTAAAACACATCTAAGGGCCCTTTCACATCAGCGTTTTTTTTAAATCGCGGTAGATGTGGTGAAAAAACCGCATCTGCCGCGATTACCGCATGCCGGCTGCACTTGCGGCACGGTTGCGGTAAATGCCATACAAGGTATAGGCGGACTTGCGGCAGGTGCGGCAAGTGCGGTTTTGGCACTTGCGGCAGGTGCGGCCGCGAAAAAAAACGCGGCTGACAGCATTTTTTTTCGCGGCCACACCTGCCGCAAGTACCAAAACCGCACTTGCCGCACCTGCCGCAAGCCCGCCTATACATTGTATGGGGCTTGCCGCAACCGTTCCGCAAGTGCAGCCGGTATGCGGTAATCGTGGCAGATGCGGTTTTTTCACCGCATATGCCGCGATTTCAAATAAACGCTAGTGTGAAAGCACCCTAATATATAAAACTGAATGTGTGTATGTGTGTGTGTTTTCCGGGATTGGCATCTACACCGTCGCAACTACAGCCACAACATTTTGCACAGTCACACATCTGGACCTCGAGAGCGTCATAGGCTATGTTGAGAGGCGAAATTTTAACCCTGCATGTTCCAATTCACCAAACAATTTTGCCCCTATCTATATAATGGGGAAAAAGTGACAGTTACCAGTTGACAGTCATGAATGATAGGGGCTTAATGACATCGCCAAAGACTATATATCAGCATATAGTCACTAAGGTGGGGCCCTGACATGGAATATTCACCACGCACGGGGACATGTATACACACCACACGCACACAAAGAGTAACAGCAAGTGTATAGTCGCTAAGGTGCAGCCCCAACATTGGATACACACCACGCACCCAAACATACACACACACCACAAAGCGACACACACAACACAGAGACACAAACACACATCCCCCACGGGGACACACACACACCCAATGGCAACACATGCACTCACCCCACAGGGACACACACACCACAAAGAGACACACACAACACAGAGACACACACACACCACATAGACGCACCCACAGGGGCACACACACATACACACCCTATAGGGACACATGCAGTCACCCCACAGGGACACACACACGCACCACAAAGAAACACACACACCACACAGACCCCCCCCCCACAGGGACAACGCACACGTACACACCCTGTAGGGACACATGCAGTCACCCCACAGGGACACACACACGCACCACAAAGAGACACACACACACCACACCCCAGGGACACACACACCACACAGACAGACACAGATGTGCACAAATCACCTCAAACGTGTGCTATCTTTAATTTCCAAAAATAAACATCTGATTGAAAACAGCCAATAAGCAACACATGTGCAATATAGGGAATTAAGGCAGATGTCAGTCACATGAGCTGTGTATTATTTGTATGTGTGAGGTAATATTTACTGCCCGGCCGGGGGGAGGGTGTACTGTTGGCTGGAGATTTATCAGGCTACCTATAGCAACCAATCACAGCTCAGCTTCTGTTTTCCTACAGGTCATTAATATGACATATTCAAATTCTATTTTGTTATAGCTAACATCAGTTATTTATTAACCCGGGCGTAGCCGGGTAGTACAGCTAGTAGATTAATAAAACTGCTCTTTTTCTTCATCACCATTTCCACTGGATATCCTTTTTGACGAGCAGCACAGCAGATTTGTACGCATACACTTCGAAAGTCAGCTAAATGCACTATTATTGGTGGCGTCAAATAACTAGACGTTAATCTTAATAAATTAGAATGTCATCAAAAGATAATTTATTTCAGTAATTTAATACATAAAGTGAAACATATTATTATTATCAATCATTTATACAGCACCATTAATTCCATGGTGATGTACATGAGAAGGGATTACATACAAAATTCTAGATATAGTTTACAGTAAACAAATTAACAATGACAGACTGGTACAGAGGGAAGAGAGGACCCTGCCTTTGCGGGTTTACAATATTATATAGAGTCATTACAAACATTCTATCTATTTTAAGTGTTTTTTTCTGTAAATGTTGATGATTATGGCTTACCGCCAAAGATAACCCAAAACTCATTATCTCAGAAAATTAAAATACCGTGTTTCCCCGATTATAAGTCCCCCCCGATTATAAGGCCGCCTAGGGGGGACGGGAGGGCCGGCTAATATAAGTCCTCCCCCCCGAAAATAAGACCGTCTGGGGGGGAGCGGAGGGCCATCCAATATAAGGCCTTACCTTTGCCCCCGCTGTCCGGTGCCATCCTGTGTGGTGTCCCCGGTGCTCCTCCGCTGTCCTCTGTGATGCCCCGGTCTGCGGTGTGGTGCGGTCCGGTCCGTTTCCTTGCTGATCAGTGCTGCCCCGGGCCACTTCCTGCCTTATCCAGAATCCCCGCCCAGGTCAGGCCCTGCGCCAATGAGAGCGCAGGACCCGTGATGTCACCCGGGCGTCGCTGGGCTGTGATTGGCTCAGGACCCGTGATGTCACATGGGCGCCGCTGGGCTGTGATTGGCTCACGGGTCCTGAGCCAATCACAGCCCAGCGACGCCCATGTGACATCTTGGGTCCTGGGCCAATCACAGCCCAGCGACGCCCAGGTGACATCACGGGTCCTGCGCTCTCATTGGCGCAGGGCCTGACTTGGGCGGGGATTCTGGGTAAAGCAGGAAGTGGCCCGAGGCAGCACCGATCAGCAAGGAAACGGACCGGACCGCACCACACCGCAGACCGGGGCATCATAGAGGAGGCCGGAGGAGCACCGGGGACACCACACAGGATGGCACCGGACAGCGGGGGACAAAGGTAGGAAGCAATTTGTGTGTGTGTGTGTGTGTGTGTGTATGTATGTATGTATGTGTGTGTGTGTGTATGGGTGTGTGTGATGAGAGGCTGCAGTGTGGATGCGAGGCTGGGGCTGCCAATATAAGTCCCCCCCCGAAAATAAGACCGGGGGCCACTTTTGGCCCCCCAAAAAATATAAGACACGGTCTTATTTTCGGGGAAACACGGTATTATATAAGACCAACTCAAAAAAATGATTTTTAACTCAGAAAAGTTGGCTTAATATATAGTATGTACAGTAAATGCACTCAATACATGGTTGGGGCTCCTTTTGCATGAATTACTGCATCCATGCGGTGTGGCATGGAGGCAATCAGCCTGTGGCACTGCTGAGGTGTTATGGAAGCCCAGGTTGCTTTGATAGCAGCCTTCAGCTAATCTACATTGTTAGGTGTGATGTCTTTTATCGTCCTCTTGACAATACCAATAGGTCAGGCGAGTTTGCTGGCCAATTAAGAACAATGGTACTGTGGTTATTAAATCAGGTTTTGGTACTTTTGGCAGTGTGGACTGGTGCCAAGACCTGCTAAAAAATCAGATTTCCATCTCCAAAAAGCTTGTTGACAGAGGGAAGCTTGAAGTATTTTAAAATTTCCTGGTAGTCGGTAGTGATGACTTTGGTCTTGATAAAACACAGTAGACCTACACCAGTAGATGACAAGGCTCCCCAAATCATTACTGATTGTGGAATCTTCATACTAGACTTCAATCAGCTTGGATTGTATGCCTCTCCACACTCTGGGACCTTGATTCGCAATGACCCTTTGTTGCTTACCCTCCTTGTGGAGTGTGTCATTGACTGCCTTCTGGACATCTGTCAAGTCAGTAGTCTTCCTCATGATTGTGTAGCCTACCGAACCAGACTAAAGGACGATTTTAAATGCTTAGTAAGCCTGTACAGGTGTTTTGTGTTAATTATTCAAATTTTCTGAGATAATGACTTTTGAGTTTTCATTGGCTGTAAGCCATAATCATCAACATTAACATAAATAAACACTTGAAATAGATCACTCTCTTTGTAAGCACTCTCTATATAATATATGTATTTCACTTTCTGTATTGAATTACTGAAATAAATTATCTATTTAATGATATTCGAATCTATGGAGATGCACTTGTATGGGTACGATCACACCTGGCCATATCGGCGGCGTTTTAATAGGCGATGCATGGGCATGGCCTATCGCCACCGACATCGCCGGTGCGTCACCTAATGTAAAGAGACGATGTCTGCGCTAACAATCGCCTTAGAGTGGTCGCCTGGTTTCTCAGCACAGCTCTGAAACCAGGCGAGCACTCTGGGGTGATGTGTACACATCGCCCCATGTAACATGCCGATCGGTGATGTTACAGGCGATAGGAGCCATAGGCTCCCATGTTACAGCATTGCCGCTGGGGTTTGTAGACACCCCAGCGGTGATGCCGCCTGTAACATCGCCGGTGCATCGCCGGAGGTATCGCCGAGTGTAAACACGCGACGGCAACGCTGTCGGGGCGCCAAAAATGTGCGCGCTCTCGTGTGTCGCCGCCGATATCTCCAGCGAGGTGTACTCGTGTGATTGTACCCTTTATGTTATCATTTTTAAATTAGCTGCTTTAAATCTGATCAACTATTAGTTTGTCTTCAAGTTCTATATGGCTTCTATTTCATCAATCTCTGGGAAGCGAAAGTGTCAACTGATACGGCAAGACTCCCTGTTGACATTATTAAAAACTGGTCACAGCAACTAAACAGAAAAATTCCAATGTAAGTACAACAAACACAAACTTTTGTTACTCTTTTAATTGATTTACAAATTCAGTAATAGTCAATCTAATATTTTGGATGAACATTAATATAAAGGGGTTTTCCAATTTGACAAAACATAGATAAATAATATTAAAAGAGTAACAAAATATTTATATCTTTTTATATTATATATTTGATCATCCTTATAGCTGTGAGCAGCCTAGTGGGGGATCAGATCCTGAGTCTACTACCTATTTCTCAAAAACATTTCCAAGAAGTGCACAGTTCAGATGAGTGTAAGAACACAAACAGATCATGCCAGAGATTCAGTAGAAAACATAGATGTATTCTTTGTAGAAAATCTGTACCTTGCTTTGTGTAATCAAAAAGGGTCTCAGGACCTAGATCCCTAGCGGTGTGCTTGCAATTAAAAGGGAAATTAAATATTTTAAAAAAATTCTAAAGCTTTACTAACTTTTTAAATAATAATAATAATCTTATATAGTGCCAACATATTTTCAACATTTTACAATTCAGAGATTTATATGCAAGCAAACAGTCTTAAGAAACAGTTGTGGAAAATACAATAGTTGGGAGAAAAAAAAGACAGACCTTCTCGCAAGAGTTTACAATCTACAATAAGGTGGGGGTGACACAAAGTACAGGGGCTTATTTACAATCATGGTCCAACCATCTTGACAAAGTGTTGAATAGATAAGAGTAGAGTAAGTGGCCACTAGCCAGTTTGTGTAGCGCTTTTGGGTCTGATGGAGCTTGACAGTTATATTCAGGGAAGTAGTGGATAGCCTATGTCTGAATGACTTTGATTAGGGAGAATGATAGGCTTCTCTGAAAAGATGTGTTTTTAGGGAGCGCCTAAAACAATGTAAATTGCCGATAATCCTAATATCTTGGGATAGAGCATTCCAGAGGATTGCGGCAGCTTGGGAGAAGTCTTGGAGCCGGGATTGGGAGGTTCGGTTTAGTGCAGATGTTAGTCTCAAGTCACTCCCAGAGTAAACAGAACAGGTAGGGTGATAGACAGAGATGAGGGTAGAGAGATACGGAGGTGCTGCACTGTGAAGAGCTTTGTTGTTGAGAACAAGCAATTTGAATTGAATCCTATAATGTACCGACTGCCAGTTCAATGACTTCCACAGAGCGGAAGCATCTGATTAACAGTTTGCTAGATAGGTGACCCTGGCTACTGCATTAAGGATGGACTGGAGAGGGGAAAGTCTAGTGAGTGGAAGGCCAATTAATAGAGAGTTGCAATAATCAAGGTGGGAGTGGATCAGGGCCACTGTGAGGTTTTAGTTGTTTCCATCGTGATGAAGGGGGAATTCCAGAGATGTTCTTCAGTTGCAGGCAATGAGTGCGGGTGAGAGATTGTATATAGGAAGTGAATGAAAGATCAGCATCAAACGTAACACCCAGACAGCGAGCCTGCTGCCTAGGTGTTATCATGGTGCCGCACACCAAGAGGGAGATGTCAGATTGAGGGAGGTTAATGGAGGGCGGGATTATAAGAAGTTCAGTTTTGGAAAGGTTGAGTTTCAGGTAGAGAGTGGCCATGATATTAATAGTAACTTCTGTATTTTACTAATGTTACTTCTAATAGGCAATTGTTCTCATTGCTTGCTAGCTGCTCTATTCTGTGTCCTGGTACCCATACTTTTGGTCCTCTGACCCATCTGACCAAGAAAGGACATGTCATCACGTGACTTATGTTATTAGCTAAGCCAGCCCCCATCTGTGTTTTTACATTAAACTATATATGTCATGGAAAAAAATCATAAATCCATGAGATATAACTCTGTTGCACCATTCCCCTAACACTGAGACATAGGATCAGTTACAAATGGTGAAGCGAGAAAAATTAAGTTGAGAGACTTAATTAGGACCCCTGGTGTCCACATATGGTTACAGCTTTTAAGAGAGGCAGCCAACCTTTTTTTTGCTTGCAGAAAGGCAGAGAATTGCTTTTCCTGCTACATTAGTGTACTAGGATTACGGGATTTTGTCAGACATTCAGACACCAGTGAATAATTATACATATTAGGGTGTGCATAGGTCCTATAGTTATGAGAGGTACATCTTTGACCTGCGATCATGAGACCATGAACATTAATATTATTTCATACCTGTGCGACATCCCTATAAGTAGAAGTAAATTCTAGCAGACAGTCAACGTTTTAAATGTGTATATTTATTTGCAAAAATGATATGATTGTAACCACTTAGCTACTTTTTATATGTTGACACATAGATAAAATGTGAGAACTTCTGTTCTGTGAAACTACAAGTTTAGTAATCATTGTATTACTGGTCAGTAAATTAAAAGCAGGCCTCTTTTTCTATTTCTTCCTCAGAAATGTGTTCTTTGCTCAATGCACCTTGTACATTCCTTCTGTGCTCTGGCACCATTGGCTGTGTTATATAAAAGAATTATTCGAGCAATGTTCTGGCATTCCTACGGAAACAGGAAAACAGCTTGTTTTTCTTATCTATGAACGACACATAAAATTGGCCTAACTAACCGAATTGATATGTTAGGAACTGCTCTAAATCAGTTGTACCATGCACAGGCTGTCAGTAAATCCGTCTCTCAGATTAGACTCCAGAGTATCATGTGCAAACAAATATATCTTGTATGTTTTTGATTTGTGCTGTGCTTTGAAAACTGTTGCATTATTGAGTATAACAGTTCATTTATCCTGCCACATGTTGCCATCCCAAACACATTTTTTACTCCTATATACTGTACGTTTGACTGGTTAACATATTGATACCTGCCATATCATTTCCTTGAAGGAGAAGTAAATAAATTGGCATGCTGTTTTCCTATTGAGCATTGCCAATAAGTCTCCATACATGGCTAGTCTTCATGTGTTTCAGCCCCTCTCCAAAGCTGTATAAAGGTGCTTCTTTCAGCCAGTTTAACCCCATAGTTCATTGAAGAAGAGCTCGTACCTGAAACAACTGTCTGTACTTGAGTGGCTTGGCTAATATCACTACTTATCTTGTAAAGCTTCTTAAAGTCAAGCACTGGTGTTAGCTAGCACTCACTACTGAGATAGTTTTAATTTTTCCTAAAATAGAGCTGATTTGCATACTTTTTTCCTATGGAGCATTGCCAATACATCTCTCTACACAGCTGATCTCCTTAAGGAGAGCCAGACTCTCCCCCCCTTACAAATTTCCATTACCACAAAGAAAAATGTGCGGTCATTATATGTATGTCACCTGATCTGGATTAGTCTTAGAAGCATTTGGCGACAATGATATTATGTCTATGCAGCAGACCAACCATATAGACACAGTAATATTATTTAGATCTATTCTGACTGTCCCATGCCTATAGTGTACATGCTGGCTGATTACAGTAGCCCTCCATTACAGAGGACTCGTTATAATGTTTTCAGCATACAATGATCAACACTCAGCCATTACAATTTAAAAGCATATTCAACTTTTAATGCCATTTTAACTATTTAGGTTAATTAACATTGAGCAAAACGATTTGCACTGCCCTAAACTGGCATCTAGTCTGGTTCTTCGAGGCAGCCAGGCCAGGGCTGTCTTCACTTCTGCAGCTGACAACCTTAGGGTGTTTTCACATTGCGATTTTTGTGGATTCATGGCAGTCCGTTGTAAAATCCCTTATACTCCTTGCCCTCTTGGCTACTGGAAGCCACCCTCGGGATAAAACCTCTCTCAGTGTTGGGTCTTGATATAAAATGGGGATGGTTCATCTCATACTTCCCACAATATCATTGTAGTCTAAGCTATATGGGGTTGAAAATGTTGGTAAACTCGATTTGCTATTCTTCCCTTTAACCTTTTTGTCTAATAGGCTATCCCCTGGTTCTCACCCTATCTTCGTACTAGCCACCTCCAGAGTTCTATTATCATATCCTCTATTTCTTAGTCTTTCCTTTATAATGATTTCCTCATTCTTGTACTCCAAATTTACTGAGCAATTCCTCCTTGCTCTTATCAGTTCTCCTAATGGCAAGTTCTGTGTTGTGTGCCTGGGGTGGCAACTGTCTGCCCCTAGAATGGAGTTACCACTAATTGGCTTCCTATGCAGTCAGGTATCCACTTTGCCCATTGTATCATTTCCCATCAGAACCACATCTACATATGGTGCTTCGTTTGTGTGAATTTCAATGGTAAACCTAAGGTTTAGATCGTTGCTGTTGAACCACTTCAAAAGGGCCTGGGGTGAAGAAAAGGGAGACACACTCGATGATCCACCCCAAATTATGACGAGATCGTCAATGTATCTCCTGTACCATATCAGATGGTGCAAGAAGGGGCCATATGGTATATAAACAAATTCCTTTTACCACACTCCCATATACAAGTTGGCTAAAGAAGGTGAAAAACTCGCCCCCATGGGACATCCACATACCTGTATATAGAATTGGCCGTCAAACTTGAAAAAATTGCTCTTCAGCAAAAACTCTACAGACTTTAACAGAAATTTCTTAGTGACTTCAGAAAACCCATATGTTTCTTTCAAAATTAAATGAAGTGCCTGTAGAGCCTTGCTGTGTGGTATGCTTGAGTATAATGCGGCCATGTCATAAGTTATCTAAGTATAGTCAGATTTCCAAGACATTTTCATAACACTTTGTAACAAATGCTTTGAGTCCTTAATATGGCCCATCATGTCCTCCACCAAGACCTGGAGCCTGATATCCACCCACCCTGACAACTTTTTGTTCACGGAATCAATCCCTGCCACAATCGGCCGCATGGGTGGGGGAAAGCGGTCCTTATGGGTCTTGGGGAGAGCATAAAAAATGGAACATACCAGGTTATCCACATCCAGATAATCCCTTGTTTTCTGATCCAGGACCTGCAAAGCCATTCCCTAGGCTAAAAGCCGGGTTAATCCATCCTTAATTTTTTTCGTAGGGTCCCCGGACAAGGGGTGGTAGGTGTTGCTATCAGACAGCATGGACTCAACCTCCCATTTATACAAGAGACAATCCATGATTACCACCGACCCCCCCCCCACCTTGTCCGAGGCCCTCACAATGATATTACTGTTATCCCTTAGTTCTTTCATGGCATTTATCTGTGTGGGAGTAAGGTTTGGTACATGTGACCTATCTTTATTTAACACCCTCTTTACCTTTCGTTCCATAATAGACTGGAAATTATCCATAATGGGAACTCTAGAGGAAATGGGATAATAGGAAGAGTTAGTATACCTGAAATCAAAATCCGCTGAATTCTCACATGTATTTATAACACCAGATGTTCCTAAATCCTGTAGGGTTTTCAATGCTATTTGTTCCTTTAATGTACAGTGCAAGGGAATATATTCAATATCATTAGCCTTCTTACCAACCTCATGAGATTCTTCCAAAGTCCTACTCTGATTAGGTTGAAAAAAATGTTTCTTGATAGTCAAAGTCCGCATGAACCTGCTTATATCTTTAATGGTTTGATTGATACCCGAAGGGATTTCCCTTGTAAAGTCATATTGGAAAAGGTTTGGCTTTTTGCATAAGATTCATTTGAAGTGTTCTTGGATCCCGTGATCATATGCCAGTTAAAGTTTTCTTTATCATTTTTTATTATTATTTTGTTAGGGGGCAGATTGTCATTTATTCCCCTTGAGAAGTAATATGGGATAGATGTGTTTTCTTCTACAAAAACTAGTTAGGATTCTTTTTGATCCCGAGATTATTTGGTAGCGTAATTCCTTATGTGTATTCTAGGAGGTGGATTGTCATTACCACAGTCTGCATGGTGGTTTTCTATATTGAGGGTTGAAATTCTCTGGCCGTGAACCTATATGTTGTAAAGAAATGGTTATTTTACGCAACGTTTTTTTCTGAGACTGGTGGAGTCTCATTGCTTTTTTTTTCCTCTTTTAGGATTTTGTAGGCATGGAGACTATATTGAAATATCTGAGAGATACGAGTACATATAGATTCTATAACAACAGTATATATATACTGTATATATAAAAGGAAGTTGATCTTCACATTTGTGGGGGAATTTAGTAATCAGAGTGATAAAACATACATACTAGTAGGTATGAAGGATAAGAACTACCAGATATAAATAAAACTTTCAATTGGAAAAAATCACTGGGCTATTTTTATACAGTGGGTTTTACTAACAGTATGGGCATGCGGATTAAGTGTTTGTGTTAGAATTACGGGATCCCTTGTAACTTCTCTCTTTTTTTTGTAGAGGAGGAGTATTTATACATCAGATGAATATGGGATATCGAAAATTTCCCTTGCCATGCAGGTTACAAGGATTATAAAGCATATATGAGGGAGGAGAGGGAATGAGAAATAGCTATAATATGTAGTGGAACATATATAATTGTATTATTTGCATTTTAATATATATAGAAATGTGGTCCACTCCACCAATTATTCTGCACATGACATCATATTATGACACTTTAAATATTAATTAGTTCATTGATATGTTAGACTGAACTAACTCTAATCACCTCAATCATATACGCTCCTGGATCCCTGGGCTCCTGAAGGTGGCCGTTCTCCACCATGTACAGTACAGACCAAACGTTTGGACACACTTTCTCATTCAAAGATTTTTCTGTATTTTCATGACTATGAAAATTGTAGACTCACACTGAAGGCATCAAAACTCTGAATTAACACACGTGGAATTATATACTTAACAAAAAAGTGTGAAACAACTGAAAATATGTCTTATATTCTAGGTTCTTCAAAGTAGCCACCTTTTGCTTTGATTACTGCTTTGCACACTCTTGGCATTCTCTTGATGAGCGTCAAAGCAGCAAAGCACCCCCACACCATCACAGCTCCTCCTCCATGCTATTTTATTTTGTGTTATACCTTTGCAACAGAAATTTATGGGTCACAGTAAAAAGATGACATTAATATACACCAGAAATATCAGGATCAAGATCTGCTCAAAATCCCTTGCAAATCTTTGGACAGGTAGTGAGAAGGGAGAGAGAGATCTCCCAGAACACTGTACTAAGGCTGCCTTCAGATTTGCAGATGCCTCCGCAGCGTTTTGCGGTGGCATCTGCAAGCATCTGCATGCAGATGGCAGCCCCTATGTTTATAATGGAGCGCACGGCGGTCTGCAGATGCTTGCAGACCGCCGTGCGCTCCCATTGCCCGCCATATGTGATCTGTGCGCAGGCGTACGCCTGCGCACAAATCACACACTCCCGCCCGCACCAGGGACGCAACATGTACCGTATATACTCGCGTATAAGCCGACCCGTGTATAAGCCGACCCCCCTACTTTTGTCCTCAAAACCTGGAAAAACCTATTGACTCGTGTATAAGTCGAGTCCCGAGTACAGAATACAGGGCTCGGATTGTAAACTCGCTTAGAATCACTCAGACTAGCTCAGACTCGCTCGGAATCGCTAAGACCCGCTCGAAATAGCTCAGACTCGCTACTGACAGCAGGTGTCACTGGTGGCACGGATGACAGGGTGGAGGCCACGCGCAGACGATCCCAGCGTTTGGCCCATCAGCACTTTATCCTTGCTCCAGCAGAAGCTGAGATTGTGGAGGTTGCTGTGTTCTGCTGTCAGATAAGTGTTTCCTTTTCCCAAATGTCTGTCTTCCCTGGTGTTTGTCTTTAGTTGATAGTGGAGGGGTCTAGTGAACCTCTCCATCTGATCCTTAGATAGGATAGATCTAGGATCAGAGAGGGACGAGGTTCGTGGTCGGCGACAGTTGAGGAGACTGTATAGGGACGTTAGGGCAGACAGGGTCAGCTCTAGGAAGTCTAGGGGTCACCGTCTCCTTCTTGTGCCCTTAGCATTAGGGACTCCTGATTCCCCCCCCCCCCGTCGTTATCCTACGCTGGGTGTCTTCCCCACTCCCAGCGTGACATTATCACCTGCCATAACTGTAAGTGAAGGAAGGGGAGGATTTGATTTTCCTTCCTTTCCTTATGGATCCTGTGTCTGCTTTGGCCCAGCAGCTGCAGACCTTGTCTTTGGAGGTTGCGGACCTTCGGTCGGCTCTACTGGGACCACAACCACAAAATGGTGTCTTGGGGAATCAAGCAGTGGGTCCGGCCAGACCGGAACCTAAGGTTGCCCTCCCTGACAGGTTTTCAGGAGGCAGAGACAAATTTACTGTGTTCAAAGAGGCCTGTAAATTATACTTTAGGCTTAAGCCGTATTCCACTGGTGATGAGCAGCAGCGGGTAGGAATTATTATATCATTGCTGCAGGGGGATCCCCAATCCTGGGCTTTCTCTCTGCCACAGGACTCTACTTGCCTCCAGTCTGTGGATGGATTTTTTGATGCCTTAGGCCTCATATATGATGACCCTGACCGTGTCTCTTTGGCTGAATCCAAATTGCGCCATCTCCACCAGGGGACTCGGTCGGCGGAATCATATTGTTCTGAGTTCCGCAGGTGGGCTATGGACACAAAGTGGAACGATCCGGCTCTCAGGAGTCATTTTTGCCAGGGTCTTTCAGAAAGACTGAAGGATGCCCTGGCAGTGTATGAGACCCCCCCGTCCCTGGAGGCAGCTATGTCGTTGGCTATTCGCATGGATAGACGCCTCCAGGAGCGGAGGGGTAGACCTCCTGCAACTGGGAGCCCTTCTCATGGTGGTTCCTTGTTGCCGGGTGGTCACTCGGAGGGCGAGTCATTTCTCCCAAGGGGGGAGGAACCTATGCAGCTTGGAGGAGCGGCGGCCTCGAGGCTCTCCTCCGGTGCCTCCCGGGGCAGGGGGAAGGGGGTCTGTTTTTTCTGTGGGAAAGGAGACCATTTTATCGGGGCCTGTCCCTACGCTCCTAAACGGACTAGGGTGCCGGGACCTCATGTGACTATGGGGGGGGTGGAGGTGGTCGAGCGGGAGGTGTGTGTATCCTCCGTTTGTACTTCCCATTTTCTCCTGAGTGCAGAGGTGGCGCTAGAGAGCAAAACGGAAGGCATTTCTGTGTTTGTGGATAGTGGTGCGGGGATCTGCATGGTGGATGCTTGTTTTGTACACGCTCATGGGCTTAACCGCTGTTTATTGTCTCGCCCCATCCGTATCTATGCCATCGACTCAGCCCCTCTTGCTCAGGGTAGTCTCACACATATCGTACATAACATTAAGTTAACGGTTGGATCCCAACATCAGGAGACGTTATCTTGCTATGTCTTAGACGGTCTCCCCGCTCCCATTGTCCTGGGCTTGCCATGGTTGATTAAACATAATCCCGTAGTGGATTGGCAGTCCAGGGACATTGTGGAATGGAGTGATTTTTGTTCAGAGAATTGTTTGGCTACATCCCTTTCGGTGGTATCTGCTGAATCTCTGCCCCCATTCCTATCGGAGTATGAGGATGTGTTCTCAGAGAAGGGGTGCCGAGACTTGCCCCCTCATCGGGCATATGATTGCCCTATCAACCTCGTTCCCGGAGCTAAACTGCCCAAAGCTAGGATGTTTACTATATCTGGTCCCGAAAGACAAGCAATGAAGGATTTCATTTCTGAAAGTCTGGAGACGGGACACATTAGGCCTTCCACGTCGCCGGTTGCGGCTGGTTTCTTTTTTGTGAAAAAAAAAGATGGGGGCCTCCGTCCTTGTTTGGATTTTCGGGAATTGAATCGGATTACTGTCCGTGATCCATACCCCCTCCCTCTGATCCCTGATTTATTTAGTCAGGTTGTGGGTGCCAAATGGTTCTCCAAGTTGGATTTGAGGGGGGCCTACAACCTGATTAGGGTCAGAGAGGGGGATGAATGGAAAACTGCGTTTAATACCCCGGACGGCCATTTTGAAAGTCTCGTAATGCCGTTCGGGCTCACTAACGCCCCGGCGGTTTTCCAACATTTTGTCAATGATATTTTCCATCATTTGGTGGGTGGATTTGTAGTTGTTTACTTGGACGATATCTTGATCTATTCTCCCGATATGGAGACGCATCAGTCCCATGTCAAACAGGTGTTGCAGGTCTTACGGGACAACAAACTGTATGCTAAACTCGAGAAATGTGTTTTCGCCGTTCAGGAGGTTCGTTTTTTGGGGTACCTCTTGTCGCCTTTGGGTTTCCGGATGGATCCGGAAAAGGTCCGGGCGGTGCTGGATTGGGAACAGCCGGACAATCTACGGGCATTGCAACGCTTTTTGGGGTTTACCAATTTTTACCGTAAATTTATTAAGAACTATTCGGTACTGGTGACGCCTCTTACGGACATGACTAGGAGGGGGACGGATTTTTCTGAGTGGTCTGATTCTGCTCGCCAGGCTTTTTCCTCCCTGAAGCGTTGTTTTGCTTCCGCGCCTGTTCTTTGTCAGCCCGATCTTTCTCAGCCCTTCATTGTGGAAGTGGATGCGTCTGAGGTGGGGGTGGGGGCTGTGTTGTCGCAGGGCCCTTCGCCTGGGAGATGGGTGCCCTGTGCGTTCTTCTCCAAGAAGTTGTCTTCGGCCGAGAGGAATTATGATGTGGGTAATAGGGAGCTGTTGGCTATTAAGTTGGCTTTTGAGGAATGGCGGCACTGGCTGGAGGGGGCTGTCCATCCCGTCACGGTTATTACCGACCATAAGAACCTGTCTTACCTTGAGTCCGCCAGGCGTCTCAATCCCCGGCAGGCCAGGTGGTCTTTGTTTTTCACGAGATTTAATTTTACCGTCACCTACCGTCCGGGGGTTCAGAATGTGAAGGCGGATGCATTGTCGCGTAGTTTTCCGGGTGGTAGTACTCATGAGAGTCCCGTCCCCATCTTGCAGGAGGGGGTGGTTGTTTCTGCTCTTTGCCCTGATCTGGAGGGGGAGGTGTTGAAGGTTCAGGGGGGCGCCCCTGCCTCCTGCCCTTCTGGGAGGCTTTTTGTGCCGTTCTCTTTGCGCCTCAGGGTGCTGTCAGAGCATCACGACTCTGTACTGGCGGGGCATCCGGGTGGTAGGGCCACTTTCGATCTCTTGTCTCGTCGCTTTTGGTGGCCGGGGTTGAGGAAGGACGTAGCGGAATTCGTATCCGCCTGTGGGGTGTGTGCACGTGCTAAGGTTCCGCATACCCGTCCGTCTGGGTCTCTCGTGCCATTGTCTATTCCTGAGAGGCCATGGACACATTTGTCCATGGATTTTATCACCGATCTTCCGGCGTCTGCGGGCAAGACGGTGGTACTGGTAGTAGTAGATAGATTCAGTAAGATGGTTCGCTTTGTGGCACTGCCCGCACTTCCTAATGCTCGGACTCTGGCACAGGTGTTCGTAAGTGAGATTGTGAAACTTCATGGGGTTCCCTCCGATGTGGTTTCTGATCGCGGTACTCAGTTCGTCTCCAAATTTTGGAAGGCTTTTTGTACACGTTTGGGGATAACGTTGTCCTTTTCTTCTGCTTTTCATCCTCAGTCTAATGGTCAAACCGAACGTGTGAATCAGAATTTGGAGACTTACCTGAGGTGTTTTGTCTCTGACCATCAGGAGACTTGGGCAAATTATTTGCCCTTGGCCGAATTCGCCCTTAATAATCGTCTTCAGGAGTCCACTGGCAAGTCACCGTTCTTCGGTGCATATGGGTTTCATCCTCAGTTTGGTACTTTTAGCGGTACGAGTCCTTCCGGAGTTCCGGAGGAGGACCGTTTTACCTCGTCCCTCTCCTCGGTTTGGCGGGGTGTACAGCGTAGCTTGAAGCTCTTAGGTGACAGGTACAAACGTATGGCTGACAGGAAGCGTGCGCCAGGTCCGGACCTATGTGTGAGTGACTACGTGTGGTTGTCTACCAAGAATGTGAAGTTGAAGGTGCCCTCTTGGAAGTTGGGGCCCAGGTTTATTGGCCCCTATAGGATAACCGCCGTTATCAATCCCGTGGCGTTTCGTCTTGCGTTGCCTCCTGCTCTTAAGATTCACGATGTATTTCACAGGTCGCTCCTCAAGCCGTATGTGCCGTCGTCTAACCCATCTCCTTTGCCTCCTGAGCCCATCTGTGTGGCGGGGAATCTGGAATTCGAGATCTCGAGGGTGGTTGATTCTCGCTTGTTGCGCCGTTCTCTTCAGTATTTGGTGCACTGGAGGGGGTACGGTCCTGAGGAGCGGATGTGGGTGCCGGCGTCGGAGGTGTCCGCCGCAAGGCTGGTCCGCGCTTTTCACCGTTCCCATCCGGATAAGCCTGGTCCTGAGTGTCCGGGGGCCACTCGTAGGAGGGGGGGTACTGTCACGGGTGGCACGGATGACAGGGTGGAGGCCACGCGCAGACGATCCCAGCGTTTGGCCCATCAGCCATAATGGTGGAGGATGGTCCGTCTCTTTCAGGGGCATTTACCTTCTGTGTTGATGGAGAGAAGGTGTGATGAGATCTCTCTATTATGGGGAGACGGCTGTGGAGGTCTGGCGCTCGGTCTGGTTTTATCCACCAATGTTGTAGGTCACTAGGACCCAGCAGACTCCTTCCACCTTTATAAGGAGGTTCATTACCCTTCCTCGGTGCAGGTGATAGTTCCTTGTGCACACTTTATCCTTGCTCCAGCAGAAGCTGAGATTGTGGAGGTTGCTGTGTTCTGCTGTCAGATAAGTGTTTCCTTTTCCCAAATGTCTGTCTTCCCTGGTGTTTGTCTTTAGTTGATAGTGGAGGGGTCTAGTGAACCTCTCCATCTGATCCTTAGATAGGATAGATCTAGGATCAGAGAGGGACGAGGTTCGTGGTCGGCGACAGTTGAGGAGACTGTATAGGGACGTTAGGGCAGACAGGGTCAGCTCTAGGAAGTCTAGGGGTCACCGTCTCCTTCTTGTGCCCTTAGCATTAGGGACTCCTGATTCCCCCCCCCGTCGTTATCCTACGCTGGGTGTCTTCCCCACTCCCAGCGTGACAGCAGGTATCCGAGTCCCTAATACAGTGACTCGCGTATAAGCCGAGGGGGTGACTTTTCAGCCCGATTTTTGGGCTGAAAAACTCGGCTTATACGCGAGTATATACGGTAATTTGTAAGCACTTAGAACACTAATCGCTAGGTTTTCATCCTGAATAGATGTTTTTTTTTTAAATAAAATTAAGAGTGAGGAAAAGTGAAGTAAATGAGAGCACCGCCGGGCACAAAGTAACTAATGCGCACACGCACGAGGCCTAAGATGGCATCAGACTAACTTCCTGTAAACACAGGTAAGGCTAGGGTCACACATAGCAATCCGTTTTTGGATGTGTTTTCCATGACCAATCGTTTTTTTTTTTTTTTGTGCTTTTTGAGCCTCCTGTGCCCCTGAATGTTTTTGAACTTAGTCATTTTTTGCCAAAAAATGCTAGAAATAACGTATCCGTTTTTTAAGGCACCAAAACGGATCCGTTTTTCCGTAGGGCCCCATGTTAAAGAAACAGATCAGTTTTTAAACAGCACCCAAAAACGTTGCTCCCAATGTTTTTGGGTAAAAAAACGTTCCTAGCAATGTTTTTAGGTGCAGAAAAAAACGGACAGGGTGTTTATTACGTATAATCCATTTTTCCATCAGTTTTTGGACTTAGAAAAAAAAAAATGCAAAAACTGATGCCAAAAACGGACCAAGGGCTTATGTGTGACGCTAGCCTAACTAAGGAAACTAAAGATCTAGCGCAGGCGCAGTAGAACAGTAAGAACGCGGTCATGGCGGCGATCAGCCTGAGACAGGCTTAGCACACGGTAATCATGATAATACACAGTTTTTAAGATAATTGACCAAAAATTAAGCAGACACCTGGGTAGTAATTGGTACACTTCACATATCCACATGTAGTAAAAGGATTGTAGTGAATGTAATGCAACTGCTGGTTGTTGCTGCAGTCTCTTTTTTTCCTATATATGGTCTGTATATTGGTGGTTGATCCCCACCTGAGGCAGATGGTAGCACCTAGTTTTGCTATTTAAAGCGCTGCTCTTAACAAATTTTTCATATAGATAGATATGATCTATCCTCTTTTGCCCAGACATCACCTTCCTGCTGTCCAGAATCACAGAGTGTCTATCAGTGATATCCTCCTTTTTCTCCTCTCCTCGCTCAACATGGGCAAATCCAAACTCATTATCTTTCCTCCATGTCTTGTATCTTCCCTACCTGACCTATCAATCACAGTAAATGGCATCATGCTCTCGCCTGCAACTGCGTCCTTTTCCTCAACCCTCAATCTACTAAAAGGTTTGTTAGTATTATCTCTCACCTTAACTACTACAAGACTCTCCTTTGTAGCCCCTGCTAACACTCTCACACCTCTCTAGTCTGTCCTTAACTCTGCCAATCACTACTTCCCTGTTTCTCCCCTCCGCAAATCCCTCCATTGGCTTCAAATTGCCCAATGAATCCAGTTGAAACTACTAACACTGACCTATAAAGCTGTCCATAACCTATCCCCTCCCTATATATTATTATTTATTTATAGAGCACTAATGATTCCATGATGCTGTACATGAGAAAGGGTTACATACAAACAAGTCAAAAATTCAATGAACAAACTTACAGTGACAGACTGATACAAAGGGGAGAGAGGACCCTACCTTTGCGGGCTTACATTCTACAGGGCAGTGGGGAGAGAGACAGTAGGTTGGGTCTGCTCTGGTAGTGGTGGAGCTCCGGATCCAATAGTGGTGGAGCGCCAGGTCCAGTGGTGGTGGAGCACTGGGTCCAGTGGTGATGAGGTAGCACTGTGGTCATTGCAGGCTGGAGGCTGTTCTGAAGAGATGGGTTTTCATGTTCCACTTGAAGGTTCCGAGTGTGGGGGCCAGTGGAGGGATTTGCAGATCGGTGAAGTGGAGGAATACCATGGAGAGAGGTGGATTAGTCGAGCAGCGGAGTTAAGGACAGATTCAGATTAGAGAGGTGCGAGAGTGTTAGCAGGGAGGCCACAGAGGTGGAGGTTGCAGTAGTCGAGACGGGAGATGATGAGGATATGCACTAGTAGTTTAGTAGATTGAGGGTTGAGGAAGGGACGAATTATGGAAATATTTGTGAATTGGAGGCGGCAGGAGGTGCCAAGGGCTTATATGTGTGGTTTGAAGGACATGGCTGAGTCAAGAGTTACTGGAAGCAGCGGACTTCAGGTACAGGGCAAAGTGTGATGTCATTTATTGTGATAGATAGATCTGATAAGGAAGGTGTGTGAGATGGAGGGAAGATGATGAGTTCGGTTTTGCCTACTTTGAGTTTTAGGAAGCTAGAGGAGAAGAAGGAGGATATGGCTGATAGACACTCCGGGATTTTGGACAGGAGAGAGGTGAAATCTGGGCCACGGAGATAGATCTGACTATCATCAGCGTACAGGTGATACTGGAAGCAATGGGACTTTATGAGTTGTCCCAGACCAAGGGTATAGATTGAAAAAAGGAGGGGCCCCAGGACAGAGCCTTCAGGTACCCCAACAGAGAGGGGATGGGGCGAGGAGGTCGTGTGGGAGTAGAAGATGCTAAATGTGCGATTGGAAAGGTAGGAGGAGATCCAGGAGAGGGCAAGGTCAGTGATGCTAATGGAAGAGAGGATCTGTAATAGGAGACAGTGGTTGACTGTGTCGAATGCAGAGGACAGGTCTATAAGGAGGAGGACGGAGAAATGTCTGTTAGCTTTGGCCGTGAGTAAGTAGTTAGTAATTTTGGTCAGAGCAGTTTCAGTGGAGTGTTAGGGGCAGAACCTGGATTGAAGGTTGTCAAAGAGAGAGTTGGATGAGAGGTGGAATGCGAATACAGTGTGGACATGCTATTCGAGAAGTTTGGAAGAAAATGGGAGCAGGGATATGGGCCGGTAACTGTATGTAGAAGTGGGGTCAAGGGATGGCTTCTTCAAGATAGGTGTAATTGTTGCATGTTCGAAAGCAGAAGGAAAGGTACCAGAAGTTAGTGATAGGTTGAAGAGGTGGGTTAGGGCTGGGATAAGTGTGGTGGTCCAGTGCAAAAATGGTGAGGTGCTTTCTGGAGAGGAGGGGTGCAAGTTCTCCTTCAATGATGGAGGGGAGGAGGTTTAGCGGGGGAGGGGAGTAGTCTGGTAAACATGGGGATTGTGATGGTTGGGCAGCAAAGACTTCTCTGATCTGATCAATCTTGCTTGTGAAGTGTGTTGCAAAGTCTTCTGCAGAGATACGAGAAGTAGGATGGGGCAGTGGGGGATGGAGGACGGAGTTAAATGTGTTGAATAACTGCCTGGGGTTGTGGCACAAAGAGGATGTGAGGGTAATGAAGTAATTCTGTTTAGTCGTGGTGAGTGCTGACTTGAATTTGAGAAGTGCTTGTTTGAATGCTGTGTAGTATTCTGTTGAACGTGTTCTCTTCCAGCGCCGCTCAGCAATCCTAGACTCACAGCTTTTTAGTGGCGTCAGTGTGCCAGGGTTATCTGTTGATTTGTCGTGTTCTGCCATAAACGAGAAGTGCAGCTGCATCAATAGCTGATGTGAGAGTCAAATTGTAGAAAGCTGTGGCATTATCTGAGTCATGGAGTGAGGATATGGATGATAGCGGTAAAATGGCGTTGGAGAGTGTGTGAGTCTGAAGATGTGTGTGTGGAGACCCGGGGGTCAGGGGGCGCTCTCGTCCGCAGGCCCAGCCGCCTTTACAAAGACAGCGTGGACCAGGGCTCATCCCCAACTGAACGCCCGAGCTCCTTAACCGTGGGCGGAACACTACTCAGACAACACAGGGTCAGGGAATCACAATATCAAGGCTTTATTGGATCCCCAAACAATTAACAGCATATAACGCATAACCAAGCAAAACACAACATGTAACAGGCAACAGAGTCTCACCCTTCCGCTGGCTCACCAGGCTTTAGAATGTAGCACGGCAAAGTCTGTAGCCAGGTGACTGTATCGTCCCAACCTGGGTTGCTTCCTTGTCCTTATGTAGTCGAATCCGATAATCCGATACTGAAGTCCTTGTGGTTCTTTTAGTCCGTGTTCTGAGCCCCTTGGTCGGCACCGAAATGCCTAGGCCTGGGGTTATGGCTAGCTAATCAGATCCGAAGACTCTAGATTAGCTGCCTGTATCCAATCCAGTGACCTCTAGCCGGGACCGAAAATCCCTAGACTGAGGCCACTAGACAGAATCTAACTCCAATCTCCTAAAACTGCTGGTCAAAGTGAACATTCCTCCTTATATACCCTCAGCCCTCATTGTAGGATATTGGGGACGTCATGATTGGTGCAATAACACAGTCTTTTCATTCGCTGAACTCCAATCCTCGTTTAACATATTTTAGGTACTATTGCAATCCAAATGCTGATTGATATAGCACCTTACAATGGAATGTTAGTCTGAGACAATCAGTCTGCAAACCATGACAATAACACAATAGTGGCTGGAGCCTCAATCCACATTCACAGGGTAATAGACAATGGACGATTAGCATAATTAAGTTCTCTGGCCTTCAATGACAAACAGGTTAGATAATTACATTACCAAGCTAAACTTTAACCACAGAAATCTATGACAATACTGTAAGAAATTCTCTTTGACCATTACAAGTTTACAAACCTATATACAATATGATATGTCTGGATGAATAAGAAATCCTCCTACATTATATATTAAAGGGTCCATTTCGTCACATACCTCCCCCTTCTTATTTAGCCAGACAGAGCAGTCAGATGTGATCAGTCTCTGGTTATCCTTCTCCTCTTGGCGGCATTGTCTTTTTTAATGGAGAAAACAGCAATCGAGGCTTCCATCTATACACCTCCCCCAGATTACCTCCCCCAGGATGGGCAGACATATTGTGGATAAACAGTAAAATGGGATTCAGGAGTTGAGCTCCCATGAATTTCTGGTTATCAATTCCCCCCCAGTCAATGACCACAGTCTGGCTAGGTGTACTCACTGTTAATGGCTCAGAGGAGAATGATGGGGCTGGGAACATGGATTATCCTCTGAAGGTGGGGTAGCAAAATCCACATCAGGGTGCTGCTTGGCTTCCTGGATGTTGGTGATGGCTGTGACAAACTGGCTGGATAGTCCCTGTCCTGGGTCAGCTCGCAAAACAACAGATGTGGGGGCCATCCATGAGCCCCACTTCAACGTCCTCCTGGTTAGCCCCTGAAACAACAGGTGTGGGAAGGCTGCTCACAAATCCCACATCAACCTCTTCCTGGTCAGTCTCTACAATAGCAGGCATGGGGACTCTGTCTGTAAGCTCCACATCAACCTCTTCCGGGTCAGTTTCCACAATAGCAGGTGTAGGGTCACAGTCTATAAGCTCCACAACGACCTCTTCCTGGTCAGTTCCCAAAGCAACAGGGATAGGGACACTGTGCATAAACTCCAAATTGTCCTCTCCCTGCTCAGGCACGGTGTTGACAGGATCAATTTCTTGCAGTTCCAGGGCTTGGAACTGGTGTCCTTCCAAACTGTCACTGGATCCATGATGTGGCACACAGTTTAATTCCTTTGGGTCAATCTCGGCGGGGTCCTCATCATTCTCTGCATCCTTCTGGGCATGCCACTGGACCAATCTCTGGATCAAATCCGACCGTGTGTCAGTGTCCCTGGCTTCGATTTCTTGGAACAGACATGCCACCTCTAGTTGCAGTTTCCTATAGCGGCCGTACTTCCCCTCCAGTCCTCGTCCCATGGCTGAGCTGGTGGGGTTGGACATGGCAGTGTCCGAAACCTGAATGCCTTACCTATGGCCTGCTGGGTATGCTTATATGCCTCCCTGGTTGTTGAGCCCTTGGACGGTGTCCACGAACACCAGTCCCCTGCAGCTCCCCTGGATAAACCAGGCTGAGTAGTATCCCACCGCTGCCACCAATTGTGGAGACCCGGGGGTCAGGGGGCGCTCTCGTCCGCAGGCCCAGCCGCCTTTACAAAGACAGCGTGGACCAGGGCTCATCCCCAACTGAACGCCCGAGCTCCTTAACCGTGGGCGGAACACTACTCAGACAACACAGGGTCAGGGAATCACAATATCAAGGCTTTATTGGATCCCCAAACAATTAACAGCATATAACGCATAACCAAGCAAAACACAACATGTAACAGGCAACAGAGTCTCACCCTTCCGCTGGCTCACCAGGCTTTAGAATGTAGCACGGCAAAGTCTGTAGCCAGGTGACTGTATCGTCCCAACCTGGGTTGCTTCCTTGTCCTTATGTAGTCGAATCCGATAATCCGATACTGAAGTCCTTGTGGTTCTTTTAGTCCGTGTTCTGAGCCCCTTGGTCGGCACCGAAATGCCTAGGCCTGGGGTTATGGCTAGCTAATCAGATCCGAAGACTCTAGATTAGCTGCCTGTATCCAATCCAGTGACCTCTAGCCGGGACCGAAAATCCCTAGACTGAGGCCACTAGACAGAATCTAACTCCAATCTCCTAAAACTGCTGGTCAAAGTGAACATTCCTCCTTATATACCCTCAGCCCTCATTGTAGGATATTGGGGACGTCATGATTGGTGCAATAACACAGTCTTTTCATTCGCTGAACTCCAATCCTCGTTTAACATATTTTAGGTACTATTGCAATCCAAATGCTGATTGATATAGCACCTTACAATGGAATGTTAGTCTGAGACAATCAGTCTGCAAACCATGACAATAACACAATAGTGGCTGGAGCCTCAATCCACATTCACAGGGTAATAGACAATGGACGATTAGCATAATTAAGTTCTCTGGCCTTCAATGACAAACAGGTTAGATAATTACATTACCAAGCTAAACTTTAACCACAGAAATCTATGACAATACTGTAAGAAATTCTCTTTGACCATTACAAGTTTACAAACCTATATACAATATGATATGTCTGGATGAATAAGAAATCCTCCTACATTATATATTAAAGGGTCCATTTCGTCACAGTGTGAGGTATCTGTGAGGGTGTACGAGTTGATGGACATGGGTGGCAGGTCAGGAGGACAATGATGAGAAAGTGAGTAGATGGTGGTCAGAGAGGGGGAGAGGGGAGGTTGTGGGTTTAGTTAGGAAGCAGAGGCAGGTGAAGATGAGGTCTAGTGTATGTCTGTCTGTATGGGTGGCTGTGGAAGACCATTGTGAGAGGCCAAAGGATGAAGCAAGTGACAGGATTTTGGAGGCTGTTGACCGGTGGGTGTCAATGGGGATGTTGAAGTTGCCTATTATGATGGTGGGAATATATCCAAACTAATCTCCCAATATCTTCTCTCACATAATCTTCATTCCTCCCAAGACCTCCTCCACACTTATTCATTCCTCACCCAATCACCTCCAAGACCTCTCCTGAATATCTGTCATCCTCTAAAATTTTGCACCCCAACACGTCCGATTATCCACCACATTGGCATCCTTCAGACCGAACTTGAAACCCATCTCTTCAGAAATTGTAACAGCTTGCAGTGACCACGCTGCCCCTCACCACCACTGGAGTGCCCCCCTCACCACTACCGAAGCGACCACCTCACCACCTGAGGAGCTGCTGCAACCCCCCGACCTACTGTCTCTTCTCCATTGTCCTATAGAATGTAAGCCCACGAGGAGAGGGCCCTCTCCCCTCTGTATCAGTCTGTCATTGTTAATTTGTTTAGTGTAACCTATATCTGTATTTTGTATGTAAGGCCATCTCATGTACAGCACCATGGAACTAATGGTGTTATATAAATAAATAAATAAATAATAAAAAATATATATAAACATATACTGTATATAGTGATGATTGCGCTTTAAGTTAAATGTACTGTTATTGCATATTTTTTATTGCTGATCCCATTCATCTATGGCTTTGATTATATTTAACATAAATGCTGAAAACATCTCCCAAGGTATATGGTAATTAGAGGCTATGTTAGTGGAATCTATCATCCATAGGCTATAGTGGCTATTACGGTCACTATGTGATGTATCGTTCATGAGATTTTTTAATAGTTCTTAATATAGTATACATTAGGCAGATGCCATAATATCCTATAAAGACGGATGGTCATGGCTGTAATGACATCTGTTTAATGTATATGACATGAAAAGCTATTTAAAAGCTCATGCCATGTACATTTATCAGATGCCTATGACAGATGCCGTACAGTGACATCTCTTACCTTGAGGCTTCAGGGTGGAGAAGCTTGTGTAGTAGTGTAGTACATGTTTTATATACAAACTTGGAAGAATGTAATAGTATAATCTGCTAGGCTATTCCATATCTTTTTTCAGTTTACTATACTGTATAATAGTGGCATACACACTAAGCTTATACAACATTCGTGATGTGAATGGGGCCTATGGAGCAGTCAGAAATGATGTTATTATTCTACATAGTCATCAGCCATTACTCATTAAACCAGTGCCAGGTTTGTAATGTTTTCTGTGTAATTTACTTTTTTTTTTATAAACTCATGTTTAATTGACAAGGACAATATGAGACTTTCATGTACCATTGTGTCATAGACATGAAAAGCTACATACTCATTTAATGGGAACCAAGCCCAGTCAATTGATGGTCTGGAGCACACAGTGACTTCTAGTGATATTCATAGTTTCCAGTCAGTGTAACTTGTCCACAAAAACATTGATGAATAGAAAAAATGTGTAATCTTATCTAGTGACATACGTTTAGCCTGTGTTCTGTTTTACTTATATGGTAACATTATTTCCAAACTTACAAGAGAACATATTGGAAAAAACTTGGCCATGACATTAATGACCTAAATCCTGCCTATGTGTAGCTATATTTAACAATCAAGATATGTTGTTGTGTTAAGGACTCTTACATCCAGAAACCATCAAGACCATTGTGAATAGTTAAGAGTCAGGTCTGGTGGTTCTGCAAGTGAACAGGTTCGTCACCCTCCTGAATGTGATCTGGCTCCCAGTCGGGTTCCTGTCACCCTTTGCTGGCCAAGGGATGGGAATCGCCTTCGAGGGGCAGAGCTTGCATAGGTGCCCACTCTGACTGGGTACGTTGTGCTAGATGTACTCTAGGTGTCGCCGGGAGGCATGATGCCACTGCTTCCGGCGACAGTGTCCATCAGTAATCCTGGGGTTTGCCTGGTCTCTTGGTTTTGACTATAGCCAGCAGGTTCAGGATGTTACATCTGCTGGGACAGGCAGATGCTAGGAGGATCCATGCACTTTATTGTCCTCCTGTGGTTCTGTGGGCAGAGGGTGGGGAAAGGACATTGCCTCATTAGGTCATGTGACTCCTGGGAGGCAGTGTTAAACCTGCCATGTGTTGTGCTTACCTGCTGCTATTTAAGTTATGTTGGGTACCTAGGTTAGTGCATGTGCTCTGAGTTAACTGCTGTTTGCAGCTCTCTTTATTGTTTATGCTGCGTTTCAGCTTTCTCTTTTGGTTTATGCTGTGGTTCAGCATTACTTTCTTTGTGTTTGCTTTTTGCCTTGCTATGGTGTGTTTGACTTTTCTATTACTGTGTGTCCGGTCACCAGCTGCTGTGCTGTTCACTGCCTGGGAAGAGCTTTGCTGAAGTCCCCCATCGCCAGGACGGCAGGTGGGTGAAGAGTATTCCTAGCCCTCATGGGTGCGTGATCGTGCGACGGTTTGGGCCAAGTGTGACAGAAACGCTGCACTTGCTGGTGTGTAGTTGGTCAAACTGCCATCACCTGTGTTACATCAAGATTACATAAATTGTTGTAATGTAGAGATGATATGGTTATTCTTTCCTAGTTTATTGGATAAGAATGCTTTTTTCTTAATGAAAAGCTTGTGGCATCAAGGATTTGTTTTCCACTTAAACTCTTGACAAAAAATATCTCATGTCACCAATTTTGTAAGTAAATATATATCTATAGGTGCTATTGACATAAATTTCTCACCAGATGTTAACAGCAACCCATCCAATCCACACAGGTTAAGAAATGTCCATAAATTATGTGTAATTATGAGAAATGACAGGTAGAAAGTATTGAACACATGAAGAAAGGTGCAAAAAAAAACTATGAACCCATGAAATATACTAATTACGAAAGTAACCCTGCCTCTTAGTGAAAAATAATATCAGCTGGTTCAACTTATGGCTTATAAAAAGGTGAAACAAAAAAGTGAAACGCTTACGTTCTTGTTGGGAGATTCTGTATACATGGAACAACACCCTGACGGTATGTGAATAATATGTGACCAATGATGAATAAAGTAATGTTTCAGCTCCAGATTACAAATTGTATAAATACTTTATTTTCCGAAAATTCAACATTAAAATTAAGTAAGATAGATATGAGGGTAAGGATCAAGGGGATGTGTTTAGAATGCTACCTGCATTCTTCTCCTGATGAAAAGGTGCCTAAATACCAAGGTGCCACACATGAAACATCTCATGTTAGGTAAAATCATTGAGTTGTGTCAACACCTTTGCAACCTTATTGTTTCAGAACATACTGATAGCATTGGTTACAGAAGAATTTCTAAACTTTCTGAAGGCTCCAGTGAGCACTGTTGGGGTCATTATCCGAAGTGGAGAGAACATATTTTCACCATAAAACAGCCACGACCAAGTACTCCCCGCAAGTTTTCAAACTGACCACTAAAAAGAATTATCAAAAGAGTTGCCCAAAAGTTAAGAATCACTTGCGGAGAGATACAGAAAGACCTGGAAACAGCAGGTGCAACAATAATTAATGCAGTTAACCTCCATGGCCTGTATACATGCTCACCACGCAAGACTCCATTGCTGAAAAAAAAGCATGTTTAAGCGCATTTAAAGTGTGCTCAACAACATTCAGAAAAGCCTCTGAAATACTGGAAGAGTATAGTCTGTTAAGATGAGACCAAAATTTAAAGCTTTGGATGCCATAATCTACACCATGTTGGAGGCCGAAAGGCGTTGCATGTCACCCCAAAAACACCATACCAACATTGGAGTTTGGAGTTGGGAACATTATGGTGTGGTGTTTTTTAGCATATGGCACGGGCAAACATCATCTAATTGAAGTAAGAATGAATGTAGCGAGACATTCTTGATAAAAATATGCTGCAATCTACCAGGATGATGAAGATAAAACAAGGGTGTACAGGTGTACAGTCTGACAAAACAATGTTACAGCCAAGGAAACTCTCTGATGGTTTTGGAGAATTAAAATAAAGCTGCTATAATGGCCAAGCCAATCACCTAACCTGAATCCAATAGAGAATTTACGGTAGGAACTAAAGTTCAGAGTTCATAGATGGAGCCTCCTGAATCTTCAGGATTTGAATAGTGTTTGTGCCAAATGGTCTGAAATCACATCTGAGCAATGCAAGTGACTAGTTTATCCATTGAGGCGTCTTGAAGCAGTCATCACTAGGGATGAGTGAGTAGAATCGTTACTATTCGGTACTCACCGAATAGTAACGATATTCGGGCTTCTCGCTACTCCCCGAGTTTCTTGTGATTACTCGGAAGTAGCGAGTAGTCCTTTCACTTTCACAGTGTATCTATATATACACTACGAAAGTGCACAAAAGTGAATAAAAGTTGTTAAAAAATAAAAAAATATCATACTCACCTATCCGATGGCTGCATCGGGACCGGCAAAGAAGACATCCGATCAACGAGAAGGACCTGTGAGTCTGACAGCCAATCAGATGGCTGGTAGTGATCTGGCCAATCAGATGTCCAGATGTACAAACCACGTGATTGCTACCAGCCATCTGATTGGCCAGATTGCCAGCCAGGTCATTGATGCACATTCAAGACCTGGCAATCTGGCGGGTGGCTGGTAGCGATCACGTGGTTTGTGACGTCTTGCCATCTGATAAGCCAGATCGCTACCAGCCATCTGATTGCTGTCAGACTCACAGGTCCTTTTTGTTGATCGGATGTCTTCTTTGCAGATCCCGGATGCAGCCATTGGATAGGTGAGTATGATATTTTTTTTATTTTTTAACAACTTTTATTTACTTTTAGTGCACTTTCGCAGTGTATATATAGATACACTGCAAAAGTACTCACTTCCATTGGACTCACTATACTCGCAATGAGTACTGGGACCTACTCGTTGCAAGTATAGCGAGTCCGATTATTGCAGTACTCCTCATCCCTAGTCATCACCAACAAAGGCTTTTGTAGAAGGTAATAATTGTATTTCAGTAATCGTGTTCAATGCTTTTTCCCTGGTCATTTCTCATTATTACAGACCACTAAATTTCTGAACATCAATGCTTTAATTTCTTTCTTTTTGTGGGTTGTATGGTTTGTTACCTACAACTGGTGAGAAATTTACGGTATGTCAATAGCACCTTTTAGAAATATATTTACTTTAAAAAATGGAGGTGTGTTCAAGACTTATTCCACCCGCTGTATAAATATGTATTTATTTATATGTTCTGGATACAACATAATATATTTTGTGTTTTTATGTTGATGAATATACATTTTGTAGGAAAGAAGTACTTGTTATTAATATTACAAATATCTTATTAGATCAACCGTCAGTGGAGTTCTTCATTTTTGTGATAGACCCAAAAAGAAATTTAGTAGTTTTTAAATATTTTTTTCAAGTTTGTAAATAGTTTTAATTGTGTGGTCTATTAGAATCAATCAAATAAAAAATTTTAATAACACCTAATATATGATATTACCATAATATTTTTGGATAGTGTATCACTAAAAGAGAGCTCTTGTATGATGTAATAAACTTTTTACATGTGTAAAGTAGGACATGATTTTAGATACTGACAATTTTTCTTCCTCAGGGTGTAAAAAAAAAGAAAATTTAAATTTCCATTCACGGGCAGCAAGGGGAAAAGGGGTGAATGTGAGGAGGTTGCTTTCTAAGGCTGGCTTCACACCACGGGAAAGGTACGGTCCGGGGCTGTCCGGTGTAAAACAGACAGCCCAGGACCGGATAAGCACACAGAACCGGATGGCTAAATGTGCCCTCCGGTCCTGTGTGCAGCCAAATGGCTGTAATTGCAGCCGCAGCTGCTGATGTTTCAAGATTGCGGCTAGCATGGAGCTAGCCGCGGTCCTGAAACAACAGCGGTTCCCGATTTGCCCGGACCGGGCAATCTTGCCCCATAGGCTCCCATGTTAGGGAGAACCGGATTCTCCGGATCCGGGAGAATCTCGGCGAATTCGGGATCTGGCTTTTTGGGGTGATTTTTCTCCCCGGACACAAAAACGTTGCAAGCAACATTTTTGTGTCCGGTGAGAATAATCCGAATTCTCCCGTATTCATCCGGAGAGATGGAAACTGGATGGCGTACTATGGGTACTATGGGGCCAAAAACCGGTCCGGGGCTGTATGGTTTACACCGGACAGCCCCGGACCGGACCTTGCAGTGGTGTGAAGCTAGCCTAAGAGGTTTACTGTTGGCGGTTTCGTTAATGAACTCTCTCAACCCTAGTGTAACACAGATAATTCTAAACCTATAAGTAACATGAAAAAAAAAAAAGTAGACTAATACAAAATAACCAAAAAAATAATAAATATTTTATCAATTACAATATACAATAAAGAAAAAATAATTATATAAAAACACCCCAGAAACCACTAGAACTGTTACGCTTGTTTAGTGCATGACTTCATCAGGGATACACAAAGCCCTGATGAAGCCATATATGAAATGTGTGTTGGGGTACAGGACAGTGTGGTCCAATATCAAGTGTATTTACAGTGCGCTGTACTGGTTAGTATGGATGTTATTACACCACTGCACTGGAGTAGAAGCTGTATTTGTGAGGAGTTCCTTGTGTTTTTTATTGTCATTTATTTAAATTTATTTATTGTTATGATTTCCTCTGGAGCTTCCGGGTTGGTTCATTCTATGAATTAAGTTATTATTTTGATCATCATGTTATTTCTTCATATAATCATGTCTCTAGTCCCCTGATTTTTGACTGTTATTTATTTGTTATTTATTATAAGGTTTAGCCATAATGTGATTTACCATTAACCACACTGCCATTTTTTGGTGTTTTTTATATTATTTTTGTTCTGTGTATTGTAATTAATACATTTATATTTATTTATGCATATGATTTTTTTGGCTATTTTATATTACCGTATTTTTCGGACTATAAAACACACCTTTTTTCCTCTAAATTTTGTAGGAAAGTGTGGGGTTGCATCTTATAGCCCAAAGGTACAAATACGTCTTGCTGTGGGGAGGAGGCAACGGTGGACTGGGATCAAGGAAGTCAGGAAATGGTCACCGCTGCAGGAATCCGGCTGCTAGGGAAATCACGTGCGTCCGCTATTTAAAGTACTTTAATATTCACTGCTCGTGCGGAGGCTCCCAACACCCACCTCATAATTATGGCAAGGAGTCACCGCAGTCATGCCTGGCCTGGAGGACATGTGACTGCAGTGACTGGGCCAGAACATGGCATACATTAGGAGCAAAGCGTGCTGAGTGCTCACATGAAATTCCGTCTGGCTGGTCTTCCCGTACTAGAAACAAGGAAGTCACTCATCTGCAGGACCTGCAGTGATGTAATGAAGAGGGAGGGCTCCGTGCTGTCATGTGCTGCTCCAGCCATGCCTCTTCATTACATTACTGCAGCTCCTGTTGTAGATGAGAGATGTCCTTGAATCTAGCATGAGATAACTAGACTGACAGCATTTAATGTGAGCACACCATGTAAAACCATTAAATTTTTTTTTCTTCCCGGAGTTCCACTTAACCTCCCTGGCGGTATGATTCTGTCAGGAATTTTGTGCTAAAAGCGGTACCATTTTTTGGCATGGAAATTTGGTGTTATGTACAGTAGGCCTGCAATTCTTAGTAATTACCTGATCAAAGAAGACTCTAGCCTTCCTAGCGGTATTCCTGAGCCTGACTCGGGGTTAACATTCACTGCCAGAAGCGGTAACCCCGAGTCAAGCTCGGGCTTACCCGCAGTCGCGGCAGTTGCGGTGAAAAAACTGCATCTGCCGCACTTGCCGCATAGCCGCCGCACTTGCGGCGCGGTTGCGGTAATCGCCATAGTAAGTATAGGGGGACTTGCGGCAGGTGCGGCAAGTGCGGTTTTGCACCTGCCGCAAGTCCCCCTAAACTTACTATGGCGATTACCGCAACCGCGCCACAAGTGCGGCGGCTATGCAGCAAGTGCGGCAGATGCGGTTTTTTCACCGCATCTGCCGCGACCGCGCGGTAAGTCCGAGCTTGACTCGGGGTTACCGCTTCTGGCAGTGAATGTTAACCCCGAGTCAGGCTCGGGAATACCGCTAGGAAGGTTAAAAGAAAAGACTAATTGCTCAAGAGGAGGGAGAAGAAAGGGGAAAAAAAACTGAAAAATTTGCATGCATTTTTTTTAACTAATGTTAAATAGTGTTTCTTTAGTGTCATCTGACGTGCCATTATTAGATTTTATGGAGATATTTGGGTCAAACATCCTTTAAATATATTTCCTAGGCTCTTCATATAATTACCACTGGTATAGAATTTTATGTGAATACACCACTGATTTAAAAAACATGCAGATGCCCGAGAGTTCCCCCCCGTGGGAGAGGGCCATCATTCCAGTCAAAGTGTTTGGGGTTATTGTTGAACCGCGTGTAGACTGGCTTATGTGCAGGGGATAGTTCCAACAAAATGCTATTAAAAGATATTTCTTGACAGCAAATTTTGGTACAGACTTGTTGGCTTCAGAAGGTATTGTTTTGTTTGGACTCCAGTCTGCCAGAGAACAGAATCTGGAGACAGTCATTTTACTTTTAATGGCTTGTGTAGCAGAATATTTCACTCCTAGTAAGGTGATCCAAGTGCCCAATTTATGATATGTCATGTACCTGGAAAATACATGCTAAGAACATAGAATTTATTGGAGGAGGCCAAGTAAGAATTTACCAGCAAATAAGCAGGATTAGGAGAAAAAAAAAGAGGTCATAGCGAAAAGTATCAAATTTACCAAACCACTTTCTTTAAAAAGTAAATATGGTACATACTTTGTCTATAAACTCTAATTTCATTTTAAGAACAACTGGAACCACTGGCACAGAATTGCTCTTGAAGGTTTTTGATTGTCTGTGTGTAAAAAATGTAGAAGTCTAAGCAAATGAATTAGAAATGCTGAAACTCATACTTTTATTTATCAAATGAGTTGCAAAATGACTAGAAAATATAGTCCAGACATTGACAAGGTTAGAAATAATGATTTGTATTTGAAATAATAATTTTCCCCTTCAAACTTTGCTTTCATCAAAGAATGTTCCCTTTGCAGCAATTACGGCATTGCAGACCTTTGGCATTCTAGCTGTTAATTTGCTGAGGTAATCTTGAGAAATTTCACCCCATGCTTCCTGAAGTCCCTCCCACATGTTGGATTGGCTTAATGGGCACTTTTTGCATACAATACAGTCAAGCTCCTCCCACAACAGCTCAATGGGGTTGAGATCTGGTGACTGCACTGACCACTCCATTACAGATAGAATACCAGCTGCATTTCTCTTCCCTAAATAGTTCATGCATAATTCAAAGGTGTGCTTTGGGTCATTGTCCTGTTGTAGGATGAAACTGGCTCCAATCAAGCACTGTCCACAGGGTATGGCATGACGTTGTGAAATGGAGTGATAGCCTTCCTTATTCAAAATCCCTTTTACCTTGTACAAATCTCCCACTCTACCAGCACCAAAGCAACCCAAGACCATCACATTACCTCCACCATGCTTGACAGATGGCGTCAGGCACTCTTCCAGCATCGTTTTAGTTGGTCTGTGTCTCACAAATGTTCTTCTGTGTGATCCAAACACCTCAAACTTTGATTCGTCTGTCAATAAAACTTTTTGGGAGTTTTGTGTGAAATGATCAATGTTTTGCTTTTTGCTTCATTCTCTTTTGTGTTTTTTCATTGAAGACAAATTAAATGAAGATACCGTATATACTCGTGTATAAGCCGACCCGTGTATAAGCCGACCCCCCTACTTTTGCCCCCAAAACCTGGGAAAATCTATTGACTCGCGTATAAGCCGAGGGTGGACCCCAGCACAGGTATACAGCCCCCAGCAGTGGTATACAGGCCCCAGCAGTATGATATACAGCAGGCCCCAGTGGTATATACAGCAGCCCCAGTGGTATTGCAGCCCCTATATACAGCAGCCCCAGTGGTATTGCAGCCCCAGTGGTGTATACAGCAGCCCCTATATACAGCAGCCCCAGTGGTATTGCAGCCCCAGTGGTATTGCAGCCCCTATATACAGCAGCCCCAGTGGTATTGCAGCCCCAGTGGTATTGCAGCCCCTATATACAGCAGCCCCAGTGGTATTGCAGCCCCAGTAATGCAGGGCCCCTATATACAGCAGCCCCAGTGGTATTGCAGCCCCAGTGGTATTGCAGCCCCTATATACAGCAGCCCCAGTGGTATTGCAGCCCCAGTAATGCAGGGCCCCTATATACAGCAGCCCCAGTGGTATTGCAGCCCCAGTGGTATTGCAGCCCCTATATACAGCAGCCCCAGTGGTATTGCAGCCCCAGTGGTGTATACAGCAGCCACTATATACAGCAGCCCCAGTGGTATTGCAGCCCCAGTGGTATTGCAGCCCCTATATACAGCAGCCCCAGTGGTATTGCAGCCCCAGTAATGCAGGGCCCCTATATACAGCAGCCCCAGTGGTAGTATACAGGCAGCCCCAGTAATGCAGGGCCCCCCCCCTCATGCTCCGGTCACCTGTAAAGCAAATTATACTTATCAGTGCCCGCTGCCGTCCGCGCCCGCATCTGCCGACATCCCGATCCTCCGTCTTCATGCGACTTCTTCCTGTTTCCTGTGCGCGTCGCCGGTAATGACGTCACTGCCTGCGACGCGCACAGAAGCAGGAAGAAGATGCATGAAGATGGAGGATCGCGATGTCGGCAGATGCGGGCGCGGACGGCAGCGGGCACTGATAAGTATAACTTGCTTTACAGGTGACCGGAGCATGAGGGGGGGGCCCTGCATTACTGGGGATGCGGGGGCTGCTTTATACCGCTGTATACAGCAGCCCCCGCACTGACTCGCGTATAAGCCGAGGGGGTACTTTTCAGCCCAATTTTTGGGCTGAAAAACTCGGCTTATACGCGAGTATATACGGTAATAATCCCAAAGAATTTGTGATTGCAATCATTTTCAGGAAGAAACTGAGTATTATCTGACATAATTGCAGGGGTGTCAATACTTTTCGCCGCAACTGTATGTATATATATATATATATATATATATACATACATTTATATATATATATATATATATATATATATATATATATATATATATATATAAAAATATACTGTATGGTTTGTTATTATCTATAGTTTTTGTCTCTTTGCAGTTATAGTATATTATTTTATTAGCATTGTCACTTCCTCAACCTTTTCACAACTTGAAATAACCAATTTTACTATAATTAAATTGTGATATTTTGCAAAGTACAATAATAATGTACACAGCATAGAAGCAGAACGTGTACGTGTTATAGGGCCAAGAAATCTATTTACTAAGGTCCCAATAATGTAAAAAAAATTGTATAATATTCAAAATAATACTTTGCTATACTAAAATAGCTGTAAGAAACATATCACACAAGACAACTGTAACAACTTGATGAAGGAACAATGAATTCATGATAGGTAAGACGCAATATTATTGCATTGTGCATAGTAAAACCAAGGCTAGAAAACAAATATAATATATGATGTAAATATATATTAAATATTGGGGGTAAGGTGAGAAATAAGAATAAGATTGAAATAAAGCCTAGGTTTGAAAGTAAAAATAACAATATTGGAATATACCATATATGAGATACAGCAGGTGAAATAAGTATTGAACACGTCACCAATTTTCTAAGTAAATATATTTCTAAAGGTGTTATTGGCATGAAAATCTCACCAGATGTTGGTAACGACCCATGAAATTCACACAGGCAAAGAAATCAAACCATAGATGTCCATAAATTATGTGTAAGAAAGAGAAATGGCACATGGAAAAATGTACTGAAATTTAATACTTCATACAAAAGCCTTTGTTGGTGATGACAGTTTTAAGGCACCTCCTGTATGGAGAAACTAGTTGTATACATTGCCTAGGTGTGACTTAGACCCATTCTTCCACACAAACTCTTCAAATCCTTAAGGTTCTCTAAACTTTGAGCTTCATTCCTTACATGAAATTTCTATTAGATTCAAGTTCGGTGGTTGGCTGAGCTCTTCTAGCAGATTTATTTTCTTTCTCAGAAACCATTCGACAGTTTTCTTGGCTGTGTGTTTGGATCATTGTCTTCCTTAAATGTCCACCATCTTTGCATCTGCATAGTCCTGGTAGATTGCAGCAGATTTTTATCAAGAATGTCTCGGTACATTGGTCCATTCATCCTTTCTTCAATCATAAGATGTTTTCCGATACCATTTGCTGAAAAACAGGCCGATACCATGCTGCTTCCACCTCCAAACTTCCCTGTTAGTATGGTGTTTTTGGGGTGATACATAGTGCCTTTGACTTCCAAATATGGTGTGTATTAAAGTACCCAAAGTGTTCAATATTGGTCTCATATGTCTAGATTCTCCCAGTATTTTTTCAAGATTTTCTAAATGATGCTGAGCAAATTTTAAATGCACTTGGATATGCTTTTTGTTTAGCAATGGAGCTTTGCATGATGATCCTCCATATAACCCTTAGGGTACCTTTACACGCCACAGCTTTTGGCAGTGATAGGAGGCAATCTAATGTGCGCATGCACATTTTTCATGGCTGCCTCCGAACGCCGAAAGCGCATTTACACGCCACAATTTCACCTCAACCTAAGGCGATGTGTCGTTCCGGAAATTCTCACACGAACAGTGGGAAACATCCGGTTGACACCGACGCCGCTTCACACGCCGCAATCCCCAAAGGAATGTGGGTGAACGTGTTCAGCACCGCAAGAACATAGGCGTGACAGACTTGTGTAGTCTGCGCCCAAAACACGCTGATTAGACAACGCAATAGCGTCCTGATTGGCCAGCCTGCGCAGGAAGGCTGGTGTCACGGGTGGCACGGATGACAGGGTGGAGGCCACGCGCAGACGATCCCAGCGGGTGGCCCACCAGCCATAATGGGGGAGGATGGTCCGTCTCTTTCAGGGGCATTTACCTTCTGTGTAGATGGAGAGAGGGTATGATGGGATCTCGCTGTTATGGGGGGACGGCTGTGGAGGTCTTGTGCTCGGTCTGGTTTTATCCACCAATATGGTGGGTCACTAGGACCCAGCAGATTCCTTCCACCTTTATAAGGAGGTTCATTACCCTTCCTCGGTGCAGGTGATAGTTCCTTGTGCACTCATTATCCTTGCTCCAGCAGACGCTGAGGTTGTGGAGGTTGCTGAGTTCTGCTGTCAGATAAGTGTTTCCTTTTCCCTAATGTCTGTCTTCCCTGGTGTTTGTCTTTAGTTGATAGTGGAGGGGTCTAGTGAACCTCTCCATCTGATCCTTAGATAAGATAGTGCTAGGATCAGAGAGGGACGAGGTTCGTGGTCGGCGACAGTTGAGGAGACTGTATAGGGACGTTAGGGCAGACAGGGTCAGCTCCAGGAAGTCTAGGGGTTACCGTCTCCTTCTTGTGCCCTTAGCGTTAGGGACTCCTTATTCCCCCCCCCCGTCGTTATCCTACGCTGGGTGTCTTCCCTACTCCCAGCGTGACAGCTGGCTAATACATGACGTCATTGCAATTGTGTAGTGTGAATGGACAGCTGTTCAAATATGGCGCCCTGTGAAGGGACAGCCAATGGAGATACAGTAGCCACCACCAATCATCGCTGGGGGGGCGGTCTCCAGTACGCTGTGGCACGTCTCCAGGAAATCAGTAGGCGATGCTGATTCCATCCCTATCGCCCCTTCACACGCCAAAAGCAGGGAATTTCCCCTTCATGGTTGCCTCTGGTTTTGGAGCAGTGCTCTGAAATCGCAACCGGGTGCAACTTTCAAAAACACCACCGGGTTCCCCAATTACACGCCGCAATTTCGTAGCAATTTCACAGTGACGGTGACGGGCCTCTGGATTGCCTCTCAGTTTTCACACCCCAGTTGCTTCGTGTAAAGGTACCTTTAGAGGTTGTACTTTGTTTTCTTGTACCTGCTGATTCCAGTTCTTTCTATAGCTCTACACATGGGACATCTTCTGATAATTCTTTTCATTCGTCTGTTAGAAATCTTATGAGAAACACCTGGTTGTGGCTAGTTTGAAATGGTGAAATTATGTTCTTTCCAATTCTGGATTATGGCCTCACTGCTCACCGGAGCCTTCAGTAGTTTAGAAATTCTTCTGTAATCAATGCCATCCATACTGTATGTTTTGAAACAATAAGGTTGTAATGGACATGAGACTGCTCACTGGATTTACCCATCAGGGGATGTTTCTTTTGTGGCTTCTTGGTAATGAGACACCTTTGTATAGGCCATCAGTTTAATTAGCTGATATTATTTTTCACTAAGTGGCCAGATTGCTTTTTAATTATTGATAGTTTTCAGCTGGTTACATTACTTACCATGGCTTTTTGCACCTCTCTTTTTTCATGTGTTCAATACTTTTTCCCTGTATCATTTATAATTATTAGACATCATTTTTGGACATGTATAGTTTTATTTCTTTGTGTGTGTGGATAGGATGGGTTGTTGCTGACATGTGGTGAGAAATGCATGTTAATAGCACCTGTACAAATATATTTACTTAAAAAATTGGTGACACTTATTTCACCCACTGTATAGGTATAAGGGCCAGAGACCTAAGGATGCAAACCCAATGGCATAGATTTTAGAAAATTCTTCATACACCACTCCCTCCAATACATGTTCTACTTAGATTTTCTTAGGGAAATTCTTGTAATGGGCCCTTGAGGAATGGTAGGGGGCAGCCATGACTGGTCACGTCTTTTGTTATTTGGCAGAAGACCCTGTAAATGTATCCCCTAGACACTAGAATTGGATTAATAACAAGAGGGATATATAACCCAGTGGTCATAGAAAGGGCTTGGAGATCTTTTTGCCCTTGGTGGTAATAGCCAACAATATAATGATATAATGAGGAGTCTGTATTGATCTTTTTTGTATGACCATCTTCTTTATGTACCTCACTGCAGCTCATACATTAAATTAAAAGCCTGAATTTTGTCCCTCTGCCATTTCATTTTCTTTATTCCATAACTGTAAAATGGTTCTATTTTTTGACTGGTCACATTCATAAGAAGCTGCATTAGCAGCATTGTGTCACAGGAAGTCACATCACACATCAAGGCTATATGACATACTTCTATTGGCATTCTCCACTAATACTGGCCACATAAACACTCTCCTAAAATACCTCTCACTTGATGTTATGAACCAGTCTGAAATGAGAGAGCTGTGATTTATATATAAAAATTAGGTGTTGCCAAAACATAGATGGAATCTGACAGCCATGTTTCTAGTAAAAATGGGCAGGAAGTATGTAAAGTGTAGTGTACAAGAAACACAATGGAACAATTTCACAAATTTGTATTTCTGATGAAACAAACAACTTTTACGGGTTGAAAAAAATAATAGTTTCATGGCATATACAGTATATCATGGGAGAATTAAAAAGTATGAACCAAAATGTGTTACTTTACGTTATACAAATATGCATAAATTCCTATCTGAACTGAGGCATTGGATTCTTGGAACGGATAACCCTAAATCACTGTTAATACACCACAGATTGAGTTTCTGGAAATGAACCATGAGGATGAAACGCATTGGTCATTGCTAACCTGACATTCAACTCGTGCTCCATTTGCAGAACTATGGCTTATTACATTTCTAGGTTATTACATTCTGGAGGCCCCTTCTCCCTTGTCGGACTCTCTCCTTGTACACAGTATCCAAATAGGATCTGATCCCATAAAACAGATGATGTTGTATGAATTGCCATGGAATTATTAACAAATACCATGTATGAAGAAAACCTCCAGCAGGGAGACAAATGCCCAACCAGTCACCCACTTGTAAACTGTCCATATGAGAAATAGGATATCCAAACAAATCAAGCAGAGCAGACAAAATATTCACACAGAGCAATCTATTAATAAATGTGTGTGGCTATAGGTACCTTGCAAATAGTATTTTATGCCCTGTGTATTTTATGCATCAGTTTTACGGATCAGAGCCCATAATGATAACACAGAACTATTGCTCATATCAATCTCTGTACACACTTTTATATAGAGATGGCTGTCAGTCAGGCTGGCTTCACATTTGCGTTTGTGTCTGCATGCTGATGGCATGCAGACACAAACGCAGTGCAAAGCAGGGCCTAAAGATGCGTCCGCAGCGGAGAATGTCCGCCTGCGGACACATCACTGTGGAGCCCAGCAGCCAATCAGCGGTGTCCGGGGGCGGAGATCAGCACTGCAGATCTCCGCCTCCCGGCCGCTGGTAAGCTTCGGGACATGTCGGCGGGGAGAACAGCTGATCTGACAGCTGTTTGAATCTTCCCGCGACGACACCGAGAGGAGATGTCGGCGCTGGAAGATTCAAACAACTGTCAGATCAGCTGTTCTCCCCGCCGACATCGCTAGCAGATTACCAGCGGCAGGGAGGAAAAGGACAGCAGTGGCTCAGCTGATTTCCCGGTGGCTGTCGGTGATCTCCTGTGACATCACCGGCGGCCACCGGGAGATTTTTCAATGGGTCCGCAGCGTTCTCCTGCGCTGTCAAGCGCAGAACACTGCGGACCCATTGAAGACAATGCATGTTTTGTGCGCTTGGGGACGCTTGCTGATTTTCCAAGCTCCCCGAGCGCACAAAAAAATGCAACTGGCTGAGTCCCGGGTGCGGATGCTGGACACCGGAAGGAGCAGATATCGTCCGCATCCGCACCCGAACGCAGCAAAAGCAAGCACTATGCGTTCCTATGTGAAACATAGGAACACAGCGCGCATGCGTTTGACTGCGTATGGGAACGCAGCATAAGCTGCGTTCACATACGCAAATGTGAAGCCAGCCTCATTGATTAGGTTGTCCTCTTCACCAAGTTCAAAATGATGTCAATGATTATGATATAATTTATACTGAATTGTTTTGTACAAGCTTATCAGTATCTTCTTCCCTTCCCAACATCCTCCCGCTAAGTTTGTATAATGTGTGTTTTAATTTATTCACCTATCATTATCTTCTCTGTTATCAACCACCATTCTGCTCTTCTCAGTCATACACTCTAAACAGCTATTCAGACACTCTATATCATACTGTGCTCTATGTATGAGCCCAAAGTCTCTTTTCTTATGCAAGTCTATGGAGCCTTATTCTGACGCTCCATAGACTTACTCTGTAAAAGCCACTTCCCTCAGAGCAAAGTGTGGCCATCACATGACTTAGAGGAGTAGAACTGATATCAGAGAACATGGTAAATGGGGAGTATATCAACACTCCGAATCTATACTACCATTTGTGTTAGGTGTTAGGTATTACTTTGATTACTTTCTGAATTCACATACAGCACAGATCTGGAAGGACACTGATTTTCTGCTAGGGTAACCTCTAATAACTGCCCTCCTATCAAAAATGTTTCACTGGTGATAACGAATTGGCTTGTACATAGTCTGTTTTTTTCTGTGGTAAAACATGGATGTAAAACTGGCCGGTAAAGGAAGAGGAGAGAAGAAGAATCAACATCTTCAAAGTGTGGTGCTACAGAAGGATGTTATCAATATCATAGATGGCAAGAAGACCTAACAAATTAATTTTGAAACAAATCAAGCCAAACATGTCACTTAAAGCAAGGATCACCAAGCTACAACTGGTCTAGTTTGGACACATCATACAAAGAGAGCAATCACAGGAGAAGGACACAATGATCAGAAGAGTTGAAGGAAAAAGGTGAGGAGGAAGGCCATCAACCTTATGGCTTGATACTGTCAAGATAACGGCAGTGAAAACTCTATCTTGACTTATCTAGGGACCTATCTAGGCTTCCTACTGAGTGTTCATCCAACAAGTTGCCATGGCTCAAGATCGAGCTGAAGATCAGTAAATAATTATAATAATCAAAAATGTTAAATTAAGTCCTATGTGTCAATGTATATGTGTATCTATTTATCTATGTAAAATTAAAAAAATATATATTACCCTGGTTTAGTAATATATGAGGCATTGCAAGGGCATAACTATATTTAGTGTATGGGTTACAGTTTCAACTGAGTCCTTAAGAGACCAATGCTTTTAAAGAAAAGACCTGTAATAATTGGGCACCCTGTTTGAAATTTTGCATTGGGACAGGTCATTTGGTCCTTGTTATATTTTGGGTTGAAATGCTCTTTAATATAAAATTACCTCAATATTGTTTTATGATACATTTGCCTAAATGGCAAAAACAGCTTCTATATAGGATTTTAGTGCTACTGAATGGTTGCTACTTACAAGGACATTTATTGGTGATTAGGGATTTCTCATGTTTTTCTTTGCTGTAATAAAAACGCACACGTTGGCATGCTGTAAAGTTAGCTCTGGTTGTATTAATGAGGTCGTTGTGGAAAGGGAGTTATTTGGTGACTGTGACTAGTATTGTTGGCTTTCAGTCAAGTCATGTGATTTGTCGTGCAGAATGCCATGGCCAGCTGTCAGTGTATAATAATTTAAGAGGAAGATCTTAAAGACACATTATAAGCAAAACTAAGAAAAAAATAAACATTTTTACCAACCTTGTTTGAATCTACATGCCAGTCCCACAATGGGATTTGCCTTGATGTCAGTTTGCATTGAGTTAACTCAGTGTCTGCTTGCAGTAGGCTGCCCCTAGTGGCAGCTCCAGGCAGTCAAAATGCCAACATTGAACTCAATGTATACTATAGCTGCAAAAGTATTGGAACACCTATAAGATATTTTATGACAACTCATTCTAAAGCCATAGGCATTAAGCGGAGTTAGTCCTCTTTGTAGCTATAACAGGTTCCACTCTTCTGGGACATAGTTCTTGAACATTTTGAAGTATAACTGCGACTTTTCTGCCCATTCATCCACAACAGCATTTGTGATGTCAGACACTGATTTTGGACGAGAAGGCTTGATTTGCAATCTCCATTCTAATAATCTGAAAGATGTGTGATGGGTTGAGGTCAGGGCTCTGTGCGACCAATTAAGATTTCCAAACTCACCCAAAATGCTTTAATTGACTTTGCTTGTTCTCCGTGTCACAACCATTCTGCAACCGAAAAGGGCCTTCCCTAAAAAATTCCCACATACTATGAAGTTTTACAATTGTCAAAATATTTTTACATTCTTAGTCTTGTCTAGGACAACTCCTGAAAAACAACACTATAGCATTCTCTCTCCACCAAACTTTATAGTTACCACAATGCAGTCAGGTAGACAGGCAACGTTATCCTGGCATCTGTTAAATCTAGACTCATCCATCAGATGCAGATAGAGAACCTGGCACTTATGCCTAATTCACTATGACAGGTTCTTCAGTCCCTTAACTTAGGATTTTTCTCTACCCAACACCAATTAAGTCCACTTGGGGGGTCAAGAACCTTGTGAGCTTCCCCCACTGATTCACCATTAGCTACATCCACTAACTTCAAGGACGCCCAACCCTGCTGTTATTACATGGAAATTGAAGTTTACCAATTGACCAAAATAATATAGACTTCTACTGCTCTAAAGAACCGATCCCCCTGGGGAAAAGTCCCAATTGACAAACATTAGATTGCTTCACTCAGGGCTGAACCTAATATGGCTTCCCCCTCACAATGGTTCAACCTTATGAATCTCTTACTCCCCCACAGTGATTCTCCCACTTTGATGTCACCCCTTGTCACAGCCTTATTATTAACCCATCATAGCCCTGAATCCACCTGTTAACTCTATTCCCACCTCAGCCCTATCATGTTGGTTTCCCTTTAAAGCCAGTAAAACCTCTCTTTATTTTACCTGGATAAAGAGCATTTGATGCTTGAAATGTCGCCACAACTGGTGCTTATGCTGGAATAAACCTTTGGCAAATATTGAATTGGAGTGCTGCGGACTTTTTTCAAAACTGTATGTATGGGAGACACCTGAAGGGGTATCTTTGTACGCTTTGCACCCATAAAGACCTGCCTAGTAGTGCTGCTTCACCTTTTTTCTAGATAGATAGATTGAGTAGATAGATAGATAGATAGATAGATAGATAGATAGATAGATAGAATAAATAGATGGCAGGTAGGTGGATATTTTAACAAATTATTTTTAGGATTGTTTTACAGACATTACAGGCTCTTCAACCATATAGAAAGAAAGAGATTTAAAAGGGGAACTGTACAGACATGCAAAGTTTTCTGGATGTATAAAATAACTGGCCCCGGAGCATAAACTAAGAAACAGCGTAATGGGTGAATGTATTCAAGGTTATTTTAACTGCAAGGAAAGTTGTAAAATTTAAGGACACTCTGGCAGAACACAAAATAAATTCATCCAGTGCAAAACAAACACAATTACTAGTATGATATCCAGCCAGACGCTGGCAGTGCCATATAGCACAAGGACAAACACTAACGTCTGATTTTTTTTCATGTGTGCAAGTGAAAAGTTAGAAGGAAACCAATTGAGTTATTGCAGGAATGTACAAATTAAATGTACTAGCGGAGATCAGTGGTTTTCAAATTTCTCCTAAGGGAATAGAGGCCTGCAATGGAAGCCAGTCTGGCAGAATGTCTATTATCCTGCGTGCTTTAATTCCCTTTGATAGCCTGTTACGGGGAGTTAAATCATAGCCTAATAGTTATGCTTGTGCATCATTTTTGTGTCTGTTTGTGAAGAATGTATGCCTCATATTTAACCCCAGTGAAATCAATCATCTGGAGGCTCCGGCAGGAGGTTCAAACAGTTGCTTCTTTTTGAACATTTCATTAGTGGTATTTTCTATGTGTGCTGACTGCGTACAAGCACATAACTAATCCCTTGAATATGGTTGTACATTACGACCCTAATCAGGAAATAACTATGTTGTAGATTAGGTGATTAAGGATGTAGCTATTACCTACTGATGTGGCCAAATGTTATCTGCTAAAAAATAAATCTGCACCACGTGTTCATTTATTGTCAGTACTTGTAAAATAGTTTTATATAGAAGAAGTGAAATAAACACTGTCTCACAGTATATGGGGATATATAATCTTCATTTATCAATATCCTATGCACGTGGCTAATTATGTCTCGGAGGTAATATACATAATTTATTTTAAATTTACATGACAAATGTTACACCGATTATTGACTTAACTTCTCAATCTGCAGTCCATTTATACTACCCTGCCATACATAAGTGTTTGTTAGACGGCTGAGTGGTGAGTGACTAACCTAGTTGACCTGAAAAAGGTTTTATGTTGTGCAAAAAGAATCTAAATTTTGGCATTGAATGATCGTTGACAATGAGCAAATCAGAGCCGGCCGTGTCCTGGGACCACTTAACATTACACATCAGTTGGCGAATGCTGACTGTACCAATCTGTAATAATAAATGACTTTCTAATTATGGCTATAACTACATCCTACCTGGATGGAAAAAAAACATTATTTTAGTTTGAATTGTCCACACATATCCTTGTCATATGTTCTAACCCTGACTTTCACTATTCTGTGGCCAACAATCTTGTCTACACACACTGGTTGGATCCTTTCTTTCAGGTTTCCAGCTCTATTTGACAGTCAAAATACAGCAGAGATATGTGTAATTCCAAAAAGAGACACTTGGTAGACACATTACAAATCTACAGGGAAAATACTGATCCGAGTAGATTATCATGGATCACAATAAATCCGTCATGTCGGCCATGGATCCTGAAACGTCCCGGTAGAGATCATTCCCAATTCAGTACATTCCTATTTCTGTAATTCTCACAAACAGTATTTCAATATAGAGTGATCTGCACAACTTTATGGTATTCTCTGAAGCTGTTATCTAACTTTATTTTATACTGCTTTATTATTTCTCAATCAATTTTAGACTCCTTGTTGGCCAATGAGAAAAATGAATACAGAGATGTGAATTGTTATTTATGCAGTTCCCTAATGTATTGCTACCGGGGTACAGCCTTGAAGTGAATGTACAATCTTAGCAATGATCAAACTCCTTCTAACAGTATACTATTTAAAGGATGCTCCTCGGATTGCTTCAAGCACCTTTGCCCTTCTGGTTTACATTGTGTAGAAACTTTCCCTTCCAGACGTCACTTCAGCTCACTGCATTCTATCAAAGGCTGGAACTGACCTGTGGTTAAAAAAATATGACTTGGGATTTTCTTCAATATTTTGCGCATGTGTTGGAATTTTCCAAAGTATGTGGTGAGTCTCCTAATAGGTTGTGAGGGCTGATCCCAGAAGAACCTCTCAGATCTTAGACTCATTTAAATTTCAATAATTCCCATAAGACATGAGCTTCATTTACCTATGTAACCCAGATTTGGATGACATCAATAGTTTCTTTGATTCTGCAGACAGAAAGGACGCTCCTTGTTATAGTATAAAGTTAGATATTGATTGCCACGGTATGGCTTCATATGTCATGTCTATCCTCAGTTATGTACAGAAGACTATAATTGTACATGTGTCGCCAGATTATGAGCGGAATATTAGGACCTTTGTAGAGAGGAAGAGGGTAGAAGACATGTGATTATATTAAAAAGACAAGGCTATTATTGTGTTCTCTTCCCAATAGACATAGACAGGTTACCCTGATATTGTTCAAATATTGCTCTTTTTCACATGTTGCCAGTTTTTGCTATCCAACACAACTGAGCTGAAAGTAATATACTAAACGTTTATACATTCACATTATTTCCTTTACTGTGAAGAAATAAAGCCACACTCAAAACCTTTAATACCTTTTTATCCCATTCTTGTAATTTCACAGAGATCCCAGACCATCACATTGATAAAGTCATCTTGTGGCTTCATAAAATAGAGAACTGGTTGTCATCACCATTTGTCACTGTAAGGCCTCTAAACAATAGCATAGACTCACTATGTTACTATTAGATTTGCCTTAGGCTAAAATGACAGAATGAAAGGGAATAGACTTAAGGTGGGGTCACACGCGGCGATGTCGCCCGCGACATCGCCGAAAAGTGACGTCACAGCGATGTCGCAACTGCAAATTATCGCTGGTCGCAGGTTGACAGGTTATGAACATGTTCATAAACCTGTCAACCTGTGACCAGCGATTAGGCTGGATCGCGCCGTCTGACACTGTTGGCGGCGCGATCCAGCCTATATCGCAGCGTTCCTGAGCCCAGCCCAGCGAGCGATGGCTCCGCCCACATCGCTGCGCGTCACCGGCAACGTCGTGCCATGTGACAGCTGGCCTGCGATGTCGGAAGCGAGCGTGCACCTGCACATCGCTTCCGACATCGCAGGCCAGATCGCCGCGTGTGACCCCACCTTTAAGGTAAGGAATTCTTTCCTGAATTACTTAGAGTAGATTTGGCATGTAGTGCCACTCCTGGACTGGTAGGAATAGAGTCTTAAGGCTTAAAATTCTGAAGGGAGTCCATATTCCAATATGTCTTCTTTATCCCATACACATTAGATAAAGGTCATCCAAATCACCCTATTTTGGCAGTATTGGCCGTCCATCTAACGTTTATAGATCTTCCCCCAGGTGATATTGGGGAACATAAGGATCGAGTAGTTTGAACTTATTCTCTCTATCATTTGGTGTGTAGGCAAATAAACATATTCCAGATGAGTCTTGGAGCAGGTTACTCTACTGGTGAGTTGGGATAGATGACCACTGAATAATACATCATAAGGACAGTTATCTAAGGTGTATAGGCTCCCTAATTTGTGCTCTCTTTTCTGAGAGTGAAATCCTCATATCTAATCTTTCCCTACTTTACCTCCCTATGAGAAGAGAGAGGACAGAACCTATCATTAAAGACATGTGCTACAAATGCTCTACTCCAGATTGTATAGGGTGTAAACGATTGATTAGATATGCTATCAGAATAAGAAGTGAGCTGTTAGCATAGCTGAGAGGTCTCCATTGCTCCGCAGAGCTTCGCATACTTTAGAACAGAATGGTATTTATCTATATTGTATAAACTCTTTGTTGAGGACACAGCCAATTACACCATTATTGTTCCTGGTTGTGTACTCTAAATACATTGTAGACATTTGGTGGATTATAAACTCTGTTTATACAGATGTTCTTCCACCGTAGGCCCGGTCAGACGTAACGACCGCAGTAGCGATCCGATAACGACATGGCTCCCGGATCGCTGATGAGTCATTATCGGTATCGCTACTTGGTATTCAAACACGCCGATCTATACAACGATATGTCCACCCTAGCGATTTCTTCAACGATATTGTTCAGTCGTTGTATTTCCTTCTCACATGCGTGCACGCCTACGTATCTCATTATGTGTTGCCAACGATATCGTCGGTAAGGTGTCAAACACAGCGATACAGCGTTCCAGCGGAGCGCAACGACCAAAAATGAACCAGGAGGCTGTGTAACGATTGCCGATCTCGCAGCAGGGGACCAGATCGTTACACCCTGTCGCACGTAACGATGTCGTTGCTGAGATCGCTATTGCGTCACAAAAGTAACGATCTCGTTAGCGATCTCGTATGTGAGACATACCCTATAGGTTGTGCAAAATCATAGTAAAGGTGTGCTGTGTATCCACATAATGTCAATATCTATGACATAGCCATTATTACTTCACTATTGAATAAAAATTGCCTAGTTCTTAAAGAAACAATAATCACGATCTGTCCAGAGCTTTTACATTATAAATCATATTTTTGGTGTTATGGAAATAGTGCATTGTTTACTCAACAAAACAGATTGTAGCTACTCATTTTATATATTTTATATACACTACGCAAACAAATTAAGGGAACACTAAAATACTACATCCTAGATCTCAATGAATTAAGTATTCCAGTGGCAAATCTTTATTCATTACATAGTGAGATGTGTTGAGGACAATAAAACATAAAAATGATCAATGTAAATCCTAATTAATATCCCATCAAGGTATGGAATTGGAATGATACTCAAAATCAAAGTGGAAAATCAAATTACAGGCTGATCCAACTTCAGTGGAAATGCCTCAAGACAAGGAAATGAGGCTCAGTAGTGTGTGTGACCTCCCTACAATGACTGGGCATGCTCCGGATGAGACAGCAGATATTCCCCTTAGGGATCTCCTCCCAGACCAGGATTAAAGCATCAGTCAACTTTTGGCAGTCTGTGGTGCAGCATGGCATTGGTAGATGAAACAATATATGGTGTCCCAGATTTGCTTGAATGAATATAGGTTTGTGGAATGGACAGCACAGTCTCTAACATCGATGCCTTCATCATGTAGGAACGGCTGACACACTTCAACCACATGAGGTGTAGCATTATCATGCATGAGGAGGAACTCAGGACCCACTGCACCTGCTTTTGGTCTCTCATGGTCTGAGGATCTCAAGCTGGCACCTAATGGTAGTCATGGTACCTCTGGTTAGCACATGGAGGGCTGTGTGGCCCTCCAAAAAAATGCCTCCCCACACCATTACTGACTCAATGCCAAACCGGTCATCCTGGACGATGTTGCAAGCAGCAGCACGTTCTCCATGGTGTTTTCAAACTCTGTCACTTCTGCCACATGTTCTCAGTGTGCATTCAGTGTGCATCTGTTCTCCTCCGTTAAGAGCACAGGGCACCAATAGTGAATCTGCCAATCTTGGTGTTCTCTGGGAAATGCCAATCGCCCTGCTCGGTGTTGGGCTGTAAGTACAACACCCACTTGTGGATTTTGGTTCCTCATACCACCCTCATGGAGTCTGTTTCTGACAGGTTGAGCAGACACTTGGATATTAGCGGTCTGCTGGAGGTCATTTTACAGGGCTCTGTCACTGATCCTCCTTTTCCTCCTTGGACAAATAGGGATAAATTGCTGGAAGGTAACAAGAGGTGCACAATAGTGTTTATCTGTATGAGGAAAATAACCTCAGTATAGAAACAGGCTCACCTTGCCCAGTTGTGATCCATCAAAAGTACTTGTAACACATTTGATATCAGTGATATCCAGGATCTGTGTACAAATTTGTGCAGCAGTCTTCCAGGCATTGAAAATCCACAAACTTGTACACAGAAGAAAACTGTATAGGACCAAGCTCCCTATTCCAATTATGCAAATGAAATCAATAAAGTTATCAAAAACTCATTGGGTGCTTTATTATACACGTTTCAGGGTAAAAGGGTAAAAACCCCTTCATCAGGACACCACAAGATTTACATCTCTGCCATGTGGTGACATATGTTATACAGACCTGCATTGTATACAGTCAAAGAGAAGCTGCAATGGCATCACCACTGCATCCTCTCTTTGATTGATTGTATACAATGACAGTCTATATAATGCCTGCTGGCACATGGCAGGGATATACATCTTGTAGTTGTCCTGATGAAGTAGGTTTTAACTCTGAAACACGTAGAATAAACCACCCAATAAGTTTTTAATAACTTTATTGATTTTTATTTGCCTCCTTGCACAAAGAAGGAAGTAGCAGTCCTGCTGCCGGGTTGTTGCCCTCCTCCCGCCCCCTCCATCTCCTTTGTACTGGCCTGTCTCTTGGTATCTGCTCTATGCTCTGGACATTGTGCTGACAGACACAGCTATCCTTCTTGCCACAGTTCGCAATGATGTGCCATCCTGGATTAGCTGCGCTATCTGAGCAACCTTTGTAGATTATAAACCTGACTCTGATGAAACCTTCTATCAATTAGATTCACTCCTTAATTTCATCAAAGACCAACCAATGAATCAGGAATTCTTTCCTAAACTTTTTGGGGCCTTCAGAGAATCAATAAAAGCCAGCATAAATCAAAATTCAATAAACTTACCGTATATACTCGTGTATAAGCCGACCCGTGTATAAGCCGACCCCCTACTTTTGCCCCCAAAACCTGGGAAAACCTATTGACTCGTGTATAAGCCGAGGGTGGACCCCAGCACAGGTATACAGCCCCCAGCAGTGTGGTATACAGGCCTCCCAGTGGTATATACAGGCCCCAGCAGTGTTACAGCAGCAGCCCCAGTGGTATATACAGCAGCAGCCCAAGTATATACAGCGCAGCCCCAATGGTATATACAGCAGCAGCCCCAGAGGTATATACAGCAGCAGCTAGCCTTTCAGGTAGGTATATACAGCAGCAGCCCCAGAAGTATTATCGAGAGAGTGTGAAAAACCGGGCACTGACCTTTCGTTCCACCTGGAATCATGAGGTGAGATAGAGGCACGTTGCTCAGCTACTCAGCATGAGATCAAGCGAATGTCCAGATAGATGAGCGGCACTCGTGCTTCTTAGATAATTCCGATTTTATTCATCGTAGTTGCATGTTACAGGGAAAAGTGCTTATGGGGAGGGAGAGACTGGAGGCGACGGCAGCCATTTCGCAGAGACTTCTGCTTCTACGGGTTCACACCCCGTAGAAGCAGAAGTCTCTGCGAAACAGCTGCTGTCGCCTCCAGCCTCTCCCTCCCCATAAGCACTTTTCCCTGTAACATGCAACTACGATGAATAAAATCGGAATTATCTAAGAAGCACGAGTGCCGCTCATCTATCTGGACAGCCCCAGAGGTATATACAGCAGCAGCCTCAGAGGTATATACAGCAGCAGCCCCAGTGGTATATACAGCAGCAGCCTCAGAGGTATATATAGCAGCAGCCCCAGAGGTATATACAGCAGCAGCCCCAGAGGTATATATAGCAGCAGCCCCAGAGGTATATACAGCAGCCCCAGAGGTATATACAGCAGCAGCCCCAGAGGTATATACAGCAGCAGCACCAAGAGGTATATAAGCAGCATGCCCCAGAGGTATAACAAGCCGTCACCGCCCGCCACCATCAGTATACAGGCGCCCCCCATCAGTATCCAGGGCCCCCCCTTGCAGCCCAAACCTGTAAAGTAAGATCATTATACTTACACCTGTGGCGTCCCCGCTGCGACATCGCGCTCCTCCGGCTTCATCCGACTTTTTCTGGCTTCCTCCTCTGGCGCAGACAATGACGTCATTACCTGCGCCCATCGGAGGAAGCTGGAAGAAGACAGATGAAGCCAGAGGAGCGCGATGTCGGCAGCGGGGACGGCCACAGGTGTAAGTATAATGATCTTACTTTACAGGTTTGGGCTGCAAGGGGGGGCCCTAGATACTGATGGGGGGGCGCCTGTATATTGATGGTGGCGGGCGGGCGTCTGTGTACTCGGCGTATATACTCGCGTATAAGCCGAGGGGGTACTTTTCAGCCCAATTTTTGGGCTGAAAAACTCGGCTTATATGCGAGTATATATGGGTAAATCCTCCATGGAATCAATGGCGGAATGTACCAAGAGTACTGCTGTCCAAAGAAAACCAAAAGATGAGGTAGGTAAATCTTTATGCCCCGAACAAAGGCTAGATCTCATTTTTAAATAAACTAATGAAAATTGCTAAGGCACATCAAAAGGGTGAACTAATATTGTTTGGGCACTTAAACATAGTACCAAATGCTAGAATGCATCCACTAAAATCAGAGTTCCAACTCAAAATCTGGACCCTTGGTTATCCAGAGAGGAATTATTTGATGTATTTAAATGCTTAAAACGTAACCGCCATTTCAATTTTTATTTAGTAATAATATAGAGCAAGTGATTATACTAAACTTTAAAATATATTTTATAATGAAATCTGGAAGGAAACCATTCATAAACCTTACACAAGGTGTCCCCACTAGACTGTGTGTAAAGAAGACATATGTTCATTCTCAGTCAGATCCGTCTTCACACTGAATACAGCCAATATTCATATAACGGAGCAGATGTGGCCTACACAGTGTGAAGATACCGTTACACGGGTAAACATCTCCAGCAACATCACCGGCAAATCACGGGAATGTGCACGTTTTGGGAACTTAGCCAAGATTCCCGTGGAGATGTTACATGCAGAGACATTCTTCGGCAACTCAGCTGCGATGTTGAAAGCAACTTTCGCTGACAGGGTTAAACTCAACCCAGCAGCGATCCTTAACATTGTAGTGAATAGGGGAAGTTGCTTTCAACATTGTTGTTGCCGTGTCACACAGACAATGGTAGCAGATGGCCTGAGCAATATCGTCAGGTTTCAGAACTTGTTGGGAAACCAGGCAACTCAGCTCAAGCAACTTATCGCCATTGAAATCACCCTATTACACGGAGCAACTCACTATCGATGTTGCTTCAACTTGGCCATGCCCCTGAGTTGCTAGCGAAGTTGCCGGAGATGTTTCCCTGTGTAACGGTACCTTAAGAGCTCCTGACTGCAGCTGGTGAGGAAACAAAGTATCAGGTTATCTCAGGCTACCTCACAGTTGCTAAGCAACGTAGAATATCAAGTTGACTGCAAACTCCTCTCCCCTTGGCACAAGCTTCTGATCTGTCATCTGGATCCACATAGCTCAGTCAGTATCTCTGTTAACCCCTTCTCTGCTATCACATTTCTCTGCTCCCTATCAGCTGCTGGCTATGTCCACACAGCCATAAAATGCAGTTTTTAAAAGGGCATAGAAAATGTGAGAAAAATCATATATCTTGGCTGCTATGTGACCCATCATTAACAACATGTGCAGTATTGTATTTTTATTTTTTATTTTCAATGAAATGACATTTACACTTTAAACTCAACCTCTATTAGTATACATATTATTCGATAGACATTGATAATTGGCTCGCATAGACCTAATCATCAACAACATCTTCTCACTATAAAAATTTAAATCAGTTACAATAGAAGAGAGATCATGGTCAAATCGCTCCCCACTACTGTTCGAATTTAAACTAGGCCCTCCTACTTACTTTAATAGATTGTGGAGATGTAACTCCTACCTACTACAACATCCCAAATTCAGAGAGGAATTAGAGATTAACATTAATAACTACTTTAAAGAGATTGATAAAAACGACACCCCAATCAATACCCTATGGGCAGCCCATAAAGCTGTCATAAGGGGCCACCTCATCCAAATGAATAAAAAACTAAAGAAAATGAACAGGGAGAAAATTGAGGAAGTCGTCCACAAAATTAAACAATTAGAAACTGAGATCCTAAAAGAACCAAAACACTCCATACATGTGGAAATAATCAAAGGATAGAACTAAACACCCTACTCTCAGAAGAACACCATAAATGAACCCAATCCATCAAAATTAGTTATTATCACTCAAATAATAAACCACCAAACATATTCGCTAATAGACTTAAAAATCAGAGAACAAGGACTAGCTAGAATCCTCCAATTTAAGAACAATGCCAACCAGCAATGCAAAAACCCCAAAGACATTACAGAAGCATTTGCCTCGTACTCTTCAGGCTTATACAATCTTAAGAATCATGTAATATGCTAACTATTTGATTTACAATTCTCATCATGACGCTACATGATTCAGTTGTTATTTTATGTAACTAAACTGTACTGCCATCCATAATATCCTTGATATTAATGTTGCAATTGGTAGGATTGGGCATATTGGGAATACTTTTAAATGACTTGCCACATATAAAAATAGATAAAAATCTGTTATTTATAGAAAGGTGGTGGATTAGTGTAACAATCATCACTCAAAGGTGACATATGCTAAAACAATGGAAGAATTTTCACCTTCTCGATATGCTCATTGCCATTCTACTTTTGGACAGAACTTGATATGTGCTATGTTGTCATATTGACAGAGATGTTAGATGACATCCATGTTCTTTAGCTTAGTTCTAAACATTAGTTAAATTGGTTACATATTTCCTTCATCAACGAGCCAGAACGTGGTACATGATCTGTCACTATAATCTATTTAAGATAAAACTATTTTATTATTATATTATTATTTATTTATAAGCGCCATTGGTTCCATGCGTTGTACATTGAGGATGAGGAGACAAGAACAAGTACAAAATCTAGCGATTAGGAACGTACAGTACAGAGGGCAGGACCCTGTCCACGAGGGCTCACAGTCTAAAATATTTAGTTTATTGTTTATATTTACAGCAATAAAAGGCCTCTATTTAAATTATTATACAGGCCTTCATCATCTTAATGATAGCAATAGCAAATAAGTTTTATAATTATGCTCATCCAGGTTTGTCAACTGGATAATGGCTCTGACATGGTAAAAATTATTGTTACATATGCAAGTCATTGCCATCACTTAGAAAGATTCTTTTACATTTGTAATGTGCACCTACTCTTCCAATGCAGATGTATATCTATATATTCAGTGCTGGTACAGCTGGTCTATGTGGGCTTTATTTTCTTTCACCCTGAAGATTTAGTCTTGGGTTCACATCTCTTCCTAATCATTAATGCAGCCTCCCACTTCTGGTATCTGTAAATGTTGGAATATGTTAAGTACAACAACTCCAAACCTGTATGTGTAAGTGTTGTGTGGCACCCTGCCATTACAGGAAGCCACAGAACCACCTAAGGCATGGATGGATTTCACAACAGGTAACCCACATACACACAACACCTTCCACCCCAGAACAGTAGGGGAGCTCCACTTGCTGCCTTTAAGCAAGATCCCCTATAAATACTGGTGCTGGGGGCAGAGTTAGCTAGAGTGTGCAGTGGGTAGGAGAACTGTGAAGACGTCCTGGTGTGTCGGAGCCATGCTAGGCCCAAGCCAGTTGTCCAGCCTAGCTAGTGTGAGGGCCTGTGAGTGAGGTCGAAGGCAAGGCTTAACGGAGTAGAGGAGCAGACTGGGGGCAGAGGAGCCATACCAGTTCACCCTAGGAAGCAACTCGGACACCGGAGTCCGAGTCTGCAGGAGAGCATCAAGCCCAGCAGAAACACTGGTTCACCGAGGAGACTCCAGTCTCACGGACACCTGTCATGCAACCAATAGGGAGTCAGGGACCACAGGAGAAGTCATAGCGGTAGCCCACACAGAGGTTCTCGACACTACAGAACAGGTGAGAGAAAGACCCAGAGGAGGTCAGGCTTAGTTTCACACAGGTCAGAGACTTCAATGAGGGAAAAGAGACAAGGTGGCCTTATCCATCACTCACTGTGGAAATCCAGAAGTGCCATCCCGACCACCTGGAGTGTACCCTGGACAGTGCCTGCAATACCACCAGTAAAGGTACAGAAACGATCCACAGTGTGTGTGTCAGTTTGTCCACTCCTGAACCCGTCTGGCCTAAACACTGTCGGAGCGGCTCAGCTGCCTAACCATCTCCCTGTGCAAATCCCCGTCACCTCATCACTGCCCCGAGGACCCCGCTCCACCTATGGAGAGCTGTACCACCCAAGCTGCCCGTCCATCATCCCCGGAAGTCTAAAGCAGCGTTAGTGCCTTCACCAGAATCCACAGGTGGCGTCACGAGACTTTATTATTTCTTTTATTATTTTTTTCCTTTTATCCAAGTGACCCCATGGTATGGGTCCGGGCAGGCCACCAGTGACATCCCCCTTACAGTAAAGGCCCGGATACCGAGTTCCCATAGACCCCTGGTAGGTCAGTTCTATTTCTAGGCTTGTGCATTGTCAGTAAAGTTAGTTGAAAAAAAAAAAAAAAGAGGAACGCTCACAGAGGCTCACACACAGGAAATACCATGTGACTGTAACCAGTTTCCTGTGTCTGTGCATGTGAAGAGAAGCACAGCAGCTTGCTGATGCTGCAAAGGAACATTTAAGATGTATATTCCTGTTTCCATAAAGCCCTTCATATCTGTACCTGTTTGTTGCTAATTAAAGCTAAATTCTGTTGTCAACACGCTTTCAGTGAATCCTGAATAATCCGCTGCCAAAAGGTTATAGGCCCAGCGTGACAAAGAACTCCAGCGTAATACAGAACCCAGGAGTGACACAGAGCACATATTCACACAGAAGATTAATAAAGCAACAGAGGCAAAAGCAGCACAGAGCAACAGAGTAGATGACCACAAGCAGGGATCACTGCAAGTTCTCATTACAAAGTCTCACCAATCAGAATTATCAGTCCTGGAAATTCAAGGTGAAGATGCCGCTCATAAGAGGAGGTATGTGTAAATATTCACAGGAGCAAGTGCCTCATCCATTATCAGATGACTGGGTAGAGAAGGATCAGAAACACAAAGCACTATCTCCCTCAGTGTAGATGATATGTGCAAGTGTGCAACTGCAAAGGAGATGTGGGATGAGTATTGGAGAAGAAATTAAAGATGTTAATATTGCTGCACTAGTATTAAGTGGTCTTCCAGAAAGTTATGACATACTGTCACTGCATTAGATGCACGGCCAGATGATGAGCTCACCCCAGAATATGTCAAAGGCAAGCTTGTAGAAGAATTCAAGCAAAACACGCACAATGTAAGCAGCAGTAATGAATCTAAAGCAGAGACAGCATTAAAGACACAGGACTTTCCTAAATATAAGAGCAATCTAAGGGAAACTCAGAAATGTTTTGTCTGTAAAAGCCTAGTCACCTTAAAGCAAACTGCAGAGTTTGGAAAGCAAGTATGAGTCAGCTTCAAAAGCATTTAGCACCAGTACAGGCTCATCTGCAAAGCATATATAGTATATAGACTCTGGTGCTAGTAGCCATATGACAAATGATAAGGACTTCTTCACTAACCTTGATGAAAGCAAGTCAGAAGAGGTCATCTTAGCTAATGATCGATATATGACTTCAGAAGGAGTAGGACATGGCTACCTCCACTGTCCAGTTTTGTCAGCTCAAAGCAGAAAGATCCCAGTAAACAATGTTCTCTATGTTCCCAATATTGAAAGCAATCTTCTGTCAGTAAAGAAGCTTACGCAAAAGGGGAATGTAGTTACTTTTAAAGACAACACCTGCATTATGTCAAAGCAGGGATACACTCTTGCAGAAGGAAAAGTCCAAAATTAACTTTATCAGCTAAAATGCAAAGAAAGAGTGTACAGTGCTAGTCAAGATCTGCATAAGGCCCCTTTCACATCAGCGTTTTTTTCAAATCGCGGCAGGTGCGGTGAAAAAACCGCATCTGCCGCGATTACCGCATACCGGCTGCACTTGCGGCACGGCTGCGGCACGGTTGCGGCAAGCCCATACAATGTATAGGGGGGCTTGCAGCAGGTGCAGCAAGTGCGGTTTTGGCATTTGCCGCAGGTGCGGTCGCGAAAAAACCGCGGCTGACCGCGTTTTTTTTTGCGGCCGCACCTGCCGCAAGTGCCAAAATCGCACTTGCCGCACCTGCCGCAAGCCGCCTATACATTGTATGGGCTTGCCGCAACCGTGCCGCAAGTGCAGCCGGTATGCTTTAATCGCGGCAGATGCAGTTTTTTCACCGCATCTGCCGCGATTTGAAAAAAACGCTGATGTGAAAGGGGCCTAAGAACTGTATGCATGTATGGCACAGACGTCTTGGGCACAGAGACCTAAAAGCAATGAGGAAGCTAGGTCAACTAGGTCAAAATATGGAAGAATGCCAAAAGCCCTGCATGCAGATAATTGGACTGAGTATACAAGTAGTAAGGTGCATACCATTTTGAAAAGGAATGGAATCATGTTCCAGAGTACCATTCCATACAACCCAAAACAAAATGGAATTGAAGAGAGAAAGAACCGCACTTTCTGTGAAAGTGGAAGAAGTATGTTCTTTAATGCCAATCTACCTACAACGTATTGGGGAGAAGCCATCATGACAGCTTGCTATCTTCAAAACAGACTGCCAGGTAAAGCTATGGAACTTTGAGAAGCCTAAACTGAAGCACCTCAGGCTATTTGGAAGCAAAACATTTGTGTATGTTCCCAAAGAAAAATGTTCCAAGTGGGAATCACATGCAAGCAAGGAGTCCTGGTGGGCTATAGGGAAACTCAAAAGGGATACAGAATCCTGCAGCTAGAGACCAACACAGTAAGTCCTTGTTCACACATCCTAATGCGTTTTTTAAGCCCTTAGAAAAACTGGTTTGTTTTTTAAGAGTGCCAATAGTGTCCCCTGAGATCCTGAACGTTTTTGGCAAATTTTTGGACTTAGTAATTTTTTCATTAAAAATGCATATGTGTTAACGCATGCGCTAATGCAGGTGCCTATATGTGCCATGCGTTAACGCATGCGTTTCCTATAGGGCCCCATGTTAAAAAAACGCATGCGTTTTTTTACATCACCCAAAAAACGCTGCATGCAGTGTTTTTTGGGATGCTGAACAAAAACACATGTGTTGTTAAGAAACGCATTGACACTTAAGTACACCATGCGTTAACGCATATGCGTTTTTTGATTTTGAAAAAAAAGAATCCAAAATGTTCCCAAAAACGGATTTAAGGCAAAAAACGGATGGTATGTGTGAACAAGGCCTAACAATTAGCAGAGATGTAGTGATTGAAGAGAACTCTGTTTCGCTCAAATTTCATGAAGTTACATCGGTCATTCAAGCAAAGGAACAAAAAGAAAAATCACAATCACCAAACCCAGACACTGAAAAAGAAAACAGTGAAGTCTGTATAAGCTCTGAAGTCAGCGAGGAAGAAACAGATGAACCAAGACAACCTTCAGTTAGGGTATCAGAAAGACTAAACAAAGGTATGCTAACTAGATGACTTTCTTATAGGGTCAGAACACTTCCTGAACCAGAGCCACATCATGGCAAGGAAAAAGAGCCCTCAGAAGCCAAAGATTCGTCAAAACTACAGCAATGAGAGTTACAGCCAAGCAGTTGGGGCACTATTGTATATAAGGACAACCAAGGATGTATTGGACTTGCCAGCAGTGAGAAGATGAGTGCAAGGACTAAGCACATCGACGCTAAGCATCACCACAGTGATTTAGTGGAACGTGATGTACTAAGGTTTGTGTATTGCAAGTCTGACAAGATGTTAGCAGATGGCATGACAAAACCATTGCCAAGAGCCAAGTTTGAGGACTTTAGAACCGCAATGGGACTAACAGGATAAGTAGTTGTTGAGTGGGGGTGTTGGAATATGTTAAGTGCAACAACTCCAATCTTGTATGTGTAAGTGTTGTATTGCTAGGTTTGTGCATTGTCAGTAAAGTTAGTTTAAAAAAAAAGGAGGAACACTCCCAGAGGCTCACACACAGGAAATATCATGTGACTGTAACCAGTTTCCTGTGTCTGTGCATGTGAAGAGAAGCACAACAGCTTGCTGATGCTGCAAAGGGTCATTTAACCCCTTAAGGACCGAGTCACTTTGCAGCTTAATGACCAGACCATTTTTTGTAATTCTGACCACTCTCCCTTTATGAGGTAATATCTCTGGAACGCTTCAACGGATCCTAGCGATTCTGAGATTGTTTTTTCGTGACATATTGGGCTTCATGTTAGTATTAAATTTAGGTCGATAATTTTTGCGTTTATTTGTGAAAAAATAAAAAATTTGGCAAAAATTTTGAAAATTTAGCAATTTTCAAATTTTTAATTTTTATTCTGCTAAACCAGAGAGTTATGTGCCACAAAATAGTTAATAAATAACATTTCCCACATGTCTACTTCACATCAGCACAATTTTGGAAGAAAAAAAAAAATTTGTTAGGACGTTATAAGGGTTCAAAGTTCATCAGCAATTATTCATTTTTCCAGCAAAATTTACAAAACCAATTTTTTAGTGACCACATCACATTTGAAGTCCCTTTGAGGGGTGTACATGACAGAAAACACCCAAAAGTGACACCATTCCAAAAACTGCACCCCTCAAGCTACTCAAAACTATATTGAAGAAGATTATTAACCCTTCAGGTGCTTCACAGGAACTAAAATAATGTTGAAGGAAAAAATGGACATTTTAATTTTTGTAACAAAAATGTTCTTTTAGCCTCAATTTTTTCATTTTCACATGGGCAACAGGATAAAATGCATCCTAAAATTTGTTGGGCAATTTCTCCTGAGTACACCGATGCCTCATATGTGGTCATAAACCACTGTTTGGGCGCACGGCAGGGCTCAGAAGGGAAGGAGCGCAATTTGAATTTTAGAGCCAATTTTCCGTTCAAAAAGTGAAATGGCGCTCCTTCACTTCTGAGCCCTGCCGTGCACCCAAACAGTGGTTTATGACCACATATAAGGTATCGGTGTACTCAGGAGAAATTGCCCAACAAATTTTGGGATGTATTTTATCCCTTTGCCCATGTGAAACTGAAAAAATGTAGGCAAAAAGAATTTTTTTGTGAAAAAAAAGTGTTTTTTTAATTTTTATGAATGAATTTGTGAAGCATCTGGGGGTTCAAAGTGCTCACTATGCATCTAGATACCTTCCTTAGGGGGTCTAGTTTCCAAAATGGGGTCATTTGTGGGGGAGCTCCAATGTGGAGACACACAGGGACCCTCCATACGCGACATGGTGTCCGCTAACAATTTGAATGGAAAATGAGCTCAAATTGTTAGCGGACACCATGTCGCGTTTGGAGGGTCCCTGTGTATCTCCACATTGGAGCTCCCCCACAAGTGACCCCATTTTGGAAACTAGACCCCGAAGGAACGTATCTAGATGCATAGTGAGCACTTTGAACCCCCATATGCTTCAGAAATTCATCCGTAAAAATGAAAAAGCACTTTTTTTTCCACTAAAAAATTATTTTTTCATTATTACGGATCAATTTGTGAAGCATCTGGGGGTTCAAAGTGCTCACTATGTACCTAGATATGTTCCTTTGGGGGTCTAGTTTCCAAAATAGGGTCACTTGTGGGGGAGCTCCAATGTGGAGACACACAGGGACCCTCCAAACGCGACATGGTGTCCGCTAACAATTTGAGCTAATTTTCCATTCAAATTGTTAGCGGACACCATGTCGCGTTTGGAGGGTCCCCGTGTGTCTCCACATTGGAGCTCCCCCACCAGTGACCCCATTTTGGAAACTACACCCCAAAGGAACATATCTAGATGCATAGTGAGCACTTTCTACCCCAGGTGCTTCACAAATTGATCTGTAAAAATGAAAAAAGAAAATTTGTGTGGAAAAAAAAAGTGCTTTTTCATTTTTATTGATGAATTTGTGAAGCATCTGGGGGTTCAAAGTGCTCACTATGCATCTAGATATGTTCCTTAGGGGGTCTAGTTTCCGAAATGGGGTCACCTGTGGGGGAGCTCCAATGTGGAGACACACCGGGGCCCTCCAAACGCGACATGGTGTCCGCTAACAATTTGAATGAAAAATTAGCTCAAATTGTTAGCTGACACCATGTCGCGTATGGAGAGCCCCTGTGTGTCTCCGCATTGGAGCTCCCCCACAAGTGACCCCATTTTGGAAACTAGACCCCAAAGGAACATATCTAGATGCATAGTGAGTACTTTGAACCCCCAGATGCTTCACAAATTGATCCATAATAATGAAAAAATAAATTTTTTGTGGGAAAAAAAAGTGCTTTTTCATTTTTACGGATGAATTTCTGAAGCATATGGGGGTTCAAAGTGCTCACTATGCATCTAGATACGTTCCTTAGGGGGTCTAGTTTCCAAAATGGGGTCACTTGTGGGGGAGCTCCAATGTGGAGACACACGGGGACCCTCCAAACGCGACATGGTGTCCGCTAACAATTTGAATGGAAAATGAGCTCAATTTGTTAGCGGACACCATGTCGCGTTTGGAGGGTCCCCATGTGTCTCCACATTGGAGCTCTCCCACAAGTGACCCCATTTTGGAAACTAGACCCCCAAAGGAACGTATCTAGATGCATAGTGAGCACTTTGAACCCCCAGGTGCTTCAGAAATTCATCCGTAAAAATGAAAAAGCACTTTTTTTCCCACAATAATTTCTTTTTTCATTATTACGGATCAATTTGTGAAGCATCTGGGGGTTCAAAGTGCTCACTATGCATCTAGATATAATCCTTTGGGGGTCTAGTTTCCAAAATGGGGTCACTTGTGGGGGAGCTCCAATGTGGAGACACACAGGGGCTCTCCATACGCGACATGGTGTCCGCTAACAATTGGAATTGTTAGCGGACACCTTGTAGGATATGAAGAGCCCCTATGTGCCTAAACATTGGAGCTCCCCCACAAGTGACCCCATTTTGGAAACTAGACCCCCAAAGGAACGTATCTAGATGCATAGTGAGCACTTTGAACCCCCAGGTGCTTCAGAAATTCATCCGTAAAAATGAAAAAGCACTTTTTTCCCACAAATAATTTTTTTTTCATTATTACGGATCAATTTGTGAAGCATCTGGGGGTTCAAAGTGCTCACTATGCATCTAGATATAATCCTTTGGGGGTCTAGTTTCCAAAATGGGGTCACTTGTGGGGGAGCTCTAATGTGGAGACACACAGGGGCTCTCCATACGCGACATGGTGTCCGCTAACAATTGGAATTGTTAGCGGACACCTTGTAGGATATGAAGAGCCCCTATGTGCCTAAACATTGGAGCTCCCCCACAAGTGACCCCATTTTGGAAACTAGACCACCCAAGGAACGTATCTAGATGCATAGTGAGCACTTTGAACCCCCAGGTGCTTCACAAATTGATCTGTAAAAATGAAAAAAGAAACTTTTTGTGGAAAAAAACGTGCTTTTTCATTTTTATGGATGAATTTGTGAAGCATCTGGGAGTTCAAAGTACTCACTATGCATCTAGATACGTTCCTTCGGGGGTCTAGTTTCCAAAATGGGGTCACTTGTGGGGGAGCTCCAATGTTCAGGCACACAGGGAGGGGCTCTCCATACCCGACATGGTTTCCGCTAACAATTGGAGCTAATTTTCTATTGAAATTGTTAGCGGACACTATGTCGCATATGGAGAACCCGTGTGCCACCAGCACAAGGGCAACTGGTAGAGTTGGGGTACAGCACCAGAAAATGCCGCCTCTAATGAATGCGCTATTTTCTTGGGTGGCTGTGGGTTGAAATTTGCAGCGTGGGGGACCCACAACATTTGAGTCTCTCCACGCTGAGGATTCCAGTCAGCCAGCTACCAAGTTGTACATGGCTGGCTACAAATACAGCCAAGGCTTTATTTTATTTCTAGAACTAATTCTAGAAAAAAAAATGACGTAGGGCTCCGCCATATTTTTGGTCCAGCCAGGTACAACTTGGCAGCTACAGACTGCCAGCAACCCCCAGCTGCCTCGCTGTACCTGGCTGCAACCAAAAATACAGCGAAGCCCATTTTTTTTTATTTCTAGAACTAATTCTAGAAAAAAAAATGACGTAGGGCTCCGCCATATTTTTGGTCCAGCCAGGTACAACTTGGCAGCTACAGACTGCCAGCAACCCCCAGCTGCCTCGTTGTACCTGGCTGCAACCAAAAATACAGCAAAGCCCATTTTTTTTTATTTCTAGAACTAATTCTAGAAAAAAAAATGACGTAGGGCTCCGCCATATTTTTGGCCCAGCCAGGTACAACTAGGCAGCTGGGGGCTGGAATCCTCAGCATGGAAAGGCCCAAGCGTTCTGGGCCCCCCATGCTGCGAATTGCAGCCCGCAGCCGCTCCAGAAAATGGCGCATTCATTGAAGCGCCATTTTCTGGCGCTGTACCCATGCTCTTCCAGTTGCCCTGGTGCCGGTGGCGAACTGGGTAATAAAGGGGTTAATGCCAGCTTTTTATTGGCAGCTGGCACTAAGCCCGAGATTCATAATATAGGGCCAATGTTAGACCCGCCATTAGGAATCTCTGGTAAATAGTCAGAAAATACACACATAGAAAAATCTTTTTATTTGAAAAAAAAACACAAACAAAATTCAGACTCCATCTTTATTATGAAGATCCGACGTAGTCCACAACGAAGGTCCCACGACGCTCGATTGCCTCCGACGTAGTCCACAACGAAGGTCCCACGACGCTCGATCGCCTCTGCTCAATCCAGAGACTGCAGCAAGGGATCAAGTGTCCTCTTCCTACAGTCTCAGGGGTCAGAGTTATGGTGCACTGTATGACAATGATCAGTTATACAGTGCACCATGACTATGATCCCAGAGACTATAACAAGAGGACACTTGATCCCTTGTTGCACCCATCCATCCACCTATGCACGCATCATCCACGCACGCACATCCACGTATGCACATCCACGCATGCACACAACCACGCACGCACATCCACGCATGCACACATCCACGCACGCATGCTGACATCCACGTACATCCACACACACATCCACGTACATCCACATCCACGTACGCACACTTCCACGCACGCACATTCACACACGCACATCCACGTACGCACATCCACGCACGCACATCCACGTACGCACATCCACGTACGCACATCCACGTACGCACATCCACGTACGCACATCCACGCATGCACACAACCACGCACACACATCCACACATGCATATCCACGTACGCACATCCACGTACGCACATCCACGTACGCACATCCACGTGCTGACATCCACGCATGCACACAACCACGCACACACATCCACACAAGCACATCCACGCACGCACACATCCATCCATCCACCCATCCATCCATCCACCCACCCATCCATCCATCCATCCATCCACCCATCCATCCACCCATCCATCCATCCATCCATCCATCCATCCATTCATTCATTCTTTCATTCATTCTTTCATTCATTCATACTTACCCAGTGATGAGGAGGAGGAGCCCCTGAGAGGAGGAGGAGCCACACTGCAGAGGAGGCCCGACGGTGCGGGCGGGTGCACCGAGCGTGCAGCCCGCCGGGATAGGTGAGTGGGGCTGGGGACCGGGGACCGGGGGCTGGGGACCGGGACCAGCAGGGAGGAGGAGGAGGAGGAGGGGGCCCTGCAGCTTCGTCGGCGGGCGCACAAGCCCGCCGGCAGCCACACAATGCAGGGTGGAGGGCGGGGATGGACGGGAGACAGGGGGGCTGCACAGGGGACGGGGACAGGACACAGGGGGCTCAGGGCACGAGGGGGGGCTACAGGACACGGGGAGCTGGACACAGGGGGCGGGGACCGCACACAGGAGGGGCTGCACAGGGGACGGGGACCGCACACAGGAGGGGCTGCACAGGGGACGGGGACAGGACACAGGAGGGGCTGCACAGGGGACGGGGACAGGACACAGGGGGCTCAGGACACAGGGGGGGGGCTACAGGACACAGGGGGAGCTGGACACAGGGGGCTGGGACAGGACACAGTGTGAGCTGGAGCATCAGCTCATGGCCGGCGGCTGCGGTGCAACCCGCCCGCAGATAAGAGTGATTGCGGTGGGGGAGGGGGGTGAAGGGGTTAACAGGGGTGCCCACACCTCTGCCCCTAACCCTTGGCTGTCACTGACAGCTTTTAGATTTGAGCTGTCACTGTTCGTTTAGGAGCAGTGACAGTTCAAAGCCATGACGAGTATACTCGTCATGATGCGGGAACTGACATCTTTTCATGACGAGTATACTCGTCATTGGTCGTAAAGAGGTTAAGATGTATTTTCCTGTTTCCACAAAACCTTTCATATCTGTACCTGTTTGTTGCTAATTAAAGCTAAGTTCTGTTGTCAACTCACTTTAAGTGAATCCTGAATTATCCGCTGCCAACAGTAATACTGAGAGGAGGGAAGAACAGATAGAGAAGATAATGTTAGTCAAGAGCTGCAAGGAGCAGTGTTCTGTCGGGTTTATTAATAGGAAAATTTTACTCGTCCTCCAATACAGATTTTCCAATATAGTAAGTACAACTGTACGACACTGTTTTTTATAAAAATTACGGTATCTACCTTATTGTCATTTTGTGCAATGAGCAATAGCAATAGATGGCACTGCCACATAGAAAACATTGCAGTTAGTTATTGGTGACAATATTGTATCTTACTTTTAGCCAGCTTTTGAGTCTTTAATAAAATCAATGTTGTTGAGTAAAAATATTTACTTTTGAAAGGACAGTTTTTCACCTATGCGTATCTGTTGCTGTGTATTGGGCTTCTATGTTACAAGTAGCAGCACACCCTGCTACGTATAAGAGTTATTACAGAATTTATAGCAGCAATGTAAAACTCAAGATGACTATTTGTTCATTTTCCGTTTTGAAAGAAAAGAAACAACAATAGCATTTAAAGAAACGTTCTAATAAGAAAAGTCCTTTGACTGGTGTCATTGGTTGTAGCACACAGCATTATGGCAAATATTCACAAATTCAGAGTGGTCAGGGCTGTAGACACAGCTGATTGGTCTTTCTCCAAGAAGGCCACTCTTTGTCCCAGCAGTTAGGGTTATAGCAGCAAAGCCTATGAAGAACAAGAAGCTGACACAGGGATTTAAGGGAGTTGTTCAATAAATACTATATATCACTGTGTCACAGCTAGTCTGCTCTGCAGTCTCTACTAACTGCTCTGCAGTAGTTTAAATGTGATTATATCTGTTGGTTCCTTAAGGAGGTAATATCAGTAGCTGTAGCGTTAACTGTCCATGGTATTAGCTGGCTGTGGCTCTCTAGGTGAGCTGCTGCTGTGTGTGTCAGGTGACGCAGTTCTCCACTCCCTCAGCCTTTAAATTTCCCATTGCTCATCAACTGGCATTGTTGAAAGAGTTCAGTCTCTGACCGTGTGCTGTTTGGATGCTTCAAAATTCTTTTGAAGCCATCCAGAAGCCTTTTCCTTTAAGAAAGTCATCTTGTGGGAGTTGATGTTTCCCATTAGCCTAGGGCTGGTCAGGAGCAGGGAAAGGGTAGTGGCCCAGACTCCCTCACCTTAAGAGTTGGTTCAAGGAACAGGGTCAGCTAGGAACCCCCAGTCTACAGGGTCAGACTAGCTGCCCAAATTACCTTTGCCTATCAATGCCATCCTGCTACAATTTCATAATTATCTATAGCCACCTGTGACACTAAGGCTACTTTCACATTTGCGTTCCCCTCCGTAGCGTTCTGCGGAGGGGATCCACAATGTGACCGCAGCACCACAAGCCCCTATCTTTATAATGGGAGTGCACGGTGCTGCGCTTGACTGCGCATGACCGTGCGCACCCATTCACTGCCATGTGTGATCTGTGCGCAGGCGGATGCCTGCACACAAATCACACAGTCTCGTCCGCACCAGAAATGCAACATGTCGCGTTCGTGGTGCGGATGAGACTGGGTGATTTGTGCGCAGGAATCCGCAGGCGCACATATCACATATGGCAGTGAATGGGTGCGCACGGTCTTGCGCAGTCAAGCGCAGCACCGTGCGCTCCCATTATAAAGATAGGGGCTTGCGGTGCTGGGGTCACATTGCGGATCCCCTCCGCAGAACGCTGCGTAAGGGGAACGCAAATGTGAAGGCAGCCTAAGGCTTGATTTTCACATCCATTTTCACTGTACGAGTACAGACCACATGTATGTCTATGAGGCTTTTGGTCAGGAGACCCATCTCTGCTTCATGTACTGTGGTTCATAGTCGAGCCTCGAAACACAGATGTGTGAATCTGGCTTTAGCTACAGGAAAATGTACACATGTATGAGTGTTACAGGTTTATTTATAATGTCGACCCATTACTTATCATTAGTTGTGTGCTCTCAATGTCCCTTGTATGCGTGGAACAGTTGTAAGCATGTAAACCACCAACCACTCCATTTACTGTCAATGGTCATGAGTGATGGTTTGATATACTATCTACAGCGCCATTCACAGAGTTGTTGGTATTATTATGTAAAATTTATCATTAGGAAAATGTTAGTTAAAACCCCCCCCCAAACTTATGCTTACAGAAAGACTTACTGTAATGCTCAGTAAGAATAAGAGATGTTGATAGTAATACACAAGTTACATTTATGTTGTTCATAAAACCGTTGCCTTGTGATACTTTATTAATTCTAAACATTTATCCTGTTATTTAAACCATTTTTCCCTATGCCTTAGGCTGGGAAGAAGTTGAAAGAAAGGATATGTGCACTTTGGCACAAACCATACTATGCAATCAGATATCGTAGAAAAGCCGGTATTAAACACTCATCACAGCAGGCATCATACACCAGAAATCCCAGCCAAATTGTACTCATACTCCAAGCTTACAAACAGCGAGAAACTGTCATCTAATCACAATGCCAGGCTACTTATGTATGGATGGCTCCGAAAACAAAAATCCATAATAGATTGGGAACATCTGCTTACATCATGTTAAGGATATTGTATGAAGATTCTATTACTTTTTCATAAGCTTCCTGCAAAACAGGCGCTGAGTCCTTTAATTATAGTCTATCCCTTAGAGTTTGTAGCAAACTAGTTCTTAACTCAGGAATAATGTATTACAATGTAACTGAGCAAATGTCTTCTGAACTGAAAGTCGTAACTCATTATATGATCTCTATGCCGGTACATTAGTCCCGTACTTATACATACTCATTCCATTCAACATGCAGCATTTTTATTATAAATTATTATTATGTGCAATGCTTGCAGATTTATTGGAACTTCACAAGGCTAAATGCAATAATGAACCTTGCAGATCTTGGCTGTCCTTGACCTTCTAGTGGGGATACTGAGAGACTGAACCTTCCATGAAAATTGAGAGTCCCTTTGAAAGTATCAAGCTGTTTAAATTCAGGTTAACATTATTGGGAAGAGTCTCTTTCCATAGCATTAAAGTGGCATTGGGATTGGTCAATGGAACATCAGAGGTAACATTTTCTCCGTTTGTTCCTGCTTTTTGAGTTAATTTAAGGTCAGCTAGACAAAGGAGAAATGAGATTTCTAGTAAAAGACTTTATTTCCTTATAGATTGTAAGCTTGTGAGCAGGGCCCTTTCTCCTTCTGTAATGGCGGGTTTACACGCCTCGATATCGGCGTCCAACTCCGATCCAACTCCGACAAAAAGTCACGTGGTTCGCGAGTTGGAGCCGATATCGTTCGCGCGTTGTATGGTTTGAACGTACAATGCGATGCTGGAACGATGCCAAAACGATATCGGGGTTGAATGAGCGTGCTCTTCAACCGCCCGATATCGCATGGCCGTTGTAGCCGCATCGTCCCGTGTGACAGCCCAACTCCGATGTGTACGCCGACGCTACCCATTAACTCCCATGTTAAATGGTCGTTATTGGGTTGGTGGGCGTACACATCGTAGTGACGTTGTTTCCCGATATCGCAACGTGTAAACCGCCGATGCGATGTCGGGAAAAGCGCACTAAAAATGCGCGCTCCCGCGCCGTTGTATAGCGATATCGTCCCGATATCGGGACGTGTAAACCCACCATTAGTGTTAAACTATGTGTTACGTTGTATTGTCTTTATTGTCTGTACATGTCCCCACTTATTGTAAAGTGCTGCAAAAAATGGCGCCGCTATATAAATAAAATTACTATTATAATGTATATATGGTACTTCTGGATCATTTATAAACATACCTTTTAGTATTTATTGAAAGGACCTAACAACATTGTAAAATTCCTACCTGTTGGTAATGTAGATGTTAAGCATATCACAAGGTGTCCCTCACACAATCCTCAACAATCAACTACTGTCTGTAGGGAAACTTGGCTGTAGGTCAGTAGAGCAGGGCATCTCACTGGCTTTAAACTCGTTTATTTGATGCTGCTATATCAGACTTTTTGTCTCAACAGTATCAAAAATGTACTGAAGCTAGTCAAGATAAGGTGCTAACCGCACACTTGAGCAGTCATGGCAGCTCCATTCAGTGCTTGCAAACTCTATAGAAAGAAAGTAATCAGCTTGCTAGTAGCCTAGCAGGCTGACACCTGTTCAGTCTAGTTGTGGTGTGGGAAACTAGTGCTTTGAACTCAGTTGAATCTGCTGCTGGATTGACGGACTACTGTGCCTCTTCAGGTCCCCACCTGGACCTGCTCCTGTAATTCCTGCCTTGACCACTAGGTCCCGCCATATGCCATCTATGGATGGTGCTAGTGATGCGTCTTCATCTGGACCTGCTCCCGTAATTCCTGCCCCAGTCACTAGGCACCGCCATGTTTACCGTATAGATGGCGCTGATGATAAAGGCATTGCTCCTCTGCCAGGGCTTCCTTCTGCGGTTTCTGCCCCTGTCACCAGGCATGTTCACACTGCAGGCAATGCTAGTGTTTGGGGAGAAAAGATCCTTGAATTCTGGAGAGCACGAGCTTCCCTCATCCTCTGGGATGTTAGTGTGGCTGGGACCTGTTGTGCTTCACAGCCTGATAGTATTGGTATGTGGACGGTCCAGATAGGGTCATTGGTTCCTGAGCCCTTGCTTATAGGGAGGTGACACTTCCTTTATAAATCCCCGGGATATGTCTCACTAGTTGCCAATTATATCCCTGGTTCCCCATTCTAATTTGAGCTAGTTTTTCTGTGACATTGTTTAGGCCTTATACTTTAACTTTGCTTTCTCCTTACAATTTTGTACCTCGCTGTCCTCTCGGTTTTGATGCGGCTTCCTGACATTTCTACTATTCCATTTTTCACCCATGCTTTTTCCCAGGTTTCTCTGTTTGACTCCCTCCCTGCTCTGGCTGCTGCTCCTCCATAGTCAGTAACCTCCTGGGCTCTACTGTAAGTCCAGAACCCTGTACAGGGGTTAAGCTTCTTGGAGTTTCTTGGGTTCTGCCTTACCAGCAGCTCTGCTAGTTGCATAGAATGGTTGTCAAAGCTGCCACGTCTTGCAAGCTGGCAGCAGAGTCACCAGTGTTTCTTACTTGCCACAGGGAGCCCTCAGTCACTCAGTGAGTGATGTCACCGCTCCCAGCAGAAGTCAGTGGGATCCTAGAGACTGCAGCAACAGGACGCTTATTCCATCACTGCAGTCTTTAGATGTAGTAGAGGGAGGGTATGTTTGGGGTTAATAAATGGGAAAATGAAGGGTTTTTTTTTATTTTTTATTTCAAATAAAGGATTTTTCTCTGCACATGTTTTTTTTAACTATTTACTCACAGTATTGATAATAGCAAGTCTGAGACCTGAACATTATCCATGTGGGCTTAATGACAGTTTAATATTCTCAGCTGTCATTAAACCCTTCTATCAACCTGATGCCACCACACCTGAGCATCAGGAAGAGCTGGGTAAAGTGCCAGGAATTGGCAATTCTAATGAATGCACCAATTCTGGGCGTGAGTGCAGGCTGCTGTTTTGTCGCATGGCGGACCCAATAAGTATTGGCCTCACAATGCCAAGAATACTAGCTCCAACTCCCTGTTTTTTACCTTGGCTTGCAATCAAAAATAGGCAAAACCACACATTATTTTTAGTATTATTTATTTAAATAATTAAAAGAAAAAAATAATGGGCTAACCTTTATTTTTGATTGCTACCCAAGGTAAAGACAGGCAGCTGGGGGTGGCAGCCCAGAGAATCAAAAATATGGGAAGCTCTATGTTATTTTTTTTAATGATTTATATTTACTCCCCTTATGATGGCAAGTTCGTTGCCAATGGCAACTAATCACAGACACCATGCACAATGGGTGGGGGCGTAACAGCCAATCACAAATGCTGTCACACAGAGTGGGCATCTGTGATTCATTGTTGGGGGCAGAGTACAGTGAATAATCAGGAAGTTAATGAGTGGCCTAGAAGTATAAGCGCACTGCCTTTGGTAAGTATGATGCTGCACTGTTTTGAAGCATCCCAGCCACCATTTTATTAATTTAATGTCTGGGTTCACTGTTCGGCTCACGTTTGGGACAAGTTTGGTTCTGAATTCGGACTTTAAAAAACGTCTAGTCAGGTCCTCCGAATTTAAACATCGGTGGGTTAGCTCATCTCTACTAAGCAGTAAAGAATAAAATTAGGAATATCTGACAAACATCCAAATTACAAGAATTTGGAAAATTGATTGTTTTTACAACTTTTTAATTATGTCCCATTCAGATGAAATAATACTTACAATATTAAACAGTGTCACTTCAAATCAATTAATGGGTTGCCAGTGTGATACAGAACAGGACCTCTGGAGCTAGTGACATACTTTGTAACTGCTCCCCAGCCTGGGCAAGAGATACAGTAAGGATTACATACAGAACACCCTGTTCAATTAACTCAGAATTCTTGATATCACATATGTGGATGGGTATTTTGAAATTTGTAAGTTCCTAAAGAATTGCTAATAATGATCCTATTTGGCAGGGGTGTGCCTAGGTGGGACGAGCCAGCAGGATGTTGCCTCCTGATATGTTGGTCTGAGGTGTGGTTTCCCTGGCAGATGCATTCTGCTGTCTCACTTAAGGTACCGTTACACACTACAATGTTGTATCGATCTCACCAACGATCTCACGGGAGCGCAGTCTTTAGGACATCTTTTTGAGATCGTTGGTGAGATGTCACACATCTAGATATCGTGAAGACGCACCAACAATCCAGCGATCCAGAGATCACTGGAACAACACAGCCAATGATCTTGGCGGTCGTTATCACGCTGTCACACGGCAACTATATGAACGACTCCAACCTCAATATGAGCTAGTTTGTGACACAGGCTAGGTGCTAGGCGTGCCAGATTGTGTTTTCCCTCACCCCTACAACTCCGATTGGTGGCACAAACTGCGTTACCATTGATCAGCCTTGTCTGGTAAGATGGCCACTTTATTAGCTCTCTTACCCTTCCAACCATCTCGCCATTCAAGGCTGTTTTCATTTGATGACGCCTGTGCAAGCCACTGATGTGTCCCCTAATTGTCACATATAAACACTCGTGTGTGCACTGTTGCCAATACAATGATGGCTATGTGTATGTGTTGTTTTCAAGATGGCAAGCTACACACAACACTATGTACATACAGTTGTGGCCAAAAGTATTGACACCCCTGCAATTCTGTCAGATAATACTCAGTTTCTTCCTGAAAATGATTGCAATCACAATTTCTTTGGTATTATTATCTTCATTTAATTTGTCTTCAATGAAAAAACACAAAAAGAATTGTCCTAAAGCCAAATTGGATATAATTCCACACCAAACATAAAAAAGGGGGTGGACAAAAGTATTGGCACTGTTAGAAAAATCATGTGATGCTTCGACACGGAAGACCCCTAAAGCGCTCGAGAGACTACGTGCTGAGCCAAGCCAGCGATCCACTGATCGACACCAACATTCCCGTCAGCAACAACACTTCTCCAGAGCATCAAGACTCCGATCCACCTGCAGCTTCCAACTTCCCAGGTCAGTCCAATGTGCCTCAGACATTCCAATGTGAACCACCTTCACACTTCAGTGCACAGCAAGACCCTACACCTCAGCAACCTCCATATGCCAGTGTCCACATGCAACCCAACATATCGGTAAGGCACTACACTACTGACAACTGTGTAGTTCCGGACCCGCATACAATAACAACTGTACTGTACACACCAAACCGATCGCTAGCCTAAACGCCTATGCCACTTCGTACCTTCCCACGTTCCTGAGTCAAGAAGCTACGGCCCACACAAACAGCATTGCTCAGCCAGCAAGTGTGCCCCCAAGGTCAGAAAGAGCAGACATGTCCGACTTTGCGAGGTACATGATTCACTGAGAACTCACCAACACCAGTCTCACAAGGTTCGGCGACCAGCCCGAAAACTACAGAGGGTGGAAGTGTACCTTCAAAACCGCAATCAGTGACCTCGGCATTACCGCTGCTGAAGAGCTGGATCTGCTACTCAGGTGGCTAGGCCCACAGTCTACGGAGAGAATCAAGAAGCTCAAATCCGTTTACATCAGCGATCCAATGACCGGTCTCGCAACCGCATGTGACAGACTAGAGAAAGGGTTTGGCAGTCCTGAAGCTATCGAAGATGCTCTACTCAAACAAGTATATGACTTTCCCAAAATATCTGGCAAGGATGCTTCAAAGTACCAGGAACTCAGCGACCTGCTGTCCGAGCTCCAGCTGGCCAAGACAGACACACATCTACTTGGCCTCAGCTACCTGGACACCGCTCGTGGGGTGAAACCCATTGTCGCCAAGTTGCCTTACAACGTCCAAGAAAAATGGACCACACGAGGGTCAAACTACAAGAGACAATGCCAAGTCTCCTTCCCTCCATTCTCCTTTTGCGACTTCATCAAGGAGATTGCAGAGTATAAAAACGACCCCAGCTTCTGTTATGAAGAACCCAGTGGCCCTGCATCATCTCCCAAGTACGAGAGTTCACACTCTCACGACAAAAACTGCAGCAGTCCGGTGTCTGCAAAAAAGACTGAAGTTCTGCCTTCACCAAACATCAGCGCCAGACAAAGGCAGTGAAGGCGAGAAGGTAGAAGACCCGAACCGCCAGTGTCCTATCCACAAACTGCCGCATCCCCTGAAGAAATGTATCGGCTTCAGAAAGAAACCACTTCAAGAACGAAAGGAACTCTTAAAGAAGTTTGGAGTATGCTTCAGGTGCTGTGCTTATACCGAACACATTGCTAAGGACTGTGTCATCACCATCAAGTGTATAGAGTGCGACAGCGAAGACCACGTACAAGCGCTCCATCCGTCACAACTTGACTCAGCGTCTACGCCTTCTCCCACCACAGGCAATGGCGGGGAAAGCACAGACAAGGCAACTAACCATCTTGCGGTATCTTCATCCTGCACCAAGGTTTGCGGAGAAGGTCTTCGCGACAAGTCCTGTGCGAAGATTTTCCTGGCAAAGGTGTATCCCAAGGGTCATCCAAAGAAGGCAGTCAAGGTGTACGTCAGCCTGGACGACCAGAGCAACAAATCACTGGCCAGGTCAGAACTCTTCGATTTGCTTGACTTAAGGGGAAACACCTATTCCTACACCTTGGGCACCTGCAACGGCGTGACAGAAGCCACTGGAAGAAGGGCCAGTGGCCTCATAATAACTTCTCTCTCCACCTCCAAGGAGATAGCGCTTCCAACACTCACAGAGTGCAACCAAATACCCTTCAACAGGGAAGAAATCCCAACATCAGAAGCGGCTCTTCAGTTTCCTCACCTCAAGGACATAGCCAGCGAGATACCGGCCCTTGACAATAAGGCAGACATCTTAATTCTCCGCGGCAGAGACATCATACGACTGCACAAGGCGCATCTACAAATCTTTGGTCAACTGGATGAACCGTACTCTCAGTGCCTCGAGCTAGGCTGGGTCATCATCGGTGACGTGTGTAGCGACCAGACAAAGAAGCCAAGCAACCTCACTTCTTACAAAACCGTCATCACATCAGATGACCACGACGCGTCTCTTCTGCCGTACCCACATCACTCCTGGGTAAGGGGGAAGCCAAACGACACTAGGTGGAAAGAACAACCACCTGATAACCCAAACCTGTTTTGTCTTCAAGACAACAACCATGAGTCAACAACACTCTACCCCGCAAACCAGGTCAACGACTCACCCTCTCTTCCTGCAAAGACTGAGTTGCCTAGGGATCCGCAGCAAGAAACTGCTAACTTTCCAATCTGTGACCCCTATAACCATCACAAGCCTGCCAAAGCCATACTGGAGTCCAGTGCTCACACTGAGAGCCCTTCTCTCAACTGCCCACCCCTTTCTGAAGGTGTTAGTGTTCTCCCCACGCAACGCAGCCTCAATACGCTGACGGATGTCAAACAATGCACATTTACTTCCGAAGCATCACCCTGTAACGAACTTCTATTAAACGAGGAACCTCGCATTTTGAAAACAGCATCCATGGTCCTCTTGGGTTCAAGACACCCATCGCAGTTCATGACATGATACTGCTGAGACAGCTTGCCATTGAGGGTATTGACAGGGACACTATGTCACCATTTCAGAGACAACACAGGTGGGAGACTGGGAAGAAGACCCTCAGACCAACCTGCAGTGCAAGCTTTGTCTTCAAGGTGCCAGCACGGAAGCTGAGGTCCCATCACCCTGCACACTCTTCAAGCTGGTCAGCCATTGTGCCTGAGGACGTCCGGTCCAAGTACATCGCCTGGTGGCTCCTTCGATCAGCAGTGACATGAACTGGACTTGTTGCTGGACTTTGGCACGGCGGGGAGTGCACCTCCTCCCACCCCTGATGCACCAGGACATAGAACTGTCAGTGTCCAATCGAACTTTGAACTCTTCCTTCGGGCTAGGACTTCTACTGTTGGGTTGGTGGAAGAGTTGGCACATTCCCCAATCTGAAGATGTTTTTTTTCCTGTTGGACTCATTTTTTTTTTTTTTTTTTTTTTTATTTATTCAAGGACTGCATTTCACTGCATGCATGGACTTGAATACTGCATTAGCATTTGCATTTGGTGTTTTTCTCTCCTCTTTTGCAGGTTCATGATATCGAGGGACAGAGTCGACTCCTTACATCACGCAGAACTTGTGAAATCGGACGATTTCAGATGGGGAGTGTTGTGTCCCATGAATGGGAACAACCTGTTGTATATATTTCTCTGCATTGTATATATTCCTCCAATCACTAATTCCTTGTTGTTACCGGGTAGATTAGACTGTACTAAGTTTGTCCCTAGGTTGCTCACTTAGTTGTGTCTGTACAGGACGTCCCCCCTTCTTCCCCAGTTAGTCTGCAGAAGCCATTGCTCAAGACACATGTGTACACCCCTGTACAGATGAATCCTTTTTACCTATCGTTTATTGTGACTAATACAAGATACAGAAGAAAATTACAGTGTTCTCCTGTCTTACTACAATCGAGTTGAAAACTGTCTGTTGCCCCTGATGGGGTAAGTACCGAGCACGCAATTATCTAAGCGCTTAGATTTACAGCCATCAGATGGGGACAGAACACTCATCACTGCCTGAGACTGTTTACTTCCAGCATCGCAGAAAAGTCCTGCCTGAGGAGCCACAGACTGTCATCTCTGCACACTGGCTGGAGAGCTGCAGCTTGAAGTAAGTGAACTGCACTGCACACAGGCCCGTATTTGGAGTTCCTGCCGCCCTAGGCACTGTCAGCGGTGCCGCCCCCCCCCCCGTCGCGCCACACCCCCCATCGCACCACGCCCCTCGTCGTGCCACACCCCCATTGGCCACGCCCCCTGCAGACAAACTGCTTTGAAATAAATACAAAGATAATAAAATCTTTTAATGATTTTCATTCGTTTATGTGCAAAAGGCAACAATAAGGTGATAAATCATCTTTTGGGTGGTTAGGGATGAGCTATCAAGGTGCAGAGTAGTGATAGGGGGGGCTAAAAGGAGCTGAGAGGTTCCCATTATGGTTGGAGTAGTGGATGGTTGCTAGATGACCACTACCATGTCCCAAAAAGGCTGTGACATCAGCAAGGAGGTGGCAGTCATGTTTTGGGTCGTAATCATGTGGAGAGAGCTAGTTTGCCCCTATAGGGTCCATGAAGGCGTGAAAAGGACCACGGCAAAGTATATATACTTTTAGACTGACCACTTTTTTTTCTTTGTACAAAATCATCCCCATGCATGACAATGCACCATCTCTTGGTACAGAGCATAGCCCTGAGTAATTGGCTGCTATGGACATAAAAGTAGAGAAAACCATGGTGTGGCTACCAGTCTCCCCTGATCTCAGCCCTATTGAGAAACTTGGAAGTACCTTTAAGCAAAAAAAATCTAAGATGCTGTAAGACCTTAACCGTCAAACCAGCAGCTCTGGGAGTCAATTCTGACATCCTGCAAACAAATGCAATCTTAAAACATCCAAAACCTGACAAGTGCAATAAATGCAATATTTGTGAAGGTGATATCAAAGAAAGGCGATATACAATATGAGACATACTGGTTTTCATTGTGAGCCCCAATGGGGACAGTGTTCATGATGTATGTAAAGTGCTGTGGAGTTCAATGTAAAATAATATTTCTTCATATGTCGTCACAATACCGGGATCTGAGGCTCTCCTATTTGGAGGTCAGGGACTCTCTGATGCGCTGTCGCTGCCTGTCTCGCTGTCTTCCTCTTTTGACACTGCAGTGCGGAGGACAAGAGAGCATTAACTGGTTAATAACAAGAAGTATGGAGTGTGTACTAACTGAGCCATAAACCCTCCCCATACCAGTAGGATTACTATATGGCTTTTATTATTAGGGTACGGACACACTGGCGTGAAACTCGGATGAGTGCAATGTGTCATTTTATCGCATTGCAGTGGGACCAATGTTATTCAATGTCTGAGAGCACAATGACGAGTGTCAGACGCTTTTTTCTCATCGAGATTCTGGATGGGGAAAAAAGTCACAACATGCTGCGACAGTCTGCGATTCACATGTGAGACTCACCAATGCAAGTCTACGGGTCCGACAAAATCATGGACCGCACACCGACCATCCGAGAGGCATCAGTTTTTTATCACTGATACATTCTCATTCTGTAGCTGAGACAACTGTAAAATGTTCCTGTAAATTATTCTACAGTAATAGCTGCTGAGGAAAATACAGATTGCACACGGATGTGATCTGAGAGAAATGTCGGACACTCGCACAGCAGTTGCCAAACGGACCAAAAAACCGATGACACTCATCCGACTCTCCTGGATGACAAACGGACCGATTTTAAAAACGCCAGTGTGTTTCCTCCCTTATAATGTTGCCCAGTATCTGACTAAGGCCGGTTTCACATCACATTTTTTGTGATCCGGGGCTGTCCGTTGTGAACCAGACAGCCCCAGATCTGATTTTGGCCCCATAGTATTCCTATGGGGCCCAGATTGACCCGGATGGCAGCTATCTGCCATCCGGGTTCCCTCCGCGGGAACATCTCTCTTGGTACCTTTACACGCCGCGACGGCAGGCTGGATACATCCCGCTACTTCACGTGCACGAGCACGCTCAAACGGCTACAAACGGTCAACGCACCCTCTTTACACGCCGCCACAAGGTGCACTACGCCACGCTACATCTGTAGCTAGCTACATCGCCGGGTGTGTCAAGTAGCCAGCTGTAGCTTAGCGTACCACGTTTACACAGCGCTACAATAAGCTAATATGGGCGGACCTGGTACAGCAGGGACAGCACATAGGCGTGCCACAATCGTGGATTACGAGCCGTCCGTACGATGATAGGACAGCGCAATATCATCATGATTGGCCAGGCATCGCAGGAGGCTGAGTAATACAGCACGCTTGAGCGATTGTGTAGTGTGACTGGTCAGCTCCTTAAATATGCCGCCCTAGGCAGCGACTACCAATCGTCATGCAGGAGCTTCCTCCAATGATCGGTGATGGGGCGCGGTATCCCAGAGCCTGGGACACGCCTTAGCTACATTGCAGCTACAGCCCCGGGTGTCCAGAGTTCCCTTCCGTTGCCTCTTTACATGCCGATACAGCTCGCTACCATCGGCGATGTAGCCATCAGTTTTCGAGCAGACCTAGGAAACAGATGTATCTGTTGCCGGCTGCAGCGTCACGTCTTCAGACGCCGCTACGACGGGCGATATTGGCGCTACAAGCTACATTTGTAGCCTGTAGCGGGATGTATCCAGCCTGCCGTCGCGGCGTGTAAAGGTACCATCTCTGACACATTCTCCTCCGCCAGGGCCGGCTCCAGGTTTTTGCGGGCCCTGGGCGAATATATATGGACGCTGTGGGCAATATATATACACAATAGAATCTCTGTAATAATCCCTCTCCTCCACCCGGTGCGCTTTGTCTCTCCACCCCCATATGCACTGTCTTCTCCCCGTGTGCTGACTCCCCCCGACATGCAATGTCTTCTCCACCCTAACCCCCCATTCTGTTTTCTCCCCCTGTGCACTATTCCCAACCTTTGCTTGCTTTCTCCTCATGCACTGTACTCTATCCCTTGTGCTGTGTCCGTGTGTCCTGTGTCTCTTGCCCCCACCCCTTGCTTTGTCTTGCCTGTGTGCTCTATGTCTCTTGCCCCTCCTCTTGTGCTGTTATCTATCCCAGTGTGCTTTCTTCCCCCTCTATTGTCTCTCTTGCCCCCACCCCTTGAGCCGCCTTCTCCTGTGCTCTGTCCACCCCATGCATTGTCTTCTCCTGTGCGAGGTCTTCTCTCCATGTGAGCTGTGCTGCGATAAGTGCAGCTTCTGACTGCTTATGAATAGTAATAAGCTGGCAGCAGAGCGGTGTGACTAACCCTGTCAGAGACCTGTGATGTTACCTGCGGTGTGGCGCAGATCTTTCACTGCCAGCTTATCAGTATTCATAAGCAACCATGAGCAGTCGCACGCTTCGTTTATCTCACGCGGGGAGAAGATAGCGCAGAAGGTGGAGAACACAGAGCAGGGGGAGGAGAAGACAGTGCAGGGGGAGGAGAAACAGCACAAGGAAGTCATGAACTGCTGGGGACACCATCCTGCAAGTGGTGCAGATGGTGTCGCCAACAGCAAGTGGGCACCGGCCCTGCCCTCCACACTGCCCCCACTCATAATATACCCTCTCCACACTGTCCCCCTTCTAATATATCCTCCACACTGCCCCCCTCATAATATACCCCCACACACTGCCCCCCTCATAATATACCCCTCACACTACCCCCTCATAAATTACCCTCCACACACTGCCCCTCATAAATTACCCCCCACACACTGCCCCTCATAAATTGCCCCCCACACACTGCCCCTCATAAATTACCCCCACACACTGCCCCCCTCATAAATTACCCCCCACACACTGCCCCCCTCATAATTTACCCCCCACACACTGCCCCCCTCATAATTTACCCCCACACACTGCCCCCCTCATAATATACCCCCCACACACTGCCCCCCTCATAATATACCCCCCACACTGCCCCCCTCATAATATACCCCCCACACACTGCCCCCCTCATAATATACCCCCCACACACTGCCCCCTCATAATATACCCCCCACACACTGCCCCCCTCATAATATACCCCCACACACTACCCCCTCATAAATTACCCTCCACACACTGCCCCCTCATAAATTACCCCCACACACTGCCCCCTCATAAATTACCCCCACACACTGCCCCCTCATAAATTACCCCCACACACTGCCCCCTCATAAATTACCCCCCACACACTGCCCCCCTCATAAATTACCCCCCACACACTGCCCCCCTCATAAATTACCCCCCACACACACTGCCCCCCTCATAATATACCCCCACACACTGCCCCCCTCATAATATACCCCCACACACTGCCCCCTCATAATATACCCCCACACACTGCCCCCCTCATAATATACCCCCCACACACTGCCCCCCTCATAATATACCCCCACACACTGCCCCCCTCATAATATACCCCCACACACTGCCCCCCTCATAATATACCCCACACACACTGCCCCCTCATAATATACCCCCCACACACTGCCCCCCTCATAATATACCCCCACACACTGCCCCCTCATAATATACCCCCCCACACACTGCTCCCCCTCATAAATTACCCTCCACATACTGCCCCCACTCATAATATACCCCCCACACACTGCCCACACACCCTGCCTGACTGCCCCCATTCATCGTATTCCCCACACACTGCCCATCTGTATCAAATATCACTTATCTTCAGCTCCATTGTGGAGCCACTGACCATTGCCGCCGCATTCCTTCTGTCTCTCATGGGGAGGTAGTGCTCCTTCTCGTCTTCTATGCGTTCCATATTCTGGAACACAAAGGAAGAGGAAATGACGGCCCGGCTGCGGGGGCTGGGGGCGGAGCGGGGGCTGGGGGCGGAGCGGGGGCTGGTGGCCGGGGTCTATGAATGAAAGAACCGCACCGGTAAGATAATACCGGCGGCAGCAGGCCCTCAGACATGTCTGGGCCCTGGGTATGGCGGGTGCTGCTGACGCCGGCCCTGTCCTCTGCGGCGGTCCCGTCCTTCCCTCTTCTGGCGGGTCTGACTGCTGCAGGCTGGGTGAGGTGGGCAGGCCTGATGAGCAGGGGGGGTGGGGGGGGGTATGAGGGGGCAGGGCTTACGACCGGGCCGACACAGGGCAGGAAAAAAAGAAAAGAAAAAAAAAAAAAAAGAAAACAGGCTGAGGCGCCGCCCCCTATGAATGGCCCCGCCCTAGGCATGTGCCTACGGGTGCCTAATGGCAAATACGGCCCTGCGTACACATCGTAGTTGCGTTGCCTGCCGATATCTCCCTGTGTGACATCTACTATGCGATCTGGGACAAGAGTCAAAAAAGTGCGCGCTACCATGAAATAGTATGCAATATCCGACGTGTAAAGCGACCTTTAGGGTACGGACACACTGGTGTGAAACTCAGACGAAGGCAATGTGTGATTTTTATTGCATTACAGTTGGACCAATGTTATTCAATGTCTGAGAGCACATTGGCGAGTGTCGGACGCTTTTTTCTCAGCCAGATCCTGGATGGAAGTCGCAACATGCTGCGACAGTATGAGATTCACGCGCGAGACTCACCAATGCAAGTCTATGGGTCTGACAAAATCACGGACCGCACACGGACCATCCGAGAGGCATCTGTTGTTTTCACTGATACATTATCATTCTGTAGCTGAGAATACTGTAAAATGTTTCTGTAAATGATTCTACAGTAATAGCTGCTGAGGAAAGAACAGATTGCACACGGACACCAAAATTTTGCAACTTTTCAAAGCAATATATGCCAGAATTGTGTTAAAACTCCTTTGATGAATATTAGATTATATTCACCTATGCAGTCTACAAATTCTGTGGGCAAAAAAAAAAATACAGAAGAATGCAAAACAATATATTATACAATACAAGAAATACAGGAACGCCGGCCAGGGATAAAAAGGAGAGAGCTGACCAGTCCCTCACACTGTGTGCAAATACAGCTCTGTGTATACACAGGACAATCCACCAACAATAAGGCCGCCAGTACAGCCCCCTGCAGCCGCCACTCAGCTTTCCTAGAGTCCTGAAAGGTATTAAAGCCTAGTATGGAGGTAAACGGAGTCACTTTTCATTCAGGAGCCTGGGAAAGATGGGTGAGGACACGGGAAAATGGGTGGATGGATAAAATGTGTTGATTACAAGGGAGAGAAAAAAGACAGAAAAAAATAGAAAGAAAACACTAACTTTACAGAACTGATTGATATGATATAGATGAATGGTTGAATGAATCAATGAGACACAATGTGCAGATTGGAGAAAGGAAAAAAGGAGAAAAAAAGAAAGAACAAGAGGGCAAGAGAAAAAAAGAGGAGAAAATAAAGAATGAAAGCTAGAAAGAGGAGGCGAGAGAAAGCAAGAGGGAAAGCGACAGAAAGAGGGGAGAAAGAGGGAAAGAGAGCTAAAAGGAGAAAGAGAGAGAGGGAGAAAGAGAGAGAGAAAGAGACTGTAAGAGGGAGGAAGAAAGAGAGAAAAACAGGTAGAGAAAGAGGGAGAGCGAAAGTGAGAATGAGAGAGAGAGAAAAAAGAAAGTGAAAAAGAGAGGAAGAAACAGAGAAAGAGAGAGAAAAAGAGTGACAGATAAACCCCCCTATATGCAGTGCAGCACTGTATACACACAGCCTCCCCGGCTCCTCTGTGACTGTGAGGGGATCATCATCGGATGTATCCCACCTGCCCCCCGCCATCAATGATCATCATCATCATCAGATTCATGATGCATGATGCATGATGCCCCCATGCCACAGGTGTATCTAGGTTTTCTGGGACCCAGGGCAAGAGTTCAGTTTGACGCCCCCCGCGGTCTCAGTAGACAGCATGTGACCAATCATCCATACGCGATTTTTACACATACAGGAACAGTGACTGCTGGAGCCAGTAAGAGCTGTTTCTGACAGTGAGCATACTACACGTTGTTAGGAGCGGGCTAAGGTGCGTTTGCGTTCCCTTGCGCTTTTTTAAAAAGTACCCTGCAAACGCAACATGTTGCATTTTTGTGCGTCTGAGGATGCTTGGTATATACAGCAGGTATATAAGCAGAGTGTCTGGTCGTGCGGATCTCTCTCTCCTCACCTCTCTTCTCGCTGCTCCGGTCTCCTCAACATCTGCTCTGCCGCTCTGCACATCTCAGTACAGCGGCACTCAGTGATGGCATCATCATGCTGCGCCATGCTGAGCTGTACAGGGCAGACAACAGCAGCTGGGACTCTGGAGGAGAATGCAGCTGGCAAAGGCAGCCGGGACTATAGGAACGGAAGCGGCATCCACGAGGGGCTACCAGTGGGACACACACCTCATATGCACGCGGCTCCGCTCCATACACCTCGTACACTGTACACGCGGCTCCACTTCATACTCCTCGTACACGCGGTTCAACACCTCGCACACGCGCGGCTCAGCTCCACACGCCTCGCACACACGCGGCTCCGCTCCGCACACCTCGTACACACGCGGCTCCGCTCCGCACACCTCGTACACACACGGCTCCGCTCCGCACACCTCGTACACACTCGGCTCCGCTCCGCACACCTCGTACACACGCGGCTCCGCTCCGCACACCTCGTACACACGCGGCTCCGCTCCGTACACCTCGTACACACGCGGCTCCGCTCCGTACACCTCGTACACACGCGGCTCCGCTCCGTACACCTCGTACACACGCGGCTCCGCTCCGTACACCTCGTACACACTCGGCTCCGCACCGTACACCTCGTACACACTCGGCTCCGCTCCGTACACCTCGTACACACTCGGCTCTGCTCCGTACACCTCGTACACACTCGGCTCTGCTCCGTACACCTCGTACACACTCGGCTCCGCTCCGTACACCTCGTACACACTCGGCTCCGCTCCGTACACGTCGTACACACATGGCTGCTATATCCACACTGTAAATCCCTCCTGATCCGATCTCACACATTAATTTCACCTCATCCAGCACCATGACAACCAGAACGGCAGAGTCCTGCATAGGAGCTGATCATGTGACCCCTGACTCCGCCCCTCCATGTGACATCATCACAGGTCCTGTAAGCATAGAGCAGCCATAGACATACTGTTCTGCTCCACAGGTGGAAATGAATGTGGTGGGGCGTAACATGCGGCTGGCAGAGAGACCCGGCCTCGGGCACTGCAGCAGATCAGAAGGCTGGCGGCGCCCTCCCTGCCTGGTGCAGCCGGGACAAATGACCAGCCAGTCCCCTCATTGATACAGCCCTGGTGCATGGAGCCCATGCATCAGCAGTGCACACATACCGGCGATGGCATCCGGACTTCGATGCTGACTCAGAGCTCAGCCACTGCCTGCCAGCGATGTGCTGCCGCCTCCGCGGAAGTGGAACCTCCTTGTCTCTTTTTCCGGTTCTGCTGCGACTGCCTGCAGGCCGAGGTGGGTGGGCAGGCCTAATGATGATGGGGGCGGGGCTTGCGACTGCCTGCAGGCTGAGGTGCCGTGGGTGGGCGGGCCTAATGATGACGGGGGCGGGGCACAGAAAAAAAATTGAAAAAAAAAAGAAAAAAAAAAGACACTTAGATGCCGCCCTCCCCCGAATGGCCCCGCCCTAGGCATGTGCCTACAAGTGCCTAAGGGTAAATACGGCCCTGACTGCACACAATCCCTCATCAGGCTCATCCATCACAACTACTCCTGCTCTGGGGACTCTCAGCCCTACCCGAGGAGGGCGCATCACTAGAATATCATTAGGGAAAGTAATGATGGAGGTAACGTGGAAGTATTATGAAAAGCACACATCCTGCTGATCATTACAAAATGCACGTTGCGGACTTTTCCTTTGTGGACCTCATTATTTGCACAAAATACTATCTCTTTCATGCGTATGAACTCATTCAATGTATGAGAGAGCAGGAGGAGAGGTGGGAGGAAGGTTCATGATAGACATATTATTCCAGTAGTTTTGAGGCATTGGGACAGAGTGATATAGGGTGATAGCTTGATGGATCAAAGAAGAGCTTTTTGAAGATGGGTGTGATCAAGGCATATTTAAAGCATGAGGAGAAGATACCAGTTGTTAGTTTAGGTTAAAGAGATGGGTAAGGTTGGGGGTTGTTAATAATTTTCCTTTGGGCTGCTGGGAACTTATTACTATGAGTCTACTACTGTGGATGTTCCTCTAATTGTGTCATTTACATATCTTAGACATAATACATTTCCCAATGTATGACATGATTGCGCGTTGGTTTTAGTGAATAGTACTCATGCCATTTGTGTACCTTTGACCACTGTGTCTATGATAGTCTGGGGCTGAGTGTATTTGCACTAATGCCTTATTTCTTATACTGTGTGCATTTTTGAGGTCCATATTTGTACTGCTTTTTCTACTTTTCTAATGAGTTTTTGTATATCACTTGGCCTTTTGGAATACATCAATAAAACCTTTTACAAGCATTTAACTCCTTGTGTTCTCCAGTCATGCTAAATTCTTTGGAGTTGTTTTGGGACATTTAAACACATGATTTATGTGCTTAATGACCCTTTTCTTTGCTGAAATATGCACTTAATGGAGCTTATTAATTTGACAGTAAGAGGGATGAAGGGGGGGGATGGTGCCTTCACAACAAGACACAATATGAGGAGCAAGTGGAAGGGGGAAAGAGTGTGGATACAGCACGAGGAGTGAGATTGGGGGAATGGATGTGTAGACTGTATAAAAAGCGGGGAGAAGAATTGGTGCCTGCACAGTATGAGAAGTGAAGGGAAGGAAATTGGTTTGGACACAGTATGAGGAGGAAAGTAGGGAGGGAATTGGTACCTACACAGTATGAGGAGTAATGGGTAGTAATTGTAGACACAGTGTAAGGAGTAAATGGGTATCAGAGTGCACACAGTATTTACAGTCATGGCCAAATGTTTTGAGAATGACGCCAAAATGATATTTTCACATGATCTGCTGCCCTCTGGTTTTTATTTGTGTTTGTCTGATGTTTATATCACATACAGAAATATAATTGCAATCATATTATGAGTACCAAAAGGTTATATTGACAGTTAGAATGAGTTAATGCAGCAAGTCAATATTTGCAGTGTTGACCCTTCTTCTTCAGGACCTCTGCAATTCTCCCTGGCTGCTCTCAATCAACTTCTGGACCAAATCCTGACTGATAGCAGTCCATTGTTGCATAATCAATGCTCGCATTTTGCCAGAATTTGTTGGTTTTTGTCTGTCCACCCGTCTCTTGATGATTGACCACAAGTTCTCAATGGGATTAAGATCTGGCGAGTTTCCAGGCCATGGACCCAAAATCTTTATGTTTTTTCCCTGAGCCATTTAGTTATCACCTTTGCTTTATGGCAAGGTGCTCCATCATGCTGGAAAAGGCATTGTTGGGCACCAAACTGCTCTTGGACAGTTGGGAGAAGTTGCTCTTGGAGGACATTCTGGTACCATTCTTTATTCATGGCTGTGTTTTTAGGCAAGACTGTGAGTGAGCTGATTCCCTTGGCTGAGAAGCAACCCCACACATGAATGGTTTCAGGATGCTTTACAGTTGGCATGAGACAAGACTGGTGGTAGCGCTCACCTCTTCTTCTCCGAATAAGCTGTTTTCCAGATGTCCCAAACAATCGAAAAGGGGATTCATCAGAGAAAATGACTTTACCCCAGTCCTCAGCAGTCCACTCCCTGTACCTTTTGCAGAATATCAGTCGGTCCCTGATGTTTTTTCTGTGAGAGAAGTGGATTCTTTGCTGCCCTCCTTGAAACCAGGCCTTGCTCAAAGAGTCTCCACCTCACAGTGCGTGCAGAAGCACTCACATGAGCCTGCTGCCATTCCTGAGCAAGCTCGGCACTGCTGGTAGTCCGATCCCGCAGCTGAAACAGTTTTAAGATACGGTCCTGGCGCTTGCTGGTCTTTCTTGGGTGCTCTGGAGCCTTTTTGACAACAATGGAAGCTCTCTCCTTGAAGTTCTTGATGATGCGATAGATTGTTGACTGAGGTGCAATGTTTCTAGCTGCGATACTCTTCCCTGTTAGGCCATTTTTGTGCAGTGCAATGATGGTTGCACGTGTTTCTTTAGAGATAACCATGGTTAACTGAAGAGAAACAATGATACCAAGCACCAGCTTCCTTTTAAAGTGTCCAGTGGTGTCATTCTTACTTAATCATGACTGATTGTTCGCCAGCCCTGTCCTCATCAACACCACACCTGTGTTAATGGAACAATCACTAAAACGATGTTAGCTGCTCCTTTTAAGGCAGGACTGCAATGATGTTGAAATGTGTTTTGGGGGTTAAAGTTCATTTTCTAGGCAAATATTGACTTAGCAAGTAATTGCTTTTAAGCTGATCACTCTTTATGACATTCTGGAGTATATGCAAATTGCCATTAGAAAAACTGAAGCAGTAGACTTTATTTAAATTAATATTTGTATCATTCTCAAAACTTTTGGCCATGACTGTAGAGTCGGGAGGGACTATGAAGAACAATGAGGTGAACTAATGACTATACAGTATGAGGAGCAAGGTGAGGGAAATGGTGCCTGCACAGTATGAGGAGCAGGTAGAAAAATGATATAGAGTCAGCATGAAAAGGGGAGGAATGGGTGCAGACACAGTATAAGAAGCAAGGTGAGAATGGGTGCATATATGATCCACCCCAGGGTCTATGGGGTACTCGGATCCCAGGCGTTGATCAAGGTTGCTGTCACTGTTGGCTGGTGCCTGGGGCCGTGGCCCTGGTGGTCGCTGAAATTTGTGTAAAAATAAAGTAATCAAATAAAGTGTTTGTGACGCCACCCACGGTACCTGGTAATGTTACCAGTTCTACTTCAGACCTCCAGAGATGATGGTAGGCAGCCGTATGATAATGCTCCCCGCAGGTGGAGCAGAATCCCTGGGGCAGTGGTGGAAATGGAGAACTCACACGGGAAGGTGGCTCCACAAGTGGAGGCTCGAGTCTGCCTGAGGAGACTGGAATGCAGTTTTCCCCAGCGTGATGGAATAAGACACCACACGTTGATTAGGCTCTGCACGGGTTTACTGGTAACCTTCAGGCAGCTTACAGTATACAGTCATCGGTAGCTGGCCTGGGTAGTCACCAGAGAATGGAATGTCTCTTTGAAGCCCTTGATGATGTTCCTTCAAGATTCTCCCTCTGTCCTCACACTGCACTGTTACTCCTGTCCTTCCTAGCGCTTCTCCCGTTGCACAGAGCCCTTCGCCAGTCCCCACGGGTTGTACTAGAGTTATCCCTTAACTGAGGCGCTCATAACCATATATGGGGGCATGTGTTGGATGTATGCAGAGCACAACTCCCTTTAGGTCGCTCGTGTTTGCCAGTTTTGCGGCTCAGGGCTGAACTCCTGCATCGCTCTCGGTGCCGGTCCTCCATTGGTGACTGGTCCTTCTGACCGGGTACCATACCGGACTAGATTAGTGTGTTAGTTGACACCCGAGGATCCCCCTTCAGTCCAGGTCACTGTCCTTTAGGTGCCCACCCTTTGCGCCACTTGCGGGTCCCGCTTCTTCTCTCTCTTGATGAACTGCTCACTTCTTCTCGCCCTTCACTATTTACCTAATTCCGCCCATCGGGATCAGTCCCCTTAGCAACGGGTTAACCAATTAATCCCCTGGGTTAGGTGTGTGAAGGCCTCAAACTAACATTCTAATCCCCTGGTCACAGGGATACTACACACTCTGGTCTGGGTGCAGTACCTCTCCATGGCACCCCGACCACAGAGGCGCCACACACACAGTATGAGGAACAAGGAGGGGAATTTGTGCAGACACAGTATGGGAGGGGGGATGTATGAGGAGACAGTATGGATAGTAAGGCGGATTGTGTGAGGAGACAGTTTTATGGATGGGGGAGTTGGGAAGTGTGTGAGGTGATACATTGAGAATAAAGTGGACTATGTGTGTGGAAACAGTATGGGGAGGAAAAGCGATGTGTGAAGAGACAGTATGAGAGAGGGGATAAAAGTGTGAGAAGCCGATATGAGGGAGAAAATTGTAAGGGGCAAATAATAGAGCCTGGGTATTGTGTGTGGTGGTTATAGAGAAGAGGCAGCATGAGAGGACAGTGTGATGGCACAGCAACTAGGCGACACTATGCCAGGGAGGGACAGTTTGATGAGGGAGTATAGTTTAGAGACTGGACAGTATAGAGGGGACACAATGTGAAAAGAAAGCATGGAAAGGAGAGGGCATTGTAGAGTGCATGTACTACCACAAGTTGGAGAGTGTGTGGGTCACATTTTGTGCAGGGATCACAATGAGAACAGTTTTTTTTTCAAGGCACAGCATAAAGCATATATTTTACTAAGGAGCATTATAATCATGTCACTATTTTTAAGGCCACCATGTCTGGATGTGCTGCAGAAGACTGGAGAAGAGGGAATTCTCCAGAGATGAACTGTGAATGTGAAAACCCATCATGGTTTCTGGACAAAGTGAAGAAGAAAGAGAAGGTCTCCAATCAGAGATGTTATCTATAACATAACTACATGTAAATTATCATTTGTGATACTAAAAACGTCTCATCAGTACTGTGGTCCCTGTATGGTCTGCAGTCTGATAACTGATAACAATAACTCCTAGGATCTCCTTACGATTATTAAAGGCAAACTGTGAGTTGTAGATTCATGCTTTACAAAGATGTATATGGGTTTTAACTGACATTACATTTGATGTACCATGCACTGATGGTGGTTTTGCTGGAGTATTCATGTACAAATGGTGATTCTGGTGTTGTATTCATGTACTGCTGGTAGTTTTGGTGATGTAATTCTGTACTACTTGTAGTTCTGTTGATGAATTTCTATACTGGTGGTTCTGTTGATTTATTTATGTACTGGTGGTGGTTCTGATGATGACTTTACATAGAACTGGTGTTTCGGGTGAAATATTTTTGTACTGTTAGAGGTTATGTTTATATATTTATGTACTGACTTTGGTTACGGTTATGTATGCATGTACTGATGGTGGTTCAGGTGATGTATTTATGTACTAATAGTGGTTCTTTTGATGCATTCCTGTACCAATGGTGATTCTAGTTATATATTTCTGTACTGCTGGTGGTTCTAATGATGTATTTTTATACTAATGAGGGTTGTGATCCTATGTTTCTATACTGATGTTTGTTCTGGTAATGTGTTTCTGTACTGATGGCGGTTCTAATGATACATTTTTGTTCTGGTGATGTATTTCTGTGCTCTTTTTAGTTCTGATCCATAACTTGTTTCATTATGTGATGCATGATTATGTTCGTAAAATGTTGTGCCATTGGACTATTTGAGGGTTATTACACTTTTATTTATGTTAGGAGCATTAAAGGGGTTGTCCATGTTTGTCATTCATGTGAGTGCTACAAATAAGAAGGAAAAGAAGCGCACATAGAGTAATACCTTCGGGTTTGATGGTCACACGGACTCCCACAATACAGACTCACCTGGTCTGGTTGTGATGAAGTGGCCTGTTTGCCACGAAACGCGTAGACAGAATAAACAGAGTGTGTGTGTTACTCTGTTACTCTTATTGTGGTCAGCGCGGCCTCTATCCATCCGGTTCTATTTTCTCCAAGTGGATTCATGTGACTGCAGAATTCTGAATTTTCACAATACGCACACTGCATGCTTTCAGGATTCTCTGGTGCCGATAGTGAGAATGGGAGATCATGAAACTGCTATGAGATTTGCATACGTATGGTTACATTTTGACAAGACAAGCAAGCACTGACTAAGGCCTCGGACACACTCTCCTAGTTACATCCTAGTTTGATGGACGAGATTTGGAAAGGGCTGGAGCAATGACCCTGAACGGCTTCTCCCTATCTGGAAGGGGAGTCTGGAGCTGCACAAAAACACAATCACCTGACAGCCCCGTCCAGACAGGGAGAGGCCATTCAGGGTCACTGCTCCAGCCCTTTCCGAGTCTCGTCCGTCAAACTCGGATGAGTGTGTCCGAGCCCTCACTCATTAAAATCACTTGAGTGAGACTGGTCACATCTACTTGAAATATGGTTGAAAATATGGCATTAGCATTATTTTGCTTACATTGCTGAAAATGTACTGTGTGGTGTGTGTACGCTGTGAGAATTTAAAAGTCTGCAGTCCCATATAGTGACAGCAGACTTTCATCACATGCAGCTTTTAACACAATCCCACCTGCTTGTAAAACACTGTCAGGATTTGACTCTCCTTGCTAGCTCCAGCAGTATCACATGGCCACTCATATGTGATTTTCATACCTTTAGGACTTGGACACACCCTTCCGAATTTGACGGACGAGTCTTAGAAAGGGCTGGAGCAGTGACACTGCTCCAGCCCTTTCCAAGACTCGTCCGTCAAAATCGGATGTAACAAGGAGAGTGTGTCCTTGCCCTTAGTCACATAATAGCTAGCTTCTCTTTCTGCTTCTCTCAGTGTAGCAGAAGCTGTAATGGTTCACTGAACATTGAGAGAGTTAGGAAAGCAGCTAGTTGGCATATGACTGTCAGTGAGAAAATCATATATGAGCAGTCATGTGATGACTTCTCAAATCACTTGAGCAGAGAGGAGGGGAACGCCAAGCTAAGCTCTTGCCTCGGGTGCCAGAACTTCGTTCTGTTCTGCCTCTGCTCTTAGGTGTAAACAATAAAAAAGATTAGGTTGTCTAAACCTTTCTATTTTTATCTTTAGATATACCGTATATACTCGTGTATAAGCCGAGTTTTTCAGCACATAAAATGTGCTGAAAAGTCCCCCCTCGGCTTATACACGGGTATATACGGTAATATGATACAGCGCCCCTTCCCCCGTGGTACCCCCCCCCGTATATACAGCCCCCCCGTGGTATCCAGGGTTCCCCTTGCTGCACCTGTAAAGGAAGATATCAGTATACTTATCGCTGCCGCCGCCGCCGCTCCGCTTCTCGGTCACCGCGATGCTCCGGGTCTTCATGCTTCCTGTTCCTTCTCCGGCGCTCAGGAAATGACGTCATTGTTCGAGCGTCGGAGAAGGAACAGGAAACATGAAGACCCGGAGCAGCGCGGTGACCGAGAAGCAGAGCGCGCGGCGGCGGCAGCGATAAGTATACTGACATCTTCCTTTACAGGTGCAGCAAGAGGGGCCCTGGATACCACGGGGGGGCTGTATACAGCTGGGGCTGCTATATACAGCTGGGGCCCCTGTATACTAATGGGGGGGGGTCTGTATACCCCTGGGGCTGCTGCTGTATATACCCCCTGGGGCTGCTGCTGTATATACCCCCTGGGGCTGCTGCTGTATATACCCCTGGGGCTGCTGCTGTATACTACCACTGGGGCTGCTGCTGTATATACCCCCTGGGGATGCTGCTGTATATACCCCCTGGGGCTGCTGCTGTATATACCCCCTGGGGCTGCTGCTGTATATACCCCCTGGGGCTGCTGCTGTATACTACCACTGGGGCTGCTGCTGTATACTACCACTGGGGCTGCTGCTGTATATACCCCGTGGGGCTGCTGCTGTATTTACCCCCTGGGGCTGCTGCTGTATACTACCACTGGGGCTGCTGCTGTATACTACTACTGGGGCTGCTGTATACTACTACTGGGGCTTCTGTATACTACTACTGGGGCTGCTGCTGTATATACCACTGAGGCTGCTGTATACTACTACTGGGGCTTCTGTATACTACCTCTGGGGCTTCTGTATACTACCACTGGGGCTGCTGTATATACCTCTGGGGCTGCTGTATACTACCACTGGGGCTGCTGTATATATCTCTGGGGCTGCTGTATACTACCACTGGGGCTGCTGCTGTATATACCACTGGGGAGGCTGCTGTATATACCTCTGGGGCTGCTGTATACTACCACTGGGGCTGCTGTATATATCTCTGGGGCTGCTGAATACTACCACTGGGGCTGCTGCTGTATATACCACTGGGGAGGCTGCTGTAACACTGCTGGGGCCTGTATGTACCACTGGGGAGGCTGCTGTATACCACACTTCTGGGGGCTGTATACTACCACTGGGGCTGCTGTATATATCTCTGGGGCTGCTGTATACCACACTGCTGGGGGCTGTATACCTGTGCTGGGGTCCACCCTCGGCTTATACACGAGTCAATAGGTTTTCCCAGATTTTGGGGGCAAAAGTAGGGGGGTCGGCTTATACACGGGTCGGCTTATACACGAGTATATACGGTATATCCTTTTCTGATCATTATTGAACTGCTTAAAGAGGGTCTGTCATCAGGATTTTATACCTGAAACTAATGAATGTATATTTAGGAGCTTTAATGGTCATTAAATCCTTATCTTGCTTGCAGAAATCTATTTTTGCTGTTTTAGAGAAATCTATAGTTGAAATTGTATACTATAGAGTTGTAAGTGCAGTAGTTGGACACTGCACTAAGAGGTCTTCTGCCTCTCGCGCTGTCTGCCTCCTCTTTGACATTGATATCAGAGATCAGAGGAAGGAACAAGGTGGAAAATAGGTAGAGAGGCAGGATAGCTATAAGTGCATGCCCTTAGTTTGGAATATAATAATAATAATAATAATATAATATTTATTCATTTATATAGTGCTATTAATTCCATAGTGCTTTACATACATTTGCATCACACTATCCCCATTAGGGTCACATCTAAACATTCTGTCGGTATGGGCCTTTTCACATCAGCATTTTGCCTTGCGTTTGTATGTGTTTTTACCGCTAAAAACGCATCTAAACTCATGCGTTAATGCACCCATAAGCTGCAATGCAAAACGCATTGCAAACGCATGCAAAAATGCAAAATGCATGCGTTTTTACAAACACAGCCCTAGACGCAGCAGCCCACATTTTTGGCTGCGTTCTCAAAAATTACATGCGTTTTTGCATGTGTGTGCAATGCGTTTTGCATTGCAGCCTATGGGTGCATTAACATATGCGTTTGGATGTGTTTTTACTGGGACAAATGCGTACAAACACAGGCCAGCCTTAGATGTGAACTGGTCTTTGAAGTGTGAGGAAACTGGAGTGCCCGGAGGAAACCCATGCAAGCACAGGAAAAACATACAAAGTCCTTGCAGATGTTGTCCTTGGCGGGAATTGAACCCAGGGCCCCAGTGCTACAAGTCTGTAGTGCTAACCACTGAGCCACCGTGCTGACCCAGCAACATAAAATTCTGATGGCAGGTTTTTCTTAAAAAAGCAAGACTTGGTCTCCTTTAATAGCCTTGAAGGACTACAGGTTTGGTCCCAATTTTGCTATGTTATTTTACAATGGTAATAATAATAGTTGAAAAATCCCCCATGGCCAGACTAATCCTGCACAAGCTAGGTGCAAGAAACTCACCAGGTAGGAGCTGGGGGCACTAATAGACCATGTTCAGTCACGGTGCATATTGTCATGCAGTATTAATTAGTCCACCGCTAATAAGCCTGCGTTCAGACACTATATGTATATCTCACGTATCTACATGATTGAGTCGCTGTGCAGCTTCGTTAGTGTGCATTTATGGAAGTAGCTATTCCCCATATTTAAAGGATGTGAGCGGCTGGGCTATCTACATAGTGCACCAGTGCTGCCCCCAGCTCCTACCTGGTGAATTTCTTCACCTAGCTTGTGCAGGAGTAGTTTGGCCGTGGGTGATATTTCATATGTTTTTTATGAAAAAAATATAAAAAACCTTTTTTTCTTGGTTTAGCTAATAATAATAATAATAATAATAATAATTAATACATTGTATATAGTAACTGTTATGAAGGGAAGCAACAGGGAAGTTCATTCTTACATCAGATTTAGGTTGCTCCCATTGCTAAAAGGAATATTACACTGAAAATATAAAATTAGCAAATTACTACAGTATGTACAGTATATGATTTGCTAATATTTTGTACAATCACCAGTAGCTCTAAGACAGACTTACAGTTTAAGCAATAAGTATTTTATGCTCCCACCTTCAGATGGAACTTTCACTGTCTTATTAGTAGCCCAGATGGCCGCTGAGAAGAACGAGTCTAGATACTTGGATCAGATAGCCACTTTTATGATTTCTCTGGTTGTAATGACTTGTAACTTCCTGTTTAGATTACTCTGAACGTATAGATGTATAAATCTCATACCGCACAGCTAGGCGTAGCTGAAAGTCAAATGTAAATATTCTCCAAATATTATTTATTTGTGTTACTCAATGTGGTAGTAATAGTAGATATGTTTCACCTGTGTATTTTGGGGAAGCAGAATACTAGGCCCCTTTAAACAAAATACGATATAACTTTCAGAGTCTCTGGCACTTGTACTTCAATAACTCCCAGAATATTGTGTTCCAAAGTCATGCTAATTTTAACTTGTGGATTTAAGTGGCGCACATTTAACTGGCTCTCTTTAGTGCTATAAATATGGGCACCGAAACAATTGAAGAGTTGAGTAAGCGCTGGCTGTCATGGGTCATTATTGCTTTAAACTTCTTTGCATATTTTCTTGCTTAATCATTTTTAATATGTGCATCTGCAGATTTAGATTATAAATACATTTTTCATGAATTTCTATCAGTTTCATATTGTCATATGTGAAATAAGGAAAGTAGCACACAGGAATATACATAGAAATGATGGGGCCCCATAGCAAAAACCTTAATTTAGCTCCTCTTCCCCTAGTCTAAAAAATATTCAGTGGAGTAGACATTGTCATAATGCAGAACCAATGCCTCCTAACTTTTAAATACAGTGAAAGGACAGATAAAGGTCCGTGCATTGTAGGACACAGACAGTAATTTTGCCCCTGCAGAAGCTTTTTAGAGTTGTCACACACTTTGATAACCCTTTAATGGCCCCCATAGAGTATAATGTTTTTCAAGATTCTCCAACATCAGAGTATGATGAACCCCCACAATTTGTCACCACTGTACCCCTACACACATGAATGCAATTAAAGAACTACAATAAATACAAAATCAGAACCACTATCACTATATGAATGCAGAATCACAACCTTCATCAATACATGAATACAGTGCCAGAAGCACCTTTAGTACATGAACGCAATGCCAGAACCACTGTCAATACATGTATGCAGTGCCAGAACCATGATCAGTATATGGATGCAGCATCAAAAACCCAATCAGTAAGTGAATGCAAACTAGTACCACCGTCACAACATGAATACAATGCCAGTACTGCTGTCAGTATAATGAATGCAGCACCAGAACCACCATCACTTCATGATTGCAGCACTAGTACCACCTGTAGTACATAAATGCAGCACCAGAAACACAATCAGTACATGAATGCAGTACCAGAACCATTGTCAGTACATGAATCCAGCATTATGACCAACATCAATACTTGAATGTAGTGCCACAAACACTTTCATTACATGAATGCAGCATCAGAACCACCATCAGTACCTGAATGCAGCACTACAGCCAACATCACTACATAAATGCAATGAAAGAACTACCATCATTGCATAAATGTCAAATCAGAACCACTATCACTATGTGAATGCAGAATCACAACCACCATCAGTACATGAATACAGTTCCAAAAGAACCTTCACTACATGAATGCAATGCCAGAACCATTGTCAGTACATGTATGCAGTGCCAAAACCACTGTCGGTACATGAATGCAGCACCAAAAACCCAATTAGTACATGAAAGCAGTGCCAGAACTACCGTTAGTATATAAATGCAGCTCCAGAGCCATCATCAGTAACTGAATAGAGCGCTAAAACAACCTCCAATACATGAATGCAGCACCTGTACCACCATCACTATGTGAATGTAATGCCAGTGCTACTGTCAGTATAATGAATGCAGCACCAGAAACCACCATCACTTCATGAATGCAGCACCAGGATCACCATCAGTACATGAATGCAGTGCCATAACTACCCTCAGTACATTAATGCAGTGCCAGAACTACTATCAGTACATGACTGCATTGTTAGAAACACCATCAGTATATAAGTGCAGCGCCAGAACTACCATCAGTACGTGTATTCAGAACCAAGCTTACTACAGCAATAAATAAAATATATTGTGCAAAACGTCATTTTACCTATGGTGCTAAACTAAATAAATGAATACAGCAATACTTTGGTAAGGGGACTAAAAATAAAGTAAAATAATAAAAAAAAATAATGTTTTTCTAAATATACACCATAAAATTTATAACATAAATGTATGTTTAAATTATCTCCTCTTTTTCCTTTTTCCCCTTAAAAAAATAAAGAAATTAAAAAAAACATATTTACTAATGTTGTATCTGTAAAAGTTGATTTATCAATTATAACAATTAAATTAACTAATTAACCCGTATAGGAAATGCCATAAAGAGAAAAACAACAAAATGCTAGACTGCCTCTACTCCTTACAAATGCAGTAAAAAGAGCTAAAATCTTTGTATGCCCTCCAGAATGGCATACCGTATATACTCGTGTATAAGCCGACCCGTGTATAAGCCGACCCCCCTACTTTTGCCCCCAAAAACTGGGAAAACTTATTGACTCGCGTATAAGCCGAGGGTGGACTCCAGCACAGGTATACAACCCCCAGCAGTGAGGTATACAGCAGCCTCCCCAGTGGTAGTATACAGCAGCAGCCCCAGTGGTAGTATACAGCAGCCCCAGAGGTATATACAGCCCCAGAGGTATATGCAGCTCCAGAGGTATATGCAGCCCCATATGCAGCCCCAGATGCAGCCCCAGATGCAGCCCCAGAGGTATATACAGCAGCAGCAGCCCCAGTGGTATATACCTCAGCAGCCCCAGTGGTAGTATACAGCAGCCCCAGAGGTATATGCAGCCCCATAGGTATATGCAGCCCCAGAGGTATATGCAGCCCCAGAGGTATATGCAGCCCCATATACAGCCCCATATACAGCCCCATATACAGCCCCATATGCAGCCCCAGAGGTATATACAGCAGCAGCAGCCCCAGGGCTGTATATACAGCAGCAGCAGCCCCAGGGCTGTATATACAGCAGCAGCAGCCCCAGGGCTGTATATACAGCAGCAGCAGCCCCAGGGCTGTATATACAGCAGCAGCAGCCCCAGGGCTGTATATATAGCAGCAGCCCCCAGGGCTGTATATACAGCAGCAGCAGCCCCAGGGCTGTATATACAGCAGCAGCAGCCCCAGGGCTGTATATACAGCAGCAGCAGCCCCAGGGCTGTATATACAGCAGCAGCAGCCCCAGGGCTGTATATACAGCAGCAGCAGCCCCAGGGCTGTATATACAGCAGCAGCAGCCCCAGGGCTGTATACAGCAGCAGCCCCAGGGCTGTATACAGCAGCAGCCCCAGGGCTGTATACAGCAGCAGCCCCAGGGCTGTATACAGCAGCAGCCCCAGGGCTGTATACAGCCGCAGCCCCAGGGCTGTATACAGCCGCAGCCCCAGGGCTGTATACAGCCGCAGCCCCAGGGCTGTATACAGCCGCAGCCCCGGAGGTATACAGGCCCCCCATCAAGTTCCAGGGCCCCCCCCACCTTGCGCGCAGCCTGTAAAGGAAAATCATACTTACCGGTGTCCAGTCGCGCCGTCCGCAGCTGCCGACATGACGATCCCGGGCTCCATTCAGCGTCTTCCGGCTTCCGACTTCCTGTGCGCGCGGGCAATGACGTCATTGCCCGCGACTACAGGAAATGCGGAAGACGCTGAATGGAGCCCGGGATCGTCATGTCGGCAGCTGCGGACGGCGCGACTGGACACCGGTAAGTATGATTTTCCTTTACAGGCTGCGCGCAAGGTGGGGGGGGCCCTGGAACTTGATGGGGGGGCCTGTATACCTCCGGGGCTGCGGCTGTATTTTTTTTTTTTTTTTTTATATATACTCGCATATAAGCCGAGGGGGGACTTTTCAGCCCAAATTTTGGGCTGAAAAACTCGGCTTATACGCGAGTATATACGGTAAATAAAAACAACAGATTTGCATGTAAAAAGCAACCCTCAACCCACAGACACAAAGAACGAATAAGTTACATGTCTCAGAAAATGTCGACACAAATATATATTTTTATTAAATACATTTCCGAATTCTTTTTTACCACTTAAATTAAACAAACAGTTTTACAAGTTTGGTAATTCTATAAAAGTACCGAACTGGAAAACCATGTTGCCAGATTAATTTTGTCGTACAATGAATACTGCAAAAACGAATTCTTAAGAACAATTGCTAGTATTGCTTCACTATTTCACTGCACTTGGCAATTTGTTTCCATTTTCCAGTACATTGTATGGTAATTTGAACACCGCAACTTGTCATCCAATAAAAAAAGTCATGACTCTTGAAGGGGAGGAAGAAAGAAAGGACAAAAAATGAAGAATTGCCATGTCTGGAAGGGGTTAAAATACTTTGACCTTAGCACATGATTATAGCTGTCTCTAAAAGATACTTCTTCTACCTTACGAAAATATTATTTCTTTTAAAAAAGTACAATTGGTTATATTTTCAGTTAACCATTGTCTTGAGCTTCAGAGAGAATACAATCTATAGCAAGAGACACGCTATGTGAGATACATGCAAAATACTCGCATGAGTCTAGCATGACTCACCCAGATTGGCCACTACCTCTCTGGACGGGAGTGTGGAGCTGTATAGAAACACATGCAGTTGACTCGCTTCCGTCCAGAGTGACAGCAGACATTCTGGGTGAGTCATGCGAGAGTCATTCGAGTTTCACTCATGCATCTCGCATAGTGTGTCTCCGGCTTAATACACTCCCTGACAGAAGTTATGTCGCTTATCCATGTTATGTAAATAAAAGCTTATAACCTGATGGTAAATTCATCCATTGGTTGTATAAATTACTCTTTTCTTCTCGCCACGACAGCACCAACTGGAGAGAGAGCGGATCTGTCCATAGGGACAGGAAACCCACAGATAAAAAGGGGTGGTCCCCCTCACCTCCTCAGTTTGGTTTCCTGTCTTGATGGGAATCTACAGCAAAGGCTTATCTGGGTTCAATCAGCCTCTGTGTCAGTCTCTTGGGGAACGGCAGGGTCTGGAACTCCAGAAGCAATGTCGGGAAATCCTGCTACAGGCTTTCCCCTCGTCTGGCTATGGGTGTCACGATCTCAGCGTTCGGATCGTCCACCCTGACGCGTGCAGTGGGAGCAGGCTGCATTTCATCCAGGGAGGCCGACGGCATCCGCAATTCAGGGGCTACTGAGATGTGAGGTAGCTGCTGGCTAGGTGTGTGGACTTCGGGTGCTGGCAATTGCCGCTCTGCGCCTCATGGAGGCCGGGGTTCCATTGCAGTGCGGTCCCGCCGCTGTTGCTGCAGGAGGAGGGGGCTGTGTGGTGTGGGAGCCGGCCGCCCTGCACCTCCCGGGGGCGGGACGTCATTGCAGTGGGGCCCATGGCTGTGCAGGGGGCATGGGGTGTGTAATACAGCTGCTGAAGTTGTCCGCCCTGTGCCTCCGGTGGCCGTCTTCCAGGTTCGGAGCCGACGCATGCGCATTGGAAGTAAGCACTCCAGACCCTGACGTTTTTGGTAGAACTTCTGGGCGGGCCAGAGAGGTGTCCCAGCTTTGGGAGACTGAATGGCAGGTACTTGAGGAGGCAGCTGGCTGTGCGGTGCCTGCAACGATATCTTCTCCTGGGGCGTTGGAGCTGCACCCACCTGAGGGGGATGTGTGTGGCACCCCATGGGTTAATGTGCCACAGTAACAACACCAAGGGTTAATTCCCCTACAACCCACAACACTACACTAGCGCCTCCAGGCCAGAAGGGGGAGCTAAAGCTGCTTCCCTATATATTCTGGTGTGGAGAGGAAGTGGGCAGTCAGTCAGTCAGTTAGTTAGTTAGTTCAGTTCCTGAGAGGACTAAGGAAGAAGGACCTGGGTGCAAAGGAGCTGCCTTAGGCTCACCCCACGGTCCGCTGCCCAATTCCAGGCCTAGCCAGGGTCTGACGGAGAGAGTTAAGAGAAACTGGGGAACACATCTGGGAGACTGAGTTACCCTATAACTCACCCCGGAGGAGCGCAAATACCGGATACCGGATCCAAATTGTCCCTGACACAAGCAGCACAGTAAACACCGGACTAGTGGAGGTTATATATCTTCACTGTACCACAGCGAAGCAACACGGCGGGGTCAGAAAACACAAAGTTAAGACTCCAGTTGCCTAGCAAGTGGGTACCCGTGAGAGGAGACAGGGCCGGCAGCCTAGCTAAAGCGGCAGCAGGGCCACACACAAAGCGCAGGAGTGGGAAGCCAAGGACCCGGCCAGGGTGGGAGCAACTCGGCCCCAGTACAGACTCCGTGGACAGTACTCTGCTGAACACCACCCACAGCAATTACTTGGAAAACTACAAAACTGTGAGTCTGTGTAATCTTTGCGCTCAAGCCCTACTTTCGCTCACAAACTGCTATCATCTTTACCACTACCTCCACTCTGCATCATCCATAGACTATTATCACCACTGCCCTGGGGAACCAGGCTCTGCCCGTGGAGAGCCGTTATATCATCGGCTGCCAAACATCATCCCCGGAGGTTCTGCAGCAGCGGTGGTCACCCTGACCACACACCACAGGTGGTGTCACGACTTTCTCCCCTGTAAATACCCCCAAAACCCATTACTTGTGGGCTCGGGACACGGTCCGGACCAAGACTACCGTGATACCCCCTGTGATACCCCAGTCCAATACTGAATACTCTGTCCCAGTGGGCTCCACATGTGCAGCTTACCAGCAAATCTAGGAGCAGCAGCGGGCGCTCTTGTGAGGGCGGCTCGGCTGACAAGAGTTAGCGAGGTAAACTTGGTCCGACCTCTTCTCAGGCTGGTCATCCACCTCCAGAATCGGTACCGTATTCACATGGCTTCACTGGGTGAGTGTGGGTCTCCCCTATTAAGCTGATCCCCTTCCTTCTATTTCCCCCTTAGGCTAAGAAGGCCAAAAAACTGAAACATAAGGAATGTGCTCTGTGCATGCAGCCCCTTCCTGAGTCTTATGTCAAACGTGTGTGTCAGTCATGTATATCTTAGACATTGCAGGAAGAGTCCTCCGTTAAAACAGCTGATATCCGCCCTATGATTAGGGAGGAACTCCTTTCCTTAAGGGAGGTGGTTCGTCCGAAAAAACATAAATCTAAGTCTAAGAGAGCCATTTCCCCCTGTGCCTCTTCCCCAGAGGGCAGTCCAGCTAGATTTCGTAGTCTCTCAAAATCTCCATCAGCTTCTTCTTCTTCCTCATCCTCATCTTCTGCTGAAGAAGGGAGATCCTGTTTTCCGCTAGAGAGCATGGACAATGTAGTGAAGTCTGTAAGAAACACTATGGGGGTAACGAACTCTAAGGAGTTAAAATCCGCGCAGTATATTATGTTCGCTGGACTCTCTGAAAAGAAGAGAAGATCATTCCCGGTGATTATGGCCATCAAGTATCTAGTTTGTAGGGAGTGCTTCTTCCAAGCGTCGATATTCCTTCAAAGATGAGGATTTGATGACTTGGACTAAAGTTCCTAAGGTTGATGCTGCTGTAGCCTCCACTTCTAGGCATTTCACCCTGCCTGTGGAGGACTCGGGCATGTTGGCAGATCCTTTGGACCGCAAAGCAGAGATGTTGGTTAAGCATTCTTGGGAGTCATGCACAGGAGCCTTTAAACCGGCTATATCTGCCACTTGTACCGCAAGGTCGATGTTGGTCTGGGTGGATCGGCTTGAAGAGCAAATTAAGACTGGAATTCCCAGGGAGCAGTTGTTATCTTCTATCCCATTAATTTGAGGTGCCTCAGCTTATTTGGCAGACGTCTCGGCGCACTCCTTGCGACTGGCGGCTAGATCAGCGGGACTTACCAACTTTGCTCGTCGTGCTCTGTGGCTTAAAGGGTGGAAGGGTGACGCCCAATCAAAATCTAATTTGTGTGCACTGCCTTTGCAAGGAGAGCCTTCAAGAGGCGTCAGTTTGGCCAAAGGAAATCGTACCGTGACCGTGACCGGGGGAACCCAATGAGGGTAAACAATGGGATGCCCTGTTTGGGGGATCCTCCTCTAAGAGTGGTAAAAAATTCAGCTAATTATGATTCTGAGGCAGGTTGTCATCGTTTGCCCATAAATGGGGTGATGTTACCTCCAATCCCTGGATATTACGTTTGATAACCTCAGGTCTTACACTGGACTTTAATCAGTATCCTCTAGATAATTTTGTGATCACTACTCCATCATCTCATCAATAACTGGCACTGGAACTGGAGATTCAGACTCTGTTGTTTAAAAATGTTCTTGTAGAAGTTCCGGTGGCCCAGGAGGGAAGGGGATTTTCCTCCCCTTTGTTTCTGCTCTCTAAACCAGATGGTTCTTATAGAACTATCATTAATTTGAAGAAATTAAATTCTTTCCTTACTTTCCAGTCCTTCAAGATGGCATTTATTGGATCTACGATTAAACTATTATTTCCTATATGCTTCATGGCGGTCTTAGACCTAAAAGATGCCTATTACCATCTAGCCATCTATAGCAGAGTCTGGAGAAAATTCCTGGAGTTTCATACAGCTCCTTTTTCTAGTGAGGTACCCATCCCTTCTATCCTAGAGTTTCTTCAGAATGGTCGGGACTTGGGTCTTTCAGTTAGCACCCTGAAAGTTCACATTTCTGCTTTAGGGGCTTTATATGGTTATAATATTGTGTGGAGCCCACTGGGACGGGGTACTCTGTGTCAGACCGGGGAACTGCTGGGGATGTCACGGCGGTCTTGGTCCGGACCGTGTCCCGGGTTCCGCAAGTAAATGGGGGGGATATTTACAGGGGAGTTTGTCGTGACACCACCCACGGGTTGTGGTCAGTGAGGGGACCACCGCTGCTGCAGAACCTCCGGGGATGATGTAGAGCTTGATTCCTCGGGGCAGTGGTAGTAATAGTGTGGCGCCCCTGCGGGTATGCGCCACAGAGTGGTATTGCATTTAATATCTATATGTAATATTATTGTAAATTGCTAGGTTCGGATTTAAACCTTATGGAGTCTCTTTTTAGCACTCACTTAGGACCGCACCACTTAGAGTAGGGGGAACTGTAATATAGTAGGTTCCACAGGTGGGGGCGGAGCTTAGGATAGAGCAGAGTGACAGTTGAGAATTTACCTCAGACGGCGTTGGGAAGGCGGACAGAGTGGTCAGGCCTGGCAGCCCAGCTGAGTGGAGGGTACCCCATCTTTATGTGGGGGCCCAGGACAGATGGCAACGGACCAGAACTGGAAGGAGCCAGCTGGTCATGTTGAGGGTATACAGGTGACACGGACTACCGAGGCAGCCAGGAGTTCAGCCCTGACTGCAAAGCCGACGAGCTGCAGGCCCAACAGGACCGGGTTGCTGACAGCCCCACAAAGGTACCTCACCCCTCATGCCCAAAAGACGGTCCTACACTAGTGAGGAAAGACTGAAACCCGGTGTCAGGTGGGAAACTTGTGCGTTCCTGCTGTTCCCATTTGGACCGGTATAAGTCAAGCTAAGCCTACTAGACACAGACTGCAGGACTGGCGGGTGAGCTCTTCAAAGGTGGGAAAGACTGAGAGAACTAGAGAAATTAGAAACCCTGAAAGACAGAGAGAGAACATCTAAAGACTCCTTAAGATAAATCCTGAGTTGGTCACAATACCCTAAACCAGACTGTACCATGTATTGTTATGCCATCAGCCGGTACCGAGTAAAGCAAAGTTAAAATGGAAATGGTTTCTGTTATTCTTCCTGCCGCAGCTCAAAGGACTTAACATCATCAACATCAACAGCAGAAGGGTAAGAACTGCACCACCATTTACCATCACTGTCCTCCCTCACCGTCTCACCACCAAAGCTGCCCTGAGGTAAAGCTCCACCTGTGGGGAGCTGCACCACACTTTGCTGCCCCCTCCATCACCTCAGCGGCCGGCTGGCAGCGCCGGTACCACCTTACCGGACCCTACAGGTGGCGTCACGTCCCCCTGTAAATAACCCCTTTTACACCCCACCGTTTACCATCAACACCTGGTATAATTGTTCGCCAGGGCACGGCACCGGGGATACCGACCACCCGTGACATCCCACACAGAAGCCCCGGTGACCGAGTGCACCCTAGCTCTGGTTGAAACAAATGTCTATAGATGGTGCTATGGATATTGTAGGATAGGGGTAGTAGTAGAGATGATGACAGTTGGTGAGGGAGAGTAGGACTGGAGTGCAAGGATCACACAGACTCACGGTTCTGTAGTTTTCCAAGGCTTTACTGCTGATGATATTTGGCAGAGTACTGTCCACGGAGTCTGTGTCGGGGCCGGGTTGCTCCCACCCTGTCTGGGTCCTCAGCTTTCTACTCCTGCGCCTTGTGTGTGGCCCTGCTGCTGCTTTAGCTGAGCTGTTGGCCCTGTTTCTCCTCACAGGTACCCCCTTTGCTAGGCAACTTGAGCCTTTCCGTGTGCTTCTGGCCCCGCCGTGTTGCTTTGCTGAGGTACAGTTTGGATATACAACCTCCACTATCCTGGTGTTTACTTTGCTGCATGTGTCAGTCGCAGTTTCGGATCCAGTATCCGGTCTGTGCGCTCCTCCGGGGTGAGTTATGGGGTAACTCAGTCTCCCAGATGTGTTCTCCTGTTTCTTTTACTCCTTCCCTCAGACCCTGGCTAGGACTGGAAGTGGGTAGCAGGCTGTGGAGAGGCCTAAGGCAGCCCCTTTACACCACCAGACTTTTCTTCCTCAGTCCTCTCAGGACTCCAACTCCAACTCAACTCAACTCAACTGACTAACTGTCACTGCCACTCTGAGGTAAACATTAGCTCCTCCCACTCTTGCAGGTGCCATTTAAGCTCCATCCACCACTCTGCTCTTCCCCACTTCCTCTCCCCAGACCAGAATATATATAAGGGAGCTGCTTGAGCTCCCCCTTCTGCAATAGAGTCCTTGATGCCCTGACAGGGCCCCCCTTTGAACCACTTGAATCAGCCTCTCTCAAAAATTTGTCTCTCAAGACATCTCTTCTAGTGGCCCTCACTTCCGCTAGACGGGTTAGTGATATTCAGGCTTTGTCTATTGATCCTCCTTTCCTGTCAATCTTTCCAGATAGGATAGTCTTAAAACCTGATCCCTCATACCTCCCTAAGGTGGCTTCCAGGTTTTATAGGAGTCAGGAAATCTTCCTTCCTTCCTTTTTTTCTAATCCTTCTATTCCTGAGGAACACAAATTTCATGCTTTAGAGGTTAGGAGATTTGCACTACATGGATGGGACCCCCGCTTCAAGAAATAGTAGGGCTCTGTTTGTGTCCTTTCAGGGTCCCAGGAGGGGGTCTGCTGTTTCTAAGAGCACATTGTCTAGATGGATCAGGGATGCCATATGTCTGGCCTACTCGGTGACAGGACAGGGTCCTCCAGAAGGCTTGAGGGCCCATTCAGCAAGGGCCATGGCTTCTTCCTGGGCCGAGACAGCAGATATCTCAATCGACTTGATATATAAGGCTGCAACTTGGTCTTCCTCTTCTATCTTTTACAACCAATATAGACTGGACTTGTCTTCTGACTCTGACTTGGTTTTCGGGAGATCTTTCCTCAATACGGTGGTCCCGCCCAGGTCTTAGTCTCTGGAATTCTCTCCAGTGGGTGCTGTCGTGGCGAAAAGAAAAGACAAGATTACTTACCGGTAATCATGTTTTATGGAGTCCTCGACAGCACCCACTCAATTCCCTCTGTTTTTTGCACGTATTCTAGTGTGCTGGCTTGTTTCACTTTCTGGGGGTTGTGTTATGTATTATGTATATGGTATATTGATTAAGGATATATATTACTTACTCTTATGGTGATTATCTTAACTATGCGGTTCCTCTCGTGCTCTGTAAAACAAACAGAGGAGGCGAGGGAGACCGCCCCTTTTTATCTGTAGGTTTCCTGTCCCTATGGGCAGATCCCCTCTCTCTCCAGTGGGTTTTACTCCATAAAACACGATTACCGATAAGTAATCTTGTCTTTTGAAAGCTGAACCCCTCCGAAATGTGGTTTAGGTTAAGAAAATTAATTGGCATCAATGCTGAAATATTGATAATTTAATGAACACAGAATGATCAGATTTTGACAAGACAAACGCTTTGTTGCCCACAGAAAGTAATATGATTTTCAAACAAATAATTAACTTAAAATACAAATATATGTTGCATAACATTGGTGAATGAAGTTGTGGTGCTATTAGAGTCATATTTAATATTTTGTGTGACTTCCATGAGCTTGAAGGACTGCATCCATACGGTTCAACAATGATTCATACAATTTATTAATGAAGTCATCAGGAATAGCAAAGAATGCAGTCTTACATGCCTCCCAGAGTTCATCTAGATTCTATGGTTTTGTCTTCCAAGCATCCTCTTTCATCCTACCCCAAACCTGCTAAATGATCTTCATGTCTGGTGAATGGGCTGGCCAATACTTGATCTTTTTTGCCTGGAGGAAATTTGTTGTAGAGATGGATGCATGAGATGGAGATCTGCCCATTCTGTGTTCATTAAATGATCAATATTTCAGCATTGATGCCAATTTATTTTCTTAACCAAAACCAAATTTCGGAGGGTTTCAGCTTTCAAAAAAGTAATTTATAAAACCAATGGATGAATTTAACGTCAGGTTATAAGCTTTTATTTACATAACATGGATAAGCTACATAACTTCTGTCAGGGAGTGTAGTAATAGCTAGAACCACCTACAGTAGCCCAAATAATGAGTAAACCATAAAATAATTAAAAGGAGTCTGCAAGCTGACAATGCCATTTCATGGAAATTATAATTTCAAGATCCATTGGGACCATACCGAGAAATGAGACTAATTCCTCCCCAGTCGCCTTCTCTCAGCACTGCTCTAGGTGATTGACAGGTCTCTAGCCTTGTAAAAGATTTCTCAATCACTTGCGGTAGCACTTGCAAAAGTTTACCAGGTGCAGAACCAGACAAATCTTATTTCTCTTAATAGACCCCAACTGGATCTTTCAAATATACCTAGCTGAAAAAGCCAGGCTTTGATTGATGTTGCACTGTCTGGGCAGCATGAATCAGGTGATAGGTTCCCTTTAAATTCTCTATATTCAGAGTAAACACATAATATGGCACAACTTCATAAAGAGACATGTTCAAAGACATAGGCATGAATTAGACAAAAGTGAGGCGGAGGATCAAAGTAGTATGTAAAAATAGATCATAACTTCATATCATCATATATGTAACCTCATGAAAAATTATTGCACATGAAACAGGGGAAGAAAAGTCCGGGAAACAGTCTCTGGCATTGCTATTTGGCACTCATAAAAACAACCCCAATGCACGTTTCACTCAAGCTCCATAAGGCACTCCCTGAAGAAGCCTGAGTGAAACATACATAGGCGGATAAAGTAGGGGATTTATAGTGGCAACAGCCCCATGAAAGTCCCAATTCAGTATTCAGCTGCTACTTTGATTATTGCAGTTTGACTTTGTGCTTGATTGTTTTGGACAGCTATATTTTTGGAGTACATTGGCTATATCATAACTCAGCTCAAATTTTTCACACATGTAAACTATGCTTGCTATCCTCCAATATGATATTAGCTATACGTTGACAAATTACAGTTTAACAAGTAACATGTGCTGCAATTTCATGGTAACACGTATTAATACAATGTAACTTAGTTGATCATTTGTCTTGTTTGCATAAGGAAATCAAAGGGAACATGGTATGATTAATGGATTCCTAACTGTTAGATATCCCTATCGACTTCAGAAATGGAATATTTTGCATAGCTCATGTCAAACATTTTCATATCGGCCTGTCAGTTGATTCTTTTGATGTCATACAATCAGAATCAGGTTATTTACAAAGCTTTTTGTCTGTCTCCTTAGAAATCAGCAATGTACTAACTGTAAGTGGCAGAATATAATATTAGAAACATGAAATAATGGTGAAATTTATAGACCTTGTAGCAAAGGATATTAAAATATATCTTACTGAATAGTGGCATTTTTAGGAAGCGAATGGCTTATTTTGACCTCTCAATTCTAAATGTCAAATAGTTCTGACAGAATACGATACATTTATTATAGAGCGGCTTCAGAAGACATTTTTATTAGATGACTTGAAATAAGAAATAACACAATGTTTATGAGGATTTAAGCCTATTAAAACCAGATGTACAAGCTTTACTTTTATGATATGAAGCACTGTCCAAGATACATTTTTTGCATAATTGGTGAATGGCACTTGTTAAACTTTTTACAAGTATCAGTAATATTTTAGTGCAGAAATTCGACTATTTCGTAATATCAGGTTGGAGGAAAGATTCAGCAAGTAATGGAACTTGTCTTTAGCTATTGAGGTTTATACATTGGTAGAGCTGCTGAGCTCAGTGATTAGCGGCAGTGCTGTCCATGTGATGTTAGTGCAGCAGACAAATAACATAGACCAGTGCAGCAGCGGAAACACAGCGTTGGACTCAGCGAGGGTAATGTCCAAGATCCTATCCCAATTTGTAGTGGGTGTAATAATAACAATATTAGTGAATACCTCTAATTAGATATGTGTATAGTTCTCCTGATAAGCAATGTCTTGTCCTCATGTGCAGGGGATTGCAGGAATTTAGGTATCCATGGTTATGAACACAGGCAACTTGCTAACTGACTTACCCTGTATGCGTGGCCATAACCATGGATAACTAAGGCCCTGCCATGCCCTACATATGAGGAAAAGACATTGCTAATCAGGAAAACTATACTACATTTGTAGTTGGATATATTTGCTAATATTGTTATTCTTGCACTTACTACATATTGGGATAGGATCTTGGAGATGAAAATAACCCTGTAACCTCTTCCCGACCCTTGTCGTAATCGTATGTCATTGGTCAGTCCCGGTGTTGATGTGAACTCCGGTGGTGAGCTCACATCATTCACCCAACATCTCAGCTGATCTCATCAGCTGAGATGTTGGGCTTCCAGCACCGATCAGATCACGGATCCGATCGGTGCTGTTAACCCTTTGAATCCCACTGACATTCACTGACAGCGGGATCCAAAACCACCGTGGCGGGGCACACTCCTTTCCCCACCGAGATCTGCTCAGTACCTGATAGCCCGGGGTCCTGGTGTGACCCTAGAAACTATCATGATTTGCTTCCTGTCAATAGTTGGCAAGCGCTGCCAACCACTGAAAGTGAAACCAAGTGCCATGTCATGATGTGCTGCAGCTCATCGGGACATGGCACAAGTGATCGGATGCTGCAGCAGTGTGGCGCCCTATGGGGCAGTGCAAAATCAAGAATGAATTAAAAAATAAAGTTTTAAAAGATATGAAAAAAAACTCAAAAGTTTAAATCACCTCCCCCCTTTCCCCATTCAAAATAAAAGTATTAAAAACATATATATACATATTTGGATCCAGCGATACCCCAACGCCTCAAGCAAGCTCCGGGTGTCTACAAGACCTGCCGTTACATCACAACCTGGCAGCGTCATCTGGTCACATGACCACAGTTACTGCGGTAACCGGTCATGTGACCCGATTAGCTGATCGGGTTGTGATGTAACGGCAGGTCCTGTAGATACCTGGAGCTTGCTTCAGGCGTCAGGGATCGCTAGAAGGTGAGAATAGAGATTTTTTATTTTTATCCCCGCCCTGTGTCCATGATCTGTGGTGGTTGGAGGGCGGCTTTCCCCTGTATTCACTCACAGATTGTTTCCGATTCTGCAGCAAGAAATGAACATGCTGCAGAGATGAGGAAGTCCGGAAACCCTCACTGCAGGTGAAAACAAGCTGTGCAGTGGAGACACACAGTGAGCATGGGATTTCTAGAAATCTCATCCACGATACTTGTACTGTACAATGCAGCATCTTGGATGCAGTGGCAATATACTTTGTCCTAACCCTGCAATTCTTGATCGTGTGCACGCATCCTTAGAAGTAAACCTTTGAGATAATGTTCTGGTGTTGTTCCTACAGTATTGCTCTTGTATATGCTTCAGATGGTGGACATTGGAGTTTAAGAACACTTAATTTTACACTATTTATAAAGTTGTGTCCAAATTCCACTGATTAACTCAAAATGAAATTCTGCTATGATCCTTTGAAAAGTGATGAATAAGGTGCTGGGGCTTGGCGTTCTATTGTGTTTTAGACTTTGGATAACCATCCATTTAAATAAGCTGTGATTTTTTTTATAGAATTATGTTCGATAAAGATATTCCATCTTGAATTGATTATATCTTCCATTACAGAAGTACTAAAAGTAATTTTAAAAAAATACAGTGGATTATGGTTCATCACCTCTGTTTTACCATTTAAGCATCCCTTTGAGACTTTCAAGTAATCATAATCCAGAATTTTCTTCAACCTTCCATTGATTTGGTTAAGTGACTTTGTAAAGTGACTGCTCTTCTTTCTCCTGTCCAATTTTGTGGTGTCTTCAGACATTGCCGAGCTGAATGGTCTTTTCTCTAAATCCCTTAAAACTTCTGAAGTTGGCTACAAAAGGCAAATGCCTGGTATTTAAATTCAGTAATATATTTTATTGCTTATTAATGAAAGTTTCCATCTTTCCCCCTTGTTCTCCTTCGCTCAATTTCCGTAGCTCTTAGAGGACTGTTTGCATTAACACCTTTAAGTTTTTTTTTTCTAAAGAGCGTTGCTCCTTCCAACACAAATTGACTTCTAAGCAGAAATCGATAGACTCATTACCTGCTGTAATATTATGTTCCATTCTAAAACCAAGCCAGAAAAGTCACCACACATAGTTTGCCTTGTTAATCCACTAAATAGGTAATGAATTGGACTGCTGCGTGCTGCAGGCGGATTGATGAAGCGGATCTAACTTGGCTTGTCCATGTCGAGAACTGCAGAGCCAACCAGGTCATTGTAGAGCAAACCGCGGAAATGTTGTTACTAAATGTAGATTTAAATAATACGTAGAGAGAATTACTTTTCAGTAGATTGCTTATTTTCTTTCATATTGAAAGACTGTAGACACAAATCGGAGTTTCTACTGGCCTTACGGTCTTTTCCTTAGAGTCTTGTAATGATGCCATTGTGTATTTTTGTGACAATTTTGTACAATTCACTCTTGTGCCACCTTAAAGTGCATGAAGAGGAAGCTTTTAGTGTGCTCTATATAAATCATAGGTTGTTTTTCCTTCATTATCCTTCGAAGTACCAAGTCCATATTTTTTATTCACTTTTCAACATGTTTGCTTAAAATAAAAAGCCAATAAGCAAAGGAAGAGAAGAAATACATGACAAATCTTTTTCCTACTATTACAGACTACTCCTCGTATTCCAGCGGTTAACCTCTTGTCATGACACTCTACCATAATATCCAAAAATAGTGACGTCCTAAGCTGAATGGAACCCTTTACAAGGCAATATAAAATGGATGTATTTAAAAAAAGCATTTTTAGGAATTTGAAAGTACTTAGAGTCATCCACTCTGCATGATTACCATAGCACACTTCTCGTTAAAGATTAACTGCTCTATGGCATCCAGAGTGGTCATTAGATGGTGTCAGAGAAAGATCAGACTGACTTTAATGATAATTATATAAAGGTAGCTCAGTAGGTCAGAGGCAGCAGTAAACTGTTCTGTAGATTAAGACCGAGTGAAAATAATTTTCTCTGTATTACATGGTTGAATGATCAGTGACAACTGAAGGCCACTTTACACACACAGATATCTGTGATCAACTTCTGAACAGATCTCTGGTTGCAGTGAAATCATGGACACATTGCTCCATTTGTACACAGCCACAAAATGGAGCAATGTGTCCATGATTTCATTGTAACCAGAGATCTGTTCAGAAGTTGGTCACAGATATCTGTGTGTGTAAAGTGTATGAAGGCTAAAAATATAGATAGAAAAGGAAAAAATATCTATTTATCTGTCTATCTAGAGGCTAGAAGGAGGTTCCAAGGATCCAAAACATCGCCTGTCACCACACCACATGGCCTAATAAGGTCGGAAGCTTGAAACTTTAATTATGGAGCACTGCCTTCCATTTTTTTGCAAATATACTGGAGCGATTGAATTATTGTCTGGTGGGATTTCACCCATTTTTTATGATGAAGATGAGACCTATTTCAACAGTACTTGCTTGGCTTTTACCACATTCTACTTACCGTATATACTCGTGTATAAGCCGACCCGTGTATAAGCCGACCCCCTACTTTTGCCCCCAAAACCTGGGAAAATCTATTGACTCGCGTATAAGCCGAGGGTGGACCCCAGCACAGGTATACAGCCCCCAGCAGTGGTATACAGGCCCCAGCAGTATGATATACAGCAGGCCCTAGTGGTATATACAGCAGCCCCAGTGGTATTGCAGCCCCTATATACAGCAGCCCCAGTGGTATTGCAGCCCCAGTGGTGTATACAGCAGCCCCTATATACAGCAGCCCCAGTGGTATTGCAGCCCCAGTGGTATTGCAGCCCCTATATACAGCAGCCCCAGTGGTATTGCAGCCCCAGTGGTATTGCAGCCCCTATATACAGCAGCCCCAGTGGTATTGCAGCCCCAGTGGTGTATACAGCAGCCCTATATACAGCAGCCCCAGTGGTATTGCAGCCCAAGTGGTGTTGCAGCCCCTATATACAGCAGCCCCAGTGTTATTGCAGCCCCAGTGGTGTATACAGCAGCCCCTATATACAGCAGCCCCAGTGGTATTGCAGCCCCAGTGGTATTGCAGCCCCTATATACAGCAGCCCCAGTGGTATTGCAGCCCCAGTGGTATTGCAGCCCCTATATACAGCAGCCCCAGTGGTATTGCAGCCCCAGTGGTATTGCAGCCCCTATATACAGCAGCCCGAGTGGTATTGCAGCCCCAGTGGTGTATACAGCAGCCCCTATATACAGCAGCCCCAGTGGTATTGCGGCCCCAGTGGTATTGCAGCCCCTATATACAGCAGCCCCAGTGGTATTGCAGCCCCACTGGTGTATACAGCAGCCCCTATATACAGCAGCCCCAGTGGTAGTATACAGGCAGCCCCAGTAATGCAGGGCCCCCCCCTCATGCTCCGGTCACCTGTAAAGCAAATTATACTTATCATTGTCCCGCTGCCGTCCGCGCCCGCATCTGCCGACATCCCGATCCTCCATCTTCATGCGTCTTCTTCCTGTTTCCTGTGCTCGTCGCCGGTAATGACGTCATTGCCTGCGACGCGCACAGAAACAGGAAGAAGACGGATGAAGATGGAGGATCGCAATGTCGGCAGCGGCGGGCGCGGACAGCGGGACAATGATAAGTATAATTTGCTTTACAGGTGACCGGAGCATGAGGGGGGGGGCCCTGCATTACTGGGGATGCGGGGGCTGCTGTATACCGCTGTATACAGCAGCCCCCGCACTGACTCGCGTATAAGCCGAGGGGGGTACTTTTCAGCCCAATTTTTGGGCTGAAAAACTCGGCTTATACGCGAGTATATACGGTACTTTATTTTCCATACTTGTGCCCATCAAGTTGATTCATTAGAGATGGGTTAGTATGGTGATACCGACTTTAATTTGTGCCCTATTCCGGATTCGAACTTGACCCAAACATTGGAAATTACAGATTGGCAGTTCAGCTCTCCACCAACATACAGCCAACCATAAGCAAAATATTTACAGGTGTGGGAGGGTGGGGATATATACCTTTTTAATTTTGGAAACAAATTACACCCAAAAACTATGGTTTTACTCCCATTGCAAGACCATCAAACACTGCACGCGGCTCACACTAGGCCAAGCACCAACAATACCTGACTACAACAATGCTCACTCCAGTTCTTTAAAAAGTAAACCATCCGAACTCCATCCTCAAACAGGTTTGCTGATCTCTATGATTCATATTGTGATCTCATTATAACCTGAAGCTAAAGCTCAAGGTTATGACCTTGGAGACGGCATATTGTGACGTCAGGTCAACATTTCATAATTGTGCAGGGTATTCAATATATAACTATTATATTAAATGCCTGCTTGTCTTTAACTCCTGATGAAACACAGACTTAAAAATTGATTTGAAAACCCAACTATTCCAGCTGAAGGTGAATAAATTGTATTGGTTCTGATCTCTGTCTACTGTTCCTAGCTGTGATAGAAAATGTTTTAGTCTATCCTCCAATATATCATAGACTTATAGGAAGGTAGAGTTGGCAGGGACCTCCTGGGTTGTCTGGTCCAACCCACTGCTAAAAGCAGGATTCACTAAATTATCCCAGACAGATTTCTGTACAGCCTCTGTTTGAAGACATTCAATTGAAAGAGACCTCACCACCTCTCATGGCGGCCTGTTGCACTCATTGATCACCCTCACTGTCAAAAAGTATTTTTCTAATATCTAATCTGTGTCTCCTCCCATTCAGTTTCACCCCATTGCTTCTAGTCTTTCCTTGTGCAAATAAGAATAAAGCTAATCTCTCTATAGTGTCAAAGCCCTTGAGTTGTTTGTAGACAGGTATTAAGTCTCTTCTCAACCTTCTTTTTTCCAAGCTAAACATTCTCAAATCCTGTTCCTCATAAGACATGGTTTGCAGACCAATACCATTTTGGTCACTCTTCTCTGAACTTGCTCTGATTTGTTGATGTCTTTTTAAAATGAACTGGACACAGTATTCTAGATGAGGTCTGACCAAAGAGGAGAAGAGCATGATAATAACTTCATGTGATCTAGACTGTATGCTTCTGTTAATGCATCCCAGAATTGTGTTTGCCTTTTTTGCTGCTGCATCACACTGTTGACTCATGTTTAGTCTCTGATTTATTAGTGTACCATTGTCTTTTTCACACGTGTTGCTGCTTAGCCGAATTCCTCTCATTCTGTATATGCTTTTTTTCTTTTTCCTACCCAAATATAGGACTTTACAGTTTTCCTTGTTTTAAACTATTCTGTTAAGGTACTGTCACACGCGGCAATATCGCCGGCAATTTCGTTGGCAATTCCATAATTCGGCGATGTGGAATCCACATCGCCTGTGCGTAGTGGCTTGAGACAGGGCTATTCTACGTCGACAAATAGCCGGTAGAGCGTCGCCTGATCGCCCTGCACTGCAGTGAAATCAGGCGATAACCACCAGGCGATTTCTGCGCATGGTGGTGCGTGACAGGGCGAGGGTGACGTACACAGTGATCGTAAAAGAAATCAAGTAGGCGTGCTTGGATGTTGTGTTTTTCGCGTTGAATCTTCGGCGATTGGTAGGTGATACTGCGTTCTGATTTTCTGGCCGTGTCCGAGGTGCCTTATTTGATGACCCGTGCGTTCACGCAAGGCTCACCAATGGGAACGCAGTTACGTCCACCAATCGTAGTGATAGTGGAGCAGTGAAAAACACTCTAGCACGCCCCTATCAAAACAGTATGGCGACATCGCTGCTACGATTGTGACACGGCGATGTGTGAATGGAAGATTGTTTCCGGTCTTCTGCAGGTGATTTCCGGAACGCAGGATCACCGTAGAACACAGGCGAGATCTCTATGTGTGACAGGGCGACGGCGATGTGCACAAAAGTTCCCGAAACGTGCGCGCTCACGTCAAATTGCCGGCAATATGGAAGCCATATTGCCGGGTGTGACGATTCCTTTAGTTGCTGCCCACAGTTCCGATTTATTTAGATCTTTTTGAATCCTCTCTCTCTTCTCTAATATTAGCTATCCCTCCTAGCTTTGTAACATCAGCAAATTTAACCCATTATCTACCAATGTCCTTTTCTTGGGACGCCTAATCTTTTGTTTCTAGCAACTAAGATTTTATAATTAGGTCCAATTTTTTGTGTTGTGTTTGTAAAATGAATGTTTTCAAAACAGGAAATCATGTCATTGTCATTTTTAATTGAATATTCTTCCACCCAGAGAGCTTTCATACACCAATTTTCGAAAAGGAAAATTGCTAATTTGGCAAGTAATGGGTTAATCAGTTTAACCTATATATATTTCAAACCACTATTTGTAAAATGGGTATAAACAGTAGTCAGTCTACTGATGATCTGCATATAGAAAAAACTAAACATATTTTAATTGAATAACATATCAGCCATTCTTTAACTTTCAGCTAAAACCCTGAGCTGTCCTGGCACGAGTTCAGCATGGTGTCCTTTTTGAAGATGAGAAGTTCAATGAGTGTTGGTTACTTCACAGGCGAGCAAAATCCTGTTCTGTAGCCTGCGGGGTGCACAGCACGTCAAGCATGCAACTTTTAGGGGAATCACATTTCATATTCTTTCTTGGTAAAGTACAACAAAGTTTTTTTTCTTTTTTCATAGAAGCCATGTGGAGAGAGGAACCGTAACACAATTTTTAGTTGTTAAAATTGTCAATATGAAATCCTAAGCTGAATGGTTAATGACATTTTAACAATCAGTAGCTGTCTGGCTCATACAGAGTAATATTGTTTTTAAAAGAGCTGTGAATGAAAAAGGACCATTTGGGTGGCTTTATACCCTTCATGGGTCAGAATTTTCCACTTAAGTGCTTCATCAATATGCCCTTCATTACTAGACAAACATTTATACTTATACATTTTATTGCAAAACCATCATCTTTCTGAGTGCAACCAGTCATAAAATAGACAGCAAAAACAAAAAATTCTCCTCAGTCACTGAGGTGTACAGACTTTAATATGTTTAAACAGCTAACTAGCATCAAGGGTGACCATGTGGGATCACCCAGCTTCTGTGAACACAACATGGTCATTCCTGAATCACAAAAAAAGCTTGTTTCCACAACACATGCTTTGTTGAAGCAGAATGTATCTATAGGTATCTGTAGGCGTAACTAGGGGTTCAACAGAGGATTGGCAAAACACATCTCGGTTGGCATTTATTCAGGTAACCATGTTTGCAACCATGGAGGCACACTCTAATCCCAACCTGTAGCTCGGGAGCCATATGTGGCTCGTGGGCCCATGATGTATGGCTCGAGGCTGTATTCCAGCTTAGTGCATTAGCACCAGGTCTAGTAAACAGCTATGGAGAGCTGATCCATAGATGGTGACTTTTGCGAGTAACCTCATATAGCAGAGCAGATCTGGATGGGGGTAAGGATCTTGGTATATTGCCTCGGTGTGATTTCTGGGGAAAAGCTTTAGCTGTCATTTTACCGTTAATAGGGGCTCTGAGTGTCACTACTATGAAGTGTTGGAAACTGGATGTGGTTTTTGACCCTCCCATATTGCTACGTATGCTCGCGACCCTCTCTCAAAGCTGGATATGGCTGGTGACCCTCTGTTATTGCTGGATGTGGCTCACAAGGTCATAAAGGTTGGGGACCTCTAATCATTGGTATAGGGGGAGCCTCAACAGATCATCATACTATTCCTAAAAATAAATCTCTACAAAACAACAACACTGGTATTACTTGTATATAGTGACTATATAGTGGTAGATTCCAGTACTGCAGAACATTTTAAATGATTACAGTACAGTTATAGACAGCGTCTTATTGCGTCTTATAGTTAATGTTCTTTGTGATGTAGTTGCTCACTTTTCCCATCATTTTAATCAGGCCCAGACCTCCATGAAAACGTCTTCAAGCGACGATTGATCTGTACAGTTTGCCACAAAGATATCCATTTGGCTTCTCAAATTTTCGGTGCTATTTCCATTTACTCTCAACATGCACAAACGTTTCATCTTTTAGTCATCTCAGCCTTCAGCATCTGTATTTGTCCTTCTTATTGAACCTGCAGTGTGGCACCAATAAGTGCTCATCTTAGTATGTCAGATAGTAATAATGCTCACTACAGTGCTCCTCTTTTGTGTCCTTTAGACAATGAAATTGCCAGACACAAAATATTTATTTTCCATGCAAGTGCTCTAGAAAGCAGTGCCCACATTTTGCCCCCTGGAAAGAAATAATGTAGCATGTGTGCCCCTTTGATGATCACGATACTATGAGTGTAATAATAAATATAATGCTTTTAAAGTGCCCACTTAACATTTAGTAATGTTCAGAGTATGTTGTACTATAATAATGTCCCCTGGGTTTTCCCCAATGTGCAAAAATAATGTCCTGTGAGTCTCTGCTATGTACATTAATAATTCTGCCTATACACAATATGAAAGCTCTAAAGGACCCTTATACAGTAGTGTAACACCTAGAAGCCTCATTGTAACTAATATATGAAGCTGAGTGTATGTATGTGTGTATGTACAGTATATATGTATTATATCTCTGCCCCATCCAGATAGCCCCACCCACTTCATAGCTCTGCCCTTTCCGGATAGCTCAGCCTCCTTTTGATAGCTCCACCCACTTCATAGCCTGGTACTCCAGATAGCCCACCCACTCCAGATAGCTCTGCCCCATCCAGATAGCCTCGCCTACTACCTAGCTCCGCCCCTATATAAGGCTGGGGTCACACTTGTGGCACAATTTTGAAAGCCTGATCCGGTTTTGAGCTGTCAAAAAGCTCAAAACCGGATCAGGAACCACTCCCCATAGGAGCCCATTATAGTGACCGGATTGCACTACATGCAATCTGGTTACCGCTTGCGGATCTGCACCCTGCGATAAAAATCATGCAGGCTGGGGAGGCCATGCGGCTGCCGCATGGCACATGTGAATGCCTGCAGCAGCCGCATACTTTGTTCATCCCTGCTGCCGCAGGGATGAACAAAGGGTTAAATGTTAATAATAGCTGTGGGCAATATGTCTCTAGGGGGTGCCCACCCCCCAGAGACATGCTGTCCACTCAGGTGGGCATTTGAGGGGTTAATATGTGAGCTTATAGTAATGCCGACTATTGTCGGCTTTTTCAATTTTATGAATGAATGCGGCGGCTCCTGACAGTAGAGGAGATACTGGGGCTCATTACGTACAGTATCTCCTCTACTGTCAGGAGCCGCTGCATTCATTCATAAAATTGAAAAAGCAGACAATAGTCGGCATTACTATAAGCTCACATATTAACCCCTCAAATGCCCACCTGAGTGGACAGCATGTCTCTAGAGGGGGTGGGCACCCCCTAAAGACATGGTGCCCACAGCTATTATTAACATTTAACCCTTTGTTCATCCCTATGGCAGCAGGGATGAACAAAGCATACGGTAACAAGATTGCTCCGGATTACACATCCGGAGCAATGCGGTAACTGGATTGCGGTTTAAAGAACAGATTTGGACACAAAAATGTGTCTGAAGAAAATCGCGGTTATCGCATCCGGATCTGGATGCGGCAACCACAGTTAACTTGCCAAATGTGACCCCAGCCTTATACACAGTTTAATAGCCCCCAGCAATGTATTATAGCCACCCACACTAGCCCTCACACAGTATTGATGCCCCACAGCTCCCTGGTGTGTTGCCTCCAAATTCCACCTAATTGCAGTGTAATGATCCCACTACTCCGTTATACACAGTGTGATGCGCTCATTGATCCCATATGCATAGTAAAATGTCCACCCAGCTCCCTTATAAACAGCATGGTGTCTCCACAGCTCTCCTATGCATAATATCATGCCTTCACAGTTCCACTTTAAACAGTATGATGGGTCGACAGCTCCTGTATTCACAGTATGATGATCCTTAAAACTTCCTACACGGTATGATTCCCCAGTGCTCCCCTATATACAGTAAGATTTCTCTACAGCTCTACTATGTATAGTATGATGTCATCATCGCTTCCTATGCATAGTATGATAGCCCCATAAGGCCATCTTACACATTGTAAAACCCCACACACCTAAATATATATCCTAAGGGGTACTTCACACACTGCAACATCGCTAGCGATGTTGCTAAAGCCTCACAGGTTTTGTGACGTAACAACGACCTCTCCAGCGATGTCACAGCATGTGACACGTAGCAGCGAACAGGCGCCTGCTGTGAGGTCGCTGATCACTGCACGTTGTTCAGGACCATTTGTTGGTCCTTGGTCTCCCGTTGATCATGCATCGCTGCGTGTGACAGCGAGGGACCAAGGACCAGCGACCTCACAGGCTGATAACCAGGGTAAACACCGGGTAACTAAGCAGCGTGAGCTGCCTAGATACCCGGTGTTTATCATGGTTACGGCCACTTACAGGCTGCGCTAAGCGGGAGGATGCTGGTAACCAGGGTAAACACTGGTTAAACACTGGGTAACTAAGCAAGGCGCGGTGCCTAGATACCCGCTGTTTACCCTGGCTACCAGCGTCCTTCCGCTTAGCGCAGCCTGTAATGGTACTGTCACACGGGGCAATCTCTCTGGCGATGTTGCCGGCAACTTAGGGGCGTGGCTAAGTTGCGGCAACATTGCTCATGAGTTGCTGCGTATGACTGGGTGATAATAAGGCGATAAGTTGCCTAAGCAACATCAATAGGTTTCCCATCATGCTGGGAATCCTGGTGATATTGCTCAGGCAATCTGCCTGCATCGCCCTGTGTGACGCCGCAACTGCGATGTTGCCGGCAACTTCACCCATTTGACTCCGATGCTATGGATCGCTGCCAGGGTAGAGTTTAACCCTAGCAACGATATCGCCTCGTGTGATGGTACCATTAGTGGGAGGACGCTGGTAACATGATAAACACCAGGTATCTAGGCAGCGCGCGCTGCTTAGTTACCCGGTGTTTACCTTGGTTTCCAGCGATGTTGCTGCTGGTGGGTCGTTGGTGAGTCTGCCTGTTTGACAGCTCACCAGCGACTGCAGAGAGACTTTCCAGCGATCCCGGCCAGGTCGGATCGCTGGAAAGTCTCACTGTGTAAGGGGGCCCTTACACTCTAACTACCTTTGTAATTATCTTTACTACACAATACACTACACTAGCTTATCTCTAAATGTGTTATTTTTACTGCATTTCTTATCATGTTTCCTTTCAGAGGAGTCTCAAAAATGACATCACAGGAGGCTGGGGCTGCACCCATTCCCCACCACAGCATCTATCTTCACTCCTAAAATAGGAGGCAACCAGAGGATGGAGCTGCATTTAAATTTTTTTTTATCACTGCTTTCTCTGTAGATGTCCTGGATCTTGGCTGATGGACAATGTGGAAGAGGTTAGTGCAGGACTGACACCCTGCTCCTCTCTCCATCCTGCTATTGCTTCAGTGGAAGACATCAGCAGGGGGCAGAGATAGAAGCAGTGAGCAAACCCGTGCTGCCCTACAGATTCTGTCACTCAATGGTTGTATCTCCATCCCCCTGATGAAGTTGCTGGAAGTTGTAGGGCAGTGCTGGTGTCACTCACTGCTTCTATCTCTGTATCCTGCCGATATCTTTTGCATAAGCAATGGTGGGGCGGAAATAAGTGCAGAGTGTTGCTACTGCTCTAACCTTACCCACATTGACCATCAACCAGAATCCAGGATATCTTCAGAGGGGGCAACTATACAAGAAACTAATAAGTAACTGCAGCACCCTGATGACATCCTATTCCAAAGAAAATGAGCGCAGCCCCAGCCTCCTGTGACATCACGTTGGATACACCTCTCAAATGAAATGTCACAGGAAGTACAGTAAAAAAAAAGCACATTTAGAGATTAGCAACATAGGGAGAAGGTTAGGGTATTGTGTAATAAAATTATTACTAAAGTGGTTAGTGTGTTAGGACAGATATTTAGAAAATATATTTTAGGTGTCGGAAAACCCTATAAAAGAATCTGTCAGTGAAACTTTCTTACTTTCATCTATCTTGTGTCGGCAATGACATATGGTAGTTTTACATCAGAAATACTTGAATAATATGTTGTTAAACTGATGTGTACTGCATATAATGCTAATACTCCCTATTATATACTGTTTATAGCAGTTTCTGATGGCCTCTGAGAAGTTCTTATTGAAGTTTCCAGCACTTTCTAGCTCTTTGTACCAAACATATTTTAAGAATGGGACTTTATTCCTGCAATATAAATATATGCTGATTTTTTTTCCAGCCAGCACAGGGTAGTCAAATATAACCCACATAGCTGACGCTCATCAGACAGATCATGCCATTGCTAACAGATAGCTTTTCCTTAAACGTGTCAAGTGTGAATTGTCCTTCGCTTAAACCCAACTCACCTATCCAGAAGCTTATTGTAAATTGCTTTGCAAGCTGTTGCTGAAAACCCAAAAGGTTGTGGTGGGGTTAAACATCAGCTGATTCAACTGGGAGGAATCGGAGCACATATGATTTCTACACAGGACAAAATACGAAAATAAAAGCTGCATGCCAATAAAAACACATTGTGATGCTTCAAATACCACTTGGATTAGTGCACAGATTGGCAAGGGAAGTACGTTTCCCTTCAAACCCTAGTTTTATGTTTTTTTTAAGCTTTTAAGGAAATCTTTGAAAAATGCATGTGTCTCTGTGAAAATATGTGTACGAGGAATGGACCTTTCAGTTTTTGACAAATCATATAGCCAATCTTTGTTGGACTGGTAAAATTAATTAGATTTTAATATCTGTTTAAGAATATCTTTGCATTACATTTTTTTTTTTACCAATTTGACTTCTCATTCACATGTTAAATTAAGTCTTTTATAGCCATGTATAGTAGTAAAGTCTCTGGGTATGAAAGTTCAATCTTTATTAGCACACACAACATTAGTATGGTAAAAGTGTATTGGGCCCCTCCTGCTCCATAAACTGACTATGAGACAAGCATTTGACTCTCCATTATACGGTAGCTGTTATTCAGCATGACCTTATGTCTATATCTTTGTAAGTTAATGTACTATACATATTCAATGGTTATTTTTTATGACTTTTACGCTGGAATCATGCTACCATATGATGTATGTGAGGATCGCATAATATTGGCCGGACTGCCCGGTGGCTCTCCTGACCTGAGCGTGTCATCTGTATATCTGTATGAAATACAAGCTCGGGTCAGGAGAGCTGCCAGCCAGTCCAGGCAGTGCAATGCGATCATTGCACACATTATATGGTAATTTGACTCCAGCCGTAGACTGACAGAGAACTAAAGAGAAGTTCAATATTTAAAGAATATTTTATCTATTAGAGTAGCAGAGGAGATCTGGATGGGGGTAAGGCAGGAACCCCTGGATCTTGGTTTACTGCCCCCGTGTGGACAAGTTTTGGCTGTCATTATAATGGGGGCTCTGGGTGTCACTACTGTGAAAGGGTGGGAGCTGAATATGGCTTTCTACTTTCTACAACTGTGCTATTATTTACAGAATCATGAGCATTTAGAAATAATATAACCTAAAGGGAACCTTGGTTCAGCAAGTATATAAATAATATATTCTTTAGTAACTTCTGTATTGACATGAGAGGACATCAAACCCAAGCCTGCGCACTATCAGTATGGTACTTAGAGCAGGTTAATACAATCATGTTATATACTGAACATTTTTTTTTTCACAGCTGAAATATTAAAAATGCATGAAGCCAATTATTGTATAGCAAAATATTGCAAGTGACCACAAAACATGTTTTTCCATGTGACGATTGTCCACATGGCACATTATATAGATGACTAGCCTTAGGAACATTGGGCTACTGACTGCTTGGATTTTTCCAGCCTACATATGATTGATAAAAAAACTTTTTCTTGTGCTATAATTTGCATATAAATAATGAAATCAGTTTGTACTGTAATTTAAAATATGTATCATGAGCAAAAACAGCAATTATCGCACCGTTGTGAAGAAAGCGTCTGCTGAATGTCATAGTATGCTATTTAGCCGAATCCATGCATTTCATAAAATACTTGTGAACAATAAATCATTAATTTTGTACGGTTGGAGCGGGTCTGGTTCTTGTCAGTTGGTGAGTGCCTTTCTATGATTTCTTAGCCCTCTCACGAGATGGCTGGCTCTGTGCTGAATGCAGGCAGCAGCTCTGGGCATTGGGAGGAAGGTCCTGCTGCCTAAATAAACATAAACTGCCACAATTAGGAATAATTAGACCACTTAATAATTTCCAACTAAGTACAAACACACATATGCACCGTCTGTGCTTTTTAGGTTATAAAGCGCTCATCAACTTAATTTTCCTATAATTATAGGAAAAATGTAACTGAAGTACAACATTAAAGAGGCAGAAAAGCATTGAACTAGGTGACGACTTCATAGTATATGAGAATACAGATATTAATATAGACTGTGAGCCCTCGTGGACAGGGTCCCTGCCCCTCCTGTACCTGTACGTCCTGATCGCCTAGAATTAGTGTACTTGTTCTTGTCTCCCTTATCCTCATGTAAAGCGCCATGGAACCTAATGGCGCTATATAAATAAATAATAATAATAATACACAGTACATGCAATATGTGTGTATGGTACATATACAGAATATATGTACATGGTATCGATACAGAATTTGTGTGCCTCTACATAAGCACACACTTTGAATATCATATATTCATAATATGCTATATATGTGTGAATATAAACATACATATAGTAGAATATGAATACATGGATATATCTATGTATACATCTATGTGTGTATATATATGTGTGTGTGTATATATATATATATATATATATGTATGAATATACACAACAAATATATCGTATACCACTGAGGAAGGTGCAGGGATGGCACCGAAACGCAAAGGGAATAAAGGAGCATCTTTGGAAGGAGTCTGGTCTCCCTTGTCTGTCATCTTGATGGCGGCGCGGATCATACAAGCAATAACCCCCTTTTTGGATTCATGTTTCCCAAATTTTAACACATATAGTTAAAAAAGCGTATCCATTAAGTGCACCAGGTATTTTTTGATAGGAAAGAAATTGTAGGCTGTCTCATTTTTTCAAGACTTTTAGTTTTGCATTTCTTCCATTTTGCTCAAGTCTACACATATGCAAAAGTATTATTACATTTCTTCATATAATAATAGTAATAATAATAGTACTGTATTTTTTTTTTACAGACATCCAGAATTACTCGTTCTGACAATGACAAAGACAATGGCTGGGATGCCTGGGGAAGCTGGAGTGACTGTTCCCGGACCTGTGGTGGAGGAGCATCCTACTCTTTACGAAGATGCTTAAATGGACGGTTAGTAAGAATTTCTAGGTATCAGGGGACAGTACATGCTTCTCTCCTATTATTTTTTTTCACATTGACTAAAAACTATGACAAGGTGATCTGACTTGGGAAAATTCAAACATGCAGACATCACCTAAATGAGTTGTTTTATTTAATTTTTTTTTATTAAGGCTGCATTCACATCTGCGATAGACGTAATTCGCGGCAGATCTGGCAGATGCCGTCGCATCTTCCGGATCTGCCATGGATCGGCTGACTTGCAGCACTGATCCATTCATTCTCTATGGGGTTTGCGGTCAGTTGTGGCAAGTGCGGTTTTGCCGGATCCGGCAAAACCACACTGCCGCACCTGACCGGAATAGAGTTCTAGAATTATTCATTCAAAAGAAATTTACCGTATTTTTCGCTTTATAAGACGCACCTGATTATAAAACGCACCCCCAAATTTGGTGAAGGAAAATAGAAAAAAAATAATTTTTAATGTTAAATGGGGTCCATCTTATAATGCCAGTGTCCGTCTTACAAATCATATATATGTCAATACTGGTATATACCGTATTTTTCGCTTTATAAGACGCACCGATTATAAGACGCACCCAGATTTTGGAGGTGGAAAATAGGAAAAAAATATTTGAAGCAAAAAATGACTTTGATATGACTGTCAGGCCCTGCGACCAGTCAGCGCTGGCATCTGTCTCCTTCGGATGCAGGAGCAGCATGTGAGCAACACCAATGACTTCTTGCTCCAGTGTCTGATGGTGGGGAGACAGACGCCAGCACTGACTGGTCGAAGGGCTGAGTCTCATATCAATGTCACATGGGACATGACTATGCAACTTCTGACAATGTTGCAACCGCTGCAGCATCGGGGGTAAGTATGGTCTTTTTTAGGCTGGCTTCACACTAGCGTTCCCCTCCGCCGCTTCCTTTGGAGGGGGACCACAAGCTGAGTGCAGGCACCACAAGTCCCTATGTTTAACATGGGGACGCGGGTGCCTGCGCTCGGGTGCAGATTGGCGTGGCACCCATTCACCGCCATGTATGATTTGTATGCATGCGTATACTTGCGCCCAAATCACACACTCTCATCCGCACCCTGAATGCGACATGTGTTCCTGGTGCGGACGAGACTGTATGATTTGTGCGCATGCATCCGCCTGCGTACAAATCATACATTGCAGTGAATGGGTGCGCACGCCAATCTGCACCCGAGCGCAGGCACCCGCGTCCCTATGTTAAACATAGGGACTTGCAGTGCCTGCGCTCAGCTTGCGGTCCTCCTCCGCAGGACACCGCAGAGGGGGACGCAAGTGTGAAGGCAGCCTTAATTTTACAAGGGCCAAAAATGTGAATGAGATGGGATTTGTTCATGTAGTGGCAACCCCTTTAAGAACTATAACTCCCAGCATGTACTGTAGATCCTATAGCATGCTTGGAGTTCTAGTTAAGCCCAGTATTGGTAGTGTTAACTTTATTAGTGGTTATGTCACATATACATGTGCACTCACTTTAATGTATCCTGCTTTGCCATCACCCTACTGAAATCAAGGAAGTGGCCATAGTCTGCAGATCAAGTTCTGATGTGATGTCCTGTAAGAGGGAGGGCCAGGGAGGGGGCTGTACACTGCTGAAATACCATGCTCCAGCCCTGTCTCCTAATTACAAGTCACCACAGCAGAGCTTGACCTGTAGATGCAGGATGTAGATACAGGAGCTGTACACTGCCATTATGCAGGCTCCAGCCCTGCTCTCCATACACTGAAGCTCCTGAAATGCAGACCGAGCTTCCTGGTTTCTGCACTGTGCAGTGCTCAGCAGGACACATTACAGAGAGCACCACACTGTGATAAGGTACCGATCTCCCTGCTCTGCCCCTGTCTTCATGGCAGTGAATCAGCACAAAGCTCAGTGCTGATTCACTTACTGCAGCTGTGCCCCGCTCCTCCGTTCTCACTATCTCCAGCACACAGTCTCCCTAGCCACTGCAGGAAGCTGGAGAGAGACCATGTGTGTCGGCTAAGCAGCTTCTCCTGCTCCCCGTGCTCTCACCTCTCCGTGCTGTCTTCAGTGCAGAGAGGTGGGTGGAGACTGGGAGCAAGTGAAGTGAATATTTAAGTAGATAATGAGTCGGGGACACGTGGTGCTCCTGCCGCCTGGATTCTTCAGCAGGGACCATTCCCTGTCACTTCTGTCCCCACTTCACTGCTGTCCCCCCCCTCCCATGCAACTGATGATAGAATGTTATACTCCTTTTATAAGACGCACCCCCACTTTCCTCCAAAACTTGGAGGAAAAAAAGTGCGTCTTATAAAAGGAAAAATATGGTATATCCCCCATGCTGGCACAGTAGCCTCCCATTGCAGGCACAGTAGCCCCCCATTGCAGGCACAGTAGCCCCCCATTGCAGGCACAGTAGCCCCCCTTTGCAGGCACAGTAGCCCCCTTTGCAGGCACAGTAGCCTCCTTTGCAAGCACAGTAGCCCCCTTTGCAGGCACAGTAGCCCCCCTTTGCAGGCACAGTAGCCCCCTTTGCAGGCACAGTAGCCCCCTTTGCAAACACAGTAGCCCCCTTTGCAAACACAGTAGCCCCCTTTGCAGGCACAGTAGCCCCCTTTGCAGGCACAGTAGCCCCCTTTGCAAACACAGTAGCCCCCATTGCAGGCATTGTAGCCCCAATTGCAGGCACAGCAGTCCCCATTGCAGCTCCAGCCCCCTTTTGGCCCCCAACTTTGTGGTGATACTCACCTAGTTTCACCGCTGCCTGCTGACCGCGATATCCCCGCTATCTGTGCTGTGCCGGCATCCGGGTGCTGAGAGCAGCGCTCGGTGATGACTTTACTCGCAGCGACGCTACAGCACCCGGATGCCGGCAGAGCACCGACAGCGGGGATATCGCGGTCAGCAGGCAGCGGTGAAGCTAGGTGAGTATTACATCCATGGTATAGTCAGTGCTTTCCACGCAATGCAAGTGTGGAAATCATTGACTATACAGAAAGGCTGCAGCTGTGGACCCGGCTCCTGTAATATGGGCTGCTCCCGCTGGTGATTGACAGCGGGATGCAGTGCATATTACAGGAGATAATGAGCGGCCCCACGTGACTAGAGCCCGCAGCTGGAGCCCGCTCCTGGCCCCATCCAGCCCCCGGCCACCGCTCCAGAGCTGCCCTCCCCCCAATCACAACTTTTACTTTCGCTTTGTAAGACGCATCCCCCACTTTCCCCCAAAAGTTGGGGGACTAAAAGTGCGTCTTACAAAGCGAAAAATACGGTCGTTTTACCAAGCTGAAAATGCAGCAGGAATATTAGTCTAAAAATTATTTCCCTTTTCAAATTCTTCCCCCCTAAATAAAAATGTAAAATCCATAAAATTGTTTATTGTTCCTTTGGTTATAGTGTCATCATGTTACAATAAATTCAACTAACAGTGGCCATTCGTTGGCCATCATAATCATAACAATACTGCCACAAATCAGGGCTATGGGACAGGTTCCCTTGGTGTGTATCGAGGGTGACCTCTTTTCAGTTAAGGACACTTCTCTTTGTCTACTGTAGGCTGCATACTGTAGAGATTCCAGCTCCTGATTTGTATATGTAATGACTAGTGATGAGCGAACTCTACAATTCTCAGGTGCTCAGTAATTGCAATGAGCACTTAGCTGTTTGGACGGGCTCAACTTGATTACCGGTATAATGCAAGTCAATGGGAAACTCAAGTATTTTTCCTGATAATCTTCCAAAAAAATGCTTGTTCTTTCGTAGGTTTAGTCTGTTTGGTGGCCTTTGAGAACATTTTCTTACCTGCATATACACTTATGTCTGCTTTGGCTCAGCTGTTTGTGTTTAGATTAGCCCCTTGTATTAGTACAAGATAAGGAGTGTCCAACCCTTCCTTTTACTGAGCTCAGCAGTTATTTTGCCTCCCAATGCTGTGTGTCCGTTTTAGGACCCATTAGATAGAGTTAGATACCCGAAGTTGGTACACTTTGACGTGTGGGATGGCTTTTTACCTTTTTGCAAAAACGTAGTATTCTGTATTTTACTAGCGTCTGCTTTATACTTATTTATTCATGGCAGGTTATTTTTGCATGTTTATTCATTGTTTTTCCTTAGCTTTAGTCTGTTTGGCGGTCTGTGTGAACATGCCCTTACCTGCATATACACTTATGTCTGCAGTCTCAGGTGCTCAGTACTTGTAACAAGAAGTTGGATGCTCAAACGGGCTCAACTTGATTACTGAGTATAATGCAAGTCATATGAAACTCAAGTATTTTTCTAGATAATCTCCTGAAAAAATGCTCAAGTTCCCCATTGACTTTTATTATACTTAGTAATCCAGGAGCACCCAAGAACTGTAGTGGTCACTCATCACTAATAATGACCTCACTCAGATTATTAATCTGCTTAATCTGCTGAGTGATCATTTGTTAGTTTTCAATATTTTCCTGGCTCCAACTTTCAGCTTCAATGTAACCTCCCAAAATGTTAGAGGGGATATCCTGTAGTAGCATTACTATGAATAAATGTATTGAATCAAACCATGTACAAATTCTATAAGGTAAACATTTGTGGTACACTACTGTATATATTGTGACAATGTTCCTATATCTTTCAAGGTTATCGCTTTCCTGATGTGTAATTATCAGCAAGGAAACAAATTGTAAAGCGCTTAAACTAAGTTATTAGTGTAGTATTAAATATAGCAGAAATTAATCTTTTAACAGACTAATTCCAGTGGATTGGCTCCTAAGTGGGGGAATGTCGATCTTGATTGTTTTTGTCTGTCCTTTCGAATCCTCGTGATAAAAGGTAGAAAACAACAAAAGAGACTTGATTCTTGAACGGAGACACCATGGGTCCTTTCTCTTGAGACATTATCATTTATTAATTATTTCTAAATATTTATTACTAGCTGTGAGCCCGATGCAAATGCATCGGGATTCTAGAACGTGCATTAATTTGATTATAGTAGTTATAGCTGTTAGCCTGATGCAAATGCATCGGGTATCTAAAATTGTTTATTGTTTTTTTAAAGATTTTTAAATAATAATCGCATCATCAATAGCAATAATATAAGCCATAGCATTATTATTAGCAGTAATAGCAGTATTAATAGCATTATTAGCAGTATTATGAGCATTAATAAAAGTATTAATAGCATTAATAGCATTATTATTAGCATTAATAGCATTATTAATAGCATTATTAGCATTAATAGCATTAATAATGCCATTAATAGGATAAATATTAGCATTGATAGCATTAATAGCATATTTAATAGCATTAATAGCATTATTAATAGCATTAATAGCATTATTATTAGCATTAATAGGATAAATATTAGCATTAATAGCATTAATAGCATTATTATTAGCATTATTATTGGCATTATTAGCATTAATAATAGCATTAATAACATTATTAATAGCATTAATAGCATTATTATTAGCATTAATAGCATTAATAGCATAATTAATAGCATTAATAGCATTAATAGCATTATTATTAGCATTAATAGAATTATTATTAGCATTAATAGCATTAATAGGATAAATATTAGCATTAATAGCATTAATAGCATAATTAATAGCATTAATAGCATTATTAATAGCATTAATAGCATTATTATTAGCATTAATAGCATTAATAATAGCATTATTAGTATTAATAATAGCATTAATAACATTATTAATAGCATTAATAGCATTATTAATAGCATTAATAGCATTATTATTAGCATTAATAGGATTAATAATAGCATTATTAGCATTAATAATAGCATTAATAACATTATTAATAGCATTAATAGCATTATTATTAGCATTAATAGCATTAATAGCATTATTATTAGCATTAATAGCATTAATAATACCATTAATAGGATAAATATTAGCATTAATAGCATTAATAGCATAAATAGAGCATTAATAGCATTATTAATAGCATTAATAGCATTATTATTAGCATAATAGCATTATTAGCATTAAATATGCATTAATACATTATTAATAGCATTAAATAGCATTATTATTAAAATTAATAGAATTAATAATAGCATTATTAGCATAATAATAGCATTAATAACATTATTATAGCATTAATAGCATTATATTAGCATTATAGCATTAATAGTATTATTAATAGCATGAATAGCATTATTAATACCATTAATAGGATTATTATTAGCATTAATAGCATTATAATAGCATTATTAGCATTATTAATAGCATTAATACATTAATTAATAGCATTAATAGCAATTATAGCATTATTAGATTATAGCATTAATAATTGCATTATTAGCATTAATAAGCATTAATAGATTTAAGCATAATAGCATTATATAGCATATAATAGCATAATAATTATTAGCATTAATAATAGCATTAATACATTATTAATAGCATTAATAGCATTATTATTAGCATTAATAGAATTAATAATAGCATTATTAGCATTAATAATAGCATTAATAACATTATTAATAGCATTATAATATATAGCATTAATTAATTTGCATTAATAGATTTAATTATTAGCATTAAATAGATTAAATAATAGCATTATATAGGCATTAATAATAGCATTAATAGCATTAAACATTTAATAGCATTAATAGCATTATTATAGCATTAATAGATTAGATTAATAGCATTAATTATTAAGCATTATTAGCATTAATAATAGCATTAATAATAATATAGCATTAATAGCATTATAATTTGCATTAATAAGCATAATTAATAGCATTATTAATTAGCATTAATAGCATATATTAATTAGCATTAAATATGCATTATTAGCATTATATAATAGCATTAATAGCATTATTAAATAATAGCATTATTAATAGCATTAATAGCATTATTAATAGATTAATAAATTAATTAATAGCATATTAATTAGCATTAATTATATTATAGCATTAATAACATTATTTAATAGCATTAATAATAGCATTATTAAAATTAGCATTAATAATAGCATTAATTATATTTATTAATAGCATAATAGCATTATAATCATTAATAGTATTATAGCATTAATAGCTATAATAATAATATACATTATTAGCATTATAATAGCATTAATAAATTAATTAATAGCATTTAATAGCATTATATTAATTAGCATTAATAGCATTAATAATAGCATTATTAGCATTATTAATAGCATTAATAACATTATTAATAGCATTAATAGCATTATTATTAGCATTAATAGCATTAATATAGATTATTAGCATTAATAATAGCATTAATAACATTATTAATAGCATTAATAGCATTATTATTAGCATTAATAGCATTAATAATAGCATTATTAGCATTATTAATAGCATTAATACATTATTAATAGCATTAATAGCATTATTATTGCATATATTATTATAGCATTAAAATTACATTAATAGATTATTAATTATAGCATTAATATATTAATTAATGCATTATTATAGCATTAATACATTATTAATAGCATTAATAGCATTATTATTACATTAATGCATTAATATAGTTATTATATATAGCATAATAACATTATTAATAGCATTAATAGCATTATTATTAGCATTAATAAATTAATAATAGCATTATTAGCATTATAATAGCATTATATACATTATTAATAGCATTAATAGCATTTATTTTAGCATTATAGATTAATAATACATTATTAGATTAATATTAGCATTAATAACATATTATTAGCATTATATTAGCATTATTATAGCATAATGATTATTAATAGCATTATTCATTTTATATACATTAATTACTTATTAATAGCATTATTACATTAATTAATATCATTATTAATTATTTACATTAATTAGCATTATTTTAATTATTACTTAATACATTATTATTATGATTATAGCTGAGTAGCAGTTCTCATTATAGGTGCAAAGTTGCATATTTATTTTAGCATATTATTTATTATTTTTATTATTATATTTTATGATTTTTATTATTATTTAATTATATATTTTTTATTATTTTTTAATTATATTTTTATATTATTAATATTAATTTATTATTTAGGCTGAGAGCAGTTTCATTCAGGTCGCTAAAGGGCTGATCTTATTAGCATATATTTATAATTTTTATATTATTATTTTTATATGATTATTTTTATTATTTTAATTAATTTTTTTATTATTTTTTAATTATTTTTAATTATTTTTTTTATATATTTAATTTATTATTTAGGCTGAGAGCAGTTTTCATTCAGGTCGCAAAGGGCTGATCTTATTAGCATATATTTTATTTTTATATTATTATTTTTATTGAATTTTTTATATTTTTATATATTTTTTTTTATTATTTTTTTAATTCTTTTTTAATTATTTTTTTATATATTAATTTTAATTATTTTAGGCTGAGACGCAGTTCTCATTCAGGTCCGCAAAGGCTGATCTTATTAGCATATATTTATTTTTTTATTAATTAATTTTTATTGAATTTTTTATTATTTTAATTATTTTTTTATTATTATTTTTAATCTTTTCTTTAATATCTTTTTTAATTATTTAATTTATATTTAGGCTGAGACGCAGTTCTATTCAGGTCCGCAAAGGGCTGATCTTTTATGCATATATTTTATTTTTATTATTTTTTTATTGAATTTTTTTTTTTTTTAATTATTTTTTATTTATTTTTTTATATTCTTTTTAATTATTTTTTATTTTTTTTATTATATTATTTAGGCTGAGACGCAGTTTCATTCAGGTCGCAAAGGGCTGATCTTATTAGCATATATTTTATTTTTTTTATTATTTTTATTGAATTTTTTATTATTTTTAATTATTATTTTTTTATTATTTTTTAATTCTTTTTTAATTATTTTTTTTATTATTTAATTTATTATTTAGGCTGAGAGCAGTTCTCATTCAGGTCCGCAAAGGGCTGATCTTATTAGCATATATTTTATTTTTATATTATTATTTTTATTGAATTTTTTATTATTTTTAATTATTTTTTTTTATTATTTTTTAATTCTTTTTTAATTATTTTTTTTATTATTTAATTTATTATTTAGGCTGAGACGCAGTTCTCATTCAGGTCCGCAAAGGGCTGATCTTATTAGCATATATTTTATTTTTTTATTATTATTTTTATTGAATTTTTTATTATTTTTAATTATTTTTTTTTATTATTTTTTAATTCTTTTTTAATTATTTTTTTTATTATTTAATTTATTTATTTTTTTAAGTTTGACTGAGACGCAGTTCTCATTCAGGTCCGCCTTTTTTTTGCCCATTGACATACATTACCGGTGTGTCAGCGATTTTATGGCCGCCCACCTGGTTCTATTAGTCGGCCCTAAAATCGCGGACACACCGCTAATGCATCTCTATGGGCAGTCAGCCCGATTTCGGATTGAACGGCAACCAATCAGAAGTCGAGCTGACTGCCCATAGAGATGCATTAGCGGTGTGTCCGCGATTTTAGGGCCGACAAATAGAACCAGGGGGGCGGCCATAAAATCGCCGACACACCGGTAATGTATGTCAATGGGGAAAAAAGGCGGACCTGAATGAAAACTGAATGAGGAGCTCTTCTGATTGGCTGAGGGCATTATCCATCGACCAATCAGAAGACGGCGTGAGATTTCATTGAGGTAGAATGGGGGATTTTTCCTCCATTCTATCTTAATGAGAAGGAAGAGGACGTCGGAGGCGGAATTTTCGGAAAAGAAGACAGAAGATCCCCGGGGCCGGACGAAGAGGCGGAGATGGCGGAAAGAAGAGAGAAGACCCCCGGGGCCGGAGGAAGAGGACGCCTGGCCGGACGGAGGATCGGACGGACGATCGGACGGACGATCAGATGACTTGAAGGCATGTAAGTGATGGACGGGGGCTTCGGGTGTAGGGCCTTAGGTGAGAGCGGCGTTAGGTTAGGGGACGGCGGGGGGTTAGGGTGTAGGGCTTTAGCGACAGGGGCAGGGGACAGCGGCGGGAGCTTAGGGGGTATCGGCGGGGGCCTAGGGGGTAGGAGCTTAGGTAGGGGCGGCGATGGCTTAGGGGGTAGACGGCGGGGCTTAGGGGGTATCGGCGGCGGCTTTGGATGGTGCGAGTCGGGGGTTAGGTAGTCGGGGCTTAGGGGGTATCGGCGGCGGGTTTGGATGGTGCGAGTCGGGGGTTAGGTGGTCGGGGCTGCTGCGGGGTTTAGGGGGTTAGGGGCGGCGGTGCCTTAGGGGGTAGGCGGCATGGCTTAGGGGGTATCGTCGGGGGTCTAGGGGGTAGGGGGTTAGGGGCGGCGGTGCCTTAGGGGGTAGGCGGCATGGCTTAGGGGGTATCGGCGGGGGCCTAGGGGGTAGGGGCGGCGATGGCTTAGGGGGTAGACGGCGGGGCTTAGGGGGTATCGGGGGCGGGTTTGGATGCTGCAGGTCGGGGGTTAGGTGGTCGGGGCTGCTGCGGTGCTTAGGGGGTAGGGGCTTAGGTAGGGGCGGCGATGGCTTAGGGGGTAGACGGCGGGGCTTAAGGGGTATCGGTGGCGGCTTTGGATGGTGCGGGTCGGGGGTTAGGTGGTCGGGGCTGCTGCGGGGCTTAGGGGGTAGGGTGCTTAGGGGGTAGGGGCTTAGGTAGGGGCGGCGATGGCTTAGGAGGTAGACGGCGGGGCTTAGGGGGTATCGGCGGCGGCTTTGGATGGTGCGGGTCGGGGGTTAGGTGGTCGGGGCTGCTGCGGGGCTTAGGGGGTAGGGGGTTAGGGGCGGCGGTGCCTTAGGGGGTAGGCTTAGAGCGGCAGGGGGCTGTAGTGTACAGCGCGATGGTATACTACAGTCCCATGGCGCTTATGGGCATGGGACTGTAGTATACTATAGCGGTGTACAGTACAGCAGCGCGTATTGGCTTAGAGCGGCAGGGGGCTGTAGTGTACAGCGCGATGGTATACTACAGTCCCATGGCGCTTATGGGCATGGGACTGTAGTATACTATAGCGGTGTACACTACAGGAGTATGGGCTTCGGTGGCTTGGTTAGCGGTTGTAGCGAGTCGCGGCAGGGGTCTGTAGTGTACAGCGCGATGGTATACTACAGTCCCATGGCGCTTATGGGCATGGGACTGTAGTATAGTATAGCGGTGTACACTACAGGAGTATGGGCTTCGGTGGCTTGGTTAGCGGTGTAGCGACTCGCAATGCCCGCTTCGCGGGCATTGCTTCGCTAGGCTGCAACGACTCGCAATGGCGGGCATTGCTTCGTGAGTCGCCTTGGCCGCTACGCGGCCACGGGGAGAGTCCAGGAGAAGCAGCTCGGACTCGCTAACCAAGCGACCGGAAGCAGCGCCGCTCCGACGGAAGTCGCTACGGCAATTATATAATAGATGGGTTTCACTCCTTAGACTTTTATAGATTATCACTGACACTCCAGACTACTGTAGACCGCTAGCCTCTACATCAATTTTGCTAACGAAAAGATACAATTTGATCTGTATGAATTTTGGCGTCCTGCATTCAAAAATATAATCATTTCTTCCAGTCACATCCATTTTTTCCTGCAAAATGCTGTCTAGTAGGTAACTCTTACACTAATAATGTAACATTATATACAATTTTAATATTATATTATTTACAATCGTGGCCGAAAGTGTTGGCACCCTTAATATTGTTTCTGAAAATGAAGTTTTTCTCCTGGAAATTTATTGCAATTACCGTATATACTCGTGTATAAGCCGACCCGTGTATTAGCCGACCCCCCTACTTTTGCCTCCAAAATCTGGGAAAACCTATTGACTCGTGTATAAGCTGAGGGTGGACCCCAGCACAGGTATACAGCCCCCAGCAGTGTGGTATACAGGCCCCCCCAGTGGTATACAGCCCTCCCCAGTGGTAGTATACAGCCCCCAGCAGTGTGGTATACAGCAGCCTCCCCAGTGGTATATACAGGCCCCAGCAGTGTTACAGCAGCCTCCCCAGTGGTATATACAGCAGCAGCCCCAGTGGTAGTATACAGCAGCCCCAGCAGCCCCAGAGGTATACACAGCAGCCCCAGTGGTAGTATATAGCAGCCCCAGTGGTAGTATACAGCAGCCCCAGAGGTATATACAGCAGCCCCAGTGGTAGTATACAGCAGCCCCAGTGGTAGTATACAGCAGCCCCAGCAGCCCCAGAGGTATATACAGCTGCCCCAGTGGTAGTATACAGCAGCCCCAGCAGCCCCAGAGGTATACACAGCAGCCCCAGTGGTAGTATACAGCAGCCCCAGTGGTAGTATACAGCAGGCCCAGAGGTATATACAGCAGCCCCAGTGGTAGTATACAGCAGCCCCAGTGGTAGTATACAGCAGCCCCAGAGGTATATACAGCAGCCCCAGTGGTAGTATACAGCAGCCCCAAAGGTATATACAGCAGCCCCAGTGGTAGTATACAGCAGCCCCAGAGGTATATAGAGCAGCCCCAGAGGTAGATACAGCTCCAGTGGTAATATACAGCAGCCCCAGCAGCCCCAGAGGTATACACAGCAGCCCCAGTGGTAGCATACAGCAGCCCCAGTGGTAGTATACAGAAGCCCCAGAGGTATATACAGCAGCCCCAGTGGTAGTATATAGCAGCCCCAGAGGTATACACAGCAGCCCCAGTGGTAGTATACAGCAGCCCCAGTGGTAGTATACAGCAGCCCGCCCACCACCCCCATGAGTATACAGGCCCCCCCATTAGTATCCAGGGCCCCCCCTTGCTCCGGAAACCTGTAAAGTAAAATCATTATACTTATCACTGTCCTGTCGCCGCCGTCCCCGCCACTGCCATCGCGATCCTCCGTCTTCATGCAGCATCTTCCGGCTTCCTGTTGGCGCAGGCAATGACGTCATTGCCTGCGCCGACCACAGGAACCTGGAAGGCGCTGCATGAAGACGGAGGATCGCGATGGCAGCGGTGGGGACGGCGGCGACAGGACAGTGATAAGTATAATGATTTTACTTTACAGGTTTCCGGAGCAAGGGGGAGGGGCCCTGGATACTAATGGGGGGCCTGTATACTGTTGCGGGTTGCCGGCGGGCTGCATATGTATATGACTCGCGTATAAGCCGAGGGGGGTACTTTTCAGCCCAATTTTTGGGCTGAAAAACTCGGCTTATACGCGAGTATATACGGTACACATTTTGTTATACTTTTGTTTATTTGCTTACTATCTATTGGAACAACATGAAAAAACAGAGAAAAAAGGCAAATTGTACATAGTTTTACACAACACACTAAATATAAGACAATATTGTTTTCACCTTCACCGTAATATATTGGTAGCACACCCTTTGAAATAAATAACTGCAATAAATCACTTCCTATAACCATTAAAAAATCTCTTACACCTCTCTCCTGAAATTTTGGGGATTTTTTTTGCAAACTTCTCCAGGTCTCTCATATTTGAAGACGTCTTCTCCCAACAACAATTTTATTCTCCACAGTTGTTCAATGTGATTTAGATCTGGATTCATTGAAGCCACTTCAGAGCTCTCAAGCTCTTTGTTTTCATACATTTCTGGGTGTTTCTTGAAGTATGTTTGGGGTCACTGTACTACTGGAAGACCAATGACCTAGGACACAAACCCAGGTTTCTGGCTCTAGGCACTACATTGTGACCCAAAATGCTTTGTTATTTATATTTCATGATGCCTTGCACACAATTAAAGGGAATCTGACAGGTCAAAATTTCATATGTAACTGATATCATTTTCTAATTCCTTTCTCTAAGTTCTCTCTATTCATGTATTTCTATTATTTATATTTACCTCCTATCCTCTGTAAACTTCAAAATAAAAGATTAATTCCATCTGTCAATCACAGTGAATTCTCAGCTGCCCACTCCGCAAGGAATGAATATTCATGCATCACTGCATCACTACACAGCCCTGCCCTCCTGAGATCATTCTGCTGTGTGACTCATTACAGATCAGAAAGGAGGAGGGAGGAAGTGTCTGTGCTCTTAGAGATCTCATTGTGTGTATGAGACATATGTGCAGTGTGTGCAGTCTGAGATATTTCTATGTGATTATAAGAACATTTAATCATTTGCTCAGCAGATACACACATTGCGTGTCTGCAGGAAAACTAACCTTCAAATAATTGAAATCTTACAGATACAACACAGTGCAGCACTAGACACCTCCTCCTTCCAGCACAGAGCACAGAGGAGAGGGGCAGAATACCAGCTTGGGTGGGTGTGGATATTTAAATAACACTTATGCAGCAGCCGGACTATTCAGCTGTGAATATAATGGAGAGGACTAATGCAGGAGCTGCCTGCAGGATGTGAAAATGCTTATAGCTTGGAAACTTGAAAGTATACAATAATGATTTAACATGTTTTTAGAAGGTCAGCCCAGGCCCTATTCAAAGGTAATATTAGTATCATACTGAAAAATTACCTGACAGAGTCCCTTTAAGGCACCCAGTGGCAGAAACAGAAAAAAAAAACAAAACATCTTTGAACATCCACCAAATTTCATTGTGTTCTTTTATTTGTAGGCTTCATTCCATTTTCAGTAAACAGTAGAATGATGTGCTTTACCAAAAGGTTCTATTTTAGGGTGCTGGCACATTGGTGTCAAACATGCGGGTGCTAAGCGGTGACTTCACTGCTGACACCATTGCAATATTAACGAAATGAGCGGTTACTACTGCACCAATGACCGGCGCCCTTATCACCACTGCGGCTACTGAATGTGTGGCTCATATAGGAGCGGCAGGAGTTAACTCCTTGCTTTCTGGAACTGCTATCACCATGGATCAGGAGTGGGCAGCTCCAGGCCTCGAGGGCCGCACACAGTCCAGGTTTTCTGGATATCTTAAGCATTTGACAGTTGGTAATTGAATCTCCTGCACAGGTGACAAATCCAACTGTCAAATGCTAAGGATATTCAGAAAACCTGGACTGTGTGCGGCCCTCGAGGCCTGGAGTTGCCCACCCCTGCCGTGGATCCTGTATGAGCAGCTCATACAGGAGCTGCAGGAGTTAACTCCTTGCTTACTGGGGCTGCTGTTACCGTGGCGATATGGGCGCCAGTCATAGTTGCTATAATAATCGCTCGTTTGGTTACTATGACAACGGTGGCAGCAGTGACGTCACCGCTTACCACCAGCAGTCTCATTCAGTGGTCACAAAGTATCAGGAGCGGACTTCCTCCCCATGCTCTGTGATGTAGGCAGTGAGGCAGTAGTAAAGATGGCGTCCCTAAGTGTGTCTGTGTATTTATTTCTAATAAAGTATTTTTTTTATGTGTGGTGTCTTTTTGTAACCCTTTATTGGAGATTCTTAATGGCCAGGTCTAACTTGGCCTACCATGAAGAATCTCGGGTTTAATACCAGCTGGTAAAGCAAATCTTGCCCTGCCCATTTTGTTGTTTTTGTTATGTTCAATTTTCATTTTTTTTCTCAATTTTTTGTGTTGTTCCCATACACACAAAATAAATAAACAAATAACAAACCACATACTTGCAATAATACTTAATTTTCTGTAACAATTTCAAGGGTGCCAATGCTTCCGGCCATGACTTTAGATATGGCTAGGGTCACACTTGGCATGCATTTTTTTGCAAGTTTTAGGCAGCCTGCTTTTTTGGGCTGCGTTTTTGCAGATGTGTGTGGAGCAGCCTTAAAAAACGCATGCAAAAACGCATGGTACCATTTAGTGCCTTGCAAAAACGCATGCATTTCCCATAGGGCCCCATGTTAAAAAAACACAAGCGTTTTTGGAAAAGCACCAAAAAACACTGCATGCAGTATTTTTTGGTGCTGAGCCAAAAATGCATCCCAAAAATGCATAGTACATTCAGACATGCGTTTTTGCTATTGGGGCATGCGTTTTTTGCATGGGGGCCTATGGATGCGTTTTTGCATGCGTTTTCACAAAATGCAAGTCTCAAAAACGCATGGAAAATCTGCAAGTGTGACCCTAGCCTATGCTGAATACTTAAAAAAAAATTCTGAAAATGCAATAAGTATATCTAATAGGAAATGAGCTTAACCCCTTCACCCCCGGGCAATTTTTCGTTTTCTGTGTTTCATTTTTCTCTCCCTTTCTTCCAAGAGCAATAACATTTTTATTTTCCTTTCAAAAAAAGACATTTGAGGGCATGTTTTTTTGCAAGATGAGCTGTACAATTGAACGACATAATATATTTTACCATATAATGTACAAGAAAATGGGAAAAAATTCCAATTGCGGCGACATTGCAAAAAAAAGTGCAATTACACAATTGTTTTGTTTGTTTTTTTATTCATCATGTTCACTATATGGTAAAACTGATGTGTCAGTATGATGCCTCGGGTCAGTACGATTTTAAAGATACAAAAAATTTATATTTTTTCTTTTATCTAAGTGGTGAAAAAAATTCAGAAGTTTTAATGAAAAATAATTGAACTTTTGTTGTCATTTTGTTGCAATTTTCCGTGATTTTCAGCATCCTGCGGAGGGGATCCGCAAGCTGAGTCCAGGCACCTCAAGTCCCTATGTTTAACTTGGGGACGTAAGTGTCTGCGCTCGGGTGCAGATTGGCGTGCGCACCCATTGCTGACAATATGTGCACAAATCACACAGTCTCGTCCGCACCAAGAGCGCAACATGTCGTGTTCAGGGTGCAGACGAGAGTGTGTGATTTTTGCGCAGGCATCCTCCTGCGTACAAATCATACATTGCAGTGAATGGGTGCGCACAGGGTGCGCATGCCAATCTGCATTAGAATGCAGGCACCTGCATCCCCATGTTAAACATAGGGACTTGCGGTGCCTGCGCTCAGCTTGTGGATCCCCTCCGCAGGACGCTGCGGAGGGGTCCGCAAGTGTGAAACCAGCCTTAGTCACGAGTGAGGTCTGCATCTACTACAACCCAGCTCGTTACATGAAAGATGAGGTCCTGACTCTGTGTGTTGATTTATGTTGGGGGGCATTACGTCCTTGTAGTCTGCATGATGCTGATGGCTTAGGCTAGCCAGGATGAAATGTTAACCATTGCATCGAGGGAGACCACAAGTGAAGTAAAAACATAGTTTTGCTCAATAGTAACTTGTTAACAACTGTGCAAATGAGATAGTGCAGATGATAGGGAAGAAAATGGTGTGTCACAGTCCGCGCTGCCACGATCATCCACTCCAAAGAAAAACACGTGAAGATGGAACTTCCAACGGAATATTTTATTTCCTCCTGCCTCCTACGCGTTTTGGTGCCCTCCTGGCACCTTCCTCAGGGATCCCTGAGGAAGGTGCCAGGAGGGCACCGAAACGCGTAGGAGGCAGGAGGAAATAAAATATTCCGTTGGAAGTTCCATCTTCATGTGTTTTTCTTTGGAGTGGATGATCGTGGCAGCGCGGACTGTGACACACCATTTTCTTCCCTATCATCTGATGTATCTCCACACTTGTGTGGATGGTGAAGGTCCTGCAGCGGCTATCTGGTAATAATCATCTAAAACGCCTTCAAGCCAGTTGTGGGTTACACAACTGCCCCAGGTGAGTGAATCCCTGTTTTCACAGCTTATACACTCAGTGCCACATTGATAGGGCACTATTGCGCCTCTTGTTCCCCCCCCTTTTTTATCCAAATGAGATAGTGGGCACATATCTTTGTGTACATTTCATTAACACACAGTAAGTCCATCAACACTCTCTCTAGTCTTTACACTTCACTTGTTCCTGTCCTCACTAGGGATGAGCAAGTAGTGAAACATTCGGACTCACTATACTCATAACAAGTAGGTCCTACTTGGGTACTCGTTACGAGTAGCGAGTCCAATGTAAGTCAAAGGGAAATGCGAGTACTTTCGCAGTGTATCTATGTACACTGTGAAAGTGAAATAAAGTTAATAAAAGGTGTTAAAAATAAAAAAATAACATACTCACCTATCCGACATTTGTCCCGGACCTGAAAAGAACACATCCGATGGGCTGCCAGGACCTTAAGTCTGATGGCCAATCAGATAGCCGGTAGCGATCAGGTGCTGTGTGACATCACACACCACCTGATCACTACCGGCCATCTGATTGGCCATCAGACTTAAGGTCCTGGCAGCCCATCGGATGTGTTCTTTTCTGCCGCAGGACAGCCATCGGATAGGTGAGTATGTTATTTTTTTAACACCTTTTATTAACTTTTATTTCACTTTCACAGTGTATATAGATACACTGCGAAAGTGAATGTACTACTCACTACTCCAAATGTATAATCACAAGGAAACTAGCGGAGTAGCGAGTAGCCCGGATACCGTACTGTTCAGCGAGTGCCGAATAGTTACGAGTATACTCACTCATCCCTACTCCTCACGAGACCTACTTGTTTCACCACCACCCAGTTCACCATCACAGAACAGTCTGTAAAAGTCATTCTTCCCCTCCAGCAGTTTCTCTTCTTGTTCTTCTTATAAAGAGAGGTATTGCCAATATGACTGTATTTTAGCTTCAAGCTCTCAGACGCTTAAGGGGACTTCTATCTGGGGCACTCAATTAGTCTTATGTAGCATTCTGTCCTGGCCTGTTACCTTTAGGAGTTATAAATTACTTAGAGCCTTGCTGCTAAGTGTCCTGCTGCAGAAACCTTCTGACTCAGTCTCTTGTTTCTTAGGTCAGTATGCTTACCCAACTACATTAGGTCACTCAGTGTCTCAATCACCTCTCCCTTTCTTTATACTCTGGATCACACTATCTCTCGTCCTTGGTCTTTACTCACGTGAGGGACACCCATGTTATGCAGCTCTACTGTCTAATCAGACATAAAGTCTATTGTTGCCATACACTCGGCCCTAACTGACCTTCAGTCTAGAAGGAAACTGACTCAATCCCTGGAACTTAGCCACTCTAACGGTGGGATAGTCCCAACTCTTTGCTCTACTTTGCCATATTGTCAGGCAACCACATATATAACACTGTAACAGATATCAAAATTCACATGAAATATTACTAACACTACAATTGATGACATAATACACATTACACTTTACATCTAAACAATAACATTGATGTTTCAAGTGGGAATGTGCACCACAAGTCAATATTTTTACATTTGCTCATTTACCTTCCCAAAACCATGCTTTTGTCCTCAGTTGGGTTGGTGGGAGATTTCTTTTGCTTTCATTTATAATTCTCCTTTTTTTCCCATTGTGTCTGAAGTTTACTCACCTTGGGCTCCCGTCTACCTCTGCACACTTAGTCTAGTTGTATGTAGCAGCCGCTCCTCTGGTTTTCTGAGGAGGAACAAAAAACAGCTTGTTGGCTTGTCAGGGTGCCAGGACCAAGTTGTGGTATTTAGTTGTGTGGCAAGTGATCTTCTGGTCTGAACAAGAACCAGTAGGGTGCGGGTGCAGCTGTATCTTGCAGATTTTTTCCCCCTTTACCTGTGTTTAAATTAGGTACATGCATAACAGTACTATACAGAAGTAATAGTGGATGGCGCTATACAATGTAGGGAAGGATTATATAATAAAATATGGTAATATACATAATAGGAGAGGACATCATCTAATAATGGTTCTATATTTTTTACAAAGGAGGCAGGGCTGCCATCCAGGCCTGACTGAACTTACTCCTGTAAGGGGCCCGGTGACTGGCAGCAAGCATGGGAGCCCGTACATGGGGTATATGAGAACAGGAATGGTGTATATGGGGCATATGAGGGCAGGGATCCTGTACATGGGATATATGAGGGCAGGGTCGTTCACACTTTGAAATGTAGATGTGGATTCCCACATTGAATCTGCTTTCATTCCATGCTAAAATCAATCAGTCTACCAACTATTCTGCTTTTTCTCAATAAAGATCAATCCAACTGCGCTGGGAGTGGCTCAGCTTCAATGTGTGGTAAGCACGCTGAAGCTTGATACCTCCCTGCTGAAGAGAAGACTGCAAAGGTAAGTTCTATATTATCCTCTATAGCATATCATAAGTTCTTTATCAGCCTCTATATTAAATACACAGCCCACAGCCTCTTTATTATGATCATGAATCATAGTATGTGTTAATCTGGATCTGGTCCTGCCCGGGCCCTTCCTCTTTTATTTCTCTCTTAACTGGACCCAGTGCAGGGGGCGGGGACATTTACCTCATCAGTTCATGGCCCAGTGTGTGCAGCAGCAGATCAATTAGATTAGTGAGGAGGGAGAGCAAACAAGGGGGGAGACACCGGGGAGGAGAGAGTGCCCAGGGAAGAAGAGAGCGCACAAGGGGAAGTAAGCGCACAGGGGAGAAGAGAGCACACAGGGGAGAAGAGAGAACATGGGGATGAGAGAGTGAACAATGGGGAGAGCATATAGGGGAGAAGAGAGCGCACACATGTAACTGTGGAAGGTCGAGGGATGGAGCAGAGCTAGGCTGGGGTGAAGTCTGGATGGAGTTTCAGGGGGGCCCCAAAATTTTGCCCAGTAAGGGGCACTGAAATTCCTAGTGGCAGTTGTGGAGGGAGGACATTATGTAATAAGAGAAAACACTATACTAAATAAGAGAGGGCAGTGTGTAAAAAGTGATGATTCTATTGCTAATAAGAAAGGCCACTTTGAATTAAATAACTGCACTACACACAATAATAAGGTCTAGGGGAACAGCTATTCTCCTTGTGGAAGGTATTCTGCCAGCCGGCAGCGAGGAGACTTAAAGCCGCAATGCTCCTCTAGGAAATTGAATATGGAAATTGTCACTTCAGTGAGCAGGTAGACAAACTCTAATGCCACCTAATAAAGGTAGCAATCCTAAAAGTCATAATTGACTCTTAACAAGCCTAAGTGTGGGGGAACAGCTATTCTTCCTGTGGAGAGTATTCTGCTAGCCGGTCTTAGCCTATCATACAGCCAAATCAAAATTCCCACACACTGCATTTATGAGGGGCAATCACCCTGAAATGCAGTGTCTGCAGTTTGGGGTTCTGATCTGGCACCAATCCTAAGTCATATTAAAAGGCTTGCTAAAGAGTCAATTATGACTTTTAGTATTGCTACCTTTATTAGGTGGCATTGGAGTTTGTCTATTTCCTCACACAATAATAAAGAACACTATAATAATAGACAGTGCTATACAGAAGAGAGGCCACTATGTAATAAGAGACGGTGCTATGCATGATAAGAAAGGACACTGCATTAAGGAATGGTAATGTTCTTAAAGGGAACCAACTAGCAGGATTTAGGGCTATAAAATAAAGCCAGTGCCTTACAGGCACTAGGATACTGAGTACAATCATACTTTTACTTCAATGATTCAAGGATTTATTGCAGAGAAAACTGTTATCAAACACCGGGAAAACAGTACAGCAAATGAGCATATGTGCAGCACAGCGTCACTATGTGGGGCTAGGTTTCATTGTATTACTTCTTTGTGGGCTCTAAGCCAAACCCACCTCCCTCCCTCTCTCCCTCCCTCAGTCTCACTGCTTCTCCTTCACTCCTGTGAGTCACAAGCAGGAGAAGACCCCACCTCTTCCAGCATCTCTGTGCGTCCCGATCTCCTCACAGTCACAGATCCAGGACAGGATAGATTGACAGATCACCGCTATTGTTATCTGTGATTGAAGAGAGAGCTGTGCTCAGGTTGAGCAGAGATTGGAGGGGGCGGGGTCTTGTCCTGCTTCTTGCAGAAGTGCAGGACAAGCAGGAGATGGAGAGAGGGAGGGAGGAGGGTTTGGCTTAGAGCCCACAGAGGTGTAATAAAGAGAAACCCAACCCCTCATAGTGACACTGTGCTGCACACATGCTAATATGCTGCACTGTTTTCCCGGTGTTTGATAACACTTTTCTCTGCCATCATACATGTAATCATTGAAGTAAAGGTATGATTGCACTCAGCATCCCAGTGCCTGTAAGGCTCTGGCTTCACTTTATAGACCTAAATTCTGCTGGTTTGTTCCCTTTAATTAAGGAAGTGATGACACTAATTAATCATGGCCAAAAGTTTTGAGACAAATTTTGGCTTTAACAAAATGCTGCTTTATTGTTTGAGATTTTTAAATCGTATGTTTCTATGGTTACTGAACTACATTTATAAGCATTTCGTACATCTTTAAGATTTTATTGACAATTGCATCAAGTTTATGCAGAGCCTCAATATTTACTATGTTGACTTTTACCTTTCAAGGCTTCTGCAATTCACCCCGACATGGTGGATATCAGCTTTTGAGCCAAGTCATGGCAGCCCATTCTGTCTAATCAGTTCTTGAAGTTTATCATAAATTCTCTGCTTTTGTTTGTCCACCATCTTTTTGAGGCTTGACCACATGCTGCCAATGGCATTGAGACCTTAGTAGTTTCCTGGCCATGGATCCAAAATTTCAATGTTTTGTTGATCAAGGCACTTAGGGATCACTTTTGCCTTGTGCCTTTGTCTCCATTACGCTGTTCATCATCAAATTGACACTGGGAGAAGATGCTGTCAGAGTTTGCTTATCTACCATTATTTATTCATGGTAGTGTTCTTAGACAAAATTGTGAGTGATCCCATTGCATTAGCTAAAAAACAACCCCACATACTGCATGGCCTCAAGATGCTTTACTGTTGGCATGACACAAGACTCATGATAGTGCTTGCCTTTTTTTCTCCATCAATTATACTTCCAGCTTTCTAAAACTGTCCCCTACAGTTCAATCCCTAGCATCCTGAAAAGCTATTTTGTCCTATGAAGACCATTTTTAGCTCCCCTTCATTTCAACAGATATAGCTGATCACACCATAATGGATATGAAGTTAGTGGTATTAAAAGGGCATTTCAAAGAGACAGGAGAGTCTGGGAATACAAATTGATGATGACCTTTGACACATTCAGAGCAGGAATAAACTTGTCACATGGATTTATGTCTTTTTACATCAATGAACGAATCTTCAAATCCAGGACCAGACCAACAATCAAAGGACAACACAACTATCACACTTCTTATCTCTGAATCCAGATATTTCCTGCCCTAACTGCTCTTCCACTTCCCAACACTGACCATTCTATGTTCCACTTCACATCATCTGTCTTATGCAGTGCACTAGTCAATCCTCCTTTGGTGTATAAATATGTGACTTCAGATTTTGTGTCATTATGATGCTGATGAACAGACCCAAGTAGTTTTGAAATCTTGCTACTGATTAGTATATTTTCAGTTATTCATTGAAAGGTATCACCCACTGAGGACTCTCAGATTTTAATATTTTAAAATTACTGCGGTTCTGACACAATCAGAGTTTTTAGATTTAACCATGCAGCAGAAAAAACTGCCCCAATCTGCACCAAGCTTTCAATGTACAATGCCATAGAGTGATCTGCGAATCACAAGAGGGTCAGTGTCGGACAAAGTGGTACGAGCCAGCTAGTCAAAGAAATGATAATGCCCTAGTGATAAAACATTCAGATTTAATAAACAGCACAAGAGGTGACATGTCACACATCAACGTATTCTATGTTTCAACCCCCACAGTATGCTGTCTCATCTTACATAGCAAAAACCTGCTGACAGATTCACTTTAAGCCCAAGAAGAGGAATAAAAGGATAGAGTCCCACAAAAGGAGTATACCTTGTTGCTGACTGTTGGGCAGTCATGAATTAGCCAATTTTGCTCTAAACACCTTACTTTTTATCATTGTCTCTGTAACAGTAATGCAATTGCATTTTATTTATTCAATGTTTACATGTTATAGCATTTCGGAGCGGAGCTGTATTCTCTTAGTTACATTGACTGGTTGTCTCGGCTTTCACCTGCTCACACTTGCCTTATTTCGATTGGAGGTGCTGGTCAGTTTTTTGATAATAGTATTATGCCAATTATGATGTATTGGCAGAGACACACTATGCGAGATGCATGCGAGAAATTCGCATAAGTCTCGCATGACTCACAAGGATCCCTGACAGCTGTCTATCTGGACAGGGCATGTCTGCTACTTGTATTTCTATGGAGCTGACGCACTCTCATTCAGAGAGGCGGTGGCCACTCCGGTTGAGTAATGCGAGACTCATGCGTGTAACTCGCAGGCATCTCACATAGTGTGCATCTCTGCCCCAAGACAGAGTTTATCAGAATCTAGCAGTGACTTGTGGCTCCAGTCTTTGTAGCCATTGACTTCAATCAGAAGGGGATGCTTTGATGTACTCTACTTAAGGTTCTATACAGTATGTGGGATACACTTGTTTCTTTCATTGTGTTTTTGTTCTGCAACTGTTTCATCCCAGAGAATTACTAATGACATACTGACTATAACAAAATATGAAAAGTTTTATTTAGTGCCTGTAAATCCCTTTTTACCCCCTAACTTTAACGTTTACCCTTTGAAGCACGTACATGTTTTTGCCCCTTTCTATTGTATGGGGCTCCAATTTGAGGCGTGCATTTCTTACAAATTAATGCTGAAGGGTATATTTATTAGTATAAAGCACATACTGTGGTGCCCAAATTTTGAAGGAGTATTTCATAGATGAGCACTTAAGTGATATATTTGTTTTGGCCTAGTTCACATCTCCGACGGGCTGCGTTTGGCTGCATTGTGTTAGCGCTATGGTAGCGCAGTGCAATCGCAGTGCAATCGCAGTCAAACGCAAATCTAACGCTGTGCGTTAACGCAGCCATTATATGCTATGGGCGAACACATGCAAACGCAAGCTCAAAGTGGGGTTGTGTTTGAACGCATGCGTTAGTCCTAGCGCACAGAAAATTTGTCTGGACTGATGCATGCGTTCAAACACAACCCCACTTTGCACTTGCTTTTGGGGTTGTGTTTGCATGCGTTTGCCCATAGCATATAATGGCTGCGTTAACGCACGGCGTTAGATTTGCGTTTGACTGCGCTACCATAGCGTTAACGCAATGCAGCCAAACGCAACCAGCCGTAGATGTGAAAAGGCTCTTTCAATTTAACAGTTTACAGTTTATGTGATGTTTGTCTTTTTAAATTAAAAAGTTTTATTTTTTTATTGAGAAATCACTATAGTGTGTTGTCATGATTTCTTACTTCCATTATATGGTATTTCAGGAGCTGTGAAGGCCGGAACATTCGTTACAGAACATGCAGCAATAACGTAAGTCTGAATGCCGTTATTAATTTCCTTTCTTTCATTGTCTCCAAGCTCAGAGCTCTAAACTTGGTGCAAGTCCCTGTCTCTGTTTTCCTATACTTCTTCCTTGACTTCAATGAATCGACAACCCAGGGCTTTGTGCTCACACTTCCCGATATGTCTCTCCTCGGCGGAGTGTTCCTGCCAAGCGGTGATTCACAATGTGCGTTTCAGGAGGAAGTTACACTTTAGAGAGGATTTAGGAAACAACATATTTTTTATCTAAAAGTAGCCAATATTTAGACATTTATTGCCTGCAAAGAAGACACTGGTGTATTAACGAGATAGGATTTCCATGAAGACTTTCTATGAAAGCTTCTATTACTCTGTTTATTAAATGGTTTATTCTAACTGTGCGCGAAGGAGGATAGATTTCAGTTCCCATCCTATAAAGCAACACTGGCCTCCTGTGGTCAGAAACTGCATAAAGTAAGGAGCAGGTGCAAACAAAGTGATGGGGAAAGATGGATTTCCTCGCAACGATGTTGCAGGTGATTTGAATGAAAAATAAAAAATATTTAAGATATAACATACAATTACAACAGATGAGTAACTATATAATAACTGGACAAGGAAAATACAACATTTAAAAATCAACAATAAATTACCCTTAAATAATCACATTAGATTTTGGAAAATATATACCATCACCAGAAAGAAATTGTTATAAACCCACTTTATGATGAAGAAATGGTTTCAAAAGGTTTTTTTCATTATTGTAATCTTTTCATTTTCTGATATACTTTATTTTCTAATATTAAATAAGAAAGGGAACTAGTGATGGGCGAACTCGAACTATAAAATCTGGAGTCTGTACCGAACACCTAGTGTCCATGCACATATCCCAAACACGGGTTTCCCTGGGAAACCCATGTTACAGTTCCAGAAGTAGGCCCAGCGAGTAAAAGGAGTTGTCAGCAATCCGTGTTCTTATAAAGTATCCATTTATTTTAGAAAAAGTTTAAAAAACAGGTTTTCAGTACGTAAAAACAAATTCCAGATCAGTACGTGTTGGTGACAGGTACATTAAGGTGACACGTTTCAGCTATATGGTAGCCTTATTCATGATCTTCATGAATTATTAGAAATAAAACAAAAAACACATTTAGAGACTCCATCCTTATTAGAAAAAAAACATCAGTCCAATGTAGTCCATAGGCAGAACAATGTCAGCTCTGCTTCATCGCTCTGTACAGACAAGCATCTGTACAGAGCGACAGCAGGTTGAGACTAAAAGTGACAGTCAAAGTTCAATCGATTTCATGGCTGAGCCATGAACTCGAGTGAACTCTGATGTCACCGCGAACACAGCCAAAAACAGCCGAAAAACTCCAAATTCTCAGTGGTGCAGTGAATATCCCCGGAAGTTAATGAGCGCCTCCGGAAGTAGAAGCGGCCGGGATAGGGAGACAGCAGGATGCACGCGGCAGGACCCGGTAAGTATATTGATAATGTTTATTAACTATTTGCTTTATTTCACCCCCCCTTCCCATCCCATCCTATAACTGTGAAGTTCAGGCTCAGGGTTTGGACGCAAGGTCGTGTTACGTCCGGCTCCAAACTCGGGCAAGTCTTATGATCTTCAGCATCAGGGGATTCGCCAATCACTAAAGGGAACCTGTCATTTGATTCATGCTGTGCATGTTTGGGGGATGAATCAGAGCCTGGCTGCACAATTGCAGCCAGGTATATTTTTCCTGAAACATTCTGGTGCTTCAGAGGGAATATCTTTAGAGGATTTTTTTTCTATGATTGACAGGTCTCATCCATTACGGGAGAGAAGTCAATCATCTAGAGCAGCACTGGGAAAAGCTGTCTATCTCGTCTGATTTTTAGGGATCACTCACACTGGGGATGAGAACGGATGCTATATGCAAACTCTGCTGTGAGCGTGAGCCGAGTACTCCAGTTCTGTATTATGTGAGAATCAGAGTACAGGTTAGGAGTGGAAATGAACCCAAAACTGGGTGTCCAGGGCTCGCACTTGAACACAAACTAAAAAAAAAATTTTGTGTCCAAGTTTAATGCTCGGTTAGGCTAGGGTCTGACTAGCGTTAGCCCTCAGCCTGCCAGATGTGCTTAAAAAGCTTTCAGAACTCAAAAAGTTCCTTCATTTGGCAATATAAAAAAAAATATTTTGGGGGTACATAAATATAGTTTGGTGAAAGTCTACAGTGCAGCTAATCAACAAGCTTTATTGCATTTGAAAGATTACTGTTCACTGCTATGAACAATAAAGATTAAAAAAACAGCGCAGATAAAGCAGACTGCTATGGGCAGCAACCCTCAGCTGCCTGCTTTACCTTGGCTGTTTATATAAAATAGAGGGGTCCCAGGCCGTTTTTTAAAATTATTTATATTTAGAAAAAATACAGTGTGGGCTCCGCCCAATTTTGATAAGCAACCAAGGTAAGGCATAGAGCTACAGGCTGTTATTATCATCCTGTGAAGACCCATGGTTATTTGGCCCTTACTAGCCTAAATATACAAGCCGCCACAGAATTGGCGCACCGCATTAGATGCGCCATTTCTGGTGCTTTACCTTGCTCTTCTCAATTGCCCTGGAACGGTGGCAATTGGAGTAATAGGTTAATGGGGTTGAGATAGGGGAAAAAAAGTTTATTTGATTAAAGACTCCTCCACACACCCTTGTTCACCAATTTTTTACTTCAAAATAAATCCTGGAAGTTCTCACATAAGTCAAAGATGCCTTTTGATTCCTATTGGGCTTTGTTCTGAGAACGTTCTCATAGCAAGGCTCCAGAGGTCAGTCCCATTCAGCGGTATGTTCCGCTGGTATATAACGCTAACTGACAGTAAACTCTGGAGCCTCATTTTGAGAAAGTTTTGGTAACAAAGCTCCATTGGAATCGATGAGGATCTGAGAAAGTTTTCAGAACAAGGCTCCAGATTTCACTACGGTGACCTTTTTTCTTTCCATGTCTGTTTTTAATATCACACTTACTGAGTCAGTAATTGGTGTGTCTGATACACACCTCTCTATTACTAAACCCTAGGCTTGATGCCATCTGACATTACACTGTTGATATCAACCCCATTAATTATTACCCTGATTTCTACTGCACTAGGACAATCGAGAAAAGCCAGGGAAAGCATAAAAAATGGTGAAAATAACTGATGCACCAAATTTGGGGTGGCTGTGGGCTATTATATTTACGCTGGGAAGGGCCAAATAACCATAGACCTTCCCAATCTTGTTATACCAACCCCCAGCTTTAACTTTCCTGGGTATCAAAAATGTTAATAAATATAGACCCCCCCCCGTGCACATTGACTCTAAGTCGGTTGACCATCTGTGTTTGGTGGTCTCCTGACTTTCAACTAACAGATGATATTGAGAGAAAGAAAGATCAGGATGATGATATGTCAGTGGTTGATCCTTTGGCTAAGGGAAGATAAGCCACTGCAAGTGCTTTCTGTGACTTGCTCATCTCCCTTGTTTTAGACACATGAACACTCAGCAGAGCCAAAAGCTCATGTGATGGGCTAGTCATGAATATAGCTGTCTGCAAAACAATAGTTTCACTAAAAATTATCTCTTATGTTTTTCCAGCTCTAGATTTATAAAACTCATTACTGCATATAAAATGTATATAATAATTATCATAACTGGTGTCTGTCGTGCTGTGGTCCCTTTTTTAATGAAGGAACTTATCTCAGACTGGTATGAAATCTCCTACAGTTCTCTATCTATAATGACACTGATATATTAGTAAACAAAAGCTAGGACAACATCTCTCTTAAAATGTTATATCATGGATGCACTTTAGCAATGGCAGCTTCAGTCTTCACTGTGCGGTCAGTCCCGTTGATGTCAGAGATGTTTCTCCCAATAGCACTGCACAACAATGTCCAGCCAGGAATACTGGTGCCAGCCAGAAAACCAGAATGGGTGTGTGTTGTTCAGGAGCAGAGCAGGTGTAATAATCTCCTTACTTTGGCCAATGGTGTAACACCACACCCAACGTAAAATCCAACTGTACTTTCAACAAACTTTGCATAAATCAATAGTATAGTCATATATAACATTATTTGTAATCTACATTATGAGATAAATCAGCTACCGTTCCCACTTGACAGAAACGTCTTCCCCTTCCCCTACCTCCTGAACTTATCATCCACTCATTATATTCAATGAGAATCCATCTTGCTGAAAGGAAATGGACTGCTGGTGTCTTGTGACACAACCCAATATACTTTATAGAGAAGGGAGAGGGAAGAAAAATAAGGAATGGGAGAGGAAAATGGCAGTGGTTAACAGAAACATTGTGAATGGCCCAATCTGTGACTGACCCAACTGGTTTGATTATATTTGCCTCAGCTCCCTCCTCCATTGAGCAGCTACTTTGTGGAGTCCACATGCCTCAATAGGGATTATAGCGTGAAGTCCAGGGCTCCTCAAAGACCTGCTAGACAAAGTGGCTAACGCCAAGACTGTCTGAGGCTGCTTTCACACTGGCGTTCTTGAAAAAATACCCAATGATCGTTTTGCTGGTTGCGGCCGCGAAAAAAAAGTGCTGCTGACCGCGTTCTTTTTTGCAGCCGCAACTGCCGCATCTGCCACGACCAGCAAAACTGCACTTGCTGCACCCAACCGCAAGCCCCAATGCCGGACTGGCACTGCATGTGCGGCCGGCAGGCGGAAGATGTGGCAGATGCGGTAATTCTGCTGCATCTGCCGCATTTTTTCAAAAACGGCAGTGTGAAAGGAGCCTGAGTTAGCTTTTCTGTGCTAACAGGCTCAGACATATTTGCCATAAAATCATCAGCAGAACATGTACCTCACTTTCCTGCCTCAGATTAGTGAATGGTGTTTGGTGATATGCCATCTACTTTAGTGGTTACATAAGGGCACAAATATTGTGGCACAATGATTATACACTACATTACAGTGATGGCATTAAAGTCTGTAAAGGATGCCATCTTCATCAGTCTGCATTATGTAAGGTCCCTTTCTTACATAAAAGGACGGTCATGACTTGTTAGGTGGGGAAGACAGTGGTAAAGATAAAGGCTTACGACGACTCAAGACCAGCCTTGAGCATATGAGTTGTAAACCTGTCTGATCATAACCAGCTGACCTGGCAATCCTGTTTAGTTATGAAGTCTATGACAACATATTTGTTGTATAATAAACCCCAGTTTCCTTTACATGTGCGGCCTATGCCTTTATTCTTTGTTATGTAATGTCTACTGAACATATATTTAAAACAACCCCCCATTCACAAATGGATACAAGATTTCACCAGACATGCTCCTGCATACAGCATTAAGATACTGGAGCATTGGAGCATGGCTCTACATAAAATATGTGTTTTTCTAATCAGAAAACAAGATTTTTTTTTACAGGGAAATTGGTTTCATGTGTTTTTTCCTCCTGTCAAGTGTTTCATGGTAAGCAGCTAGAAGCAAGTTTACACTGATGGAGTTCAGCAAGATCTATAGTACATACATATTTCTCTGATGTGTAATATATACAATAATTATGCAATTGTTTATTATTAGAACTGTAGAACCCATCCATTCAATGCAAAGACATTTACCATGGCACATACCTTTTACGTAGAGTTTGGAAACATTACTCTAAAGTCTCATTCAAGCAGCAACGTGCCTGGAGCCTGTATGACGGGGAATGGGGGCCAATGGGCTTCTTGATTCGGAGCCATGCTACCTGTGAACACTGCTGTACAGACTCTGTAGAGCTCTCAGCTATGCTTCTAGAGGTGAATAATTTCTTACATATGTAGTTCACACTGACAATAAAAAATGTCTGGAAATCTCAGTGTGAAATAAGAAGCATACAGACTATAGTAAAGGCTTTATGGCTTACGGATGGGCAATTACTACTCAAAAAAGCCTCATTCAGACACATCCTTGTTTTTCATGGATAGAACACGTTAAATTCATTTCTTTGATGGCAATCTGATTGTCTACAAAAAATTACCTGGGTCATGTCTGATTTTGATCCAATTGTTGGCTGAAAATTGCCTGGTCATATTAATAGGTGATTGAAAAATATGGGCAACACGCATATGCCATCCATGTCACTTCCTAGTGATGCCCAGTTTTCTCTGTCTAATGCAGGGGTGAGGAACTCCAGGTGTCGAGGCCGCCAACAGTGCATGTTTTCAGAATCTCCTTAGTATTGCACAGGTGATAATATAATCACCGCACTGGTGATGATTCTAACCCCTGTGCATGGCTAAGGAAATCCTGAAAACATGACCTGTTGGCAGCCCTCGAAACCTGGAGTATCACCAACGCCCCTCCTCTGGTCTAATGGGTAGGAGAAGCTTGGAACCCTCTTTGGGGGAATTCAACCAAACTGAATGTTATGCTTATGGCAAAAATGGAAATTCATGGCTTAAAAATTAATGAAAATCTCATTCAGCAAACAGATGAGAAATGGTCTCTTATTTTATTTGCAAAAAAGAATGGGAATCAGATCTTAGATTTTTTTCTAATTAATTACTCCCAATTTAGTACACTGCTGCTCTGGTTCAGCTATTAACTATGGCTATAGTTAAAGGGTAAAATAGTTGAGGTATGTCTGCTCACCTTTCCTATCCAATGAGGTGCCCAGAAAAAACGTAGATATAGTGTAAAAATATATTTCTGTCACACTCGTATGGGAAAAAAATTATTCAGAAAGAGTACATGTGAAGCAAAATTATAGTTTATTTGTTTCTGTTCTCAATAGTGAAAAGCTGCTTATCCACAACGTTTCGGCAGTTTGTGCCTTGATCACGCAACAGCTAGTACATATGTCATATAAAAAATAAAGAAACAGAACATGTATTAATGAGGTATAACAACCCACCAAAATCATAATTCTTATGGTATATCAAATAAACCAATAACAGCCCCACTGCAATTCAAAAAATATAGCATTCTTTCATAATAACATATGTAATATACATGATACTGTGAAGCAAACGACTCTATCCATAGTGAAGAAGTAATAATGAGTATATACCTTTAAATTTGAGGTATCGCTAATAAGTAATCCAGTGCGGATTTTATAGGACGGGTACCAACACTAAATCTGGTAACTGGAGAAGTATATGAAAATAATCAATAATATACAAAATGTATTAATCATTAGAATAGGATAATGTGAAAGGTTCTGTCACTGTGTTACCTTGTAAAGTCCTGAATATCTCTGTTATCATACGGGTGTCATTGGTCAATAATGATGCCGTGAATCTCATAAGTAGAGCCCCAATAAACAGAAAGATACATAGCTTTACTTATCTCTAGGGAGTCATGTGAAGACACTAAGGTGCACAGCTCAGCACAATACCTACTTGGCTTTCAATCAGTTTAAGATTTATATCCCAGTGCCAGATTAGTATGGTCCCACTATAGGAAAGAAGGAGGGAAATTCCCTTAAATAAACCCACTATGAGGTGTTAAGATGAGATAAAAGTCCCAGAGAGGGAGTGCATTACCTGACCGTGAGTGAGTTTCAAATGCGTATACACCGCTGGTATGGAGCGGCGTCCGGGCTGAACGCCGCCCTTAAATAACATGTGATCCATGACGTCTCTGACGCTAGAATCGTAGTGCGCATGCGCGCAACGTGATGCGTCGTTCCGAGTGTTTCCGAGAATGTACGAGATATAACGAGCAGGGGAGAGGTAGTAAATGACGCCGGTCTCCCTGGACAGAGCCAGGAGAAGACCGGGCACAAGTAATAAAGCTGAATGTTCCTGAATCTAAGCGATGGTGTTGTGACTGGTCGGTATTATGTAATTAGACCTCTGGATACTGTAAAGAAAAAATAAAACACATCATTGTACAAATAATGCAAGAATAATGCATAACATAGGGTATGCTAATGTCACAATAAAAAATTCATTGCAAATAAATTCTGACCAGATCTCTCACAGACTACACCACTGTTACAGATAATACCTTGTGAATATGGTAATTATATATCCATGAACGAGAGGCATGAACAAAGGGAGTTTATACATGACCAATGTCAGATTGTGACTGAAAGGTGAAACTATTTCACAGGTGAACATTCTATGATAATATTTCGTACTCCCTATTCAAACCTCGTGGTTCTAGCGTGTCTAAAGTATGGATCCAATAATTTTCTTTGTCTTTTAACCTCTTAATCCTGTCCCCTCCTCTCCTGGATAGGGGAACATGGTCAATGACCTGAAATTTCAATTGTGAGACCCCATGACCACATGTATTAAAATGATATGGAATCGGTAGTAAATCCTTTTTACACCTAATGGTGGACTTGTGCTGACTTATGCGGTCTCGGACATGCTGGGTGGTCTCCCCAACATATCCGAGACCGCACGGACACTTGATAAAATACACTACGTATGACGACTCACACGTGAAGAAACCCTTAATCTTGAATCTTTTCCCTGATCGGGGATGGAAGAAATACTCTCCCCTGGTCACATGCGAACACTGCATGCAACTAATACAGGGGAAGGTACCCCTCCTTGTTGTGGTCAAAGTCCCCTGTGTCATTCTGGGTAAACTAGAGCCTATGTCAGCTCTTACCAGATAGTCCCTCAGATTTCTAGGTCTCTTGGAGCAACATAAGGGATTGTTTGAAAACTCAGCTACTTTAGGATAAGCGGAACGGAGGATACCCCAGTGTTTCCTCACGACAGAGTTAATTAAGTTAGAGAATGGATGATATGTGTTAACAAACATTACCCGCTTTTCACTCACTTGTCTATTGGAATTGGAAAATGTAGTTGATAATGTACTTGTAGGATAACCTCTCGCCCTAAACTTCGATTGCATTTCTTTCAATCAATTAACCTCAGATGGGGATAAGCAATAAGAAGAGATATTATATACTATGTTTTCTGACCTACCTGAGATCTGGTCATTACTCCCTCTCTTGCTCCTCCGCGTTTTCCTTTTGAAAAACGGCCTCGGCCTAAAAAAGGAGCCGATGGACCAGGTCGATTGTTTCCCTGGTCTCCGTCTGAGCTTGATGTGGCGGACCATGGCTTGCGAGGTGCCCTAACTGAACTAGATCATTTTTTCGGAGATCTTAATAGCTACATACAGGGCCTTCACTTTACCCTCAATTGTGACCCCGTCACCATCAATTTTTTGGATACTCAAGTGACACGGTCACCACAGGGTACGCTCATCTCAGACTTGTATCGCAAACCTACAGACAAAAATAGTCTACTTATGTATTCCAGTTGCCATCCCAAACACCTCAAAAGGGCATTACCCAAATCACAATTAATGAGAGTTGAGAGGATAGTATCCGAGCCAGAGATAAAAACTGTGAGATTGAAAGAAATGCAATCGAAGTTTAGGGCGAGAGGTTATCCTACAAGTACATTATCAACTACATTTTCCAATTCCAATAGACAAGTGAGTGAAAAGCGGGTAATGTTTGTTAACACATATCATCCATTCTCTAACTTAATTAACTCTGTCGTGAGGAAACACTGGGGTATCCTCCGTTCCGCTTATCCTAAAGTAGCTGAGTTTTCAAACAATCCCTTATGTTGCTCCAAGAGACCTAGAAATCTGAGGGACTATCTGGTAAGAGCTGACATAGGCTCTAGTTTACCCAGAATGACACAGGGGACTTTGACCACAACAAGGAGGGGTACCTTCCCCTGTATTAGTTGCATGCAGTGTTCGCATGTGACCAGGGGAGAGTATTTCTTCCATCCCCGATCAGGGAAAAGATTCAAGATTAAGGGTTTCTTCACGTGTGAGTCGTCATACGTAGTGTATTTTATCAAGTGTCCGTGCGGTCTCGGATATGTTGGGGAGACCACCCAGCATGTCCGAGACCGCATAAGTCAGCACAAGTCCACCATTAGGTGTAAAAAGGATTTACTACCGATTCCATATCATTTTAATACATGTGGTCATGGGTCTCACAATTGAAATTTCAGGTCATTGACCATGTTCCCCTATCCAGGAGAGGAGGGGACAGGATTAAGAGGTTAAAAGACAAAGAAAATTATTGGATCCATACTTTAGACACGCTAGAACCACGAGGTTTGAATAGGGAGTACGAAATATTATCATAGAATGTTCACCTGTGAAATAGTTTCACCTTTCAGTCACAATCTGACATTGGTCATGTATAAACTCCCTTTGTTCATGCCTCTCGTTCATGGATATATAATTACCATATTCACAAGGTATTATCTGTAACAGTGGTGTAGTCTGTGAGAGATCTGGTCAGAATTTATTTGCAATGAATTTTTTATTGTGACATTAGCATACCCTATGTTATGCATTATTCTTGCATTATTTGTACAATGATGTGTTTTATTTTTTCTTTACAGTATCCAGAGGTCTAATTACATAATACCGACCAGTCACAACACCATCGCTTAGATTCAGGAACATTCAGCTTTATTACTTGTGCCCGGTCTTCTCCTGGCTCTGTCCAGGGAGACCGGCGTCATTTACTACCTCTCCCCTGCTCGTTATATCTCGTACATTCTCGGAAACACTCGGAACGACGCATCACGTTGCGCGCATGCGCACTACGATTCTAGCGTCAGAGACGTCATGGATCACATGTTATTTAAGGGCGGCGTTCAGCCCGGACGCCGCTCCATACCAGCGGTGTATACGCATTTGAAACTCACTCACGGTCAGGTAATGCACTCCCTCTCTGGGACTTTTATCTCATCTTAACACCTCATAGTGGGTTTATTTAAGGGAATTTCCCTCCTTCTTTCCTATAGTGGGACCATACTAATCTGGCACTGGGATATAAATCTTAAACTGATTGAAAGCCAAGTAGGTATTGTGCTGAGCTGTGCACCTTAGTGTCTTCACATGACTCCCTAGAGATAAGTAAAGCTATGTATCTTTCTGTTTATTGGGGCTCTACTTATGAGATTCACGGCATCATTATTGACCAATGACACCCGTATGATAACAGAGATATTCAGGACTTTACAAGGTAACACAGTGACAGAACCTTTCACATTATCCTATTCTAATGATTAATACATTTTGTATATTATTGATTATTTTCATATACTTCTCCAGTTACCAGATTTAGTGTTGGTACCCGTCCTATAAAATCCGCACTGGATTACTTTTTAGCGATACCTCAAATTTAAAGGTATATACTCATTATTACTTCTTCACTATGGATAGAGTCGTTTGCTTCACAGTATCATGTATATTACATATGTTATTATGAAAGAATGCTATATTTTTTGAATTGCAGTGGGGCTGTTATTGGTTTATTTGATATACCATAAGAATTATGATTTTGGTGGGTTGTTATACCTCATTAATACATGTTCTGTTTCTTTATTTTTTATATGACATATGTACTAGCTGTTGCGTGATCAAGGCACAAACTGCCGAAACGTTGTGGATAAGCAGCTTTTCACTATTGAGAACAGAAACAAATAAACTATAATTTTGCTTCACATGTACTCTTTCTGAATAATTTTTTTCCCATACGAGTGTGACAGAAATATATTTTTACACTATAGTTAAAGGGTGTCCTGATTTGTTCCACTTCCACTTCCAATAATTTTGTCTGTATTTTTTAAGTGTCTTCGTTCAGCTGTTACGGTAATATACATCATACACTTTTATACTAGACTTCAGAGTGATTTAGGTGGCTTACATAGTCATATTTAATGCTAGGCTCCCTTCCAGAATATTTTATATTTTGAAAGAGGAGGACAGTAATGTAATATTTTGCCTATATTAAAATACTGAATAACATGAAGATTGCATCATATAATATTTGCAATTTGCTTCTGCATTAGGAAACATGGGGAAATAATCTGTGAGTATAGTTTGTAGTGACATAGACATGAATCATAAAGTACTTCTGAGCATGGACAGATTGAGGACACGGTTCATATCAGAAATAATATCTAAGGGAAATTGTCCAATGTAAAAAACATAGTAGAATACATAAATTAAAGATGATCTGTCACAGGTCGGTGTAAAAAAACACTCTTTGTTCACATTGTGTTTTGTCTATTTAACTCTGAGGAAGAGTTAGTTCCGCACAAGCAAGAGTGGACAAAGACAGAAGTCCCTGGGCAAGGACAATATATGGGCCAATCTAACAGCTCATCATAATGCAGAGTGCCACTTGCAGTGGTTGTGGTAGTGGCCACTTAGGCCAGGGCCACTCTTGCATTTACAATCTTGCTACTGGATCCTGTTTTTCATCCTGAAAACCTGATCAGGTGCCAGACCCATAGACTCCAATGTTAACATATGTTTGTCAAAGTGTAATCCGTCTCCTGGATCCAGTTTTTGAGATGTCAGATTTTAATAGGGTCTGCAACGTTTTTTGGTGTATGATCAGAATCTGATCCTTTTTTTTTTACATGGGACCTTATGGGAAATGGATCAGGTACCGGATGCCACATATAGGTACCATCAGGGTACCTGATCCGGTAAAAATGCCTCAATAATGGCAAGGGGAAAAACTGGATAAATTAATGCATCCAGTTACTGGATGCAACCTCTCAAGTGTGACCCTAGCCTTACCTCTTGGCGGCTGCACAGGTTGCCTCAATGGTATGTCTGCTTCTGCACAGAAACATCTTACAGATAGACTAGGATCACATAACATATATCAATCAGTTTTTTCCACTGGTTTCAATGACAAATCCATTTTTTTAAGGCTGATTTTTGAGCTCCCTGTGCAGCTATGCATTTTTTGGGCTTTGCCATTTTTGGCCAGCAAATTGTCCAGATCTCAATCCAATAGAAAATCTTTAGTGGAAGTTGAAGAAAATAGCCCTTGACAAGGCTCCAACCTGCAAAGCTGATCTGGCAACAGCAATCAGAGAAAGTTGGAGCCAGATTGATGATGAGTACTGTTTGTCACTCACTAAGTCCATGCCTCAGAGACTGCAAGCTGTTATATAAGCCAAAGGTGGTGCAACAAAATACTAGTAATGTATCTGAATGTTGTTTTGTTTGTCTGTTAGTCATGATTCCATTAATTTTTCTTCAGAATTAAGTGATTCCATAATTTTCCCCCTTATTGGTCTACAAAAGTAACCGTTACTGGCTAGCACATTTTTGTTTCAAAATTTCTTTTAGTGTTTCTTCTAGGCAGAGAGTTGCCATTTGAAATTACTTTAGTGTTGTGCCATGTCTGTGATCTGTGATTTGCCAGGGGTTGTATAATCAAATTTCACATAAACTTTATTAATAAAATCAGTAAGGAAAGCATTAAAAAAAAATCCTTCCACAAGATGTCCTCAGCAGGGTGTTTCTGAAGCTCCTTCTCAGTCACCTCCATCTTCAGGGGGCATGGCCTAAGCTGCCTTCACAATACAGATAAGACCATTGTCAAATAACCTCATGCTGACACCATGCTGAGGTCAAATAGCAGCTGGGAGATATTCTCTGAATCCTCATTCACATGGCCTCTGTTCTGTGTGGAGGAGAGCCACAGAGAAGTCAGATAGGCATTAAGGGGTTAAAGGGATAAAGGGTTATTCCCAACTCAGTCAGTCATGGCTCTGATCGCTTGAGGTGGATCTATGGAAACAGCCAGGCTGAGCTTGTTAATATAACACCTATTAATTTCTTTAGCAGATACAAAAACAAAGCAGCTAAGCCACTTTCAGGTATTTCCAAAGTTTCACCATTTGTGGTTGAAGTAAGGACTGATTATTCCCCTCAGCCATAAATGACTGAGATAGGAATCACCATTTAAGTACTGAGAAATTATATACAAAAATTATTCATTTTATAAAAATAGGAAAAGTGGGAAAAAATATCTATAAATAATGACCATATGCCATTGAGCTTTTCTATGCTACAGCTATCATGTAACGTATATATGTACGAAAAAGCAGGGAACACACTATAAAAATACCTAAAGGCAACAAACATTTAATATGCAATGTGTGCAAAAAATGCAACGTTTCAGCTCCGAAGAGTCTTTGGAGCCTTTGTCAAGCTTGACCAACGTTCTTTTGCCCTGCAACATTGCTTTTTTTTTTGCACACATGGCACTGGCAAATTAAAAGTTGGTTACCGTTCCTGATATTTTCATAGTGTGCTGCTGCTTTTTTGTTCTAATATTATTGGGCCACTGGGCTTTAACCTACAGGTTGGCACCTATTTTATTTTACATAATAAATACGGTATTCACATCCTTAATCCTTTTCTTCAAGGGACCAAAAGTAATCGGACAATTATTTCAAAAGCTCTTGAATAGGCTGCATGGGTAATTCCCCTGGTATCAATCATCAATTAAGAAGGTGAAAGGTTTGGAGCTGATTTCAGGTGTAGCCTTCGCATTTAGAAGAGGTTGCTGTGAACCCATGCGGTCAGAGGAGCTCTTAACAGAAGGAAAACAGAACATCTTGACTGAATAAAAGAAGAAATCCATCAGAAAGATAGCAGAAATGTAAGGAGGGGCCAAATCAACAGTTTGGTATATTCTGCTATAGAAAAAAGTGCATTGGTGAACTTGAGGACTCAAAAAGGCCTAGAAGACAGCAGATGTGGATGAACACAGAATCTCTTCTATTGTGAAAAAAAACCCTTCATAACATCTACCCAGGGGAAGAGCACTTTTTTAGGAAGTAGAAATTTCAGTATCTAAGTCTATCATAAAGAGATAACTTCATGAGAGCAAATACAGAAGGTTCACCACAAGGTGCAAACCATTTATCAGCCTTAAAAACAGAAAGGCCAGAATAGACCTTGCAAAAAAACACTGAAGAAGCCAGCTCAGTTCTGGAAATACATTCTATGGATTGATTAAACCAAGATCAACCTGTACCAGAATGATGGGAATACCAGAATAGAAGAAAGTGTAAGGAAGGATTGAAACAGCTCATGATCTAAAGCACATCACATCCTTTGTAAAACATGTTGGAGGCAGTGTGATGGCCGGGCATGCATGGCTTCCAATAGCACTGGGTCACTAGCAGTGGCATAACTAGAGTCTGATGGGCCCCGATGCAAAATATGGACCCGGGTCCCCCGACCACACAACACACACACACACACATTGGTCATGCATGGATCCTTGTAGCGTTCTAAATCCTATAAAGGCCTATGAACTGCCCCCCTCCCCATTGATTATGTATTAATTTTTTCCATCCTGTTATATATGTCCCCATCCTGGTATATGAGACCCCCATCTAGGTTTAAATGCCCCCCATCCAGGTATGTATGTCCCCATCCAGGTATTTATTCCCCCATTCAGGTATATATGTCCTCATCATGGTATATATGCTCCTCCTCCTGGTACATATGTTTTCCATCCTGGTGTATATATATGATCCCCATCCAGGTTTACATGGTCCCCATCCTAGTATGTTTGTCCCTGTTCTGTCCCCAACTCACAATTAAAAAGAAAAGCATTCCACTTACCTTTTCTTCTGGCCACTCATATTGGAATGCCCACCCAGGCAGATGACGATACTTTAATGCGTCGCTCCCATTTGTGGCGCATCCAACGTCAGCTCGCAGCCACTGCATCAGCAGTGTGAATCTCGAGCAAGGAATCGACGAGTCTCTGCACCACGATTTATTTCAGCTGGATCTGCACCTTCGGCGATGATGCAGATCCAGCTGAAGCAGGCGCTGGGGTCAGCAAGCCCCTGTATTCCTGGGCCCAGTTGCGGCAGTGACCCCTGCAACCGCAGTTCTTATGCCCCTGGTCACTAGTGTTTATTAGTGATGTAACTGAAATCAGAAGAAGTTGGATGAATTCTGGGGTGTACAGAACAATACTTTCTGCTCAAATTGTACCAAATACAGCAAGGATGATTGGTTGGCGCTTCACAGTATAGATGGACAATGACCCAAAACATACTGCGGAAGGAACAAGGGACTTTTTTTGAGGTAAATAAGTGGAACATTCTGCAATGACTGAATCAATTACCAGAACTCAGCCCCATCAAGCTGCATTTCACATGCCTAAGGCCACGTGCACATGCTGAGTATTTGATGAGTTTTTTACCTCAGGATTTGTAGACAAAACCAGGAGTGGATAATTAAATCCAGAAGTGGTGCAGGTGTTTCTATTACACTTTTCCCTGATTGCTCCACTCCTGGTTTTATCTACAAATCCTGAGGTAAAAAACTCATCAAATACTCAGCGTGTGCACGGGGCCTAAGACAAAACCTAAGGCAGGAAGACCCACAACTAAGCAACAACTGAAGTCAGCTGCAGTAAAGGTTAGGAAAGGATCAAAAAGGAGGAAACCCAGCATTTGTGGATGTGCATGGCTTCCAGACTTATGCAGTCATTGCCTGCAAAGGATGAACCTTTTATTTATGGTAAAGATAATTTGTCCAATTACTTTTGACCCTCTGAAATGAGGAGCCTTTGTAGAAAAATGTTTCTAATCCCTAAATGTTTCACAGGATATTTTTGTACAACCGCTTTAATTAAACCTGTCTACACTTCAATTGCATCTTAGTTGGTTCATTTTAAATAGAAAATAGAGGGGCAGAGCCCAAATTACAAAGATTCGGTAACTTCCAAATACTTCTGGACCTAACTATAAATGTATATTTTTTTCTGTAGTAATGAGATTTATTAATAAATAACTAAATAACTGAAAGATTTAGTCAGCAGTTGTAATAATCATGATCTAAAAAGGCATAGGAGACGATAGTGTGATGTTTGAAGATAAGCTTCAGGATCCTCTGGTGACAGAAATAATAAAAGCGTTTTATAATGCCTTCGCTGTTCAATTAGTTTTTACAGGTGTCATTTTATTAAGAGCAGCTAGTGAGGATTACATCTTACACTGGTCATGATGGTATAACTATATAATGTCAGGAGGCCACTAAAATTACCAGCTACAAGTGAGGCAAAGAGCGGTCCATTCGTGATTCTCAGTTACAAGAATAATAAAGACTATTTAATCCAGATGTTAGCACATTTATTGAATAGTCAAACAGCTTGGTCTTACTGCACATCTTTCACTCCGGTCCTGTTTTGAGATGTTAACCTTACTGAAAGGCCAATGTCATACAGATCTCCAAATCCAGAGCGTTCTGCTGATGTGCATTCAGCCCTTGTTTTTGCTCAGCTTTGCTCTTCATTTATTTAAAGGGTCGGCCCTTGTTTTTCAACCACTTTCCTTGGAATCGTTAATAGAATTTGAAATCGAATCCGGCCCCGAAGTACGGTAATACACTGTAATGTGTTCTGTGACACTATTTTGGAAACGTGGATATTATCTTAGTAGTTGGCTAGTTAAAATCATAGCTACCATTTTGCTTTTCTTTTAAATTAATCCGTTTATTCACTTTATAACCTAAAATGGAAATGATCAATAATGTTAAGGGGGTTCTGTACTCTGACACTAAATATTGGCTACATATTTGGTAAGTATAATTTCTTGTCTTGGTGGCCTTAATTTGCTTCCCACTGCCTCCTAGGCTGAGACTTATTTCTCGTCCTTCTACATCCAAGATGTCTGCTGTAGGCATGGGGAGGGCTGTGGTAAGCTTAAACCACATCTTAGGGTGTGTGCTTACGATCCGGAATTGCAGTGTTTTGGATGCAGCATGTTTGCACTGCGTGCAAAATGCTATGTTGTACAGTAGATCAAGAAGTCCCATCCTTACTATGTTTCTCCCAACCACAGAGTGTTTTCATCTATGGTGCGGGTTTCCAGACTCCCACATCATGTTAATTTTATGTTGCGAGATCGGAAGAGATAACCATCAGGTGCACGCATGGAGAAGCTACCCTGCACCTACCACAGATCATGGGCACTGGGCGGCTGCAGACAATCCAGCATGGGATCACAGATTACAGATTCTTTGTTTGAGATAAAACATTTCTTAAAAACAGGCAGGAAAATATTTTACCTTCCAAAAAGAATCAGCTGTGATCCTGTGCTGTAATGTCTTTAAACCTTTTTTTCACCTACCCCTGCCAAGGAAATGTGGTATGATCAGACCATGTCCCTGTGCGGTCAGGCACGGCCATTACACAGTACATAGCAGGGACACATATATAAGATTATCTCAGCACAGGAGATGTGGTATGTTCAGACCATGTCCCTGTACGGTCAGACACAGCCATTACACAGTACTTACTGTACATACACAGGGACACATACTTTATAGAAGATTATCTCAGCACAGGAACATTTTTTTCTGACCACTAGACATGCCATTGATCACAAGAATGTCCTTGCTTACTGTTTGTAAGAAGCAGTGGTCAAACTTGTCATTCATAATCTTTAGATGTAATGGAAATAGTGGAGTGTTATACTCACGATGTTAATGTGAACAGAGATTTTTTTCTCTCTTTTTATGTTATATTTTGCAAATATCCCACAGGACTGTCCTTCTGATGTTGGAGACTTCAGGGCTCAGCAATGCTCCGCACACAATGATGTCAAGTATCAAGGGCACTATTATGAATGGCAACCAGTCTACAATGATGCAGCGGCTCCCTGTGCACTGAAGTGTCAAGCGGTGGGAAAGAACCTGATTGTGGAGCTTGCTCCTAAAGTCCTTGATGGTACACGTTGTAACACAGAGTCCCCAGATATGTGTATCAGTGGTATATGCCAGGTAAGTACATATATATATCAGGCAATTTAGTAGGCTTTGCTTATATAGTGCCATCATATTCAACAGCAGTTATTATCACTGTCACTATCAGTATGTCTTTGGAGTGTGGGACGAAACCGGAACACCTAGAGGGAACCCACACAAACACTGGGAGAACATAAAAACTCCTTGCAGATGTTGCCCTTGGTGGGATTTGAACCCAGGACTCCAGAGCTGCAAGACTGCAGTGCTAACCACTGAGCCACCATTTGTTCAGCATTACATTGTAGTTTTACAACTACTTTTTGCTTATTTTTTTTTATTTTGCCCCACATGGCTCTTACAGGGCTGTATTATGCCATCAATATAAATCTATGATCTAATAATGCACTGCTTTATGCCTCGAATTGTCATTGCTGTGTTATGGGAGGCACCATTCAGCTGAATATGACTCAGACTATAATGCAGCCTTACAAATGTTGTTGTAAGTTATTAATTAGTTGAAAGGTTTAAATATATTTGGAACCACAGTATTTTTCTTTTGTTTCTGCTCCATTTCTTATGAAATATTTAATATACTTTGCAATGGCCAGAAGAAAACCTCAGTTACGGGGGGTTTCCATTTCACTGCTGGCGAGCGTGTCTGGTGTAACTGTGTCAGAAAATACACGAGTTTGGTGATATCAGCCAATTAAATGGACCATAAAACTGACATAGCTTGAAAAAGCAATTCTCAATCATCTCTCAATCATCAAGGTTTTTTTTCCTTTTATTCAATGTGGAAAAAATGACAAACTTCTTTTCAATTTCAATCAAAACTTTTTCTCGTTAATTGAATCTTAAGTTGTAAAATGGCGGTGTGCATTGCAAGCGGAGAGCTATTTGAAACGGCATAAAGATTCTGGGAGATATAATATACTATATCATTTTATTAAACTAAAATGGAAAAGAAATATGTTTTATATGACTTTATGTCTGTACAGATGAAGAAGCTAGAAGAAGGTTCCTATAGTTCTATGAAGAAGAAATACAATAATGCAGGGATATAATAATGCAGTGGTTAGTTATATACTGGATTCTGAATTATGTTTGGCAGTTAAAAGCATAACTTGTGTGCTACATATGTAGTGGTTTCCAATAGACTGCCAACATAGACTCCATGAAAAATTGTATTGTGTTTTAGTAATGTCAGACTTCATATGTCAACTGTGGTGACCAGGAAAATGTCCCCAAGGAAAATTGCCCACAGTGCTGGGGTTAGGGTTAGGGCTAGGTATAGGGTTAGAGGTTATGGTACCTTTACACGCCGCTACGGAAGGTTAGAAACAACCGGGTGTCTCACATGCACGAGCACGTTCCAACAGTTGCTAACGGTACCCGATACCGCCTTTACACGCCTCTACAAAGTGCTGTACAGAAGGTTTTATTTATCCGTGGAGGCACCGACAGGTGCCGCAGGTTACCTTCTGTAGAGCACCTTCCCTCATTTACACGCCGCTACAGAAGGTAATATGGGAGGACCTGGGGCAGCAGGGACAACACATAGGCGTGCCAGAGTTGTGGATTACGAGATGCTCGTACGGTGATTGGACAAAGTAATACCATCATGATTGGCCAGCCAGCGCAGGAAGGCTGGCTAATACATGATGCTATTGCAATTGTGTAGTGTGACTGGTCAGCTCCTTAAATATGCCGCCCTATGCAGGGACAACCAATCGTAACGCAGGAGCTTCCACCAATGATCGCTGAAGGGGGGCGGTATCCCAGAGGCTGTGTCACGCCCCAGAGAGTTAACTAGGTGACGAAAAAACCTTACTGTACCTCATTTAGACGCTACTACCATCGGGTTGAAACCAACCTGTTTTAGAGCACTGCTCAAAAACAGGTGTCGACAGTGACGGGTGGCAACAACCTGATTTACACGCCGCTACCTCGCGATGTTTTCACGGTACAAGATACAATTGTCTCCGACACCTGATTGTTTCTAACCTTCTGTAGCGGCGTGTAAAGGTACCATAAGGGTTAGATGTTACAGTTTGGGTTAGGTGTCAGGGTTAGATGTTAGGGTTAAGGTTAAGTGTTAAGGTACCATCAAACGCGGCAATTTTGCAGGCAATTTCACTGGCAATTTGCTGGTTGCAGTGAAATCATGGACACATTGTTACATTTGTACACGGCAACAAAATGGAACAATGTGTCCATGATTTCACTGCAACCAGCAAATTGCCAGTGAAATTGCCTAGCAAAATTGCCGCGTGTGACGGTAGCTTCAGGGTTAGGATTGCCTGTGGGCATTTTTACTTGTGGGCATTTTTCATGGAACCATCAACTGCAAATATCTGCCGTGTATCAGGCATTGAATATGGATTCGTAGGGTTTGGTACATGAAAAACATGGATCACTTCTCTAAGTCAATGTATAGTAGACTGGTAGAGATAGCAGTGTATGACTACTCTCATCACTTTTCTAGGTATTTAATAAAGTGGCGGTGTGTGTGCGTGACCTCTGCTCTATTTAAACTGTGGACACAGTGCCCTATTTTCATGACTGGGTTTGGTCCCATTATTTTATGACCAACCTTTTTATTTTGTGAGTGTTGTAATGATGAGTGTAATGATGAGTGTATCTGTGTTTAAAAAGTGTGTCCATGTATATATCATAGGTCTTCATTGCTAAATAATGCTAAGAGGGCATAAACGTTAGTACCTTTCCTTACAAAATAACAACACTATGAAATGATTCATCATAGCCAAGGCTGGGCAGCAACAGTAAGGAAGAACAAACTGAACCCCAATTTATGTTGAAGTGACTCTCCACTCCCAACATTAACTGTGACTATGCATTTCTAATGCTTCTTTCTGTCACTAAATGTCAAATTGATGGTCTCAAATTCTTCTTCCCCACCAAAAAGAAGTCTTTTGCAGGAGCATATGGAGTGTTGTGGATTGTCTGAGCCATGCCTACCCTGCCTGTGCTCTGTAGCAGAATGGGCACCATCATCATCGGGGGTCGTCCATCCCACACCTGTGGAAAGGCAGCAGATGCGTGGTTCAGACATTCTACAGCATTCTCCATGCAGCTCCTGTGATCTTGGGCAGGAAGAAAACAGGGCACTAATCTCTCACACTGCAGTTTTTTCGGCAACAGAATAGAGGACATTAGGTACAGTAAAGGTAATGTCCATGGTGAAGGGTTGCTTTAAACCAGTTAATGCTTCCGGGTGCTGAATGCTCCATATTACTAAGTTACCGTATTTACAAATTTGTGGAAACCGTGAAAATTGGGATATTTTTGTTAAAATGTATTGGCAGTGAAATGAAATAATCTTGTGTATTACTGCAGATGGATTATGTCCATGAAGGTGTAGAAGACTTTCAATGCATGAGCTGAAGAGCTAAACAACACCCTTTATAATACGAGTGAACACCCAACATGTAATCTGTTGCTGCTTAACCTTTGTGCAGTAACGCTGTATTGTTTATTGGCTCAGGAAACCCTTTTTCTTATTCTTTTCTATTTATATGATTTTAGCTAAACAAAAAACCGAATGGATTAGAGTCACTTGGAAATGTGTAAACATTTGTCTTGCCTTTAAAGCTTCCCAAACCTTTTTTTTCCTTTTACCATGCTTCGCAGTTAATTGTTTTTGTGTTAGTATTTTTAGCTGTTAACCCCTGAAAATGGCTGAAAGCTCTGTTCAGTTTTACATCGTAAATCAAAACAGCTTAACGTGAACCTGTCACCAGGTTTTATTCATATAAGCTGCGGCCACCACCAGTAAGCCCTAGAAGGCTGCATATAATGTCCAGGTTGATCTATATAATATAAAAAAGACCTTTTATTATATTCACCTCCTTGGCAGTCCCGTCTGATGTGTGTACCTGGTCTTCATCTGACACATTTTATCTTCTTGTGATCGCTGTCCTCCTTCTTTGCTTCTTCTGAATGAGGCATCCTACATCATCCACTCACTGACCTCCATTGTGCCCTTGGACTACGCGGGCATTCCTTGACCTTTCCTCTTGCATTACAGTACTTTGCTCTGCCTTCAGCAGTGCAGAGAGAAGTGTGCGTGTGCAAGGGAGCCATGAAAGTCAGTGGATGGATGACATCCACTAAAGAAGAAAAGGAGGCCGGCAATCACAAGAAGAGAAGAGGACATATCAAGTCCAGCCACACCTACTGCTCTGTATGTGAGTATACTATAAGCTATTTTTTATGTGGTACGGATTGGCCCGGGAACTTATATACAGTATTATAGAATGCTGTATATAAGGCCGGTTTCACACTTGCGCTCCCCGCCGCTGCGTATTGCGGCGGGGAAGCGCAAGCCGAGCACAGACACCACGCGTCCATATGTTTAACATGGGGACGCACGGTGATGCGCTCGGCTTCAAATGGACATGCGCACACATTCACTTCCTTGTGTGATTTGTACGCAAGCATCGTACAAATCACACATTCTCGTCCGCACCCTGCGTGTCTAGCGCTTCCCCACCACAATATTCAGCGGCGCGGAGCACAAGTGTCAAACCGGCTTAAGTGCTTACTGGTGGTGGCTGCAGCTTATATGAGAAAACCTGGCGACAGGTTGACTTTGAGGTAAATGGCAACCTATATTTTTAGCAGACTACACATCTACGATGTTTCTGTGAATACAATACTGTCATTCAGATACCATCAGCAAATAAGATAGGAAGTACTAAGGCTTATTCACACAAGAGTTTTCAGTCCGTGTGCTGTCTGTAGGCAGGTTGGACCATATATGAACCAAGTGTAGCCAATGGGCTAGTGTACATTGGTGATTTTCCACATGGAACGATGGTGAAAAAAGAAAATTACTATTTTGGTGTATTTTGTGGACCACCAAAATACATGTAATATAAGGCGCATGTACAAATACATGTAATAGTCTTGCTCCTGTGATATGGACAAGAGCACAGGAATCTGCACACAAATCAAGCCAGTCAAATCTAAAATTTGCAGACCTGACTTTTTCATACACCCATCTGAACATGACTTAAAGAGGTTGTCCAATTGTCTAACGGTATGGTACATCTCACAGGTCAAGTTTGCAATAGCTTACTGATTAGCATGATCTGACCAATGGAATATTGGTCACCACTAAAACTAATGGGCATGAGGCTTCATTTAATATCACAAGTTGACTACTCTGCAGTGTGTATATTAAATGTTGTTAATTTCCTTCGAGACATTAAGGGTTAATGTCAGTTTTTTTCCTTGTTGCTGCTGAAGTATTTCATCAGGTGATGCGGTTGGTTATCCTCCTCCACCCTTTAAATAGTCACATGATGTTACTGTTAGAGTTCATTCTCTGCCAGACCCTCTTGCTGTGTGGTAGTAGTTCTCTGCTGCTGAAGCTTTTCTGGACACCCCCTTGCTCTGCCTTGGAGCGCTGCTGCCTATTTCCAAATATCCTTATTGTGATTTCTCCTGTCTTAACCTATCCCTGTGCTGTATTACCTGCAGTGGCAAAGCTAGTGCCCTTGCCAGCCAGAGCACTAGCAAGGCTTATCTTAAATGACAGGCAGGGACTAGGAATGTGACAGCAGCAGGGGGAAGGACCTTCTTAGTGTGTCAGGGCAGAAAGGAACAGACAAAGGCCTGCGTCAGGAGGTGTCCTAAGACTTTTCTTCCTCTTTTTACCATCCCGCTGTCCATTTGTGTTGCGCCGTGCGGCGGACATTTTCCCTGTCATACGTGACATTTACACTTTCTCTTCCACAACCAGTGCAGTATTGTAATTTCACAGTGCCAGATTGGAAACTGTGTAAAATAGAAAGAGATAAAATAAAAGATGCTAGATTTCGATAATATTTGGAGTTTTAGGGTGTATTTGGGATATTATGCAGAACATGTCATTATATTCAGAGAGGGAGCAGCACAGCTTATATGTAACACGTACTACTGAATGCTTTATGCTGAAGTTGTGACACGTTTTTGGCAGGGACTACAAATGGTTTGGCAGGAGTTTAGACTCTTACAGTAACTCATCTAAACAAACATATCATTCTGCTGATGTGGCCTCACATTTCCTCACTGTCTGCAGACCACAAATCATTGTCTTGGGAAACTTGGCGAGACGTTATTTGTGAAGACATCAGAAAATAGGTGTTCAGTAGTAAATCGTTTTTCTTTTAAATATTGTTGTTGTTTAATCCTGTTTATAGGATGGTGTCCAAAGTAAGCTATTCACGTAATTTGGCATGGCCTGAAGGAGCATCGTATGTTTTACTAGTAAATATGATATTGTTTTGAGTTCATTCCCCTAATATCCAATGTTTATATTGCAGTTACTTGTTCTAAGCTTTTAATTTCTAATAATAACCCAAACCAATTAAAGGACAGGTTAATTTAAGGGAGCTAAATGAGCAACATTTACCTAAGGCTGCTATCACACTACGATTTTAGCAGTTCCGATGCTGTCCGATAAAAATCGGACAGCATCGGAACGATTTTTGCCTCCATGCAGGCCTATGGGCATCGGACCAAATCGGATGTGCACTAAATGGCATCCGATTTGGTCCGATCCGATTCTGTCCGATTTTTTTATCGGTGCAAAAATCGGAGCATGCTCTGATTTTTGCACCGAAAATAAAATCGGACAAAATTGGATTGGACCAAATCGGATGCCATTTAGTGCACATCCGATTTGGTCCGATCAAATTAACATGGGGCCCTATGGAGCAGGGTCCGAGGAAACATCGGATGTGTCCTCGGACCCGATTTTACTGTACTGAGCATGCTCAGTACAGTAAAACTGCTCCAAACTGGGAGAGCAGGGGTTGAAAAAATAAAAAAGTATATGCTCACCTATCCCCGAGGCCCCCACCGTCTCCCGCAGGCTCCCGGTGTCCTTGCGGTGTCTGCAGAGGTCTTCTTCTGTACAGGACCTGCCGTGATGTCACAGTCACGTGACCGCAGGTTACCATGGTGTAACCTGTGGTCACGTGACTGTGACATCACGGCAGGTCCTGTACAGAAGGAGAAGACCTCTGCAGACACCGCAAGGACACCGGGAGCCTGCGGGAGACGGCAGGGGCCTCGGGGATCGGTGAGCTTATACTTTGTTTTTTTTTTTAGCCCGGAGGCAACGATTTAATGCCGGAATAGGACGCATATTTGGCATCAGAAGGGAGCCGATACTGTCCGATTTTATCGGCTCCCTTCAAAATCGTAATGTGAAGGTAGCCTAAGATGTTTATAGTATGGATATTGAATTGAATTTTGATTTCCAGCTGCTGTATTGTACAGGGTGGGCCATTTATATGGATGTACCTAAATAAAATGGTAATGGTTGGTGATATCAACTTCCTGTTAGTGGCACATTAGTATATGGGAGGGGGAAAACTTTTCCAGATGGGTGGTGACCATGATAGCCATTTTGAAGTCGGCCATTTTAGATCCAACTTTATTTTTTTCAATGGAAAGAGGGTCATTGACACATCAAACATATTGAGAATTTCATAATAAAAGCAATGGTGTGCTTGGTTTTAACATAACTTTATTATTTCATGAGTTATTTACAAGTTTTGACCACTTATAAAAAATGTTCAAAGTGCTGCCCATTGTGTTGGATTGTCAATGCAACCCTCTTCTCCCACCCTTGACACACTGATAGCAACACCGCAGAAGAAATGCTAGCACAGGCTTCCAGTATCCGTTGTTTAAGATTCTGCACATCTGGTATCTTCACAGCATAGACAATTGCCTTCAGATGACCCCAAAGATAAAAGTCTAAGGGGGTCAGATCAGGAGACCTTGGTGGCCATTCAACTGGCCCATGACGACCAATCGACTTTCCAGGAAACTGTTCATGTAGGAATGCTCGGACCTGACAGCCATAATGTGGTGGTGCACCATCTTGTTGGAAAAACTCAGGAAACTTGCCATATTCAGTGGATAAAGAGGGCAACACATCATCATGTAGCAATTTCAGATATCCAGTGGCATTGAGATTTCCATTGATGAAGAATGGCCCCAATATCTTTGAACCCCATATATCACACCATGCCATCAATTTTTGTGTTCCAGCAGTCTTGGAGGGATCTATCCACTGTGGGTTAGTGTCAGACTAATAGCGGTGGTTTATTTGTTAACTTCACCATTCACAAAAACCGTTTGCCTTATCACTGAACACAATGTTCTGTGTAAACTGAGGGTCCTGTTCCAATTTTTGTTTTGCCCATTCTGCAAATTCAGTGCGCCAATCTGGGTCATCCTTGTTGAGAAGATGCAGCAGCTGGATTTTGTAAGGGTGCAATTTTTGAGTAGCTAATATCCGCCGAAGGGATGTTCGACTGATGCCACTCTCCGGTGACATGCAGCAAGTGCTATGCTGTGGGCTCTTACTGAATGAAGCTAAGACAGCCACTGATGTTTCTTTATTAATGACAGTTTTCTTGCGTCCACATTTTGGCAAATCCAACACTGAACCTGTTTCACAAAATTTGGGAAGCAGTTTGCTAACTAGCATGGGAGATGGGTGGTCTCGTAGGATGTCTTGCATTGAAATCTGCTGCAATGACCTGGGTACTGCGTTCACCAGACATCAACACAATTTCTATCCGCTCCTCACGTGTTAACCTCTGCAACATGTCAATGGCTGTAAACAAAGAGAAACATGTAAATAACTAATGGCAGAATAAAGTTACACTAAAACCAAGCACACCATTGTTTTTCTTATGAAATTCTCAATATGTTTGATGTGTCACATGACCCTCTTCCCATTGAAAAAATGAAAGTTGGATCCAAAATTGCCGACTTCAAAATGGCCGCCATGGTCACCACCCATCTGGAAACATTTTCCCCCTCCTATATACTAATGTGCCACAAACTGAAAGTTGATATCAACAACCATTCCCATTTTATTTAGGTGTATCCATATAAATGGCCCACCCTGTATATCTAGGAGAAGCTGGTGCTAAAATTATTTTTATGATTTTTTATTTTATCATACTCCTTATACTCATATAAGAGAGACATTATAGAGAGCTAGTGGATGAAAACAATATCACATTGTAGGGCCAGGCTATGGTAAATGAGAAGCCTTTTGTGTTCCGAAATTGTTCCTTGTTGTCCCAACTTTTTTCAGTGCGGCATTGGCTCATTTCTCAAAGTGAATAGTTATAAAGAGCTAGTCCCAATAAGGTTATCTATTCATTTAAAGGGGTTTTCCCATGAACAAAGGTAATTTTAAAGTTCAATATAATCAATAAATTTTTGAATAATAACAATAATTTCCACAATTGGATGTGTTTAAAAAAAATGTTCTTGTGCTGAGATAATCTTATATATGTGTCCCCACTATGAACTGTGTAATGTCTGTGTCTGACCAGACAGGGACATTATCTAATCATACAACATCTCCTGTGCTGAGATGATCTTATACATGTGTCCCTTCTATGTACTGTGTAATTGGTGTGTCTGACCGTACAGGGACATGGTCTGATCATATCACATCTCCTGTGCTAAAATAATCTTATATATGTGTCCCTGCTATGTACTGTGTAAAGGATGTGTCTGACTGTACAAGGACATGATCTGATCATACCACATCTCCTGTGCTGAGATAATCTTATATATGTGTCCCTGCTATGTACTGTGTAGTAGTTGTGTCTGACTGTACACGGCCATGGTCTGATCATACCACATCTCCTGTGCTGAGATAATCTTATATATGTGTCCCTGCAATGTACTGTGTAATGGATGTGTCTGACCATACAAGGACATGATCTGATCATACCACATCTCCTGTGCTGGAGGGACACGATAGCAAGTATACAGACAATACAGCACGGGATCATAAATGATTATTTTTTGAGATAAAACATTTCTCTGCCTGTTTTCAAAAACTATTTTACCTCAAAGATGGAATTATTTGCAATCCAGTGCTGTAATGACTGGATACTCTCTTGCACCCTCCCCTGCCCAGGACCAAACGTTGCTCCATGCATGGTCTGACACAGTAATTACACAGTACATAAGGGGGACACACATATAAGATTATCTCAGCCCAGGAACTTTTTTTAAACACATCCAATTGTGGAAATTATTATTATTCCAACATCTTCTGATTAAAATTAATTTTAAAATTACCTTTGTGGGAAAAAAATGGAAGGGCTGGTTGGTAACGAGGGGACCAGCCCTTTAGATGGCGAGGAGACTCTACACTCCAACCATGGAACCGGAGGCCACAATATCTAGAGGAGTTGTGGCTGACACCCGACACATCCACCGAGAAGGTAGCCAAACTAGGGTCAGGGGACTTGGTACCGGTTGCCCGACAGGACCCATGGCTGCTGGTTTTGGGCATTGTGTGCGGAGGCGCAAACAGGAGAGAGGTAGACAGTTAGTGCTGAGAGAGCAACCCGTGAAGGAAGGAACATAAAGGGGGTGTCTTGGAAGAGCTATCCTGGTTCATTGAGGACTATCCAGACTGAGACTTGGCAAGGACTATGTACCCTATGGCACCGCTAAAGTGAAAAGCTAAGTAAAGCAGGTATAGAACTCAGAACTGTCTGAGACTGTTCATTTCCCACCTGCTGGGCGGTAGACTGATAAGACGCGCAGGCAACCAGAGTCCTACCTGCGAGACGCTTCAATTCCTCTCCCCCGCCAGAACAGCCCCACATTTTTGCGTCCGGGGGAAAAATTTAAACAAATCAGATCGTCCCGGATCTGGCACCCCCTAACATGGGGTGCCGCATCCGATTTTATATCGATGCGGGACCCGGACGCCAGGAGCTGAAGTTTAACAGAGAGCGCTGCTGAACTTCAGCACCAGGAGCTGTCCCTTGTGCTGTAATTTCAGGACCGCGGACAGCTCCCTGCTAGCCGCTGTCCTGTCATTACAGCAGGGACAGCTCCTGCTGTAGAGATCCGACTGCAAACTGGACTGGAGGGCATCGGACAGCCCCGGACCGGATCACACCACGGTGTGAAGCCGGCCTAACACAGCTGTGGAATCTAAACGCAATATGCCTGTAACATGTGAACATGTGTTTCTGTTCAGTCCTGCCTAAGGATGAAGCAAAAGTTATTGGTCAGCTCAAAGTTTAGTAAAAATAGGTTATTTCACATAATAAAAAGCATAAGTGCAAAAGAGAAAAATTTCATACAGTCACATCTTGGTTGGTTTATATTTTTGCGCTTTAACTAATGTTCTTCGGTGATTGCTGTCAGATATTTAAAACCTATTAAAAATGCTTCAACTGAAAATGTGAAACATTATTTCTGTCCAGTTCACTAGGCCTTTATGTATGTTTTTCAGGGTCTCTAATAGGAGTGGCTCCAAGTGCTTGTTGATCTTCAGTCTCTTGTTGCTCATCATCCTAGATTCATTTAATAGCTGTCTACAAATATCTCAAGGGCTGTCACACTATAGACGCATCAAATTTATTCTCATTTGCCCAAGAAAAGACTAGAATCAATGGGATAAAACTGAAAGGGAGAAGACACAGATTAATTAGATATTAGAAAACACTTTTTGACAGTGAGGGTGATCAACGAGTGGAACAGGCTGCCATGAGAGGTGGCGAGTTCCCCTTTAATGGAAGTCTTCACACAGAGGCTGGACAGACATCTGTTTGGGATGATTTAGTGAATCCTGCCTTGAGCAGGGGGTTGGACATGAGGACCCATGGGTTCCCTTACAACTTCACCATTATATGATTTCGTTAAATCAGAGTTGCAATGGAAAACGTTTATTAATATTTTGTGTTTTAATTTTTATACTATTATCCTGTTCAAGCTTGTTTTAGTTGTGGCTTTTTACATTTTTGTGGAAACCGTTTAAAGAAGTCTGTTCCTAGGCTTTCTTTTGTATAAGTGATAGTTTAACTAATAGAAAATGTAGTTAGAGGAACATTAAGTCTTAAACAAAACTCTGAACTACAAATCATGTTATTTTTCCCACTATTTTGCCTTTTGATCTGTTACATGTTATGATCGCTCTTTTTTCCCCAATTTCCAAACTCTTTTATGGCTCCTGTCTTTTTCTCAGTTTGACTTTTGGAAAAATCAACAGTAAGATAATAATGTTGTACTCAGGAGATCGGCCATTACATGTTTAGTGTCAAGACACGGAGACACTAGAACTACTTGGTAAAAAGTTATTTTTAAATTCTCCATTACAATATTAACAGACCCTTTCCTTTCCAGTAACCAGAATTTATATAAAGTGGGGGAAAAAGTATTTAGTCAGTCACCAATTGTCCAAGTTCTCCCACTTATGATGAGGTCGGCCTGTAATTGACATCATAGGTAGACCTCAACTATGAGAGACAAAATGAGAAAACAAATCCTGAAGATCACATTGTTTGATTTGGAAAGAATTTTTTTTTCAAATTTTGGTGGAAAATAAGTATTTGGTCAATAACTACAGTTCATCTCAATACTTTGTTATATATCCTTTGTTGGCAATGACAGAGGTGAAACATTTTCTGTAAGTCTTCACAAAGTTGGCACACACTGTTGCTGGCATGTTGGCCCATTCTGCCATGCAGATCTGCTCTAGAGCACTGATATTTTGGGGCTGTTGCAGGGCAACACAGACTTTCAACACCCTCCAAAGGTTTTCCATATGGTTTAGATCTGGAGACTGCTAAGCTGCTTCAGGACCTTAAAATCCTTCTTACGAAGCCACTCCTTCATTGGCCTGGTGATGTGCTTGGGATCATTGTCATGCTGAAAGACCCAGCCACGTTTCATCTTCAATGCCCTTGCTAATGGAAGAATGTTTGCACTCAAAATCTCATGATACATGGCCACATTCATTCTTCCGTTTACATGGATCAATCGTCCTAGTCCCTTGGCATAGGAACAACCCTAAAGCATGATGTTGCGCCACCCCCATACTTTACAGTAGGTATGGTGTTCTTTGGATGCAACTCGGCATTCGTCCTCCTCCAAACACGATGAGTTGTGTTTCTACCAATCAGTTCTACTTTGGTTTCATCTGACCATATGACATTCTCCCAATACTCTTCTTGATCATCCAAATGCTCTCTAGCAAACTTTAGACAGGCCCAGACATGTAATGGCTTAAGCAGGGTGACACATCTAGCATTGCTCGATCTGAATCCCTGGCGGCATAGTATGTCACTGATGGTAGCTTGTGTAACGTTGGTCCCAGTTGTGTGTGTAGGCCACTCACTAGGTCCACATGTGTGGTTCTGGGATTTTTGCTCACCGATCTTGAGATCACTTTGACCCCATGGGGTGAGATCATGCGTGGAGCCCCAGATCGAGTTAGATTATCAGTGATTTTGTATGTCTTTGATTTTCAAATTATTGCTCCCACAATTGACTTCTTCACACCAAGCTGATTCCCTATTGCATATTCAGTCTTCCCAGCCTGGTACAGGGCTACAGTTTTGTTTCTGGTATCCTTCGACAGCTCTTTGGTCCTCACCGTAGTGGAGTTTGGAGTGTGACTGTTTGAGTTTGTAGGCATGTGTCTTTTATACTGATAACAAGTTCAAACAGGTGCCGGTACTACAGGTAAAGAGTGGAGGACAGAGGAGCCTCTTAAAGAAGTTACAGGTCTGTGAGAGTTAGAAATCTTGCTTGTTTGTAGGTGACCAAATACTTATTTTCCACCAAAATTTGAAAAAAATTCTTTCCAAATCAGACAATGTGATTTTCAGGATTTGTTTTCTCATTTTGTCTCTTATAGTTGAGGTCTACCTATGATGTCAATTACAGGCATCTCTCATCTTTTATAGGGGAGAACTTGCACAATTGGTGGCTGACTAAATATTTTTTCCCCACTGTATTTTAGGCATAACATTATTTTTTCTCCCTTATTATTTTCCTTTACTTTGATCCTAGTTTGTCTCATATTGAGACAAACCTGAGAAACATATAAAGAGCAGTAGAGTCTTTCTTATATACATGTCCCAGGAGATCAGCCATTTCCCAATTTTCTCCTACACATAAGCCTGTTTCTGGTTGTGAGAAAACGTATTGCTGTGGGAACCTTCCTCTACTGTTCTTATGATAAAAAGAAAATGAACACTTGTGTATTCTGCAAGATTTTTATTAGACACTTAACTTCAGAAACATTAATAAAGTACATCCCAGGCTAAGTCTTATGGTCTTTAAATAAGCAGTCTTAGGAGTAAACAATGCTTCCTAGGATATACTAAATAATAACTACTTAAAGGGGTTATCCAAGGAGATGATGGGAGTACAGGTGTGACACTTCCCTGAGGAAGGTGCCAGGTGGGGCGCCGAAACGCGTAGGAGGAGGATTAAAAAGATAAAACCTACTGATGACTTTGTGACCTCTTTTGGTGAGTTTTTACATTGGAGCAGCGCGGACCGTGTTACACCTGTACTCCCATCATCTCCTTGAATTTCACTACTGGTCAGTAGTTGGTGGAGGTCCTGCAGCAGCTGAGAGATTCTTCTCAAAATGCCTTCAAACCAGTTGTGGGGCCCACAACTGAATCAGGTGAGTGGCTCCTCAGCATCACTCTATCTAGTGTCACTAGTGATAGGGCACTATTGCGCCTCTTGTCCCCCACCCTCTTATTTTTTGCAGTAAAGGGGGTTATCCGGCATTTATAGAAAAAAACAAAAAAACGTGCCTAAGCACTAACAGGCAGGTAGCTGCCACCTACCTGCTTGTGCCCGAAACCGCTCACTGCGGGTCACTGCCTGTCAGCGACCTTGTCGCTTCCGTTGACATCATGTCCATAGAGGGGCGGCTTCTACCCTCTAACAACGAGTTTCAAAGTTTCAAAGCTGTCATCATGCTGACTGACAGCCGGCTCCCTCAATCAGGTAGCGGGGAGACGTTTGTTAATCAGCAGGAGACAGGCTGTCACACCCCTTGCACAGAGCAGAGTGGAAAAGAAGCCGCTCCTCTGTTTCCCCGCAATGCTTTCTCCGGCAGGAGCAGTCTATGACCGCTCTGGACCGGGGGTGAACTGAGGTGAACTGTGCACAGCAAGCAGGTAGGTGGCAGCTACCTGCTTAATAGTACTTAGGCACTTTTTTCATAGCAATCCCAGATAACACCTTTAAATACTTTTAAATCATTCCAAAATTACGGTAATGTTATTTCATCCTTAGCCCATTTTGTATACATGCCCAAATCATGTTATATATGGCTGTCATCCAAGCCCCATCCTGGTATATATGGTCCCATCCAGGTAAATATGGTCCTCATCCTTGCCACATCCTGGTATATATGACCTCAAACTTGTAAATATGGCCCTCATCCTTGCCCTATTCTGGTGTATATTGCCCCCATCATGGACCCATCCTGATGTTTATGGTTCCCATCATGCCACACACATAACAAAAAAATAAATAATTTTAATCACCTTCCTTTTGCTTCCTTGGTGTGTGGTGTGCTCTCATACTGGAAACTGACTTTGGCGTGTAAATGGGGCAATGCATGACCTCACTGCATTGCGCCCACTTACACTGACATCAGCTGCCAGCATATTCACTTCTCCCTATGCCTGGGATTATGGTCATGGATAGCAGTGAATATGCATTGTGCTTCTGCGGTCTGACTGTCTTCAATAAAATGGCTCCAGGGCAGTGCATCCACAGTCTAGCTAAAGTTTAAAATATGACTGTCATTGTGCTGCCACCGGCACCAATTTAGTAGAGGCTTGAGGATTCTAAAGGATTTCTTTAAAAAGGACCAGTCATCCCCCCCGCTGCATGGCAATCTAAATGCAGCACTGAATGCAGCATGTGTGCTGCATTCAGGGAAGGGGTCCCCTATGTGTCTGTGCCCTGTGTATCCCGAGATATAGCCTTTGTAAAACTTACAGTTAGAAGCCATGGAGGCAGTCACTGTGGCTGGAGGGAGCTCGATTGACTATGGCCACTCCATCCCCCACTGCCTCTGTGCGCCGCCTCCTACTGTGTTGTTTATCCTTTTTCAGGGCAGGACTCTGGAGCTGACTTTAGGACAAATGATTTGCATGCTGTGAGTGATAGAGAGGAGGAGGGAAGAGCCATCACAGCAGAAGCAGCACAGAGAGGCAGTGGGGGAGGAATGGCCACCGTCAATCAAGCTCCCTCCAGCCACAGTGACTGCCTCCATGGCTTCTAACTGTAAGTTTTATAAAGTCTATATCTCGGGGTACACAGCACACAGACACATGGGGGACCCCTCCCCTGAATGCAGCAGACATGCTGCATTCAGTGCCGCATTTAGATTGCCATGCAACAGGGGGATTGACAGTTTCTCTTTAATTAAAGGGTACCAGAGATTATGGCCTGCACATTCGCCACCTTGGCACCATTTAATTGAAGACAGAATGCAGAAGCACAATGCATATTCACTGCTTCACACACTCATAATCTTGCCCTCTTCTTGGTTCTGCCTTCAGTGCAGAGAATTGTTAACCATGAGGAAGGTGCAAGGCTTGCACCGAAACACGTTGGTGAGAGGTTGAATAAAGGAGCAGCACATACCAGCATTGTCTTCTTTCGCAACATTTCGGGCAGCAGTGCGGACTGGAGACACCACTCCTGTTTGGTTTTCTGACTCTGTTTGTAATGACTCTATATAATATATGTGTTTCACTTTATGTATTGAATTACTGAGAAAAATTATCTTTTTGATTATATTCTAGTTTATTGAGATACACCTGTCCCTGCCCCCCTGCCCCAGCCCGCCCCTTCCTGTATTTCTAATTGGAGGTAATTGCTAATATTTATTATTATTACACCTATTACAAATTCAGATATTTTCTTGAAGATGGGAATATCCCTTTAGGTTAATGTCAGTAGAGGTTTGGAATCTGTAATTATTGACTCGGCTGAGCTTTAGTGACTTTAAATTAAATTCTGTAAATTTACTTGGTCTGTCACTTCATGGCTGAATTGTTATGTTTTTTAAATGCTTCCACTTTTCAATAATATCACTCATAGTTGGTCATGGTGAAAAGAGATGAACATATTGCTCACGTTCCCCCTTGATGACATCATTGTTATTGTTGTGTAGTGTGACATGTGTTAGTGATGTTGGGAATATTTTGTACTAGATAGTAGGGAAAGATAGAGTTAATGTTTGGGACTTGCCCAGAATGGGAGAGGTTTGAGTGAAGAAACAGTTCCAGTTTCCTGTTAAGAGGGAATCTAGGGCCCAATGTGTCAGCAAGTCAGACTTAAGGTCTGGTTAGTCGAGGAGCCGCATGATGTGGATATCCCTTGAGTGAAAGGAAATCAGGGCGAAGGATAGTGATATCCAAAATATCAAGTGCAATGAGTGACCAAGTTACAGAGTGATTTATTGGAGCCGAGTCAGAGGACTGACAGTAGGACTAAGTGACCAAATAGAGACGGACCCTTGGACAGGAGGGCTAACATTATGGCCTCAAGATTATAGCTCTTAAAAGTAACTGTCCAGGATGAAACAGAACATGAGATGGAGTGAGTGCCTCAGGGAGGAGTTCCCTAAATGTCGGAAAGCTAGGACAAGATGTGGAACCCATGGGTAAAAGAAAGGATTTTCATGGATTGTACTATGGTGCTAAGCTGAGTTGTAGTGAAGCAAGTGAGACTGATGGAGACAAGAACAAGTGAGGTTAAAGAAGTGAATAGACTGTGTGTAGTGATGCTCTATATTCATGAAGAAATGTATGAGGAATTGAGCATCCACAACCTTATGTACATAGTTGTGTGCTATGGCTGTTCAGTAAAGCACAATTTGTAAAAAGCTGGTGGCTCTTGTTAACCTTGTGAAAATACAGAATTTGGGGCCAAAGTAATATTTTTTGTGTGAAAAAGTAAAATGTTAATTTTTTCCTTTCACATTGCTTTAATTCCAGCAAGGCACCTGAAGGGTTAATACATTTCTTGAATGTGGAATTGAGCAGTTTGAGGGGTGCAGTTTTTAAAACTGTCTATGATAGTGAGAGACACCTGGTGTGTAATCCCTGAGGAAGGAGCAAGGTGCACTCCGAAACACGTAGGAGAAATAAAGATACATCATTGCCAAAATACCTGGTATGTAATCCCTGAGGAAGGAGCAAGGTGTGCTCCAAAACACGTAGGAGAAATAAAGATACATCATTGCCAAAGACCTCATGGGTCTGGACATTTCTGTAGCAGCGTGGATCACCAGCACTTTGTCCATTCAGTCTAGTTTTTAAGTGTCACTGAAGTATTTTCTGTTATGTAGACCTTTCAAAGTCATTTCAGATGTGATGTGGTCTGTAAAATAAATGGTTTTGTAGGTTTAGTTGGAAAAATTAGCTAACATGAAGTACAACATGGGATTGATTCCTCAACACCATTGCTGTTTATGTCTGTTTTGATGAGGTGATGTTCTGTCAGATGATCTTGATTCATGAAAAGGTGCCTGCCTCTTTATGAATCCGGAGCATCTTACAATTAGCATGCACTTCTGTGCGCTACACCAAAAATTTCACTCCAGTCAGTTACCAAAGTGAGATTTATGCCATACTGATGACAAAATTCATCATGGATCAGACGAGCTGTAACGTCCCACCCCCATCATGACCCTGGTAACTTCACAGGCTGAGTAAGCTGACCTCCTTTGTCCCCTGAAGAGAGGCCCCTGTCCCCACAATGGCGCAAACATGGTCTTCCACTATTGCCAGAACATCTCTTTAAACCGATCACGTATCTTTACATGGAACTAGTTTTGGATCTCCTCTCAGATCTCGTCATGGATCTTTCCCTGTATCTGGTCACACATTTTCCTCTGGAACTGGTCACAGATCTTCCTCTAGAACTGGTCATGAATCTTCCTCGGACTGGTGATGGATCTTTCTCTGGAAGTGATCATGGATTTTCCTCTGGGACTGACCCCAGATCTTCCTCTAAAACTCTTCATGGATCTTCTTCTGGAACAGTTCATGGATCTTCCTCTAGAACTGGTCATGGATCTTCCTCGGAAACTGGTCATGTATCTTCATCGGGAACTGGTCATGGATCTTCCTCTGGAACTGGTCACAGATCTTCAGCTAAAAGCCTGCTCCACCGTTCACACGAACCAAACTACAGGTTCAAGCACTAATTCCTCCTCCTCTCTGATCTCCTGGGTTTTAATAATTACACAGGTCAACAAAAAAAATTTTTTTTTCTGGTGCCCAAAATATTTTAATGAATTTGGGGTATTTTTGGGGTGCTGATTCTGAATATGCTATCAGTTTTGCCAGATTGGCTCAAGTTTTTGAGATTTTTGGTATCTTATTTATAGCACTTGTTGGTAAATGCGACGCATCATCTCATTAATTTCTTTGGATTAGTACTTGAACTGAGCAGTTCTCAATATAGTTTTGTGTTAATTAGTGTTCTAAAAGTTTGTTCATAGCTTGATTTTTGCACTAACTTTATGTTTGTTGTCTGTTGTTCAGTGAAAAGCATGAACTCATCAAGAAGAAGTTGTCTTAACGATCCAGACTCATTCTGTTACATTTGTGGTGAATATACACTGACAAAACATAGAAGAAACATAACAGACTTCGTTAAAAAAGTAGCAAAAAAACGTCTTTTTTTTAACACATTTTACGAAAAATCTCAAAAACTTGAGCCAATCTGGCAAAACTGATGACATATTCAGAATCAGCACCCCAAAGTTACCCTAAATTCAATGAAATATCTTTGGCACCAAAAATGCTGTTGACCAGTGTTATTAACTGCCCCATTGCTGTCATCTGACCTGGTGTCTCCTCTAATCTTCTATCTAGGGGATGGATACTTTGCTTTTCAGTTCCTACAATTGTCATTCGCTCTGCTTTCTCACTTCTTAACAACTTTGGTCAGCAGACAACGATGTTTTTGCAGACACTTGGTTTAAGCCCTAGTGTGTGTATCCCTATTTATGCCAGAATTCCGGTGGTTGATGAATCGGGCCCTATTAGTCTGTACATTTACTCTTACCGAGCTGTGTGTGGACCCATAGATGTATTATTGAGCTGCTGTGCAGCATTGTCAGTTCACTTACATTATTGCTTGTTACACAGATGTGTATGCATATACCCAATGGTGATAACAGTACTGCAGGGTATACATCTTGAGAGTATTGTGTCATAAAAAGTAATTGAAGTTAATTGTGATTATATATTTTGCTCCGATTTCTAAGTTTTAAAAAAAACATTCTTTCTCCTATTCTTCTTCTATTATCCATGGCTCCTGGCCAGTACAAGCATAGGGACATTTCAGACACTATTCAGCTTTAGTGCCAAGTCTTCTATCTCAAAATATTATTTTACTAAAATGTTTATATTTCATTATTTCTTAAATATTCAGCTCAGTTATTAGTAGGTGTTTTGTCTTCGCTTCCATCTTTCAGTAAATTATGCAAAATCCATCTTCCTTACTCTTAAAAGCATTTTAATTGCTACCATAAACATTTATATTTTCACATTGGACCTCTGGAACATTTGTTCTTTAGATTTCCTTTACAGCAGACTCAGATATATGTCTTTTGATCAACTTGTATTACCGTATTTGCTAGAGATTGGTATCTTGTTCTTCAGCCTCTTGGACTAGAATGAAATGGTTTAACCATGGCAGCATATCTTCTAAACCTGTAATTTGCAATTATTTCTCGGAATTGGTGTAAATGATATCTGAGTAAAGATGAAGAAGTAAAATAAACTAAATTTCATAAAGTCAACATATTAATAACATAGATATAATGAAGTTCATGAGCTGAAAAGTGTTGTGTTAAATTCATAACAATAGTTGATGGGGAACAAAAATAACCCAGACTAAAATGGCTAAAAAAGGCAAATGCTCCAAAAAATATCAATGGGAATCAGATGACTTTGCCTGCACGTCTAATTCTTTGCTCAGGTTATGTTGGCAGTAGATCATTCAGGATACTTTCATGCATATTGACAGCAGAACAGAGCTTTAATTAGCAACAAACAGGTAAGGAATCAAGAATATACATATCTTAAGTGTCACTGTGCAGCATCAGCAGGCTGCTTCTCTCATGCACAGACACAGGATTACAGTCATATGGTCTTTCCTGTGTGTGAGCCACTTGGAGCATTTTTTTTTTATCTAACTTTGTAGACAATGCACAAACCTAGCAATAGAACAATTACATACACAGGAATGGAGTTCTTGCACTAAACATATTCCAACACTTCCATTCAACAACTACTCATCCTGTTAGTCCCGTTGCGGTTTTGAAGTCCTCAAACTTGGCTCTTGCCAATGGTTTTATCATACCATCAGCTAACATCTTGTCAGACTCGCAATAAACAAACTCTAGTACACCACTTTCCACTAAGTCATGCAAGTGGTGATGTTTAATGTAGATGTGCTTAGTCCTTGCACAAATCTTCTCACTGCTGGCAAGTCCAATACATCCTTGGTTGTCCTCATATACAGAAGTGCCCCCACTGATTGTCTGTAGCTCTCATTGCTGGAGTTTTGATGAAGCTTTGGCTTCTGAGAGCTCTTTTTCCTTGCCATGACTGTGGCTCTGGTTCAGGACGTGTTCTGACCATATACGAAAGGTGTCTAGCTGGGATATCTTTGTTTGGTCTTTCTGATATTCTGACTGGAGGTTGACTTGGTTCTTCCGTTTCTTCCTTGCTGGTTTCAGAGCATATCCAGAATTCAGTGTTTTCTTTTTCAGTGTCTGGGTTTGGTGATTGAGCTTCTTGTTCTTGTTTCTTGGCTTGAATGACTGGTGTAACTTCATGGAATTTGAATTGGAATAGTTTCGCTATAGCCCGCCAGGACTCCTTGCTTTGCATGTGATTCACACTTGGAACGTTTTTCTTTGGGAACATACACAAAGTTTTTCTTCCAAATATCCTGAGGTGCTTCAGGTTAGGCTTCTCGCAGTTCCATAGCTCATATGGAGTTTTATTTGTAGCTTTATCTAACAGTCTGTTTTGAAGATAGCAAGCTGTCATGATGGCTCCTCCCCAATACGTTGTAGGTAGATTCGCATCAAACAACATACGTCTTGCACTTTTACAGAGAGTGCAGCTCTTTCTCTCTGCAATGCCATTCTCTTCTGGGTTGTATGGAATGGTAGTCTGGAACATGATTCCATTCTTTTTCAAAATGGTTTGCACCTTACCACTTGTATATTCAGTCCCATTATCTGCATGCAGGGCTTTTGGCATTCTTCCAAATTTGTTAAACACTACGTCAAGATATTCTTCAAGTTTCTGTGTAGCTTCATCCTTACTGTGAAGCAGGTAGGCGACTGTATATCTGGAGTAGTCATCAATAAATGTGAGAAAATATCTCTTCTTGCTTGGAGTTTGAACATTCATTGGAAAGCAAACATCTGTGTGTATCAACTCCAATGGCTGTGCAGACCTAGTGGTGCTTACTTTAGGAAAGGATTTTCTGTACATTTTCTGTTGAAGACAGCTTGTGCACTTTATCATTTGACTATATTGGTTGATTTCCACACCATTTTCAAGTTAACCTAGCTTTCTTACTGCTTTTGGGTCTCTGTGCCCAAGATGTCTGTGCCATACATGGATACAGCTCTTATGCAGATCTTGTCTAGCACTATACACTCTTTCATTACATTTTAGCTGGTAAAGTTGATTTCAGATTTTTCCTTCTGCAAGAGTGACCCTTTGATATAATGCAGCTGTTGTCTTTAAAAGTATCTACATTCCCTTTTTGCGAAAACTTCTTTACTGACAGAAGATTGCTTTCAAGACTGGGGGGAACATAGAGAACATCCTTTACTAGGATCTTTCTGCTTTGTGCTGAGGAATCTGGACAGTGGAGGAATCCGTCTCCTACTCCTTCTGAAGTCAAGACCATTAGCTGAGATTACTTTTTCTGACTTGCTTTCATCAAGTCAGTGAAGAAATCTTGTTATTCGTCATATGGCTGCTAGCACCAGAGTCTATGCACCATATATGTTTTGCAGATGAGCCTGTACTGGTATTAACCCCTTAAGGACCCAGCCTATTTTGACCCTAAATATGCAAATGGAGTCCGTGGAGCCTTGATTAAGAGTCTCAAACATGAGACTAGCCAGATATCCCTCCAGGGAAGGCTCTGTTAATTCCCTTGTCATTTCCTTAACTCGTAATTGAGTGGGATATTGACTAAAAGGGCCACTTAATATGGTGGTTATGGTGGTCTCCGCAAGGATTCTACCCCAGGAGGGATATCTGGCTAGTCCCGTGTTTGAGACTCTATTCGAGGCTCCATGGACTCAAAATACATATTCAAATTCCCAGGGGGCAATTCATCATGGATTTCACTGTGTTTGAGCGCTTTAGCCAGCTGCCCGCAGTGGTTTCCTTGACTGGTCTCCCTGAGATCAGTGAGAGCTTTGTGATGTTTTGACCCTAAAGACCTTGGCATTTTTAATCAATTCTGACCAGTGTCCCTTTATGAGGTAATAACTCTGGAGTGCTTCAACGGATCCTAGCGATTCTGAGATTGTTTTTTGTGACATAGTGGGCTTCATGTTAGTATTAAATTTAGTTTGATAATGTATGCGTTTATTTGCGAAAAAATAAAAAATTTGCAAATAGTTAGAACATTTTGCAATTTTCAAATTTTGAATTTTTATTCTGCTAAAGCAGAGAGTTATGTGACATAAAATAGTTAATAAATATCATTTACCACATGTCTACTTCACATCAGCACAATTTTGGAAAAAAAAATTTTTGGGGTAGGAAGTTATAAGGGGTCAAAGTTCATCAGCAAATTTTCATTTTCCCAACAACATTTACGAAACCATTTTTTTTAGTTACCACATCACATTTGAAGTCCCTTTGAGGGGTGTACATGACAGAAAAAACCCAAAAGTGACACCATTCCAAAAGCTGCACCCCTCAAGCTACTCAAAACTACATTGAAGAAGATTATTAACCCTTCAGGTGCTTCACAGGAACTAAAGCAACGTGGAAGAAAAAAATGGACATTTTAATTTTTCTAACAAAAATGTTCTTTTAGCCTCAATTCTTTCATTTTCACATGGGCAACAGGATAAAATAGATCATAAAATTTGTTGGGCAATTTCTCCTGAGTACACCGATACCCCATATGTGGTCATAAACCACTGTTTGGGTGCACCGCAGGGCTCAGAAGGGAAGGAGTGCAATTTGACTTTTGGAGCTAATTTTCCATTCAAAAAGTGAAATGGCGCTCCTTCACTTCTCAGCCCTGCCGTGCGCCTAAACAGTAGTTTATGATCACATATGAGTTATCAGTGTACTCAAGAGAAATTGCCCAACAAATTTTAGTATGCATTTTATCCTGTTGCCCATGTGAAAATGAAAAAATTTAGACAGGCTAAAAGATAATCTTTGTAAAAAAAAAAAGTACTTTTTCATTACTATTGATCAACATTGGAGCTCCCCACAAGTGACTCCATTTTGGAAAGTAGACCCCCCCCAAGGAACCTATCTAAATGCATAGTGAGCACTTTGAACCCCCAGGTACTTCACAAATTGATCCGTAAAAATGAAAAAGTGTTTTTTTCCACAAAAATTTCTTTTTTCATTATTTGTGAAGCACCTTGGGGTTCAAAATGCTCACCACCCATCTAGATAAGTTCCCTGGGGGTCTAGCTTCCAAAATGGGGTCACTTGTGGGGGAACTCCAATGTTTAGGCACACAGGGGCTGTCCAAACGCGACATGGTGTCCGCTAACAATTTGACTGAAAAATTAGCTCCAATTGTTAGCGGACACCATGTCGCGTTTGGAGAGACCCTGTGTGCCTAAACATTGGAGCTCCCCCTCAAATAACCCCATTTTGGAAACTAGACCCCCCCAGAGAACTTATCTAGATGCATAGTGAGCACTTTGAACCACCAGGTACGTCACAAATTAATCCGCAAAAATGAAAAAAGAAGATGTTTGTGGAAAAAAAAGTACTTTTTCATAATTACGGATCAATTTGTGAAGCACCTGGGTGTTCAAAGTGCTCACTATGCATTTAGATAAGTTCCTTGGGGATTTAGTTTCTAAAATGGGGTCACTTGTGGGGTAGCTACAATGTTTAGGCACACAGGAGCTCTCCATACGCAACATGGTGTCCGCTAACAATTGGAATTATTTGCGGACACCGTGTCGCGTATGGAGAACCCATGTGTGTCTAAAAATTGCAACTCCCAAACAAGTGACCCCATTTTGGAAACTAGACCCCCTCCAAGGAACGTATCTAGATGCATAGTGAGCACTTTGAAACCCCAGGTGCTTCACAAATTGATCCACAATAAGGAAAAAGTACTTTTTTTCACACAAATTTTCTTTTTTCATTTGTACGGATCAATTTGTGAAGCACCTGGGGGTTCAAAGTGCTCACTATGCATCTATATATGTTCCTTGGGGGGTCTAGTTTCCAAAATGGGGTCACTTGTGGGGGAGCACCAATGTTTAAGCACACAGGGGCTCTTCAAATGTGACATGGTGTCTGCTAACATTTGGAATTGGAAATGTTCGTGACATGATTCCCGCTAAAAATTGGAGCCAATTTTCCATTGAAATTGTTAGCGGACACCATGTTGCCTATGGAGAACCCGTGTGCCACTAGCACAAGGGCAACTGGTAGAGTTGGGGTACAGCACCACAAAATGGCGCCTCTAATGAATGCGCTATTTTGCAGCATGGCGGGCCCACGTTTGGTTCTCTCCCGCTGAGGATTCCAGCCCCCCAGCTGCCAAGTTGTACCTTGCTGGCAACCAAAAATACAGCGAAGGCCTTTTTTTTTATTACTAGAACTGATTTTAAAAAAAAATAATGACGTGGGGCTCTGCCATATTTTTGGTCCAGCCAAGTACAACTTGGCAGCTATGGACTGCCAAAAACCCCAGCTGCCCCATTGTACCTGGCTGACAACAAAAAATACAGCGAAGCCCATTTTTTTTTTTAATTTCGAGAACTAATTCTAGAGAAAAAAATGACGTGGGGCTCCGCCATATTTTTGGCCCAGCCAGGTACAACTAGGCAGCTGGGGGCTGGAATACTCAGCATGGAGAGGCCCAAGTATTCTGGGCCCCCCATGCTGCGAATTGCAGCCTGCAGCTGCCCCAGAAAATGGCAAATTCATTGAAGCGCCTTTTTCTGGCGCTGTACCCAGGCTCTTCCAGTTGCCCTGGTGCCGATGGCAAACTGGGTAATGAAGGGGTTAATGCCAGCTTTATTATTGGCAGCTGGCATTAAGCCTGAGATTCATAATGTAAGGCAATTGTTAGACCCAGCCACTAGGAATCTCTAGTAAATAGTCAAAAAATACATCACACAGAGAAAAATCTATTTATTTGGAAAAAAAACACAAATAAAATTTGGACTCCATCTTTATTATAAAAAAATCTGACATAGTCCACAACGAAGGTCCCACGACGCTCGATCGCCTCCGACTTAGTCCACAACAAAGGTCCCACGATGCTCGATCGACTCTGCTCAATCCAGAGACTGCAGCAAGGGATCAAGTGTCCTCTTCCTACAGTCTCTGGGGTCAGAGTTATGGTGCATAGTATGGCAATGATCTGTCATACAGTGCACCATGACTATGATCCTAGAGACTACAACAAGAGGACACTTGATCCCTTGTTGTACCCATCCATCCACCCATTTATCCAACCATCCACCCATAGACCCATCATCAGTGCATGCACCCATCCATGCATGCACCCATCCACGCATGCACATATCCACGCATGCACACATCCAAGCATGCACTCACACATCTATCCATTCACACATCCATCCATGCACACATCCATCCATGCACACACACATCCATGCACGCACACATCCATCCATGCACACATCCACGCACACATCCATCCATGCACACATCTATCCATGCATGCACACATCCATGCACGCACACATCCATCCATGCACACATCCACGCACGCACACATCCATCCATGCACACATCTATCCATGCATGCCCATGTCCATGCACGCACACATCCATCCATGCACACATCCATCCATGCACACATCCATCCATGCATGCACACATCCATTCAATATCCATGCATGCACACATCCATTCATGCAACATCCATCCATGCACGCACACATCCACGCATTCACACATCCATCCATGCACACATCTATCCATGCATGCACACATCCAAGCACGCACACATCCATCCATGCACACATCCATCCATGCATGCACACATCCATCCATGCAATATCCATGCATGCACCCATCCATGCATGCACACATCCATCCATGCAACATCCATCCATGCATGCACACATCCACATATCCACGCACCACACATCCACGCATGCACACATCCATCATCCATGCACGCACACACCCATTCATGCACACATCCATCCATGCAATATCCATCCATGCACGCACACATCCACAGATCCACGCATGCACACATCCACGCATGCACACATCCATCCATGCACGCACACATCCATCCATGCACGCACACATCCATGCACACATCATCCATGCACACATCCATCCATGCAATATCCATGCATGCACACATCCATCCATGCAACATCCATCCATGCATGAACACATCCATACACACACACATCAATGCATACACACATCCACGCATGCACACATCCAAGCATGCACGCACACATCTATCCATTCACACATCCATCCATGCACACATCCATCCATGCACGCACACATCCACGCACGTATCCACGCATGCACACATCCATAAATGCACACATCCACGCACGCACACATCCACACATCCATCCATGCACACATCTATCCATGCACGCACACATCCATGCATGCACACATCCATCCATGCAATATCCATGCATGCACACATCCATCCATGCAACATCCATCCATGCACGTACACATCCAGACATCCACGCACGCACACATCCATGCATGCACACATCCATGCATGCACACATCCATCCATGCATGCACACATCTATGCACGCACACATCCATGCACGCACACATCCATCCATGCACACATCCATCCATGCAATATCCATCCATGCACGCACACATCCACGCATGCACACATCCACACATGCACACATTCATCCATGCACGCACACATCCATCCATGCATACACACATTCATGCACGCATCCATCCATGCACACATCCATCCATGCAATATCCATGCATGCACACATCCATCCATGCACACATCCATCCATGCAACATCCATCCATGCATGCACACATCCATATACACACATCAATGCACACACATCCATGCATGCACACATCCATGCAAGCACACACCTATGCATGCACCCATCCATCCATGCACCCATGCATGCACCCATCCATCTGTGCATCCACCCATGAGGAGGAGGGGCCACACCGGAGCAGAGGAGGCTGGCCGGTGGGTGCACTGGTGGGTGCAGCCCGCCAGGAGGTGAGGGGGACACAGGGCACGGAGGTGGGGGCCCAGGGGGGTGTGATCATGGAGGGGGCTGAGGAAGCTGACCGTTTGGTGCAGCTGGCAAGCAGATGAATGTTTCTGGGGGTGGAGGAAAGGGATTGGGGGAAGCTGATGAGCCCTGAAGTGGGAGGGGGCTGAGGAGGGGGAGGGTACCCACCGACCCACCCCTCCAGATCTAGTTGGAGAGCTCCAATCAGATCTGGAGGGGATACTCGCTCTGATTGGCAGTTTGACTTTCAACTGCCAATCAAAGTGACATTAGCCATGGGAGGGCTAAGCGTCCCCCCCGGGATAAAGTATAGGTGCTTGCGATCCTGCAGCTCCGGTGACTTCTCACTGACCCGCTCACCGGAGCTGCAGGACCGCAAACAAACCATGATGTTATAGAGACGACATGGATCAGGAAGTCGCCAACTTTCATGACGTCTCTATAACGTCAAAGGTCGGGAAGGGGTCAAATGCAGCTTCCACACATGCAGACTTTTCCTTTACAGCTGTTTTCACCTTTTGATCACTGTTCTGCTTTTTAAACTTACTCATTCTTGCTTTCCAAATTCTGCAGTCTGCTTTAAGGTGGCTGGGCTTTTTACAGACAAAACATTCACGAGTTTCCCTTAGATTGCTTTTATTTTTAGGAAAGTCCTGTGTCTTTAATGCTGTTTCTGTTCTGGATTCATTACTGCTGCTTACATTATGCGTTTTTTGGTTGAATTCATCTACAAGCTTGCCTTTGACATATTCTAGTGTGAGCTCATCATCTGGCCGTACATTTAGTGCAGTGACAAGTGTGTCATAACTTTCTGGAAGACCACTTAATAGTATTGCAGCAACATGAAAGTCTTAAATTTCTTCTCCAATACCCCTGAGACACTCCACAATCTCTAGGGTGTTTCTCATATAGTCCTGCATATTCTGGCCATCACTAAGCGTAGTCTGGTACAGCTTTCTCATGAGATAAAGCTTATTGAGATTTGATCTTTCATGCACTTTTTGTAACTCATCCCACATCACTTTTGCAGATGCACACTTGCATATATGCACAATCTGATCATCATCTACACTGAGGGATATAGTGCTTTGTGCTTTCTGATCCTTCTCTAGCCAATGATCTGGTAATGGATGTGGCACTTGTTTCTGCGTATATTTCCATATACTTTCTCTTGTGAGCAGCATCTTCACTTTGAATTTCCAGGATTGATAATTCTGATTGAAGCAAGCTTTCAGGACACTATGGCCCCTTCATCAGTTTATCAGCCTGATGAAGGGACCATAGTGCCCTGAAAGCTTGCTTCACTTGCCATCTTTTCAGTTAGCCAGGAAAAGGTATCAACCACTGAGGACTCTCAGATTCTAATATTTTTCTACCTACTGGCTAACACGGTACAAACATTTTTTGCCTAATTCCAATTGGTGAGACTTTGCACTGAGAACCTACAGTGATCCTTGCTTGTGGACATCTTCTCTGTTGCTCTATGCTGTTTTTGCTATGGGCTTTTGTTGCTGTATTACTCAACCCTGTGCTCTGTGTCACTCCTGGGGTTCTGTGTCACGCTTGGCCCATAACCTGTTGGCAGCGGATCATTCAGGGTACTTTCAAGCGTGTTGACAACAGAACAGAGCTTTAATTAGCAACAAACAGGTACAGATAAGTGTCTCTGTGCAGCATCAGCAGGCTGCTTTTCTAATGCACAGACACAGGAAACTGATTACAGTCATATGGTCTTTCCTGTGTATGAGCCACTTGGAGTTTTTTTTTATCTAACGTTATAGAGAATTCACAAATCTAGCAATGGAACACTTACATACACAGGAATGGTGTTGTTGCACTAAACATATTCCAACAGGATACCTTTCCTATTCCCTGCTTTAAGGCTCTAGTTTTATTTATTTTTTTATAACTGATATACCATCCATTTTTTGAAGGCTTAGATAATGTTTCTAAAAATACCAGTACTAAAATGGAATGTGAATGACAGGTTTCTAAGGCACTACCACATGTGTTTCACTGTATATACTATGTATGCTGTAATGAGAAAGTGTATAGACGCAGTCATGAGAAAAACTAAATACACCCTCTTTCAATTATATGGTTTTACAAATTCACACATAATAACAATTATCTGGTGCTTAGGGGGTCTTAAAATTAGGTAAATACAACCTTGGTTGAACAACAACACATTACAAACTAGACTTAGTCATTACTTTTTAAAGGGAAACTGTGTGGTGTAAATCTCCAGGTTAACAGCATTCTGACGCTATGTGACTGCCACCCCGAGATCCCCACTGTTGAGAGGAAACAAACTTTATTCCTCCTTGAAGCTTCTGGCTTTCAGTTATAGGAATGTGGTCAGTGTGGTTTCAGTCATTAGTCATGGTGACTGGTGGCTGTAACCATGTCCCCGGAATTGATTGACAGCTCAGAATTGCATCAGTACTGAGTTGGCTGTCAATCAGTGCCAGGGGTGTGGTTATAGCCACTGCTCATTATGCACAGAGCGATGACAGAAACTGTGCTGGTCATACCCTTATGGATGAAAGCCCGAGACTGCCGGTGTTACATGTAGCGGGCTCACACGATGAAGTCGATTGCCTAAGCCCAAGGACCGGGTAGGCACATCCAGATGAAGCACTTGGGACACAGACACCTAGTATGCAAATTAAAGGTTTAATAAAAACCAGGAAACCAACAATAGCAGAGTTACTGAAGACCTCGGACAAATTGCAGATTTTGACCTCGGACAGATTGCAGAGTTACTGAACACCTTAAGCAGATTGAAGACTGCAAACTGATAGCTGAGTTATTGGAGAACGCTGAAAGACAGATGTAAGAGTGCCAGACAAGTAGGTGAGGCCCTCCACAGACTAGTTGTAAGTAGTGATGGGCGAACTCGCCGATGCTCGGGATAGGTGGACTTGCCCGGACTTTTTTTAAAGTCCAAGTTTGCAGCCTAATGTGACTCAGACTTAAGTCTGAACCTGGATCTCAGACTTTACAATTATAAGATGGGGTAGGGGCTGTAAATGAAAGCACATAATTAGTAAACACTGTCATTATACTTATCGGGTCCTGCCATCCCGCATCCTGCAATCCCGCTACATCTACTTCTGGGGCTGCTCATTAACTTCTGGGGATATTCACTGCACTGACTCCAACAGCCAATCACAGATACTGTCACACAGAATGGGCACCTGTGTTTGGCTGTTCAAGTAATCTGCAATCAGCCCAAACATTCTAGTATGGTAGACTGTATTGATTGGCTTCAGCTTATTCCAGCAGCCAATAACAGATGTCTGTTGTCTGTGACAGCCTCTGTGATTGTCTGTTGGGTCTGTCACACTTATAGTACTGTAAAAATAAATAATTTTTAAAAATGACATATCGCTCCGCAGTATTTTTGTTTCTCAGTGCAGATAAACCGGACAGCTACAGACTGGGACCCCCAGCTTCCTGACTTTACCTTGGCTGACAATCAAAATACAGGAAAACCCATTTTTTTTAAATTATTAAACAAATAATAATAAAAAAAAAAAATGTGCGCTCCCACCGTATTTTAATCGCCAGCCAAGGTAAAACCAGGCAGCTGGGAGCTAGGATTCTCAGCGTGAAAAGGTCCAAGCATTCTGGGCCCCCCATGCTGAACACTGCAGCCCGCAGCTACCCTTATAAATGGCGAATTCATCGTAGCGCCATTTGCAGGTGCTTTATCCTGCTCTTACAGTGGCCCTGGTGGGATGGCATGCTGGGTAATGATGGATTAATAACAGCTTTGTATTATCAGCTAGTACTAGGCTATGAAGTCAAGATGTCAGACTAAATTAGGCCCAGCCATCATGAATTTCTAGTAAACATTAAAAAAAAACACAACACAGAGAAATTTGTTTTATCAGAGATAAAACACAAAACACATTTAGGGACAACATTTTTATTAGAAAAAAAAAAACCTCCCTGGGAAATTCATGTTCGGGATCTGTACACAAACACTGGGTGTTCGGTACAGACCCCGAACTTTACAGTTCGGGTTCGCCCATCATTAGTTGTAAGGAAACAAATCCGCAGACAAGTAAATCATGGATGACCCACGCGATGTCCTAACTAAAAGAGTTACTTGCAAGTCTTGGAGCAATACCAAGATTAAGGGCTCGGACACACATCTGTGAAACTCGTCTGAGTGTACTGTGCGGAAAAATCGCATTGCTCTCGGACCAATGTTAACTAATGTCAGAGAACACATTTCCGAGTCTCGTACGCTTTTTCCGCATCCGATTCTTGGATTGCGAGTCAATCGCAACTTGCTGCGATTCTCTGTGAGTGTCGGATGAGACTCACCAATGCAAGTCTATGGGTCTGACAAAAAAGACGGACCGCATTCGGACTGCACATAGACCATCCGAGTTTAATGTCGAGTTTTAATTCATACATTACCATTCTGTAGCATTGACAACTGTAAAAAATGCTCCTGTAAATGCGAATACAGTAAATATCTGCTAAGGAAAAAAACGGATTGCACTCGGACAGCACTCGCAAGCTGACCAAAAGTCAGATGACACTCCTCCGACTTTTGCATCCGTGAATCGGAGGATTTTTTCACTCGCATGTTTGTCCGTTCCCTAAAGTGTGTGTCTTGATAGGCCTTAAATAGGCCTAGGTGTTCTTTACATGAGAGCATGCTGGGCTACTTGCAAAGCCCGATGTGGCACACAAGGAAATCAAATGGACTGGGGCACACGCATAATAAGGAGGATTAAAGCTTTCCTCCTTTCAGTGAGGTGACTGTACAATGTTAGAACTCTATTAACTTGCAGACTATCTTTTCATATTTCCATAGATATAGAAGTGTGAAGGCTTGTTTTTTTGTGTGAACAGTTGTACTCTTCATTTTACCATATAATGAACTGACATTGAAATTCATTGTGTATTAAAAATTATATGGAAACGTGATTGTCCATATCACGTTGATTTTGGGGATACCAAACGTGCATCAATATATTTTTTCTATTTACCGTAATTGATGAAAAATGTTCTTGTGTCACCATTTTCTGAGACTATAATATTTTTATTTTTCTGTTTAGTGGGCTGAATTTTTGCATGGTGAGCTAATGATTTTATCAATACCAGTTTCATGTACACATGATGCTTTAATTGTAGTATTACATTTTTTAGGGAGGTGATAAAAAATAAAATTTTTATCTTTTAATTTTTTCTCTTTGCATCGTTTAATAAACTGATTTATTAATTCCATATTTTAATGTATCTTAATTTTATTATCGTGGAAAAAACACATTTTTTAAAATAAAAATGTCTTTCTTTTAATAGTGGAAAAGACAAGTGATTGATCTTTTATATCTATATTTCTTTTTTACATTGTTGCTTTATTTAGTAGTTTGCTTAAGAGACGTGAACCTGTGATGGTTTGGTCACTTATACTACATACTACAATAATGCAAGATTTAGTGACAATCCTATGTAGCTAATCCTAAAGGCCACTTCACACACACAGATATCTGAGTCCAATATCTGAACAGATCTCTGGTTGCAGTGAAATCATGGATACATTGCTCCATTTTGTGGCTGTGTACAACATGGAGCAATGCATCCATGATTTCGCTGCAACCAGAGATCTGTTCAGATATTGGACTCAGATATCTGTGTGTGTGAAGTGGCCTTAAAGCTCAGCCTCACAGGAGGACCTAAGTGACACTGATGTGGTCTTCCAGGCCTCCAGGGCCGCCAAGAGGTCATGTTGTAACGATTTCCTGATGGTGGGTTTACACACACCAATTTATCTGTTCAATATCTGAACAGATCTCTGGTTGCAGTGAAATCATGGACATATAGTTCCATTTTGTGGCTGTGTCCAAAATGGAACTATGTGTCCATGATTTCACTGCAACCAGAGATCTGTTCAGATATTGAACAGATAAATTGGTGTGTGTAAACCCACCATTAGTATTGCACAGGGGTTGGAATTATTACCTGTGCAGGTGATTCAATTATAACCTGTGCAAGGAAATCCTGAAAACATGCAACGTTGGTGGTCCTCAAGGTATGGAGTTCTAGAGACTGTCAAAGACTGAAAGCGTTATTTAAATGGTCAACAGCCGGGATCAGAACTCAGCACCCCAGCTGTTAGTGACAGCTAGATGATAAAACTAGTATCTTCCACTACAGAAGAGCGGATCTTTTGAAATTCAAATTCAACGACTTAGCTTTCCCCAAAAAATAATATTCGTGGCAAATAAATTTGCATGAGTTTCAACGCTGAAAAGCTTGTAGTTGCTCGGAAAGTACACATGAGCATAAGAGCTTACACTTCATCAGAGAGAAAGAACACCACTAACCATAAAAGCTAACACTCTACAGAAGGGAAAGTGAGGACTGTCTTCCATAATAACTTACACTCTGCATGAGAGGGAGAAGATCCCACTCACCATAAAGGTACCGTTACACACAGAGATATATTGCTTGCAACTCACTGGTTGCAGTGAAATCATGGACACATTGTTCCATTTTGTTGCTGTGTACAAAATGGAACAATGTGTCCATGATTTCAGTGCAACCAGTGAGTTGCAAGCAATATATCTCTGTGTGTAACAGTACCTTAAGAGTTTGTACTCTACAGGATAAAGAAATTGAGGCTGCTGCTGACCATAAGCGTTTACATTCTACAAAGGCTTAGGCTGGCTTCACACTTGCAGATGCATCTGCAGCGTTTTGCAGATGCATCTGCAAGTATCAGCATGCAGACCACGGCCGTGGTGTGAATGCTCTCATTGATTCCTATATGTGAGCCGTAAGCAGGCGTATGCCTGCTTACAGATCACACTCTCCCGCCCGCACTATGGACGCGAGATGTTGCGTCCAAGGTGCGGGGCGGGAGTGTGTGATCTGTCAGCAGGCATACGCCTGCTTACGGCTCACATATAGGAATCAATGAGAGCATTCAGACCGCGGTGCGCCCTATTATAAACATAGGGACCGCGGTCTGCATGCTGATACTTGCAGATGCATCTGCAAAACGCTGCAGATGCATCTGCAAGTGTGAAGGCAGCCTTACTCAGTAAATCTTGAGATGAAAATTGACTCTGCCATACAAACTATGATGCGCTGGGAACCACTGCTCTGTAATGTCGGACTGCTGTGCCGCCATGTCCTGCAATATGGCAATGTGGTCACCTGAGGTCAATGCTGCGCCGAGCCCTCAGTGACTCAGTGAGGAAGGTCACCACTCCTCGTGGCAGTCAATGTGATTACAGAGGCTGCAGCGAGAGGATGCTTGTTTCGTTGCTGCAGTCTCTAGATGAAACAGAGTTGAGTGTGCTTTGTAGGACCATCATTGTGAATTATCATCAGAGTGTATGTCTTTGGGTTAATACAGTAAATGGGAAAACAAGGGTTGTCTGTGTGATTTATTTCAAATAAAGGATTTTTTTCTGTGACTGTTTTTAAATATTTCCTTACAGGATTGTTATTGGGCGCGTCTCATAGAGACCTGAATGTTATCAATGTGTGCTTACTCACAAACTGTCAATACTCAGCTGTCATGAACCCCTTCTACTATCACCCTGATGCCTCCTCACCAGGGCATTGGAAAAAGCCATTTAAAGTGCCTGGAATTTGCATTTCTAATGAATGCGCCAATTTTTGCTCAGGTTCAGGTCAAGTGTGGTCCCAAACCCAGACTTTAAAAAACAGTCCTTCCTGGTCCACCGAACCCGAACAACGGCGGGTTCACCCATGTCTACATTTTTTGTCATACACATATTTGTTTCTTTTGTGTGTATTGGAACAATACAAAAAACATAGTAATAGAAGGCAAATTGGACATCATATGTCACAAAAGCAAAAATAGGGTACAGACAAAATTGTTGTCTGTACACCCTTTGAACTGAATAACTATAATCAATCGCTTGCTATAACCATCAACAATAACGATCCACCTCTCAACTGGAATTTTGGACTTTTCTTTTGCAAACTGCTCCAGGTCATATATGAAGGCGCCTTTTCCCACCAGCAATTTTAAGATCTTTCCACAGGTGGTCAATGGGATTTAGATCTGGAATCATTATTGCCACTTCTCAACTCTCCAGAGCTTTGTTTCCATCCATTTCTGGGGACTTCTTGAAATGTCTGGATTCATTGTCCTGCTGAAAGAGCCATGACCTAGGACGCAAACCCAACTTTCTGACATTGGGCACTACATTGCAACCCAAAATCCTTTGCTAATCCTAATATTTCATGATGCCTTGCACACAGTCAAGGAATCCAGTGCTGGAGACAGCAAAACATTCACAAAACTTCTTTAAACCTCCACTATATTTGACTTTAGGTACTGTCGTCTTTTCTTTTTAGGCCTCATTCGATTTTCAGCAACCAGTAAAATTATGTGCTTTACCAAAAAGCTCTATGTTGGTCTCATCTATCCACAATACACTTTCTAGAAAGATATTAGCTTACTCATGTACATTTTTTGCAAACTGCAGTCTAGCATTTTTATGTCTATGTATCAGCAGTGGGGTCCCCCTGCATCTCCTGCCATAGGCTGGGGTCAGCCTTGCGTCTGCCCCAGCTCCTGACGGCTCCACTGAAAACTTAGAAGTTTTCAGCAGAAGCGGCCAGCGTTAACAGGAAGTCCTGGGTGCCGACGCTGCCCCATAGCAACCCGCAGTGTACCTTGACAGCGGCCGCACACAGAGCTGCAGGAGGTCCGCTTTTCAGCAGCGCATAGGAAACGCTGTCAGCAGTGTTTCCCTGTGCGCTGAGGAAAAGTGGCCAACCTTGGAGCTCTGTGTGCGGCTGCTGTCAAGGTACACTGCGGGTTGCTATGAGGCAGCTTCGGCAGCCAGGGCTTGCTGTTAACGCTGGCCACTTCTGCTGAAAACGTCTAAGTTTTCAGCGGAGCCGTCAGGAGCTCGGGCAGACACAAGTCTAACCCCAGCCAATGTGTTTCATTTCTTTCAAAAGTTGATGGATATTCTTCACTGAAACTGATGCACCCCAAGCCTGCAGGACAGGTTGAATTTCTTTGGAACTTGATTGAGGCTGCTTACCCACCATCCGAGCTATCCCGTATTGCAACCTATCATCAATTTTTCTCTGCTGTCTATGTCCAAAGAAATTAGTTATAGTGCCATTGGTTGTAAACCTCTTGATTGTGTTGCACTCTTTGGACAAAATAACATCAATATCTCTGGAGATCGTCTGAGGAGTCTGGAGGAGTCTTGTAACCTTGAGACTATTGATATTTTAAAAAAGTTTGGTTCCCAAGACCTCAGACAGTTCTCTTTTCCTCTTGCTATTGTCAATGCAAAGATTGAGTCAACTTCTCCCCTTTTTATCTGGTTTCAGGTGTGATTTTCCTATTGCCCACACATGTTACTTGCCACAGGTGAGTTTGAACGAGCATCACATGCTTTAAACAAATTTGTTTACCCACAATTTGGAAAAGGTACCAACGATTTTGTGCAGCCCTTTTTTGGAGGTTTTGTGTGAAATACTGTTCAATTAGCTTTTTTTATTTCTGTTGTTCCAATAGACGCAATAGAAATAAACGTGTATGACCAGTGCCGGGACAAGGCATTTTGGTGCCCTAGGCAGGTAAGGCGAACGGCGCCCCCCCGTGGCCACGCATTGGGCAATAAAGTCCACTTTTTTCTATTTTTTGTGCTGTTTTTCCTTTTTTTACACTCTCTCTATTATATATTACATACACACACACACACACTTGAGACTGCTGTGGACTGAATACACAATAGCTGTATCAGTCACGGTTCTGATGATTCTTGGTGCCAGCACCAATCTGTCCACGGTGTTTCTGGAGAGCTGCAGCTTGCAGATTGCTTCAGGGTGCCCCATTCCTGATCACCAGCGCTCAGGCATTCAGCCTGCTGAGCACTCAAACAACCCAGTCCACACTTCCAGTTAGCGGTTCATCACTTCCGGTTAGCGTTATAGAAATGAAGTTGCAACATCGTAGGATCAAGGGTGTTTATTCCCTCTTCGTGTGGTCTTACATGGTGCGGGTGGGAGGACGGGGGGGTTCTCAAAGGCGATGGCCGTTTCACACCGCAAGTGGCGCTTCAACAGGCATATAGTCCACCATATGCCTGTTGACTATATGCCTGTTGAAGCGCCACCCCACAAAAAGTGAATAAACACCGCTGATTGTGTGTTGCAACTTCTTTTCTATAACGCTAAACACAATAGCTGTATATACAATAGAGAATACAGAATAGAGACAGCTGCTACCTGTATACACAATAGAGATGGCTGCGGACCGTATACACAATGGAGACTGCTGCTGGCTATACATACAATAGAGAATACACAATAGAAACTGCTGCTGGCCATACACAATAGAGAATACACAATAGAGACTACTGCTGGCCGTACGCAATAGAGAATACACGATAGAGACTACTGCTGGCCGTACGCAATAGAGATGGCTGCCAGCCATATAGACAACATCCCAACAGCTTCCCTCCATTTCGACAGCCTCCCTCCATCCTGATAGTCTCCTTCCTTCCTTCCTCCATCCCGACAGCCTCACTTCATCCTTCCTCCATCCCGACAGCCTCAGTTCATCGTGATAGCCTCCCTCCATCCCAACAATGTCTCTCCATCCTGACCGCCTCCCTCCATACTTCCTCCATCCCAACAGCGTTCCTCCATCCCGACAGCCTCCCTCAATCCTGGCAGCCTCCCTCCATCCTGACGGCCTCCCTCCTTCTTTCCTCCATCCTGACAGCCTCCTTCCATCCTTCCTCCATCCCGACAGCCTCCCTCCATACTTCCTCCATCCCAACAGCGGTCCTCCATCCTGACATCCTCCCTCTATCCCAATAGCCTATTCTATCCTGACAGCCTCTCTCCATCCTTCCTCCATACCAACAGCCTCCCTCCATCCTGACTCCATACCAACAGCCTCCCTCCATCCTGACTGCATCCCTCCATCCTGGCAGCCTCCCTGTCTCCCCACAGCCTCCCTGTCTCCCCACAATCTCCCTGTCTCACCACAGTCTCCCTGTCTCCCCCTCAGCCTCCCTGTCTCCCCCACAGCCTCCCTGTCTCCCCCACAGCCTCCCTGTCTCCCCCACAGCCCCCTGTCTCCCCCACAGCCTCCCTGTCTCCCCCACAGCCTCCTGTCTCCCCACAGCCTCCCTGTCTCCCCACAATCTCCCTGTCTCCCCACAGTCTCCCTGCCTCCCCTCACCTCCCTGTCTCCCCACAGCCTCCCTGTCTCCCCCACAGCCTCCCTGTCTCCCCCACAGCCCCCCTGTCTCCCCCACAGCCTCCCTGTCTCCCCCACAGCCTCCCTGTCTCCCCCACAGCCTCCCTGTCTCCCCACAATCTCCCTGTCTCCCCCTCAGCCTCCCTGTCTCCCCCACAGCCTCCCTGTCTCCCCCACAGCCCCCCTGTCTCCCCCACAGCTCCCCTGTCTCCCCCACAGCATCCCTGTCTCCCCCACAGTCTCCCTGTCTCCCCCACAGTCTCCCCACAGTCTCCCTGTCTCCCCCTCAGCCCCCCTGTCTCCCCCACAGCCTCCCTTTCTCCCCCACAACCTCCCTGTCTCCCCACAGCCTCTCTGTCTCCCCCACAGCCTCCCTGTCTCCCCCACAGCCTCCAGCATAACTTACCATTGGGGGGAGCTGTGGATGCGGAGCAGGGGTGCCAGAGCCCGCAGGGCACATCTGCAGGACGCTGCCTGCGAGGAGTAGATGCGGGCCTGCGGCAGCTAGCGGTGGGCGCCGCCATGTTCTTTGTGGCCGGCGCCCACTAACAGTACAGCCGGTCGGTGGAAGCTGAGACTTCAACAAAATGGCCGTGGCTAATTGGAGACCGCGGCCATTGTGTAGAGGTCTCAACCTCTATTGACCGGCTGTACTGTTAGTGGGCGCCGGCCACAAAGAACATGGCGGCGCCCACCGCTCCCTGCCGCAGCTTCTCCCCACAACTCCAGGGCCGGGCGGCGGTGACCGGACTCCGGTCAGGCGGGAATGCGCCCTGCGCAAGATGGCGCCCTAGGCGATCGCCTAGTTTCACCTAGCTGTCGTCCCGGCCCTGTGTATGACAACACTATTCTGCTACAATCATATGTAATAATCAGCTGTGCACCCTGTCCACTGTCGATAAACTGTAAAAGTATTTTTGCACTGCCTGTCAAGCCCCCATCTTTTATACTGGCTGTCATAGTCCCCCCCCCTGTTTCCCTGGAATAGGACAATGTGACTTAATGGTTGCAAAGCATTAAGGAGAAGGCCACACCTGACATAATTAGCCCACTTACTAAGACTTGTGCAGTGTGTGAAATGCGCTGGACATTTTTTATTTCCAATTCTACGCTTATCGAATCCAAACTGTTTCAATTCACAGGGGCCTGAATTAAGACAATCAACTTAAAGTTGATCTTCCCCTGATGGATCCAATGATCTCCAGCATTTTTCCTTACTAAATTATTCATAATGCAATGTCTGTTATTCCTCCATTTTAGCTATTTATAATGTTATGCAAAAATTATTGACCATGGAAAGCATTCATGCAAATAAAGCCCATATAAACTCTGATAGTTAAATCATAATGTCCATTTATGTGTTAGATAGTATGTAACAATTCCCACACACTGCACTGATGAGAGGAAATCACCCCGACACGCAGTGTCTGCAGTTTGGGGTTCTGATCTGGCACAATTCCTAAGTCATATTAAAAGGTTTGTTAAAGCGTCAATTATGACTTTTAGGATTGCTACCTTTATTGGGTGGTATTGTAGTTTCTCTATTTCCTCACTGAATTGACAATTTGCATATGCAATTTCCCAGAGGAGCATTGCAGCTTTAAGTCTCTTCCCTGCCAGCTGGCAGAATACTCTCCACAAGGAGAATAACTGTTCCCCCAGATAGTATGTAACAAACAGAAAATAAATGAAAATATATTAATGTAATTTAGTGGATAGCAACATTTCCAACATCCACAATCATTAATGTGTGCCATCATCTAACGTTTACCATGTGTGAGATTTTGCTTGCTTCAAACCTTCCATGACTGGTCTTTCCATCAGATTACATTCTTTCATCTGGAATAAACAGAAGTCTTTCACATGTAGAGATGAAAGGGAGTCTAAGTGGCGTATTTTTAGCTGGAGCATGTGGGCCAATGAAACAGTGTATGGAATTACACAGACATGCTGGTAGAATACCTGTTTTTCTTCTATATACATAACGTAACATTTTTGGCTGTCTCGACTTTTTTTACATTGTGTGTTCATTTTTGTATTTTATGGTTTTCATATTGTATGATTTATAAAGCAGTAGTAATAACTCTGATTGGGGTTATTCTTACGGTCTATGCTGATAGGAATCATAGGAGTATTTATTAGTTTAAAGGGTTGTGACAATATGTTTATATTGATAACCTATCCTACAGACAGGTCATTATCAAATTGATGGGGTCTAACAGCCATCACCCTAACCAATCACATGCTCTTGGAGCCAACTGCAGCCAAATGTTTGCAGTTGCAATAGCCATGGCTGTTTGCATCATATCCACCCTTATTCCAATGAATAGAAGTGAATGTGCAATTCCCGGCTGCGGCCACTACATAGTAAATGGAGATGCACTATCCATAACTTATAACCTCTGCCAGGAAAGGTGATCAGTAAAAAAGAATTGTAGTAACCATGTAAAGGAAATCTATCAGGTCAAAAATCCATATGTAACTGCTATCATTTTCTAATTCCTTACTCTAAGCACTCTCTATTGATGCATTTCTTTTATTTATATTTCCCTCCTATCTTCTGTAAACTTCAAATAACAAGATTCATCCCATCTGTCACTCACAGTGAATGATCAAGTTAGTTCTCTGCTGTCCACTCCCCATAAGATGAATATTCATGTCACATATTCACATCACTGCACAGGACAGGACATCAGTGGGAGGGGGGCATTGCATCCTTCTCTCTGCTCTCTGAGGAGCAAATCATGAGCTCCTGGCTGCCTGCTGGATAGCCATTGAAGCTATCTTAACCTTGGTCGGGCTTATCACCAAAGAGCCTGAATAGGTGTAGAATCTACATCTTACTTCCAATCGAGTTGGGGTTAAGCTGGCATTAGGTCTTTGTGGTGGATGTCCTATTTTGCTCGGTCACGTGGGGCTGCTGTATCCTTCTCCTCGGATGTATAGCTGAATTGGGTGAATTCTCCTGTGGCATTTTTGCAGACATTTTTTCCCTTGAGAATATAAGTGACAAGGCAAATCTATACAATATCTCCGTGTTCTGATGATCCTTGTATAATAAGGCAAGGTGAAATGCCCATTCACTTTGGGTCTGCAACTGTGTTGAATACAGACACCCCAGATGGTTAATACACTTGTGGACTGCATCATGAGTTAAGTCCGACCTCTGGAAAAAACTTTTCGTCCCTATTACACATCTTTGCTGCTCACCAAGACCTCCCGGTAGGGCCAGATCTAGGGAGAGTCTACGTGGAGTGGGGGTACCACTAACCTTAGGGTGTAAAAACCTCCATTGCAAGGTAGAGACAACTATAGGGATAAGAAAAGAGGTGATCTGTATGACCAATGCAACCCATTGTTATATGTTGTATGTTTTCTTTGCACAAATTAGCTCCTTTAGACCTTTTTAAAGGAATTTAAATAAAGATTCTTTTTTATATATGTTCTGAAGTTGGTAACTATATATCTTGAACCTGAAAAATTTACCTCCTACTCACATTTACCAACATTTACCAAATATTTACTAGATTTCTGCACTTGGTGCTCGAATTTAATACTAATTACATGATGTAAATGTCTTGAGGATTTTTTAAATATTTTTTTGTATGTAGTTAAAATATACATCCATCCTGGAATTTCCATAGCTCCACAACTTTTCCTTCTTGGTGTTGCAGTTTTAATGTCGAGAAGTGTATACCGTATATACTCGCGTATAAGCCGAGTTTTTCAGCCCAAAAATTGGGCTGAAAAGTCCCCCCCTCGGCTTATACGCGAGTCACTGTATACTGTATACAATGTATACAGTATACAGTGCCCCATCTATATACAGCCCCCCGCCGCAATCCTGTAAAGGAATAGGTTAGTATACTTATCCATCCGCTGCAGCTGTCCCGCCGCCATCGCGATTCAGCATCTTCCGACTTCCAGCGTCTCGCGTCTCCTTCCGATGGTCGCAGGCAGTGACGTCATTGCCTGTGCGACCGGGGAGGAAACCGGAAGAAGACGCGAGACGCTGAAGTCGGAAGATGCTGAATCGCGATGGCGGCGGGACAGCTGCAGCGGATGGATAAGTATACTAACCTATTCCTTTACAGGATTGCGGCGGGGGCTGTATATAGATGAGGGGGCACTGTATATACCTCTGGGGCATATACGGTATATGTGGGGCTGCTGTATACTACCACTGGGGCTATATTTACATGTGGGGCTGCTGTATACTACCACTGGGGCTATATTTACCTGTGGGGCTGCTGTATACTACCACTGGGGCTATATTTACCTGTGGGGCTGCTGTATACTACCACTGGGGCTATATTTACCTGTGGGGCTGCAATATACTACCACTGGGGCTGTATACACCACTGGGGCTGCAATATACTACCACTGGGGCTGTATACACCACTGGGGCTGCAATATACTACCACTGGGGCTGTATACACCACTGGGGCTGCAATATACTACTGGGGCTGCCTGTATACTACCACTGGGGCTGTATATACTACTGGGGCTGCCTGTATACTACCACTGGGGCTGTATATACTACTGGGGCTGCCTGTATATTACCATTGGGGCTGTATATACTACTGGGGCTGCATGTATACTACTGGGCTCCTGTATACTACCACTGGGGCTGCTGGGGCTCCTATATACTACCACTGGGGCTGCTGTATACTACCACTGGGGCTGCTGGGGCTCCTATATACTACCACTGGGGCTGCTGTATACTACCACTGGGGCTGCTGGGGATTTTATATACTACCACTGGGGCTGCTGTATACTACCACTGGGGCTCCTATATACTACCACTGGGGCTGCTGTATACTACCACTGGGGCTGCTGGGGATGCTATATACTACCACTGGGGCTGCTGTATACTACCACTGGGGAGGCCTGTATACCACTGGGGGGGCCTGTATACCACACTGCTGGGGGCTGTATACCTGTGCTGAGGTCCACCCTCGGCTTATACACGAGTCAATAGGTTTTTCCAGATTTTTGGGGCAAAAGTAGGGGGGTCGGCTTATACACGGGTCGGCTTATACACGAGTATATACGGTATGTACTGTTGCATTACTATTCCATTGACGACATTGAACTCTCTGACCCTTGAATTAATTTAGCCAAATCCATTTGATTAAATCTGAAACTTATGTCAATGGTCTTTTCACCTTATACATTTACTACACTTCTGTCATACACATGTAATTCCATATCCGAATTATTGTCCTTTGTGTCACTGAGTGAAGGAAATGGATCATGCAGCTATGATGAGGAGCCAAAACCACAACCATAAACTATGTATAGCAGTGTTTAGAATGCTTGTAGCCTTGTTATATTATCTTCCGGCCATTAGGTTCCCTTAGGTTTAGCTCTCTCTAATTACACTGTATCAGTTTAGAGAAAGCCAGTGACTATAATGCATGTAGAGTTCTGACAGTGTTCTACTTATAGACTGTGACGGTATTGTGGTGCCCCTGCAGACTAGTCACCACAATGGTGCTGCACCTACTCCACAAGTGTGGTGTCACCGCTCTCAGGTGAGAGGTGTTGCAAACCCAAGACACAAAAACATGCAACCAACACCACTCCAACTCCAGGCCAGGAGATCTTGGGTGGACCTGAAGCAGGGAGGGCCACTTCTTCAGGCTGGAGGAGGGGTTAGGTAGAGGGGGTGGGGAGAGTGCAAAGAGAGAGAGAACAAAAAATGTTGGAGGAGAGAGAAGAAGGAGGAAGGCCTCCGGAGATGACGCGAGGAGAAGGAGTCCCAGGGGACACGGGAGTGGAGGATCCACCTGTGGGCCCCGAATCCAGACCTTACCTGAGTCGGGCGGAGGGACTGGTTGCAAGAGGGGACCAGCCCCGATCTGGTGTGAACGCTTCAAGGTTCCACCAGGAAAACCGGAGGCCACTGCATCTGCAAGAGCAGTGGCTGCCATCCGTGGAGAATCCACAGGACAATGGCTAGAACAAACTAGAGTCAAAGGACGTATTGCCCGTTGCCCGACAAGGTCCGCAGCCACCATCTTGGGACACTGTTCACAAAGGCAAAAGGCAGGAGAAGTGAGTAATCCAGTGCAAGGAAGGAGCAACCTGGGAAGGCCAACGAAAGGTGTCTCGGTGGAATGATCCTGATTGCCTAGGAGCTGACCTGGCCGCACCCTGGAGAAGCACAGCACCTGGCTGGGTAGCCTTGCCCGATCAGCAAGTAAAGAGGTATAGAACTACATGAACTGTGTGTGTCTGCTCCTTCTGTGCCCTATTACCTTCTACATTGCCAGAGCCCCGTCCCTGCTATTGACTCTAACATCAGCCCTGGGACCCTGCTTTACCTGTGGGGAGCGATACCATCCCGGCTGCATTACCATTTGCCCCAGCCGTCCTATCTGCAGTGTCAGGCTGAATACAACATGTGGCATCACAATCATCCCTGTAAATACCCCTTTACTGCATGGCCAGGGCCACTGAACCAGGTCACAGCCACCGTGACCTCCCCAAGTATCGCCAGCCCGGCTACCCAGTATCCCCGGCCGTGGTGGACGTTGTAGTACCAATTCTGCCTTATGTTTGATGTAAAATGATAGAAATATAGTATGTTTAAAGTACACCTGTCACATCTACTATGTCTTCAATAAGGTTTCTTTTAAAAGAGGGAGCAGTATGGGGACAAGGGGCTAATTGGAGATAGGCAAACCCGCTGATATTTGGGTTCGGTGGATCCAGACGTACTTTTTTAAAGTCCAAGTTAGGGACCAGATTTCACCTGAACTGGAATCTGAACTCTAAACCCCATATAAGTCTATGTGAAGTTAAACTTTACAGTTATAATATGTGGCTAGGTGGGCTGGGGGGCTACAAGAGGAAGCAAAATGGGAATTAAAGCAGAAGAATTATACTTAACACTCTCTGTTACTGCAGGCACACTGCTTCTGGGTTCCGCTCATTAACTTCATCTTATATTCATTTCACTGGCTCCAACATCCAATCACACGCATCTGCTCTCTGTGACAGCATCTGTGATTGGCTGTTGCACTCCCAACCATTGTGCTGGCATCTGTAGTAGTTTCCCACGCCATAAACTCAGTTGAACCTGTTACCAGACAGTCGTGCCGCCATGTCCCGCAATCTGGCAGTGGGGTTACCTGAGTTCACTGACTGCTGTGATGAAATGCTGACATCACTGAGGGCTTCCCCACTGCAGTCAGTGATCTCAGATGACCCAGCTTCTGGATTGCCGAATTGCGGGACATGGCGACAGCTGGGTGACCTGAGTTCACTGACAGCTGCAAGGAAGCCCTCAGTGAGTCAGTGATGTCATTGCTCCCCCATGACTGTTGGTGTGATCCCAGAGGCTACAGCGAGAGGACGCTTTTACCATCAGTGCAGTGTGGCAGAGCCAGGAGCGTTGAGACACATTGTATGTTAGGCTGCGTCGGACCTGGGGTGTGTTTTGGGTATAATAAAGTTGTGAAAGAGGGTCTGTGTGTTTTTTATTTCAAATAAAGGATTTTTTCTACATGTTTTTACTTCAAATAAAGGATTATTAATGTGCAGGTCTCATAGAGGCCTAACACTACCAATCAAGAGCTTAATGACTGCTGACAGTACTCAGCTGTCAATCACCCCAATGTCAACGCACCAGATCATTGGGAAGAGCCAGGTAAAGTTGCCAGGAATTTGCGCTTTTAATGAATGCACCAATTTCTGGGGTGGCTGGAGGCTGCTATTCTGTATCATGATAGGGCTCAATAACTATATGTCTCCCCATGCTGAGAATATCAGCCCCCAGCTGCCTGGTTTTACCTTGTCTATGAAAAATAGAACAGAGCCCACACATTTTTTTTATTATTATTTATTTGTATAATTAAAAAAAATAATAATGTAATCACCGGTGCTTTTGATTGCCAGGCAATGTAAAATAAATGGGGATGGCAGTCCATAGTTGGCTGCTTTATCTGCAAGGAGAATCAAAAACACAGTGGACCACTACGCAAATTTTTTCAAATTATTTATTTATTTTTACACACCCACGACAGCAAGTCTATTGATAATACTCTAATGTATATGGCAACCAATCACAGATGCCAGCACAATGGGGGAGTGCCAATCACAGACGCTATCACAGAAGGTTAGTGTCTATGACTGGTTGTTGGAGCCAGTGCAGTGAGTAAAAATGATGCTAATGAGCGGGACCCAGAAGCAAGTGTGCCTGTGGCAACAGAGACTGGTAAGTATGATGATTTTAATAATTATTTTGCTTATTTTCACAGCCCCCAGCTGAACCCGAATAGTAATCCGGACTTCTCAGGTGTTCAGTATGAACACCAAACTTCGGGTTCACCCATCACTGGTGCCAATATGTATTTGATAATGTATTTATATGAATATGCTTGTGCAGCTTCCCTGGTTCACACTATTTACATCTAGTGTACATATAATGTATGTTTCTCAAAACCTTTGACCTTCTTAACAGCACAAACTGGTACAACGCGGTAGAAAGGTCCATGTTTATTAAATGTTACTTAAAAGCAGAATTACTGATTTTGGCCAAATAATGTAATGTATTATCTCTCATCAATTAGACACAAAAAAAAAACACATAAGTGTCGTAATTTAACTGCAACTGTTTTTAATTTTTATTGTTAAATTTTAATTAAATTTTTTATGCAATATTTTTTAAAATTTTATTTAATAAATCACATGAAACAATGAAAACAAGAAACCTTGTGGTAGATGTCAAAAGAGAAATATGATTCTTTCTCCTCTTAGATTCATCTCTCACTCTCAATTACTTGGTCAAATCTGTAAAATCTGTGTTCAGCGACAACATATTTTCCCATGACTGAATGGATGATGACGGCTGGTGCTCATAATGTTCTACGTAGAGAGGAGGGTTGAAGAGCTGGAGGCTGATGCAGACTGTTTGCTGCAACTTCCCCTGGAATGATAGTTAGGCCGGGGTCACACGAGCGTATGTGCTCTCATGCGAGAGAATAAGGCCGATTACCGTATGTTAATAACACTCTGATCAGACTTTGAGCCGAGTGTCATTTACTGTGACCCTGATTGTCTAGAGAATCAGGTGCGGAGAAGATGGAGAACTTAATTTCTTTATCTTCTCCATTGTCTGTGTCGGAGTGAACTGGACAATTCAAGTGCAGTCTGATGTTTTGTATAGGTGAGCGCCATCAGATACACTCTGCCAAATGCAGCATGCAGCAATATTTTTTCTCATGCTGAACCAACATGAGATAAAAAGAGCTTCTTGGCATTGCCCAGTAGTATAATATTGACCAAGGACTACCTGATAAAACATTGAATAGCCCTCAACCTGTTTTTAAAAAACGTCTTATCTCAAAGAATTATTTGCGATCCCGTACTGTAAAGTCTGTATAGTCTTTTGTGTCCTCCCCTGCCCAGTTGTGGTATCAGACCATGTCCCTGTATGGTTAAACATGGTCATTACACAGTACATACGGTAGCAAGGACAGATATATAAGATTATCTCAGCACAGGCGATGTGGTATGATCAGACCATGTTCCTGTACTGTCAGACACGACCATTACACAGTACATAGCAGGGACATATATTTAAGATTATCTCAGCACAGGAGATGTAGTATGATCAGACCATATCGCTGTATGGTCAGACACAGCCATTACACAGTACATAGCAGAGACACATATATAAGATTATCTCAGCACAGGAGATCTGCTTTGATCAGACCATGTCCCTGTACAGTCAGACACGGACATTACACAGGACATAGCAGGGACACATATAATGTATAAGATTATCTCAGCACAGGAGATGTGGTATGATCAGACCATGTTCCTGTACAGTCAGACACGACCATTACACAGTACATAGCAGGGACATATATATAAGATTATCTCAGCACAGAAGATGTAGTATGATCAGACAAAATCGCTGTATGGTCAGACACGGCCATTACACAGTACATAGCAGGGATACATGGTGGAGGAGTGGGTTTCCTCCTTTCCAGCAACTGCACCTTCAACCCAATTCCTCCTCCTCCCTCCCTTATCCTCTCATCTTTTGAAGTGCACCCTGTCCGTATCTACTCCCCTTCCAACCTCCAAGTGGCTGTCATTTATCGACCCCGGGGCTCAATCACTGCCTTCTTTGACCAATTCTCCATCTGGCTTCTATATTTTCTCTCTCCCGACATTCCCACCATCATAATGGTCGACTTCAACATCTCCATTGACACCCACTGGTCAGCAGCCTCCAAACTCCTGTCACCTGCCTCATCGTTTGGCCTCACTTCATGGTCCTCCACAACCACCTACACAGACGGAAATATACTAGACCTCATCTTCACCCGCCTCTGTTCCCAAACTAAACCCACAACCTCCCCTCTCCCCCTCATTGACCACAAGCTACTCACTTGCTCATCCTTGTTTTTCTTACCTGCCAGCCATGTCCACCAACTCACAAACCATTGCAAAAACCTCACACATCTTGACACTCACACACCCTCCAAGGCCATTTTACCACTATCATCCACATCCTCACTCCACAACACAGATAATGCCACTGCTTTCTACAACTCTACACTCACATCAGCGGTTGATGCAGCTGCCCCTCTAATTCGTGGCAGTACATGACAAATTAACAGACAACTGGCACACAGACACCACTAAAAATCTGCGGAGCGTGTCTAGGGATGATGAGCGGCGCTGGAAGAAAACACTCATGAGAAGACTACACAGCATTCAAACAAACACTTCTCAAATTCAAGTCAGCACACAAAACCGCTAAACAGAATTACTTCATTATCCTCATATCCTCTTTATCACACAACCCCAGGAAGTTATTCAACACATTTACCGCCCCCCACTGTGCCCTCCTACTTCTCATATCTCTACAGAAGACTTTGCAACACACTTCACCAGATCAGACAGGTCTTTGCTGACCAACCACCCCAACCCCCATGTATACCAGATCACTCCCCTCGCCCACTAACCCTCCTCCTCTCCATCACTGAAGGAGAACTTGCACACCTCCTCTACAGATCGCACCTCACCGCTTGTGCACTGGGCCCCATCCCACTTCCTCCCCAACCTCATCACCACACTTATCCCAGCCCTAACCAACCTCTTCAACCTATCACTAACTTCTGGTACCTTTCCATCTGCTTTCAAACATGCAACAATTACACCTATCCTAAAGAAGCCATCCCTCGACCCCACTTCCAAACTTCACAAAAAGCATGTCGACACTGTACTCTCATCCCACCTAACTCTCTCTTTGACAACCTTCAATCACTACCACTCCACTGAAACATCCCTGACCAAAATTACTAACGACTTACTCATGGCCAAAGCTAACAGACATTTCTCTGTCCTCCTCCTTCTAGACCTATCCTCTGCATTCGTCACAGTCGATCACTCTCTCCTATTACAGATCCTCTCTTCCATTGGTATCACTTACCTTGCGGTCTCCTGGATCTCCTCCTACCTTTACGATTGCACATTTAGGGTCTTCCACTCCCACACAACCTCCTCGCCCCACCCCCATTCTGTTGGGGTTTCTCAAGGCTCTGTCCTGGGGCCCCTCCTTTTTTCAATCTATACCCTTGGTCTGGGAAACCTCATAACGTCCCATGCCTTCCAGTATCACTTGTACGCTGATGAAACTCAGATATATCTCTCTGGCCCAGATGTCACCTCTCTCCTGTCCAGAATCCCAGAGTGTCTATCAGCCATGTCCTCCTTCTTCTCTTCTCGCTTACTAAAACTCAATATAGACAAAACGAAACTCATTATCTTTCGTCCATCTCGCGCACCTTCCTTACCAGATCTATCTATCACAATAAATGACATCACACTTTGCCCTGTACCTGAAGTCCGATGCCTCGGAGTAACCCTTGACTCTGCCCTGTCCTTCAAATCGTACATCCAAGCCCTTGCCACCTAATCTATTAAACTACTAGTGCATGCCCTCATAATCTCCCGTCTCAACTACTGCAACCTCCTCCTCTGCAGCCTCCCTGCTAAAATTCTTGCGTGTCTCCTATCTGTCCTTAACTCTGCTGCCCGACTAATCCACCTCTCTCCTCGCTATTCCTCCACTTCTCCCCTCTGCAAATCCCTCCACTGGCTCCCAATTTCCCAGCGTATCCAATTTAAACTACTAACACTGACTTACAAAGTCATCCACAATCTGTCCCTCCCATATATCTCTGACCTAATCTCCCGATATCAAACAACTTGTAATCTTCGATTCTCCCAAGACCTCCTTCTTTCCTCCACACTTGTACATTCCTCATCTAACCAGACCTCATCTAACAAGACTTCGCCCGGACATCCCTAATTCTCTGGAATTCTGCACCCCAAAACGTCCGACTGTCCCCCACACATTCAACTGGAACCTGAAAACCCATCTCTTCAAAACAGCCTACAGCCTGCAATGACCACAGTGCCACCTCCACTACCACTAGTCCTGGCACTCCACCACCATCAGAGCAGACCCAACCTACTGTCTCTCTCTCCTCTGCCCTATAGAATGTAAGCCTGCAAGGGCAGGGTCCTCTCTCCCCTTTGTATCAATCTGTCACTGTTAGCTTGTTTATTGTATTTTTAACTTGTTTGTATGTAACCATTTCTCATGTACAGAATCAATAGTCCTCTATAAATAAATAATATTCATAATAATATAAGGTTATCTCAGCCCATGAGATGTGGTATGATCAGACAATATCCTTGTACAGTCAGACACGGCCATTACTCAGTACATAGCAGGGACACATATATAAGATTATCTCAGCCCATGAGATGTGGTATGATCAGACAATATCCTTGTACAGTCAGACACAGCCATTACTCAGTACATAGCAGGGACACCTATATAAGATTATCTCAGGACAGGAAATTTTTTTTAAACACACCCAATTGTGGAAATTATTGGTATTCCAAGATCTCATGATTAAAATGAACTTTAAATTTATCTTTGTTCGTGGGAAAAACCCTTTAATTATTATATCCATAGTAATTTCAAAGCTGTCTGCACACTATGAGAGCAGATACAAAGAAATAACTAAACAAAACTAACAATGGTATCCAACTTTAAATTTACAATGAAAAAAACTGAATCATTGGTATTTGATTTGACAGCCAGCATATAGGTTGGGCCACGAACATATGGAACATTAGGAATTCTTGTACAGTTATGTTCTTGTGTTAAGTCTTTGTGGTAAACCTCTCATATACAATGAAATATCTGCACATTTTAGATGGAGTTAACAGAACTCAGAATAAAATGATTACTGCCCGCACAAATGCTATGTGGTTCCAAGGCTTTTTCCTTTTCATAGCTATAGACAAATATAAATGGGCTTTTAAATCAAATGAGTTTGATGACCTCTTAGTAGGTCAAGCGAGACAGCGCCAGACATAATAATAAAAAATAATAATAATAATTTGTGCATGTAATGGAAATCTCTGTATTAAACTTATCCTGTTGGGACCTTTTAAGTTTTTATGCATGGAATGTGTCAAAGCTTTCTTTAGGATTGTATATCAAAATATTTATACGTGACGGCTTAAAACCCTCACAGGTCTGCTTAGTTGCTAGTTCTGCAGCTGCAAGGAAGCCTGTTCTAGGATGGCAGTGCCCATCGCTTCCTGGCAGTACCGAAAACTAATACTCTAATTCAGTAACATTTCTTTAGTGTGTCATTCCTGGTGCCTGACAGATGTCAGACTGTGAAATCCTCTGGATAAGTATATAAAAGTTACTTAAAGAACCCCAAAGATGACAGCCAAAATGAAAATAAAAATCTGCTGCCATCTATGTTACTGAACCGAGCCGGGCAGTTATTTTGGGAGAAGGTCACAGGGTCGTGACCCAGTTCCGTCGCACGGCAGTGTCATGTAAGGGCAGGGAAAAAGTTTATGGGATTTGATGTGTGACACCACCCGTGGGTTTCGGCAATGGTGATGGAAGGCCGACGCTGCACTTCAGATCCTCTGGAGCAGTTGGTATGGCAGCTAAGATGGTGTAGCTCTCCGTGGGTAGATCTGTAGGTCCCAGGGCAGAGGGAAGAGTTTAAGCAGGGGAGATGGTGCAGCAAATAATTTGAAGGACACAGCAGGATGCAGTCTTTGGATCTTTACTCACAGTTGTGCAAGGCTACAGGTGATTCCAGCCTCCAACGGGCATGCAGGAAAACCTGTCAACTTCAACTTCAACTTCAACAACCTGTGGCATTGTTCAGTGTGATGGCCGATTCCGCCTATTCGCTACATTGCGGCGGATCACTCATTGGGTTGATCCCAGCCCAGCGAGCGATTGCAGCACCAGCATTGCAGCGCCGTCACCTGCAACATCTTGCCATGTGACAGCTAGGCTGCATTGTCTGAAGTGAGCACGCACCTGCGGCATCGCAGCCGACATCGCAGCCGATGTTGGAAGGTGCGACGGTACCTTTAAGGCTCCGTTACACCTTTCAACATCGTTCCCGACATCGTTCAAAAGTGACATCAGTAACGATGTTGAAATGACATCGTTGTTGCATCGTTGCGTGTAAACACATGATTCAACAACGATAGTTGTTCAAGTTCGAGTTGACAGGTTTTCCTGCATGCAGGAAAACCTGTCAACTTCAACTTAAACAACCTGCGGCATCGTTTGGTGTGACACCGCAATAGCGATGTCATGGCCAACTTCGCCCATTCACAGCAGTGAGCAGGGATCGTTCACGGTGTTTGCGAACGATCTCTGCTCACAACATCGTTGTGAGTTGTCCACGATTCTGGACGTGTGACAGCTCACCTTCGATGTTGAACAGCTGTGAAACAATACAGAGTGCTCCCAAGATCGCAAACAACATCATTGTTAAGTTGTACCATGTAATGGTACCTTAAGGCTCAATGGGGTCCCAGTCATTGGACTCAAAGTGATCAGTAAATTATTCCTTATGCTATGAATAAGGAGTAACTTACTGTCTGGGGAAAATTCCTAATAAGTACATGGACACAAGTGTTCTTTCTAATGTCAGACACACAAGACTCCTTCTGGAATTGATATTTTCTGGAAGATTTGCCTATGCTTCTTGGAGTCTAGAGGTTTTCCCTTTTTCGTGAGCCTCCCAAAAAGTCCAGCAAATTGGGCAAATTTATACTACAATTGAAAAGACTTCACAGCGAATGAGCATATACAGAGTTTGTATGTTTAATCATAGGCTTCAGACGGGGACAAGAGGCATCTTCTACGTCTGGAGGAAAGACGCTGGCAATTTCCGAATTCAGCAATGTGGAAACCACATCGCATATGCTTAGTGACGTGTGACTGGACGATTGTACGGAGAGAAATCGCCGGTGGAGCATCTCCTGTTTGCCCTGCTATGCAGAGAAATCAGGCTATATCCACCAGGCGATTTCAGCGCACCTTGGCATGTGACAGGGCAATAGCGATGTAGAAAGCGACCTGAGAAATTATGGAATCAATCCCGTAGCCATGCCTGAGCATGCTGTTTGCCGTCTGCAGCGATTGGTGGCTTGGTGGTAACGCAGTTGTGTAGGCCAATTGGACTGGTAGGGGCGCTGTATAACACACTCTGGCACACCTGTCTCCTCGCCGTGGTCAAACTCTACGCCAACATCACTGATGTGGTTGTGGCGTGTGACGCGGCGATGTGTGAAGGGAAGATCGCTTCCGGTCTTCTGCAGGCGATTTCCGGCATGCAGGATTGCCGGAGATTGCATGCGAGATTGATACGTGTCACTGCTCCACAGCGTTGTTAAAAAACGTGCCCAAAACGTGCACGCTCACGTCAAATCGCCAGCGATATGGAAGCCATATGGCGGCGAGTGGCGGTACCTTTAGAGCAGTGAGACTATGGAACTCTCTGCCTCATGATGTTGTAATGAGTGAGTCACTACTAACATTTAAGAAGGGACTAGATGCCTTTCTTGAGAACTATAATATTACCAGTTATATATACTAGATTCTTTAATAGGGCGTTGATCCAGGGAACTAGTCTGATTGCCGTATGTGAGTCAGGAAGGAATTTTTTTTCCTCAATGTGGAGCTTAGTGTTGCAACATGGATTTTTTTTTGCCTTCCTCTGGATCAACATGTAAAGGCCTCATTACACGGGGAAACATCGCCGGCAACATCGCCGGCAACTCACGGGAGCGCACGTTTTTGGCCCCTAGCCAAGATCGCTGTGCTGCTGTTACACCAGGAGACATCACCAGCAATGCAGCAGCGATGTTGAAAGTAACTATTGCTGCCAGGGTTAAATTCAACCCTGGCAGTGATCGTTAACATTGGACTCAATGGGGGAAGTTGCTTTCAACATCGCAGTTGCGGTGTCACACTGGGCGATTCTGCCAGATCGCCTAAGCAACATCGCCTGGTTTCAGGACATTGTCTTCAAACCAGGCGATGTTGCTCAAGCAACTATCACCGTTGATATCACCCTGTTACACGGGGCAATGCACTGGCGATGTTGCTACAACTTCGCCACGCCCATGAGTTGCCGGTGATGTTGCCGGAGATGTTTTCCTGTGTAACATGGCCTTTAGGCTATGGGTTGAACTAGATGGACTTAAGGTACCGTAAGGGTACCTTCTCACGCCGCAACAAGGGGAGACATTTTTGGCGGCGATATTTCTCGCTGGAATTATCGCCGCCAAATTACCTCCTTGTTGCGGCATGTATTTCGGGAATTTGGCGGCGATAAAACCAATGTCGCCTGGTTTCGATTTCACAGCAGTATGTGGAACCTCACTAGAAAAATGTTGAGCTGGTGTACTATGGGTACCGTCAGTTTTAGAAGTACTGGGACCCTTATCTTCCTGAATGCCAGACACTAGGATCTTGACGACTACCTTCTTAAACTGAAGGAAGCTGATAAAAGTGTTGTACAGTGCCATCTGTACAATGTGCAAGGCTAAATTTTTATAGCATAGTTTTGCTTTTCACATGGCACTGTATAGTTTGAGGACCTGATCTGAGCGATGTACACCTCTTATGAATTTAATATAATCCAGGATACAATCTGCCTTTGAGATTTCTGATGTGGTACCTTGGACAGCGACAAGGGAGCTGTTGTTATGGTGTATTTTAGTTAAGCTATGGACATCCCTCTTGTCCTTATACTTGACCATCAGCACGTTGTCACTACGTTGTGCTCTGCTGTCAGCCTTTGTCAGCAGTTGCCCAATTGATGGCATAGGGAGGCCTCTCTTATTTTTTTGCACAGTGTCGCATGCAACTGTACCTCTGGCGCAGAGGGACTTGAAAATTGGATTGCTGGCATAAAAGGTATCTATATGGAGGTTACCCTGATCAGATGATCAAAGTTAGGATCATCTCAGGGAGAGCACTACGCATTAGCACTAAAAATAATGCAAAACATTTTCTGGATTCTTTCAAATCTGTCACGGGTGTGTCAGAAGGCATGGATGAGACTGTAGAGCCAATCGCAGAAGATCCCAGCGTTTGACCAAACAGTCAAAATCCTAAGAAAATGTATCTGTCGCTTGAAGAGGCAATCCCCTTTTAGTTAAAGATGGAGGTCACTAGGACCCAGCTGATTCCTTACTTTGAGCTGCCTATATATTCCACTTGACTCCAAGGAAGCACTACTGGTGATAGCTGTTCAGGTGTTCCTGGTTGCATCCTAGCTCAAAGCAGTGTTTCCTGGAGTCTGTTGGTTTGCTGCTTGGCTCTGCTTAAGCTAAGTGTATATCTTCCCTCTTTGTTTCCCTTGTGTGTTTCTCTAGTTGCTAGCCAGGCTGACTAGTGATCACCCTCTCTGATCCCTGTATAGTGGTAGTCCAGGTACAGTCAGGGAATAGGTATCCTGGCGGCGACAGTTGCGGAAACTGTATAGAGCCGGTAGGTGAGCCAGGTGTCAGCACTAGTTTTTCTAGGGGTCACCATCCCCCCTTTTTGCACTTAGCATCAGGGACTCCTCCCCCCCACCTGTCGTCATCCAGCGCTGGGTGTCTCTCTACACCCAGCGTGACAAAATCATGTCATTGTCATGGTCATGCGGAGAGGTTGCTAAGCACAACAACACAGCAGGGAGAGCATAAAAAGAGAGATTATATGCCTTTGACTGATAGGAAGCAGGGGCAGTGTACACCTGAATTTTCCGTACAGCTAGGTTTCCCAAGGCTAGTCCCTGTCCCCAAGATTATCCCTGAAGGTGGGGATGCTTGGGTCTATTACTTTACTATGCTCCTTGATGACACTCACCTAGATGTCTCCCCTACTCCTCCAAGAGAGTGAAGTAGCTGGAAAGCAAGGAAGCACACAAAGAAGCAAGGTAGGACAACAGGTAGAGCAGGGTTCTAGAAGATCTCCAAATAGAAGCTTTTCTGCAAGAGCACCTGCACCACCACAGCTAAACAGCAAGCTTCTCCTAGAAGTATACAAGCTCTATCATCAGCATGGAATGAGGTTAGTGGGGGTAAATATAGCGGAAGGAGAGGGGGTAATTAAATGCTACCGCTGAAGGCTGAGGGTACCATCACACGTGGCGACGGTACCGCTGATTTGTTAGGCGATGCAGGGGCGTGGCCTATCGGCACCGATATCGCTCCTGCAGCGCCTAATGTAATTAGGCGATGGCGACGCCTTTTACTGGTTGCCTGGTTTCAGAGCAGGCCGATCTACGGCGATGTGTACACATCACCCCATGTAAACGGCCGCCGGCAACCTGACAGGCAATTGTACTGCATCGCCGCTGGGGTTTTGAGACACCCCAGCGGCCATACCGCCTGTCAGCTTGCTGGTGTCTCCCCGTGTAAACAGGGGGCGGCGACGCTGGCGGGGCACCAAAAGCATGCGCGATCCCGCCAGTCGCTGCCGACATCTCCGGCGAGGTGGCACCGTGTGACAGGCCCCTAAGAGTATGCTTCATCCAGCAATGAAGAAGTCCTTAACTCCTTCAGCATAAAAGAGTAAGAACATAGATAAATCAGTGAGCTCTGCAGAAACCCTGCTATTAATCAAATGCTGAGACCTCATGTTCCCCAGAGTTGACAAAAGGACTGGTGCACTCATGACAACAATGCCCCAAAGTGTCATAACTTCTGCTGCATTTATAGGGATTCATCTGGCATGCGATGATGTGAGATTTTAAGTAAATAATTGATGGCTATTTGCCTGAGCCACCATAAGATTTATTATAGCCTCACTGAAAAAGAATTTGAAAAAGTAATTTGGAGAGGGCGCTTATGTCAAATTGTATTCCTTAGCTGGTCCGAGAAAAATGTGATAACAAGCTGCTAATTTTTAGGGGAGGGAGTCCATATGGGATCAATTGCTGAAGGGGTTGCCTCTGTCCTAGGATGCCTTGCTTGGGGTCCCTCATCACTAGATAAGAAGGAGTAGAAGAAAACCAGAGGGATGTGGGATGTTCCTCACTGCCTGAATCTGTGTTAGAGGCAAGGAAAGAGTATGCCTCCTCTGCTAAATAACGTCTTCTTGATAAATGGGCCATTTTAATTTTGTTCTTCTAACCAATGTGAACGTGTGAGTGTAAGTGTAGATTTTATACGTGTATTGTGTTGGGCGAGTTTAAAGGGTGCTATTTATTATTACATTTACTATAAAAAGTGGGGAAATAAAGTAGAGAAGAAAGTACTGGAAAAATAGCAAAAAGAAAAAATTTAGAAGAAACACTAAGAAACAAATGAAAAGGAAAATCACCAGCGTAGAGGCAGTACAACCCCCAGGGTGACGTGCAGGGATGGTCTGATATCAGAAACAACAGCAATCTTAACTGCATCGTGCAGTAACCAGATCTTGCTGCACTGTACATGTATGGTGGATGTCTTGAAATGGTTAATAAGGTGAGAGATTTCTCATTTGTAGTCTATAGGGCCAATGTTTCTCAAAGGTGAAACACTAAGAATAGGGTAAGCTCAGAACACACATAAACCCTGTATATTAGTTTCTATGATAGACAACCCCATTAAATTGGACCTCGAGTCAGTGACATTGGTAAGACAATATAGTAATATTATACTTTGCATTTTTTCTTGGCGTTTGCATTTTAACAACTGATAAGCAATCTATTTTAATAAAATAACATAAATGATACGGTGCCATGAGATGTGTCTAACATCAACTGAGAAACAATGTGTGCTGCAACAGAATTAGGCCAGCTCATAAAATGAAAAGTATAACATAATAAATAAAATTCCAGAAACCTGAGAAAGTGTACTATAGTGTACTACAGGTCTGCCCTTCTTCTGACTCTGCTGTTGATGTTGGCAGGCGGTGGGTTGCGATCGGCAGCTTGGGAGCAATGCCAAAGAAGACAATTGTGGAGTCTGTGCAGGAGATGGGTCTACATGCCGGCTGGTGAGAGGACAATCCAAAACACATCTCTCTATTGAAAAGAGTAAGTTCCTAATTAAGCTTTAATTTGCATGTTCTACAAAGTTATCAAGCTTAATCTTTGTTGATAATACCTAATCATTATGGCTAATAGAAGACTTTGTTCTTTACTGTTTTATGTATTCCTAAAACTCATGGGTTAAGACTTTGGGAGATATAATGGTAATGCCCAGTATATGATTTAAAGATGATCTGTCACTTGTTATAAGTATATAATTGTTGTTGATCTGGTGTAAATTCTCCTAAATTTGGCATTATTGATTTTTTTGTTCCTGCACCTATCCATTCCTGAGATAGGGCCCCCTACACCCTGTGTATAAATGTAGTATTTTAGGCAACTGGGAGTGGTTCTCAAGAAGATTCCCATAGAGAGGAGTTGATAACCACGTCTTTTTATCTATAAAAATGATATTTACATATAGAAAAGACTAGGCCATATCTCAGGAACAAAGAGACACAAAGACAAAAGGAAAACAATTTCAGATTCAAGAGGACAGCAGCATTTCCATTAGATACTTACATTCATGATAACTGACAGGTCTTTTTAAAAAGGGGTTTTCAAGATCAGATAGGCATTCACTAAATAGAGGTAATGGCATAAAATAAGAAACTTATCATTACTTTCCAGATAAATCAGTTTCTTCTCCATGGCCAGCACTCTGGTGGTCCTGCTTGATCCTTCTGGACTTTGTTTACTATACTTCAGCAGTAATATGCCTATCTTCCCACTTGGCGGTAGGACAATCATTGGCTTTAGATGTGTATGGCATGAGAAGGATTAGCCAGGCAATAAATAACCAGGATATAAAGCAGCAGCAAATAATCTCCAATCCAAAGAAAACATGTGTCAATGTTTCTAGACTTTATCGAAAAATGTTAGGGTGCATTCACACGCTGTATATTTGCTGCATATTTATATGTGAGTGCTGTTGCAGTTTTTGTAGCCAAAACCAGGAGTGGAATAATCAGAGGAAAAGTCTAAAGGTACCATCACACGTTGAGATATCGGCGGGAGATTTGCTAAGCTATCTCCGAATGCGGCGATATCGCTACCACATCGCCTGTGCATTGTGGCGTGTGACAGGGCGATATTACGGCGAGAAATTTCCGGTGGTGCATTGCCTGATCGCCCTGCTCTGCTGAGAAATCAGGCGATTTCCACCAGGCGATTTCTGTGCATCATGGCGTGTGGCTGGGCGATAGCGTTGTAGAAAGCGAGCTCAGGCCATCTGAAAGCAATTCCAGAGGCGTGCCTGAGCATTCAGTTTGGCGCGCCCCATCTGCCGCGATTGGTGGTCGCTTCTGCGTTCCCATTGGCTGGTCATTGGTAAGGCGCCATATTTGAATAGCGATATAGAAGAAAGGACACATGCGTCATGTAGTGGGCAGACTTCCTGACAAGGCTGACCAATGGCGACGCAGTTGTGTTGGCCAATCGGAGTGGTAGGGGCGCGGGGTACAACACTCTGGCACGCCTGTCTCCTCGCCGCGCTCACACACTACGCCTACATCGCTGATGCGATGGTGGCGTATAACACGGCGATTTGGCGGCGACGTGGGAATGTCAAATTGCTTCTGGTCTGCACCAGGCGATTTCCAGAACGCAGGATCGCCGGACATTGCACGAGAGACCTCTATGTGTGACAGGGCGACGGCAGTGTGCAAAAAAGTGCCTGGAACGTGCACGCTCATGTCAAATTGCCAGCCATATGGCGGCAATATTGCTACGTGTGACGGCACCTTAATAGAAACAAGTGCTCCTCTTCTGTATTTAATCACCCACTGTTGGTTTTAATCAGCCACTCCTGGTTTTGGCTACAAAAACTGCAAGAGTTCTCACGTAAAATTATGCAGCAAATACGCAGCGTGTGAACGCACCCTTAATGTGATTTCCCATTAGTGAAACCTTGGTTCACTTGCAGTTATTGGTTGCGGTAGTCATACTCTAGACCTAGATGAGGTCAGGAAGAACTACAGGGTATAGTGTATAGTAAAGCATGTGAAGTGCCATGGACATATCTTTCAGTTCATTGCTCAAGATGAATCTATACTGTAGATTAGATTATTTTTGTACAACGTTCATTCTCTTTTTATCTTTAAAAATCTTGGTGTTGAAGTCATAGAACATTAGGCTGTGCACTTTGTATGACTCCTCAGGGATGGAGAGAGCAGAATTAAAAGCTAAATTGCCAAGACTTTTCCTAAATAAAAAGAATTCATGCAATGAGCAACTCGGTAACACTTTCAAAATTGGACATGTGGCAGCCTTGTACTAATAACCAGTAGTGAAAAAAAACTCAACACGTCTGGAGTCTCCATACTAGTCTTTACCTCTTTAGAGTGAAGCACAAGAATCAATAATGTCAGATTGTGAGCATCAACAGAAGTTCTGGTGCAGTTTTGGTCACACCAATGCTATGATCCTGTCTGTCTAGCAACTTGTCCTATTCTATCCTATTAAAGTTCTGTTGATGGGATCTATAACTTTTGTTAGGAGTGGCCCCATGTCAGACAAATGCATTATTTCTGTCATGATGACTCCTGCTAACCTCTGCAAGTGCTCTGATAACTTTGTCAGCCACATATTCCTTTAAGGCTACGGGCACATGACTGTTTTTGCCTTATCTGAGAAAATCAGTCCAATAATGCTAATCACAGGCTCTGATCAGAGTGTGTTCTGATTTTCTCAGATGTGGAGAAGATTGAAAGAAAATTCTCCATCTTCTCCATTCTGTCAATCCATGAAAAACAGACCACGACCAGATGTCCTCCCAGTGCAGTCTTTTTCATGCACCTGTTGACTTAAATGGCCAAAGACGATCTAATTTACGGAAGGCAAAATGCTGTGATTTTTTTTTTTCCTCAGGCAGACTCTGAGGAAAAAATGGGACATGTGCACTGCCCTTTAAATTAACATTGGTCTGAGTATGATCCAATGTTTTGTCGAGTTGCACTCGGACCGAAACTTTGGTCACCAGCGTGAGTCCTCACAGTGCAAGTGCCCTATATGGCTATATGTTCCTTTATGTGCAAGTCACCTGTTGCCTTATCAGTGACATCCTTATTTACCTTTAATGTTCCCTATATTGTTGTAGACAGCAGTTAGTTGGGCACCATATTTTTATTCCCTTGTATATTTTAAGGACATACAGCCACGTTTGCAAGAGACAGACCCAAGAACTCCACTGCTTTCAGGTTTTGATGGTTTAACCCCATAACACCTGCAGTAGGTATGGAGATAATTCAGACCCCCTTACATTTTTCACTTTTTTTCATCTCAGCCATTTGGTAAATTCCAAAAAGTTCATTTTTTCTCATTAATGTACACTCTGCACCCCATCTTGACTGAAAAAAAACCAGAAATGTAGACATTTTTGCACATTTATTAAAAAAAAACTGAAATATCACATGGTCATAAGTATTCAGACCCTTTGCTCAGACACTCATATTTAAGTCACATGCTGTCCATTTTCTTGTGATCCTCCTTGAGATGGTTCTACTCCTTCATTGGAGTCCAGCTGTGTTCAATTAAACTAATTGGACTTGATTTGGAAAGGCACACACCTGTCTATATAAGACCTCACAGCTCACAGTGCATGTCAGACCAAATGAGAATAATGAGGTCAAAGGAACTGCCCAAGGAGCTCAGAGACAGTATTATGGCAAGGCACAGATCTGGCCAAGGTTATAAAAGAACTTCTGCAGTACTCAAGGTTCTTAAGAGCACAGAGGCCTCCATAATCCTTAAAGGGAAGAAGTTTGGGACCACCAGAAGTCTTCCTAGACCTGCCAAACTGAGCAATCGTGGGAGAAGAGCCTTGGAGAGGAAAAGAAGAACCCCAAGATCGCTGTGGCTGAGCTCTAGACATGCAGTAGGGAGATGGGAGGAAGTTCCACAAAGTCAACTATCACTGCAGCCCTCCACCAGTTGGGCCTTTATGGTAGAATGGCCCTATGGAAGCCTCTCCTCAGTGCAAGACATATAAAAACCCTCATAGAGTTTGCAAAAAAAAACATGAAGGACTCCCAGACTATGAGAAGTAAGATTCTCTGGTCTTTTGAGACGAAGATAGAACCTTTGGTGATAATTCTAAGAGGTATGTGTGGAGAAAACCAGGCACTACTCATCACCTGTGCAATAGAATCCCAACAGTGAAGTATGGAAGTGGCAACTTCATGCTATGGGGGTGTTTTTCAGCTGCAGGGACTAGACAACTGGTTTCAACTGAAGGAAACATGAATGCGGCCAAGTATAGACATATCCTGGTTGAAAACTTCTGCCAGAGTGCTCTGGACCTCAGACTTGGCTGAAGTTCACCTTACAACAAGAAAATGACTCTAAGCACACAGCTAGAATAACAAAGGAGTGGCTTCAGAACGACTCTGAGACCATTCTTGACTGGCCCAGCCAGAGCCCTGAGCTAACCCCAATTGAGCATCTCTGGAGAGGCCTGAAAATGGCTGTCCACCAACCTTCACCATCCCACCTGACAGAACTGGAGAGGATCTGCAAGGAGGAATGGCAGAGGATCCCCAAATCCAGGTGTGAAAAACTTGTTGCATCATCCCCAAGAAGACTCATGGTTGTACTAGCTCAAAAGGTGCTTCTACTCAATGCTGAGCAAAGGGTCTGAATATTTATGACAATGTGATATTTTAGTTTTTCTTTTTTAATAAATTTGCAAAAATTTCTACATTTCTAGGTTTTTTTCAGTCAAGATGGGGTGCAGAGTGTACATTAAAGAGAAACAAATGAACTTTTTTTGAATTTACCAAATGTCTGCAATGAAACAAAGAGTGAAAAATTTAAAGGGGGTCTGAATACTCTCCGTACCCACTGTATTATTGGTTTAATATGTGCAAGCAGAGTTGTATCATAAATGTTCAATTATGTAAATATTATTACAACCTGAGAGTCCTCATTGGTTGATACCTTTTAATGGCTAACTGAAGAGATGGTAATAAATTTCAAGCTTTTGAGACTACTCGGGTCTCTTCATCAGGCTCATAATCATGTGGCGTAACTTGAAGCTCATGGGCCCCGATACGAAAGATCCAACAGAGCCACCAGTTATTGCAAATCTTTAATAGCATTAGTTTTTTTCTATACACCAACGGACTTTTAGGCCCTTTAGGCTCCTGGGCCCAGGTGCATTTGCAACCCCTGCAACTATTGTAGTTATGCCCCTGCTCATAATCAGGCTCATGCCATTAGTCCCGCCCCCTTTCATGACGCGGCCAGGCTCTTAGCAAGCAGAGAGGGGCGTGCATAATTACAAGGGAGCAGCAGACAGGCCTGCCTTTGAGACTAATTCAGAAACAGAGAACCCACACAGGACGGAGGTGATTATAACCTCTTTTCTACTTTACAAAATCGATTTTTTTCTGCAAAAGGGATGGCTAGAAATGATAAGAAGGGGTGCAGGGACAGGTCTAAAGATGTGGGGGGGGGTCAGTTTGTGGGGTCAGGTTGCCTTTAAAGAAATAGGCTAAAACTAAATTTCCATATAGATGATATACATTAAAAGTACTTCTGCTGGCTATTTTATTTTTTCATCATTAAATGTAAGATACCATAAAGTTCATTTTCATACATGTATGACTGAGAGGATTCTCAGGCTTCAGGACGTCTCATGCTGTAATTTGCCATACCACACCTTTTGTATATTTTTAGATATCCTTTAACAGTTAATATGTCGAGAAGACAATAAGAAACGTCACAATAGTTAATCAGTGTGACATCTGGATGCCCTGACTCTTCATTAGTAGGTTACATAAAAAGGATCTGCTCTCGATGATGGCATTAAAGGAAATGGGCCAGTCCCCTATGGACAGTGTAGCACTGGCAGGATTTCCTTTCCATTGCTGAGCGGCATTCATTTATAGGTGGCAGGACAAAGACTGGGACAATTTTACATCCTGTTGCATAGAACCAAAGACAAACTCACAACTATGGGCACTTCAAAATGCAGATTTCATCAGATATGATATTACAATGAGTTATGGCTGCAGGGGCTGTACTCCCAACCATGGTTATAAAATTAAATGAAACAGGTTTTATAAAGAGAGGGGCAGATTATTAAAGGAAAAGCTACTTTGTATTTATTATGTGTGAACTACGATTCACAAGGAGAAGCTGTGATATGATAAGCCAATATTCAAGCTAGAGCTCCCTTGAATCAAGGGTGAACTACAGATAGTGTGGCACACAGAATAATGTTAGGGGGTACACAGGTAACAGCTGTCATTTGATCCTTGTATCTTAGACCCAAAGAATTTTTACCACAAAAGAGAACAGCGGTATAAATTTACACATGATATTGTAGATGGGGAATCCCTTTACATTTTCTGTATATTGGCCCTGAGACTCAGATGTCTTAAACACTACTAAAATTTAGAATTTCCATAGCAGATAAAAATGCAAAGAAATCTTATTTCCTGCATTCTTTAACTAGACATCAATCATCTGTTATCAATTCCTATCTTACCAAGGTAAGGGGAAGACCAGGAACAAGGTTAAGGAGCGCCATAAGGATTTGGAGATGGGTAAAGCGTGACCCATTGACATTCACCTGTGTCTGAGTCCTAGACAGGTCCTTCCTTCTGTGCGCGACCACGTGCCTAAACTCTGGCTGTCCCTGGGCTATCTCTGGTTAGTGAATTGGGCAGCAAGACACTAGTCTTACTACTATAATAAATCAACACAGGGACAGCAACAAACAAGTGGAAATAAAACAACAAAAGCAATTCCACAGCTGTCACGGAAACAATTTCTTCTGGGAGGTCATCATAGAAGAATGGTAATTGGCACATGAGAAACTCAGGAGTGAGCTTAAATAACAGAAGAGGTGACAAGAAGGATCCACAACTGAGATTAGAGCAAAAGAAATCCCAGCAGGGTCAAAAAGGAATTCTGAACCCCTACAGCACCAAGAGAACTGTAATCCGCTCCATGTTCAGTGATGAGCAGACTCTAATGAGGCCAGGTGATCTGCTAGCTGGTGGAACCTTCTGATCCCTAGCTGGATGCGACAGACACGTGATCATCTACTATATAATTGCCGTAGGCAAAATCGTGTCGGACCCCGAAATCGCCGTGGCTATGTCACTATGTGACGTCACCACGCGCGAGCAATGGCCGCGAAGCGGCCATTGCGAGTCGCTGGCCGAAAATAGAACCAGAGGCTCGGCCACAAACTAAGCGATTTACCGCTGAGGTAGCGCGAGCAATGGCCGCGAGGCCATTGCGAGTCGCTACCTCAGCTGCCGCACCTGCCGCAAGTCCCACTATACTTTCAATGGGGATTCATTGCGAGGCGCTGTGTAGCGCGAGCAATGGCCGCGAGGCCATTGCGAGTCGCTACCTCAGCCGCCGCACCTGCCGCAAGTCCCCCTATACTTTGTATGGGGATCCATTGCGAGTCGCTGTGTAGCGCGAGCAATGGCCGCGAGGCCATTGCGAGTCGCTACCTCAGCTGCCGCACCTGCCGCAAGTCCCACTATACTTTCAATGGGGATTCATTGCGAGTTGCTGTGTAGCGCGAGGTTGCGGTAATCCCCATAGAAAGTATAGGGCGAGTTGCTACTTTGTGTTCTAAGACCCTTACAACATAATAGTTCAATTTTCCTTAAATGATATCAACCATACAAATATATGTAGTTGGTGTAAAGATGTCATTGGAATAATTGGATTATTATTTGAAAATCTTAAAATAAATTTAAAAATAATCTAGACACCCGATGCATTTGCATCGGGCTCACAGCTAGTATTACTATATGCATACTATTTAGTAATAATTGGCAATCTGACTGCTGGTACCCCCTCAGTCATGCCAATGAGAAGCTTCTAATCTTTTATTGATGGGCTTGGGTGTTTTCTTTCCCCACTGACAGTGCTAGACAGACATGTATATATCCACTTACATTTACATAGTGTTGACACTATTCCATATATTTTTTATAAAGTTCACTGTCTCATTTTACAAATACAATACATTCGTGGCCAAAAATGTTGCATCTGACACACATTTGAATGTTCACAAAGTTTCCTGCTTCAATGTTTTTAGAGCTTTTAGTCTGCTGTTTCTGTGATTACTAAAGTACAATTATAAGCATTTCTTAGGAGCCATAGCAATCTCAGTACGTCTTTACAAAGTATTTTCACTGATAAAGCTCCACTTCAGACTTGGACATCTGGAAGAACAATTGTCCAAAGAAAGGTGAACACTACCATGAGTCCTGTGTCATGCCAACAGTAAAGCATCCTGAGACCATTCATGTGTACGGTTTCTTTTCGAACATGCAATGTATTCACTCACACCTTGGAAAAGTGCCAAAACTAAGGACGGGGATCTAAACATCCAAAGAAAATTCAGACAACGATCCAGGAGTAATTTGTGATGAATGCTTTTTCTATGTCAAAAGGCAAAGTGATAATTAAGTCACTCAATAAATAAAACACTGAAATTTTGGGTCCATAGCCATGATAATCCCTAGATCTCAATCCCATGGAGAGCCTGTGTCAATGCACAAAAAGTGGACAAGAAAACAGAAATTTCAATAAACTTCAAGCACTTATTAGGCTACAATTAGTTGTCATCAGTGAAGATTTGAACCAGAAGCTGATAGCCAACATGTAAGGGCGAAGGACAGAAGTTTGAAAAATATGGGTATACACTGTAAGGAGTGAGACTTTCAATAAACTTGATATATTTGGCAATAAATGTTTAAAAACGTATGAAATGCTTATGATTGTACTTCAGTAACCCAAACAAACATCAAACTAGAAGATCTTAAAACACTGAAGCAGGAAAGTTTGTGAAAACTAACTTATGTGTCCCAAAACTGTTGGCCTTGACCGATTAGTAGACTGTCCAGCATCCCTAAAATTATCATTTGATGGGATGTTTTCTCATTGAAGTCAGCTTTAAAGATAATTGTGCAAAATATCCACTTTTGAATGAGTTTCATGTCTTTTTCATATAACTACTGATACTTTATATACAAATATTAGTAAATTATGAACTAATGTATAGTGCTTGCACCAGTGTGCAGTTAGAAGAATAAGTCAAACTTTCTGGAGTAATTTATTAAATTCATTGGAAAAGGAAAATTCAAGGAAAAAGTGGCAAAGGTATTTGGGTGAAATATACAGTCATGCCCAAAAGTTTTGAGAATGATACAAATATTAATTTTAACAAAGTCTACTGCTTCACTTTTTCTAATGGCAATTTGCATGTACTCCAGAATGTCATAAAGAGGGATCAGCTTAACAGCAATTACTTGCAAAGTCAATATTTGCCTAGAAAATGAACTTTAAACCCCAAAACACATTTCAACATCGTTGCAGTCCTGCCTTAAAAGGAGCAGCTAACATCGTTTTAGTGACTGTTCCATTAACACAGGTGTGGGTGTTGATGAGGACAGGGTTGGCGAACAATCAGTTATGATTAAGTAAGAATGACACCACTGGACACTTTAAAAGGAGGCTGGTGCTTGGTATCATTGTTTCTCTTCAGTTAACCATGGTTATCTCTAAAGAAACATGTGCAGCCATCATTGCACTGCACAAAAATGGCCTAACAGGGAAGAGTATCGCAGCTAGAAAGATTGCACCTCAGTCAACAATCTATGGCATCATCAAGAACTTCAAGGAGAGAGCTTCCATTGTTGTCAAAAAGGCTCCAGGGCGCCCAAGAAAGACCAGCAAGTGCCAGGACCGTATCTTAAAACTGTTTCGGCTGCGGGATCGGACTACCAGCAGTGCCGAGCTTGCTCAGGAATGGCAGCAGGCTGGTGTGAGTGCTTCTGCACGCACTGTGAGGCGGAGACTCTTTGAGCAAGGCCTGGTTTCAAGGAGGGCAGCAAAGAAGCCACTTCTCTCCAGAAAAAACATCAGGGACCGACTGATATTCTGCAAAAGGTACAGGGAGTGGACTGCTGAGGACTGGGGTAAAGTCATTTTCTCTGATGAATCCCCTTTTCGATTGTTTGGGACATCTGGAAAACAGCTTATTCGGAGAAGAAGAGGTGAGCGCTACCACCAGTCTTGTCTCATGCCAACTGTAAAGCATCCTGAAACCATTCATGTGTGGGGTTGCTTCTTAGCCAAGGGAATTGGCTCACTCACAGTCTTGCCTGAAAACACAGCCATGAATAAAGAATGGTACCAGAATGTCCTCCAAGAGCAACTTCTCCCAACTGTCCAAGAGCAGTTTGGCGCCCAACAATGCCTTTTCCAGCATGATAGAGCACCTTGCCATAAAGCAAAGGTGATAACTAAATGGCTCAGGGAACAAAACATAGAGATTTTGGGTCCATGACCTGGAAACTCCCCAGATCTTAATCCCATTGAGAACTTGTGGTCAATCATCAAGAGACGGGTGGACAAACATAAACCAACAAATTCTGGCAAAATGCAAGCATTGATTATGCAAGAATGGACTGCTATCAGTCAGGATTTGGTCCAGAAGTTGATTGAGAGCATGCCAGGGAGAATTGCAGATGTCCTGAAGAAGAAGGGTCAACACTGCAAATATTGACTTGCTGCATTAACTCATTCTAACTGTCAATATAACCTTTTGGTAATCATAATATGATTGCAATTATATTTCTGTATCTGATATAAACATCAGACAAACACAAATAAAAACCAGAGGGCAGCAGATCATGTGAAAATATCATTTTGGTGTCATTCTCAAAACTTTTGGCCATGACTGTAGAGGCTGTCCCTTCAATAAAGAACTCCTGGGAAATCATGACTTGGGAATTTCATGACTAAGAAGCCTTCATAAATCTCAGACATATTTTTCAAAAGGTCCTGTTTTTAACGTGTGTTTTTTATTTTAAAATGGACCAATAAACTTCTACTGTTTTCATCTGGAGATTGAGTGCTGGACATAGCACCCATTGTACAAACTCTTGGGAAGTACAATATACAGTGTGTCCATGTATACAGAAATAAAAATGACAATCGGATCAAAGATATGTGAATTCTATGATCCTCATGAAACTGAACCTTGCACTGTCTTTCACTGTAAGTGTTTCCTTTTATGGCTTTCCTTTACAAAAGCTTCCATCTGTGACCCTGTGTATAATCTTACATCAGCCCAAAAACATTACAAATGAGTCAAGCAGCTGCAGCGCTCTACATGGTTGTGTCAGGTGATAAGTTTGATAAATACAAGTCTGTGTACTGGTAGAGCGCCATAAAGCTTCATACCGCAAATACAAACCTTGTCAAACAAAACATTTTTGTGTTTTATTCAGTATGACGTATTAGGTAATTGTTTTAATTATTTTGTCTGGGACTTCCAATGTATCTATATGTAATGTCCAGTGCATGACCATGTGCTAACATCACAACACACAGTAGCAAGTTTGCGGACAAGGATCTGATCACATCTACATTGGAGGCTCCATTGGTGGAAACACCTTGAAGTAATCTGGAGAATCAAATCAAAAATCATTAGGGTGTATTAAACACTGCACGTGCTTGATATGCAACGAATCTGAAGCAACATTGTGTTACAATTATAAACGGAAGTGGAAGGAAAAAAAAAATGGACAGAGGCATAGAGTAGAATTTAGGTTAGACAACTAGCTTATGTGAGTCCATAAGCATTAATATGCCTACCATACTATTATATAAAAATATAAGGGGAGACAACAGAGGCGCAATAGTGCCCTATCAATGAGTATAGATCAGGGTTTTCAAGGTGTAATCAGGTTTACACTAACCTGGTCCAGTTGTGATTCCCACAACTGGAGTAAAGACGTTGGTGTAGTATTGAAGGCTGCTGCTGGACTTCCACCTCCACACGATAGTGTGAAAACTTCAGGAGTATTGGGATCAATCGGTGTACTACAGTCCGCGCTGCCCGGTCATCCAAGGACACACAAGGGAAGCAATGTTGCAAGTAAAAAATTCCTTTATTCTTCAAACCTACGCGTTTCAGCGCCCAATCCTGGCGCCGTCATCAGGGCATCGCGGACTGTAGTACACCGATTGATCCCAATATACCATAGTATTATGGAAGAGTAAACTTCAGACTGTACTACTGAGTAGCACCCCAGAAATCTGTGTGAATATTTCAGGGGCATTCGTTAGATAAATTGCAAAACTGTGTCATAGAGCAGAGTCTTAGGATGTGTGCTCACTGTCAGGGTTTGCAGCATTTTAGACACAGCGTATTGCCGCTTCATCCAAAACGCTGTGTGGTACAGTCCAAGTATAGTGGATCAGATTTCAAGAAATCCTATGCCCACTATGCTTCTCCCAACTACAGTGTTATTTCAGCTGCAGCACGGGATTCAAGTCTTCCACATCTTCACCGCATGTTCATTTCATGCTGCGAAATCGGAAGACATCACCATCAGGTGCACGCAGGGAGAAGCTGCCCATCACCCACTGTAGATCAATGGACACAGGGCAGCTTCAATTTCCCTGTGTTAACCGGCGGGTTCCCACAGGTCTAGAGGCACTGTATCCAACATGCAGCGTCTCTGGATCCTGAGCACATACCCTTAAAATTCAAGACCTTGGATGCCTCTATGAATGGACAAATTTGCAGCTGCAGAGTACAATATTTTCCTGACAGGTATACACAAACATAAAAACAGTCCAACACTCGCCAAATCATTAAAATACCTTTATTACTTTCAACTTAAAACATGCAGACCGGAGGATGCAGAACACATCTGGATGACGACCATTTCGCACACACAAATCCACCTGCCTGAATGTTTTAATTACCGGTAGTAAGAAATAAAGGTATCTTAATGCTTTGGTGAGTGCCAGCTTTTTTCATTCTTTTTTGGACTGTTGTGATTGCCTTATTACAAGTTGGCTCCCAGGACACAGTACCTCGAGGTCCGCGCTGCCACTTCAGAAAGGAACAAAAGAAGCCAGTACAAGGGAATGTCTGGATCAACGATTCTTCTTTATTATCCTACGCGTTTCAGAGTTATCTCCCAACTCCTTCATCATTCCCTGATGAAGGAGTTGGGAGATAACTCTGAAACGCGTAGGATAATAAAGAAGAATCGTTGATCCAGACATTCCCTTGTACTGGCTTCTTTTGTTCCTTTCTGAAGTGGCAGCGCGGACCTCGAGGTACTGTGTCCTGGGAGCTGATTATACCACAGGGATCTGTGGAGAGTACGGTCCTGCAGCAGCTACTTGTATCTGAGCGATCATTACCAGTTGTGGGTTTTCACAACTGTATCAGGTGAGCAGCCTCTTTGCATAACCTTTTTGTCCTTCTTCAAAGAAGATATCACCCTATGTGCGCATTCTTGAATTTTATAGATTTATTACGAGTTGAGCACTGTTATCTTGCATATCATCGGACACTGTATCCCAGTCTATTAAATAGAATTTGTCCAGCACATATATGGTGCTGAACCATTCTGCAGTTTTTTTTTCTAAAGGAACTCCTACACATTCGAGATCCTACTCTGTTTTCATTTTCTATAATTTAATGAAGATGTGTTATCTCCTTCCACCTCCCTTCGAAGCTTAGATTATATGGTCATTATGGTTGAGGAAAGGGTTGCCAAGTTGACTTTTTGTTTTTTCTGGAGCACTTATCAAAGAATAATAGATGGACAAGAGTTTTTATGAATATAATGTAAAACCATAATAAATCATTATGATTACCATTGATCTGTGTCTACAGTCCATTCTTCTGTGAAGACATCAGCTGCATTCACTTTACACACTGCAATGCAAAACATGCACACAATGTTGATAACTACAGTGAAAATAATCTCTAAGTTTCTTCAGCTTTAAAAAAAACTCCACACTCCCGTCCTGACTGGGAGAGGTCGTTCAGGGTTAATGATCCGACACTCGTCAGGGTGACTGGTATATCACACTGACAGTGTGTTTCCAGCCTTAGGCCAGGGTCACACATGCCCATCAGTTTTTTCAATTTCCAAAACCTTTCCATTTTTGGAAATTGCCATTTGTGCACCTAATAAACGCTATGCGTTAACGCATGGTACCTATATGTACCATGCGTTAATGGATGCATTTCCAATAGGGCCCCTAGTTAAAAAAAACGCAATGCTAGCAGCGTTTTTTTATGCAGTTTCAAAAACGCATAGTGTTTTTTAGTGCACTTTGACAATGCTTTTTTGACATTGGAGCTTATGGATCCATTAACGCATGTGTTTTTCAACAAAATCTAAGTTAAAAAACTGATGCCTTTAATGGATCCAGGGCTTATGTGTGACCCTGGCCTATGTATCTCCAGTCTTTTTTATCTAGAGACCTTCAGGACATATTGATAGAAAAGCTGTGGCACTCCAATGATTCAGAGGAAAGGGGTGCTCAGTCCCAGAGACTTGGCCACACATACCGTAACAAATAATATAATGGGCACATACATTGTTGTACTTGGGTTAGATAATGTTTTTAATGCGGTTACAACTAAAGAAGAATGATTTTATCTTGACTAAACATCACTGAAACCTTTATGAATGTATTGAGCCTAAAGTAGACCTCCAGCTAATATATGCCTGAAATGATGGAGTATCACTGTTTCTTGGCAGTTAAGAGAGGCTGAAGTGATATACAAAATAAACTTAATTTTAGTCCAGAGATACATGATATGCCAAGATTTATAACATCAATTTATCATTTCATGTAGGCGTCGTTAGATATCTTTCATCATTGCCAAGCTTGCTAGTCACCAACTGGCATATTTCTAAAGGACTTTGACCAGAAATGATTATCCTGTGGACACTCAGATCCTGGGTTTAGTACAGGACCATTTTTAGTACAAAGAAACACATGAAATGTACTTAAGTGAATTATGGAAATCTTTTGCTGAAGTATTGTACAAAGGTGGTAGTTTGGGAGCCCACAATTACCCAATGTATGTTTCTTCCCAAGGAAAATACATCTGAAACCAAGTTTTGTGTATCTCTAGGTATAGGCCTGCGGAGATTACAATCACTCACTTTCAAGGCTTTTGCTGGAACTTCTACTCTGATAAATTGATAGTATGTTTGGAAAGCTGGAACAGCCCTGGGTAGTTGAAAGTAGTTTAACTGAGCAAAATATTTGGCCCAAACTATCTTTATAGTGGCAGAGTTCCACCTAGGACTGGCATACAGGCGATGAACGTGACTCTTGGATGTTACTGAGTGAGCTTGTTTGTCTAAAGCTGGCAGCATGGCACTGGACCCAGACTTAAGATCCATCCCTGGGGATTCAGAGAAGATGAGAAGCAGTCTCTGCAAAGACATTTACTGCAGTGTTTAAGACATTCCTTTTCTTTGGTCTAATGTACTAGTGTGCTCTGTTGTTCATGGTTGACTCAACCATCGCAGAGAAGTACAACCTCTATTGTTTCAATTCTGAAACAGGATCTCATTAGTTACATATGTAATAAATGTAAAATATATTTTTAATGTTAGTTTAAGATGATTGTATACAATCTTATCATAGGATAGGATTGGTTTTAGATGGTTGGTCTGAGGTTCTAGCTCAGTGTAATCAGCCATTCACACAGTACCTCCAGACACAACGGCCCTGTCCAAAACCATTAGTCCTGGGGGAAAGGTGGCTGTCGGAGGGCCAGATTGTAACTGAACAGAGTACATTTTAAATAGCTATACATATATTTTACAGGTCTTAATGCATTAATTAAATGATTATGCATAGTGCTGACTTAGTAAGAGGAGTACACACAGATAGGGGCAAGAAGAGGGAATCTTTTGAGTAATAAGCCTTCCCCTGGTGCACTTTCAGCATAATTTAATTAAAGTATAACTCTTGTTTTAATTTTTATTTAATAAATTAACAGTACACATGAAAGTAAGCCACTTTGTAATTTGTAATATTTCTTATCAGAGAAATGTGCTTCTTTCTCTGCCAGAATTGATCAGTCATTATGAAATTCTGAGGTAAAATTTGTATTCAGTAAAGACTTTCCCATTACTGAGATAGGAGATGGCAGCTGTTACTGATGAAATTTTATGTAGATAGTAGAGATTGGAGGGGGAGCTCAGTCTCTAGCTCCTCCCACTGCATCTAGCACCTCCCTCTGCCTCTATCTCCTCCTTTCTCCTGCCATCCACAAAAAAGTAATGGGAAAGTCTTCACTAAACACATATTTTACTCCAGAATTGAGAATTCTGATAATGAATAATCAATTCTGGCAGAGAAAGAAGCGGATTAGTCTGATAAAAAAATATTACAAAATTGCTTATGTTCATGTGTATTATTGATTTATGAAATAAAAATTAAAATGACGGTCATGTTTTAAAGATTCAATGTTGATTTTCTCAGTTATCCAAAATCCTTTGAGGGCCAGTTGTGTACACCATGTTCCGAATTATTATGCAAATGTTCTTTTTCTCTGATTTTCCTAAATGGTCAGTGTAATAAAAGTAATCACCCGTTAGAGTATACATTGAATTTTATTGAAGAAACCTCCCATTGATAACAGTATAATCTTCAAAATAAACAAAAACTCTAAATGCACTGTTCCAAATTATAAGGCACAGTAGAGTTTCTAAACATTTGATATGTTTGAAAGAACTGAAAATGCTCATTTGTTGAATTTACAGCATTAGGAGGTCACATTCACTGACATAAAAAACTATTTAACTCCAAAACATCCTAACAGGCCAAGTTACATGTTAACATAGGAACCTACTTTGATATCACCTTCACGATTCCTGCATCCATTGAACTTGTGAGTTTCTGGAGAGTTTCTGCTTGTATTTCTTTGCATGATGTCAGAATAGCCTCCCAGAGCTGCTGTTTTGATGTGTACTGCCTCCCACACTCATAGATCTTTTGCTTGAATATACTCCAAAGGTTCTCTATAGGGTTGAGGTTAGGAGAAGATGGTGGCCACACCATGAGTTTATCTCCTTTTATGCACATAGCAGCCAATGACACAGAGATATTCTTTGCAGCATGAGATGGTGCATTGTCATGCATGAAGATGATTTTGCTCCTGAAGACACATTTTTGCTTTTTGTACCATGGAAGAAGGTTCTCAGTCAGAAACTCTATATACTTTGCTGAGGTCATTTTCACATCTTCAGGAACCTTAAAGGGGTCTACCAGCTGTTTTCCAATTATACCAGCCCAAAACATGACTCCTCCACTTCTTTGCTGACATCATAGCCTTGTTGGGACATGGTGGCCATCCACCAACCATCCACTATTCCATCCATCTGGACCATCGAGGCTTGTTCAGCACTCATCAGTAAACAAGACTGTTTGAAAATTAGTCTTCATGTACAGTACAGACCAAACGTTTTGACACACCTTCTCATTCAAAGAGTTTTCTTTATTTTCATGATTATGAAAATTGAAGATTCACACTATAAAGGCATCAAAACTATGAATTAACACATGTGGAATTATATACTTAACAAAAAAAGTGTGAAACAACTGAAAATATGTCTTATATTCTAGGTTCTTCAAAGTAGCCACCTTTTTCTGTGATTACTGCTTTGCACACTCTTGGCATTCTCTTGATGAGCTTCAAGAGGTAGTCCCTGGAAATGGTTTTCACTTCACAGGTGTGCCCTTTCAGGTTCAATAAATGGCATTTCTTGCCTTATAAATGGGGTTGGGGCCATCAGTTGTGTTGTGCAGAAGTCTGGTGGATACACAGCTGATAGTCCTACTGAATAACTGTTAGAATTTGTATTATGGCAAGAAAAAAGCAGCTAAGTTAAGAAAACGAGTGGCCATCATTACTTTAAGAAATGAAGGTCAGTCAGTCTGAAAAATTGGGAAAACTTTGAAAGTGTCCCCAAGTGCAGGTGCAAAAACCATCAAGTGCTACAAAGAAACTGGCTCACATGAGGACCGCCCCAGGAAAGGAAGACCAAGAGTCACCTCTGCTGCGGAGGATAAGTTCATCCAAGTCACCAGACTCAGAAATCACAGGTTAACAGCAGCTCAGATTAGAGACCAGGTCAATGCCACACAGAGGTCTAGCAGCAGACACATCTCTACAACAACAGTTAAGAGTAGACTTTGTTCAACAGGCCTTCATGATAAGTTAGCTCCTAGGAAACGACTGCTAAGGACAGGCAAAAAGCAGAAGAGACTTGTTTGGGCTAAATAACACAAGGAATGGACATTAGACCAGTGGATATCTTTGCTGTGGTCTGATGAGTCTAAATTTGAGATCTTTGGTTCCAACCACCGTGTCTTTGTGCGACGCAAAAAAGGTGAACGGATGGACTCTACATGCATTGTTCCCACCATGAAGCATATAGGAGGAGGTGTGATGGTTATGGGGTGCTACACCAGATGACCTGGCCTCCACAGTCACCAGACCTGAACCCAATCGAGATGGTTTGGGGTGAGCTGGACCGCAGAGTGAAGGCAAAAGGGTCAACAAGTGCTAAGCATCTCTGGGAACTCCTTCAAGACTGTTGGAAGATCATTTCCGGTGACTAACTCTTGAAGCTCATCAAGACAATGCTAAGAGTGTGCAAAGCAGTAATCAAAGCAAAGGGTGGCTACTTTGAAGAACCTAGAATATGACATATTTTCACTTGCTTCACACTTTTTTGTTTATAATTCCACATGTGTTAATTCATAGTTTTGATGCCTTCAGTGTGAATCAACAATTTTCATAGTCATGAACATAAAGAAAACTCTTTGAATGAGAAGTTGTGTCCAAACCTTTGGTTTTTACTGTATGTCTGGGCCCACTACAACCATTTCTGCTTGTGAGCACTGTTTTGGGTGGCCGAATAGTAGGTTTATGCACCACAGCAAGCCTTTGAAGGATCCTACACCTTGAGGTTCGAGGGACTCCAGAGGAACCAGCAGTATCAAATATCTGTTTTGTTTGTAAGGCCTTTTTAGCAGCTGCTCTCTTAATCCGATGAACTTGCGTGGCAGAAACCTTCCTCATTCTGCCTTTATCTGCACAAACACGTCTGCGCTAAGAATGAGCCACAAATCTCTTCACAGTACGATGATCACGCTTACGTTTTCGTGCAATATCTAATATTTTCATCCCTTGTCCAAGGCATTGCGCTATTTGTTGCTTTTCAGCATCAGAGAGATCCTTTTTCTTTCCCTTTTACTTGAAAACTATGGCCTGCTTAATACCCAGTTTTCCTTTTATTGGGCTCACTGCCAAACTAATTATCACAGGTATCTGAGATTGATTTCAGTGATCCAAAGAACTCTGAGACACAATATCATCAAAGGGTTTCATGGACAAAAAAAAACTCTATGACACTTAAAATAATTTGGAACATGGTGTATGTCTGAGTAATATGATTAGTTTAGTGAAGGGAACCTGTCACGTCCTAAAAGCCACCTAACCTATCAAAACATGTCCCTGCACCTTCCTATCACCATTATAACTATTCCTCTCTCTGCTAAATGCTTCTTTTCAATGTTCTAAAAACGTTTTTATACTTACTCATTAAGATGATAATGAAGTGGGGGCTATATGCAATAGTGCCCCTGGGCGTGTTGGTTTGCAGCCACCATGATAATTTATCACGCCCCGATGGGCATGATATTGAAATTAAATTTTACGCCCCCAGCCTGTCTCCGTCCACTCTCCTATGCAGCCTTCCTGTGGTAATGAAGCTGAACGCATCATTTCTGGAACAGCGGGCCCCATAGCAACCCGATATTTACCCTAGCAGCAGCGCAAGGCTATGTGGGGTTCTATGGGGCTGCGCTTAGCAGCACTGTGCCCCTGCTAAGGTAAATATCGGGTTGCTATGGGGCCTGCGGTTCCGGAAATGACGTATTCAGCAGCATTACCACAGGAAGGCTGCATAGGAGAGCGGAGGGAGCCAGGCTGGGGGTTCAAAATTTGATTTCAATATCACGCCCATCAGGTCGTGATAGAGACTCCTAGAGGCGGCGAGAGGGACCCAAAGACGACGCCCAGGGGGCTGGCAACGGTAGCCCCCTGGATCATTAACATACGCCCCACTAAAGTATAAAAACATTTTATTAAACACTCACACGTCACAGTGAGGACAGAAAAGGATAGTTAAGGTAGTAATAGGAAGGTTCAGGGACAGGTAGTGATAGCCTGGGGGGCTTTATTTGGTGACAGGTTCCCTTTAAGGGTATGTGCACATGATCCAGAGGCACTGCATGTTGGACACAGTGTCTCTGGACCTGCAGGAAGCCGCGGGTGAACAAAGGGTGAGTGCAGCCGTTCTGTACCCACAATCTGTGTTGGGTGCAGGGCGGCTTCTCCCTGCAGTCACCCGATGGTGATCTCTTCTGAATCCACAGCATGAAATTAACATGCTGCAGAGCTGCAGAAGTCCCGAAACCCGCACCACAGCGGCTGGGGAAGCACAGTGTGTATAATATTCCTAGAAATCCCATCCACTGTGATTGTACTGTACAACACAGCATTTTGGATGCAGCAGCAATATGCTGCATTCAACACGATGCTATTCCATATCGTGAGTATGCACCCTAAAGCTTCTGACAGGTTACTTTGAAGTTATTAGTGTGCTGTATATTGATGATTTTAATCAATAGCATTGGTCTTCCACATGTGAAATTTCATCAACTATGGTCTGTTTGCAGAATACATGCTGACTTGGACTGATACACTAATGCATGAGTACAGCAAAATATGTTATTCCTAATGTATCCATATGTACAAAGCTATGCTTAATAATATACATAACCGGCAAAAAATGTGGTGATTTGCTTTGCTGGAAGATATTATTAAGCCAGAGGAGGATAGAGACATATGTAGGACATCATTGACATAACATTGAAGTAATATAGAATCCATAATGTATAAAGCAATGTATGTGCTGGTCATACTCAACATAATGCCTTCTTTTCAGAGGATAATCATGATTTGTAAAGAAATACTATATTCTACTTATGTTTTATTTTAAGAACTTCTGGGAGGCCTGGGTGTTATTTTCTCTTCAACGTCATCTTCTGCAATTCTAAGATGTTCTGTTAATGTAAAATCCATACCCCTGTGTTATTATTCAGCCACATAGCCGCTAGCACTGCTCCAGTCACACGATACTGCCAACATCTGTTTTGATGAGCGTAATGTCTTTTTTTTTTTCTATAGGAGAAGAGACAGTAATTGCTGTACCGCATGGAAGCCGCAGCGTGAGAATCACCGTAAAAGGACCCGCTCACGTTTGTATGAACCATTCTAAGTTGTATGTGACGTATATGGCAGTTTAGGGTTCATGGGGCACTGATTTAGCTGCACGTAAAAGAGTTAAAACAGCAATGGGCACCTGTTCTCCAGTTCTAGTGGACGATATATTGTCTTATAGCTCAGCTGTAGTTGCCATATAGCCTTGGGAGTTCCATCCAAGTTCTCATTTAGCTTTTTCTAAAATGAGTCTCAGTTTTAGAGTGGAGACACCTGGGAATATATTACTATACGGACGTTGGCTTCCAGGTCGGGTAAATGAACATTGGCACTGGAGAATACTTGTTGGGTGGCAGAACCAATGTGAAGAGCACAGTGAATGAATTGACAGAAGAAGAAGGCTTTATATTTCATGCTTTTTTCCAGTATATTTAATTTCCATATGAAAGAACACTCCACCCTGTAGCAGGTCCTTCCTGCAGCAGACTGCTGAAGTGTATTATTTCAGTGTAGCAGCAGCTATTATAACCATTGAGAGCTCAGCATAGTGATATTTACTGTCTAACTTTCTAGTCTTATGGCATGCTGCAATATTCCTAACTCATTGCTTTTTTCTTGGTGCTCTCATAGCAGGTGGTCCCACCTTGTTTGGTTTTCTGCATCCCCCAATGCTGACATTTAGCATCTTCCTCTTCCAGGACCAACATGGCACTGTTTGCCTGAGCTTCCACTAGGCTTTTAGTTAAGAAATGTCTATTTTGGTGCCACTGAGTTCATGCCAGTGAAAGTATGTGTATAAAGGATATGGACACCCTTTAGGGATTTAATTTTACATAACTGAATGTGCTTTTGGCTTTGAAGCATTTTTATAACGATTTTTCCTGAAATATGTGGAACCTTGATTTGATTAGAAATGATTTTATAAGATCATACAGAAGAGGAGAGATAAGACACTGCCATCAAATGTTAGCAGGTTTTTGCCAACTCATCTGTCAGAAGCATAATGTAAGCAAAGAAACCCTGGATTCAATAACTTATCACATAGATTACTGGCTGAAGCCATTTTCACACAAAGAGTTTAGTCTTACAAACAGTGGAGCTAGAAGAGCTGCCCCCACCCATACCAGGCTCTGAATAGAGATTGTACATTGACAGTGAGGTGTCTCAGAAGAGGGGCATATTGGACTGCCCAGCACGTGACAAAATAGTCCTTTAATGGTAATCACAGGGTGATAATTCAATTAGTTTAAGTAAACAATATCACACACTGTTAAGAGTGGCACAGGTGCTTTAGTTTTTCTTTAACCCTGGCAGCATGCTGTCCTCAGCTTACATAGCAAAAACCTGCTGACAGATTCCCTTTAATAGTGGATTGGATTGGTAACATATTCAGTTATACATAGAGGCTGTAGAGGCCAATCATTCAGTTTTAAATGAAACCCTATTGCAAAACTGCTTTTTAGCTTAAAATCAAGACATTTAAGTACAAAAAAGCTTCTAAAGTGTCCATATACTATGAGTATCTCAGCTATCCCTTATTGGCAGAGTATAGGGAAAATGAACATTGGGCATGTTGATTTTTAATATGTAACATAGTAACATAGTTTTTAAGTTTGAATGAAGACTTTAAGTCCATCTAGTTCAACCCATAGCCCAACATGTTGATAATAATAATAATAATAAAACTTTATTTGTATAGCGCCAACATATTCCGCAGCGCTTTACAGTACAATGGTACATATAAGAAAAATATACAGAACAGAAAGGTAATGCAGAACAGTAGTTACATACAATAAACATAGAATCAATCCAAGGAAATACAATAAAAAGGCAAAAAATTAAGATGACCCTGCTCAAAGGAGCTTACAATCTAAGACGGGATGGGAACACAAAGTACAGGGGCTTATAACAATGAATATCTTATGTTTAGGTGACTACTGTTAGGGAGAAGGATAGACCGCCCTGAAGAGGTGTGTTTTTAGGGAGCGTCTGAAGCTATGCAAGTTGTGGATGGTCCTAATTTCTTGGGGTAGAGCATTCCAGAGGTTTGGTGCAGCTCGAGAGAAGTCTTGTAGTCGGGAATGGGAGGTTCGGATTAATGCTGATGTTAGTCTGAGGTCACATTCAGAACGAAGGGGACGGGTGGGGTGGTAGACAGAGATGAGGGTGGAGAGGTAAGGAGGTGCCGCACCATGAATAGCTTTGTGGGTGACAACGAGCAATTTGAATTTGATCCTATAGTGTATGGGCAGCCAATGCAGTGACTGGCACAGAGCAGAAACATCTGAGTAACGGTTTGCTAGATAGGTGATCCTGGCTGCTGCATTGAGGATAGACTGGAGAGGGGAAAGCTTACTGTGGGGGAGGCCAGCTAATAAAGAATTACAGTAGTCAAGGCGGGAATGAATCAGGGCCACGGTGAGGGTTTTAGTTGTTTCCATGGTGAGAAAGGGGCGGAATCTAGAGATATTTTTCAGGTGCAAGCGACAGGAGCGGGTGAGAGATTGTATGTATGGGGTGAAAGAGAGATCAGTGTCCATCAAAACACCGAGACAGCGAGCCTGCTGACTAGGCGTTATCGTGGTGCCGCACACCGAGAGAGAGATGTCAGGTTTAGGGAGGTTGTCAGAGGGTGGGAGCAGAAGAAGTTCAGTTTTGGAAAGGTTGAGTTTCAGATAGAGAGCGGACATGATATTGGAGACTGCGGTTAGACAGTCATTGGTGTTCTGTATTAGAGCGGGAGTAAGGTCAGGGGCTGAAGTGTATAATTGTGTGTCATCAGCATAGAGATGGTACTGAAAGCCAAATCTGCTGATGGTCTGTCCAATTGGGGCTGTGTAAAGAGAGAAGAGGAGAGGGCCAAGGACTGAGCCCTGAGGGACCCCAATAGTGAGAGGAATAGGGGAGGAAGTGGAGCCAGAGAATGATACACTGAAAGAGCGGTCAGAAAGATAGGAAGAGAACCAGGAGAGAGCAGTGTCCTTGAAGCCAATGGAGTGCAGCATAGAGAGTAGGAGATGGTGGTCAACGGTGTCAAAAGCCGCAGAGTCAAGAAGGATAAGCAGAGAGTGGTCACCATTACATTTTGCTGACAGAAGGTCATTGGTCACTTTGATAAGGGCAGTTTCTGTAGAGTGTGAGGGGCGGAAGCCAGACTGCAATGGATCTAAAAGAGAGTGAGTGGCGAGGTAATGGGTGAGGCGGGTGTAGACCAGGCGCTCCAGGAGTTTTGAGATGAAGGGGAGGCTGGAGACAGGTCTGTAGTTATTTGTGCAGGATGGGTCAAGGGATGTTTTCTTTAGTAGTGGAGTAATAATAGAGTGTTTGAAGGAGGAGGGGAAGATGCCAGTGGAGAGTTAGAGATTGAAGATTGTGGTTAGGTGAGTGGTGACCACTGGAGAGAGGGTCTGTAGTAGGTGTGAGGGAATGGGGTCAGAGGTGCATGTAGTGGGACGGGAGGACGAGAGGAGCCTGGAGACTTCTTCTTCTGTGGCTGGGTCAAAAATGGAGAGTGAGCCAGAGGGGATGTGGGGACAGATGGGAGTAGAAACACTCGAAGGTTGGGAGCTGATTTCCTGACGGATGTTTTCTATTTTCTCTGTGAAGTAAGAGGCCAGATCATCAGCACAGAGGACAGTGATAGGAGCCTGCACTTTCGGACTGAGGAGAGAGTGAAAGGTGTCAAAAAGTTTCTTTGAGTTGCTGGCTAGTGAGGAGACCAGGGTGGTGAAGTAGGTCTGTTTGGCGAGGTGAAGGGCAGAGTTGTAGGTATTTAGCATGAATTTATAATGGATAAAGTCTCCTGGTGAGCGAGTTTTCCTCCATAGGCGTTCGGCACTCCTCGAGCATCGCTGGAGGAATCGAGTTTGTGATGTGAGCCAGGGCTGTTTTACTCTGTGTTTGGAGGTTCTGAGGGTGAGGGGTGCTACTTGGTCCAGGGTACTTTTGAGAGTCTCATTATAGTAATTCACAGCCAGATTGGGGCAGGAGAAGGAGGAGATAGGGGACAGTGATGAGAGAAGAGAGTCTGTGAGTGTATGAGGGTTGATGGCCTGTAGATTTCTGAATGTGTGATAGGTCGGACTATGCTGTGACGGGCGAGGGTTTGTGAGTGTGAAGGAGAGAATGTTGTGATCAGAGAGAGAAGGAGATAAGTTGTCTAAGGAGGAAGTAGAGCAGAGTCGGGTAAAGACCAGGTCAAGGGTGTTACCATCCTTATGTGTCTTAGAGGTTGAGAGTTGCGAGAGGCCAAGAGAAGTGGTTAGAGATAGGAGCTGGGATGCAGATGTGGAGTTGGGGCTGTTTATGGGGATGTTAAAGTCTCCCAAGATGAGGGTTGGTAATTCTGAGGACATGAAGTGCGGCAGCCACGCGGAGAAGTGGTCAAGGAATTTGGTGGGTGAACCTGGGGGGCGATATACCACCGCTACTCTGAGGGGGAGGGGACGGTACAGCCTAATGGTGTGAACCTCAAAAGAAGGGAATGAGAGTGATGGAGCGGGGGGGATGACCTGGAAAGTACATTGTGGGGACAGGAGTAGGCCAACTCCACCACCACGTCTGTTTCCAGGTCTCGGGGAATGAGAGAAGTGTAGACCGCCGTAGGAGATAGCAGCAGGGGAGGCAGTTGATCCAGAGGAAGGCAAAAAAAAACCATGTGGCAACACTAAGCTCCACATTGGGAAAAACATTCCTTCCTGATTCCCCATACGGCAATCAGACTAGTTCCCTGGATCAACGCCCTATCATTAATCTAGTATACATAACCGATAATATTATATTTTTCAAGAAAGGCATCTAGGCCCTTCTTAAATTTTAGTAGTGACTCACTCATTACAACTTCATGTGGCAGAGAGTTCCATAGTCTCACTGCTCTTATGTCTCGCGCCAAGGGCTTGGGGTACTTGGATCTCGGGCGTACTGGTACAGGGAGGTCACGGGTGGTCGGTGCCCGAGTCCGTGCCCCGGGTGACAAGATAAAAAGGGGTATATTTACAGGGATTAACGTTATTGTCAGTCGTGACGCCACCTGTAGCTTTTGGTGATGGCACCAGCGCTGCTGGGACCTCCAGGGTGATGGGCGGCAGCAAGGTGTTGTGGCTCTCTACAGGAAGAGTTGGTTCCCCAGGGCTGTAGGGTATGATGGTGGAATAGGGCAGTATGATAGGAATGAGGCAGCGTAGTCATTGTGCTGTGAGACAGGTTGAAGAAGGGACACGCACACAATAAAGTCTTTTTCTGTACTTTTTACTGATGGAACTCCAGGTACATGTCCAGGGTTGAAGGGTGCACTTTGGGATTTCCACACCAAGTGAAGTATAGGCCTCCTTGTCCTTCTCCCTTTTCTTGAGTTTGGCGTGTATTAAACCAGGCCTGATCTTTCCTGTTCCTTCATACCCATGTTGCTGCACTGAGGGCTCTCGCTTGGCCACCACTATCTCTCTTGCGGTCCCTGGCTTTCAAATGTGGGTGCTGCGGGTGTCCGGGAACCTAAGCTTCCATGGTGTACTGGGATTCTCTGCTGGGCTACCTCTTTCCCTTGCAGACTCGGACTCCAGTGGTGGGTGTTCTCCTGGGGTGAGCCGGGATGGCTCCTCTGCCCCCACTGTAGTGTTCCTCGCCTCTGCCTTTCGTCCTCACTCTCTGGACCTCACACTGGCTCTGGCAGTGCACTGGTTTCTGGCCTAGCACAGCTTCGGTGACTAGTGTAGCTCACTAGACTCTGAGCTGACCTTCACAGTTCTCCTAGCAACTGCACACTCTGGCTAACTCTGCCCCCTGCACCTGTATTTATAGGGGATCTGGCTTAACAGCAACCAGTAGAGCTCCCCCTACAGGCCTGGAGTGGAAGGTGTTGGGTGTATGTGAATACCAGATGTGGAAACCCCTTAGTGAACTAGTTGGTTCTGTGGCTTACCTGGCATAGGGCTCCACACTTACAGTCAAGAATCTGTGTCGGTGATTATGATTAACCCTTCTTTCCTCCAGATGTAGAGGATGCCCCCTTGTCCCCATCTTAGGTCTAACAGTAAAAAGATCAAGAAAAAGGTCTCTGTACTGTCCCCTCATATATTTATACATTATTATAAGATCACCCCAAGCCTTCATTTTTCCAAACTAAATAACCCCAAGTTTAATAATCTGTCTTGGTATTGCAGACCCCTCAGTCCTCTAATAACCTTGTTAACTCTTCTCTGGACCTGCTCTAGTTCAGCAATGTCTTTCCTATACACCAGAGACCAGAATTGCACACAGTATTCTAAGTGTGGTTGCACTAGTGACTTGTATAGAGGTAAAATTATGTTCTCCTCATGAGCCTCTATGCCTCTTTTAATGCATCCCATTATTTTTTTTGCCTTTGCAGCAGCTGCCTGACACTGGCCACTAAATGTGAGTTTATCATCTACCCATACACCCAGGTCTTTTTCAGTGGTAGTTTTGCCCAGGGTTTTACAATTAAGCACATAATTATACATTTTGTTTCCTCTGCCCAAGTGCATGTCCTTACATTTATCCCCATTAAAGTTCATTTGCCATTTATCAGCCCAAGTTTCTAGTTTACATAAATCCTCCTGTAATACAAAATTGTCCTCCTCTGTATTGATTATCCTGCAGAGTTTAGTGTCATCTACAGATATTGAGATTCTACTCTGTATGCCACCAACAAGGTCATTAATAAATATGTTAAAAAGAAGTGGGCCCAATACTGACCCTGTGGTACCCCACTGTTAACTGTGACCCATTCTGAGCGTGTTCCATTAATAACCACCCCTAGTTTCCTATCACTGAGCCAGTTCTTAACCCATTTACACATATTTTCCCCTATCCCCATTGTTCTCACTGTTTGTATCAACATTTTGCGTGGAACTGTATTAAAAGCTTTTGAAAAGTCCATATGCACCACATCCAATGCATTTCTTTGGTCCAGTCCAGAACTTTCCTCTTCATAGAAGCTTATCAAATTAGTTTGACAAGAACAGTCCCTCGTAAACCCATGTTGATATTGGGTCATGAGGTTATTTTTCTTCAGATACTCCAGTATAGCATCTCTTAGAAAGCCCTCTAGGATTTTACCCAGAGTAGAGGTTAAGCTCAATGTTTAGTCCTTCGTTGTGCCTTACGTCCTCCAGGCACATTTTCTCTCTTCTCTGAAGTTAATGTGAGGCTTTTTTGTAACAAGGTCTCTTGCATTACTCATTTAAACCATTGACATGTCAATCTTTTAGAGTGAAAATAATCACCTAAAATCACAAACTAATAGTACATAGCCAATCTATAAAACAGTCATTGTTTTTTTATTATTTTTGCCCTTAAGAGCTTCTCAGAAGCAGAATATAAAAAACAACAGCACCATCATTTTCACAGTTATTGTACTTAAAAAAGTTATACATACTCAAAAATCTAGGAAAATATCAGATGTGAGATCCAACTGGTTAAATGTATACTTTATTTTCTCCAAAATAGCAGAATCCTGTAAAAAAAAATGATTTGTTGAATAGACCAGTAAAAAAAATATCTAGCATCCACAGATCTGCAAAGAATATTATAGATATTGATGTGTTCCCCAGATATAATCTTTAGATGATGGAAAATGTACAAAAATTATGTGCCCTATTTGCAAAAGGTTATTCCCTCTCGTGTATTTAAAGAGTTATGAAATAGCAAAAACTCCTGTGCAGAGACATCAAGCAGGATCAAAGCGTGTGTAATTTAAGTTTTGGGTTATATGGTTGTAGTTTTCCCAGGAAAACCTATGCAGGTGTCTGTAATACCAGAGTGTCATCCTCATGGATGTTCAATACTAAAGCTGGAAAACAGCCGGCATCGCTGTAGATTTGACTTCACTGAATCTCTTGTAAATCCATTTACATAAAAAAGGTGATATCAGCTTGTTCCTGTTCATCTAAAATGTATAGCAGTTCCACCTGCTACTACAGCCTTGAAGATTACATCTGACAATGGTTATGTATTCTACTGAACATTATTAGTCTTATTAAAAAATAACATTTTACTTTGAAAAGGGAGCACTGGCCTGTGTGATGTGCTGTATGTCACACTTTTCAATTTCTCATTTAATAATAGTCATTTAAATAGTCATCCTGCCCCTTTTACCCCCATATCCACCCACAAAACTAATTTTGGGACCCCCAGCGATCCCAATAATATGTTTCTGGGAGTCAGCCTCTGAACACCCATCTTGCATGAAGTGAAGGTACGCAGGTTTGACCTCTGCTCCAGTCATTGTCTATGGGACTACTGGAAAGGTCCATACACATCATTTTCAGTGAATGGAACAGGGGTCAAGCAAGTGCATCTTTGCTACATTCAAGACATAGCTGGGGAACCTATTTTTTTTTTATTACAAAGCTTCATTTTCTGAACACCAGTAATCATCAAGTTGTCCTCTACCAATTAGAATAACCATTTAATGTTTAAGATGTTTCTAATGTCACCCCTTTAATTTGTCCTAACTCCTCCTAACTAACACTTTCCCAATATACTTCTGCTACCTACTCTGCTCCTGTAACTGATCTCTCTGCGACTTCTATATTCCTTGGTTGCTTTTCTGGCTGTCCTACGTCTTATCTAGGGACAGGAATTGGACAAACAGAGCAGAGGTCATCACTTGTGGGGAGGGCTACCTTTCTGTGAGTGACAGCAGTCTGGGCACAAATGCCCAGATCACACTTCACTCTCATCTCAGCCTGGGTTACAGTGTGGTGCTTTCATCTGACAAGCATTGCGATGTGCCAATAATTAGATTAGGGTTTTGTCAGCTGAAGGCAGTTCAAGGTTTCAGTATTTTCAGCTGGAACCATGCATGGCTGCGCTCACAACAGGTTTTACTCTCCTCTGCCAACGTGCTGCCTTAAATTGCAGTGCCTTCAGGTGAAAAAACTCTGTGATATACTATCTAATGATTGGAACATAGCAGCGCTTGTCAAATGAAAGCACCGCACTGTTAACTAGGCTGATAGGAAAGTAAAGTCTTATTTCCAGACTGCTGTCTCTCCCAGAGAGGTTGCCCTCCCCCACCAGTGATGTAACCGGCTCTGTTTGTCCGTTTCCGGTTCCCAGATTAGAAGTAGTACAGCCAGAACAGCAACCAAGGAATGTATGAAACACAGAGATATCAGTTTCTAGGAGCAGGGTGGGTAGCATAAGTATATTAGGAAAATGTTAGTTAGGAAGTGTTACGGTAAATCAAAGGGGCTACACTAGTGGTGGAAAACGTCTTTAACATTGTTCTCGTCCATACTAAAATCTATACCCCAAAAAAACAATACATTATCGAAATGCAAAAAGAGCTAGAATGTTGTGCACATATTTACCTTTGGTGGATAGGTAATGAACTTACTATTCAATCTTTAATAAAGCAGAGACGGCACTCACCCGTATGTAGATCGGTGTTTATTCAGGGAACGTAGACATTCAGTGCAGGGAGGGAGGAGGGGAGCCGAGATGACATCTCTGTCATCTCTGTCATCTCTGCTTTATTAAAGATTGGATTGGATTGATGTTGTGCTGTTGAGACAGGCACCTCCTGTTAACTTCTGATCGCTCCATGAACTTTATCCGCCCATGAAGCGGCCGGCTTTGGTGCCCTAACTTCCTCCTGCATTTGTCCAATGAACTTACTATTCACTGGTTACAATTTCATAAGACAAGTTAAAAACTTTGCTGTAATGATGAGCTAAAGCATTTTACACAAGTCTTGATATAGAGTGAAGGGGGTTTACACGTTGCGATATCGGCGTCCAATTTCAATGAAAAGTCACGTGGTTCGATCGTTGGAGCCGATATCGTTCCTGCGTTGTATGGTGTGAACGTCCAATACGATGCAGGAACGATGTCAATGCGATATCGGGGATTTAATGAGCGTGCTATTCAACGCTCCGATATTGAATGGAGATTGGAGCCGGATCGTGCTGTGTGACAGCCCAACTCCGATGTGAAGTTCAACGTCACCCATTCACTCCCATGTTAAATGGTCGTTACTGGGTTGGGGGGCGTAGACATCGTACGGACGTTGCATCCAGAAATCGCAACGTCTAAACCTCCGATGCGATGCGGGAGAAACGTGCACTAAATGCGCGCTCCCGCGCCATTGAATTGCGATATCGCAACGATATTGAAACGTGTAAACCCACCCTTAGTTTGATTCCTTGCAATCCCTACATATTTGTCCACTTAATAACTAAATATGACACTAATTTAAAACACTTCTTTCCTTCATTCTCTATCTCACCACTATATGAATCCTGAACGGTCGACCTTCAGTTCCCTAAAAGCATATTATTGAATAGGTTCATAGCAGGAAACTAGTTTGCTCTATGTTGTCATTGTATAAAGGGTTTGCAAAAAAAAATTAATTCATTTTTTATATAATTAACTTAAATTTAACGATGTGAATGCCAGGGCACTGAAGCTTAGAGCTCCTTGGTTCCTTGTTAAACAACCACTGGTGATAAAGCCAAATATCTGTAATTATAAGTATATTTTTAATTTTGTATGTTTCTTTTTCTTTAGTTGTAGAGTCAAAAACATTGCAAGGTGAGAGTGGGGAACACAGCTTTACGAGCCCTGGAGCCTACGTTATCGAAAACACAACCGTCGAATTTCAGAAAGGATCTGAAAGGGAAATCTTAAAGGTGCCGGGTCCTCTGCGTGCTGATTTCATTGTTAAGGTAGGTGCTCCCTTTATATCTCATGATTTTTTCTTTCCATTTACCAGGTCATCCATATATTTGTTGATATGAACTATTAACTCAGTACAAAACAAATTACAGACAAAAGAAATGAGCAAAGGTATACGAGCAGAATTGAATACTTGAATACTAAAATACTCTGCATTTACCAAAACACAGATTTTTTGTGATTCACTTCCTTCCGGATTACGCAACATAGTGGCTGCTAGACACCATTTTGCTCAAGATGAAAGTACCATCAAAAGGTTAAAAAAAACTTTCAAAAACTTATAGTCACCTCACCTCACCCTCTTCTATTTCACCTATCTGATCCTCACTGCCTTGAGCACTGAATCTTTAGGCCTCTTCACAACTAGACTGGGTTTTCTGGCTCTGATGAGGCTCGTATTGGTTCTGCGCAAGCATGTGCAAAACCATGATGCGCATTGTTACGTCATGATGTCTTGTGACCTTCCAGACTCAAGGTGGGCATAAGAATAAGAAAATGTGACAAGGAATGGACGGGCGACAGAGGAGCTGGAGAGATGAGCAATAAGATGAGTATAAGTTTTTTTTACAACTTTTACATCTTACATTTATTATGCTCTGGGACCTGAAGAGACCACAGAACATAATAATGTAGCTCCAAAAGATAATGTGATATAATGAGCGCTAAGATACACACAAGGACTCGGCCATTAGATATTTTACCTTTCAGCTTTAATCAGCAAGTGGGTCCCTCTAGTCACAACGCGTTTCAATGCAGATAGCGTCTTTTTCAAGTGATCACTTGAGAAAGACGCTATCTGCGTTGAAACGCGTTGTGACTAGAGGGACCCACTTGCTGATTAAAGCTGAAAGGTAAAATATCTAATGGCCGAGTCCTTGTGTGTATCTTAGCGCTCATTATATCACATTATCTTTTGGAGCTACATACACATGCTTCCCTGCTGGGAAGTGTGATAGCCAGCAGCTTTGAGCCACAGGACCTGGCAGACGTCAGCTTACCACTCCTTAGAGCAGTCACGTGCAGAGAGAGAGACATAGAGGGCACGTGCAGCGTCCACCTCGCCGCTCGATTTCAACTAGGAGAGCCCAGCAGCACTAGCGACTAATCCAGTTGTGCGGACCTGCACAACCTTAGAAGGTGAGCGGAGGGGTGATTAAACCGACCCCATATAATTTTTTATAGCAGTTTGGCGCAAATGATTCTGTTTCTTTTCTACAGAATATAATAAGGGACATTCAACTCCAGTAGAATAACTTCTCTCTGAATTGAATTCCCAGGAAATGAAGAGGAAACAAGGAGAATTTAAATTGTGCCTGATCCGCTCATCTCTAAAGGGATTTTTTTAGCCTTGTCCATGAATTGCAATGTAACTACAAATACATTTAATTGAACTAAAATTATGTGATAGAAACTGGACAGAAATTAAATTGAGGCAGTATTCCAAGAGTCTGGAGTTCCCACAACACATCATACATTATTCTTGCACAAACACACTGTTGGGATCATCCTATTTCAACCTTACCATACTTATATTATTTCTAAATCCACAAAGCCACTGTATGGGCATCCAGATCTGCTCTTCCGTCACCATCTTGAATCCTGATTTTCATAGCAATTTGGTAATGCACCAAGTTGGCAGACAGCCGTGAGACACACATCATCCTGAGCCATTGGCTGGGTACCTGTGCCATTTCATCTCTATCTTTTGGGTGTCGCAGAACGCCCTTGGGACTACTTCCCACGGTTGCCTCCTTCATTAGATCTGGTGCCATATTTAACCTGATTTACTGGCCATGTGACAAGATGGGACTGAGTAGCTGTTTCATACAGTGCTTAAATGTGCCTATGGCCACTGTATAGGGAGCTTCCAAAACATTAAAAAAGCTAATTGTAAAATTCACCAAATTAAGTTAGTAGTGGTACTAGAGTGAATTATGGCGAAAATAGTTTATTACTGATCAATTCCTGTAATAAAGGGCATTTTTAAAAGCTTCTAGAGGGCTAAAACTTTCTTAAAAGGATCCTTTGTCTACAGATCTCCATAGCCATGGGTTCTCTTATGCATAGGTTCCGGCAATCTGTCACAATATTATGCCATTCATAATACTTTAAAAAAAAAAAAAAATAGTATAAAAAACCAGCAATATTAGAATTTCAGAATAGCTTTCCTGAGATGAGGTTCTTGGCGGTTTGGTACAATGAATGCATTGGTTGGATTCGAAGATGGTTGGTTACACAGATCAAAACTTGCGAATATTATATATATGAATCTAATGAATGGTGGCTTTCTTAAGCTACTATTAAGAGTGTCAGTAAAAAAAAAACCTACTACAGAAAAACTTAAAAGGCTTCTAGCAATGAAGTGAAATTTGTAGTAATTGTTCACTTCCTTATGTTACCTTTCCCTGGTTTTTGCTACAAATATGTCAAGTTTCTTTGCCATGTTTCCATAATCTATTTTTTACAGCTTCTAATTAGGAGTTAAATTAAGTTTTCAGAGCTTAAAGCCTTCCAAAACCCGTCTCCAGAGGTAGCAGGAACAGACATATCTGGCAGACCTCTTTGGACCTTTGTTCATGATCCTTAGAAAATTAAATCATTTTATATGTACAATTTTAATTATAACCTACGAGTGATTGAATAATAGCCTTCACTTTCCTGTTAGCCAAGATCATAGCTCCTTAGTGAATATCACGTCCAAACTTTTTTATTATTATTGTTGTGCTTTATTACTTAACACTAAAAGATGATAGAACACAGACTTTTTGATCTTTACAAGAACATTTGGCTGTGAGCTATGTGTATGTGTATATGTAGCTGAAGATTTGAAGATTGATGTTTGGGCTTAGGCCATGTTACATGAAAAATGTTTTGAAGGTATTAGGTGGTTACATCAGACATAAGTAGGAGAACTATAATATTAATAACCAAACAGTGCTGGGATCTGATGCGTAGAAGGAAAATGTGAGCATGTACAGTATAAGGGAAATAGGGAACACTATGAAATAAAAATAGCACTAAAAGAATTAAATCCTTTAAATTAGAGACTTCTTAGTAATAACAGACAAGCATTCACCCAAAACATAATCTTCTAAATAGTTGTGTATACCAGGAAAATTGAAATCCCTCAAAGTCATCAAGACCAACATTATTTATGTTGGCAAACACAATTATGTACATGATCAAAAAGTGATTTATAAGTAATCCTTTAAACAATTCACCTATTTACAGTATTTTCTTACTTGTTTTACTTTCTTAAATAGCATCATTAAGTTCCACAGCACTTTACAGACATCACCATTGCTGTTCCCATTGTTGTTCACAATCTAGGTTTTTTATCATCATACAGTTTGGGAAGAAACTAGTGTACCTGGTAGAAACCCTCACAAACATGGGAAGAACATACAAACTCCTTGAGATGTTGTCCCTAGTGGGATATGATTCCAAGACTTCAGCACTAGAGATGAACAAACCTGTTCAGGGCTGGAGTTTGGGGGAATTTCCATGTCCAAAGTGCTATAGCCAGGATGGGCTGTGCTTTGGTATGCTCGGTGTTTGGGCCAGTGTAAGATGCTCGCACTGGGGTTTAAAAAAGAGTTTTCATTCGTAGTTTCATAGTTATGTTAAAAAATATATAATCTGTGATGTGAGTCACTACAGTGATAGCTAGTCCCAGAAGTGAAGAGAAATACTTCAATTACAGATACTAATTGTAATAATAATACTTACTGGATAAGTAAAGAGAGGTCAAGCGAGACAAGGTCAGGTCCAGGAAATGGTGCGCTACAACAAGGAATAGTCAGTGACCAAATACAAGTCACAAGCCGGGGTCAGGAAAATCAGAAAGACAAGACAGTTTACAGGGAGCAGGCAAAAGAGTAGTCAGGTCACAGGCAACTGGCCAAAGTCCAGGTAAGGGAATAAAGTCAGGTTGGGTCAGGCACAGAGCACAGAGGGATGAGTCTAACACAGGCAGCAGCAAGTGTACAAATGACACTGAATGGAGGAGCTAGCATGCTTAAGTAGAGGACTAATCAAGGGAAGAAAACGCAGATGATTATAGCACAGACCCAGCACAACCAAAACAGACTGACAGCTTCCACACAATATTAACATAGCAGATAAGGACAGTGTGGAGATCGTGACATAATCACTGCCCCCGAAAGTGGTTTCCTTATGGTTGGCTGTGTGTGTGTAAATGGAGAGCCTCACAATTAATCAGTGATGGCTGGGGTCAAGTTCAGATCTTGAACAGTGAAACTGAATCTGAACACCCACGGGTTCGTTCAGCAATTGTACCTGAACCTTGAAAGGTTTACTCATCTCTATTCAGCACTTCAAGGCAATATTGCTAATTACCACTGAAATTATCCTTACAATTTTACATTATATTAGCATTTCCAAAACAAGGTACCGTCACACCATGTGGTGCTATTAGAACTCCTCAGGGTTGCAACAGCATTCCAGATGATAAATGGCACAAGGAGAGACAAAAATCACTTAGTGAACTTAAGGTGGTGATCTTATAAAGCTTGCATTGCACCATTGTTTGCGAACGCAGCTAAATGCATGTGTACTGTGTTCCTATGTTTAACATGGGGACGCATGGTACCTGTGTTTGACTGCATTTGCATGCCTTTGCGTTCACATGTGCTGTTTTTCCGAGCACAGAAAGCGCAAATTGTTGCATTTTCTGTGCGTCAGAGGATGGTTGATTTGTGCGCAAACCTCCTCCCTCTCTATCTCTCTCTTCTCCCTACCACTGTATAGTGGGTTCCTATGGCCGGGAATATATTCCTATGGAAAATAATTCCGTCAACGCATGCAGATCATTAACGCTGCATTGACAGGATTAATGATGTGTTCGGCACTGCGTTTGCATCTGTGGATCATCAGCAGGCATACTGAACGCTAGTATGAAACTTGCCGTAAACCACCAGATACAGATATAGATAGTGGGGAATATCCTAGACAATTTGACACATAGGCACCTTATCCATGGATCATGAATAAGTACCTATGCGGCGAAACACATAGGATTGTTCCCCACTATTTACACCCGTATCTGGTGGCTTAACATACTGCTTTGGAATTTTATCCTTTGTCTAAAATAAATCTACTTACCTGAACCACTTCTTGAACGCTGGAGTATATCTTCCTCTTCATGCTGTTTCCCCACTCATACCAGGGCGGCTCTATTCACCAGTTATGAAATCCTCTATGTGACGACAGAGGGGTGAGCTGATCTCTTTATTAAGTTTCTATTTTTTTTAGCCATCAAAGGTATTTGGGGCACCCCTAGTGAACACAAAAAATGTTGGGAAACACTGCGTTAACTAAGCATACAATAGACCTGTCATTAAATCCTCTAACCTGCAAATTTAAAGAAATACCATATATACTCGTATATAAGCCAAGTTTTTCACCACAAAAAATGTGCTGAAAAGTCCCCCCTCGGCTTATACATGAGTATATACGGTAGCCCCAGCTGTATACAGCTCCCCCCCCCCGTGGTATCCAGGGCCCCCCTTGCTGCTGCACACCTGTAAAGTAAGATGTCAGTATACTTATCGCTGCCGCTGCTCGGTCACCGCGCTCCTCCGGGTCTTCATGCTTCCTTCTCCGGTGCACAGGAAATTATGTCATTGTTCCCGGAGAAGCGCGGTGACCGAGTAGCGGCGGCGGCAGCGATAAGTATACTGACATCTTACTTTACAGGTGTGCAGCAGCAAGGGGGGCCCTGGATACCACGGGGGGGGCTGTATACAGCTGGGGCTGCTGTATACAGCTGGGGCCCTGTATACTACTGATGGGGGTGGGAGGGCTGTATACAGCTGGGGCTGCTGTATATAGCTGGGGCCCTGTATACTACTGATGGGGGGGAAGGGCTGTATACAGCTGGGGCTGCTGTATACAGCTGGGGCCCTGTATACTACTGATGGGGGGGAGGGCTGTATACAGCTGGGGCTGCTGAATACAGCTGGGGCCCTGTATACCACTGATGGGGGGGGAAGGCTGTATACAGATGGGGCTGCTGTATACAGATTGGGCCCTGTATACCACTGATGGGGGGGGAAGGCTGTATACAGATGGGGCTGCTGTATACAGATGGGGCCCTGTATACCACTAATGGGGGGGGAAGGCTGTATACAGATGGGGCTGCTGTATACAGATGGGGCCCTGTATACCATTGATGGGGGGGCTGTATACAGCTGGGGCTGCTGTATATACTGCTGGGGCCTATATATACCACTGGGGAGGCTGCTGTATACTACCACTGGGGAGGCCTGTGTACCACTGGGGGGGCCTGTATACCACACTGCTGGGGCTGTATACCTGTGCTGGGGGCTTATACACGAGTCAATAGGTTTTCCCAGGTTTTGGGGGCAAAAGTAGGGGGGTCGGCTTATACACGGGTCGGCTTATACACGAGTATATACGGTAACTATTTTTCCTATCCTAGTCTATACAGCAAAGATTAAAAAAAACTACAGAAAACAGAAAAGAAACATTTAATATGTTTCTTAAGTATAACACACAACAAACATGCATTTTTCATGGACCACGTGATCTTATAATTTTTTTGAGTAGACAGAAGGTGAAAGTAGTCCTGTCCACAGAAGCTTATACAACTTATAACTTACAGAAAGGGAAGGGACAGTAGGGTATACGCTAATGTTCTTGTGTTGTGGAGATCAGCTTTTTGCAGATTGTAAGCATTTTTAAAGCAGTGAGTTCTTAAGGCTCCTTTTGAAAGATGTAACTACTAATGTCGCGCCCCACGTAGTCAGGTGTCACAGAGGGGTATTGCAACCATAAAAGAGGTATAATTGCCCCAAATGCAAGTGGACCCTAGGTTGGTGGGTGGGACCCATTCTGCCATCCGTGACATCCCAAGCATTACACACCGAGCCTGATACCCAAGTACCCCAGGGCCTGGGGCTCGACATATCTTTCTGGCTTCACGAGCAGGATCTCGTGCCTGGTATTACTGGGTACTGTGCGTCTTGAACATTTGAACCGTGCTTAAAACAAACTTTTTCCGCCATTGCTTGGCGCCAAAAATGGGTTCCCGCCATCACTGCAGGAGGACCCAAGATGGCGCCGTAGCCATGTACTAAACACCATGTGCAGGCCGGGGGTTGTGCTTCAGCCCCTAGAAGAAGGAGGGTGAAGACAGAGGCGCCAAAATGTGTGGCCGCCCCGATTGCCATCAATCAATCAGGGGGGCGGCCCACAAGAAGTTCTCCAGGAGTGGCTGCCAATAAACAGAGAAACCGGAAGAGAAGGACAGAACAACCAAGACTCCTTTGTATCCGGCAGCAGCGTCCCTCTTGACACTAGACTACCGGAGGGACGCATTTGGACGGCTCCGCCAGGACATGGAAGAAGCCCTGAAGTGGGTGTGCAGAAGTTGGAGCGCGGAGCGGGCCTGTGAGCTGAGAACCATGAGGGAAGGTAGCAGTGCAGGCAGTTGTGGTTACCGTGCTTCATTACCACTCGTACCACCCATCCAGACCCGGGACACAGGGTCCAGACTGAAACCCCGGTAACACCACCGTCCCGTACCAGCAGCTATCTCCGACTGTAGACAGCGCGAACATCCCCTACTGAACCAGACGTCATCATTGAAGACGAGACTGACTTTGAGGAACCGGAGGATGTAGAAGGAGCCTCGGAGGGGAGCACCCCAGGAGCTGCATGGTGGACCACATAGCAGCGGCAGCAGGGATTTACCCTACCGTTGTGAGCTCAGCGGAGACAAGAGTGACCTGCAGAGTCCTAACTGGCAACTCATCACCACCTCAGTATCAGACATCTCAATCATCCTTAAATGAGAGAGACCAAGTGGCAAGACAACGCCGCCGAGAGGAATGGTTCCCAAAAGAGCAGGCTACACGGCGACTTCGGGACGAGGCGAGATCACAGCCCCCGCTTCCAGTGGAACTACGCCGCCAAGGAACCATCGTTTCGGTGTACTGGGATGAAGGATGGGGATTCTTTAGAGAACCCGGACTTCAAGACGACATCTTTTTCGCGCGTCGTGATGTGGAATCGTACCTGTGGCGAGGACACCGGGATCGAGACTTATACCGAGGTGAGCATGTTACCTTTGAATGCTATCCAGGCCCCTTAGGCTGGTTTGCTATAAGGATTTCTGGCCAGCAATAGACTCCCTTTGCAGAGACATTGCGTTGTATATATCCCCTTACTCAGAAACCAACCCCCTTTATTTTTGTCTTTCTTTTTGCAATCCCAAGAATAATGAGCGTGTCCCCATGTTTTGTTTTTTTTTGGTTTGTTTTTCTGATCTGAAGATGCAGAGACTTTCATTTTGAACTTTTCCTTTGATGATGATGTGTGCTGTGTGAGCAGCATCCCAGCGGTGATAACTCACAGTGGACTGTGTTGGACAATATATTACCGCCGGGCCTGCATAGTTAGTACCGGTCTCCGTTGGGCCAAGATAGTGTTTTACCTGCAGAGAGAGTAGAATCCGGATAGTAAGAACTTTGCCAACAGGTGACCCGAGGACCGTGGGGTCTTTTATACTAGCTACTGCAATGTGTATACATGTGTAACGTTAAAGAATAGTGAATTCCATGAATGCTTGATTGTATATAATTTACCTGTTGATATTGTTATAGAAAATATGAAAAATGCTTTTTCACTTCCCGGGTAACAGGTACAGATACTCGCGGACGAGTATATTCCATCAGGGGGGTATGTGGCACCTCACGTAGTCAGGCATCACAGAGGGGTATTGCACCCATAAAAGAGGTGTAATTGCCCCAGCTGCAAGTGGACCCTAGGTTGGTGGGTGGGACCCATTCCCAGCACTCCCACACAGAGTAGTGGTGGGAGGTACCCCAAGGGAGGGAGATATAGTCACCTCTAGGAGGAAGTAGAGAGTTCAGTGAGGACCTCACGAAGGTGAAGTGAAGTTCAGGAAGCTGAGAGAGCAGTGAGTGAGACTGTGAAGGGCTCACAGTCGGGACAGAGTTAGAGGAGAAAGAGAAAGAGTGTGGAACGAGGGAAGAAGAAGGGATCTTGAGGAGATCCTGAAAGAGAGCACCCGACACGAGAAGTCCGGGCCCCAGAGAGAAAGGGAGATCCCCAGAGTGGAGCGACCATACTCCAGGGGAATCTCCAGTCCACCACGAGAATGCAGGGCCCAAGGATCCGGCCAAAGTCCATCTTTGCAGTCCGCAACCGGCTGCTGTGGTCTGTATATTGCCACAGCACCCTGCCAGACGGAGCAGTCTGCCAGCTTCCTCACACCAAGGGAGAGGACCCCCAATACTACCTACATGGAGCCATTGGGTATAGGCCCATCCTAGACGGGTAAGAAAGGACACAGGTTCATCAACTAAGGGACTCCATAGGTTCCACCATACCACCTGGGATCTACTTGCAGCCACCTGTAGAGCTACCTGTTATTTTAACATCTGATGCTAGACTGTGAACTTTGTCTAATGCTGCTACAAGTTCACAGAAAGTGACTTTGCCTGTGTGTCAGTTTCTACATCTACCTGTTCCCTTGCATGAATGCTTCCCCGGAGGAATAGCTCCGCCTGTAGGGAGCTTTGCCAACTCAGCCGCACTACCATCTACCTCTGGCGAACTGTGGCGGCGCTGGTGACCCATCACCATGTACTACAGGTGGTGTCACATGACAAACTCTTATCCCCTGTAAATACCCCCCATTTTTGAAGTGTCACCCAGGCCACGGGCTCAGGGGCTGCCACCAGTGACATCCCAAGCATTACACACTGAGCCTGATACCTGAGTACCCCAGGGCCTGGGGCTCGACACTAAACAAATAAATCAACACCAGTGCTCAAGATCAAGGACTCAAATAAGGATGCAAAAGCAATTGGGATAGCTGCAGGTAGAGTAGAGATCCCATGTGATGATCTCAAGAAGAGAAATGGCTACAAAAATGGCTAGAAAAAAGTGTTCCTATGTGCTAATACCTCTGGAAATAAAAGAAAAGCTATACCCACACCACCTCCTCACCTCGACCCTGTCTGTCGGTTTTCCCCAAAGCTCAGTTCTAGGACCCCTTCTCTTCTTTATCTACACCTTCGGCCTGGGTCAGGTCATAAAATCCCACTGTTTGCAGTATCAGCTCTACGCTGATGACATGCAGATCTACATCTCTGGACCTGACATCACCTCCTTACTGACCAAAATCGCACAATGTCTGTCCACTATTTCAACTTTCTTTTCTGCTCAGTTTCTAAAACTGAACATGGAAAAGTCATAATTCATCATCTTTCCCCCATCTCTACCCATGCTCAGTGCCTTGGGTGATCCTCAATTCTGCCCTCTATTTCAAGCCACATATCCAAGCCCTTGCCACCTCCTTCCGACTCCAACTCAAAAATATTAGCCAGAGCAGGTTTACCATATCAATTTGCTAAAACCAAGGAAAGATAGAGACCACCCTGGCGAGGATAGTCTGCTGCCTGCATTTCCTATGGAGAAGGCACCATTACCTATGGGGAGGTCAGGAGAAGCCTCCTCCATAGTTAAGATAGCGGATACTCTGTCCCCTAAACAGGTTCAGGATGTTCAGGAGTTCATTAGCCGGAATACAGATGTTTTCTTTGAGCTCCCTGGATGTATCTCCATAATCCAACTTGACATTGTCACGGAGCCTCAGGCCAAAATCCGACTAAAGCTGCATCGAGTGCCTGTGGCCCGGCGACAAGCCATCTCGGAGAAGGTGAAAACTATGCTGCAGTTAGGTGTCATTGAAGAGTACCAAAGTGAGTGCGCAAGCCCAATAGTCATAATACCTGATGGGATGCTAGATTTTGTAATGGCTTCAGAAAACTTAATGACGTTTTGAAATTTGATGCCTACCTCATGCCCCGGGTGGATGAATTGATAGAGCGGTTTGAGCAAGCATGGTACTTTTCGACCGTTGACCCCACAAAAGTATACTGACAGGTGCCTCTAACAGAGGCAGCTGAGGAAAAAACAGCCTTTATCACGCCCAAATGCCTATTCCAGTATAAAGTCTAACCCTTTGGCTTGCATGGTGCGCCAGCAACGTTCCAGTGGTTAATGGATATCAATCTCCGTCCCCATCGCCATTATGCCTCAACTTATCTTGATTTCATTGTTGTGTACAGTGCAGACTGGAAAAGCCGCATACCAAAGGTGCAGGCAGGGATAGGTTCCCTGTAAAAAGCAGGGCAAACCTCCTACGCAAAGAAGTATAGGATTGGAAGAAGCTCAGTACTTGGGTTATGTAATTGGGAGAGGAGTGCTCAAACCCCAAGTAAACAAAGTGAAGGCAATTCAGAACTGGCCCCATCCCCTCACAACAAAGCAGGTGAGAGCCTTTTTACTTTTAATGGGATATTACAGGTAATTTATTCTCAACTTTGCCACCTTGTCTGCTCCTTTAACAGACTGCTTGAAAGGGAGGAAGTCCGTGATGGTCCTCTAGAATGCTCAGACAGAGGAGGCTTTTGTAAAGTTAAAATCAGTACTGTATGGTACACCAGTTCTGGTTACACCAAATTTCAAAAGAGAGTTCATCGTGCAGACCGATGCCTCGGAGATACAGTAGATCTTGGTGCCGTGGTGTCTCAAGAAGTTAATGGGGAAGAGCATCCCGTTAGTTTCCTGACCCGGAAGCTTACCCCAGCAGAAACCAGGTACAGTATAGTGGAGAGAGAGTGCCATTAAGTGGGCACTTCGGTCTCTGCTATTATTTGCTGGGGAGTACATTTCGTTTGGTGACTGATCATTCCCCTCTTATGTGGATGAGTCAATCTAAGGAGAGGAATGCGCAAGTCACCAGGTGGTTTCTGTCCCTGCAAAATCTGCAGGGGAACGCAGATGCCCTATCCAGAGTCTACTGTATGTCATGTGTCCATCCCCATAGGGTTGAACAAAGGGGGGAGGTATGTGGTGCTGTGTAGTGCTGGATGGAAGGTATATTCCTCCCAACAAGATAAAATCTGGACTGGATTTTCCCTAAGTCTCCAGGTTTTCAGAGCAACCCCTGACATACTCAGCTGCAGAAATCAAACCTGTATAAGCCAGTTAGTTGGGGAATTTCAGTGTGTGAGAAGCTAGGCTGGACTAAGCCTGACTGTGCAGTGTTGTCTGGTTATACAGCTGTAAAAATCTGTGACAAAACTCAAGCAACCCTGGGAATGGCACCTGGTGGTCGCCTGTGGACTGCAACTAAGCACATCGCTAGAGGTGACCAGGCGGCCACTTAGTTAAGCCCGTCCCGTGCAAGGGTGAGTCTGAGACCGGTGGTTCTCCAAGTTGAAGTACATTTATGTTTTTTTGTTTTTTTTTTTGCTTTCTGCCACCTGCTGTTTTAAAGTGTGAATAAAACACTGAAGTTTGGACCTTAAGCCCATGTGCTGCCTAATTACTGTGTCCTGGCCACTGCCTACCATATCAAATCCCTACAAAATGTACACTAATTCGATAGAAAATAACACATATGGGGAAAAAGATCATATACCAATATAAATACCTTTTTTGTATGATGAAAAAAATTAGTTTCTATTGAATTAATGTACATATACATCTGTATATAGAGTTTTCTTTTATTTCCCTTCGTATTAACGCATACTAATACTTTTTACTTTTTTCTTTGTCGTTTTGAAAGATTGTCTTCCTTGTATATCATTGCCAGTATATTCTTCATATTGATCTGGATAAACATTTTAGTAGGCACTGCAAAGCAGAATCAAATACTTTTTGTTCTTCTTTCAATTTCACACTTTCATTGCAGAGACATAAGCAATCACAATAATTGGCGCCTAAATAGTTAATTTTTAAATGCATTAAAAAGGGCATTATCAAAGAGATTTCACTGGGGGGTGTACTTCTTCCTCTTTCTGACTTTGCCCAATTATAACCAGGCAACAGCACACCAGGGAAAGAAGAACATGCCCCGGCCTATAATATCATTGACGAACAGTCTGCTCTCCTCCTGCATGTGCTGTTGTACAGCAGAGCTGAGTGTGACTAACCGGCAGCTTTCATCTCCTGCAGTCAGTGTGGGGGGAGGGGTGGTGCTGCAGAAATTTAGTCTTATTGCAAACACTTCTAGTAGTTCTCCTCTTAAATTTAAATGAGCTTTATTGGCAGGACCAAATACACCCGCCAAAGCAAGTGTAGTGTTTCCAACTGCACTGCCCCTCCCTATTGGAACTGAAAGTTGTTAATCACGTTAAGGTCTGATGTACTCCCACAACATGTAATCACTGTGCAGCCTGAGCCAGGAGTGGAGACTGTCATTATGTCTCACACAGGAGTACCCTGTTCTAAGCTACAGTGGGGACATGTTTGTTTTCCCCTTGTATTTGGATGCCTGCTTATGTTTGACAGAGCTGCCAGCACTATGAGAGGAAAGACTAGAAATGTCTGTAACAACACTTAACTCTCCAGCACAGCCCATCCCCCCACACTGACTTCCAGAGATGAAAGCTGAAGCTGTCCATTCACTCTCAGCTCTGCTATGCTCCAGGACATAGTGAGAAGAGCAGAATGTTCACCAATGCTATTGTGGGGGCTGCTCTTCTTTCCCCTGTGTGTTGCTACCTCATTATGATTCTGTCAACATCAAGATGATCAAGTGCATGCATGCTCCAATGAAATCTCTCTGGAGTTACCCACTTTAACTTAACAAAAAATAACTGTGGCAAATACTTGAATGCTAATATTTCTGCAATTGAATAAAATGTTTCATTCTGCTCTGCTCTGTTCAAAATGAAAAATTTGGTTAAAAGATCCTCTTTAAGCATTTGAGCTATGAGTGGAATGATTGTCAGAAAGGCAATATAGAAAAGATGGCATAACCAAGCAGTGAGAGCAGAGAGAGTGGGTATGACCGCTTGGACATACCGGGCGGAGAAGACACAGTGGACACGGAGACAGTGGCCATGACCGAGCGCCCGAAGTTGAAGGGCGTGATCACAGATGTGGTCGGTGTGACTTCCCTGACTCAGCGGGCAGGAGCTGCTGAAGGTAGCGGACATGTGGTGGGCGTTTCGTTCTGCAGCGTAACAAAATAAGCATTGTTAAGTCCATATGGTTATGGGGTTCTTTATAATAGAAGTAGGGTTCATGATTAAGATGGTATACTGGGAGCGTACTTGTTGGGTGTGGCCTGATGTTTTTTCTGCATCGTATATCAAAGGACACTATCTTGTGTAGAAATGATATTCCATTATGCAGTCCAGAGCCTTAATTATACTCCCTCCCCCACACATCTCCACACCCGGGGGTCTTATCCCCAGACCCTTGCAACTCCAACAAAACGTGGACCTACAAATGAATTCTTATTCCAAATATTTCCAAAACCAATAAAAAAAACATTTTTACTGTTGTTATTGCTACTATAAAATGAATATTAAAATATTAACTCCTCATGCATTATCTCAACCGACCGCCGGGCACTGCCTCCTTTCCTTTAGTCACTCCCGCGCGCTGATTTGGGGCAATCACACCCCACCACTTCTGTGATCACGCCCATCAACTCCGGGTGCTCGATCACACCCACTGTGTCTTCCTTACCCAGTATGTCCAGACGGTCATGTATACTCTCTCCGCCCCACCCACTCTCCCCAGACGGTTATGCCCATTAACTTCCAGCCATCGCTCATTCAAATATGCAGAGGTTGTAAGTGATAAAATGTCTGGTCTGAAGAAACTGGGTTCAATTAGTTTTTTTTCCTAATTAAGCAGGTTTGGGAAGTGTGAAATCAATTATTATGATTGTTAGTTGGTAAGGGTTGAATATTAATTGATCTATGGGAATTGACTTTGACTGCCTCTACAGATGTACAAGTAATAGCAATGGTGACATATTAGAGTGTTTAAAAAAAACTAAGCAGAATATCATGAAAATTAACACTTTGACACAAAACTTTCTCCAGACCAGGTATGTCTCGCCTAAAGACAGTGTGGTGCAGTTTTTCTTCTACCAGCCCATTAGTCACCAGTGGAGACAGACCGATTTCTTTCCGTGCACTGTAACCTGTGGAGGAGGTGAGTAACGCAGAAGCATTTTTATTTTATTTGAAGTGCGTAAATGATGCAATATGTTAAGAAAATATATTTCCATTTAAATTAATTCCATATACCGTACTCCCCCCCCCCCCCCAAAAAAGTTTCAAAATATGGAAATTTCTTATAATCCAAGAATGGTGTGAAGAATAAGTTAATTCACTCAGTGTACAGTGATTCCTTTTAGATCCCAGTTTTCACCATGCATTATTCTGGGGGGTAACTTCATCAAGAATGATTCATAAATGAAGATTGTGTTGGAATTCCTGTTGACGTCAGTAGACGTTCCCGAGCCAGCTTAGTGTAAAGCACAGAAGCTGCTTCTAGTAATTAGGTGCTCTGTATAAGAGATGACAGTCAGAGCAACAGATGACCAAATGAATAGAACCATAAATGTTCTTGTAATGTTTGTATAGACATTACACAGTCTTTTACTTTTTCAGACTTACATTCCATAATAGTATACTGCTGTAATTGTCTTATTTCACTGATAAACATATGGATTTACTCAGGGCAGACTTCATGAAGTTCTGTAATGAGATATAGAAATTGGTTGCGCCACGCTGCTTTATGTTTTATATCCACCCTCTGTTAAGTCACCGTTACACTCACCTTTTCCTGTTGTGCTGTCCGCACAACAGGGGGGCTCACGTAGTGAGTACACGGGGTCTCTCTCTGGACGGTGTGGATTTCATTCCCTTTTTCCTCTGTGTCCGCCTGTGTAATTGTACGTGATCCGTCACGTGTTTTCCTCTCCTCTGTTAGATTTGTCTTCTCCTCCGGAGCTGCTCCACCGCTCTCCCCATAGGGAGATGGATATGCAGTCAATGGAATAAAACGATGTTTGGGTGAGCGCTGGGATATGAAGACAGCCACACTTCAACAAGTATTTTACCTCTAAGTTTATTGTTCAAATCACACTAGGTCCTCTCCCACAACATGTTTCGACGCCCTGAGCGTCGAAACATGTTGTGGGAGAGGACCTAGTGTGATTTGAACAATAAACTTACAGGTAAAATACTTGTTGAAGTGTGGCTGTCTTCATATCCCAGCGCTCACCCAAACATCGTTTTATTCCATTTCATGAAGTTCTGAGCCCCATACAGACAAGGAGTCTAGAACCTCAGCCACCAGCCTCCCCATCCCATTACTTACAGGGTATAGGTCAAGTTTGCTATGAAAAGCAGAGGGCAGCATTCTAGCAATCATGTGTATGATGTGATGATGTGTGCGGGTTAAGGAAACAAAAACTACTTTTCTTGTTAGTGTGACTTCGCAAATTGACTAAATATTGGTTAGATAATGAAACTTACCCAATTGGTTTCTTCAATATCATAGACAAAGGGACAGATCCAAGAGATTCAAAAGGCCCAAAATAAAGAAAAATTGCATTGTCTCCATGAGACTGTGCATCGCCCTCTCATATGTTATTGTAGACATACAATAGGGTGGATCTACTGAGCAAAATGTGCCACCTTAGTATTGCATATTTAACCAAAACACTGGTCCCCGTGCCTTGCAACAGATTTGATTTGTGTTTTAAACATTTTTTACTCCTTGTTCCACAATTTCCGAAGTTTCTAGAAAAGGAGATGTGGCTTAGTGAAGTCCTATCAAGCTACAGAATTATAAATTATTTGTGCCAAAAAAAACAAACAAATTATATGATAAAATATAAAATAAATATTTATTTACAATAATTGAAAATTACCGTATGTAACCAAAAATGTCTAAACAATATGATGTGGCTCAAAATGTTGGTATAAAATCAGCAAGCCAAGATATAGCACAAGATGGATAATCGTCTAATATATCAAGAAAATTGTTCCACAATTGCAATATATTCCAGAAGTTCACCAAAATTGGGGCCTAAAATATTGATTAAAGTAAGGCAACCCAGAGGTGGTGTAAGAAAGGTTAGTGTCAAGGCTTGCTACAGCCCTTGTTCACTGCCTTTCCTCACCCCCCTGTGCGCTTTTCTCCCTCTGTGCACTCTCTATGTCCCCCTGTGTGCTCTTCTCCCCTTTGCACTGTCTCTCTCTCCTCTGTGTGCTCTTGTTCCCTTGTGCCCTGTCCCTGGCCTCCCTGAGTGCTTTTTCTCCCTATGCCCTGTCTCTGCCCCCCTGTCTGCGCTTCACCCCCTGTACACTCTCTCTCCCACTAAAGTGCTGTCTCTGTCACCTTTGTGCACTTTTCTCCCTCTGTGCACTGTCTCTGTCTCCCTGTGCCCTCTTCTCCCCCTGTGCACTGTCTCTCTCCCCTGTGTGCTCTTCTCCCTCCATGTGCAATCTCTCTCCCAATGTGCGTTCTTCTCTCCCTGCATGCTGTCTTTCTCCCCCTGTGCGCTGTGTGCTCTCTTCTTCTCATGTGCGTTCTTTTATCCCCCTTTTCTCCTTTCCCTGTCTGCTCTCTCCCCCCATGCACCCTCTCCCCCTCGTGTAGTCTTCCTACCGTACTTTTTTTCTGCCCCCATATGCTCTCTTCTCCTCTGTGCATACGCTGTCTCTGTGTGCTGTATTCTCCTTCCCTGTGCTGTGAGACTGCAATGCAGGAGATCAGCACCGCCCCACAGGTGACATCACTGGTCTCTGCTGCCAACTTATTACTATTCATAAGCCACTAGCAGTCCGAACACTGCACTTGTCACACAATACAGAGGGAAAACACAGTGCACAGAGACAGTGCACAGGTAGGGGATTGAGAGATGGTCACCCCTAGCCCAATACATTGTTAAGGGCTGGGGAGTGAGGACACTGCCCGGCAAGCAGTATGGATGGTGTCCCCGACAGAGAGTGGGACCCTCTGTTTGTCCAGGGCTCGGAGACTTGCCCGGGTGCTGACGCCATCACTGGGAAGTGTTTTACAAGAAGGACCACATCTTCGTAGTCCTATTTAAAGCAGACAATAATAATAAATCTCCTGAGTTTATTAGTTGTTCGTTGACTATCCTGTTAACTGCAGTCAACTCTGAAGTTAACCATTTTGGAGAAGGTTTAGCAATTATCAGATGCAATAGAAAGAATGTACAATATTGTTTAATCAGTGTTACTACAAAACAAAATTTGCGAGAATCCAGGCTGCATTAGACCTACAAATGAAGAGACTTTTTTTGCGCCTCATTTTAAAAAAATATAATGACACAAAAATTTAGGAGCACTGGGGACATATTTACATGAATCTTCAAAGCAAACCTTCCATCAAGCAGATTACGCTAATCCTATTTACCGTAAATCACAAAATATACCTGCATGTCAACAGTAAAATAAGTCCCAACACTCCATGTATCCAATGCAGGCCTCTTTTTTCACTTGTCTGGGCTGAATTCCTCTGTAGAGAAATTCTGTCTGCTGAGTACAGGAAACACATGGACATGTCATTATAACAGCTCCTGCTTGACAGCCGAGGACTGCGCTGGGCTCTACATAATCAGCTGTAGGCGCAGAGCACCATGGGATTTGTAGTTTTAGTTGGACTTCGGAGTCTGGCAAATTAATATTGGTTATATATTGATAATAATGATATGAGTGAAGTGTATACTTGTAATAAGTCTGTGGAATACAGGGTCTGTTCTGACCACCTTATCTAAGGATGACAAATATCTAAAAAAAAGTGGTATAAAATCTGCGCTGCTGTTAAATGATATAATACAGAGAAAGTAATAAAGCATATGAGGGTTTATTCTACGCGTTTCGAAGTGTGTCCCCACGTCTTCAGAAGGAAATATTGGCGTATTTCTTGAAGAAGTGGAAAATTGCTTCGAAAAGCGTAGAATGAACCACCATACACTTTATTACTTTCTCTGTATTTAACAGCAGCGCAGATTTTGTACCATGTTCTCTCCGATACTCTGCATCCCTAAATTGCCTTAGTGCATGTGATTCCTGCAGCTTTCTTTTCGTTGTGTGCCACAACCTCACAAGGTGAGCATTTCTTTTTTGCTAACCCCTTTTTTGCTGGGTAAGACCCTATTGTGCTTCTCTTTCTACAATTTACTGCTAACATCTATCCATTTAGTAAATCTTGGTAAACAATTCTCCTTTTCCTCTGTATTGCGCTTCTAGGATATCAGCTGAACTCTGCAGAATGTGTTGACATCAGATTTAATCGGACCGTCCCCGATCATTATTGTCATTACTACCCAGAAAACAAAAAACCTAAACCTAAACTAAAGGAATGTAACATGGATCCCTGTCCATCCAGGTTAGTAAAACTATTAATATGTAGTGTGTAAAATGTTCCAAAATGTGTGATGTGGTTGAGTAGATGTCCTGTCCTATCTGGAGGTATGCTGCCTGTCACCATGCCGGAATTCCAGACCATGTGGAGGAAGTAGAGCCTGACACGAAAACAGTGCGGGAAACACTCCAGAATATTTCCACTTCCTGCCCAATTTATTTAATTCGATGTTCAACTCACCTCGGCCTTTACTCCTGACACATATGTGGTTAGCCTGAGAAAGTACAAGGCATAGATACTGTAGTTCTTACATGAAACTTCTGAAGTAAGACCACCCCTGTCTGAACATTGTCTGCAGGGAAACACGCATGGCTGCTTAGTCAAACCAAATTATAATCCCATTCATTAGAATTTTTGCTGAATTTGGCTTTATTTGGGTAATCAGATGTCCAGACTGACTGCTGTTTCCTCTCAAGGAGGAGAACATTAAATCTCTTGTCAATGCAACTCTTACAGAACAGAACTTCAAGCCCCATCAATCTTGTGCAGCCATGGCTCAGGGTTCCCCCTGTCGTGTGTCAGATCCTCCACCCATTTTGTGACTTTACTGAATCCATAATTTCCTGTCAGATCACAGAAGAGGTGTGCATCAACTGGGAGAGGCAGAATAACAGAGAAACTGTAGATGAAGGAAAGTGATGATGAAAGACTCCTTGCTTATATTTTCAAGACTTTTAATTATATTTTAAGCTTCCACCCAATTTGCTGATCTTTAGACGTAATTTCAGCTCTGAACCTTATGATAAATTACGTAGTACTGGAACAGAATGTTAATATGGATGTAGACATGAAATAACCTCATTTTTATAAATCCTCAGATTTTCTGGACATTGATTGAGGAAAAAGTCACAACAGATATAATCCAATGCCTTTAACTGGAGTGTTGAATGATAACTTGTGCAAAGGTCGTCTGATGATAGGAAAAAGAGGGATCATGAGTGTTGAGGTTCTTTGTTGCTGCTGGGAGAAATGTTGGGAGAGTATATAGTTGACAGCTCAAGTATATGGTTGGCAGATTTACTCAGATAATTCCTATTGTCATTGATGATGTCTTTTATTTGCTCACATCTATTCTTATACAAGTGAAATCCCACTAGATGCTCATAGAAAGATTAAGGGTGATTAAAGAAGCGTTCGTACCTTAACAGTTATGGCATAGCCACAGGATATACTACAAATGTTTGCTATTTCTTGAACAGAGGTCAATCTACTCCATCCCTTCTGTTCAGATTGCTGCCGGACGCAGATTTCAGATGGGGTATTAAAGAAGAAGTCGCCATGCACAAAAACTGCCGAGAAAGCATATTAAGCTGTTTTGGTAACTCCTGTAGAAGTGAATGTAATGAGGAGGATGTAGATTGATGCTGGTGCTGTGGATTTGTCATTAAGGTCTACAGTGGAAATACCCTTGGAATTGTCTTAAGGAAACATCCCATGAAAATGTTTAACTCATGGTCCCCTTCAAGTGCAAGTGGTGTACTTAATGCAGGTAGTGATATACTTACTGATTGCCTCAGCTCTTTATATATATATATATATATATATATATATATATATATATATATATATATATATATATATATATATATATATAATATTTTGTGTATATATATATATAAAATCAGTGCTTTTTTTGTAAAATAATTTTTCCCAGTACTGAGGCGAGGAGCAGGGGGGAAGAATTCTGTCAGGCACCAGCAGCTTTAGGAGCTTTGCTGTCAGGTGCCGGCTGCTTGAGGATCAAGGGAGGGGTGCTGTTGTCAGGCGCCGGCAGCCGTGATTAAGAAGAGGGGGGGGTTCGCGGCCGGGAGATCCTTTGCACCAGGCAGTGGGCGGCATACAGTGGACGACAGTCCCCGTACAGATCCACCCTCTCTGCATATTTTCCAGTACGCCATACCACCACGTACTCCCACAAGAAAGCACTGTGTATATATATATATTGCACATAAGATAGGGTGATGGCACTCAATGGTCTTCTGTTACGTGCAGGCTTTTAATTCCGAAGGTGGGGGTTACATCGTTTGCGGGGAGAAGGTACAGAGATTGACAATGGCTGCAACGTTTCACGTGATTAGTGCTCCATCGGGTCCTACACATTCTTCCTTATTTGCAGTTGTTGCGCCTGTCTACTGACATGAGCAACACCGGGTGGTGCTCCCCACAGAAATCAGGTATATTGGACTTGAAAGTCTGGAAAATTGGTGCTTTGTTTTGCTGGTGCCCGGATTCACTTCTCCATTGTATATGTGTATATATATATATATATATATATATCATATATCATATATATAAAACCCGAAGGCCACTTCCTGTGGAATCTGGCCAACTTCCGTGATGGCCTGCGCCCTGTGTCACAGACCGGAACCGGAAGTTCCAGACCCACGAGCGGTGAGCGCGTAGCGCTCACCGCGAGCCGCTGTCAAACCTGAATAGCGGCTCGCAGTGGGCGCTAAAGCGCCACCGCAACCCCCACACAGAGCCGTGTGCTCCCACCCAGGGCCGCACCGTCCACTGGACAGTGTGAGCCCTGAGTCCAGAGCGCCGGCAGCCAGGGGGAGCGGCATCACATAAGGGGGCGGCGCCACCAACATCAGCGGTGGCCTCAGCAGAGACGGACGCTGTAAGAGGGCGCGCGCCCTGTGGCACTGCAGGGCGGCGGCGCCGAGCGGACGCTGCAGGGCCGGCGGGGCTGACACCGGCCTCCGATCGGCTCAGGCGGCAGGGTGGCTACATGCACCCTCCCACCAACATCCGGGAACCGGCCCGCACCGGCCCGCCCCACACTCCAATGTGCGGCCTCCGCCGGCACCGCCCACTCTCCTCCTCCATCAGGGACCACACAGCCCCGCCGACAGCCCGGTGCGTGTTCTGCCTCCCCTCTCCTGTGCCCCCCCAGCCTCCCCTCTCCTGTGCCCCCCCAGCCTCCCCTCTCCTGTGCCCCCCCAGCCTCCCCTCTCCTGTGCTCCCCCAGCCTCCCCTCTCCTGTGCCCCCATCCTCCCCTCTCCTGTGCCCCCCATCCTCCCCTCTCCTGTGCCCCCCCAGCCTCCACTTTCCTGTGCCCCCCAGCCTCCACTTTCCTGTGCCCCCCAGCCTCCACTTTCCTGTGCCCCCCAGCCTCCCCTCTTCTGTGCCCCCCAGCCTCTCCTCTGCCTCCGCTCTTCTCCAGCCCCGCTCTCTGCCTCCGCTCTTCTCCAGCCTCCGCTCTTCTCCAGCCTCCGCTCTTCTCCAGCCTCCGCTCTTCTCCAGCCTCCGCTCTTCTCCAGCCTCCGCTCTCCCCTGCCTCCGCTCTCCCCTGCCCTCCAGCCTCCGCTCTCCTCTGCCCTCCAGCCTCCGCTCTCCTCTGCCCTCCAGCCTCCGCTCTCCTCCAGCCTCCGCTCTCCTCCAGCCTCTGCTCTTCTCCAGCCTCTGCTCTTCTCCAGCCTCTGCTCTTCTCCAGCCTCCGCTCTTCTCCAGCCTCCGCTCTTCTCCAGCCTCCGCTCTCCCCTCTCCCCTGCCTCCGCTCTTCTCCAGCCTCCGCTCTCCTGCCTCTGCTCTCCCTGCCTCCGCTCTCCCCTGCCTCCGCTCTTCCCTGCCTCCGCTCTTCCCCTGCCTCCGCTCTTCCCCTGCCTCCGCTCTTCCCCAGCCTCCGCTCTTCCCAGCCTCGCTCTCCCCTGCCCTCCAGCCTCCCTCTCCCCTGCCTCCAGCCCCCGCTCTCCCCTGCCCTCCAGCCTCCGCTCTCCCCTGCCCTCCAGCTCCGCTCTCCCCTGCCTCCGCTCTCCCCTGCCTCCGCTCTCCCCTGCCTCGCTCTCCCCTGCTTCCGCTCTCTCTCCAGCCTCCGCTCTCCTCCAGCCTCCGCTCTCCCAGCCTCCGCTCTTCTCCAGCCTCGCTCTTCTCCAGCCTCCGCTCTTCTCCTGCCTCCGCTCTTCTCCTGCCTCCGCTCTTCTCCTGCCTCCGCTCTCCCCTCTCCCTGCTTCCACTTCCCTGCCTCCGCTCTCTCCCTGCCTCCGCTCTTCTCCAGCCTCCGCTCTTCTCCAGCCTCCGCTCTTCTCCAGCTCCGCTCTCCCCTGCCTCCGCTCTCCCTGCCTCCGCTCTCCCCTGCCTCCGCTCTCCCCTGCCTCCGCTCTCCCCTGCCCTGCTTTCTCCAGCCTCCTGCTCTTCTCCGCCTCTGCTCTCTCCCCAGCTCCGCTCTCCTCCAGCCTCCCCTCTTCTCCAGCCTCCGCTCTCTCTGCCTCCAGCCTCCGCTCTCCCTGCCTCGGCTCTCCCCTGCCTCCGCTCTCCCCTGCCTCCGCCTTCTCCAGCCTCCGCTTCTCGCCCGCTCTTCTCCAGCCTCCGCTCTTCTCCAGCCTCCCTCTCTCCAGCCTCCCTCTTCTCCAGCCTCCCCTCTTCTCCAGCCTCCGCTCTTCTCCAGCCTCGCTCTCCTGCCCTCGCTCTCCCCTCTTCCCTGCCTCCGCTCTTCTCCAGCCTCCGCTCTTCTCCAGCCTCCGCTCTTCTCCAGCCTCCGCTCTTCTCCAGCCTCCGCTCCTCTGCCCTCCAGCCTCCGCTCTCCCCTGCCTCGCTCCTCCTCCCGCTCTCCCCTGCCTCCGCTCTCCCTGCCTCCGCTCTCCCCTGCCTCCGCTCTCCCTGCCTCGCTCCCCTGCCTCGCTCTTCTCCAGCCTCCTCTCTTTCCAGCCACCCTCTTCCGCCTCCCTCTTTTCCAGCCTCCGCTCTCCTCTGCCCTCCAGCTCGCTCTCCCTGCCTCCGCTCTTCCCAGCTCCGCTCTTCCCAGCCTCCGCCTTCTCCAGCCTCGCCTCTTCTCCAGCCTCCCGTCTTCTCCGCCTCCGCTCTTCTCCAGCCTCCGCTCTTTTCCAGCCTCCGCTCTCCTCTGCCCTCCGCCTCCGCTTTCCCCTGCCTCCGCTCTCCCTGCCTCCTCTCCCCTGCCTCCGCTCTCCCCTGCCTCCGCTCTCCCCTGCCCTCCAGCCTCCGCTTCCCTGCCTCCGCCTCCCCTGCCTCCGCTCTCCCCTGCCTCCGCTCTCCCCTGCTCGCTCTCCCTGCCTCCGCTCTCCCCTGCCTCCGCTCTCCCCTGCCTCCGCCTCCTCTGCCTCCAGCCTCCGCTCTCCCCTGCCTCCGCTCTCTCCTGCCTCCGCTCTCCCCTGCCTCCGCTCTCTGCCTCGCTCTTCTCCAGCCTTCCGCTCTCCTCTGCCTCCGCTCTCCTCTGCCTCCGCTCCTCTCTCTCCCAGCCTCCGCTCTCCCCTAGCCTCCGCTCTCCCCTGCCTCCGCTCTCCCTGCCTCCGCTCTCCTTGCTCGTCTCTCAGCCTCGCTTCCTTCCTGCCTCCGCTCTCCTCCTGCCTCCTCCGCTCTCCCCTGCCTCCGCTCTCCCCTGCCTCCGCTCTCCCCTGCCTCCGCTCTTCCCCTGCCTCCCGCCTCTTCCTGCCCTCCCTGCCTCCGCTCTTCTCCCCAGCCTCCGCTCTCCCCTGCCTCCGCTCTCCCTGCCCTCTCCTGCCTCCCTTCCTCCAGCCTCCGCTCTCTCCGCTCTCCTGCCTCCGCTCTCTTCCTCTCTCTCCCTCCGCTCTCCCCTGCTCCGCTCTCCCGCTGCTCGCTTCCCTCTGCTCGCTCTCCTGCCTGCTCTTCCCAGCCTCCGCTCTCTCCTCTGCCTCCAGCCTCCGCTCTCCAGCCTCCGCTCTCTCCCAGCCTCCGCTCTCCCGCTCTCCGCTCTCTCCCGCCTCCGCTCTCCCCTGCCTCCGCTCTCCCCTGCCTCCGCTCTCCCCTGCCTCCGCTCTCCCCTGCCTCCGCTCTCCCTGCCTCCGCTCTCCTCTGCCTCCGCCTCCGCTCTCCTCTGCCCTCCAGCCTCCGCTCTCCTCTGCCTCCGCTCTCCCCTGCCTCCGCTCTCCCCTGCCTCCGCTCTGCCCTCCACGCCTCCGCTCTCCTCTGCCCTCCAGCCTCCGCTCTCCTCTGCTCTCCAGCCTCCGCTCTCCTCTGCCCTCCAGCCTCCGCTCTCCTCTGCCCTCCAGCCTCCGCTCTCCTCTGCCCCTCCAGCCTCCGCTCTCCTTCCAGCCTCCGCTCTCCTCCAGCCTCCGCTTCTCCTCCAGCCTCCGCTCTTCTCCAGCCTCCGCTCTTCTCCAGCCTACGCTCTCCTCTGCCTCCGCTCTCCCCTGCCCTCCAGCCTCCGCTCTTCTCCAGCCTCCGCTCTCCTCTGCCTCCGCTCTCCCCTGCCCTCCAGCCTTCCGCTCTCTCCCCTGCCCTCCCGCTCTTCTCCAGCCTCCACTCTTCTCCAGCCTCCGCTCTTCTCCAGCCTCCGCTCTTCTCCAGCCTCCGCTCTCCGCTGCCTCCGCTCTTCCCTGCCCCCCAGCCTCCGCTCTCCCCTGCCTCCGCTCTCCCCTGCCTCCGCTCTCCCCTGACCCCTTCCTCCTCTAACCCCTCCAGTTTCTGCCTCCTCCGTCCTCTGCCTCCTCCCTCCTCTGCCCCCTCCAGCCTCTGCTGCACTCACTGCTGACCACTGAGCCACCGCACTCACTGCTGACACTGAGCCACCGCACTCACTGCTGACCACTGAGCCACCGCACTCACTGCTGACCACTGAGCCGCCTGTATACACACAATTAATTTCACAGCACTCCCCTATTACTAAATAAACTATATATAGATTCTAGACTACCCGATTCTTTAGAATCGGGCCACCATCTAGTATATATATATATATATATATATATATATATATATATATATAGATAGATATATATATCTATATATATCTATATATATATATAGCAAAAGTATTCATTACTTGTGAACTTTTCTGCATTGTCACGTTACACCCAAAAACGTTTCGGAATTTTTTGTGATATGCCAATGCATGGTGGCAAGTATTTCTGAGGTGTAAAAGTAAAAGAAATATGTACTTGGTTTGCTAAATATTTCAAATACATAAGTCTGAAAATTGTGATGTGCATTTGTATTCAATCCTCTGTAGTCTGATACCCCTAATTTATATCATGTGTGACAAATTACCTCCAGAAGTCACCTAATTAGTAAATTGAGACAGCATGTAATTTATTCTCAGTATAAGTACAGCTGTTTTGTGAAGGCTTCACAGATTTGTTTGAAAACCTTTTAGCATCAATCAGCATCATGAAAATCAAGGAACACACCAGGCAAGTTAGGGATGACGTTGTGGAGAAGAGTAAAGCAGGGTTAGGTTATAAAATATAGCCCAAGCTCTGAACATCTCATGGGGCACTAGTCATTCCATCATTTAAAAAAGGAAGGCATATTGCACAACTTCAAACCTACCAAGACATGGCTGTCCATCTAAACTGACATCCCAAGTGTAGCATGTTATGTGGCGGTAGCCGTGGCCGAGCTAGTTGTCTGTTGCGCCCGGGTACGCTTCATTAAAATGGGTATCTTGGCTGGCCACGTGATGCCAATGACCTTGGGTAGCCAGGATCAGATGTTAACCAGTTCAATGAGGGAGACCATCAGTTCTTAATAAACATTGTTTTACTTAACAGCCATTTAATGACAACTATGTGCAGTAAATAGCAGGTACACAACTTCTCGTACCTTTCATCTTGAACACAGCGCATCTCTAATACAGTTCCGTTACTTCTTCACACTCACTTGTTCCTGCCACTATTTGTCTCACTTGCTTCACCACAACCCAGCTTATCACCATAGTAGAGTACATAGTAAAATCGGTGATAGTCATATCTTCCACCTGTGATTCTGCATCTTGTTTATATTAAAGGAATTGATTTGCCAATGTGGCCAAACATAGCTTCTAGATTTCAGACATGTAGGGAACTCCTGTTCGGTTCATTCACTTCATCTCTTGTTTCTTCTCTGTCCTGGTCCATTACCTTTATGAGTTATATACTTGGGGCCGTACTGCTAGGTGGCCTGTCCCAGGACCCATCTCCAGTTGATCACTCTGTATCTTGCTCAGTCCCTCTCTCTCTCATTGGCCAAATCTCGCTATCCACCTCCACTTAAACCAGGGACAACCACAACATGCAGTTCTGGAAAACTAATCAGACCTCAGGTCTGTCTTTGTCACACACAGGGCTCAATCTGCCCTCCTTACAAATTACTATTCCCTCACTCTAGCCACTCTCATTCTGGGATAGTCCCAAACATTAACTCTTTCTTACCCTACTCTCAAGTAAAGTACATTTCAATGCTATAGGTGCATGACACAGTTCACATTGCACATTACAATAACATTTGTGTCTTCAAAGGAAAATGTTGGCAATATGTCCACCTCCTTACACAATTGAGGTGAGCACTAATTAGAGAATCAGCCAAGAGGCTCATGGTCACTGTGGAGGGGCTGCAGAGTTCCACAGCTTAGGTAGTAGAATCTGTCCACAAGACAACTATTGGTTGTATACTCCATATATCTGGGCTTTATGAAAGAGTGGCAAAAAGAAAGCCGGTTTTGAAAGCAAGTCATAAGAAGTCCCATTTGCAGTTGCAAAAAGCCATACAGGGGACACAGCTAGCATGTGGAAGAAGGTGCTCTGTTCAAATGAGACCAGAATAGAACTTTTTAGGCTATATACAAAACACAATGTGTGGCAGAAAACTAAAACTCTACATCACCCTGAAGGCACCATCCTCACTATCAAACATGGTGATATCAACATTATGCTGTGGGGATTCTTTTCTTCAGCAGGGACAGGGAAGCTGTTCAGAGTTCATGGGTAGGTAGATTGACCTAACTACAGTACAATCCTGCAGATGTAGAGGCTACAAAAGACTTGAGACTGGACCATAGGGTCACCTTCCAGCAGGACAATGACCCTAAACATACTGCCAGAGGTACAAAGGAATGGTTTAGAGTAGATCAAAGCATATTAATGTTTAAAAGGCTTTGAACATTACTGTTCACAGACGTTCTTTATCCAAACTCACTGCACTGAGCTAGAGCTATTTTACAAAGAAGAATGAGCAAACATTTCAGCCTCTAGATGTACAAAGCTGATAGAGACATACCTCAAAAGACTTGCAGCAGTAATTGCAGTGAGAGGTGGTCCTATGAAGTATTAATTAAGAGGGGCTGAATACAATACAAATGCTTGTCACAATTTTCAGATTTATATTTTACTAACTGTAGAGCCCAGTGTTGCCCGGGCATAGTTATTATTATTATTATTATTTATTTATATAACGCCATTAGGTTCCTTAGCACTTTACATGTATAGGGGCAGACGAGGACAAGAACGTAAAATGACGACTTTCAAATCATACAGGTACATTAAGGCAGAGGATCCTGTCCACGAGGGCTCACAGTAACTAACTATTTTAGTTATAAGCTGAGTGTATGTCTGTGTGTGTGTGTATGTATGTTCACTATACACATCAAACCTGTCTCCCCACACCAATCAGCCAACCCGCATCACCCACCCACACTCCACCCAAACCTCCTACCCATCACCCCCACCCCACACCCCCTTATCTTCAAAAAAAGCCACCGCCTCGTCCTCCTTAACCCTAACCCCCAACCCCCCCAAAAAAGCCTGCTCCCAAACTTGCAATCCCCTGTGCAAAAATGACTAACCCAAACCCGCCCCCCCCCCCAAAAATGCCCTCTCAAACCCGCCCCCCCAAAAAAACAACACCCCCCCAAACTGGCACCATCCCAGCCCCCAAACCTGCACCACCCACCTCTCCCGATAAAAAGCCCCCACTGCACTGGCAACCCCCAATACTGCACCCCCACCCCTCAAACATGCCCCCCCTTATATCTGCACCACCCAAAAAACCCTGAGTCAAATGGGGTGTGTGTGGAAAATTTTGTGATTGTAGGTGTGACAGTGCAAATTCCTTTAGTGGACATACATACATTGTGAAGAGGTGGGGTCATAAAGGTGATGGAGTTGTAAAGGGGCGGGGCTATGTGGAGTGGTCATGGCTATGTGCAGTGGGTGTGTCTGAGTGGGCATGGCTTATGTGGTGGGCGGATCTTATGCCACATACACACATACACTAAGCTTCATATGTATTGATTAAATATTTAGAAAACCATGTATCATTTCCTTTACACGTCACAAATACTTTTGCTACTTTGTGTTGGTATATCACATAAATTGCCAATAAAATGAATTTATAGTTTGTGAGTGTAACATGAAAAAATGGGAAAAGATCACTGGGGATGAATAATTTTCAAGGCACTGTAAGCCTCTAAAACTCACATCAAGAGACTCTAAATAGAAAAATTGACTCCGGGTCCATATAGAAAATATTGTACTATCTGATTAGTCCTTTTGGTTGTTATATGGTGCAGAAGAGGATCAGAATGGTGTTTACATGGTCCACCCCTTTACTATGAAGTCCCAGAAGACACAAAACCAATCAGATATTCTAGTTTGGTATATGTTGTCCTTCTTTCTAAGGGACTAAGAAAGCGTGGACTATAATTATAGTGTGTATATCTGCAAAAATGCATTAGTATCCCCTGTAGAAGGACTGGAGTAAAGGAATATTATGTGCAGCACTGTGGAATATTTATTGGCGAAGTTAAATAATTTATGATAAATAACAAAGTCAAATGAGCTTAATGAACCCAAGGATCCATGCCACTAGCACGTCCTTCATGATCATTTACTGATTCTTACTACGGGTAGGGTCACATTGGCGTTTTTTGTTTAAAATCCTGATCCGGTTTTGAGCTTTAAAAAAGCTCAAAACCGGACCAGGAAAGGCTCCTGATGGAAGCCTATGCAAAACACCGGATGGCTTCACAAGCCATCCGGTGGCCGGATCCGGCACTGCTGCCTGCGTTTAAAATCATGCAGGCAGCAGTTTTCGCAGCGTTTCTGGGACCGCACTGCGGTTACCGGATGGCTCAGGATGTGTAATCCTGAGCCATCCGGTAACTGCAGAGTGTGCGGATCCCGATCGGCCAAGTTAATAAAGATTTAATTAAAGTACAGAACTGACTGTTAGAGGTCTGTAGGGGGGCTTAGACCCCCCCTACAGACCGGGCGGCCACTTCTATAGTGTTCTTCTACAATTGTACCTATGGCACGGGCTGATCTGAGCTCCGTGCATGTGGTCCAAATATCCCCCCTCCCCCTATCACTATACAGGGGTGCATACACCCCTGTAGTACAGTACTGCTTTATTTAAGTTATAAACAGCAAGATTTGTCCCAAACGGAAGATAATTATATATTTACATGTTCCATAGGCAGAGTCGAGTGATTTCCATGGGCGGGGCTGTGTGCAGTAGCCTCCGCCCGCTCCTTCTTGATGCCCGCCCCCTCTGGCCGTAATCCAGTGTTGTGGGGGTGGCCGAGTCGTTAAAGGGGCGTGGCTAACCATGAGCCGCGGTTAGCCACGCCCCTTTAACGACTCGGCCACCCCCACAACACTGGATTACGGCCAGAGGGGGCGGGCATCAAGAAGGAGCGGGCGGAGGCTACTGCACACAGCCCCGCCCATGGAAATCACTCGACTCTGCCTATGGAACATGTAAATATATAATTATCTTCCGTTTGGGACAAATCTTGCTGTTTATAACTTAAATAAAGCAGTACTGTACTACAGGGGTGTATGCACCCCTGTATAGTGATAGGGGGAGGGGGATATTTGGACCACATGCACGGAGCTCAGATCAGCCCGTGCCATAGGTACAATTGTAGAAGAACACTATAGAAGTGGCCGCCCGGTCTGTAGGGGGGGTCTAAGCCCCCCTACAGACCTCTAACAGTCAGTTCTGTACTTTAATTAAATCTTTATTAACTTGGCCGATCGGGATCCGCACACTCTGCAGTTACCGGATGGCTCAGGGATTACACATCCTGAGCCATCCGGTGACCGCAGTGCGGTATTCTGCACACATTTTTGAATAAAAATGTGTGCGACCGGAATTGCATTCACCGCATCCGGATCCGGATGCGGTGAATGCAATTCATGTTTGCAATGTGACCCTACCCTACTTCAGGCCGTGCTGAGAGTTTGTATATTCTCCTGAATTAAAAATATTTCTTTAAATTATTCAGAACAGTTCTATTATGTGAAAAGTTGAAGTTGTTATATCCACAGAATACTATAACTCTGCCAACAGCAAGTCAAAAAATATAGTGATCACATTGGCAGTAAGTTAATTTTGTGGCGCCAGCTCTGAGTCCAAAAGGGACATAAAAAAGCTGACAGCTCCAAAAGTTTGACTCACTATTAAACCGTGGGTAAGCATCATGTAGGAACAAAAACACAATATCACTCTGTAGACATCAAAGGCAACGTTGTCATAGGATGTGATAAGATCAAAGCAGAATGCCTCCCACTCATGCCTCATAGGAAAACATGATGTGGGTAATATTGTGGCTTTGAATGTCAGCATACTTGGTCATGGCTCTATTCTCCTTTATAGATTGTGTTTCTGGATGAATATGGTTAAGATCTGTATTAGGCAGAGTACTGGACTACCCTACATCCTTCCTGCCTACATAGGAATCAAGAAGGTAACTAGTAGCCAGGTGCTGCAAAATGATATTGAATGCAGCCCCAATTTTGTACTGATCACAGCAGGAGTTTTCTGCTAAGGCAGGGTTCACATCATGTTTGACCCAGTGCTCAGTGGCTCTGACAGGTCTTACATCTAATCCCACTCACTATAAAGATGCAGATGGAGTCAGTGTGCTCGGTCATACATCATTTTTCCCTATATACATCTTTTTAACACAGGATGCAATACATAGTTTACTACATCTTGTTGCCTGCCCCCAAAAATTCTGTATGACCGAGCACACTGTGACTTCGTCTGCATCAGAGTAATTAAAGGGGTTGTCCACTATTACAACAACCCCATCTATTTCCACATTTCCCGCCGGTAAAATAGAAAAGCCTATATGCACCTCGCATGCTGATGCCATTCCAGGGGTATCGGTAAGTGCATTCTCAAAGATCACATGACATTGTGACACCACACGAGCCCCACATCCAGTCACCGCCGGTTTCTCTCTTCCTACCTTTGGGCATACCAGTAATAAAAGGACGTGAGCGGCAGCCAAAGCATCACTGCTTATTGATTAACTCATTTGTCTGAAAGTATTTAGTGACACCACTGGAACATTGCCAGCATGGCAGGTGCTTACAGGCTTTTTTATTATACCTTGAGGAAACATGTGGAAAAAGAAAGGGTTGTCCTAGTAATGGACAACCCCATTAATATCCCCATCCCCATGCACCCAAATAGGTGACCTGTTGTTATGTTGTTTCTTTTCTATAATGTGTTTAAATTCATTATATTAGTTTGTGGAGATGAATATAAACTGTTTCTTGGTATGGCGAACCATTTTTCTTACTAATGCTCAGAAGTCAACTCTTGCATCTTCTGGCAACAGAATTATAAACGTTATGGGTCATCAAATCTTGCACACGCAATTAAGATGAAGTCTGCTAGTGAGTTTGTAAAGAGTTCTGGTCGCATAGGCACGTACCATGATTAAAGACAAGTGTATGTCTGAAACATGTTGCTTAAGAAAAATTTATTTCTACTAGTTTCAGGGCAACACTTGCCCCTTTTACAGGAAAGTCATATATCCTTATTATGACTTTCCTGAAGAAGGGGTAAGTGTGTGCCCTGAAAAACCCAGAAATAAAGTTATAGCTCTTATTCTCCAGATTGGTTTGGATTTAGCTATACAAAAGTATTGTGAGTCAATCTATCCAATTCCTAAAGCTTGACTGAAACTAAGGCCGGTTTCACATTGGCGTTTGGTGCCACAGCGTATGGATTGCATCCGTAGTGTCGAACGCAGACATTTTGATGTGAATGCAGCACTGAATGTCTGCTTGCGTTAACATCAAAATGTTCATAGTAATGCATTGACTGCCGGTCCGGGCACAGTAAGAGCCGTCGGGAGAGGAGAGGAGGATGAGAGGAGCAGGAGAGAAGGAAAGGAGCAGGGGAAGAGAGGAAGAGGAGAGGACGAGTGGAGAATAGGTGGAGAGGTGGAGAGATGAATTTCCATGCATGTTTCTATGGGAACACATGCGTTTGCTTGCTTGTCCAGCGGATGGCAGTGCGTTTCTATAGGATTAGATGCATGATTTATGCGCTCACGGATGCTTCTGTACAAAAGGAGCTCTCTTGGATGAACAGAATATGCAACAAGATGCATTTTTTGTGCATCCAGGAGACCGTGGTTTGTACGCACGTGACCGCAAGCGAAAGCAGGCAGGCGCAGGCACAATGTGTCCCCATGGTAACCAAGGCGCCGCACACGTTCGGCCAGCTCCATACGCTGCAGCACCGAATGGCAATGTGAAACTGGCCTAAGTGATGCAACAGAAAGAGGACAATGATCCTAAGCACACCATCAAATCAACATCACAAATGACTGAAAAAGAAAACCATCAATATTTACCAATGACCCTTTCAAAGCCCAGACCTCAACCCAATTAAAATATGGTGACAGGACCTTAAAGGGATCCTGTCACTGAAGTCGAAGCCTGGATACAAGTTAGCAGCCGGGCATGCTTTTCTCTGAAATTTCGCACCCCACCTCTCTATTTAATTGACAGGTCTCTTCCATCTGTTTCCATAGGAAGTGACATTTTCAATTACCTAGAGAAGAGTGGAGAGAAATCACTATTCATGTCTAGTCATGTCTTTCGCTATCTGACTCTTCAGATTATTTCAGGGAGCATTATTCCTGGCTACAATTGTTCAGCCAGGCTCTGTTTCCCTTTCAGAGAGCTGCATATAAACAATTTCCTTGAAACCTTAATTAATTACCGTAACTAAATTAATGTTGTTTTACTTGTTTTTTTTCTTCAGTAAATCAATTGTACTTGAGAAAATAAGAAACTTTGGGATATATTTTATTAGAAAATCTGCTTATTTCTCCTTCTGGACTGATCATTCATTATCAAATTTTTGGGGAAAAATCTGTCTTTAGTGAATACAGATTTTCCGATCAAGAAAAAAGGAAATTAAAGTTGGTGCTCATCACATTCTATGGAGAACTATTACTGTAGTTTCAGGAGAGTTGCAGCTTCTCTCCCACTTTTCCGGATGTATAATTTGTCCGATGGAGGGGAGAGTGAAGCAAGCGCTAACTAGTCTCAGGGATTGTGTGATATACTGTCACACAATCCTGGGGAGAGCCAGTGCGGACACTACTGGAATGACTTCGGCACCGTAATCGGGCATAGATGTTATTTTACAGGGGAAACATAGGGATTCAGAAGGGGTTGCCTGAATAGTGGACAACACCTTTAAAGTTTTTTCTGCTAAAAATGATTTTCTACGAATGATATAGCCCCAAGTCTTCAGCTAAACTTGCGGTGCGCTCCAGGAGAGAGGCGGACGCTCTCCGGTCCACAGGGCGTGCGGCGTTCTACAGTCAATTGATTCACCGGATAAACTTAGTTTTACACTCTCTGCTTTTGCATTTTGGCATTGTCTTTGTTAAATAAGTAATGGCAAGATGTAATGTGTTATTGTTTAGCTGAGGTTGTATTTATCTAATTTTAAAACTCTCTTAGGACCAGATTTTTTTTATTAACTCTTCATAGAATTCAAAGTGGGTGTACTTAGTTTTCCTTATTACTGTGTGTTCACACTAGAATTTTGACATTCCGTTTCTTCTATTTTTGGGAACAAACAAAAGAGTTAATATCAAGTTTGGATCTGTTGCATAGCTGACAAAAACCAAAGTAAAGAAACCCATTGATTATCATGGGGTGTGTCTGGTGTCTGTTATGTGTAAGGGCCACTTTACACGTCCCAACATCGGGCCGATGTTGGATACAACGACGCGGGAGCGCGCATGTTTTGGGCAGAATTCCAAGATTGCATAGGAGATGTTACACAGGGCGATATCGGCAGGCAACGCAACTGCGATGTGTACGCCCCCTTGTACGGGCAACCCAGGAACGACCATTTAACATGGGAGAGAATAGGGGAAGTTGTACTGCAAATCGTTGTTGGGCTTTCACAAAACACGATCCGGCCACATCGTCCATCCAATATCGGGCTGTTGGAGAGCACGCTCATTTCTTCCCCGATATCATTTTGGCATCGTTCTTGCATTGCATTGGACTTTTACACCATACAACGCACAAAAGATATCGGGGACAACGCACGAACCACGTGACTTTTTATCGGAGTTTGACGCCGATATCGGGACGTGTAAAGTGGCCATAAGTTTTTAGAACAGAATAAAATGTTCTGTATGATGCTTTTTTTCTCCCCTTACAATTATGGACGCACACAGTGCAACGAAGATGGGCTCTAGAGGAACCCCTCTGCTTCCATTACCATCAGTTATGCAACAAATCTATTTTTTACATTAACTCCATTTGTCTGTTCCCAAAAATGGAACAGAAAAAGAATTGTCAGGCACAGTTGAGTTTTATGTTTTTCGGTCCTTTAGGTCCTTTAGGTCAAAGAGACAGGTCTTAAAAAGGTTGTACCTGATGAAGCTATATATAATTGTACCCAGGTATCATTTGATGTAGAGTCTTGCTATTGTGTATTACATTGGTGGTTTTAAAATTAAGGAAAACAATGTGTTTTTAGTGAAGGTTGTACTGTGTACTAGTGAAGTAGTTACCAGATATAGGATCCAGCAACAATGCTTTTATCACAAGTGGTCCATCAGCAGCTAAGTAAATATCATAAATGTGTATATAAAAGTTAATGCAGTCTGATTGTCGTTCTGGAAGCAATTTTCTTTCCTTTTTGGAGAACGTTTATGAACATATATAGTTTTTTGCCTTTTTTTCAACAATATTGGTACTTACTAGTATGTTTACATGTGTCAGATTTGACATTTGCCACTAGATTTGGGGCACCTATTTCACCAGCATGTTACATAACTGAGGTTTAGTTTTTAAAACATTCCAATGTACATCTACGATTACCTTATCAAGGATTTCTTATTTGATAAAAGACCATTCATGATAAAATGGGAAAGGGACCTTAAACTAATTTTTTCTCTTGACCAATGGGAAAGTTGCCTGAAAATTTCCTACTCCTCCAGCATATGCCTAACACTCCACGAATCCTATTTCAAAATTCTCTCTAGATGGTATCTCACACCTACGAGGAGCTCTAGATTTTCTCCCAAACTTTCCTCCTTGTGTTGGAGAGGCTGTGGCCAGATGGGTGATCTCCTTCACGTCTTCTGGAACTGTCCAAAATTCACTATTTTATGGAAAGATATAAGTTCTTTAATTAGTTGGATCCATCAAAAACATGTAGTTTTATCTCCTCAATTGCCGCTACTCTCATTAGAGTTGGACAATATTGATCCCTGTTTCAGACAAATATTAATACACATATTTCTGGTGGTGAAGAACCTCATATCGGCTAAATGGAAAAGTACATCTATCCCTACTGTCTTCGAGGTAGTGGAGCGGGTCTCCCTACATAATTTATATGAGAAGTGCCGTGCCATCTGTTATAACTACTTTCTATCTTATTATAAAAAATGGGAACCTTGGAACAACTATCTCCTGAAACACCCCCTTAAGCCTTGTAATTCTGCCATCCTAAAATGGCCGTACATCTTTCTGCTGCTTCTCTTCAGATTAATTCCCATGTTGTGCAACCCTGTAACATATTATGTTTTAACTAGTTGTAAAATGAATCTTTCTGTTAATATTTCCCTGTACACCTTAATATTGTTCTTTGTTCAGTTATCCCTCCCTCTTGCTCCCACCCCTCCCCTCATTTATACTTCCTCTCTTCCCTCCCCAGTTCAACATAGGGAACTAAACATTTGTAATGTGGATATTATATTTAACCTTGGATACAATTGTTCAGCTGTATATTCCTCTGTAACTATGATTTTTCACTATGTATTGCTTAATCTTTAATAAAATTATTTAAACAGAAAACAAAACAAAAAAAAAACCATTCCAATGTCAAACCCAGCTGGTTTGTTGGATGATGGTAAAAGTACTTGCACATGGGAGAAGGGGCCATCAGCAGCCGGAGTATATGCAGTGAAGTAATGTGAACTTGGCTTTATTAGGAAATGTGTGCTACCACTAGTCATATCTCATGGACTTGTAAGGAGGTGACTGCTGCCAGGATGAGACAATTGCCTCTCCCCTAGAGATCACACTGTTTTTATGTGATTTATATGTGACTTTTAATCATACTTTGTCTTTTATGTAAAATGGTTGTTTTAATACTGGTTGTCTCTAGGGGTCACTCTGCAGTGTAGGTGTTACGCTGGGTGTAGGGAGACACACAGTGCTGGACGACGACAGGGGGAAGGAAAGGAGTCCCTGATGCTAAGGGCAAAAAGGGGAGATGGTGACTGATAGATTAACTAGCACTGACACCTGGCTCCCCTAACGTCCCTATACAGTGTCCGCAACTGTCGCCGCCAGGAACCTATTCCCTGACTGTCCCTGGACTACCACTACACAGGGATCAGAGCGGGTGATCACTAGTCAGCCTGGCTAGCAACTAAAGGAACCCACAAGGGAAACAAACAAAGAGGTAAAAGATACACTTAGCTTGAGCAGATCCAAGCAGCAAACCAACAGACTCCAGGAAACACTGCTTAGAGCTATGAATGATGCAAACAGGATCACCTGAACAGCTATCACCAGCAGTGCATCCTGGGAGTCAAGGGGATTAAATATCCAGCTCAAGGTAAGGGATCAGCTGGGTCCTAGAGACCTCCAGCTTTCACTAAAAGGGAAATACCTCTTAAAGTGACAGAGACATTTTTTTAGGATTTGGACTGTTTGGCGAAACGCTGGGACCTTCTGCGAGTGGCCTCTACAGTCCCATCCGTGCCTTCTGACACACCTGTGACAGTAGAGGAGCCTAAGGTTTAGTAAGTGGAGCTAGAAGGGTTAAGGGTTTTCCTGCCTACTAGAAGGGGTATATAACGGTGGAATTTTCCTGGTTAATGAACCGGGGGTCGGCTCTTGGAGTTATGGTTGTTGTATGGTATACACAGAGAGAGAGAGAGATCACAGAAAGTTTACAGTGATGGTAGAAAGACAAGCAAACAACATGTAAAGCCGAAGGGGATCCGATCCTGGGCATGGCGTAGGCTGAAAAAGAATTGTGAGGGAATTGGCGACTACCTGGTCCTTGGCAAGTATGGAGAAGAGAATGGAGGAAGTGATGTGGCTACCCTCAGAGGAGGGTGAGCCAGAAACACTTTATAGGGTTGGAACCACATACACTGTCAAACCTACTTGGTCATTCGACTACGAACTCCGTATTGAACCATACATTGACCTTTTGAGGGACTGTGATGGGACTGGCCGTTGTAAAGATGGAAGGAAAAGAAAGGCCAAAAGAGAGTGTAAATGACTATACCATCACTTGTTCTATGCTAACCTTTGTGGACTTTTGTGTCTATATCGCTCGTAGTAAAGTACTAATGATTTTACGCTGTGGTGGACTACTTCTTTGTGGCAATACACTAGGAACCATGCAACTAAAACTAGCCCAGACTCAGGAAACACTAAAAGAATGGAATGGAGACAAAGAACCCTCACAAAGTGTGTGTATGGCATGTCGAGATATGCCAAACCATACCAGGTCTGCCAGCCCCTTGGCCACACCCTGTGCCACTCTAGCCATTGAATGGTGAGTAGTTTTGGTGGGCTGGCAGTGGCAGAGTGGCATTCCCCACTTTCCCCTGTGTCCTCTGCGAGCCCGCCTTGCTGCAGACTCATCATGGAGTTGTATGAATTCTTGTACTTCCTAAGGCCATAATGATACACTGCTGGTTTCTTGGCCCCAAACCTAGTGACAAATTTGGTGATTATTATTCTTACATGTGAAAAATAACTGAAGGTATATTCCTGTTTTGTGTTCACAGTGATGGCTTTAAGGAGATAATGCCCTATGACCATTTCCAGCCCCTGCCAAGGTATGTAACAATAGAAATATTGCTGGTCCACAAATATCTTCCTAAACTCAATATGAATTATCTTTTTATTACATCATGTAAGTGTACATCTGCTTCTAGATTACCTGAAATATTTTTATATGGAATTATATTCAAAAATATATCATTTAGTCTTATTGTTTATTGATATGCAGAAATATCCTCATCAAAATATCCAAATTTTGCATTTTAGATGAAAATATGAGTGTCTGGGTGTTCACTTGACAGATGAGGTTCAATGTAAAGAAATGTAAAGTTATGCACTTGGGTTCTTACAGACACCATATGTTCTAGGGGAACTAAAACTAGGAGAGTCACTAGTAGAGAAGGTTATGGATGTATTCGTAGATCACAGACTAAATATCAGCATGTGATGTCAGTCAGTGGCTTCTAAGGATATTGTCATGTTTTAAATGAAGCTTGGACTCACAGGACAGGGATGTAATACTACCACTTTCCAAAGCATTAGTGCAACACCTCATCTGAAATGTGCAGTTCAGTTCTGGGCATTGGTTCATAGAAAGGATGTCCTCGAGTTAGAAAAGGTACAAGGAAGAGCCACAGAAATAATAACAGGCATGGAAAATGTTAGTTATGGAAAGAATAAAGGAAATACATTTACTTAGTCTTGAGAAGAGACATTTATAGGAGAACATAATTAACTTTTACAAGTACATAAATGATCCATTTAATAAATATGGTCAAAATCTGCTACATGTTAAATAATGTGACAGTGACGCACAGACCAATGATATCCGGCACACAACACAAAACAGATGGGGACACACCAGGGGTAACAAATACAGTGGAGGGCCCTGCTCATAGGGAACGGGGAAAAGGTGAACTCCTGCACTCACCTGCTGTGCCCTGATCTGCCTACCATCCCTATTCGAGTTCCTTTAACTCTTTGCTGAGCAGGATACCTAGGCCCTCGCTGGCCCTGAAGTTAGGTCTCAATAGAGGATGGGCGGCGGGAGCACTAGTCCCAACCACTGCAATAAAGAAGACAAGAGGAAAGGGGAGACAGACATGGAACAAAGGCAATTTCACACCTGCTGCCACGCTCCTTGACTGCAAACAACTAAATAGTAGACAGCTCTCCAGAAAGTTTCCTTCTTCTTAGGAAGTTTGGCTAGGAATGCTCAATCTCCAGCAAAGCATGCTGGAACCATGTGATCATATAAAGGGGATGGGAGTAATCACAAAGTGGCCACACCTGGACAAGAACTAGCTAACTTGCTAGTAGCAGATACTGACATTAACTCCTCACCTGTGAAAGGAAAGAAACACATTTAATATGAAGTCTCAATACAAACATATGACAAAGGTCCAAAACCAGTCACAAGTCTCCCAGGTAATAGAGACCATTGTGACAACAAGTGGTATTAGGAAGGAAAATTTAGCTCATTTCGCACAGACCGGGTAATGTATTTTGATTGTATATTTGCCCCTCTGCTTATTCCTCTCTCATCCCTCAGTTGAACTTGATGGGCATTTGTCTCTGTTAACCTTATTAACTATGCAACTATACAATCGATCAATATGGTGACCTTTGACAAAAATAGTGTCCATCAAGTTGTTGATTCACTTCCACACTAATTTGCATTTTGCCTTAAAGCTAGATTTATCAGCACTGGCAAATCTGCTTACTACAAAAGACATATCATTTTTATTATTGCACTAGTACCTTTCTTTACGTGTATTGTGTGTTACAGGTGGGAGTACAATCCATGGACTGCGTGCTCCGTTTCTTGTGGTGGTGGTATGCAGAGTCGTAGCATTGTGTGTGTAGAGGAAACAATGCATGGAGAGATACTTCAGGTAGAGGAATGGAAGTGCATGTATGCGCCCAAACCAGCTGTCGTGCAGAACTGCAACCTCTTTGATTGTCCTAAGTGGATGGCTATGGAATGGTCACAGGTAAATTGTATGGACTTGAATAATTGAAATGTCTATTTTTTTTCACTCTTTCTGACATTAAAGGGGTTGTTCAGTTAAATTGATAATCCTGCAGTCACTCTATATGACTGCAGATTTATCAATAATCCCGGCACCCACACTGTGCGCTGTAAGGATTTGCCAGTTTCTAAGCCGGAAACAGACTGCAATTATGTGATATGCATGTTCAAGGCAATAATACAACTAGCGGCGCACAGCCTCGCTCAATATGAGGGTATGGAGTAGGCATGTCCAACAAGTGGGAGTGGCCATCTAGTGGACGAGGCCATGCTCTAGTCTATACACTTGTATTGAGCGAGGCTGCACCCACTAGCCAGTGGTTCTGGCTTGGAACATGCATACCACATAATTGCGGTACGTTCATGATTTAGAAATTATGAATACTCATAGCACACAGTGTGTGTGCTTGTAGGATTAAGTCTGTCGTCACATAGAGTGACTGCAGAATTATAGGTTTAGGCTGGACAACCCTTTTAAAGGGCCAATTAATCAAGACTAGGCTTCCTTCTTCCACTATTGAAGAAACGTCTACTGATGTGAGATGCATCCAATTCATTAAGAGGTGCATGAGTCCATTAGAGAAAGTGGGGCCTCTTTTGGTCTGCCATTGTGCTAGATATGTACACCGGATTGGAAATTAACTTTAATTTATTTCACTTTTCAACATAAATTCTAGGAAATCTTCTTGGATACATTAGGTTGCTCCTCTGTTTCTTTGATATATTCTTGTTTGAAAAAAATACAATGCTGACATTAAGTCTGTGCACATTGTGTTTTTGTTGCAATTTTAATGTGTTTTTCAGTGCAGATTTTTCACAAAACTTGAAGGCTTTCCTTCAAGTGCCAGTAAATATGATTCCTGGAATGCCATGCACACACTTGAGTATTTGGTCCTTGCAAATTTGGTGCAGATTTAAATCTGCATTCTGTCAATTCCTCCTGTTTTTGCTGCAGATTTTACCAATACTATTGAATGGGAAATATCTGCACCAAAAACACGCATCATAAATTCTTCACAAACAGCGGGACTGTTTTTGACGCCCCGCCAGCGTTACCGTCCCCCATTTACATGGGGCGACACCTCCAGCGACGTGACGGTGATCTGACAGGCGGCATTGCCGCCAGGGTCTCTCAAAACCCCAGCGGCGATGCAGGACAATGGGAGCCCATCGCCTGTCAGATCACCGGCGGCTGTTTACATGGGGCGATATGCGCACATCGCCCCAGATCGGCCGCCTGGTTTCAGATCATTGCTCTGGAACCAGGCGACCTGTAAAAGGCGTCGCCATCGCCCAATTACATTAGGCGATGCAGGGGCGATATCGGTGCTGATAGGCCACGCCCCTACGTCACCTATGTAATCGGCGGCGATGTCGACAGGGGTGACGTGGCCTTTAGGCTAGGGTCACATTAGGAATGCAGTCGCGTTTAGGGGGGTAGCATTTAAAACGTAGGTTTTGGCATGCTTAACGCGGTGCTACCGCCATGGTTGCGGCGCATCAGCACTGCCAATACTAACCTATGGAGAAGCGGCCCGTAGCGCGGCTTCAGCGCTGTCATCAGAGGGAAATCTCGCGGTGTTTCCTAACGCGAGCAAAGAAACATGTGGAAAGCATCTTTTGTCGTGTTAGGAAATTCCGCGAGATTTCAATCTGATGACAGCATCAGAGCCGCGTTAGGGGCGGGCCTCCATAGGTTAGTATGGGCAGCGTTAACGCAGCACTACCATGGCGTTCAGCCTGCCAAAACCTATGTTTTCAGCGCGACTCCCAGGCAGCGTTGAAAATGTTAATGTGACCCTAGCCTTACTGACTTTCACCTACTAAATATATTTATTTACTGCCTAAGTATTAATATCTCATATGTGTATTTTGCTATCCTTCATATTTTAGTTACTGGCACTGTACTTTATTACTTCTGTCTCCTGTTACACAAGACTTGTTTCTTGACCGTCAGTGTAGGCTAAAACTATGGAGCTGTCTCGGCCATATATATATATTCTTGCATTGGAAATCATCAATAAATCTGAATATTCAGAATTGACTACAGCACATTTTTCTGTATTTATTCAGTGCACTGTGACATGTGGACGAGGCCTGCGCTATAGGGTAGTGCTATGTAATGATCATCGTGGACAACACACTGGAGGTTGCAACCCCAGCTGAAGCCACATATAAAGGAGGAATGCATTGTACCAGTTCCATGTTATAAACCCAGAGGTAATACAATTTCACTTTCAATAAATGTGCTGGTTATTTTCCTTATGTCTGGTTGATAAGTGACATATCTGACGTGCTGCATTCTGTTTGTCTGCTAGAAAAGTTCCCTGTAGAAGCCAAACATCCGTGGCTAAAACAAGCACAGGAACTAGAGGAGACTAGAACAGCATCAGATCAGCCAACGTAAGTAGAATTTCTATTTATCCCAGTAATCTCAGCAGGATTAGAACATTCTCCAGAAACTTTGCTGTTCTTCAGAAAATAACAATGTACAATGTGTTAGCTTCTCTGTATGCCATAGAGAACTGCTGTCTGCATCCTGCGTCACTTACTGCAGATCATTAGGTGATACACAGAATCGTAAAAACTTCCAGGTAAAAGAAAAAGTTATCTTAAAATCTGTATATTATCAAAAAATAAAGTGCAAATAATTGTTATTTAAACAAATAATAAAATAATTATTATACAAGTGCCGATGAAGTAAAATGCTGGATATTATCAAAACATTTCATTGTATAAATCAGGTTTTTGTGTTATTTTTTTTTATAATTTGACAGTGTTTTTTTCTATATCTTTGTTAAAAAGCAAAAAAAATTAAAAATCTTGATATTTTCATACTGACCATCAGGGCTTTTTTAGACTTGTACTTCCTAGTACTTTAGGAACGCACATGTACATTAACAACAATGAGCATTGTGGAAAGGGTGGTAGCAGGGTCAGCTGTGATATCGCCTACTGTGGTTGGTGGATCCTGTGTTATCAGCTGTGTATAGAAGTGTTACCTGTGATTGTAATCCTGAGCTTGATGATAAGGAGTCTGCTGAAAGGGTAGGAAGCAATAGTCTAAAAATGTCCCAGTGGCCAGTGTGAAAATTGTAATATTATTGATCTTGTTTTTTAATAGAGATTGTGAAAATTGATGAGCGAACCCGAACGGTAAAGTTTGTGGTTTTTACATATTCTCCGCTGCTGAACTACAAACACAGACGTCTAAGCATTCGTGTTCGGCAGCCAAATAAAGTTTGTTGAAGGGCTGCAGCACAGCCAATCGACAGACTTTTCGGCTGTAGACATTTTGCAGCAATGCCAAGTACTGTAATTTACTGTAACGCCTTTGGAGGAGAGCGTCCTAGAGTGGATCCATTGCGCTGTGGTACCGAACTTCCCTGGGTGAACTGACCTATGAGAGGACCCCTGTATAGGGATCAAGAGCAAGCCCAGGTGGTCTAAATACCATGGCTGCCAGTACCAGTGGGGTGGCTCGTACAGGGAATGGTCTTAGAAGGCACAGAGGGTAGCAGCACACAGATCTAAGAGCATAGCAAGTCACTGTACATGGAGGAGTTTGGTATTCATGAAAGTGAAGGATGACACCAAGATACTGCAGGTACCAAGATACTGAAGTTGCATGCGGGGCAGGTCACAGGAACCACAGGATATGTTGGGCAGTTGGCAGTACTGTGGAGCAAACACAGACAAAACAGGGATTAGGTGTGCACTAAACTAAAGAACAGAGAAGCACATGGAGAACTTGACTATTAGCAAGGCTAGCACAAAGCAAACTGACACAATAATCAGTCACCTCCAAATAGGAGCTGCCTGAAATACCCTGAACCTCACGGCTGTTGGCTGAGAGGTACTTCCAGGTTAGATTATGCTGACCCTTTAAATCATAAGACGAGGATGAGGCCACATCCTAAGCACACCCCTGAGAAGACACAGGGGACATGCGAAAGAGACTACGAGACCCGACACAGCAAAGACAAAATTACCATACAGGATCACTAAGACTGGCATATAAACAGTCTAAGGGAGACGACACGATACTTAAGAGCGATTAAGATTAGTAAATGAATCGTCATAAATTGCAGTAGTCTATTGCCTAGGTAAAAGAAATCACGCTTTGAGCATAGATATTACTGAGGGCCAGGTGAGAGAGAGGGGAAGAAGTCAGGACCACAATAGTACATGAAAGTGTGTCAAAGATGGAAAGTAAGCACAATGATACCTAAGGTGCGCTTAGAAGATAGGAAGAGAACACATGTAGAGTGTAGTCTATGGATGGAGGTACAAAGTAATAGGTGTACAATGAAAAAGTGAAGAAAGGTCAGAGAAACATATGCAGGAGTGGTCACCATTATGTTTTGCTGTCATTAGGTCATTAGTCACTTTGATGAGGGCAGTTTCTGTAGAGTGAAGGGGGCGGAAGCCAGACTGTAGTGGATCTAGAAGAGATTGAGTGGAGAGGTAACAGGTGAGGCGGGAGTAGACCAGGCGCTCCAGGAGTTTAGAGATGAAGGGGAGATTGGAGACTTGTCTGTAGTTATGTGTACAGGATGGGTCGAGAGAAGTTTTCTTTAATAATGGAGTAATGATAGAATGTTTGAAGGAAGAGGGGAAGATGCCAGAAGAGAGGGAAAGGTTGAAGATTTTGGTTAGGTGAGTGGTGAAGTGGTGAACAGAACAGTTCTCTGCTCCTCTGTACATATTGTAGCCCACTGTAGTCTTGGTAGACCTGCATTATTATAGATGTATATGGAAACTGTTGTGTGACCTTGACACTCACACATCTTTTTTATTCGATAGCAGGGTCACCCTATAAGTCAATTTTCCCAGCAGCCTTAACACAAAAATTAAGTATAACATGGTGCCTATTGATGACAACATGATGGGCCCTTCAGAGAATGCTACACTCCTGGTCAGCAATTTCTTCTCTGACTTATAGATGAGTATCCTGAACACAGGACCCCTATCTATTAACTTAGAAATTATTTATAGTTTTCAAAAATGAACTTTCAAGATGAGACTTCACCTTTAAAGTGTAACTATCATTTTGTAAATCTTTTAATGCGTGGTACATGCTGCATGGTGTTGGTGATTGGTGGGTTTCTGGGTCCTAAGACCCCAATTGGTCAAATCATTGCTGTTAAATGCACAGCTCTTGCATGACCTCTGTGCACAAATAGGTGTACAGGCTCAGTAATAAGTCATTGGGTCTGTACATTTACTATCACAGAGCTGTGTACAGATGCATAGATTTACTATTGAGCTCATACACCACTGCATGCAACCCATGCACTTCAGAGCAGAGTTTTTACTAATGGTGGTCTCAGTACCCAACCAACTCTGATCAGCATCAGTATGGAGAACCTATAATATATAAAAAGGTTTACAGTATTATAGTTACACTTCAAGGAAGATACATTTTCTATAACAGCCCAAAGTAGTGTAAAACTTCCAGGACCTTTCTATGTATAGTCACAGAATGCAGTTTTCAGACATTCACAGCAATTGTGTCTGCCTGTCTGGCTGATGAACCTTCATTGTTCATTACTTCTACAGTTACAAAGTTTCAAAGTTGCAGATAGTGATTCCTATTACAGACTTCTATATAGACATGGCGATCCATGAGTCAACACAGCTGTGCTAACTATGAAGGAGGGGACCGGGGATCGAATCTGAGGTCAAAGAAAGATCACATAGAAAATGTCCAACAGGCCACTCTACATGTGTGTGTGTGTATATATATACTGCATATGTGTATATATACAGTGCCTACAAGTAGTATTCAACCCCCGCAGATTTAGGTGGTTTGATAAGATGCAAATAAGTTAGAGCCTTCAAACTGCAAACGAGAGTAGGATTTATTAACAGAAGCATAAATCTTACAAACCAAAAAGTTATGTTGCTCAGTTGAATTTTAATAAATTTTAAACATAAAAGTGTGGGTCAATTATTATTCAACCCCTAGGTTTAATATTTTGTGGAATAACCCTTGTTTGCAATTACAGCTAATAATTGTCTTTTATAAGACCTGATCAGGCCGGCACATGTCTCTGGAGTTATCTTGGCCCACTTCTCCATGCAGATCTTCTCCAAGATATCTAGGTTCTTTGGGTGTCTCATGTGGACTTTAATCTTGAGCTCCTTCCACAAGTTTTCAATTGGGTTAAGGTCAGGAGACTGACTAGGCCACTCCATAACCTTGATTTTTTCCCTCTTGAACCAGGCCTTGGTTTTCTTGGCTGTGTGCTTTGGGTCGTTGTCTTGTTGGAAGATGAAATTACGACCCATCTTAAGATCCTTGATGGAGGAGCGGAGGTTCTTGGCCAAAATCTCCAGGTAGGCCGTGCTATCCATCTTCCCATGGATGCGGACCAGATGGCCAGGCCCCTTGGCTGAGAAACAGCCCCACAGCATGATGCTGCCACCACCATGCTTGACTGTAGGGATGGTATTCTTGGGGTCGTATGCAGTGCCATCCAGTCTCCAAACGTCACGTGTGTGGTTGGCACCAAAGATCTCGATCTTGGTCTCATCAGACCATAGAACCTTGAACCAGTCTGTCTCAGAGTCCTCCAAGTGATCATGAGCAAACTGTAGACGAGCCTTGACATGACGCTTTGAAAGTAAAGGTACCTTACGGGCTCGTCTGGAACGGAGACCATTGCGGTGGAGAACGTTACTTATGGTATTGACTGAAACCAATGTCCCCACTGCCATGAGATCTTCCCGGAGCTCCTTCCTTGTTGTCCTTGGGTTAGCCTTGACTCTTTGGACAAGCCTGGCCTCGGCACGGGAGGAAACTTTCAAAGGCTGTCCAGGCCGTGGAAGGCTAACAGTAGTTCCATAAGCCTTCCACTTCCGGATGATGCTCCCAACAGTGGAGACAGGTAGGCCCAACTCCTTGGAAAGGGTTTTGTACCCCTTGCCAGCCTTGTGACCCTCCACGATCTTGTCTCTGATGGCCTTGGAATGCTCCTTTGTCTTTCCCATGTTGACCATGTATGAGTGCTGTTCACAAGTTTGGGGAGGGTCTTAAATAGTCAGAAAAGAGATAATTAATCCACACATGTGAAGCTCATTGTTCTTTGTGCCTGAACTACTTCTTAATACTTTAGGGGGACCAAACAGAATGCTGGTGGTTTGAGGGTTGAATAATAAATGACTCTCTGAATTAACTTTTAACGCTTAAAAAAAATAAAAAATAAAAAAATAAAAAAATCTTTTTGGCTGCAGTGCATTTCCCACTTCCAGGCTGATCTACAGTCCAAATGTCACAATGCCAAGTTAATTCCCCACGTGTCAACCAGCTAAATCTGCAGGGGGTTGAATACTACTTGTAGGCACTGTGTATATATATATATATATATATATATATATATTGTGAGGTAGCAACCGGGGAACCCGCTTGCAGAACGACAAAACACGTGTTTATAAGTTTAACCAATGTCAACCCGTTTATTTTTCACATATAATAACATAACCCAGGTAGCAGGTTTTCCACATTGCACATTGATTATAAACACTTTACATAAATACATCATGCATTACATAGAACATTGCACATATACATTCACAATAACCCGGGACCTATAACCACGACTCTCTCCCCATTGGAGCTCTAACACCTGCTCCCGGGGTAGCTACGGCCTCCGGCCTACTTACACATCTTACAGTACATTCATAATAAATACATGTGTTATATTTCGACGATGACCCCTCCGGGTTCATACCAGGGATTGAGCAACCTGAGTACCGGGTATGTCATGTATCCCCAAGGGGCTCCTTCCTGGACGTATCTCCGCCTACGTCCCGGTCAGAGTCCACCTGGTTCAACCATGGTGTCCCCACTCTAGGAGCCCTTTTAACCCCTGCTTCTGACCTTCGTTACATACGCCTCAACGGGCCCTGTGGGTCCCAATGGCGGTTCCTGCTGCCTGGCTTTAGTCACCCAGCTCGATGACATAACATTACCCCGTAATCAGGATTCCTGCCTGACCGGGCCTTACATACCATGTGTGATCCATCATTCAAACGTCCATGGATCACATACATTTCTTCCACACGCTCACAGCCCATCATCCATGGACTGTGGCTCTTCCATGGCCCATTACAGGGACTGGCAAACCATAGTACACGGGAACCTCATCCATTACCTACTAGGAGCCCTATTACCCCTGTGTCTGGCACCACAGGCACACCCACACCATTAGAGGCCGTGGTTGAGGGACGGGTACCCTCTGCAAGCAGCAGGGCAAGCCTCCCTCTCGTCCCACAGGGACGGAACGCCTCCAACATCATCCATACTGGCTGGGTCACTTTCTCCCCACAATATTATACAATGTTCTTACATAGGTCATCATCTTACATTCAGGGCAATTGCCTAAGCCCCTACATACATCAACGGGTCCTTTACCGACTGCCTAGTCGGACCCAATAGCGGTTATGCCCACCTGGCATTACTCACACACAGCTCACTCCGTTACACGGGAACCGCTGTCTTACCGGGCACGGATCCGGGTCTCGCTACCTGGGTAACGGGTCCACCAAGCCTCCCCCTAGGGCTCCTTTCCCGCACGTGGTTCACCCCACGCCCGGACCAGTCTCCACCGGGTTCAGCCACGGCTTCCCCACCAGGTGCTATCACAACCTCGGCACCGGCATGGAGCTAGCATGCTCCCTTCATTCACACAGAGCCTCTAGACTGCTCTGCACTTGGCTGGTCTCAGCTTCCATCTGAATCTCTCAGCACGAGTCTCAGCTTCTCTCTGAATCTGAATGGATTTCTCAATCACTCAGCTGGCTGCCTCTTATCGTGCCAGCCACTCCCACATGGACACACCCCCTTAGCTGCCGGTAATCAGCCTTTCACACAGCTCAGGTTAACTCCCTGTGTTCCGGGTTGTCAGTACTCAGCCCTTATTCCTTAGGGACTCATCGATCTCATCCCACTCTCACTGCCGCTCATTAGGCTCATGATACCTTGTGTTCACAGTTGGTTCACACAGCATTATCAGTCAAACCGGCCAGTGTGCACAGGATCATACCTTGATTCTGCATGTGATGCGCCTCAGCCATGAGGATCATGCCGGCTGTGCCTCACAATATATATACACACACACACATACACTCCTTGAGATTGAAAGTACAACACCACAAAGATCAATAGACATGTCCAAGCTGGAGGACGGTCCATTGAGACTGAAATATTGCCCAGTACACACTTGATGGCCGAATAAGGGCTTGAAAATTCACCTTACCAAGGAGTGCTGCTTTCCATTTTTTTGGTTTATCTATCTATCTATCTATCTATCTATCTATCTGTCTAGGGGCGATGAGGGTGCTAAGTGTAGCTGTGGAGCCAGCAACTTCACATATTAGAAATAAACATAGTATTTTTTTCTGGTTGTTTGTTCCAGCGTCGCAGCTTGCACCAGTTCACACTATATCTTGAGTGCTGTGCAGTTTTTTTCTGTTTTATATCTAATATATGGAGTTGCTGGCTCCACAGCTACACTTAGCACCCTCATCGTCCCCAGGTGGTCTGAGATTGAGATGGTGTCCATCCACTTGGAAGTGGGATAAGGAGGATAGGGATGTCAGCGTAGGACTCATCAGATCTGGGATCACCGTGGAGTGGTTGATGAGCAAACAGATATTGGCCAATATATGTACCAAGAGCCCCAGTAAATAAAAAGATATGAAAACGTAAGTTTTTAATTTTTTCCTCATATATAAACTGCTTAATAGCATGTGTACATTTTTGGTAGTAACCGAGTGCTGCAGTGAAATTTTTCTATCTATCTATCTATCTATCTATCTATCTATCTATCTATCTATCTATCTAGAATTTTGAGTTTTTTGAAAAAAAACGTAAGTTTTTACATTTTTTCTCATATATATATATATAGCTTGTCAGCATATGTACATCATTGGTAGTAGCTGAGTGCTGCAGAGTACTTTTTTCTAGTTATCTATCTATCTATCTATCTATCTACCTATGTGTCTGTTTACAGGATATTTCAAAAAGACCTGAGGTCTTGTGTCCACCCTCACAGCATGGTTTGCTATTAGAACACTGCTGCTTTTCACTGTTGTATGTAAATATCTATCTATCTATCTATCTATCTATCTATCTATCTATCTATCTATCTATCTATCTGCAAAAAATTGGAACAGCACTATATAAAAATACGGGTGCAAGCTTTTCCTACCATCACCAAGGTATTTTAGATATATTCAAAAAACGGACAGCAGCACATCCTTTTCAGTGATAATTATTCCTGGACTGCGACGTTTCGGCTAAATGACAGCCTTTTTCAAGCAGTACTGCCAGGAATAAATCCACATGTTATCACTGAAAAGGATGTGCTGCTGTCCGTTTTTTGAATCTATCTATCTATCTATCTATCTATCTATCTATCTATCTATCTATCTATCTATCTATCTACCTGTTAATTGCTAAACCAGTATGGTAAATAATTAAACAGGGAAGTAGTTGGCAACTGGGATATAATGACTATCCAAAAGTCTACCATAATTGCACTCAATTATCAGTTATATCTTTTACTCATTAAAGTCCGTTTATGTATCATTTTGAGCCTGGCCCATCCCTTTCAATAGTCAACACACTTCTCTATTACTCGTCTTAGGGTACCCTCACACTTGGCGATGCACCAGCGACCCTGACAGCGATACGACCTGGTAGGGATCGCTGGTGCGTCGCTATCGGGATCACTGGTAAGATACAATGAAAGATCTCACCAACGACGCAACAATGATCCGGAATGATACAGAGGTTGTTGGGACCCTGTTTCTCAGACCTGTAGTATTGAGGTCGTTGGTCGTTGTCCCTGTCAAACACACCGATGCATGCTGCCCAGCGGGACCCCAACGATCAAAAAATGGTCCAGGCGACTGACAGGACCAGCGATCTCACATCAGGGGCCTGGTGGCTGCTAAGTTTTAAACATAGCGAGATCGCTGGTGAGGTCACTGTTGCGTCACCAGATTTGTGACTTAGCAGCAATCTCGCTTAGTGTGATGGAAGCTTTAATGAATGAAATCATTGTCCCTCCACCTCAATATATTATGTCATTACACATCTTTCTGTGTCCACGTGGTACCATCTGTCAGTCTTAGGCTGGGGTTACACATAAGCCCTCAGTCAGTTTTTGGCTTCAGTTTTGTCTTTTTTTTTTTCTAAGTCCAAAAACTGACAGAAAAACGCATTGGGTGTAATAAACACCCTGTGCGTTTTTCTCTGGAGCTCAAAACATTGCCCTGTCCGTTTTTGAGCCAAAAACGCAGTAAACAGCGTTTTTGGCATCAGTTAAAGAACGCATGCGTTTTCATGCGTTTTTTTTTAACATGGGGCCCTATGGGAAACGCATGCGCAAACGCATGCAAACGCATGCACTTGCGTTTGCGCATGCGTTCGCGCATGCGTTTTTTTAATGAAAATTCCAAAAACGTACAGGAGTGCAGGAGACACAAAAAGCACCCTATAAAAAACGGATTGGTGATGAAAATGACTTCCAAAAACGGATTTCTATGTGTGACCACAGCCTTAGAACGGCATTATCATATAGCCGCTTGTGTCTTGGAGAACTGCATGTCTCTGACTTTGGAGGGAATTTCACCGCTTTTCCTCAGCATCTGCTGTAATTTCAGTACAAGGATACAGTACATTACATCTGTCTAGAGCTAGTCTTTTGTGACTAGCAGCAAAGGAATAAGTCCGGCTCCACTCCAAAGTACAGACACATGCATTGCCAAACCAGCCTCGTGCTAGATAAATACCTTGGCCTTTGCGGTCTACCACGGCTAGTGTCCTACATTTATATAACTGTACAACATTCAAAGAATTTTTTTTTTCAACTGGCAGAAAATAATATGACTTGCTGGAAGAGCAGAGCCAAGAAAAACGTCATCCTGACCTTTTTTGTTTTTAGTTGTGGAATGTGATGACAGTTGAAGCCCATCATGATTTTTAATGCTGCCCCCTGGGGTCCTCTATGTTACACGTGGGTTCACCAACCTTATGGTTTATTTCTGAAATATTTTTAGAACACTGAATAGTTAAATAATGTCCTAGATTCATCATAATAAATCAAGTTAGGTGGTTTAATCGGACAGAACAAATTGCTTTGGTGCAGGTACAGTAGAATACGATGACATTAAAATAAATGAATTTTCTGTCATCGCGTTTTTCCTTGTCTATCATAATAAGGTAAATGTATATATCATAAACCATTCAAAAGTATGAAGTCATAGCTAACTTTTGTATGAAATATATACTAGAAAATCACTTTTTCCAGTACATCAAGGAAAGTATTAAAAACCCATTGATGTCAAATGAATGGCAACCAGCGAATGAGGGAAAAAGACCCCTGTTATCACCAACCATAAGGTGCATAAAATCATATCACTGGCCATTACAGGTTATTAAAGTTGAATAATCTGCATGATTTCCCTCACTACAAACCATATTGTACAAAGAATCACCATGCTCCTGGCCACTTAAAAAGGTTTTCCAATGTGATCCCCTTTCTTTTGTCCTAACTCTTTCTAACACCTTTACAATATACTTCTGCTATCTACCCTCCTCCTGTAAGCTTATGTCGCGTCCCTGGTGCGGACGAGACTGTGTGATTTGTGCGCAGGCTTCCGCCTGCGCACAGATCACATATGGGAGTGAATGGGTGCGCACGGTCATGCGCGGTCAAGCGCAGCACCGTTGTGCCCCATTATAAAGATAGGAGCTCGCGGCCGCTGCGGTCACATTGTGGATCCCCTCCGCAGAACACTGCGGAGGGGTCCGCAAATGTGAACCCAGCCTAAGACACTCATACATATCTTCATTGTTGTTCTAGCTGCAGACCGGAATTGGACAAACTGAGCAGGGCACGTCATTGGTGAGGATGCCTCTCTGTGAGTGATAGCAGTCTGGGCACACATGCTCAGATAAGGTTTCACTCTCCTTTCAGACCCCACCAGGGACATACCCTGATTTATCCTGCATTCAAGCACGGAGTGCCAGTGTTACAACAATCCTATTAAAGGTGACTATGTGAACAAGACCATTATGACCAAAACATATGCTGTTGCCCACCTACTGTACATATAACATTTTTTCACAATTAAAGATATTTTTTAATTCAAATGCAATAAGAGTGTCCAGTGATTCACTCTGCATATAACTCCCTTCATTACAGGTCATGAGTTGCAAAGGATTCCGATTCTCCTTTTGTTACAGGCCATAACAATGTACCCTCAGCCCCTAGTTTAGAGGTTATAAGGTCCAAGGATCAATCTTACCCCCTGTAGCATGTGCCTTTTTCTCAATAAAGACGTAAAGGGGACTTGTATGTTGGTACATTCTGTCAAATTCATGGGCAGCATGTATCTGGCACTGGCTGAATTATTGTAGGCAGGTATGTTTAACTCTGAAAGGTATTTCTGAGAAAATCATGCTTTGATCACCTCTGGGGACCAAGCCATTAGTTAAACTGGCAGGTTCCCGGCAGCCTCTCTGCACTCATTGACAGTGACAGTCAGTCTTCTCCCCATACGTGCATTTAGGCAGAGACATGTCAATCCAGAGCAGTGGGCAGGGAGAAGATGCCAGGATACTGCCTGTTTGACTGATCTCCAGTGCAGTCTTAGCACAGCTATTAAAGCTCGACTTCCTCTAAAACACTGAAGCATTTCAGAGTCAATCATACCTGGCTGAGATAATACAGCCAATGCCTGACACATACTGTCTACAGATTGTGCAGCATGTATCAACTCACAGGTTCCCTTTAAGGTCTTTAATAAAAGGAGTGCAAAATGGCTTTACACCTCACCCCTTTATTGTGTCCTTTATCATCAGATACTGGACTCAAGGAGCAATGTTACTTGTTGCAGAGGATGACACAAACATTGGATTTATAGTTTCTATGTGGAGATCAAGAAATTATAAATATATCGGTATAATTACTACTTCTTAGTTGCCAGATTGTACAAGACCAGACTGCTATCCTTTACATTAAATAGTTTGTCTAATTTGATTGATCCGAGTCCTCATCACTTAGCCAGAATGGATAACAGTTACCGAGACCATCTCTTGCTCTGTAGGGCCTGTAGTACCACATAAGGAAGGATACAGTCAATCATATTGTCTGTTCACGTGTGTACTGTGGATTGCCCAGTAGCAGCACAATGTCCACCGAATGTCTGATTGCTATGGAACAAAAGAGATTTGGCACATGATCGGAGAAAAATAGAAGCATTGCACTATTGCTGTACTTTTGTTTGCATGAAACATTGAATTCACTAAGTACATCGAAAGAACAGATGCCATACTGATATCATTCCTTATAGCAATAGTTTTTAACAGATCCATTGCAAATATTACTGAGGGGATTGAATTGGGCCTTTTATGTTTTTTTAACTGCAAAAGTTAAATTTTGATGTGTAATTTTGATACCTATGAGACCTATGGCTATAAGTAACAGACAGGCTATGTTCACTTGAGCTTTTTTCCAGGTCCTGTCCTGTTCATATAAAAAATAGACAGTATATGGACCAATGTTAATCATAGTGTTTGCTCACATGAACATTTCTCTGCGTAGACTGATGGACTGTCTAATCTGTTTTTCCATTGAAGTTAATGGGTGTGGTTTAAAACGTAATGCCATATACATTGCAAACAATACATAGAAAAATGAATTGGGCCTTATACTGTTATAAATGTAAAAAATTTATGCCATATCATATGAATGGCAAAAAAGGACAAATGGATGACATATGAATGTGACACACGGAATGCCATACAAATGAAATATTGAATATTTTTTTAGCTCTCTCTGAACCCAGCCTTTCAGAATCCTTTGATTGAAGTAGTCAAAGAGTAAATATGTTGTGGTCGTGGTCACTCAAGCCTTGATTCTCTCGTGTTAGAATATCAGAACGATTATCATAATGATACTCCAATCAAACTCTGATCCGAGTGTCAGCTTAATCTGACCTGATTCTCTCATATGAGGGAATCGTAACACAGATGAGGAGAGGCTGGAGAACAAAATTCCTCCATCTTCTTCATTCAGTGAGTTTGTGGATATCAGATGTCAACTGAGTGCAGTCTGATGATTTCCACACATCCTTAGACTTGATTTGGTGTGTGCCATCCGATTTACACTGTACTCACAGCATGTTGAGATGTTTTTTCTCTTGCTAAATCGGCAGTAGGAAAATAACTCTGATCAGCACTGGATCATAGAATAATAGGTCCGAATTCCACAAGAACATCAGGTATCCTGTGAGCAAGCCCTAAGGAAAAGAGAAAAAGCCACCCTCACCATAAGTGTATCGTATCTTTATTTGTAATAAAAAATGTGACATTTAGGATATGGTTGGAGGAAACTGGTGCATGTAGGCGACGGTCGTTTCACTCTGCACTGCACTTCATCCGGTCTATACACCACCTTCCTTCCACTGTGTCCTAGATGTCACATTTTTTATTCAAAATAAAGACACAAGACACTTATCACTTATGGTGAGCACTAGTTTTTATGTCTTTCTTAGTAATTTACTAACTTTTTCGTACTGAGCACCACTAGAGATGGGCGAATCCTAAACTACTCGGAATCGCTAGACTGTAACGAGTCTGAGTCCAGGACTCGCTACTCGTTGCGAGTCTAGCGAGTCCAATGTAAATGAATGGGGAGGCTAGTATTGCAGCGATTCCTCTGCTGCCGGACCCTATAAGGGGTCTGGAAGCAGAGGAAAAACCTGCAAATCCCCATGTTATTCTTTTAAAGCCAGCGGCTTTTTGCCGCTGGCTTTGAAAGAATAATAATAAAAAAAAAAAAAGATTGAAGGGGGGGAGGGGGGAAGGGGGGTCAGGGGGGGTAAGGGGGAGAGGTGGGGGGGGCACCGTCCCGGCCGGCTACTTACCCCTGCCTCCGCCGCCGCTGCCGCCTCAGCCGCAGACTCGCTCCCCGAGTCTCTCTGCTTCTGTTTCCGGAGATTCCCAAATGGTGACAGAGCAGTGAATAAATTAACTTCCGTCACCGGGAATCTCCGGAGCAGAGCGAGTCTGGCTGACAGCAGAGTTCAGCTCAGGTCCTAATGCCCTGAGCTGAACCCTGACTGTTTAGTCAGTTCTCAGCTCTGCTACATCCCTGTCTGTCTAAGCACAGACAAGGAAATAGCAGAGCTGAGATTGCGTTTTGGACTGCGTCGGACGGAAGAGGATTTTTGGAGTAAAGATGGAGTCCCTAATGGCTTTTTTGTTTTATTTTTAATAAAAAAATTTTCTCTGTGTTTTTTTTTATATTGATTACTGGAAATTCATGGCGGTCATGTCTAATATTGGCGTGACCGCCATAAATTTCGGGCTTAGGGCCAGCTGATAATACAAAGCTGGCCCTAACCCCTTTATTACCCAGCGTGCCACCGCCACCAGGGCCGCTGGAAGAGCGGGGTTCAGCGCCAGAAGATGGCGCTTCAATGAACGCGCTATCTTCTGGGGGCTGCGGGCTGCAATTTGCAGCGGGGGGTGCCCAGAAAGCTTGGGCATCCCTGCGCTGCGGATTCCAGCCCCCAGCTGCCTAGCTGTACCTGGCTAGACATAGAAATTGCGCGGAGCCCCACGCATTTTTTTTTTATTATTTCATGAAATTCATGAAATAATAAAAAAAGGGGGCTTGCCTATATTCTTGTGTCCGGCCAGGTACAAATAGGCACCTGGGGGTTGGGGGCAGCCCGTCGCTGCCTGCTGGATCTGGCTGGTTACAAAAATACGGCGAAGCCCACGTCAAATTTTTCTGAAAAATCCATAAAACAATATAAATAAAAGGGACTGCATCTTTATTAACCCCTCCACCATGGTAGAGGGGTTAGTAAAGATGCAGTCCCTTTTTTAGGATTGTTTTATAGATTTAAAAAAAAAAAAAAATTACGTGGGCTTCGCCGTATTTTTGTAACCAGCCGGATCCAGCAGGCAGCGACGGGCTGCCCCCAACCCCCAGGTGCCTATTTGTACCTGGCCAGACACAAGAATATAGGCAAGCCCCCTTTTTTTTATTATTTCATGAATTTCATGAAATAATTTAAAAAAAATGCGTGGGGCTCCGCGCAATTTCTATGTCTAGCCAGGTACAGCTAGGCAGCTGGGGGCTGGAATCCGCAGCGCAGGGATGCCCAAGCTTTCTGGGCACCCCCCGCTGCAAATTGCAGCCCGCAGCCGCCCCAGAAGATGGCGCGTTCATTGAGGCGCCATCTTCTGGCGCTGAACCCCGCTCTTCCAGCGGCCCTGGTGGCGGTGGCACGCTGGGTAATAAAGGGGTTAGGGCCAGCTTTGTATTATCAGCTGGCCCTAAGCCCGAAATTTATGGCGGTCACGCCAATATTAGACATGACCGCCATGAATTTCCAGTACTCAATATAAAAAAAAACACAACACAGAGAATTTTTTTATTAAAAATAAAACAAAAAAGCCATTAAGGACTCCAACTTTACTCCAAAAATCCTCTTCCGTCCGACGTAGTCCAAAAACGACATCTTCACTGCCACAACCCTGTGCATAGATATACATATCTATGCACAGGGAGTGAGCAGGCTGAGAACTATCTCAGCTCTGCTACATCTCTGTGTAGGCGGGCTCTAGGACCCTGGAGCTGCCGCAGCCCGCAAGTCCCAGAGCCCAGCACACAGCACATAACAGAAGCCGGAAGAGAGGTAAGGAGCATTTCTCCCCCCTCTCTTCCTTCGCTCCCTGCGGACTCGTTACTGACTGCGAGTAATCCCTGAGATTACTCGCAGTGTAACGAGTCGGGCGAATCCCTTACTACTCGGCGAGTACCGAGTAGTAACGAGTAGATTCGCCAATCCCTAAGCACCACCTGTCGTCATCAGTGCACAGTGGACAGCGTTATTTGTTGGCTGTCTACTTACCTTTGTGCCATTCATTAGTTGCCCACTCACCCTTCATGCACATAATATATAAACCTTTATCTTGCTTGTAGTGATGCTGCAGGGACATTTAAAGAGAACCTGTCATCAGAATTGAACCTATTAAAGTAAACGTATGGCCATTATGGCTCTGTTATACTGATATAAAGGATAAATGTAGTGTAAAAATGTGTAGCCTTGTTTTTGCTTCATTTACTTTAGACGTTTTAGTGCAATAGCCTCTCCGTGCATTGGGGCGAGAATGTGAGGTGGGACTGTGGGTAGGGTCTTTGGCTCTGTTGTGGCCCTTCTGCATTTGTATGATCCTCCTTTTTCAAATTAAGTGCTAGCACCAATGTTAGGAATTGGTCAAGGAAGGTCATTTTATAGCAGTTTACAACTGGATGAAAAATATTCAGAAAAAGTCCTAAATTCTTTGTAGAGGTGTAAATAGACCAATAATGCATAGACAACAACTAGACTGGATCGTAAATGTGAACCTGCGGAGCAGGAGGGTTTCTGTTATATTTCACTACTTGTGACCAGGTGGATAGACACAAAGCTTACTATCTCCAAAAAAATAATACAAGAAATATCAAAGCATTATTTTCAATCATCTATCCTTACAGGTTCATCCCAGAAGCATGGTCGTCATGTAGTGCCACATGTGGTCGTGGTCTGCAAGTGAGGGAGGTCAAGTGTCGTATTTTACTGACGTTTACTCAGACTGAGTTAGAATTGCCAGAAGAAGAATGTGAAGAGGAAAAACCCATTGTAGAAAGAGCATGCTATCTCCCACCATGTGATGGCGAAGCAGTGGACCAAGCAGTAGAGCTTCCTGCACAAGAAGAGGATTCAGCTGAGATGTATGATTGGGAGTATATCGGGTTCACAGCCTGCTCCAGCAGTTGTTCAGGAGGTAGAGACATTGTTACATGCATAATCATATATAATCTATGGTCACATTACTAACCTGTTATTGTCATGTTCTATCCACCAGTTTCTGGACCCAGATCAGTTTTAGGCCAGTTTCTGAAGACTTTCAACTTTCTTCTTCATATCTTCTATAGTCCAGACCCTGGTGCAAGCAATTTTATGCCCTTAAATTAAAACATTAAAGTACCAATTCACCCTTTACAATGCTTGCCAATTCTTACAGCCAAAAATTGATGCTTGTAGATATGCCTCCTGTAAAGACCACACACTTTGTTGTGGAATTTACCCTTGACTATAGGTAAGAGACCTACATTCAGTTTACTTATTATTCCCTACTTTTTCCTAGGCAATTGAAATAGATTACGTGCTTTACCCTGATTTTCCTTGATGAATAAATGAAAAATGTATACTTTGAAAAGGGACCTATCACCACTTCTCATATACCTGCTTCTGTAAATAATTTTGTAGCTATTATTAAATTGACAACTTAATACTGAATTCCTCTTATTCTTACACACTCTACAATCATCCAGGCTGGAATGACAGTGTCAATATTAAAGGGAACCTCTCAGCTTGTTTTAGCCCCCTATCATACCACTACCTATCCCTGCATCTTGCTAGCACATCCCCCACCATCCCTTTCTGCTCTAATACTGCAATATTAACTTACATTTTTATGTGGTAATGAGGCATCCAGGCTACAGCATAGACTGAGATGGGTGGTCTCTGGGTCTCCATTCTCCCCCCCTCGCTGCTCTTAGCATGCCACACTGGACATCATCATTCCATCTCCTGCGCACCTCCTATTTTGAATTTTACCTCCTCCTCATAGTATGACACGCAGCGGGAACGTCATTTCTGGTTCTGCGCAGTGCATGGGTGTATGGGCTGTACAATCCGGCTCCAGCGCATGCGCAGTGTGCATATTGAAGCCGGCAATTAAACCAAAATATGGCCAATCTAAGTATGCACCACTAGATAAGTTAGTACACAGCTCTGTGCCAAACACCAATGTATGAGTAGCTTTGCAAAAAGGAGGATTTTTGGTGTATTTTAAAGGCACCAGAGCTATAAGTATTCAGATATGAATGAGTGGAAGAAAACCAAAGAGGATCAGTTACACAGGATCAATGCAAAATTTGAACAAACTTTATTACACACTGCAATATAAAAGACACACACTTAAAACACAAGTAAAAAGTAGTCCACTGACTACATATGAGGTGTGTGGGTATCAACACTGCTGCAAAACAATGGTCACAGGACATAGAAATAAGGTACCAACTTGCATCTAAATTGCACCTAGTATTATCATAGCCTGAAAAATGGAGGCATCTACAAGCACACAATAGTTGTACAACGGTAAGAGTATCACTGCAGAGATAGTGATTACAGAGACCCAGAGGTACACAGGTAATAGTGCATAAGATGATGTGGCAGTATGTACATATTTTAGTAATATGACCTGATAGACGTTTTTTCGGTTTTGTATTCCATCTAGAAGAAATCCCTTAGCAACCAAGGGGTTCCAAGGTCATCATTGACTAGTCCAGACCATGTGCAGCAGAGGTTGAAAGATGGAATGAGCCCCAGGCTATGATAATACTGGAAAATATAAGTTAATAAATCGTTTTTGACAAGCATTATTTTGCAGTTTTAGGTCAGAAAGGGATGGTTGGGGATGTGCTAGCAAGATGCAGGGACAGGTAGTGGTAGGATAGGGTGTAAAAACGAGCGAATGGTAACACCCATTTGTCAATGTACTCAGATATTTTCTGGAAATTTTGCCGAGGAATGGCCCAATAAAGGGGTAAAAGAAAAGATACTCCAGAATTGTTAAATTATGGGATATAAAAGTATTTAATAAAACAAAGGTTCTCTTGAAATGGCTGTCACCAGATCTATATGTTTGGGGAAGAATGCAATGTCCAATTTTAAACTGCATGTAGAAAGAATCCAGTGAACCACTTTTGCCCATATCAGGTCCACATGAATCTCGAACACCAGCTCCACCATAAGCAAAAAAATATTCAAAGTGAAGTAGAAGTCCAGCTGAAAAACATGGGGTTTCTTTCTGTTAGTCACTCCCGTTTAAGGTGCATTTCAAGGCATGCTCAGGACACATTAGAACAGAGGTCCCCAACTCCAGTCCTCAAGGCCCACCAATGGTCCAGGTTTTCATTATTTCCTTAGAAATTTGGCAGTTGGTAATTCAATCTCCTGCACAGGTGGTGATTCCAATTGTCAAATGCCAAGGAAATCCTGAAATCCTGAAAACATGCACTGTTGGTGGGCCTTGAGGCCTGGAGTTGGGGACCTCTGCATTAGAACACAGTCAACACGTTTCAAGTGCATTCAGCACTCTTAATTATGACAAAATAGTTGTCGAGCAGCAGAACTTTAATAATCAAGCACCTGTTAAACATGGGTGTGTTGGTTACCTGGTTTGATCAAAAACATGTGCAAATCACAGCAGTGAGGCAGTCAAGTATAAGTGATACACACAAGATTACGTGGAATTGATAAAGTGCAGAATTTATACAATTAACAATTATTAAAATTATAAATATATACATGTCGCACGTGTAAAAATGTAATAAAGTTACAAAGAAAAGTTTTAAATTGTTCCTAAACATAGCAATGATTATAATTAGTCGAGTAGACAATATGACACTTCATTCATTAACCCCTTCATGACCTTGCCATTTTTTGCAATTCTGACCAGTGTCCCTTTATGAGGTTATAACTCGGGAACGCTTCAACGGATCCTAGCGATTCTGAGAATGTTTTTTCGTGACATATTGGGCTTCATGTTAGTATTAAATTTAGGTCGATAATTTTTGCGTTTATTTGTGAAAAAATCAAAAATATGGCAAAAATGTTGAAAATTTTGCAATTTTCAAATTTTGAATTTTTCTTCTGGCAAACAAGAGAGTTATGTGACACAAAATAGTTATGAAATAATATTTCCCACATGTCTACTTTACATCAGCACAATTTCGGAAAAAAAAAAAATTTTTGTTAGGAAGTTATAAGGGTTCAAAGTTCATGAGCATTTTTTCATTTTTCCACCAAAATTTACAAAACCATTTTTTTTAGTGACCACATCCCATTTGAAGTCCCTTTGAGGGGTTTACATGACAGAAAACACCCAAAAGTGACACCATTCCAAAAACTGCACCCCTCAAGCTACTCAAAACTACATTCAAGAAGATTATTAACCCTTCAGGTGCTTCACAGGAACTAAGCAAATTGGAAACAAAATAATGGATATTTTAATTTTTCTAACAAAAATGTTCTTGTATCCTCAATTTTTTCATTTTCACATGGGCAACAAGATAAAATGGATCCTAAAATTTGTTGGGCAATTTCTCCTGAGTATATCGATACCTCATATGTGATCATAAACCACTGTTTGGGCGCACGGCAGGGCTCTGAAGGGAAAGAGAGCAATTTGACTTTTGGAGCTAATTTTCCATTCAAAAAGTGAAATGGCGCTCCTTCACTTCTGAGCCCTGCTGCGCGTCAAAACAGTGGTTTATGACCACATATGAGGTATCGGTGTACTCAGGAGAAATTGCCCAACAAATTTTAGGATGAATTTTATCCTGTTACCCATGTGAAAATGAAAGAATTGAGGCTAAAAGAACATTTTTGTGAAAAAAAAGTACTTTTCCCATATTCACAGATCAATTTGTAAAGCATGTGGAGGTTCAATATGCTCACCACCCATCTAGATAAGTTCCCTGGGGGGTCTAGTTTCCAAAATGGGGTCACTTGTGGGGGAGCTCCAAAGTTTAGGCACACAGGGGCTCGCCAAACGCGACATGGTGTCCGCTAACAATTTGAAAGGAAAATCAGCTCAAATTGTTAGCGGACACCAAGTTGCATTTGGAGAGCTCCTGTGTGCCTAAACATTGGGGCTCCCCCACAAGTGACCCCATTTTGAAAACTAGACCCCCCAGGGAACATATCTAGATGCATAGTGAGCCCTTTGAACCCCCAGGTGCTTCACAAATTGATCCGTACAAATTAAAAAAGAACATTTGTGTGAAAAAAAAGTATTTTTACCTTATTACGGATCAGTTTGTGAAGCACCTGGGGATTCAAAGTGCTCACTATGCATCTAGATAGGTTCCTTGGGGGGTCTAGTTTCCAAAATGGGGTCACTTGTGGGGGAGCTCCAAAGTTTAGGCACACAGGGGCTCACCAAACGCGACATGGTGTCCGCTAACAATTTGAATGGAAAATCAGCTCAAATTGTTAGCAGACACCATGTCGCATTTGGAGAGCTCCTGTGTGCCTAAACATTGGGGCTCCCCCACAAGTGACCCCATTTTGGAAACTAGACCCCCCAGGGAACATATCTAGATGCATAGTGAGCCCTTTGAACCCCAGGTGCTTCACAAATTGATCCGTACAAATTAAAAAAGAAAATTTGTGTGAAAAAAAAAGTATTTTTACCTTATTACGGATCAGTTTGTGAAGCACCTTGGGATTCAAAGTGCTCACTATGCATCTAGATAGGTTCCTTGGGGGGTCTAGTTTCTAAAATGGGGTCACTTGTGGGGGAGCTCTAATGTTTAGGCACACAGGGGCTCTCCATACACAACCTGGTGTTTGCTAACAATTGCAATTGTTAGCGGACACCAGGTCGCGTATGGAGAGCCCCTGTGTGCCTAAACATTTGAGTTCTCCCACAAGTGACCCCATTTTGGAAACTAGACCCCCCAGGGAACATATCTAGATGCATAGTTAGCACTTTGAACCCCCAGGTGCTTCACAAATTGATCCGTACAAATTAAAAAAGCAAATTTGTGTGAAAAAAAAGTATTTTTACCTTATTATGGCTCAGTTTGTGAAGCACCTGGGGATTCAATGTGCTCACTATGCATTTAGATAGGTTCCTTGGGGGGTCTAGTTTCTAAAATGGGGTAACTTGTGGGGGAGCTCCAATGTTTAGGCACACAGGGGCTCTCCATACGCAACCTGGTGTTTGCCAACAATTGGAATTGTTAGCGGACACCAGGTCGCGTATGGAGAGCCCCTGTGTGCCTAAACATTTGAGATCCCCCACAAGTGACCCCATTTTGGAAACTAGACCCCCCAGGGAACATATCTAGATGCACAGTGAGCACTTTGAACCCCCATGTGCTTCAAAAATTGAGACGTATAAATGAATAAAGAAACTTTTTGTGAAAAAACATACTAGTCTAGTAGTTACAATTCGCAGCATAGGGGACCCAACACATTTGGGTCTCTCCATGCTGAGGATTCCAGCCCCCTAGCTGCCAAGTTGTACCTGGCTGGCAACCAAAAATACGGCAAAGCTCCATGTCATTTTATTTGTAGAATTAAAAAAAAAAAAAATGACATGGGGCGCTGCCATATTTTTGGTCCAGCCAGGTACAACTTGGCAGCTACGGACTGCCACCAGCCCCAGCTGCCTCGTCATACCTGGCTGGAACCAAAAATACAGCGAAGCCCTTTTTTTTTTTTTAATTTCTAGAACTAATTCTAGAAAAAAAATTACGTGGGGCTCCGCCATATTTTTGGTCCAGCCAGGTACAACTAGGCAGCTGGGGGATGAAATCCTCAGCATAGAGAGGCCCAAGCGTTCTGGGCCCCCCCTGGTGCGAATTTCAGCCCGCAGCAACCCCAGAAAATGGCGCATTCATTGAAGCACCATTTTCTGGCGCTGTACCCACGCTCTTCCAGTTGCCCTGGTGCCAGTGGCTAACTGGGTAATAAAGGGGTTAATGCCAGCTTTTTATTGGCAGCTGGCACTAAGCCCGAGATTCATAATATAGGGCCAATGTTAGACCCGCCATTAGGAATCTCTAGTACGGTAAATAGTCAATAAATACACACAGAGAAAAATCTTTTTATTTGAAAAAAAAACACAGACTCAATTCGGACTCCATCTTTATTATAAAAAGATCCGACGTAGTCCACAACGAAGGTCCCACGACGCCCGATCGCTCCGACGTAGTCCATAATGAAGGTCCCACGACGTTCGATTGTCTCTGACGTAGTCCACAACGAAGGTCCCACGCCGCTCGATCGCCTTTGCTTTCAGATCGCTACTCTGGAGCCTAATCCGCCAGCATGGTGATCGAGCTGCAGAAAGTGATCTGACACCCCGGGCGCAGTGACCCACTATGTGCATTACTGCGCCTGGGCTGCCAGATCGCTTTCCGCAGCTCGATCCCCATGCATGGGGATCGAGCTGCGGAAAGCGATCTGGCAGCACAGGCGCATTGACCCACTATGTGCATCACTGCGTCCGGGCTGTCAGATCGCTTTCTGCAGCTCGATGCCCATGCAGGGAGATCGGGCTGCAGAGCAGCGATCTAAGAGCCTGGGCACAGTGACCCACTATGTGCATCACTGCGCCCAGGCTGTCAGATTGCTTTCTGCAGCTCGATCCCCCTGCATGGGGATCGAGTTGCGGAAAGCGATCTGGCAGCCCAGGCGCATGTGATGCACATAGTGGGTCACTGCGTCCGGGGTGTCAGATCACTTTCTGCAGCTCGATGCCCATGCAGGGAGATTGGGCTAAAGATCAGCAAACAAAGAGCCCGGGCGCAGAGACCCACTATGGGCATCAGTGCGCCCGGGCTGTCAGATTGCTTTCTGCAGCTCGATCCCCAGGATCCAGCTGCAGAAAGTGATCTGACAGCTCCAGCACAGTGATCACATAATGGTCACTGTGGATCACTGTGCTGGAGCTGTCAGATCATTTCCTGCAGCTAGATCCTCAGGATCCAGCTGTAGAAAGTGATCTGACAGATCCAGCACAGTGATCCACAGTGATCACATAATGGTCACTGTGGATCACTGTGCTGGAGCTGTCAGATCACTTCCTGCAGCTAGATCCTCAGGATCCAGCTGTAGAAAGTGATCTGACAGATCCAGCACAGTGATCCACAGTGATCACATAATGGTCACTGTGGATCACTGTGCTGGAGCTGTCAGATCACTTCCTGCAGCAAGATCCTCAGGATCTAGCTGTAGAAAGTGATCTGGCAGCTCCAGCATAGAGCTGTCAGATCCGGAGGCGGTGAAGAGGAGGAGGAGGAGCGGGACGCAGTGGAGACAGAGCGGCCGCCGGAGGGGTGAGTGGGAGAGGCGATCGCCGCTCCGGTGATCGGGGAGGCAGGAAGGGGGAAGAGGGGGGGTGACAGGAGAAGTAGGGGGGCACTTAGGAGGAAGCGGGGGCAGGCAGGAGGAAGCGGGGGCAGGCAGGAGGAGGTGGGCGGCAGGAAGAGGAAGCGGGCGGCAGGGACAGGAAGCAGGCGGCAGGAAAAGGAAGCGGGGGGGGGGGTAAGAAAGATGAAGAGGGGGCAGGAAAGAGAGGTGGGGGCAGGGGGACAGTTAGAGGATGACAGGGGAGAAGATTGGAGGGTAAGGATAGCAGCGGCAGACAGGGAAGCATTACAGGCGCGGTGATTTTCACTTTCACTTTTGAGTGCCAATCACCGCGCCTGTAGCCGGGGGGGTGGGGGTGGGGGCAAATCGACCCCCCCTGGGGTGTTGAACAACTCCCCATGTACCTGCAGGCCGAGTGACAGGTCAGTGACACCCTCACTCGACCTGCAGGAGCCCGATCATTCCATGGCCCAAGGGGTGGGCCAAGGGTCTGGAAGGGGTTTTAAAGGGGTTTTCCCGCAAGCAAAGTTGATTTAAAAGTTCATTTTAATTAGTAGATCTTGGAATAATAATAATTTCCACAATTGGATGTGTTTAAAAAAAATGTTCCTGTGCTGAGATAATCTTATAAATGTGCTCCTACTATGTACAGTTTCATTTTTGTTTCTGACCGTGCACAGAGCATTGGTTTGATCCTGGGCAGGGGAGGACAAAATAGAGTATACAGACATTACAGCATGGGATTACAAATAATTCTTTCTTTGGGGTAAAACATTTTTTACAAACAGGCAGGGAAATGTTTTGCCTCATACAAAGAATCATCTGTGATCCTGTGTTGTAATGTCTGTATATTCTCTTTCCTTCATCCCCGGCCCAGGAGATGTGGTATGATCAGACCGTGTTCCATGCACGGTCAGAAATACAAATGAAATTGTACATAGGAGGGACACATTTATAAGATTATCTCACCACAGGAACATTTTTTTGAACACATCCAATATGGGGAAATTATTATTATAAGACCTGTTGATTAAAACTACGGTAACTTTTTATGTGGGGAAAACCCCTTTAATAGGTATTCTGATGAACGTAGTATAATAAGATTTACAAATAAACAGGTAATAATAGTTTTTTTTTATTTATATAATTAGATTTTTCAAATTTGCTTATTCTTTAATTTTTTTAAATTATTATATGTTATGTATTTGGAATAAAATTAATTCTAATAGCCCATCAATTTATTTGGAGTGAAAAATATTCTTTACAAATTCATGGGTTATTACAATAATAACCCATATTGTCTACCCGCTCAATTATAATTATTGCCAACGTTGTTAAGGAACAATTTGACAATTTATTAAATTTTCATTGCGTGACATGTATATATTTTTAATTCTGATAATTGTTGAATGTATGAATGTGTCCAGTCCATGTAATCTTGTATGTATCACCTATACTTGACGGTTTCGCTGCTTTGACTTGCACGTTACTGATCGAAGCAGCTAACCAATACACCCGCAATTAACAGGTGCTTGATTATTAAGGTTCTACTGGTCAAGCAGTATTTTGTCATTATTAACAATGCTGAATGCACTTGAAATGCCTTGACTGCACTATTCATGAACATGCTTTGTAATGCACCTTAAACTGGGGTGAATGAAAGAAAGAAACCACGTGTTTTGGAGCCGACGTCTATTTCATTTTCAATTTTAAATGTTTTATCACAAAGGGTTAGGAGGCTTATTTAGCTATTATGTTAATACAATCTTTGTAGATTTTGCCATGTTTTCAGCATTTGACTGATAAATTGAATATACACTGATACATTTGTACTAATTGTCATCATAGAAGAGGGACTTGTTCTCCAGACATATTTATTCCACAGGACATGTACACATGATACAATTGTAGTGAGGAATTTGTGTGAAAAGGAGACATTAAAGGGGTTGTCCGAGCTTTTCAAAAATCTCAGTGTATATCTAGGCTGCAGAATGCTGACAGTTTATAATTTACCTCATGTCAGCATTTTTCAGGGTTTCATAGATATCACTATTTTGCATCTGTAGGAGAATGACCAGGGTGTGTGTTTGGAGAACTGGTTCTTACACCCACTCTACTACAAGCTTGCCCCACACAGCAACAAGCCCGCCCCCTATAGCAACAGCCCTCCCCAGTCCACACCAGAACCACCCGGTCTCTATCTATCCCTCCCCCAGCAAGACTCTGTTTGGTGGTGATCTATGTATAATCTGCAGGGAGGAGGGAAAATCCTCATGTAGTCACAGCCGCTCCGTGAATACTATGTACACCTCACTGCAATGATTCTTATCTGAACAGTTTATTCCCCTTCACTGTCTCGGGCTGTCAATGATGGTGCACAGCTCTGCATCTGCCAGGGATAGTGAAGGACAATGAACTGTGTGAGTGCCCAGTGATGCGGTCATGGTGTCTTCTCTTTCTAATCTGCACAGTGGTCAGCACTGTCACTGATGCAATATCTCTGAGACACTGTGCCAAAGCTGCTCCTCTGTGAAAGAGACAACTCTGTGTCATTGATGTCTTCACACAGGGGCAGCTTTGGCACAGTGTCTCAGACACACAGAGCTGCCACCTGTGACGTAGTTGACCATTCTTCACACTAATGACAAATACTGGTTGGACCAGCCTGTCCAAGCAGCAATAGAAACAGTGTGAAGTGTTAGGAGGGTGTTCAGATGCTGCCGCTCACACAAAAATAATAAACTTTGTAAACTTACCCGTCTGCCGCTCTCCTCATCCCTCCCTCTGCAGCCATGCGGAGCCTCCTGTTTCTGTGTCTGTGTCACTGAGACGCTGTGTCAAAGCTGCCCCTGTGTGAAAACATCAGTGGCACAGTGTTGTCTCTTTCAAGGAGGAGCGGCTTTAGCACAATGTCTCAGAGATATTGCATCAGTGACAGTGCTGACCCCTGTGCAGCTTAGGGTGCCTTCACATTAGCGTTTGGGGCCGCAGCGTATGCTGCGTTCCCATACGCATTCAAACGCATGCGCACTGCGTTCCTATGTTTAACATAGGAACGCATGGTGCCTGCGTTTGCTGCGTTCGGGTGCGGATGCGGACGATATCTGCTCCTTCCGGTGTCCAGCATCCGCACCCGGGACGCAGCATGTTGCATTTTTTGTGCGTTTGGGGATCTTGGAAGATCAGCAAGCGTCCCCAAGCGTACAAAAAATGCATTGCCGTCAATGGGTCCGCAGTGTTCAGCGCTTGACAGCGCTGGAGAACGCTGCGGACCCATTGAAAAATCTCCCGGTGGCCGCCGGTGATGTCACAGGAGCTCACCGACGGCCACCGGGAGATCAGCTCTGCCTCTGCTGATCTCCTCCTCCCCGCCGCCTGTAATTTGCTAGCGATGTCGGCGGGGAGAACAGCTGATTTGTCAGCTGTTTGAATCTTCCCGCGCCGACATCTCCTCTCGGTGTCGGCGCGGGAAGATTCAAACAGCTGTCAAATCAGCTGTTCTCCCCGCCGACAGTCCCGGAGCTTACCGGCGGCCGGGGGGCGGAGATCTCCGGCGCTGATCTCCGCCCCCGGACAGCGCCGATTGGCTGCCGGGCTCCCTAGTGATGTGTCCGCAGGCGGACATTATCCGCTGCGGACACATCAAAGTGTCCCTGCTTTTGACAGCGTTTGTGTCTGCATGCCATCAGCATGCAGACACAAACGCTAATGTGAAGGCAGCCTTAGAAAGAGCAGACACCATGACCGTATCACTGGGCACTCACACAGTTCATTCTCCTTCACTATCCCAGTCAGATGCCAAGCCAAGCATCATCACTGACAGCCCAGGACATTGAAGAGGAATAAACCGTTTAGATAAGGATCATTGCAGTGAGCCGTACATTGTATTCATGGAGCGGCCGTGACTACTTGAGGATTTTCCCTCCTTCCTTCAGACTTTACATAGATCACAACTAAACAGAGTCTGGCTGGGGAAGAGGGACAGATAGAGATGGGGTGGCTCTGGTGTAGACTGGGGAGGGCTTGATTCTATAGGGGAGGGCTTGTTGCTATAGGGGGAGGGATTGTTGCTATAGGGGGAGGACTTGTTGCTATAGGTGGCAGGCTTGTTGCTGTGTGGGACATGCTTGTAGTAGAGTGCGTATAACGACTAGTTCTCCGAACATGTCCCCTGGTCATTCTTCTCCAGACGCAAAACAGTGATATCTACGAAACCCTGCAAAATGCTGACAGGAGGTAAATTACAAACTGTCAGCATTCTGCAGCCTAGATGTACACTGAGATTTTATGAAAAGACTGGACAATCCCTTTAATTTAGAACATTTGGTTATATACTCATCCTAATAAAAAAGCATGTGGCATATTATTGGAAGGCAGAATTCTTTTGATAAATTAGTTGACTTTGGATTCTGGCCATGTGCCAGCGACCTATAAGTTCCTCCATTCTTTGCAACTTTTTTCCATTAGTTCAAGCCAATTAATAAAATCTTTCAAAATTTAAAGTATATTAGCAAGTTAGAAAGTGACTAATTAAATAAATCAAAAATTCTGTGTTAATTAATGTCATATACCTAAATTTGATTGTGCAGGATGGAAACGGAAAGGGCAAAATGCCACGCTGCCGGGATAGAAGGAGGCTCCAGAGAATAAAGTATTATTTATCATTAGAAGAAATTATTTATTGCTATGCGTTTTAAAGTCAAAAGACTTCTTCTTCGGACAAATCACCAATGTTATTTTGACTTCGAAACGCATAGCAGTAAATTACTTTCTTTTAATAATACGTTATTCTCTGGAGCCTCCTTCTATCCTGGCAGTGAGGCGTTTTGCCCCTTCCATCTCCATCCTGCATGATCTGATTACCGGGAAGCTGCAGCAGCCGTGGATCTGTATTACAAGCGTGTGTAGTGGTTGTGGCTTAAGACAACCTCTAAAAGGTGAAACCCTACGCTCACTATGTATTGGTAGTTATCGCAGAGAAACACTATGTGTGCTTTTTGTCTGTTTTATCTAAATATATCATACTGTGAGTTGGGGGCCTCACTTTTTATATTACTTAGCACCAATACCCAGTCTCTTTTCACACTGCCAATAAAGTATTAACATTGGCAAGTCATCATCCAACAGCTGTTTCTCCCAATGCACACGTGGTTTAGCCCAGTATTCATGTGTTCTCTATGGGGAGTGGGGTCACTCATTCATTGGTAGTGGTTGAATGATAAAAGGTTATAATACCATGAAAATGAGATGTCCAAAAGTACTTAACATGTAGCTTTATACAGGTGTCCGAGGGTAACAGAGTTTCAAAGACATACTGATATAGAATGTTTACAGTGTGAGCCCCAAGAGGGACAGTGTTGCCAAGTGTATGTAAAGCTCTATGGAATTAATAGTGCTATATAAATGAATAAATATTAATATTATTAATATCAGGCTGCACTATTTACTAGGGATTCTGGACAGAGAGGCTTAATGCCATCAGAATGCTCAATCCCCTTAAATCATTAATTTCTTTTTAAAAGAAAAACATTTTCTTTACTAGTTATTGGAGAATGCATCCAAAGAGCTCGATGCTGTGAATTAGTTACTAGGACTCAGACAAGAGGTTCTAACGTTTGGAAAATGTAGAACAGATGGAATTTCCTGTACGTTGCCTTTTTCTTCAATGACTGATTATATTCCTTCATATTTACTCTTGCTTTGTATTTCTTTAATCCAGGGAGACAAGAAGCCATAGCCGCCTGCCTCCATATCCACACAAAAAGAATCGTTAACAACTCGCTGTGTGACAGCTCAATGCGTCCACCGGCAATGACCAGAGCCTGCAATACCAAACTGTGCCCTCCAAGGTACTCTCTATAGGAAATAACATCGCCATGACTTATACTTAATATATTAAATGTATTAGGTAGTGGAGTATAGAGAAGTCATGATTTTCCCTAAGAAAGTTTCATTTTCAAATATTTATTTAGCATGTAAAAAAACACCAGAGAACGAAAACACTGCACAAATGTAGATTTGATATGATTTAAAAAAAATTGCAGCATGATCCATATTGTTGCATATATCGGATGAGACTTAATTTAAGTCTATGGGTGCGAGGAACAAAAGACAGATGTCGCGCAGACCATCCTAGTGTCATCTGTATTTTACACATACATTACCATTCTGTAGCATAGAGAAATGTAAGTGGTCCTGTCAATGATTAAGAATAATAGCTGCTAAAAAATAAATGCATTACATACAGATGTTATATGGATGACGAGGGAGAAAAAAAATTGCATTGCGTACACATGTCATATGGATGCTAAGTGAGAAAAAAATCACAGCCTCACATGACATGCGGAATACAAATGGATTTCACTGGTCTAACTTTTTTGGATAAGGATGGCACTGATTTTTTATACCCAAGTGGAGCGTACTCTTAAGTTGTTTCTACTCAGCAGTGCTGGGATACATATACACAAAAAAATGTGCCTGAGCTATTGTTTGTGGTTAGAAAGAATCTCAAGGGCTGTCACACTGTAGAGGGATCAGGTTTATTCTCATTTGCACAAGGAAAGACCAGAAGCAATTGGATGAAACGGTATGGAGGAGATGATTAGATATTAGAAAAAACTGTTTGACAGTGAGGGTGATTAACGAGTGGAACAGGCTGCCAAGAGAGGTGGTGAGTTCCCCTTTAATGGGAGTCTTCAAACAGAGGCTGGACAGACATCTGTCTGGGATGAGTTAGGGTACCGTTACACGTCGCAACATTGCATGCAATTTTACTTGCAATTTGCTGGTTGCAGTGAAATCATGGACACATTGTTACATTTGTACATGGCAACAAAATGGAGCAATGTGTCCATGATTTCACTGCAATCAGCAAATTGCAAGTGAAATTGCATGCAATGTTGCGACGTGTAACAGTACCCTAAGTGAATCCTCATTTGAGCAGGGAGGTCACTTCCAACTCCACCATTAAGATAAAAAAAAAAAAAAACAACAGAACTCTGATTACATTTACCCTTTGTGTTCTGGAGAAAAGGTGGGGCTGACATTCTTGATTAAGGAAGCCAATATTCTGTCCTCAAAGGGAATATTTTATCAGGTTTTTACAAATTTGAAATATAATCTTAGACCAACATGATGTAGAGGCAGAGACCCTGATTCCAGCAATGTGTCGCTTGCTATACTGTTTGTTCCTGTTTTATTAAATCAAATGTATTTAATTTCACCTCTCTGTTGCAGAGATTTTAGCAATCAAATTATGCAGTAGCTTATGAGTTATTTTATTAAGTAGAAGTATGAAAGTCATTACAAAGTTTCACTTTTCCCCATTGACCAATCATAGACTAAACAACACATTTCATTCTTCTCTGTAGCCACTATTACCTTGTGTATCCATTTGGTGGTAGGTTCTCTTTAAAATCTTCCCTAGACATCATTTAGTTTATATTCTAGTGTCTCTGTCACTTCATAGACTTATGAAGAAGATTTGGGGTTATGTAATAAAATTGTTCAATGGTTATTTTCTGGAAATTATATCCTTATAGTTCACACCACTTGCATACTGCATAATTATAGTCCTACTGAAACAAAACCAGAGACGGAACTCAATTGTAACCAAGCATATGTGCATGTTCACACGGGCCTTAAGATAGCAAAAGCAACAAGGAAAAATGAGCAAATACTCTAAAATAAATAAAAGTAAAATGCTATAGTGCATAATAATAAATAGGGTCCTTGGTGATATTATTTTAACCAAAAAAATGTACAAGCCATCCCACCACGACAGGGTGACCCATCGGGATGGTCCCTCCAAGCAGTATTAAATCTTACTATATGCCCTGTGACATGTGTATGGCAAGGAGTGAGTAGGCCTGAGAACACCAGCAATGTGAAGCTATACATATTAAATAATGTCCAGCTCATAAGGCAGGCCACTCCTCAGATTGCATAATGAACCAAAAACAAGAACTGGAACTAAAGTGTAGTAAAGCAGTAAGTGCATGTTTACACGGGCTTAATAAAAGCAAAAACAATGAGCAAATACCTAAAATAAATCAAAGTAAAATGCTATTAGGCACAAAAATAAAAAGGGGTCTTGGTAACATTATTTTGATCAAAATAATTTTTTTCAAGTTGTTTTTTGATAATTATATTATTGCGTATGTGGTACGCAAATGTTGGATAAGAAAATAATGTGTTATTTTTGCAATTAATTTAAGGATATGAGAATCTTTAGGAAAACATTATCAGTTTTGTTAAATATCTTGCATCATTTAAGGCTGTTTGAATACCTGCTCATTGCAGGCTGTAGAATGGGTTAACCAGAGGCGGACACAGACTGTAGTGGGCCTCTGTGCAAGAAATTTTTTTGAGTACTTCCCCTTCACAGTGCAACAAAGTTATGTAAATATATAGATTGTAATATTTATAAATGCTGCGTATTTTAGTGCGGGAAAATCTGCAGCATATCAATTCTTACTGTGGGTTTTCCCACACTACATGGACTGTATATATAATATTAAGGCTATGCAGGGCTGTATTTATTATCTGGCGACTACTGCTGGGCTGTATATATTATTTGGAGGCCAATTGCAGCATCCAAACAATATATACAGCCCAGCACAGGCTCCAAATAACAAAAATAGCCCAGCGCAGTCTCCAAATAACACATACAGCCCAGCACAGCCTCCAAATGACATATATAGCTCAGCAGAGCCTCCAGGTAATACATATACAGCCCAGCAAAGCTTCCAGGTAATATATACAGCCCAGCATAGCTTGCAGGTAATATATACAGCCTAGCAGGGCTGCCACTAGGAATTTCAGGGCCCCTCACTAGAAAAAAATTTGAGGTCCCGCCTCGTCTCCAGCTCCACCACCACCTCTCAAATCTTCCACAGTTCCACTGCCCACTATTGGAAAAACTCCACTTTGGCACCACGTCCTCCGCAATCACACATTCAGATTATATTGACATACTGTGTTTTAAAAAACTATATTATATAGTACACTAAAAAATACACTAAAAACATAGCAAAAATGGTGACAGTAGTATTTGTAAACAGAATCCCTGGCAGGGCGTTTTTAGCGTTTTAGTGTTGGTTTTACAGCGTTTTTCATAAGGTTTTATTGTGTTTTGAAGTGCGAGTTTACTGTGCTTTAACCTTATTTTCCCTGCTGGTGTTCATTCTCTCTATCTTCTATCTCCTCCTCTCCCCGAACCAACTATAGTGTATTCTCCCATAGACAATAATAATCCTATGGTAAAACACAGCTCTGCAGTTTGAAAAGAATTGACATGCTCATTCTTTTCAAAATGCAGGAAAACCTGTGCAGGTTTCACTTTCTCCATACCAATTAAACCAATGTGTGTGGACAGTGGTTCCTATTTCACATTGGTTTTGCAGGAAAACAAAAATGCAGCTTACAATAAAACCATGGTAAGAACGCATCACATAACCTGCAAATAAAACATTATAAAAACGCACGGTGTGAACATAGCATAACAGTTCCCATCAAACACCAGATCACATACAAACATAGCTATCATATTTTGTTTGACCAAAATATTTTTTTAAGCCAGCCACCACTACAAGTTAGACTGTCTTGGCAGGGCCCTACTCTTTTTTTTTCTCTCTTTTTTTCACACCATGATCAGAGTGCACATTACCACCACATAGTGACTGAATAATACCACATACAAGGAGAAATACCACCAAACCATGATCAGAGTTCACATTACCACCACATAGTGAGAGAATAATACCACATACAAGGGACAAATTCTGCCACACCATGAACAGCTAGCAGCGGTTTTCATCCGGCTACGGAGGTGCTGGAGGTACCGGATAACTGTCAAAACCACAAGCCTCTGCGTTTGTCCGGAGGTCACTTTACAATGCATTAAGCACGAGCGCAACCTTGGCTCAAGTGTGCTGCATGGCGTCTTAGTTAAATTATTGTGCATCCAGCAATAGAAGCTAAAGAACGCAAACAGTGCAAAACTTTTACATTACCAATTTACACATTTTTAGACCAAAATGAATGCATTTAATTAAATATATACTTTAAATTTGCAGAATATGCCAATATTACATTATATAACGTTACATCTATGTGCTGACAAATCGTCTGTAAATGCAGCTTTGAGTAGACCATACACTGTACGGTGTATAGATGGACACCTGAGCACACGAGTTCGGGGCACCTGCTGAGCGCAGGAATCTTTCTAACATGTTGCTGATTAAAAATAGTTTAGAAGGGAATTACGGTACCTTTCCAAACAGGAACCAGATATAGACAAAGCAATAAAGTGGAAATGTCTGAGAGGTGCAGGTCTGAGAGTAATATAAGATGGCTCATCATGAGCCCTGGAAGGAGCAGGATGATTGCTCGGCCCCTTATACACAGGGCACAGAAATATAAACAATGCTGGAGATGTGGGCGCTCATTTGTGTCTGGAGCAGATGTGATGAGTAAAATGCTAGGAAAGCCCTTTGTTATTGAGTGTTTATGTATACCCGATCTCTGTGTTCTTGGTATTTTCATAAATGGCTTCTGCCAATCAGTGTAGTAAGTTCTCCAGCCTGGAAAATGTCTATTTTTAATATATTTATGTGGATTGTGAGTAGTATGGAAGTGTCCAGGACAGCAGTGCCAACCGGTCAGCAATTCCTGGACAGTTAGTGATAAATCGTTCACTTGTATCCTCTGTCCATAGAAAAATAATGTGATGTGTCTGTGACTTTTTCAAGCAGCAGAAATGTGTACAGATGATAATGATGATCATTCACAGTGATTGTAAAAATATGGGCTAAATTTCATTGATTTAATATGGTTTTTCAATCTGTCCATAAAATCTGATACATTTTTGTGATTTTTTTTCTTTAGTTTTATAAATTGTCCAGAAAAAGTAAAAAATCTAATTAGCACCCCTGGCATTTTTCATTATGCAGCATAGGGTGCTGTATATTGTTAATAGAGATGGGTGAACCAGCAAATGTTTGGGTACAGACTTTAAAAAAAAAAAAAAAAGTCCAGTTCCGGGACCAGACTTGACCCAAACTTGACCCCGAACTCCAAACGTCATAAGTTAATGGGGACCCGAACTTTAGTGCTCTTAAATGTTGATAGTAAAAGTTATAGGGATGCAAAAGGAAGCAAATTGGGGATTAAAAGCTGGAAAATTATACTCAGGGGCGTAATTACAGTAGATGCAGGGGTTGCAATCATACCAAGGCTATGGAGCCTATGGAAAAACACTAATGCTATTAAAGATTTGCGATATTTGGGAGCCCCATTGGAGCTTTCGCATCGGGGCCCTTGAGCTTCAAAATACACCACTGATTATACTTACTGAATCGAAACAGAAACACAGACTCCTCAGGGAATTCCATGTTCGGGGTCCATGTACGAATACTAGGTGTTCAGTACGGACCCCAAACTTTACAGTTTGGGTTCATCCAGCACTAATTATTAAGGCTGGAGTCACATAGCCGTATGACTCATGTGAAGATCATAGGTAAATGCCCAGACTGGCCAGCGGCTCTCCTGAAATGATCGTGTCAGATTCATGTATTCCTATGCAGCTGTCATACTTCAGGTCAGGAGAGTTGATGGCAAGTCTGGGCATTTACCTGCTATCTTCACATGAGTCATACGGCTATGTGAATTCAGCCTAATTCACATCATACTGCCTATGCAATGGGATTGTATATCCTCCATGTTGTTAGGTGCCTTCTTTCTCAAAATTGTTGCTACTCTCATTTACACCTTTTTATAGTAAAGGGAAAATGGCAGGTGATTCATAATGCTCATACCGTGTGCAACATGAATTGCAGGTTCACTGCACGGTTGCCAGGTAAAATGTAGCCTGAAATGCTCAGTCATGTAGGAGAAAATATACACAGTAGTTAGGTTCAGAAATATTTGGACAGTCAAATAAGGTTTGTCATTTTAGCTGTTTACCAAAACATATCAAAGATACAGTTATACAACCAATATGAGCTTAAAGTGCAGACTTTTAACTTTAACTTGAGGGTATTTACATCCTAATGAGAGTATGGATTTAATATTACAGGTCTTTAATATGTAGCTGCCTTTTTTTCAAGGGACCAAAAGTTTCAAAAGCTCTTTAACCCCTTCATGACATACACCATACATAACAGCACAAGTTGGAAACGGGTTTGTGGAAAGGGCTCATGGGGATAGTACACCCCATTCTCGGCAGATAATGACTGTGTATTACCTGACATAGGGGTGCATCAATTTATGCACTCAAAGGCGCACCTGTACTGTGATCGCGTGTTGCAGGTGGATTGCTATGACATCAGGCGGTCTGCTGAAAGCGTCTGTGCTTGTCATAGCAGCGCTCTATTGAAACTCTGGCTGTGGCTTCAAAGGAGACTTTGATTTCTCTGTATGTGATTTTCACTATATATGTAATGCAGGTTATAATACCCTAAGGGGACTATCAGTGAAAGGTAAAAGTTTTTGAAAAAAAAAAAAGAAAATAAAGATAATTAAAAAAATCACATATATGGTATCACCACATTCAGAAAAGTCTAAAATATCAAAATATAAAAAAATTCACATGATCAGTAAACATTGTACAAAGAGAATTCAAGAACACCATAATTAAGGTTTTTTAGTCGCTGCAATTCCACAAAATATGCTGTGACAATCAATCAAAACCTGATATCTATCACAAAATGGTATCAGTTTTAAAAAATACCAGACTTGTAGGACTGCTCTTCCTTAGGAGACCTGAGGTTCGTCATCAAACGATTTCTTTATTAAGAAATATCATAAAAGGCAGTACAGTGCGTTTCAACTCACTCTAGTATGAGTCTTCCTCAGGTACTATTATACAGTCTGTATACCAGACTCTACAAGTCTGGTATTTTTTAAAACTGAATATTGCTGGATCAGGACTCCTTGTATTGATGACCTGATCCACCAGGAGAGGCAAGCTGCAAGCTTAGGGAGATCTTCATATTTATCCTTGCAATCCAGCAAAGACACCAAAAAGGTAAGCAAATTTCGCCGCCGACATCGCCTACGAAGCCTACGTCATTTTTTTTCTGAAAAATCAATAAACCAATCCTAAAAAAGGGACTGCCTCTTTATTAACCCCTCGCCCATGGTCCAGGGGTTAATAAAGATGCAGTCCCTTTTATTTACATTGTTTTATGGATTTGTCAGAAAAAAATTTGACGTGGGCTTCGCCGTATTTCTGGAACCAGCCGGATCCAGCAGGCAGTGACGGGCTGCCCCCAACCCCCAGGTGCCTATTTGTACCTGGCCGGACACAAGAATATAGGCGAGCCCTCTTTTTTTATTATTTCATGAATTTCATGAAATAATAAAAAAAAAATGCGTGGGGCTCCGCACAATTTCTATGTCTAGCCAGGTACAGCTAAGCAGCTGGGGGCTGGAATCCGCAGCGCAGGGAGGCCCAAGCTTTCTGGGCACCCCCCGCTGCAAATTGCAGCCCGCAGCCGCCCTAGAAGATGGCGCGTTCATTGAAGCGCCATCCTCTGGCGCTGAACCCCGCTCTTCCAGCGGCCCTGGTGGCGGTGGCACGCTGGATAAAGGGGTTAATACCAGCTTTGTTATGCAAGCTGGTATTAAGCCCGAGATTCTTAATGTCAGGCCAGGTTTGACCCAGCCACTAAGAATCTCCAATAAAGGGTTAAAAAAAACACCACACAGAGAAAAATTTTTATTAGAAATAAAAAAAAAAAAGCCATTAGGGACTCCATCTTTAATTAAAAAAATCCTCTTCCGTCCGACATTGTCCAAAACGCGATGTCCTCTCTGCTACATCCCCTGTGCATAGATATAGATGTCTATATGAGCAGACTGAGAACAATCTCAGCTCTGCTACATCAGGCAGCAGGCGGGCTCTAGGACCCTGGAGCTGCACAGAGCAGACAGCTCTTTCTCTGCGAGTTTCCCTGCTATCACTGGCACAGTAGCGAGTCCAATGCAAGTCAATGGCAATCCTAGTTTTGTCAGAATCTCTGACAAAACTAGGATTGCCATTGATTTGCATTGGACTCGTTACTGTGCGAGTAAACGCTGGGAAACTCGCAGAGTACCGAGTCCTGCGAGTCCCTTACTACTCGCAGAGTAACGAGTCCTAGCGAGTAGATTCGCCCATCCCTAGATGATACCCCACATGTGGTCAAAAACTGCTGTTTGTATACATGGCAGGGCTCAAAAAGGAAAAATCACTATTTGGTTTTCGGAGTGCAAATTTGTCTGAAATAGATCGTGAACGCCATGTCTCATTTTCAGAACCCCTGATATGCCAAAACAGCAGAAACCCACCACAAGTGACCCTATTTTTTAAACTAAACCCCTCAAGGAATTCATCTAGGGGTGCAGTGAGAATTTTAACCAACAGGTGATTCATGATGCTTTATAACATTTTGATGTGAAAACAAAAAAATCTCATTTTTTCCACTAAAATATTGTTTTAGCACCAATTTTATGATTTACTTGATGGATATTAGGAGATAACTGACTACATAAATTGTGCATTTTCTCTTGGACACAGTGATACCACATATTTGGTCAAAAACTAATGTTTGTGCATGTGGCAAAGCTCAGAAAGCAAAGAGCGCTCTTTATGTAATTTTTGGAATGCAGATTTGGACACCATGTTCCATTTGCAGAGCCCCTGATGTGCCAAGAAAAGCAGAAACACTGACAAGTGACCCAGATTTGGCAAACTAAACCCCATAATAAATTAATTTACTGGTGTAGTGAGCATTTTTACCCCATAAACAACACTTAATTTTATCAGATTGGGCCATGAAAATGAAAAATTTTATTTTAACCTCAAAATGTTATTTCATACAAGGGATTATAGGAGAAATAGGATAGGAAAATATGTTATACAATTTTTACTGAAAGTGTCCATACCCCATCTGATGTTACACATTGCTATTTGAGCACACAGCAGGGATCAGGTGGGAAGGAGCTCAATTTGGCTTTTAGAAAACAGATCCTATTATAGATTATGGGCTACATTACCCGAGCCCCTGAGGTGCCAGACCAGCAGAAACCCACAAAAGTGACCCCATATTGGAAACTTCACTGCTTAAGGAATTCATCTAGCGGTGTAAGGAGCATTTTGAACCAACAGGCGCCTCCCAGAATTGGGATGTGGAAATATAATATTTTAGTGGTAAATATGTTATTTGTTAAGTTGGAAATTTTTCAGTTACAAAAGAGTTAGTAGGTAAAACTGGATTATAACTTTACTGCATAATTTCTCCCAAACACAGAGATGCCATATATGTCATCAGAAACTACTGTTTGACCACATGGCAGAGCAGACCACTTTGTGGCCTTTGGAGCACATATATTTCTAGAATAGTTTAAGTGACATTTGTATAGACTCTTAGGCTCCAGAATTGCAGAAAAATCCAAAATGTCACCCCACCCTACAAATTTCACCTCTCAATGAATTAATCTGGAGCTGTGGTGAATATTTTGTAACATTCGTGCCATGCTTTTTTTCTGGAGAATTGCAAAGATGGCAGTTCAGTGCCCAAACGTTGTGCCTAATCTCTGCACCACACAGCCTGTAAATTGTTAATTGGGCTCTCCCCACTACAAAAATGCCAAACATGTGGGACATACCGCAGTTTAGGCACAGTGGGGCTCAGACAAAGGGGAATTTGGATTTGGAAGCGCAGATTTCACTGAATTTTATTTGGGGAGTGGGAGCTATTAGCTTTCCAAATCTTTGTTCTTCCAGTAATGTGGGAACACCTTATATTTCCAGTGACAGATGATGGACCTGAATGGGGTCTGGTTTTGTGTGAGATAAGCTAGGGGTTTCATTAGTAAGATTTTGGGGTAAATAACATTTTTTGATAGCTTTCAGTATGAAGCTGAGATCACATTCTTGTGTTCTACATTGAGCACTTAAATCAGGGTTTCCTTGTAAATCCCCCCAAAATTTGATTCAGACAAAAGCCCAGATGGAACCACTCACTATAATGAGGCTGATGGAGACACTTTGGACTTCGTTTGATGTCTGATCTAATGGTATTCAACTTTCTAGGCACATAGTACTATGGTCATCCTCACTTGTGCACTATAAATACACCTAAAATGGTGGGACAGCACCGGAACAGAGACCAGACAGAGTCCAAAGTGTCTCCATCTACCTCATTATAGTTAGTGTATCTGTTGGGGGATTTATCAAAATCGCATTTTTTGCAATATACACAGAAAGCCCAATGTAAGCACTAAGTGGAGACAGCAGGATAAATGTTAACCAAGTCTTAGGCTAGGGTCACATTTGTGTCAGCCTTTTGGCTCATGAATCCGTTTAAAACTTAGAATTTTGCAGCCTTAGCGCAAAGCGTTAACATGCTGCTTATACATCCTTATCGTTATCGGCCTCCCAGGGCAGAAGGACCGGATATACGCTATTCCTGAGCGCATAGGCAGACGCTGAAAACCACGTTTCCATGTGTGCTCAGGAATAGCGCATATCTGGTCCTTCTGCTACAAGCGGCCGGCTGTACTGGGAGACCGGTAACTATAGGGATGTGTAGGCAGCCTGAACAAAACGTTACAGCACATTAATGCTATGCGCTCAGACTGCAGAATTTTTAAAGTTTTAAATGGATTTGTCAGCTAAAAGGCTGATGCTATTCTCACCATAGCCTAACTCCGATTTTTTGAGTTAGTATGTACAAATAGAAAACAGTATAAGGCTAGGGTCAGACCTGCGCCTCCCCCTAGCCTGCCGGATGCGCTGCAAACTTGGAAATTTGTAGGCTGAGCGCATAGCATTACTGGCATGTAATGCTATGCACCGCCTGTCTTTTGATACCTATGGCACCTGATGTTTACCGCAGCAACTGTCTCCACACAAATCTCCAGGATATGCGTGTGGCACCCCTCTGGTGGGACCCCACAGGGAGGCACTGCACCCCAAACAGTAGGTGTAGTGCCTCTGTAGATGTGGATGAGGAGGAAAATACAGAGTCTGCACCCAAAACACGCTCATAGGACACCTTAGGACAGGGGACTGGTATTCAGTAGGTCTCAGAGGGTGGAGCCTAAAGGAGCGGGAAGACGTGAATGACAATTTTTACACACAAGTCAGTCAGACAGTGACAGAAAAGTAGAAAGGACAGACGCAGGGACCCTGCAGTTGTGACAGGAGGGCACCTCTAAGAGAAGCGGGAACACTCCAGGATTGGTTGGAGCCGGCTGGAGAGTCCAGGTCAACATCGGTAAACCGGAACCGAGGCGGTTAGTTAACGGTTTATCCCAAACAGCAGACTGGCAGGCTGTGGGCCTAAATTAAGAGCCACAGCACCACAAGGCTAAGTCCCACCTCTGTCCCAAAGTGGTTCCAAGACACTAACAAGTGAAAGGACTAAATACCGGTGACGGGAGGGATTGTCTTCTCACCTCTCCTGTCTGTACCGGAAAGGAGTCAGAAGTACCTTTTAGTAACAGACCTGGGGATCGGCGATCGGCCTCTATAGTGTGGTTGACAAGAGAGCTTAAGCAAAACTCAGACCAAGAAAGTTATTGTAGAGACACCTCTGACAGATTCTGGAAAAGCCTCCAAAATCCGCAGCTACAACCCCCGGTGAATCTGACTGTACCGTGTACCCTTATCATCTGGTACCAGTAAAGAACTGTTTGAGCTGAACTGGTGTCCGGCCGCCTTTAATCCGCCACCCGGGAGGCTCCTGAGGCACCATGGAGCCAAGGACTACGACTCCTCTCATCCACCTTGCTGCCCTGAGGTAAAGCTCCACCTGTGGGGAGCTGTACTACCAAAGCTGCTTCACCATCACCTCAGCGGCCGGCTGCAGCGCTGGTAACCACATTACCAGGTACCACAGGTGGCGTCACGTTTCCATATCCCCGAGTTCCCCCTCCTCCCAATCAGCAAATTGAGTGCCCAGGGCACAGAATCAGGACCCGACCAGCTGTGATTTCCTGCCCCTCTAGCAGCTGCCATCCCGGTTCCAAGTAACCCCTTCCCAACCGACCCGACTCATGAGCTTTTGGAGAGCACACAGGAAAACGCTGCAAACAGTGTTTCCTGTGAACTCATCAAAAGTGCTTATCCGGGAGTGCTGAGTGGAGCCGGTGGCTGAGTCATCAATCCAGTAACTATAGGGATAGTATAAACAGGTGACGCATAGCATTACTTGCCTGTAATGCTATGCACTCAGCCTACAAATTTCTAAGTTTGCAGCGCATCTGCCAGGCTAGGGGCAGACGCAGGTCTGACCCTAGCCTGAGGCTAGGGTCAGATTAGCGTTTTTTTTTTCATCCGGATCTGGTTTTGAGCATTAAAAATGCTCATAACCGGATCTGGATCCGAAGCCCATAGGCTGCAATACAAAAACCGGATTGCACTAGTTGCAATCCGGTTACCGCATTCCGGTTTCGCTGCCTGCGTGAAAAATCATGCAGGCAGTGTTTTTCGGAGCGGTTTGTAAAATGCAGCGGGGCTGCTATAATGGGCTCCTATGGGAGCCCATCCGTTAACCGGATTGCTCAGAAGAGCTAATGTTAATAATAGATGTGGGCAACATGTCTGTAGGAAGTGCCCACCCTCCCTAGAGACATGCTGTCCACATAGTTAGGCATGTGAAGGGTTCATATGTGAAATTACAGTATTGCTGGCTATTGTCAGCATTTACTATTTTCTGAATGAAACCCAGCGGCTCTTCACAGTAGAGGAGGTACAGTACGTAATCTACGTTACACAGATTAGGCTGACTGTGTTACCATAACATCTAGTCCGGTTGTGATCCCTCCTGCTGATAAAACACTGATTTCATTGAAACTACAGCAAGTTGCTGAGCAAGTGACAAAACATTATCTGGCTTTCAAAGTAAATAGCAAAACCTACTGACAGATTCCACTTGACTTTTCCTGGTGCTGTCATTTTGCAACTTGCAGTTACCACTAGGGGGAACTCACTGTATTTATTAACCATAGAACGCATATCTGGGGCCTCGCAGGCCTGCCAGGTTACTTGTTTTCTATTTTCTGTAAAAGTACTTTGGTTTGAATTTTGAAAATCTAGGTAATCCTCAGGTATATAGTTGTTAGTAATTTGAAGTTATTCATATATTTTTATGCTACAGACATTTCGGTATAACAACCTTTTTTTTGGGACTACCCCATATTCACGCACCTGGGGACTTTTAGGCCTGTACTAGGTTTACAAGTGATACTCAGTCTTTTTGTCTATTGTTGCTGGGGAATAACTTTTATGACCCTGCTATTGCTGGGAAGAGTGTGGATTCTGCATGACAACATGGTCATGTGATCTTGGAAGGGAGGCTCCCTCACAAAGTCATGTGTCTCTGACCTCATCACAGGTCTTTTTGTCCTAATTGCTGGAGCTTTGGAGGAAGAATTCAGCTTTCTTTTGTCTGGAAATAGAAACTTTCTGAGCTCCAAAACCAGAGGCTTCTACTGCACTACAAGAAAGTGATCTGTTGGAGGTAAGAGGAGGGGGGCTGCACTTTACCTGCTTTATATTGCTTGGTGTGCTGGGACCCTAACAAAGAGTCTTACATACTGTTTACAGTGCACAAGCCTGATTGTAATCTTTTTCTTTTTTTCTTTTTAGTTTACTGACATCTAAAATTACAATGGCACAGTCATTCCGCCAGCCTTAGCTGGGGTCACCAGGAGGTCAGATCCATTACGGATCCCCTCCTGGCGGACCCCAGCGCTACTGGGAATGCATCCTTACTTTGCAATAAACTTTGAAAAGTATTTTTTTTAGTTATTCCATGATTGAAAACAGGCCTAAAAGGCCCCAGGTGCGTGAATGTGTAGATTTCTATGGGTATGCGTTCTAGGGTTAAATGGAATCTGTCAGGTTAAAAATCCATATGTCACTGATATCATTTTCTGATTCTTTCCTCTAAGCTCTTCAATTGATGTATTTCTTTTGTTTATACTTCCCTCCTATCCTCTGTAAACTGCAAAAAAATAAATTTATTCCATCGGTCAATAATAGTGAGTGATTATTTACTTCTCTGCTCTCCACTCCCCATAAGATGAATATTCTTGTAAGACACATGAATCTTTCTGTCTGTGTCTAGGAGTACTCCATGCAGAGCAGAAAGGAGGGGGGAGTGAGTGTGTACTGCACCTCTGACCTCTTCATGTCATTGTGTGTATCTGAGGCATGGGTGTAGGGTGTGCGATCTGAGATATTTCTATGGGATTATAAGAACATTTGATCATTTGCTCAGCAGATACACACATTACTTGTATGCATGAAAACCAACATTCATATAATAGAAATCTCTTAAGGACTAGTTACACATACAGATAATTGTGCAGAGATTGTTCGAAGATATCTGGTTGCAGTGAAATCATGGACACATTGTTACATTTGTACACGGCCACAAAATGGAACAATGTGTCCATGATTTCACTGCAACCAGAGATCTGCGAACAATCTCTGCACAATTATCTGGTTGTAACTGGGCCTTTACAGACACCACAGAGTACAGGACAAAACAGCTACCCCCTCCCCAGCAGATTGCACAGGTTTTCAGTGACATCAGCACAGAGGGGAGGGACAGAACACCAGCTTGGATAGGCGTGGATATTTAAATAATACTTATACAGCTGAACTAATTGGCTGTGAAAGTTATGGAGCTGGACTAATGCACCAACTGCCTGCAAGGTGTGAAAATGCTTATAGCATGGAAACTAGAAAGTGTACAATAATAATTTTACATGTTTTTAAAAGGTCAGCCCTCAAGGGTAATATTAGCGTCATACTGAAAAATTACCTGACAAGAGTCCCTTTAATCCTTATACAATTAGCTCTTCCATGTGGTGTCTGCAGCAGCTAGAATTACTGAATTTATCAAGTCAAGAAACAGCTTTTACAATAAAATATTGAATAATGACATAGTGCAGCTGGAAGAGCTCCCAGTGGAAATTGTAGCCCATTCTAAGTTTTGCTATGAGAAATTTTAATTTCTGGATTTCTGGATAATATTGTCCAGTCTTGCAATGTCTATTACCAGTTATTTTGCTCAGTTATCAATGCAGTCAGTAACTTTATAGTCTATGCTCTTCCCCATCAATATCCCTTACGTGATAATAATTCTTTTCATCCTAGCTCCCTCAAGACTTATATAAAGATCTATTGATTCAAGCCAATATGAAAGATTGTTCTATCCCTCCTTTATATGAAGCTAGAGCTCAAAGACTTGAATTCTTTATTGACCCTTTTTATGTTACAGATTAATCAGCATTCCTTACACTTACTACATCTGGCAGACACATAATGAACAGGCTATAGTATTCCGATATCACATGCCAGAAGTTGGAAACTCTAGAACAGTTGTAAAACTGTGATCAAGTATAGAAATCTACTTCAATATTTTATTCTAGTGGAGTATGACTGATGGGGCAGAAGATGTGATGACTGTCATCATTTTCAGGCTCTGAGGCATATAACAAGTTTCATGTTCCCTGTGGTTCGGTTATTATAGAGTTTAGCGTCGTGTATATAATATAATGGTCTGCAACGTGTCCAAGTATTGGGGCAAGCCTCAAACCTATTCTGGCAACAGACGTCTACCTTCTTCCTCAGCCAGAAGTCAGGAAGGGTCTGTTTAATAATGATTCAGGAAATTGTTTCATATTGAACCTGAAGGAAGATTTCATGTTGGTTACAGAATCATTTCTTAGGTTTTTTCCTTTTAAAACTGAGTAATAAGCCCTGAATGTTTCATTCCTTTCATGTATTTGCTTTGAGATCCGTGAGAAATGTGCAGTGGTTTAAGACATGACAGTGAGTATTCTGGAACAGAAAAATGAAACAATCTTGTTATTCATTGCTATACAAAATACCTAATGGATCTTGCTTATTTCTTGACCTTCACATTTTTATTTTAACATAGTAGAGATTGTAATCTATCACTTTGATGTGTTTGAGAAGTTTGTTGTAGTGATCACCCAAAACAGGGGCGGACCTACCGAATGTGCAGCCGGTTCGATTGCACCGGGGCCCCGAGCCGCTAGGGGGCCACTCAGGGTCCAGCAGCTCTGTCTCTGGGCCCCTGAGCGCTGAGTACTTGGGGGCCCTGACCGCTGCCTCTACACCCCATCCTCGGGGCCCCCTTAGTGCTGCTTGACTCCCCCTATCTCAATTCTATTCGCGCTCATCTCAGCCTGTTGTCATGGGTACTGTGCAGCTCAGCTCACAGTAACCATGACAACAGGCTGAGATCAGCGCAACTGCCTGCCGGCGGCGGTAAGATTAGAATTGAGAGAGGGGGAGCCAGGCAGCGCTAAGGGGGCCCCGAGGATGGCTCTATGGCTCTTCCATCCAACAGCACCCCCCCTGCTCTTCACCCAGCCTGCTCCGACAGAGCCCCCCCACCTGGCAGCCCCTGCCCCCAAGTAAGCTCCCTGCCCTGGGGGGCCCAAAGAATTTCTGGAACAGGGGCCCACTACAGTCTGGGTCCACCCCTGACCCAAAAATATCATAATGTGTTGTATTTTAGTGAACGTTGTATAAAAATAGGATTGTTTTGTAGCTGTTTCATGCTCCATACAAAATCAAGTAAGGGTATGTGCACACTGAGTATTTTTCTGAGTTTTTAGGGTGGACATGTGATGCCCCTGTGTCTGGTCACTACAAATGGCATTTCCCTTACCTTGAATGGAATACCCTGTTTGAGGAAAATTGGGACTCCCTCTGCTGGAAATCTGAACCAAAAACACACTGCCTGATTTCTAACCAGGAAGCTGAGCACTGAAGGCCTTGGTTGGGCTATGAAGATGCAGTAGGCACAGGAGAGTCCAGTGAGGAGGCAGCAAGACAGCTGCTCTTAAGGGACAAGCTGCAGGGCACCAGTCCCTAGGCTATTCAGGCTTATAGGGCCTGGTAGCAGACACTGAAAGCTGGTGGGTTTTATGCTCACTAGCCACTCAAGTGGAACTTTCCAGAGCATCAGTAGTAAAGAGGATCAGGCAATTGCTCTGAGTTCAGCATGGATATCCACAGAATCCACACTATGATTTGCACAGATCAGATTGTAATCCACAGGAACAAAAGGGAAATACTGAAAGGCTAAAGGCATCAGAAAACCTAGAAAACAAGGAATAGTCAGTAGAAAGGCCATATTACTCACTGACCAGAGCAGACTATAGTTCTCATCGGACTGTCCAGACCACATGTGTACTCTGGATTTGCTTGCGTCTCCTTCCTCTACTACACCTTACCACTACCACCCTAATCACACTCATCTCCCTTCTAGCCAGGCCTGGTTGGGAAGGATTAATTACCTGTGTTGCCACTCCACCTATATCTCAGGGATCATCTGCAGTCCCAGCCACCTAATGCTGATCATACCAACTAGTATCACATACTTTTAATTTTTCTTTTGTTTTAATTTCTCCATTTTTAAACCTCCCTTCATATGTGTGGTTAGGACCACAGCTACTGGGCACGGGTACTGTGGACTAAGGCTGCCTTCACATTAGCGTTTGGCGCCGCAGTGTATGCTGCGTTCCCAAACGCAGTCAAACGCATGCGCACTGCGTTCCTATGTTTAACATAGGAACGCATAGTGCCTGCGTTTGGCAGCGTTTGCTGCGTTCGGGTGCGGATGCGGACCATATCTGCTCCTTCCGGTGTCCCGCGTCCGCACCCGGGACGCAGCATGTCGCGTCCCTGGGGCGGACGAGAGTGTGTGATCTGTACGCAGGCATCCGCCTGCGCACAGATCACATATAGGAGTGAATGGGTGCGCACGGCGGTCCGCAAGCATCTGCAGACCGCCGTGCGCACCATTATAAACATTATAAACAACCCTGATGAAGGTGCCAGGTGGGCACCGAAACGCGTCGGTGAATAAAAGAAGGATTTGATCAACACTTCATCTACAAGTGTCTTCTTTGATGCGAGTCAGTCTGGCAGCGCGGATCGCAAAACACCTTTCCCAAGTAATCTGATTATAAACATAGGGGCCGCGGTCTGCATGCAGATGCTTGCAGATGCATCTGCAAAACGCTGCAGATGCATCTGCAAGTCTGAAGGCAGCCTAATCTCTTGCTCAGCTGCTGAGTACCCTGGCCCTTGCAACCGACACAGACACTGAGCCGGAAATCCACATTTTTAAAGAGTTTTGCATTTTTGATTAGGATCTCAAGACTTGCTGTCCAGTTTCTGTTCCAAAAATGCGCCAAAAAAGACATTTTGCACATGGCCTTTATAGCTTTTCTTCATACAAGATGCAACATATTTTAATATTTTTGGGATTGTTCTGTTATTTATTGTGATTATCTACTTTTAAAGTGTTCAGTTAGATTATTCTGAGTTTATAGAGGAATGTAAGGGTATGTGCACACAATGGCTTTTTTAGGCAAATTCATGAAAGGAATCTGTCGTCAGGTTATAGCTATAGAACCTGAGAGCAGCGTAATCTGGGAACAGAGCCCCTGACTTCAGAGATGTATTACTTATGACACGCCCCTCCAGGGCCTTAGGATACCCGGAACCCAGGCTTTGAGGCTTCATCACGGACAGGGGCAGACTGGCCCAGGTGGCAAAGGGGCAAGTGCCCCCCAGGTTGGTGGTTTTGCCCTAATTTAGGGCTGCCCCTTCAATGACATGGGCCATCCGGTTTTGCTTTGCGGCCGCAGCTGCCGCAATGAACACAGCGGGACCATTCGGAGGGCAGAGCATGGTGAGTGTCAAAAACTCTATACCTTTATGCCCAGCACCTCCTCCCCCGCTCCTCACCAGGCCGGATCTGATAGCACAAACTCCCCCACCGTTCTCATGGCTGGAAGAATTAGGCTGCCACCCGGGACATGGTGCGCCAGCCAGCCCCTGATCACGGGGATACGGGGATCACAGTGACCGAGACCCAGTTCCATGACCTTGGCGGTGTCATTAAAAGTTCGGTGTGGGTGGCTCTCTCAGGGATGGTTATCTGGCGTAGAGGGTTTATTCTGGGAAGGGATGACTGCACTTGGGATACTTGTTAATTTTACATGACTTCAGGTTGCTGCTATAGATGGCCACAGCTGCACAACAGTTCTCCTAGGGGCTGATGTTTGGGAGGCAGCAATGTTCTTAAGCCCTCTATGGGTAGGGCTGACCTCGGAGCAGCTTGAAGTACCTGAGTGACTTGGTAGTCGTGTTTCTGGTGCTTTTGACGCTTTAAGAAGGTTCACAGACACAACGGGGTGCAGTCTTCAGATGATTTGCTCATAGTTCCTGTACACCAACCCACTGAGCACTGGGTTCTCGAAGGCAGGGATCCAGCTACTCCCAGGTAATAGGATTGTATGCAACCGGTGCCCCTTCTCTGTCCTTTCTTTGCCATCTCACACAGCGCTTGCCTCGCCTGTCCTGCCTTGTGCCCTTGCCACACAGAGCTCTGAGCCAGTGACTGTGGGCTTTCTTAGGGGTAAATCTGCAGTATCTCCCCTGCCACCTTTTCAGCAGATGTGCGCAGTTGTCGACTGTGTCAACATGGAAGTACCACACAGTCTTTACTAGCTGAGCCTTGTCTGTATTCTCCACTAGTCTTGTGGTCCCGGTGCCCCCTTCTTCGGCCTGGTCTTTCCACTTGCCTGCGCTTGACAATGGATTCGAGCCCACGGATGGATTGCTCACTTCCTGTGTCTCTAGGACCCCTTATTCCTCCTGGAGCCACATAGTCCTCTTGCTCTGCTCCTCAGTCTGGCCTGTAGACACTTCTCTCAAGTTCTTTTCCTTCTGTGACAGGCTTTCTTTCTCTAGCTTCCCTCCAACTCGACTCTAGCTGCTTCACTCTCCTTTTCTCTCTCTACATCAACTCTCCTCTCTGCTATACAACTGTCTCTCCTGTGTTCTAGATCTTTCCCACTTTATATATACCCTCTGTCACATGTCCCACATCCTCTTTGTGTGTGCTTCCTAACGTCACTCCTCCTAGGTGCTCCCTCTAACTACTTCCTCTCCACCCAACCCCACTACAATGGTTCCTAGTGCATGGCCTGGGTGTCCCAGCACTGGTTTGTATCCCCCTTACCTGAGAGTGGGATACTACACCCTAACATGGGGTGCAGTACCTCTGTGGTGACTGGATCCACAGGGGCACCACACTTACTGGACTGCTTGGTGTAGTTTTGATAAGATCTCTGTTTTGTCTGATTTAGATGTAGCAGAACTAAGTCTTCTGGGCTGTGTATATCCCCAAACCCTTGATTAGCAGTTTCCTGTGTACACTGCGAATTATCAGCAAGCTGCCAATCAGTGGTGTAAGCAAATTAGACTGACTGCTGTGCATGTGAAGCCTAGTCAGGGAGAAATAATCTCCTGGTGATAAAACACTCATTTTATTGAAACTACAACACACAGCCTAGAAAGGCTTGTGCTACACTACTCCAGCAGTGTTTTTTTTAATTTAACCAGTGGAGTGGTGCTTTAAATGTAAGTTCGTTGCCAATGTTCTTAAATTTACCTACTTCCATCTTTATCTTTTTCCATCATTGCTCCAGTCAGTGTCCAACGATTTGTCACCTCCTGACAGCTCCAATGTTTCAAGGAGCGCTCCAGAGGTCACTTTTTAATACATCTCTGACTTCCATTGAGAGCTTGTGACATAACATCTGGCTTCTGGCCAGACAGAAGTCATGCACACAAGATGGCGCCACGGTACTGGAGCAGTGCTAAAAAAGGATGAAGCTGCCGGAGGGTGAGTATAAGAACAGGGGCAATGGACTTTCATTTTAAGAAATAACTTGCTGGAGTGGTGCTTTAATACAAATACAGCCATAGTAATGTCATAGTGACCTCAGCATATATATGGTAACCCCATTGTAACTGACAGCCAATTAAATAACTCAGTGTACTGACACATTTTTTATGTTATTTTAAAATGGAAAGAAATGATAGAAAAATCATTCTTCATAACCATTTGTGATCAGGCAGAGCCTTCTGGGCAGAACACTGACTCAAACCTGATGGTGTCGCTGTTGGTGGTCATATCATCCTGCTGTGACTGAGAAAATGTTATAATTCCCTGCACTTCTTCCACAATAATATGCTTGCCTTAAAGGTACCATCACATGCTACGATATTGCTAATGATATCAGTGAAACGACACGGTTTTTTGATCGTTCAAACGACATCGTTTGTGCATCGTTGTGTGTAAACGAACGATGTTGAAACGATAAATCGTTGGATCGCTGATCAAAAATTTGTGCTCCGGACCTAAAATCCAGCATTCGTCGTCCAATTAACGTTCTGTCAACCTGCTGCATCGTTGTGGGTGACGTCACGATAAACTGTCGTTCACAACGTCAGCGATACAGAAATCAATTCCATAGGTGTGCTTTGTTGTTGTTTCCGCACCCTCTGAGCGCTGATTTGTGGTTGTGCTTGCGTTCCGATTGGCTGTTGTGTGTTGTCCAATCCAAGGCGCCTTATTTGATCATCCGTGCTTGGATGTTGTGTGTCTTTGACTTGGTAAAATTAAATTCAAACCTAAATTAACCAAGCAGACTGATGGAAGTCACCCTCAATGTTGTCTAGGCGTTGTTAAACACTCGTGCGCCCGCAAATGAGACTGTGTGATCTGCAAAGAAAACTGTGGAGTCGCACATATAGATATGTTGTGATGGCTAGTTACTACTTTATTGTGTGTGTTCCCAAGTTGATTGACACATGAATGGCGTGATGTTGACAGTGGTTAAGCGTTAAATCTACTGGCCATTTTCCCAATCAAGGCTCACCAATGGTAAATGCAGATGTGGTCACCAATCAATTGTAGGGGTGCGGTACAACACAACCTGGCACGGCTATATCCTGTCCTACGTGAAACAGAACGCCCACATTGAAGGTTCTCATCGTTCATATACTTGCTGTGTGACGGCGGCTGAACGATGGCCAACATCCTTCACTGGCTCGTTCAAACGATGTCTAGATCGCTGGATCGTTCACGCGTCATTCAACTTATCTGGATGTGTGACGTCTCACCAACGATGTTGAAATGATGCACGAACGATCTCGGTCACGTGACATCGCTAACGGTATCATTAGCGATATCGTAGCGTGTGACGGTCCCTTAAGGCCCAGTTACACACACAGATAATTATGCAGAGATTGTTCTCAGATCTCTGGTTGTAGTGAGATCATGGACACATTGCTCCTTTTTGTGGCCGTGTACAAATGTAACAATGTGTCCATGATTTCACTGCAACCAGAGATCTGCGAACAATCTCTGCAAAATTATCTGTGTAACTGGGCCTATAGGTAAATGAGGCCAACTGTGGCCTGTGTTTGGTAATACTAGTGGTGCTTTTTCTGCTTATAGCAGCTTCCATATTCTGACATGTGGTATGTTTTTTTTTCTCTTTACCACCCCATCAATCGCCATTTCCATTTCTTCTTCTAATATACCTGTTGCAGAATGCTATTATTAACATTTTGCAATCTTTGCAACTCCAGTTATTTAATCCTTGCTATGTAGGACGTAATGAGAAACGGTAGGTAGGTACATATACAGAAACCAAATTTTCACAGCAGGCTGCAGCATACGTGTAGTGTGTATAGTTGTCAAATTGGTTAGACGTGCAAAAATGAACATACCCAGTCTACATTTGTTTATACATTTTATAAAAAAAAATATTCTACTTTCTTCCCAAAAATAACAAAATAAGAAATGCTAGACAGGTACTTGACCAAAAAGCCGATACCTGCAACAGGACGTTGTCTTAGAGTGGTGTGTTAGGGCCGCTTCACACTGCGGCATGATCCGGTCCGGTTCTGTCCGGTAGGCTCCTGACAGCCGCGGACCGGATCTGCACACAGGACTGGGGGGCTATTATGCCCTCCGGTCCTGGGTGCAGCGCACGCAGTTCCCGCTGCTGCTAAGTCAGGACCGCGGGCGCCTGTCAGCGGCTGCAGCCATTTCAACTATATAGTTAACGATATCCTAGCATGTGATGCGATGCGTCCTTAATATTGCCATGTTTCAGGTCGTTTCTGGGAGCCTTGAAACACATTGACTAATAAATCAAAATTATATTCACCCTTTGATGTCTCATGGAATACAGCAGTGCAGTTTTAAAGCCTTCATCCGCCCTACTTTAATTTTCTGAGATAAAGACCTTTGGATTTTCATTGGTTGTAAGCCATAATCATCAACATTAACATAAACAAATACTTGAAACAGATCACTCTGTGTGTTATGACTCTATATATGCGTTTCACTTTATGTATTGAATTACTGAGATAATTTAACTTTTTGATGACATTCTAATTCATTGAGATGCACTAGTGTTATTCCCAAATTACTGCTCTCATCTCCACTGCTACAGTTGTGCAACATATTCCTGTCTTGAGCAATGTTTTAGGGTTCCTCTTCCTATCTTTATAGCTGAGCTGTGAGTTCTAAAGTTCTCATTAGGTAAATCACTCTAAAATGGCTGCTTTGTTCCCTGCTTAACCTTTTATACAGGCTATGATAATCCCTTACAATAGGCTGCACTATACCATGTGGTGTGATACCTGCAAACCATTATGGGGATGTCTGCACAGTCATACCCAAGGTCAAGTGAGTAAATGCAGCAAAAAAATGCAGCAGAGATGCACAGGGCACAGCCTATGTGCCCAGTGTGCATTTGTGCTGCTTTTTTTGCTGCGTTTTTTCAGCAAAAACGCAGCATTCAGTGTTTTAATATTGAAGTCAATGTCATTTTCCAAAAGCTGTGCCCACTATGTGCGTTTTTAGGTGTTGCGTTTTTGCAGCCAAAAATGCAGACGTTTATACAATTCCCTGTCAATTATTCCAATTGCCAGCCATTCTAACGAACTGGAAAACACAGCAATAAAAAAGCAGCAAAAATGCCCCAGAAACACATTGGTGTTTTTGTGCCTGAAAAATAGCAGAACAAATGCAGCACACAAAAATACACACAGTGGGCACATAGCCTGAGTCAAAAAGATTTCCAGCTTCACAAACAACTTGACTAAGGATGCTGCCACACCTGAAACGCGTAGATAATTAACTACTGAAATCTGGGCAATGCTATTTATGGACAAATTTCATGGGTTAAAGGAGAGCAGAGGTTTGTGAAGCTGGAGTTCCTTTTGAAATTGCTTGCATAGTTGTTATGGCAGCCATTGTAAAATGCAATTTGCGGGATATAGACTCACTTTATAGTAATTTTTGTTTTAATAATTAATTATTGAAAATTTGAAGTGTATAATAAAGAATAGCAAGTATAATAATACCGTATTTTTCGGACTGTAAGATGCATCGGACCATAAGATGCACCTAGATTTTAGAGGAGGAAAATAGAGGAAAAAAATTAAGCAAAAAATGTGGTTATAATGCACTGTTAGGAGGGGGAGTGTTGCTGACCCTAATGGGGGAAATGGCCCCATCCTAGGCCCCTTCCTGGTGATATATGATCCCCCATCCTGGTTTTTAATCCCCATCCTGTATATAGCCCTCTACCTGGTATATAGCCCCCACCCTGGTTTATAATCATCATCCTGGTACATGGCCCGCCATCCTGGTACATGGCCCGCCATCCTGGTACATGGCCCACCATCCTAGTACATGGCCTGCCATCCTGGTACATTGGTCCCCATCCTGGTACATTGCCCCCTAATCCTGGTATATAGCCCTCTATCCTTGTACATAGCCCTCCATCCTGAATATGGCCCCCATCTTGGTACATGGCCCCCCATCTTGGTACATGGCCCCCCATCTTGGTACATGGCCCCCATCTTGGTACATAGCCCCCCATCCTGGCATATAGCCCTCCATCCTGAATATGGCCCCCCATCCTGAATATGGCCCCCCATCCTGGATATGGCCCCCCATCCTGGTACACGGCCTATCCCATCTTGGATATGCCCCCATCTTGTAACATGGCTCTCCATCCAGGATATGGCACTCATATTTTGGATATGGCCCACCATCACGGTATATGGTTTCACTGGTGGTGCACAAAAAAAAATAAACAATGTTAACTCACCTCTCCGTAGCTCCCCTCCCTGTAGCATTGCTGCGTCTGTGTGTCCCGGCATCCGATCATGTGATTGGTGCAGCACAGTGATGTAATCGCTGTGCGTGCACCGCTCATATGTTCGGATGCCGGGAAGCACAGGAAGACGCGGCGATCCTACAGGAAGAGGAGCTACGGAGAGGTGAGTTAACATTGTTTATTTTTTTGTGTGTGCTAGCAGGGAGCCATATACTGTGATGAAGGGGTGTAAGTATACTTAATCTCATGTAATATGCTTCAGCGCTGAGAGGTGATGCACAGGGGGATGCAGTGCATATTATATGAGCCTAATGAGCGGGCCTATGTAACCAAATGCTGCTTCTGCAGCCTCCTCCAGCTTTCGAACAGCACAGCCAGTACAGCCCCACAGTCTGTATATGCGGACTATAAGACACACCCACCACTTTTCCCCAAAATTTTGGGGAAAAAATGTGCATCTTATAGTCTGAAAAATATGATATAGTAAATACCTCCACCATCTCTCTTCAGGAGAAACAATGCATTAAAAGTGGAAATTCAACAGGACATATATTTAGACTACAGTTCCAGTTCAGTCATAGTTTTCTTAGGTTTCCTATGTATTTCATACCCCGAGTCTAATTTATTTCAGTTTTAGTTATATTATTATGGAATACTGTGCAGCCACAAAGGATCATTCACTACTATTTGCAATGTAGTAAAACATGGGCCTTGATTATTTCAACGCAACATAGGGACGGAAGTTAGGGTTGAAATATGCTGAGATATTTTATAAAAGGTAATCTTAAACAGATGGTTAGACAATTACAGAAGCTAGACATGCAGAGATTCATTTAGCAGAAAGATGCACAGGTTCATTGGAAAGTTTACTAAGGCAATTCCAGAGGCCCCAGCGAGGTGCGGGAGAACATAAAGGCTTCCTCCTCGTGTCATAGTACCGCATGCAGTATTTTTTACAACGTCGTAACTGATTTGGAAAATAAAACGGAGTAAATGATCTGAGAGTAATCATTGGAAATCATACACAGTTATTAACATAATCAGCATAAAACATACAAACAGTGAGTTAGAGAATTGTACAGGAACAGAACAGTGGAAACAAGGTATATGGATTATCATATTTAGATTTATTAATGGAATATTAAAATACAAAATATACCGTATATACTCGTGTATAAGCCGAGTTTTTCAGCATAAAAAATGTGCTGAAAAGTCCCCCCTTGGCTTATACACGAGTCATATACGGTATACAGCGCCCCCCCCCTCCCCATCAGTGGTATACAGGGCCTCTCCTTGCTGCCGCACACCTGTAAAGCAATAGATCATTATACTTATCGCTGTCGCCACCGCCGTCGCGCTCTGACACCGCGCTCCTCCGGGTCTTCATGCTTCCTCCTCCGATGCACAGGAAATGACGTAATTTCCTTTGCGCCGGAGGAGGAAGCATGAAGACCCGGAGGAGCGCGGTGTCAGAGAGCGGCAGCGACAGGGATAAGTATAATGATCTATTGCTTTACAGGTGTGCGGCAGCAAGGGGGGGGGGCCTGTATGGCCTGTATACCACTGATGGGGGGGGGGCTGTATACCGCTGGGGCTGCTGTGTACCACTGGGGCTGCTGTGTACCACTGGGGCTGCTGTATATACCACTGGGGCTGCTGTATATACCACTGGGGCTGCTGTATATACCGCTGGGGCCTGTATATACCACTGGGGCTGCTGTATATACCACTGGGGCTGCTGTATATACCGCTGGGGCTGCTGTATACCACTGGGGCTGCTGTATATACCACTGGGCTGCTGTATATACTGCTGGGGCCTGTATATACCACTGGGGAGGCTGCTGTAATACTGCTGGGGCCTGCATATACTGCTGGGGCCTGTATATACCGATGGGGAGGCTGCTGTATACTACCACTGGGGAGACCTGTGTACCACGGGGGGGGGCTGTATACCTCACTGCTGGGGGCAGTATACCTGTGCTGGGGTCCAACCTCGGCTTATACACGAGTCAATAGGTTTTCCCAGGTTTTGGGGGCAAAAGTAGGGGGGTCGGCTTATACACGGGTCGGCTTATACACGAGTATATACGGTATATAAAAATATAAACTGAAACATAATGTGTATTAGCATGTTGTACAACTTTTCATATGATTAAGCTTTATAAGTTTCAAAGTGAAATTACATAAAAGTATTATTTCTTTTTCTTGGCAGTTTGGCTTCCAAAGCCATTGTGTTTGTATCTCACTATGTAGAAGACTATAGACGGAGTTAAATGGAAACTGTCAGGTCCCCTGTGCACCCAGAACCACAAGCAGGTCTGTGCACATATCTATAATCCCTGCCTAACAGTCCCTTCATTTTGTAACACACTTAAACCGATCTTTAGAAAAAGTAGCATATTTCTAAAGATAATTTATGAGATGGTAATTAGGGCTTTGGATAATCGAGGGGGCATTAGTTCCCCAACCAGTTGGCCCACTTAGCATGTTATCACTCCCCTCTAGATGTAATAACATGCTTTATCATCGCAGCGTCATTGGCATCACTATGGAAAGCCTCACATGCACACGGCTTTGTATATCTCAGCAGTGACCAGCGGTGTAACTAGGTTTGATGGCGCCCGGGGCAAGGATCTATGTTGGCTCCCCCCCAAAGTAGGTGAGGACCGAAGGGGTGGGGGTGCTGTCAGGTTTCAGCCCCCGCCGCCCCTATTGCAGCCTTGGTTGAGAACCGGGGGGGGGGGGTGCAGTCAGCTCATGTCCACGTTATGCACTTGTGCGAGCATCGCCCGTGCATCAGATTATTGCCCCATGTGTCAGCCAGGCACAGCAGTCACTGACGCAGCCATGGACACGGTCACACTTGGGCCCCCTACCTCTGTTTCCCACCAAGCAGCAGTTTGTCCCTCGTCAGCTCTGGGACTATTAATAGTCACAAACTCACCGGCTCTCACGCTCTCATACTAAGCGTCCCGGCGCTCCTTCACCTACGGAGGCTTCAGAGGGCCCGTCCGTAACCATAGCAACGAGTTCCGGCGGCCGCTGTCTGCACAACGCCACTTCCGGGAGTATGTTGAAATATTCAGGGCACAGCGCGTCCAGCCGCAGCGGTGAGGGTGAGGGTGAGGGGGGGGTGCCGCCGGCGCCCCCCTGAGTTTCGCCCGGGGCAAAAGGTCCGGTTGCACCCCCCTAGTTACACTAAGTATATGCACCCTGGCATCAGAGAGGACTACTGCACATGACTGGAAGTCATGCATACACCATTGGTTATTCTCCAGGTTGAAAGTTACACCTTATCCATGGGTTAGGGTTATTGCCTGACTGCTTTGGCCCCCAGCGATGCCAGGAACTGTGGCTCTAAAAGCCCTGTGTAAAAGGAGGTGTGGTTGATCATGCACACAGCCACTCTTATTAATTCTAATGGGAGTGTCAAAGACCAGTTGGGCTCAACACTTGGCAATCTCGGGAGTTGGCATATATCAATGGAGTGACAGTATGCGTGCAAAAGTATGCATGTTCTATTCACACTGGGCTCTTCAGAGACCCAGTTCTCTGGAATACTGGGTCCCCAGCTGTCAGACATTCAGAGATGGGCTGGTTTCACACTGCAGTTTTTTCCTGATCAGGTTCGTTCAGGTTTGTGTGTCAAAACCAGGAGAGGAACTTGCAGAGAAAAACGATAATTGAAAGATTGACACCTGATCTGAGTTTTGGAGATACTCCTGGTTTTGACACACAAACCGGATCAAACCTGATCAGGAAAAAACTGCAGTGTGAAACCAGCCATAAGGAAGTTATCACCTATCCCATGAATAGGTGATCATTTTCAAATTTGGGAACATCCCTTAAACAGTGAATTCATCAGATAACTTGTTCTGACAGAATGTTTTTATGTCCTTAGTTATAGAGGATTGACAAGTCTTCAGTCACTCTTTGTGACTGCAGACTTTTGGATTTAGAACAGACAAGTCCTTTAATCAGCTCACCTGCCCTTTACATGGCAATTGCACATGTAACAGCACAACAATCCAGATTTTGAGCCAGAACTCATGAGTCGTTCCCTCAGCCAAATGTTCAAGACTTAAGCTAAGTTCAAACACACTGGTTTTTGGTTTTGTGAAAAAGCAGGTCTGGGGGAGTATCTATTCTCCTTGCGGAGAGTATTCTGCCAGCCGGCAGATGAGGAGACTTTAAGCCGCAATGCTCTTCTGGGAAATTGCATATGTAAATTGTCGCTTGACGAGACAAACTCTAATGCCACCAATAAAGGTAGCAAATCCTAGTGGTTGCTTTACTCTTGGCAGAAGGTTTGCTGTGTTTTTTTCCTGTGGATTTGTTGCGTTTGTGGTGCTTTTTTACCGCATTTTTTTTGCAGATTGGTTCCTGCTTTTTTTGCTGCAGATTTTACAATAAAAACTATAGCAAAAACACAGAAAAGAATTGACATGCTCATTCTTTCAAAAACACAGCAAAACCTGTGGTGTTTGCACTTTCTGCACCAAACAAAAACCAATGTGTGTGGACAGCTTTTCCTAAAAGCCCATAGGTTTTGATATTAACCAAAAACGCAGGAAAGAATTATCATAAATTAGCATAAAACGCAGGCAAATGCGCAGGTCAAAAACATAACAAAAACGCTAGGTCTGAACTAGGCCTAAGAATGCCTGAAGTTCAGAAACATGTTACTTGTGTTAATCGATGTAATTTTTGCATTTTTAAACTATCATTGTACCAAAATATCCTATTTTGGATGACTTTTTAACAAGAGCATAATAAAATCTTGTTTATTTAATACTAAAGACAAAAGTGGTCACTCAAGCTGTGGATGTAAGTGTACATAAGTTACTCAATTCTATAAGAGTCAAACAGTCCAAAATGTTAGATGAAACCCTATTACAAAAAGCTCTTTAGCCACCGAAGGCATGTATTTATACAAAAAAATGATTAAAGCCTGCAAAAGAAATTCTATTTATCTAGCGTTTTTACTCTCAATAGCAACACAGCCCGAATACGGTCTCTTAGGTTTCAGTTTCCGATGCTGTAGAATCTAATTTGATTGTGCTGAAGCTAAAACCCAGACACTTCATGGAATATGAGGAGCCTGTGCTGATATTTAAAGCAAACTCACCAATGAAAGTGATGTAGAAACACAACAGCACAACTCTACGTATACTTTAAAGAGTGTTAGTGCACCATTCCTTCCCGATTCTTCAAAGGTTGGATCTTTGCCTATAATTATTTATTATTAGATGTTTCCAGATTGAAATCAGAAGTTTGGAACTACTCAATGACGCCAGGCATACATCATGTTTCAGACTAAAGGAATTTAACTGTATTAATTTAGTTTATTTTGCATTTCATGGATCTGATTCACATTTTGCACGCTTTTGTTTGTTATTAAAGTAATAAGAATTAGTAAATTTCCATGATATACTATATTATTCCATTTCATATCCAATAGCTCATTCCAAGCAGATAAACATCCTTAATGTCTTCCTTCTTCTGCCATTTACGAACACATGGAAACCAGTATGGACATTTGGATGCTTTTGTGTGGTCTTGGGATTTAAAAGGCGATATCAGATACAGGATATGCCACCTATGAACGGACATTTTAGATAAAGGATATATAAACTATATATATATATATACATTTAATATTTAATTGTAATATTAAATGTAACATTTTATATCAGCACAAATTTAAAAAAACTCATAAATCTTCTCCAGGCCTATGTAACAATTCCCATAAATAGAGACCTATTTGTCAGTTTGAACATGCTTCTCCAATGTAGAAAGATGTCTGTCAACTTGCATGTGTATAGTTGTATGGATATTCCCATCTTAAGGGGAACTTATGGTGTCAAAAGACACTATTAACCTGCAGATATGGGGTTAATCTGCAGGTCAATAACATTCTAACACTGCCTGGCTGCCGGACAGAAAACCCAAGTACCAGAAAAAATTAACTTAATTCCTCCCAGCAGCCTCAGTCTTTCAGTCTCTGAGGTGCGGCTGGCATGGTTTCAGTCACCACTCATTGAATTGTGAGCGATAGCTATAAATGCACTTCTGACACTGACTGACAGCCATTTCTGCACTGGATCAGTCAGTGACAAAGTGTGGTTACAGCCGCTGCTCACTATGTGTGACGAATAAAGTTAATTTCCTCCTGATAGCCAGGCTTTCAGTGTGTCAGGCAGGCAGTTTTAGCCTATCGATTAGAGGTCTTGTGTACTCCCAAAACCACCGGCAGTTCTGTGCACAGATTCCCTGTGTAACAGTCCCTTCACTTCTTATATACATTTCTCTTAATGTATTTTTAAAGTCCATTTATAATATGCAAATTAGTCCATATCGTGAGATGAAAAAAGTTTTAGATAGCACTCACTAGGTCAGAACCTGTCAAAGCGCATTCCTGTGCGAAACAGCTGTCGTCCTGTACGCTGCCCACAGCCACCTTTCTACCTGCTATGTTTTAATGAATTGAAACAATAAAAAGGATTTTACATGTGGTTAAGTGCCACCTAAAACTTTTTTTTGTCCTATGATATGAACTGATATGAACTTAACATAAGTTTGTGCACCGCTGTATTACTTTATTTACACTATATCCCCGGTCCCCTATTTTTCCATTTAGGTCCTTTTCTGATCATTGGCGCAGAACCCTTCCTGATTTTGACTGATACGCAATTAGGTCTTCGACAAGTCGAGGTGGCGTTAGTTCCCTGAGTAGTCGGCCCACTTAGCATGTCAAGTATTCAAAGAAGGAAACAGCAGCACCCAGCGAATTAATGCTGGAGTTACTTTAATTCTCGGTGCATGTTACAAGTGCAGGGAGGTGGAGTGGGAGCAATGGACAATGGCTTCTCGTTTTGCACCTGCCAAGTGCCTAAACCCGTTGAAGCATTTTGGCAGGCACGAGACAGCAAGCCGTCATCCATTGCTCCCACTTCCCCCCCCTCCCGCAGCACTGAGAATTAAAGTGACTCCAGCATCAATCTGGTGAGTTCCTTCTTTGAATACTTTTGAGGTGCCAAATTCTGCTACTGAAGTGTGCAACCCTGGGAGCTGCAGTTCTCCCGACCCTGGTATTTGATGGGTAATATATCATAATTGTGTGAGAAGTTGTGGGGCTCGGCCCCTCTTCATTTGCTGTTGCCACTTATCATGCCTGCAGGGGCAAGATAACATGCTTTTACAAAAGTTGGCAGCCTCACTAGCACTATTCAATGCCCCTCATGCTTGCAGCTTTGATCCCCTCACAGTATTGAGCTTCTGAAGCTGGGTATACACGTCTCAACTTCATAGAGGCTCACTGTGCATGATCGGAAGTGCGAATGACTGTATAGGATCTGAAAAAAGGGGATCCTAAATTACTTATTCAGCTCTCTTCTATTACTTCTGTAAGACTACTAAGAACTGACAAGCAAGCTACAATATGTGCCTGTCTTCTTGATTACTGCTTAGATAATTTTTATGCCAATCTGGTCTTTACTACTCTACTCTTCTCTCAGCATGCCCTTCTCTTTGACTCCTATTTCTGGAATTTTCCACCTATTGGCAAATAAAGGGAATCTATTACTAGATTTTTTCTGCTAAATCTAGGAGCAGCATAATGTAGTGACAGAGGCGCTGAGCTCTGTGTAACTCCGCCCACAACACTGATCGGCAGCATTTTGTGTATATTGTGCAAAGCTGTCAATCAGTAGTGGGGCAAGTTTGGACTCATTACAGCAGGTTTAGTAGTCCTAAAATGATAATCTACTGATAAAACAGTGATCTTATCAAAACTGCAGCATGCATATCAGTAAATGACACATCACTGGAGTTGGTGTCTGTCTAGACATCATGCTGCTCTTAGATTAGCAGAGAAATTCCCTTTCAAGACTTCATAACTAGTGAAACCCATAAAATACATTAGAAATGGTCTATAATATAATTGATGAACCTTAAAGGGGTTACCCCACAAACAAAGTACATTTTAAGTCACCACTCCAGAAAATTTCGTATTATACTTTATGTTATACAATGCTGCAGCTCAGATCTGCAATGTTTTCCTCAGCTCTATTCGTATTGAGGAAAAAAAATCAAAGCATACTGCGAAAATTGGGGAGTCTTGGCTCACTCTCACCCATACAAGTCTATGGGTGCGAATGAAACACCTGACTGCATTCGGATATCAGCCGAGTGCAGTGCTATACACACCAAGACTGGCAATGGAGGATATGGAGACATTAATCTCTCCCTTTTCTCCACAGTTGTGATCCGATTTCAGGGTTGGATCACAGTAACATGTTATTTGGCTCACACTCGCAGCAGAGCTTGAGCCAAGTGTTATTAGCATATCGCATCTGATACTCTCCATTTAGATGTCATATCCTAATGTGACTCTACCCTTAGACTTAGTGCAGTATTCCCACCCCCTTAAACAACATTCTAGCACCTCCCCAAACCCTGATTAACAGCTCTCTCTTGCCCAGAGTGAAAGCTACCTGAATTTAAAAAGGACCTGTCACCCCCTGGTGCATGGCAAACTAAATGCAGCACTGAATACAGCATGTCTGCTGCATTCAGGGCAGGGGTCCCTCATGTTTCTAGCCCCCCTGTAAGCTTTAAAAAAGACTTTAGAAACCTTACAGTTAAGAGGTCGCCTAGTTGGGATCTTATTAAGAGGTCCCGACTGCTGGTACAGACCTCCATGCCTCCTTCTTGTGTGTTCCTTCCCCTCTGTGTCTGCCGCCGCCTCCTCTTGTTCTGGATCTGCACTCCTCTTCTGCTCCTACTCTGTGTGACTTCAGGAGCAGAAGAGGAGGGCAGACTCAGCAGAAGAAGAGGCGGTGGCAGACACATAGAGGGGGCAAAACACACAAGGAGGACGCAGGGAGGTCTATACCAGCAGCCTGGACCTCTTAATAAGATCTCACCCAGACGACACCTTAACTGTAAGGTTTCTAAAGTCTTTTTTAAAGCTTACAGGGGGCTAGAGCCATGGGGGACCCCTTCCCTGAATGCAGCAGACATGCTGCATTCAGTGCTGCATTTAGTTTGCCATGCACCAGGGGGGTGACAGGTCCTCTTTAATCCTTGGCCCTGCACACCTACACTGACATTAAAGAAGCCAAATGTGCACATTCACAGACACACACTCTTATTGCCAATGCGGCTACATTCTCATTCCTTTCTCCTATCTGCAGTGCTCGCTTGCTCTGCTCAGGATGAGGGTAGAGTCACTTTAATGTGTGATACACACGACTGCAATGCGGGAAAATCTTGCAACTACTGAGGTATTTTACATGAGGTGAGCAGACAGGAGAGAGAGATGAGAACACCTCCATACTCATACTTTTTGTGTGTGCTTGTTTCCAGCAATGTCGGTGTTGATGTACAGGATCAGGATTTCAATTTAGGCAGCACTCTCTTTAGGAGATAGGGAGCATTTATGGGCAAACTTGAAATTTGAGCAACCGGAAGGTGTGGGTCATGAGCTGCTTAAGTGGTAGGCGTGGTTTGGCATAGGTGGGCATGGTTCAGCATTTCACAGAGGAAATAAACATACATTTTTAAGTCCACATGGTCGAGGCGCTTATTATAGTAGAAGTGGGGGTCTGAGGTGACACCCCTAGGAGGAGGGGTTGCATGATCCATTATAGCGTGCAGATGGCCGCCACACCCATCAATTAAACTGGTCACGCCCACTAGTAAGCTTTAAGTATGTCCCCCCCCCGGAACTCCCCACCTGGGGGTCTTACCCCCAGACTCCCATTTCTATTATAATCAGCTCCACAACTGCGATGGCTTAAAAATGAACACTCATTTGGTTAGCAAAAGAAACCAGCAACCCATATACACCAGCCCCCAAACCACGCGTATCAGCACCAAACACACCTACCAGTCCACCTGCCGCCGACTTCTGGACGCTCAAATTGCCTGTTTATGTAAACTGATATAGTATTGACTGAGAAATTCATAATCGCCTCAAAATATTTCACAGTGAGAAATTTAACACGGCACATACTATGTCCTTACTAAGTAAATGTAGTACATAAAGAAGAGAGGCAGTTTACATATATTTTACAATAGTCGTATAGGTGATTCTTCTTTGTGCTATCAATTAATTTATACATAAACTGTTCCAGTCGTTCATTTAAAGGGAGACTATATCCCTCATTTCTGAGTTAATCCGTCTAGACATGAGTAAGTTGGACATACAGTAGTAGGAAAATAGCTTCTACAGGAAGACAGTGTGACAAGTGCTATCCATTAATTGGTTATGATATGTACAGCTGAAGCAATGTCTGCACAGATGATTGACACTGACATGTTTTCTCTAACTGGAGTCATCATTAATGTTGGAAATTAATCTAAAAATAAAAATATTGTAGATGTGTATTACATTTGGCCAGTGTACTTCATTTATACAATAAATGACTATATTACACAGGTGGCATACAGGATCATGGAGCCGGTGCTCAGCTACTTGCGGAGTTGGAATACAGACTAGAGATGTCCACTGTTCTGGTCTGAGTGACTCTAGCAATAATTCTCAACAAGAATGTGAAGGTAAAAAGCCATCGGCACTGCAGCCGTGTAATCAGATTGACTGCCCCCCCGCTTGGCACGCAGAAGACTGGCAACAGGTATTTCCATACACTTGCCAATGGCAATTCGTTATTCAAATTTCTGGAATGGAATATTAGTATTGCTGTTTAGTTTAGAAAAGAAATTGTTGAGGCGTTGATGTTGGTGTCCAGCTTAAAACAAACTTAAGACCTCAGCCATGAATTTGGGCTCCACAGTTGTACTACAGGTTAAAGAGTAGTCTGGATGAATACATTCTATTGTGTAGACATAGAAAGGTCTTTTTCCAATACATTTATCTGGCATACATTAGCATATCTTTTTTATATTCTATTAGGAAGGTGCTAACAGAGCTTTTCAATACAAGTACATGCAGCATGAAAAGCCTACATTGTTACTTTACTCTACTAGTTATTGGTAGATGTATATGATTGTATAGGAATACATTTATGAATAATTGAAGTATTTGATGGCACTGTCCAAATAGGTATGAAAAATGTAGGATGAAAGAAGCCTGCTATGATTGCTCTACAAGGTAACCTCACTAGAAGGGGGTTGTGTACTGACAGAGGTCAGTGAGTGAACTGTGCAGACCAATCCCACGTGTGAAGTGATGGACTGTGCATTTGACCTGTGTTCGGGGTTCTGTCATCCATAGGAATGAATTGGCAGCGTTAACGCAGCCTTACCTTTATGATAACACTATGTTAATGCTGTCAAATTCTATCTTTTAAATGGAACCCCCCTGAAACGCAGGCATAGCACTGGTGTGACCCAGGCCTTGGAACCTCTGGTGTTGTTCCCATTGACTTTCTGAGAGGAATTCATGTACGGATTCATATGGTTCTGTAGCTTGGTGAATGTGATGCCTGACAGGAGTGTACATGTTGTTGTAAGGCAGGTTATTGGGTGGTAGTTGGATGGGATTATTCCTTTGTGAGGATCCTTAAGATCAGCATTGCTCTTCCTTGTGTTAGCCAAGTCTGGTGGTGGTCTGCTACTAGCAGTTGGTTCATCTGTTTTGCCAGGCGTTCATGTACTGCTATTTATTTCTTCAGCAAGTAGATTTGGATCATGTCTGGGCCAGGTGCTGTCCAGCTCTTCATGTTCTTAACACACTCTTGGATATATGCTTCTGTTATGGTGATTGGTGACTGGTTCTTGTTCTAGGTGATTAGTGTTCAGATCTTGCAGCCACTTTGCACTGGTGTTTTGGTTTTTTCCCCTCTCACATATGTTCCTTCAGTATTGTCCCGTTTCTGCTATTGGTGGAGTTGCTGCCTCTGTGCGGTTACTCTGCAGTTGAGTGTACACCTTGGATGGCTCTTTGGAGAATAGGGCATTTATCTTCTTGGCCTCAGCTTCTCTAGTATATCTCCCTAGGCATGCAGCAAATGCTGTGAGCTTTTGTTTAGCAGTCCCTAGGGCTTCAGACGGGGTCAGGTCTGTGTACTTGTCCAGCTTAGGCCCCTTTCACATCAGCGTTTTTTTTAAATCGCGGCAGATGCGGTGAAAAAAACGCATCTGCCGCGATTACCGCATACCGGCTGCACTTGCGGCACGGTTGCGGCACAGTTGCGGCAAGCCCCATACAATGTATAGGCGGGCTTGCGACAGATGCGGCAAGTGCGGTTTCGGCTGACCGCGGTTTTTTCGCAGCCGCACCTGCCGCAAGCCCGCCTATACATTGTATGGGGCTTGCCGCAACCGTGCCGCAAGTGCAGCCGGTATGCGGTAATCGCGGCAGATGCGTTTTTTTCACCGCATCTGCCGCAATTTTAAAAAAACGCTGATGTGAAAGGGGCCTTAGTCATATTCTCGATATTTAAACCCTTCTGTACTTCTGTTAGTTGGCTGACTTCTCTTCGTGTCACCTTGGTCTTTGTCTCCAGACTTTTTTTTCAAGGAGGGCACATGCTTCTGTTCTTCTTGTTGGTTGTATAGCCACGTATTTTCAGGATTGCTGAGGCAGTGGCTTGGATCAGTTTATTAGTTTGAGTTACGATTGTGGTATGCATTGATGCAAGTTCAATATTGGTATCTTCTAGCATACTAACCAGTGGTATTTCTCTTATAAGTCTTATATAATGTGTGTGTGCTAGTATGGTCTTGTATTTTCAAGTTACTAAACATTACTGTTGAGACCATGTTATTAATCTAGGCTGATGAATCTTATTGCAGATCATGCAATTCCTAAAAAGTGTCTGAGCAAGTGACACTGCTGTGTGTAATGATCTTGCTCTTTGTGTTACCAAGTTGACGTACGCCATGCAATACCCTGTGACTGAAGTGATACTGATGGCCTGAACAATACTGTGCTTGTGTTCTCAGTGTTCTCGGACGTGTGGAGGAGGTGTCCAGAACCGCAAAGTGAGTTGCAAACAGTTGTTGGCAGATGGAAGTTTTATGAAGCTTTCAGAAGAGCTCTGCCAGATGCAAAAGCCTGCAATTCAGAAACCTTGTGGGAAGGTGGACTGCCCCCTGCAGTTAAGAACAGGCGAATGGTCTAAGGTCAGTCTAGTCTAAGGTCATATGTATAAGTAGTGCCATGATAAACAGCATGAGGTTCAAATGTATTAGGCTGGGGTCACAGTACCATTTTTCACATGCATTTTTGGAGACCTGCGTTTTCAAAAACGCATGTAAAAAACGCACCCATAGGCCCCCATGTTAAAAAAACGCATGCCCTAATAGCCAAAAAGCATGTGTGACTGTCCCATGCGTTTTTGGAGCATATCCAAAAACGCATGCGTTTTTGTAGAAAACGCATGCGTTTTTGTAGAAAACGCATGCGTTTTTATAACATGGGTTCCTATGGGAAACGCATGCAAAAACGCATGTACAGTTAGTACCTTTTAGTGCCATTCAAAAACGCATGCGTTTCCCATAGGAGCCCATGTTAAAAAAACGCATGCGTTTCCGGAAAAACGCATGCGTTTTTTTAACATGGGCTCCTATGGGAAACGCATGCGTTTTTGAATGGCACTAAAAGGTACTAACTGTACATGCGTTTTTGCATGCGTTTTCCATAGGAACCCATGTTATAAAAACGCATGCGTTTTCTACAAAAACGCATGCGTTTTTCAAAACGCTCAAAAAAATACTACAAGCACTATTTTTAGGTGCAGATTCAAAAACGCACCCAAAAACGCAGGGAGCCATCAGAGACCTTAAAAAACTCATGCTGACATGAAAAACGCATGTAAAAAAGCATGCGTTTTTAAAAGGCACTAAAAAAATGCATGTCAACTGTGACCCCAGCCTAAGATGGTTTTTCAGGGTTTACCACATTAAAAATAAAGTCCTCTAATGCCTATGTTAGGCTGTGGTCACAGTTGCCATGCGTTTTTTTTAGTGATCTTAGGGCCCTTTCACATCAGCGTTTTTTTTCAAATCGCGGCAGATGCGGTGAAAAAAACGCATCTGCCGCGATTACCGCATACCGGCTGCACTTGCGGCGCGGTTGCGGTTTTTGCCATGCAAAGTATAGGCGGACTTGCGGCAGGTGCGGCAAGTGCGGTTTTGCACTTGCGGCAGGTGCGGCCGCGAAAAAAACCGCGGCTGACCACGGTTTTTTTCGCGGCCGCACCTGCCGCAAGTGCAAAACCGCACTTGCCGCACCTGCCGCAAGTACGCCTATACTTTGCATGGCGTTTACCGCAACCGCGCCGCAAGTGCAGCCGGTATGCGGTAATCGCGGCAGATGCGGTTTTTTCACCGCATCTGCCGCGAATTTCAAAAAACGCTGATGTGAAAGGGCCCTTATATATGTGTTCCTTCTATGTACTGTGTAATGAATGTGTACAGGGACATGGTCTGATCATACCACATCTCCTGTGCTGAGATAATCTTACATATGTGTCCCTGCTATGTACTGTGTAATGGATGTGTCTGACCGTACAGGGACATTGTCTGATCATACCACATCTCCTGTGCTGAGATAATCTTACATATGTGTCCCTGCTATGTACTGTGTATTGGCTGTGTCTGACCATACAGGAATATGGTCTGATGATACCACATCTCCTGTGCTGAGATAATCTTATATGTGTGTCCCTGCTATGTACTGTGTAATGGCTGTGTCTGACCGTACAGGGAGCATGGTCTGATCATACCACATCTCCTGTGCTGAGGTAATCTTATATATGTCCCTGCTATGTACTGTGTAATGGCCGTGTCCGACTGTACAGGGACATGATCTGATCATTCCACATCTCCTGTGCTGAGATAATCTTAGATATGTGTCCCTGCTATGTACTGTGTAATGGATGTGTCTGACCGTACAGGGACATGATCTGATCATACCACATCTCCTGTGCTGAGATAATCTTATATATGTGTCCCTGCTGTTTACTGTGTAATGGATGTGTGTGAACTTACAGGGACATGATTTGATCAATCCACATCTCCTGGGCAGGGAAGGACACAAGAGTATACAGACATTACAGCATGGGATCACAAATAATTTTTTCTTTGAGGTAAACCATTTTTACAAAGGGACAGAGAATTGTTTTACCACACAAAACAATCATTTATGATATTGTGCTGTAATGTCTGTATACTCTTTTCCATCCTCTCCAGCCCATGAGATGTGGTATGATCAGACCATGTCCCTGTACAGTCAGACACGGCCATTACACAGTACATAGCAGGGACATATATATAAGATTATCTCAGCACAGGAGATGTGGTATGATCAGACCATGTCCCTGTGCGGTCAGACACGGCCATTACACAGTACATAACAGGGACACATACCGTATATAAGATTATTCTCAGCACAGGAGATGTGGTATGATCAGACCATGGCCCTGTATGGTCAGACACATCCATTACACAGCACATAGCAGGGACACATATATAAGATTATCTCAGCACAGCAACATTTTTAATAAACACATCCAATTGTTGAATTTATTATTATCCGAAGATTTATTGATTAAAATGAATTTACTTTGCTCATGGGAAAAAGCCCTTTATTGATTAATTACTGCTTACATCTTAGGCAGCATAAAAAAGCTGACATCTGTCATTTTAAAGGGACTTACCAATGTTTCTGACGTGTTGTTTTATATATATGTGTATCCTCCATGAAATAACTGTTCTGGAACACCTTGTCTTAGATTACTGTGTTGTTCTTACCTTCTTTGAATTTTTAAAAAAAAATTGAGTATTTAAGGGAACCTTTCAGCAGGTTTTCTAACACATCTGAAAGCATCAAGATGTAGTCAAAGAGATCCTAACTCCAACTAGTTATCTCTTATATTAGTGGGTGCAGCAGTTCTGCTCCAATAAAAGATTTTAGATTTAGGCGTGTTGTAGAGCCGAGATAGCTGCCCCCGCTCGCACCAGGCTCTATATAGACAGTGAACATTGACAGTGCCTCAGAGGAGGGGTGTGTCTGACTGCCATGCACATGACATTGTAGTGTAAGCAATGCTGCCTAAACAAACAGTTCAGGAAAACAATAGATCGGACGTTGACAAGACAGGCATCTCTGAATGTTATGCTTAAACCCTTACAGCATTCTGTCTTCAGATTACATAGCAAAACCCTGTTGGCAGATACAGTTTAACAGTTGAGAGGATGTCCCTCCACTGCTTGACATTGTCCAATCAGCGAGACACTGTCATTATGTGTAGGGACACACTTTTTCAGGAGTGGACACAGACAGAAGAGGACCCCTATGGAAGAATAATATAGGAGCCACTTGTAGTCCAATAACTCATCAAAATGCACACCCCCCGGACTGTTAATATGTGTCCCTACACCCAGCACACACATTTGGGGCAATCGTTTTTGCTAAAAAAACTGTTTAGTAGAAGCTAAGATATAGCTTTATAAACTTTAATAAATCCTGCCGACTGGGTGTTACCTAGCTTGTCCTCGTGCAGTGTTCATGTGCCTGTCAGCCTCCTCTTCCCCCCTCCCTTCAGTAAAGCCCTGCCCTTTCAGCCTCTCAGGTTTCAGCCTTTCAACTGATCCTAAACCCAGAAACTGACCCCCCCTTATCTTTAGGCCTGTCCCTGCACCCCTCTTACCATTTCTAGCCATCCCTTTTGCAGAAAAAATCGCTTTTGTAAAGTAAGAGAAAAGGTTATAATACTTTGTCCTGTGCTTCTGTGGAAGCCGCAAATGCCCCGCCTGTCTGCTGCTGCCTGGTAAATTATGCACGCCCCTCTCTGCTGCTAAGAGCCTGGCCGCGTCATGAAAGGGGCGAGGCTAAATCGTGTCATGCCGGAGCCCCGCCCCCTTTGATGACGCGATTTAACACCCCCCCTTTCATGACGCGGCCAGGCTCTTAGCAGCAGAGAGGGGCGTGCATAATTACCAGGCAGCAGCAGACAGGCGGGGCATTTGCGGCTTCCACAGAAACACAGGACAAAGTAATATAACCTTTTCTCTTACTTTACAAAAGCGATTTTTTCTGCAAAAGGGATGGCTAGGAATGATATGAGGGGGTGCAGGGCAGGTCTAAAGATACGGGGGGGTCAGTTTGTGGGTTTAGGATCAGTTGAAAGGCTGAAACCTGAGAGGCTGAAAGGGCAGGGCTTTACTGAAGGGAGGGGGAGAGGAGGCTGACAGGCACATGGAACACTGCACGAGGACAAGCTAGGTAACACCCAGTCGGCAGGATTTATTAAAGTTTATAAAGCTATATCTTAGCTTCTACTAAACAGTTTTTTTAGCAAAAACGATTGCCCCAAATGTGTGTGCTGGGTGTAGGGACACATATTAACAGTCCGGGGGGGTCATTTGGGGTCTTTGGTTCCCTTTAAGAGGCAGCCATGGGCCCCCTTATTAGTGGAGCCTATGCAGTCGTACAGGGGCCAGAAGAGGTATGTTCACCCCTGCACCTCTTTGGCAAGGGAAATGTCTAATAAGAAATATTCAGGAGGACCAACAGAGATACAGCAAAACACAGTGATCCGAAAAAAAGCTGCTTCAGTATAATTATGAAATAAAGGCACTAAAACAAGTTCTGGCCAGAGATTGGTCTTCTTTACATATAGTAAGACTAACTTTAAATTCAAGATATCAACAAGCTCACCAATTATTTCCAAAAGGGGCCGGAATCTCAAAATCAGTACAAACCAAATAACTCAATAAACTACGGTACTTGTTTTTTTAGATTTTATTCATGAATTAACTATAGCCTAGTGATCTTAAAGAGGACCAAATTTCACCAAATTTTTAATGTTGAACTGGACATAAAATGTACAGGAGGGGATCCGCAATGTGACCGCAGCACCGCAAGCCCCTATCTTTATATGGGAGCGCACAGTGCTGCGCATGACCGTGTGCACCCATTCACAGCCATATGTGATCTGTGAGCAGGCGGAGGCCTGCGCACAAATCACCCAGTCTTGTCCGCACCAGAAATGCAACATGTCGCGTTCGTGGTGCGGACGAGACTGGGTGATTTGTGCGCAAGCATCCGCCTGCTCACAGATCACATATGGCTGTGAATGGGTGCACACGGTCATGCGCAGCACCATGCGCTCCCATTATAAAGATAGGGGCTTGCGGTGGTGCGGTCACATTGCGGATCCCCTCCGCAGAACATTGCGAAAGGGAACGCAAATGTGAAGGTAGACTTAGTTTCTAAGTCAAAGTGGGTGTTATTAAATAGTGTTTACTGTTTGATTGTATGTTTCCATGTATTGTGCTGGCCAATCATAAGCTTATAGCAACATTCAATGGCAAGAAGAACACACCCCTACCAGCACCACCAGAGCTTAGTGCAGATTTCTCAGTGTGTGAGATGCATGGATATAGCTCTGGCCCCCTGATCTAACATCCTGCATGATAAGATACTGACTATCCAGCGAGTATCACACATTTTTTGTTGTATTTGCTTTGCTGTGAGAGTGGAGCATGGTCTAATTACATCTCACTCAATAGTAACACAGTACAGGCAAGTAAGTGCTGTGTGGGAAGTAATGACAGCCCTAATCTCACTACATAGCAATTACAAGTTGTTTTAGTGCAACATACATACAGCTGGTGAAGTAAGTATTGAACACATCACCAATTTTCTAAGTTAATGTATTCCTAAAGCTGATATTGATATCCGTATCTCAACTGATGTTGGTATCAACTTGCCCAATCCACATAGGCAAAGAAATCAAACCACAGATGTCCATAAATTTAGTGATGTGTAATAATGAGAAATTACTGACTTGGTCATCTAATCCCTCTCCCCCTCACCCTTCCTCTTGTCCCTCTTGACCCTAATACCCTTGTTTATCTTGGCCTGCTATCTTTTTGTATAACTGTGCTATAAAAAATAAAAAAAAACAATGGTTAAAAAAAAAAAAAAAAAAATTACACAGGGAAAAAGTATTGAAGACATGAAAGAAAAGTGTAAAAAGCCATGGAAAGTCATGATCACCAGCTGAAATCTCTCAGTAATTAGAAAGCAACCCTGCAATGTAGTGTAAAATATTATCATCTGATGCAACTGATGGCCTATAAAAAGGTTATTTACAAGGTGCCACACAAACACTTCATGAAGGGTAAAACCAGTGAGCTTTCTCAAGACCTTTGAAACCTTATTGTTACAAAACTTAGGCTGGGGTCACACTTGCCATGAGTTTTTTTAGTGACTTTAAAAAACTCATGCGTTTTACCATGCGTTTTTTCATGTAATTATGAGTTTTTTAAGGTGTGTGATGGCACCCTGCGTTTTTGGCTGCGTTTTTAAATCTGCACCAAAAAATAGTGCAGGCACTATTTTTTGGTGCGTTTTGAAAACGCATGAGTTTTTATAACATGGGCCCCTATGAAAACACATGCAAAAACGCATGTACAATTAGTACCATTTAGTGCCATTCAAAAACGCATGCGTTTTTTTAACATGGGCTCCTGTGGAAAACGCATGCGTTTTTGGATGGTACTAATTGTACATGCGGTTTTGCATGCGTTTTCCATAGGGCCCCATATTAAAAAACACATGCGTTTTTGGAAATGCACCAAAAACGCATGGTACTGTCATACATGCGTTTTTGCTATTAGGGCATGCGTTTTTTAACATGGGGCCTATGGGTGCGCTTTTTACATGCGTTTTTGAAAACGCAGGTCTGCAAAAATGCTTGTAAAAAACGCAAGTGCGACCCTAGCCTTATTCATATCATTAGGTACAGAATCATTTTTTTAACTACTCAAAAATCCAGTGAGCACTGCTGGGTCTATAATTCAGAAGTGGAAAGAACATAATTATTCTGTAAACTGACCACACCTAGGGACTTTCAACAATATTTTAAACATAGGAGTGAAAAGAGTTATCAGAAGAGTTGTCCAAGAGCCAATGACCACCTGTGGAGAGCTACATAAAAACCTGCAATTAGCAGGTAATATTGTTCAAAGAAAACTATAAGTAATACACACATCCTTCATGACCTGTATATACGGTCTTCAGACATGACTTCATTGCGGAACAAAAAGCCTGTTCAGTCACTTTTAAAGTTTGCTCAACAACATTTAGATAAGCCTGTGAAATGCTAGGAGAATATAGTCTGATCAGATGACATCAATATTGTACTCTTTGGATGTCATAATACACACCATGTTTGGAGGCCAAAAGGCACTGCATATCACTTCAAAAACACTATAGCAATAGTGAAGTTTGAGGGTGAGATCATCAATGTTTGGGGTTGTTTTTCAGCATATGACACTGGCAAACTTCATAATTGAAGGAAGGATTAATGGACAAATGTACAGAGACATTCTGGATAAAAGTCTGCTCCATCAACCAGGATAATGAAGATGAAATGATGGTGGGCATTTCAGCAAGACTATGATCCTAAGCACAAAGAAAAGGAAACTCTAAATTGCTTTAAAAAAAAAAAAGAAAATTAAGCTATTTGAATCCAAATGAAAGTTTATGGAAAGAACTAAAGCTCAGAGTTTGTAGAAGGATCCAAGATTACACCTGATCAATGCGACTACCGTGTTTCCCCGAAAATAGGGTGCCCCCCGAAATTAAGACATGCTTGGGGGGGCGACCTACCTCCTAATATAAGTCACCCCCCGATTATAAGGCGTACCTTATACAGCTGTCCGGTGGCCCCCGCTCTCCGGTGTCCATGCTCTCCCCGCTCTCCGGTGGCCCCCCGCTCTCCACTGGCCCCCCACTCTCTGGCGGCCCCCGGCTCTCCTGATTCCCGCTGTAGCTGCTGATTTCCGCCCAGGTCAGGAGCCTTGCGCTAATTACAGCGCAGGAACCGTGAGCCAATCACAGCCCAGGAACCGCAAGCCAATCCGCATCCAGGTGACGTCGTGCATGGCCTCTGATTGGCTCGCCTGAGCGGAGATCAGCAGCTACAGCAGGAATCCGGAGAGAGGAGGCCACCGGGGAGTGGGGAAAGCACGGACACTGGAGAGCGGGGGCCACCGGAGAGCGCGGACACCGGAGAGCGGGAGACACTGGACCGGAAAAAATCGATTTGTGTGTATGGGTATGTGTGTGTGTGTATGGTTATGTGTGTGTGTGTGTGTATGGTTATGTGTGTGTGTGTGTATGGGTATGTGTGTGTGTGTATGGGTGTGTGTTTGTATTGTGTGTGTATGGGAGGCTGCAGTGGGATGTACCGTATATAAGACACACACCCCAAAAATAAGACATGGTACATTTTTGGGACCAAAAAAAATATAAAACGGTGTCTTATTGTCGGGGAAACACGGTAGCTTCTTCATACAGGAGGTACACGTTGTTAACACTAGCAAAGACGTTTATACAAGTATTAAGTACATTTCAGTTAGTGTGGTCAATACTTTTTTCCTGTGTCATTTCTCATTATTGCACATCACTAATTTTATGGACATCTATAGTTTGATTTATTTGTCTGTGTGGACTGGATTGGTTGTTTCCAACATCTGGTGAGAAAATCATGTTTCGATTGCACCTTCTTATATATAAAACCCGAAGGCCACTTCCGGGCAATCAGGCCAACTTACGTGATGGCCTGTGCCCTGTGTAAAACACCGGAAACGGAAGTAGCAGACCCTGGAGCGGTGAGCGCATAGCGCTCACCATGAGCCGCTGTCAAAACGGCACAGCGGCTCGCGGTGGCCGCTAAAGCGCCACCACTCGCTGCTATCCCGCCACCGGCCCCGCACTCAGCCCCGTGTTCGCCCATCCACATCCGGGAACCGCCCCGGCCCACACTCCGGTGTCCGGCCTCCCCCGGCACCGCCCACAGCCCTGCAGCTCACCGCCCACTCTCCTCCATCAGGGACCGCCATCCAGCCACTCCGGTGTGCGGCCTCCGCCGACACCGCTCCCAGTCCTGCCGCTCACCGCACACACCCGCTCACTCTCCTCCATCAGGGAGCTGGCCCCTCCAGAACCGCCGCCACCACTGCCGCTGACCGCCGACAGCCCAGTGAGTGTTCTGCCCCCCAGCCTCCGCTCTCCTCTGCCCCCCAGCCTCCGCTGTCCTCTGCCCCCCAGCCTCCGCTCTCCTCTGCCCCCCAGCCTCCGCTCTCCACTGAGCCTCCGCGCAGTGCTGGCCACTGAGCCGCCGCGCAGTGCTGGCCACTGAGCCGCTGCGCAGTGCTGGCCACTGAGCCGCCGCCCAGTGCTGGCCACTGAGCCGCCGCCCAGTGCTGGCCACTGAGCCGCCGCCCAGTGCTGGCCACTGAGCCACCGCGCAGTGCTAACCACTGAGCCGCCGCGCAGTGCTAACCACAGAGCCGCTGTATACTGTGCTAGCCACAGAGCCGCTGTATACTGTGCTAGCCACAGAGCCGCTGCTCCCATCTAGTTATATATATTTACTTTAAAACTTGGTGACCTCTTCGATACTTATTTCACCCGCTGTGTGTTTACTGGCACACTCAGGAGAGCTGAATGAAGGGTTTGTAATGTGACACAGATAAGCTCAGCTGTACTGCCCCATCTCCCGCACTGACTATAACGGGGGGAGGGATGCCCTATGAGTTGCTGCCTGCTCATGATTGGTCAGTATTGTAGAGGGAGTAGAAGTAGTACACAAATTTTATGAAAATCCATCGTCTTTAAGTCTAGATTTATGGCTTTATGTTTGTGGATGTAGTGCTCTTCAAGATGTGGTGTTGGAGTCCAGAGAAGGACACTACTTTGTCAGAAGATAACAGCTAAAGGACAAGTAGTCATTGTTAATGCGTCTCTGTGTCATGGACTTCCCACTCCAGCTCTTGTCAGAACATGTCGTGTAGGTGCATGCCACAGTAAGTATTATAAAGACAATTTATATAAATCCTGAATTTGAATTGCTTGCCTGTTTATAGATAACGAAGACTGTTACAATAATGACTTAATACTTTCTCCAAATCCATATTTGCAAAAGAATTGAAATGAGGACATAGCTTGAATTGTGAATCATTGATTTGGTAAAATCAAATTTTATCCAAATGGAAACTATGTATAGTTATGTAATGATGTGAACATACATGAGTATTTCTAATTTTGACTTTCTGATAACACATATATGTTCATAATGGAAGGCTATGGAATCTTTTATCCACCTTTTACGTCACCTTAAACAGTGGACTGAGGTTGAATTAATAGCTCCGCATATGTTTTGTTGAATTGTTGCAGCCATTCTTACAGACTACGGGGCTCTCCTGTTCCCAGAATAACAGTTAATGGTTAAGCATATGACCAGATCTGTACACCTGCCCCACCAAAAACAGTTCACAGAGGGAGGAGGTGGATGGAAGGTTGCACTAGCATGTACAGGTGGAGAACCTGTGAAATTTATATATTAGTATGTATCATGAAACCATGTTTCCAACAGTCCAACAGTTTTATTAATTGGTCATATTACAGCTTGGTTTTGTATCACATTTTTTATAGGGCTTCCATAGAAGTGTAAGGCATGTTTACATGAGTCTTTTTTTTGTCGTATTTTATGTTCTATTTTATGCATTTGCTACTATCAAAAAAGATTCTATACATTCGACATCCAACAGAGCCTACATGTAAGACTGGTGCCTCCACTGTGCTATTTGCATAGACTCTTAGGGCCCTTTCACATCAGCGTTTTTTGAAATTCGCGGCAGATGCGGTGAAAAAACCGCATCTGCCGCGTTTAACGCATAACCGCAACACTTGCGGCACCCTTTGATATTTTTATGGCTTTTGTTGCAACTGTTTGTGGTGTAAATCCCAAACTCTAAGGGCCCTTTCACATCAGCGTTTTTCGTAATTCGCGGCAGATGCGGTGAAAAAACCGCATCTGCCGCGTTTGCCGCATAACCGTTCCACTTGCGGCACGGTTGCGGTTTTTCCCATAGGAAGTATAGGGGGACTTGCGGCAGATGCGGCAAGTGCGGTATTGCACTTGCGGCAGGTGCGGCAGCGAAAAAAAACGCGGCTGACCGCGGTTTTTTTCGCTGCCGCACCTGCCGCAAGTGCAATACCGCACTTGCCGCATCTGCCGCAAGTCCCCCTATACTTCCTATGGGAAAAACCGCAACCGTGCCGCAAGTGGAACGGTTATGCGGCAAACGCGGCAGATGCGGTTTTTTCACCGCATCTGCCGCGAATTACGAAAAACGCTGATGTGAAAGCACCCTAACTGTTTTATCTTTCAAAATGCTGGTTTTGGTGGTATAAATACAACTATTTAATTACCAATATATAAGTTTTGTGCTCCTTGGTTCAAAAATTATTCCAATTAATGTTGCCACTCAATTGTTCAAGTATTAATTAATTATGATGACTATAACACTGTGCTTTTTCATTCTTAGATCTGTGCCAAGAACATTCCTAGAATTCCACTGGGTTTTTAGATGTGCTGCAGTCTCTGTTAGTTGGCATTTCAGTGTGCCAGCCAGCCGTAATGAAGCACAAAATGACCTATTTATAGGTGACAATGACTTATTTATACTGTGGTATAACAGTGCCCCTTGTGTGAGCTCCTAGTCTTGCATTCTTGTGTGTTTCCATGATACACCGTCATGGCATGTTACTCCCTTTTTACTGTGCAATGTTTTTATATTGTAATAAATGTCAACATTGGGTTCTTCTGATAAAATAAAACTTTGCCCAAGGGGCAAAATACAATAAAAAATAACAAACCCAGTCATACTCACCTACTGACACACATGGATCAAGTCCAGTATGATCTATGGTCTGTATACAGACGGGAAGTGGTGATGTCACCGATCCACCAACCGCTTGACTCCTGAATTGTTGGCTGAAACAATTAGGTAATTTTGAAAAGCATGTCCTCATAGAACTTCAGAGGACATGCTACTGAAGTCACCTTACCTGGGGTGAATGGTGACATCTTCCTGTGTTAGCGCAGACTTCGTAGGAGATTGCATTAGATCCAGGTGTTTTTTTCTTAGATGAGGATTAAGGATTAAAACTACGTTCACATGCTACATAATTTCCGCACTTTTTCCGGCCACATTTTTCCCCAAAAGCGCATCTGCATCTGCATTCCCGGCAAAGTAAATGGATTTTTCACTATTGCCGTTCAGACGCTGGATATTTTACGGATGCGCTTTTGGGGCCGAAAGTACGTCCATAAAAAGAACGAGCATGTAAATTGTTTGCACCTTTTGGTGCGTGCTTCCTCCCTTAGACCCCATTATAAGCGCTGGAATACGCTTTGTCGTTCACATAATGCTTTATTCTAAGGCCTATAAGCGGAGGTGCAGGAGGAGCAGTGGGATGTGATGTCACAACAAGATCAAGAATAATCCTTCTGTTCACGTGTGACATGTAATGTGTGTACTTTTGCTTATCACGTTATCTACAGGCAGCTTCTGGCTGCCTGTACATTCGCTGCTAAGCAAAATTAAAAGGGAACAGTAGAAAAAAATAAATAAATAACATACTCACCTCTCTGCAGACTGTCCCGGGACACGTCCGTTCAGCTTAAAGCAATCAGCTGATGTGTTACCTGAGTGCATCAGCTGATTGTTTTACCGGTCGGTTTAAATGATCAGCTGATGCTGTCAAATAACACATCAGCTGATTGTTTTACCAGTTGGTTTAAACGATCAGCTGATGCTGTCAGCTGACACATTAGCTGATTGTTTTACCAGCCGGTTGAAACGATCAGCTGATGCAGTCAGCTGACTGCATCAGCTGATTGTTTTACCGGCGCATCAGCCAATCGGTTTGCCGGCCAGCAAAACAATCAGCTGATATTGAATCCAATTTTGACATTGCGGGACCCTGGACCCGACCATGGACTGCATCGGAGGGATTTGGTGGGTATAATAAAGTGGTGAATGAGGTGTGTGTTGTTTTTTTTTTAAATAGAGGTTTTTCTTCTTATGTCTGCGTATTTTTTTTCTTAAAAACAAAACACCTTTTTTAACAATAGCTAATGGCCGGCTGTCTTATTGACGGCTAACATTAGTAATAGGGGCTTGGTGACAGCTGCAAATGAAGCTGTCACCAACCCCATTATTACCCAGTCTACCACAGCACAGGGTAGCTGGAAGAGCAGGGTAGCCCCCAGTTTTGGCATCACTCATCAAGGCGCCAATTCTGGGGCAGCTGTTGGCTTTGGTCCTTAGCGTCCGGGGTGTGTGTGTCAGCTGGTAGAGATGTAGCATAACTGAAGAAGATCTCTTGTGAACTACGTCACGGAGGTTGTTTTCTTCAATAAAGATGGAGTCACTAATTGTGTTGTGTTTTATTTCTAATTAAATAATTTTTTTCTGTGTTGTTTTTTTTATATGTTTACTAGAAATTCATGGTGGCCATGTCTAATATTGACATGACACCATTAATTTCGGGCTTGGTGCCAGCTGATAATACAAAGCTGACCCTAACCCCATTATTTCCCAGCGAGCCACCCGGCACCAAGGCCACTGGAAAAGTCGGATACAGCGCCAGAAGATGGCGGTTCTATGAATGCAACATTTTCTGGGGTGGCTACAGACTGCAATTCGCAGTGGGGGGTGGCCCAGAGAGCTTGGGCAACCCTGCGCTGAGGATTCCAACCCCCAGCTGCCTAGTTGTACCTGGCTGGAAACAAAAATATGGCAAAGCCCAGGGCTTTTTTTTTAATAATTATTCCATGAAATTTATGAAATAATTAAAAAAAGGGCTTCCTTATATTTTTGGTTCCCAGCCAGGTACAAATAGGAAGCTGGGGGTTGAAAGCAGCCCATACCTGCCCGCTGTACCTGGCTGGCATACAAAAATATGGGGAAGACTATGTAAATTTTTTTTTTTAATTCACTAAAAAATTAAAAATAAATAGATAAAAACACAAACACATTTAAGGACTACATCTTTATTAAACCCTTGACCCTCATCTCTATGCTGAACACTCTCAGCGCTTCTATCCCTGTGGCCCTGAAGAAGAGCCCGGAGTTCTGCGGTATGGAAAGGGGGGATAGCTCAGGTCACCTGGAAACCACTCAGGTCATGACATCTGAGCTGTCCTCAGGTGAACCCAGTGTCTCACTGCTTACAGCGCTGCAGATCGCGCTCTTTACGCCACGTACGCACTGAGCTGTCAGAAGATTGCGCTCCTTCGCCACCTTTTACAGCTCAGTACGTAAAGGGCGTAGGATATCCCTATTTGCCGTCAAAAGCTGACATGACTTTAGACAGTGCTTATAATAAAGCAGTGGGTGGGTGCCCCCACATTATATACATCCACCCATTAAATTTTATTCACATGTACACAGTATAACATAGGGCACAAGCCCTTCTTGTGAGGTGGGGTATTTAATAACTTAAAAAGGACTCCTCTGAGAAGACAGGAAATAACAGGAAGGCTGCTTTTTTATCACTGTCATACAATACAGAAAAAAACGTATCCGTAAAAAAACGCATCAAAAATGCAATGTGAATGCAATGCGTTTTTTCACATGCTCAAAAAAGCGGATCTTCAAAATTCACGGAAAACGCATCCTCAAAAAAATGCAGCAAATATGAAGCGTGTGAACGTAGCCTTAGTTTCTTATGTTTTGCTGCTCCAAGCCACCTATGAATTAATTCATTTTGCCCAGACTTCCCTTTTAATATATGTTTATGACCTTCATTGACACTCCATGTTAAAATAAAACATTAGCAAATTGATTTTGTAATAATTTAGAATTCACACCTATTCAATTAGGTCCAGAAATATTGGGACAGTGACACAAGTTCTGACATTTTAACTGATCGCCAAAACATATTCAAGATATAGTTATATAATAATGAATATGATTCTAAATTGCAGACTTACAGCTTTAATTTGAGAGTATCCATATCCCTATAGGGTTTAGGAATTACAGCTCTATAATATGTATCTGCCTCTTTTCAAGAACCCAAGGAAAATTGGACAAATATCTAAAAAGCTCTTTAGTAGGCTGTGTAACCTATTCTCTCATTAATCCATAATCAATTAGCAGGTAAAAGGTCTGGAGTTGATCCAGATGTTGCATTTGCATTTGAAAACTTTTGCAGTGAACGCACAACATGTCGCCAAAGGAGCTCTCAATGAAAAAGAAATAGACCATTATTAGCCTGAAAAAAAATAAATCCATTAGAGAGATGCCAGAAATTTTAGGAGTGGCCAAATCAACAATGTAGTGTATTCTACAAAAAAAGAGCACATTAGTAAGCTTGAAAACTCAAAAAGGCCTGGAAGTCGATGGAAGACAACAGTGCAGGATGATAACCGAATCCTTTCTATGTTGAAGAATAACCCCTTCACAAGAACCACCCAAGTGAAGAACACTCTCCAGGAAGTTTGTGTTTCAGTATCTAAGGCTAAGGTCACATCTGCGGCATTTGAGCAGTAAAAATGCTCAAAACCGGATCAGGAACCGCAGCACATAGGAGCCCATTATAACAACCGGATTGCACTACATGCAATCCGGTTACCGCATCCGGATTTGCAGCCTGCGTGAAAAATCATGCAGGCTGCAGTTTTTGGAGCGGTATCCCTGCCGCAGCAGATTTGTTATAATGGAGCCCATGCGGCTGCCGCAACGCTTATGTGAATGGCTGCGGCAGACGGCGGCTTTGTTCATTGCTGCTGCCGCAGGGATGAACAAAGGGTTAAATAATAAGAATGCATGTGGGCAACATGTCTCTATGGGGTGTCCACCCCCCCTAGAGACATGCTGTCCACTCAGGACGGCATGTCAGGGGTTAACTTAGCTGTTAACCCCCTCGCCGCTATTGTCGGCTTCTCTTCTATTCTTTCTATTACAAGCCGCCGGCTGCAGCATCAGGACCACTACGTTACGCATTTTGCATTAGCATTTTACAGTACAGCATCCTCATTGAGGATGCTGTACTGTAAAATGCTTGCGCAAAGTGCATAGCATTGTGGTCCTGATGCTGCAGCCGGAGGCTTGTAATAGAAAGAATAGAAGAAAGCCGACAATAGCGGCGAGGGGGTTAACAGCTACGTTAAACCCAGACATGCCGTCCTGAGTGGACAGCATGTCTCTAGGGGGGGTGGACACCCCCTAGAGACATGTTGCCCACATTTTTTAACAACATCCTTTGTGGCAGCAGGGATTAACAAAGTGTCCAGCCACCGTATTGCACATTCAGAGCAATCCGGTTGCCGATTTCCGGCTTAGGAATAACTTTTGTTCCTAAAATGTGTGTGAAGGCAATTGCGTTCACCGCATCCTGATCTGGATGCAGTGAACGCAATTGCCCGGCCAAATGTGACCCCAGCCTAAGTTTACTATAAAGAGAAGACTTCAAGAGAGCAAATACAGAAGATTCATCACAAGGTGGAAACAATCAGCCTTAAAAAGAGAAGGCCAAAAAAGACTGCCAAAAAACATGTAAACACACCACCCCAGTTCTGGTAAAGCAATCTTTGGACAGATGGAACTAAGAGCAACCTGTATCAGAATGATGGAAAGAAGAAAGTATAGAGAAGCCTTGGAACAGCTCATGATCCAAAGCACAGCACGACGTCTGTAACACATGGTGGACACAGTATGATGGCCGGGCATGTATGGATTCCAATGGCACTGGGTCAATAGTGTTTATTAATGATATGACTGAAGACAGAAGCAGCCAGATAAATTCTGAAGTGTAAAGGGTGGTAGTTTCTACTGAAATTTAACCAATTACAACAAGCATGATAGAACGGCACTGTACGATATGGATGGACCAAGATGGATCCAAAATATATTGCGAAAACCCATGAGTTTTTAAAGTCAAATAAGTGGAGTATTCTGCAATGGCCAAGTCAATCACCAGATCTAAACCCCATCAGCCATGCGTTTCACATGTTTAAGGCAAAACGTAAGGCAGAAAGAGCCACAAACAAGCAACCACTGAAGTCAGCTGCAGTAAAGACCGAGAAAGTATCATAAAGGAAGAAACCCAGCGTTTGATGACGTCCATGGCTTAAAGACTTCAGACAGTCATTGCCTGGAAAGGATTCTCTACAAACTATTAAAAATGAACATTTTATTTATAGTAAAGTAAATTTGTCCAATTACGTTTGAGCCCCTGAAATTAGGAGACTTTGTAGAAAAATGGTTGCAATTCCTAAAGGTTTTAGGGAACTTTTTGTTCAACCCCTTTAATTAAACCTGAAAGTCTGCACTTCAATTGCATATCAGTTGTCTCAATTCATATAATAAATAGCACATAGAGCATGAAGCACAACGATTTGGACACTGTCCAAATGTTTCTGAACCTAACTGTAGATATTTCCATCACTATATAAGGAAAGTACACCTTTTGCACATTTATTGGTTGATTTGAAACACTACTCCAATGTTTTTTTTACCCCATCACTGCATTGCTGCTTTAATTCCAAGTCCCCTGATCCCCGTCTTATATTCACCTTCCAGCGGCTTCATCTTCTATCACCGCAGCTCCGGTCAGTCTCTTGTATTCGTGACCTGCCGGCAGTTCTAGTGCTCCATGGCGCGCGCTAGCCGCCACGACTCAATAAATCTCAATGAGTGCCTTGTTCTGGCCTAGTTCTGGCTCTCATAGAGATGTATTTGAACCTGTGATGTAAATTTTGACTTCCGGACAGTCAGAAGTTAGTCACAAGATGGCGCCTCCGAAAAAGTATGAGAACACCGGCGGATGGTAAGTGGAACGTTAGGGGCAGATGCTTACATTTTAAGAACTACACCAATTAAAAAAAACACTGGAGTAGTGTTTTAAGAAAACATTAACCGTGTAAAACTGTTAGTTATGCTTAATGTAGACAGTTGAGAAAAAGACTATGGCTGGGGTTCCACATAAGCCCTCAGTCCGTTTTTGGCTTCAGTTTTCTCATTTTTTTTTTCTAAGTCCAAAAACTGACAGAAAAACGGATTGGATGTAATAAACACCCTGTCCGTTTTTCTCTGGAGCTCAGAACATTGCCTGTCCGTTTTTGAGTCAAAAACGTTGCATGCAACGTTTTTGGCATCAGTTAAAAAACGCATGCGTTTTCATGCGTTTTTTTAACATGGGGCCCTATGGGAAACGCATGCGTTAACGCATGGCACATGTAGGCACTTGCGTTAACGCATGCGTTAACGCACATGCGTTTTTAATGAAAAAATGACTAAGTCCAAAAACGTTCAGAGGTGCAGGAGGCTCAAAAGCACCCTATAAAAAACGGATTGGTGATGGAAATCACTTCCTAAAACAGACTTCTATGTGTGACCCCAGCCTATCCTTGAATGAACACAGCAACAAAACTTCACACTGATCCCCCCAAACCTCAGTGGTCAAAGCTTTCAGTGTTTTTCAATGTGTTTCACATGTAGAAGCCATACATTGCATGTGACAAAACACGAGAATGAAGGGAAAACGTTCACTGGCATGCTTTACACCACACCTACAGGCATGAGTGCCCTAATACTTATTGGTGTTATAAGTATACCAAAATTATACAATTTTGTGAAACTCTTTTTATGAAAAATGTTTATTTTATGTAAACATTTTCTTTTTTTATTTTTATTTGCAAAATTACATCCATGTAATAAATAGAGCATGCTATATTTTAATATCAATCTACCTTCCAACCTACCAATACATGACTTCCTCCAGCCGCCTACAATATTTCAGACTTCTGCACATAAAGTGTGGAGAAAGGCTTTTTCCCTTTTATTATCCAAAGGGGTTCAATACAGCCTGTCAAGACACAATGCAAACATGAAATGTATCACAATAGGATTCAAGTTTTATACTTATCTATATGTATTTATCCCGTTCCTGGAATCATTTCTGCTTGAAAAAGAAGCAAATATGAAGCTCAAACTACCTATGAAAAGACCCGCCAGTGCAAGCACTTTAGCACTGAATGTATAAACAAGGATGACTATATAGCGGTATTATGAGGTCTCAAAAAACTTTGGATTGTTTGCCAGGTTACAGTGGTAGAACTCCGTGATTCTAGATCATTATGCAAAAGATATTACACTCAACAGCACCAAATCCATATTTCCCTTTACATATACTCATCAGTGTATGGTGCAGCATCTATTAAGCAACTTTAAGCAGACGCCATATGGTAGATACAGCTGAATATTTTATAAGGTGTCTAATGGCTTAGCACTGTAAAAAGCTATAAATATGGCACATGGTGGCCTGGGGTCTTTGAAAACACTAAAACAAGCTACAGGTGCAATGAAATGTGGATTTAATGATTTGAGTATGAAAAGAATGTGCAAATGAAGGTGTCACAAGTTTTTGCTTTTGATGTGAAAAGTTGACAAATTAACTCTGCTTAATTCCTGGGCTTGGCTGTGGACTGATTATTATGCCTTCGTATGAATTTATAGTTAGAAAAAATGGCCCGAACGGCTCCTGCATAGTAAGAGACTTTCTTTGCCTGGGCTTTATTTCAGATTAAAATGCCAACCGCCCGGCTGAGATTGTAGCACATTTAAAAACCCAATGGAGTTCCAGGAATGTTCTTGGCATGAGTTCCAAAAAAGCACCATATATGTATCTTAGTTAATGTAATTAATTGCAGAAAGCTGAATAGCGTGGCGTTAGCTTTGAAATGTGCAGTAAATGGTGGAGAGTGATTTTCAAAAATATTGGCAGTGTTGACTCAATTTACATGGAAGGGAAATTAACACACTTAGTAGGTCTTGCTGTATGAAGATTATGCCAGCGCAGCTCTTTAAGTAACACATTGTGTTTCTTTTCAACATGACTTTGGACTACACAGTAAAAGCCTCTATATGCACTTTATACTAGCACATTTTTCCCAAATCATAAAAGTTCCTAATTTTGATCATACAATTCATACAATGATAAAGCTGGAAGGACATGTTGTTCTAAAACATAGCAATGCCAAATGTGCACTAAAGTATATTCCCAGGTGTTTATATGGTCTACTAGCTTGGTTAAAATAAGCAGAAAAAAAACACCTAGATGAGTAAATATGTCTGTGGGTAAAACCGGATCATTTATGATCATGTTTCCTCAGAGTTCACCCTTATACCATTTTAATAATATAATAATAATCTTTAGTTATACAGCACCAACATATTCCGCAGCGCTTTAAAATTCAGAGGTTCATATACAAACGGTCATAAGTAACAATTATAAAAAATACAATACAATAATTAATGCAAAAATAAAGATGACCCTGCTCAAAAGAGCTAACCATCTACAGCGAGATGGGGGTTACACAAAGAACTGGGGCCTATTACAATGCTGGTCCAGACATCTTGAGAAAATGGGGGATAGATAAAATTACATGAATGGTCATCAGCCAATCGGTGTACAGCTTTTGGGTTTGGTGGGGTTTGAAGGAGAGTAATGTCCAGAGAAATATTGAATTTAGAGATTAAGAGGGAGGTTGGAGACTGGTCTGTAGTTATTTGTGCACGATGGGTCAAGAGAAGATTTCTTTAATAATGAAATAATGATAGAATGTTTGAAGAAGGAGGGGAAGATACCAGAAGAGAGGGAGAGATTGGAGATTTTGGTTAGGTGAGTAGTGATGGAGAGAGACTGCAGTAGGTGTGAGGGAAAGGGGTCAGTGGTGCATGTAGTAGGAAGAGAGGAGCTCAGACACTTCTTCTGTAATGTAAAGATTACTGGAGACTGTTAAATCCCCTGGCATTAGTTGTCAAAGAAGAAGTTATATGTTTTAACTCAACTATGGCGATTCACCAAAGTGCTGGTGTAGAACAACGTTGCAACGTGAAAAATTCTGGAATTCGTCTGCCAAAATGGTCTGGGGAGGAATCGGGGCAGGCGAGGCTTGTCTACGCCCACTCATCAAATTTAATGAAAGCAACAAAATTAACTATGCTAGAAATGTTACTCCTTTCCCCAATTATACATTTCTGGTGAGGCGTATGGAGGCGCATGTTAATGAATTTGACACCTCATTACGACTTTCATACAAAATAACAGTCTTATTTGGTTATCTGTAAAATACATTCAGCCATGTTTTCCATCATTTGTATCTCATGATTGTGATAATGTAGTTATAGAAAAAGCAATGTCTATTAATTTCTTAAATCATATTTCATTTTTTAATTTCCATATTTTAAAGAAAACAAACATTTATCTAAGCAAGAGGACATCTCAGGACCTCCAGAAATTCTTGCCATCCATCGAGTGTACATTCAGACCAGACAAGAAAAGCGTATTAATTTTACTATTGGGAGCAGAGCCTATTTACTTCCCAGGACTTCTGTGGTGATAAAGTGTCCTGTGCGCCGCTTCCAAAAGTCCCTTATTAAATGGGAAAAGGATGGACAACCTTTAAAGTATTCCAAAAAAGTTGGAATAACAAAATCAGGATCATTAAAGATTCATAACTTAGAAGTTCAAGATATTGGAGTCTACAAATGCATCGCACAGTCTTCCTATGAAATATTTGTTCTTAAGCTAATCGGTACTGATAATAGACTTCTCGAGGCACCAAGCTTTGAAAAGGATCCAAATGAAGCAAATAATTTGGGGGAAAAGTGGCACAAAATGAGTAAGATGTGGAAGTCATGGAATAAAAACAATAACCTGCATCGAGAAGACAATCAGGCTCAAGATGTCATGGTCTTAAGAAATCTTGAAACTCTGGTGACTAATTCAGCAGAAATATATAGTTCTCAAGAATTTAAAGACAGGAGGCAGGAGGCAGCCGTTCTACAGGGAGCTTACAGCATGGACACTGTCCAGTTTGAGGCTTTGGTTAGAAACATGAGTGAACTCATTGAGGCTGGGGAAATAAGTGATGATTTTGCAAGTCAGATTATATCTCATGTAGTGAATGAGTTGTCTAAACCTCAGTCACCTTTAGAAAAGTGGAAAGTATCCAATGAAGACAGTATACCAAAGCATAAGCTGGCTGCAAAAGAACCAGATAGCTTGATGCGTTTCAGTAATAAAGCCTTAGAAAAGGAAAGCAAAAGAAGGCCACTAATCATCCGCACACAGAAGAATGGATATATACTGTCTTCTAACAAGACTCTTCACCTGATCATTGGGAGTAATGGTTTTATGACTAACAAGACCCAACTGGTAACTATTCAATGTGATATTGATGGAGAAGCGCAGAGCAAAGTAACTTGGAGAAAGAATGGAGAAGCTTTAAAATTCTCTGACAGGTAAATTAACCTTTACAAATATTAAATTTCATGACCTTGATTCATCGAAGTGTCGCAAAAGTTCTGGCTTAAAACACTATTAAAATTGCAAGACTTTTGCGCTACTTGAAGTTGTGCTAAAATTTGTTGACTTGTGTTGTTTTTACCCCAGTCCCGTCTAGATAAACCAAAGTGGGTGGACCATGGGTTAGAAGGGGCATGATAAGTTTGCTGACAAATTATTTTAAAGTTAGTGATGTGGTTCATGCCAGAAATGTGCTCCAGTAACTGACTAGATTAACACTCCTGGTGAGGCACATGGAGGCTTAATGAATTAAGCTCATCTTATTCTTTCACATTCATCATTAATATTGGTGCATCAAATTCCAGTGTTGATGAATTGGGCACTATATATTTTTGTTTCTTAATGCCTCAAAATAAAATATAGGCCATACTAAAATGAATTTGCTAACAGAACTTAAAGATGCAATACTTGTGTCTGTGGACTCAATGCTGTTTTTTTTTTTAAATAAATCTGTCGTGTGTTTGATTTCAATTTACACGGATTCAGACCTAATTGCTTCAGGGTTTGTGGACAAGATCTTTCAATTCACATCAAAAGTAAATATAGGTTTTTAAATCTAAATAACTAATTAGGCTAAGTCCAGAACATTTGTGCTCCGTTTTCTTATTGATCCATTTTTGGTGCAGTTTCTACACCAAAAACAGATCCTCTTTTTGAAAAAAGCATCACAAAGAAATAATCAGTTAGTGCTGCTTTTTTGCTCTGTTTTTGGTGACACAGACAGACACACAGACAGAGATACACACTCTCTCTTACCCTCCTGTAATCCCACAGAGTCCTGGTGATATCTTCATTCTGGGCAATGGCAGGACCTGTTTGTGAGTAGTACAAGTCCTTACAGGACCTGTGCCCCATGTGACAGTCACATGGTGTCACGGGTGTATCTGAAGGCATGGATGAGGCTGTTGAGGTCACTTGCAGTAGGTCTCAGCGTTTGGCCAAACAGTCAAAATCCTAAATAATGTCTCTGTCCCTTTAAGAGGCATCTCTGTGCTAGTGATAGCTGGAGGTCACTAGGACCCAGCGGATCTTCTCTTCATTTGCATACATGTACCTCTTGGCTCCCAGGATGCACTGCTGGTGATAGCTGTTCAGGTGTTTCTGGTTGCATCCTAGCTCAAAGTAGTGTTTCCTAGAGTCTGTTGGTTTGCTGCTTGGATCTGCTCAAGATAAGTGTATCTCTTCCCTCTTTGTTTGTTTCCCTTTTGTGCTTCTTTAGGTGCTAGCCAGGCTGACTAGTGATCACCTGCTCTGATCCCTGCGTAGTTGTATTCCAGGGACAGCTAGGGCAGGTATTCCATTTGGCGAGAGTTGCAGAAATTGCATGGGGACATTAGGGGAGCCAGGTGTCAGCTCTACTTCATCTAGGGGTCACCATCTCCCCTTTTGGTCTTGGCATCAGGGATTCCTTCCCCCTTCCTCTCGTCAACTTGCGCTGGTTGTCTCCCTAACCCAGCATAGGGTGTGACATAGGGGTAGGTCCTGAAAGTACCGTATCAACTACTCACAGGTCCTGCTGGTGCCCGGAAGGAAGAAATCACCGGGACTCACTGTGGAATCATGGGGAGGGAAATTAATTCGATGTTAGTGGTTCCGAAAACACAGCAGAAAAACATCGCAATAATTGACGCTCATTATTTTCCGGATGCGCTTTCTGCATCGCTAATGCAACAGTCAAAAACTTTGCTGGCAGATGTTTTGACTGATCCATTTTTGGTGCAGTTTTAAAAAAAAAAACACAGCACCAAAAATGGATCAGAAATGTCCAGTGTGAATTTAGCCTTAGTTGGGAAAATCAAAGAATATGTTCTCTTCTGTCAAATGAAGAATGTGGATGCGGAATTCCAAAGTCACTTCTATACTCCAAATTACCTTCTTCTCTTAATATCTGTGTAACCAAGGGTGATCTGTAGCTGGTTGGAACAATGTAGCTAATTCAGTCCTGCCCTAGAAGCTAAAGGAGCAATTTTAGCTTTTTGTGGTAGAACTAAAATTCTTACAAACCAGTAAGGACCAGGACCACCCTTTAACAAATCCTAGTTGTAAGTATGAAAAAAATGTCTCTTGTGTGAGTCAGATTTTGTAATCAGTGGGTCACACATGGCTTATAGCAGGTGTTACAAGCCAATGTCTTAAAACGTCAGGAAGAGCGCTAGTCATGTAGTGTTTCCAAGCTTTCTGATCAGTTATTTCTTCACATATGTTCATGCTCAGAACAATACTTTTAACAGTTGCATTGACGTGTCTGGATCTGGTGGAATTATGGTATGTCCTGGAGGTGAAGTAGGAAGGAAAAATTTTTAGTCATTGACCGGTAATCATATAAATCAACAAGCATCTGTAATCCGTGCAGTCTCTCAGCCAGCATAAATACATCACTACACACATATCTACAGGATAGAAAGTAAAGTAACACATATGGTGTATTGTAGCCGTATTGAGACTTCAAGACATCAAAAATGTTCACTTCCTATGTTAGACATTTTAACATTACATTAAACTCTATGTCTAGGTCATATGCTGAGAAAAGCTTCTTATACGTAGTATAGCCATAGGGTTTGTATTCACCTAAGAGTTTATGTCAGTACATGCAGGCACATGCACTATATTTTTCTAATAAAAAAGCATAATCTGTACTTTGTGCCAACAATTTAACAATTCCTGTTCTATAGACTACAGCCCCAATTTATCAAAGCTTTTTCAACAGAATTCTGCATTTTTGGCAGGTGTAAAAAAAATTACTGCAAAGTAAGAATGCTTTCATAAATAGAATCTTTTAGAGTCTATTTTTATTAATTAACAAAATGAATGAGTAAAAGAGAAATCTAAATTCCATTATTATTTGCTGTGACCATACTTTGCTTTAAAAATCGCATCAAAGCATCATCGTTTCTTCTAGATACACATGCACACAGTTTTTGAATGAAGTCAGCAGGGCGGTTGTTCCAAACATCTTGACTCTAGAAAGGTCGATCTTGTGATCTGACCACTAATCCCAAAACCTTACCTGAAAATCCCTACCCCTCCTCCCCCACTCATTCCCAAACCAACCCCCTTTCCCCCAAATCAAACTCTCCACACGATCTTTGGATAAAAATGGCCACAGCAGCCTTTATTTTGACAACATAAAGAAAAAACATAAATAAACCAATAGGTGAGGTCTTCGAAGCTACAAAATTTGGTGATTTCTATGACATTGCCCCTCCTCTCTCTCTACCAAAAATTACTCCTAGCCGTGATCACCTGCTCAGGAGCACCGTGAATCCTAGGGGAGAGGTTTATCCCAAATACTGTTAAGGTGAATCCGACATTCCATCGCAGGGTAACACCGAAAAATGTTTTCCCAAGATGAAACCCGACATTCCATCGCCGGATATCGTCGAACATTTTCACCAGACCACCATTAATTTACCGTCCAATAACAGAGGGAGTCCACCTATTAAATGATCCCCATTCCCGAATTGTAACCAACTTCGAGGACCCACCAACGTCGCCAATAATCACCACCGTGACCCAACGTTTCTTCATAGGGAGGGTGGGCGGGTTCTTGCTGTCCGAGCGTTCGAGGTCAAAGAGGGCTCTCCCCCTAAGTCAGCCATGTTTAAGTCTTATCTAAGTTTCCACCTATAATTACGACCCCAGACCCAATGTTACCTCCTCCCTAACCTAAGACCCCTGCCCCAGTATCACCTTTCACTCTTTTCCCCCTTACTTCTCTTGTGGTCATTTCCAGCGTCATGCCAGCTTCTACCACACCCCTCCGTGGAGGATCCAGCTGATACTTGAAGAACTGACCATAGATCTTCTGGGTATGTAGGCTTGCACAAATCCTTCTGTTTATTTATGTAAACCCAGACAGTCTTGATGATGTTGAGATCAGGGCTCTGTGGGGGCCACCATATGATCACTTCCATGGCTTTTTGTTACTATTTGCAGTGGAGATGGTTCTAAATGACAATACAGGTAGATATTGTACATCATACCATACCATCAGAAAGGTATCAGTTTGGCTCCAAGTTTATTCTGCAGCAGGTCTACGACCCCAAACATATAGACAGTGTTATTAAGAACTATCTTCAGTGAAATGAAGTACATGGACCCCTGGAATTCATGATATGGCCTCCACATAGCCGTGATCTCAACATTATTGACTCTGGAATACATAAAATCAAAGTATCAGCAGGAGAAAGGTGGAAATGCTGCACTGTGGGGAAGGATAACCACCAATGCAAAGATGAATAACGTACTTTTTATTTTTTAACACATTTCGGAGCAACACCTGCTCCTTCTTCAGGAAGAAAAAAAACACAAAAATTATTTAACTTCCTGACAGTGTAACATTTGTACCCTTCTCCTGCTGACACTTTGATTTCCTCATGGTGGCTGCAGCAGTCCTGGTTACATGCGCACGTAGTGGTTGTGGCTTGCACAGGTTGCCCAGGTGAGCTCCCACTGTGTATTCACACCCGTGGTAATGTGACTAAGACCCTATTCCTGCGCTTTTTGTTTTTCCAGTCTATGTTTTATGGGATTACATGAAGAGACAGAAGATTTGTGCTAGGTCAAATAACTATAGACGATCTTTAGTTATGTTTTCAAGATGTTTAGAACAAACTCCCTGTCGAGTTCCTTCAAAAACTGTGCAAGTGTGCTTAGAAGAATTAATGCCATTTTGCTGTTGTAAAGACCAGATGTGCTCACACCAAATAATGATTTGAATTACTGTAGTTTTTACTTCTATTCATTCACTTTGCATTTTGTTAATTGATGTTAAATAAACTATTAACACATCTTTTTTAAAGCATTCTTGCTTTGCTGTAATTTGTTAGAATGTATCTATATACATGTTCTTCTGGTAATACAGCAGAAATACAATTACCGTATATACTCGTGTATAAGCCGACCCGTGTATAAGCCGACCCCCCTACTTTTGCCCCCAAAACCTGGGAAAATCTATTGACTCGTGTATAAGCCGAGGGTGGACCCCAGCACAGGTATACAGGCCCCCCAGTGGTAGTATACAGCAGCCTCCCCAGTGGCATATACAGGCCCCAGTAGTATATACAGCAGCCCCAGTGGTATACAGCAGCCTTCCCAGTGGTATATGCAGACCCTACCAGTATATACAGCAGCCCCAGTGGTATACAGGCCCCAGCAGTATATACAGCAGCCCCAGGGGTGTACAGCAGCCTCCGGGGGCATACAGCAGCCCCAGCAGTACACAGCAGCCCCAGCGGTACACAGCCACCCCCAGGGGTACACAGCCGCCCCCAGGGGTACACAGCAGCCCCCAGGGGTACACAGCCGCCCCCAGGGGTACACAGCAGCCCCCAGGGGTACACAGCAGCCCCCAGGGGTACACAGCAGCCCCCAGGGGTATATAGCCGCCCCCAGGGGTATATAGCAGCCCCCAGGGGTATATAGCAGCACCAGGGGTACACAGCCATCCCCAGGGGTATATAGCAGCCCCCAGGGGTACACAGCCATCCCCAGGGGTATATAGCCGCCCCCAGGGGTATATAGCTGCCCCCAGGGGTACACAGCCGCCCCCAGGGGTATATAGCAGCCCCCAGGGGTATATAGCAGCCCCCAGGGGTATATAGCAGCCCCCAGGGGTACACAGCCGTCCCCAGGGGTATACAGCTGCCCCCAGGGGTACACAGCTGCCCCCAGGGGTATACAGCTGCCCCCAGGGGTACACAGCTGCCCCCAGGGGTATATAGCAGCCCCCAGGGGTACACAGCCGCCCCCATGGGTACATAGCCACCCCAGGGGTACATAGCCGCCCCCAGGGGTACATAGCCGTCCCCAGGGGTACACAGCCATCCCCAGGGGTATATAGCCACCCCCAGGGGTATATAGCTGCCCCCAGGGGTACACAGCCGCCCCCAGGGGTATATAGCAGCCCCCAGGGGTACATAGCCGCCCTCAGGGGTACACAGCCATCCCCAGGGGTATATAGCCGCCCCCAGGGGTATATAGCTGCCCCCAGGGGTACACAGCCGCCCCCAGGGGTATATAGCAGCCCCCAGGGGTATATAGCCGCCCCCAGGGGTACACAGCTGCCCCCAGGGGTACACAGCTGCCCCCAGGGGTACACAGCTGCCCCCAGGGGTACACAGCTGCCCCCAGGGGTATATAGCAGCCCCCAGGGGTACACAGCCGCCCCCAGGGGTACATAGCCGCCCCCAGGGGTATATAGCCGCCCCCAGGGGTACACTGCTGCCCCCAAATGCTGGCACTCGCCCCCCTGCTGCTTAACTTACCATCCGGTATTCTGATCAGCGCTGCTCCTCGCTGGTCCCGTCTCCTCTCCGTCCTCGCGGCTTCCGGGATCCCGGCCGTCGCAGGTATGACGTCATACCTGCGACGGCCGGGGATCCCGGAAGCCGCGAAGACGGAGAGGAGACGGGACCAGCGAGGAGCAGCGCTGATCAGAATACCGGATGGTAAGATAAGCAGCGGGGGGGCCCTTAAAGCAGCGGGGGGGCCCTGACACAGAGGGGGGGCCGAGTGGCAGCGTTTGGGGGCCATATGTACTGCTTCCCCCTGCCGCTGATTGACAGGGGGATGCAGTGCATATTTAATGAGCGGCCCCACGTGACGGGGCCGCTCATACAGCAGCCTCCCCCCGCCTCCTGCAGCCTCCACAGCCCCCACCACATCACATACCGTATATGACCCGTGTATAAGCCGAGGGTAGACTTTTCAGCCCAATTTTTGGGCTGAAAAACTCGGCTTATACACGAGTATATACGGTATGTTCTATCATTGCCACTTTCCTTCCCAAATTTCAAAACTGGAGAGTGGCAAGAAGAATCCCACATATTATCACATAATTGACATGTTCCAAAATGTGCATAAAATTGGCCCAAATAGCTTGATAATTTCCTTTGCAGTTTTGGATTTCTGGTGTGTTTCTATTCTTCTCTTGCCTTCTTCTCAATTTTCTGTACTGGTCATAACATAAAGTGGAGTATTCTTACACATTGAGCTTTGTAATGTTGCTTTCAAAACAAAATTGAGATGTGGGCAAGAAAAGAATTGAAACATAAGCCAGAAATCAAACCCAAACCTTAGGCTTGGCGGCAATTAATCATCAGCAATAAGCCAATGTACTAAGCCCCTGAAGGATTCCTGATGTACTTTTTGCATGTTTCTTTTTATTATATTCATCCTCCTTTTCAAGCTCTTTGGTTGGAAGAATTCCCTGTTATGTATCCCTTGAGCCGAATGATTAAATGCAGAATACTAAAAACTCTGTAACAAATATTTTCATAAACGGATCTTAAAAATTAGACAGGCCTTGTTGAGGCTTTTAGTGCTGGCATTATATACATATTTCTGTATTAGGGACACACTGGAGATTTTGTTCATTTCTCTCTTACTGTGCCACATGGTAGCTTTAAAATGACACACAATATGTAATTTCTGCCAGCACAGATCCCTCTGAAAGTCCCTGTGTGATGATTGACGGCTGAGTCCTGTTCTCTCCTTGTTCAACCGCAGAATTAAAAGATTAGGATTTGTTGGGTTTTTGGCAGTGTATTGAACCCAGACACACAGGGCTCTGTGGGGATATATTACACCTCATATACAAAGAGTTAGGGGCAGTAAATGGACAGACTGGTTTCTCTTCTCAGTCTTCAAACAACAAGATTTAGCACCAGCCATTCCAGAATTCTGAGAGCATAAATGACAGTAATTACACACTGCAGACTCAGCTGCGGAGTCCAGTGTCCCTCCTGATATTCCTAATTTTTTTGTGAAAAACAAACAAACCTATAGTTGGTTCAGTAGTCCTAATACAAAGGGTTCTAGTCAAGATATGACTGTTTTAGAGTATATTTTCTGATTATAGTGAATGAGCGCTCCTAGGAATGCTTGTTTCCCAATAATTGGTCAGTTCACACATGCAGCCAATCAACCGATCAGCAAGCAAAATAATTTTTCAGCGAATGTAAACAGGACATACACTACCAAGAACTGTCACGTGCTTAGTTGGCGCTGACCTTGCGGGATGCTGCTGTGTAAGTTTTGTATTTAAGAGCTGCATGGTTGATAGTTGTGAAGGTCCTGGGCCTCCTGTGTTGTGCTCCAGAACCGCATTCACTATGAGGTTCGGCTGCTGGTTGAGGGGTTAATGTGTGACTCCCCTAGTCTCCCCTCCCCCTGGCCTTTATATAGCCTCTCCTTCCACCAGGTGGTGCTGCTGTTAGAGTTTCACTCTATGCCTGGAAGCCGTGCTGTGCAGTCCTGTGTGTTTTTGTTGCTGAAGTCCTTTCCTTTGGAGTTGCTGTATCCCAGTTCTATGGAGGGAGGTGAAGGGGAAATAGCGCAGGGATGGTGGAGGAGTTTTAGAAAGAGGCTGGAGGCCCGAACCTTCTCACCTTCAGAGATACCTTCGGGATCAGGGCCATTCAGGGTTCCTAGACTAGGGTCAGACTAGTCTTCCCTGGTCACCCTGCCCATAACTGCCATTCCCTCATCAGTATTCTCACTATACCATGACAAGAACAATTACAGTATATGCTGAAAATATTATCTATTACTGATAGTTCTGTGCCCATTGGAAATGCAGTCATCTTGTCTAAGTCTATTAATTGGAAGTAGCCAATCGGTGGTCCTTTAACTTCCACAATTGTGTATTGTAATCAGATATTTAACAGAAGCAATTTCATGTAGCGAGGGTCAGAATTTCATCATACCAAAGGTTAGATTTACAGTAGTGGTCTGAGCTGCATTATCCTGTTGCATTATAAGAAATTAAACATTTCTTATGTAGGAAATATTTGTCACAGGTCAAATGCAAATAGAGTCCAAAAAATTCCATTGACTCCATGGATTCTCTGGGTTTCCATCAGGTTGGACGACATTGTAACAGAAAAATAGAGGAGCAGTCACCCTGGTTTATCCTTTAGTGGAGAGCAAGCACTCAGTGAACACTGTCCACAACCTTCACAATGGCATCTAGATTAGTCAATTACCATAATACCGATCAACTGTTTGATGTATATGGGGGTGTTCTAACATTCCCCGATGACAGTTATTGGGAAAGGAAGAGTCAGATATGGTAGAATTCAACGATCCCAATCCTTGGTTACCACTGAAGATAACAGGAGTCTGTAAGCAGCTTACTTCTCTCTTCTAATTAAAAACACATGGATACTCAGTTAAGTGGATTGTGCATGTATATATTGGTCTGCTGTTCACAGAATTAGCATTTGACCAACAACTGTTATTAGTATGAATATTCTTGAAGGGTTCATCCTATCTCTTACTTCAGGAGTGCACTACTCCCCAGCCTCCCATATTATGGGTTGCTAAAGGGGGCTTGCGCTCCTGCTTAATTGAGAAGTGAAGTAATCATGTTGTTGACCTCAGCTGTGTGTGCTTCAGTGATGCTATATGGATGCTTTGATTCTGTTGCATTACAAGTGCAGAGGGAATCAAGATTAGGAGCTAACAGCACAGTGCAGTGGTTACAAGCTCACTAGGGAAAAGCTTGTAAACACCGAGTTATGTTCAGTCACCATTGGTAGGCACTAGTGGTGGCTGCTCCCCTTGCAATAAGTTGAAAACAATTTAAAAAGAAACTGATCTAGCTGGAGACTGGAATTTTTTTTATAAAAAGTGATTTGTTAAGTTCCTTGTTTTTAGAATTGCAATACAAATATAGTCATCTAAGAAGATGGGAATTAATGGTAACCCTTTTCAACAAGGAATCACTTACATGCCTTTATTTACCTTTAGGATTATCCTGGAAAGCAGTGGAACACTGCTTATACACAGTCCTGGCAGAGAAGACATGGGCATATATCAGTGTACAGCTGTAAATGAGCGAGGGTCTGATGTGGAAAATTCACACTTATATTTTGCAGGTAAATTGTGATCATGAAGTAATTCCTGATTTATAAATATTATATGAGATATAATTATACAACTGATTCATTAGTAAACTTAATTTGGAAGCATAAGCATACCACTAGAAGATTCAAATTTACCACCACAAATTGCAAAACATTTCTTTTCAACCAAGCATTTAGGCCACAAAACATCAATATCGGCATTGATCACGCTGGTCTGGTATTAAAAAAAAAAATGCACATATTTGGTATCGCTGCATTCAGAAATGCATGATATGTCAAGATATAAAATCAATTAATCAGAGCTGTAAACTGCGTAACAGAAAATAAGATCCAAACACCAAAATTACGTTATTTTGGTTGCCGCAAATTGCAATAAAATGCATGAGTGTCAGATCAAGCCACGAAAAATAAACCATCCATCAAACAGCCCCAGATTCAAAAAAATGAAAATGCTACGTGTCATGGAACATGGTGCAAAAAGTGCAATTCTTTTTTTTCTAACTTCTGAATTTTTGTTTCTCCACTTAGTGAACAGTCAAAGTATACATGTTTGGTATCTACAAACTCGTACAGAGCCGAGACATCATACCTTGATGTCAGTTTTACTATATAGTGAACATGGTGAATAAAAAAAACAAAAAACCAACGTGTAATAGAACATTTTTTGCAATTGCTCCGCATGTGGAATTTTTTCCCATTTTCCTGTACACTATATGGTAAAATAAATTATTGCATCTGAAAGTACAACTCGTCCTGCAAAAAACAAGCCCTCACATGTCTGTATTGATGCAAAAATAAAAAACGTATTGCTCTTGGAAGAAGGGGAGGAAAAAAAAACATAATGGAAAAAGGTAAAATCACCGGGTGGTGAAGCAGTTAATGTATCCCATTCACACACCACCTCCTCATCCTGTCCTCTTTCTTATGAAGTCCCTCAAGGCTCTTTCTTGGTCCTTCAACTTTCTTTATGTATGCCATGAGCCGGAGACAGTTTAGTCAGGTCCTATGGCTTCCAGCACTTCTTTTATACCTTTTGACTTTGCTTTGCCCTTTAATCCACACATCCAAGCCTTTTACACCTCTTGACACTTCCAGACCCTTAACTTCTGTTGCTGCCCTTTCCTCAAACTTGAGTCAACAAAATTGTTAGTTCATGCCCTCATCATCTGGGCCTAGACTACTTTAATATCTTTCTCCGTGGCTTTCAATCGAACACCCTTTGGCACCTTCAATCCGTCCTCTACTCTGCTCCGAATCTTCCACCTCTCAGCTTACTATTCTTCTCTAACAATGAGTTAATGGTCATCCATAATCTGTCCACTGCATCCCAAAGTTCTCCACGTTCATAAGCTCTGTTCCTCACAAAACCTTAGTTGCTCTTCTCTTGCATGTTCTTCAGACAATTAATTCCAATATTTTTTGTGCATCCTCCAAACTTGCTACCTCAGCACATCAGATTGTCTGCCACAATTGAAGCCTTCTGAGATAAACCATATATTTAGGAAAGCCTACAGCATGCAAGAGGCCCACTATCTACTGTAATTGCTTTAAATCCCCTGTTCTACAGTTTCCATCACTCCATACCTAGCAGATTGAAAGTTCCGTGGACGTGGCCTTCTCTCAGTCTTTAACAGTCTGTCACAGTTAGCTCAAGATTATTGTACATGTTTAGTATTTTATGCATGTTTCATTTGTATGTAAACCCTTTTCATATGTATAGTATACCAAAATTAATGGTGCAGTATTAATAATAATAATAATAATCTCTTTACAAGCACAAGTCTTTTCTTTACCTGTTGCATTCAGTTATATTTCCTTTGATACGTCAAGAGCCTTCACCTCTCAAAATTGTCTCGCATATATCCTCTTGCCCTCAAATGCCACCCCAATGGGTCTCCGTCCATGGGCTGATACTGCCCCGTCTTCATTTATCTCTTGGTTCTGCACTATGTACAGCATCTACATTACCGACAATTATACACTCCTTTCCAGAACTTCTCTGATGTCTCTGCTTCTCTTGGATTTCCTTGCACTTATCCCTAAACTTCCATACCTTCTAAGTTCATGCAACCTAACTAACTAGCTTATACCCTGGATAAGTGTCTGTCCAATACTATCTACATATACATGTTGTCTATTTTTACTCTTCCATTCACGCTTTATCTTATAGGTTGGATGTTTTGGGGGCAGACTCTGTTTTCTAATAGTTTACACAGTCTTTTCAGTTGTAATATAGTTTGAGTTATAGCCATATATTTTATATGTTTGTCAGAATATTTTTTATCTTATTATAATGTCATAGAGAAAATGATGAGACTAAGCACATAATTGGCGATGATACTAATGAAAGCACTGAACTAGGATAATTGGATCTGATATGGTAAAAAGCAACAGAACTCTATCTGACATATAACACCATACATAAGATTGAATTTTATTTTGATGTTGATATCTCCTGTAGATCATACCAGTCAGACAGTAATTCATCTGCTTGGGAGTTTATCTGATCAAAAAGTGCAAAAGTTTTTTATATGATAAATAAAAAACCTTTATAAAACTGTACAAAAACTACTAGAAAAAAAGCTCTATGCAAGCCCAGTGTATGCATGGCAGGTCGCCTCCCACATCTTGCTGGTAGAGGTGATTTATCAGCCTGCAGCTGGGCTTGCTTCACATTTGGGCTCTGACTGCGTCCTGTAAGTGCACTTGGTTTCTGTTTTTGGCATGGATGGTAAGGTTTTTTGATGCTGCTTTTTTTCTAGAAGTTTTTGTACAGTTTTGTTAGGACTGATGAGCATGGGATTCCGTGACGTGGATCATCAGCTTAAATGTCTTGGGCCAATACATGAACCAAAATCCCATTTATAAAGGTTTTTTTATTTATCATATAAAAAACTTTTGCACTTTTTTATCCATCCAGGGTGCAGTTGGGCCCATAGGGGTGCCATTCATCTGGTGGTGCAGAAGCATCGTACTGTGCGGCCCAATGCACAGGCAGCGGAGCGGTTGGGTAGCTTTCAGACACTCTGCATCATATGTATCAGTGTGAATGGTGCTGTATTCAAGCCCAGTGTATGCATGGCAGGTCACCTCCCACATCTTGCTGGTAGAGATGATTTATCAGCCTGCATCTGGGCTTGCTTCACATTTGGGCTCTGACTGCATTCTGTAAGTGCACTTAGTTTCTGTTTTTGGCATGGATGGTAAGGTTTTTTGATGCTTCTTTTTTTCTAGTAGTTCTTGTAGAGTTCCTCTGGGTTCTCTGATTTCCTCCAGCACTCCAACGATATCATGATAGGCACATCAAGAGAAAAAAATTGGAATGTATGACCGCACTACCATCCAGTCAATCACAAAGATTAATGATTGTGATTTTTATTTTCAAAACTTTTTAAGGCTCCCTGGCCTTTTTATCAGGAAAAATCACATCTGTTGAAATTATATATCACAATCATTAATCTATGTGATTGCGCAGTCGTACATTCCAATTTTTTTCTCTTAATGTGCCTAAGTTTATCTTGGAGGACTGCTACAAGCATCAGCATTTGTCATCAGGACGACATTAGGCTAATATAGTGGTTGTGGCTTTCACAACCATATAAGGTGAGCAAACCAAGTCTATTTGTTATCTTAATTGTCATGGGTAAAGACCACTTTACACGCTAGGATATCGTTAACGATATCCTTAGAACGATCACGCGACAGTGATCGTTCCGACATTGTTAGTGCGTTGTCACACCCAAGGATATCGTTAACGATATCCTATTCGGCAATGCACTAGTGAAATAGGAGAGGAAGGACTGAACGATGAAATAAAGCGCCAGGAATAGGAGAATTGTGAACGATATTGTTCAAAAAGGTGTCACACTGAACGATGTAGCTTGTTGAAGCATTGTTTATTGGACGACGAACAATAGACTTGAGGTCAGGATCTCATTTTTGTGATGAACGATCCAACGATTTTTTCATCCTACATCGTTCGTTTACACGCAAGGACGCACAAACGATATCATTGGAACGTTCACAAATCCATGACGTTTCAATGATATCCTTAACAATATCCTTGCGTGTGAAGCGGCCTTAACACCCTTATGTTGGCGCCATTTTCTCTTCCAGTATTTGATCTGTAAGATACCATGATAGGATGTTTAGAGATGAGCAGATCAATCCATAGATGATCAAATTTGAGTAAAAAAAAATAAAACAAAAAGCAATACTAATGCTATGTTCTCACTATGAGTTTTTGATGTTGCAGAACTTCTGCACCTATTATATAAATTAGGTTACTTGAGTTTTTTCATTAAGTTTTTAGTGTGTTTTTTACATGCATTTTTATCATGTTTTTGACGCTGTGTTCTTTGTCTCGTGTTGGTTTGTCATGTTTTAAACAAAGCTGCTTTGAATCTGATACTTTCTGGTGTTAGCTTTGACAAAACTTCATATGCAGATTACATGCATTTTTAGTGCGTTTCCACACATGTGCGTTTTTTATCTGCATTTCTCCTGCATCTAATGCAAGTCTGTGGGGAAAATATGCAAGTAAAATTTAGCATACTAGAAAGAGAAATTGAAATATTGGGGATTTAAAGCACACACAGCACTGTATTGGTAAATGTAAGTCCCCTGACCCCTGTTTTATACTCACCTGCCACCATCTTCATCTTTTTCCAACGCCACTCCCATCTGTCTCCAGTGATTTGTGACCTGCCAACAGCTCCAGTGTTTCATCTCTATGGTAGTCTTCCTCTGACTCTCATAGAGTTGTGTTGAGCACTTGTGACCAGGCTTCCATGAACAGTGCAACCACGACATTAAGTTCGTTACAGGTTTCTACACAAATTAAACGTTATACTTTTCTCTGAAAAGTATTTCCAAATCTAAACCAAACATGGTACAAGTGATGGACATAGCAGAGCAATTGAAAAAAAAAAATATCAAGGATAACAATGTAGTTAGCATCAGCTCTAACACCACAGGTAATGATGACAGCAACCATCCTGCAGTAGTAATCTTAACATTTGGCTTCCTTTGTAGAAATGCTGGGCACGGCCGGAGTCCTCCTCCCTTACACTCCAGGGATAAACATATTTAGGGAAACGCTGTCACCGCCACTCGTCAGCTCCTCACACAGACTCCTGCAAGATGCTATGGTGCACTTCCGATCACATGGTGTGTTGTAATCATCACAGCAACAGAAGAAGCGACAGCACTCACCGGTCTTTGGATTTATTAAACAAAACACATGGCGGCTTCACAGGTTACTGCATGGGGATACAGAGGCGCGAGGGGAGGATGGGTGTTCCTCACAACGATGGACTGTTTCGCGCCTCCTATTGGTGCTTCCACAGTTTGTGTCACAACCTGTGGAAGTGCTGATAGGAGGCGTGAAATCGTCCATCGTTGTGAGGAACACCCATCCTCTCCCCGCACTCCCATATCCCCATGCAGTAACCTGGAAAGCCGCCATGTGTTTTGTTTAATAAATGGAGGAATCCAAAGACCGGTGAGTGCTGCCGCTTCCTCTGTTGCTATGACGTTAATGACTCACCGTTGCCAGGGTTGCAGGTCTCAGGCGATGCTTCACTTGTCACGGTTCTGCACCTGAGGCTGTGGGGCCCGGTGGTCAAATGAAAAGGGCTTGGGAATTGGGATAATAAAGTCTTGTTTGTCTCGTGACGCCACCTGTGCGTGTCCGGTGATGGCACCGGCGCTGCTTGGGCCTCCGGGGGATGTGCGGCAGCTAGATGGAATGCTCCCCACAGGATGAGCAGTAGTCCCCAGGGACAGGAGCTGCACTGAGTGGAATACGGCAGCTCGGGTAGTTCGGTATCAAGCCGGGAAGAATGTACAGACACATAAAGTCCTTTTTAGTACCTTTTATTGGTGTCAACAGGTACACTCGACCGGGAGATGAAGTAGACACTTGTAGAGGTTCCACAGCAAGCAGTGGTATAGGCTTCCTCGTGTATGTGTTTTCTAGTGAGTCCAGTGGATGTGGAATCCAACTAAACCAGAGTTGGACTTCTTAGTGTGGCGGGTTACACCTGAGTTTGCTGCACTGAGGGCACTATAAAGGAATTGTTGTTGAATTCTCAACTCCGGGCTCTCATCTGGTGGTGCTTCAGGTGTCCAGGAAGCTAAACTCCCTTGTGAGGTGCTGGTTTCTCTGCAGCCTGCGCTATGGCTCCTGCAGCTCGGACCCAGTGACCAGAGTTGGTAGGGTGAATCAAGAATGACTCCTCTGCCCCTATTCTGTGTTTGTCTCCTGCTCCTATGACCCCTGTTGCAAGGGTCTCCCACTTTCCGGGTGTGCTGGTATGGGCCTAGCGTGGCACCAGTACCAGGTCAGCTCTCCTAGCTGTTTACAGTTCTAAAGCGACTGCACACTCCGCAGTTTCTCCCTCCAAGACCCGTATATATAGGGGGAACTGGCTTAAGGCAACCAGTGGGGCTCCCCCTACAGGCCTGGGGTGAAAGGTGTGTTGTAGTGTTAGTAAGTGGAGGCTGCTTGCTGTGTACTTTTCCACTTGTGTCCTAAGAGTTCCTGTGGTGCCCCAACCAGGGTGCCACATTAACATTTAACTTCCTTTTCAAACTCTGGCAAGCCCGTTAGCAGGGAGGAAGTGGAGAACATAATAAAGTATATGTCCCATCGCTCATCTCAATCAGCAGGATAATATGACCTCTCACAGTGACAGCTGTATTCAGCATTCTGCTCAGTCCAGCTACTCCACCACCATAACATTTAATGTTGTACAGTGCAGAATTTCCAATGCATCAATTACTCTTGTTTTTATTTTACCCCAAAGTCCACTAACCCATAGCACCATGGGGCCAAGGAACATACTACACCAGAAAACAGTCTTTAAGTTGATATTTTGGAGCACATGAACAGTTATCCTTTGTTCTCGGACAACATGGTGCCAGAGCAATACGATTCAAATGTCAATCTGTGTTTCAGGCTCTGTTAGCCAGGGTGGTAAAAGCACTGTCCATGGTAATAGCACTCTGAGCCAGGGCAAATCTTGGGGTGGGAATTGGGGGAAGGATAAAAGGAGGACTGGCCATTTCACACAGAGTCACCTGTCAGCTGAATCATGGATTACCAGGAAGATGATGATTCTGTATTTGATAAACCTGGAAATTAGACAGGGGTGACGAAGAGTTGAAATCTTCAAAGGAGGAGGTTGCTGGCATTGGCAATAAACAGCACAGATGACCTGCATCAAAATCATTATGGATAGTGACAATTCCCTGAACTTTCTGGTTGCCTTATGATTAGGCAAAATAACCCACGCCCTATGCATGGTGCACTTCCTGAATATAATAGTGCAATATTTTGCAAGTATACACACTTGAGAAAGGTAGTGGTTATGACCAGAAAAGTATCAGGTTATTTCAATATTCATCATGTGGCAAAGCTCATCCTCCTGGCTTTTAAAAAAAAAAGGGCTTCCAGAGCACCACCTGATTTGTGACTTTGCAACCCACTTGAATTTGATGTTGTATATGTTGCAGCAGTTGTACAATAAGCGAAAAGGGGTGAAGGACTTAATCATGCAACTGGAGCATCTACTCTACTACTATTACTTTGAGATGCAACATTAGCAGCTAATGATATATGTGTGTCACCTGCTAAAGACTTTTGAAAAGGCAAAAAATGTGAATCAGCTATATAATTTTGTTAATAATTATGCTGTGAAGACACTCACCATCTGCATGAGGGCATGAAAGAAAACAAAATTGCACCTGTTAATCACGTAGTTGTGTCTGTTGGGACCCTTAAGGTCTCTGTAACATGCTACAGGATTGTGAGCAGGAAAGGAGGAGCACATGGAATATGAAGAGGACATAGACTTGGTGCAGGCAGGGAAAAAGACAGACAGAACGCAAATGATAAGAAAGACACTAACCATGATAGCGAAAGATGGCAGTTGGGTTATAACAATGAAACAATGGGGCCCTCGGCTGTGCTAGCAAGAATGGTAAGCTGTATGCTACAATTTTAGACCCTTCATATAAAAATAAAATTATGGAATTTTTTTCCAGTTTCCAAAATGGCTTAACACCATGACAAGCTCTATTGCATGTTCTGCAAAGCTTTTGCTGAGCAAACGCCTGCCATCTACACAACTGTCCAGCAGACAACTATGTGATCTACGCAGACTCAACATGCCAGAATTAGGCCTACAACAAGTAGCCGAGGCGCAGCAGCAACAACTTCAGTATATTTGACATGATATGCAAAATGTTTTTTTTTTCTGCCATTGCAACAAGCTGGCGCACTTCAGCAAATACAGTCACACCATCTGAACAGTCAATTTAGGAATGACTTAAACTGCCATGGATTTCTGGGTCAACAAATTGAACCAGTGACAAGAACTATTCCAGTGTGCTATTTGAACATTGTAGGGTCTAATGCCTGAGAGGGTATTCTGTGCAGCTAGTGGATTTGTCACACCCAAGTGGACAAAGTTTTCTGTAGCAGTCATGTAAATCTAACATTTGTCAAACTGAATCAGACATACATCATTACAGGCTTTCATGCAGACTGATGATACCAATGATTAATTCAACCATACCATTTTTCTCATGCCTGACTGTCCTTTAATTGTTGTCTACAACATTGTGCTGCCACAAGTGCCAGTTCCACTAGGCATCTACTTTCTGTTAATCATATCATCAGGGGCGTAACTACCACAGGTGCAGGGGTTGCAATCGAACCCGGGCCCTGCAGCCTAGGGGGGCCCCAAAAGTCCCATTGGCCTATAGAAAAAGACTAATACTATTAAAGATTTGCAATAATTAGGGGCCCCGTTGGAGGCTTCGCATCGGGGCCCTTGGGCCTGAAGTTACGCCACTGCATATCATCTACACTGTAGTACTGCTGCTGGGTCTGCCATTGCTGGTCCTAAACTGCCAAGTATTTTCTCATCTTAACTCTTTACAGTGCTGATCTTGGAGTAGCCACTGCACGGTCATGTTAACCACATACCTCCTAGCTGCCCACTATGTTTCATAGCGCTGGACTACTGCTGCTGACAGGTCAGTCATTGCTGGCCCTAAACTGCCAAGCATCTCATTGCCTGCCCTGTCTTAATAATTTACCATGCTGCTATGGCTGCAGCCACTGCATAACCACACCAACCACACACCTTCTGACTTCCCTTTATGTGTTATAGTGCTCAACAGCTTGACAGTACTACTGATGTTAAGAAAAATAGTCTCATGATTTTGTACCCATTAGAAACCGGTTTTAACATAGGCCTAAGGCTTGGTGATCACAAACCATAACTCCGTCATGTTCAAAACAGAGCAATGGTCTTGTCTGCAGAAAAAAGGGGATCATTTTTTGACTGCTTGATTAAAATCCTTTGTAATTGTCTAATCATTTTGTTGCAGCAAATCACTTGTATACCCCAAATAGAGTAAAAAGAAATTTTCACTTCTAGTTGAGAAGCATTACCTCATATTCAGAATAGTACAGTTATCTTTTTTATCTCCCTAGTCAAAGGGATAATTTTTGGACAGTTTAGGAAAAAGCTATCACTTCTTCATTTGGTAAAGTGCAAAGCTCTTTATATACTTTATACAAACAGGGATATTTCCTGCATTCAACTGTGCGAAAATGCCATGACTTCTTCCTTTTGCACCACCTGTGTACAAACAACAACAAAGCATGCATCTACTCCCTCCAAATAATAATTTTTAGACTGTGCATACAATTTAGGAAGTCAAAAAAGTGTGATATTGCAGCATGTTGTTAAGCATACTACTGGTTCCCTCTAGATGACATATTTTCTCCTAACCGGATTGGTTAAAGTCATTTTGTAATTAAAAATGCTATGTCTGCATTATAGAGCTCAAAACATATTCAATTAACTCCAACGGGACTCAAAGTATTCTATACATACTTGCCAGGCATTTAGAGGTTTTCTAATTATGCAATTCAAATGAGTTAATTTTCCATTAATCTAATTTTTAAGGAAGATTTGGTGAAGCAAACAAATTGGAATCTCAAAAGATCTGCTTATCTCTAGTCATAACTATCTGACAGATGCCTTCTGTACTTCTGTAACCATTATTTTTAGTTCATGAATAGCACCCATCTATCCTCGTGTATCGGAGTTCCGAAAACTGATGAGAGGTGGGCACCATATATGATAATATATCCTGTAGCCTTTTAATACCAATTTGGTCATGACTTATATTTATCACTATTGACATGACAAATTTGTAATGATTTGTTATGTAATATAATAAAATACTAATAAGAGGAGACCGTAAAATATGTCATAAAGAGGACCATTAGCTCCAAATTACTATTAAGACTATGTGGTATATACTTGGTCTAGTGAAAATATAATCATATAGCTCATGTATTCCTTCATTATAATTTATTTATCTTTTTAACTTAAAGAACCTCCTGTGATCCAGTTTTCTAGAAGGAACATCACCAATTTCCATGGAGACAACATTTTGGCTATTGTGGGTGACATGTTGGTGGCAAGAAAAGGAATAAATATAACTCTGGAGTGCCCTATAAAAGGTAATGCAGAATAATTCACCCATACTGAACAGTAAAGCATCTAATAAATTGGGACTTGATTTTGCTCAGCATAAGATGACATTGTACTACTACACCACAAATACTGATAGTGAACATTATCACGTTGTAACACTCAAGTTAAGCTATGTTCACATGATAAGTTTTTGGTCAGTTTTTCACATTCAGCTTTTGTAAGCCAAAACCAGGAGTGTATGAAAAATACCAAAGTGGTGACAGCTGTGATTTTCTTTTCCTCCCATTCGTGTTGGCTCCTTTATTTCAATTGTTCGTGTATTTAAGTACATGTGTACCAATTTTCTTTGTACTTGTGGGTGTTCTGAATAAGAAGTCAGTAAACTTTGAAATGTGTAGACAATAGTGATGGGCGAATCCTAAATTACTCGGAATCGCTTGACTCTAGCGAGTCCGAGCACAGGACTCGCTACTCGTTGCGAGTCTAGCGAGTCCAATGTTAATAAATGGGGAAGCGAGTAATAGCGAGTAGTGTGAGATTTACAAATCGCAGATGTGTCTCGGAAGCTTCAGCCTGAAGCAATCCTAGTTTTGTCATTTATTTGCATTGGACTCGTTTACTTTGAAGTAATCGCTGGGAAACTCGCACAGATAAGAGTCCTGTCTCCTCTGTGCTGGCTGCCAGCTCCAGGGTCCTAGAGCCCGCCTGCTGCCTGATGTAGCAGAGCTGAGATTGTTCTCAGTCAGCTTATTCCCTGTGTACAGACATGAATGTCTGTGCACAGAGATGATGTAGCAGAGCTGAGATTGTTCTCAGTCTGCTCATTCCCTGTGCATAGACATCTATATATATGCACAGGGATGAGCAGAGAGGTCATCGCGTTTTGGACTGCGTCGGACGGAAGAGGATTTTTTTAATTAAAGATGGAGTCTCTAATGGCTTTTTTTTTTATTTCTAATAAAAAATTTTCTTTGTGTTGTTTTTTTTAAAACAATTTAATAGAAATTCATGGCGGTCATGTCTAATATTGGCGTGACCGCCATAAATTTCGGGCTTAGGGCCAGCTGATAATACAAAGCTGGCCCTAACCTCTTTATTACCCAGCGTGCCACCGCTACCAGGGCCGCTGGAAGAGCGGGGTTCAGCGCCAGAGGATGGCGCTTCAATGAACGCGCCATCTTCTGGGGCGGCTGCGGGCTGCAATTTGCAGCGGGGGGTGCCCAGAAAGCTTGGACATCCCTGCGCTGCGTATTCCAGCCCCCAGCTGCTTAGCTGTACCTGGCTAGACATAGAAATTGTGCGGAGCCCCACGCATTTTTTTAAAATTATTTCATGTAATTCTGAGATTCTGACTCTGAGACTCTGACTCTGAGACTCTGACTCTGAGACTCTGAAATTCATGAAATAATAAAAAATGCGTGGGGCTCCGCGCAATTTCTATGTCTAGCCAGGTACAGCTAAGCAGCTGGGGGCTGGAATCCGCAGCGCAGGGATGCCCAAGCTTTCTGGGCACCCCCCGCTGCAAATTGCAGCCCGCAGCCGCCCCAGAAGATGGCGCGTTCATTGAAGCGCCATCCTCTGGCGCTGAACCCCGCTCTTCCAGCGGCCCTGGTGGCGGTAGCACGCTGGGTAATAAAGGGGTTAATACCAGCTTTGTTATACAAGCTGGTATTAAGCCCGAGATTCTTAATGTCAGGCCACGTTTGACCCAGCCACTAAGAATCTCCAATAAAGGGTTAAAAAAACACAGAGAAAATTTTTTATTTGAAATAAAAAAAAAGCCATTAGGGACTCCATCTTTAATTAAAAAAATCCTCTTCCGTATGACGTAGTCCAAAACGCGATGTCCTCTCTGCTACATCCCCTGTGCATAGATAGATGTCTATGCACAGGGAATGAGCAGACTGAGAACAATCTCAGCACTGCTACATCATGTCTGTGAGCAGGCGGGCTCTAGGACCCTGGAGCTGCACAGAGAAGACAGCTGGACTCGGCTCGCAATGTAACAGCAGTTACTTTGCGAGTTTCCCTGCTATCACTGGCACAGTAGCCGAGTCTAATGCAAACAATGGCAATCCTAGTTTTGTCAGCGTTTCTGACAAAACTAGGATTGATATTGATTTGCATTGGACTCGTGCGAGTAATCACTGGGAAACTCGCAGAGTACCGAGTCCTGCGAGTACCTTACTACTCGCCGAGTAACGAGTCCTAGCGAGTAGATTCGCCCATCCCTAGTAGACAATAAACCACCTTGCATCATTTTCTATCCTGTGTACTGGTTACTGGAGTTGTAAGAAGCGCATATATCCCACTATTCCATTCCTTATCCTGACATTGAGCTCTGAGAGAGGGTCGTGAGCCACATCCTGATACTTTCCCCCATATAGTGATATCCAGCTTCCATCCCTACACAGTAGAGAAAACCAAAGCCTGTTACTGGTATAATGATAGCCAAAGCTTTAAGAAATAGCACTGAGGCAGTGCTCTTGCATTTAGAGGTTTCACCTTACCTCCATTCAGTATTTTCGTATCACGTTTTCCAATGATTCCACCTTCAAACTCCTCAACTGAAAGGAAACATCATCCTGTCTCCAGCTAACAATAATGAATTTATCTCTAAACCAACAAGGCCAGGATGTGAGCAATCTGATCAGTTCTCTTACAAAAGTAACAATATGAAGACTGTGTCTTCATAGCTGTTCGTTGTATCTGGTGCTAATGCACCAAGCTGAAAGATAGTGTGCGTCAGACATTACAGGTTCGCGAGCCACATGTGGCTCACAAGCCACATTTTGAAGACTTCTGTTTCAGAGCATTTTCTGTCTGGTGCCGAAGTATAAAACGAAAATGATAAATGAAATTGAAAAAACAAAACATGCCAATTTTGGTTTTTGTATGTGGAGAAATCAATACCACCATAAACAATGACCAGCAAGGTACAGATCTCAAAACTATACATACATCAGCAACCAATCAGAATCAGCCACACATTGAGAGAAAAAAAAAAAAAGAAATTGAGTGAAGCTGTAAGCGGTCATAGTATAAATCAGGATAACATGATATATCTTATCAATGTTTTTACAAAAATTAAAATTTACATTTTAAACCTGAGGAAATCTTAAGACATTGGAAACTACATAATAAAAAAACGAACAAATATACAATCATGGCCAAAAGTTTTGACAATGATACAAATATCAATTTTAACAAAGTCTACTGCTTCAGTTTTTCTAATGGCAATTTGCATATACTCCAGAATGTCATAAAGAGTGATCAGCTTAACAGCAATTACTTGCAAAATCAATATTTGACTAGAAAATGAACTTTAACCCCCAAAGCACATTTCAACATCATTGCAGTCCTGCCTTAAAAGGAGCAGCTAACATCGTTTTAGTGATTGTTCCATTAACACAGGTGTGGGTGTTGATGAGGACAGGGCTGGTGAACAATCAGTCATGATTAAGTAAGAATGACACCACTGGACACTTTAAGAGGAGGCTGGTGCTTGGTATCATTGTTTCTATTCAGTTAACCATGGTTATCTCTAAAGAAACACGTGCAGCTATCATTGCACTGCACAAAAATGGCCTAACAGGGAAGAGTATCACAGCTAGAAAGATTGCACCTCAGTCAACAATCTATCGCATCATCAAGAACTTCAAGGAGAGAGCTTCCATTGTTGTCAAAAAGGCTCCAGGGCGCCCAAGAAAGACCAGCAAGTGCCAGGACCGTATCTTAAAACTGTTTCAGCTGCGGGATCGGACTACCAGCAGTGCCGAGCTTGCTCAGGAATGGCAGCAGGCTGGTGTGAGTACTTCTGCACGCACTGTGAGGCGGAGACTCTTTGAGCAAGGCCTGGTTTCAAGGAGGGCAGCAAAGAAGCCACTTCTCTCCAGAAAAAACATCAGGGACCGACTGATATTCTGCAAAGGTACAGGGAGTGGACTGCTGAGGACTGGGGAAAGTCATTTTCTCTGATGAATCCCCTTTTCGATTGTTTGGGACATCTGGAAAACAGCTTATTCGGAGAAGAAGAGGTGAGCGCTACCACCAGTCTTGTCTCATGCCAACTGTTAAGCATCCTGAAACCATTCATGTGTGGGGTTGCTTCTCAGCCAAGGGAATCGGCTCACTCCCTTCTTGCCTAAAAACACAGCCATGAATAAAGAATGGTACCAGAATGTCTTTCAAGAGCAACTTCTCCCAACCGTCCAAGAGCAGTTTGGCGCCCAACAATGCCTTTTCCAGCATGATGGAGCACCTTGCCATAAAGCAAAGGTGATAACTAAATGGCTCAGGGAACAAAACATAGAGATTTTGGGTCCATGGCCTGGAAACTCCCCAGATCTTAATCCCATTGAGAACTTGTGGTCAATCATCAAGAGACGAGTGGACAAACAAAAAACAACAAATTCTGCCAAAATGCAAGCATTGATTATGCAAGAATGGACTGCTATCAGTCAGGATTTGGTCCAGAAGTGGATTGACAGCATGCCAGGGAGAATTGCAGAGGTCCTGAACAAGAAGGGTCAACACTGCAAATATTGACTTGCTGCTTTAACTCATTCTAACTGTCAATATAACCTTTTGGTAATCATAATTTGATAATAATAATAATAATAATTTATTCATTTATATAGCGCTATTAATTCCATAGCACTTTACATACATGAGTAATGCTGTCTCTCTTGGAGCTCACAATCTAAACATCCTATCAATATGTCTTTACAATGTGGGAGGAAACCGGAGTGCCCGGAGGAAACCCACGCAAACACGGGGAGAACATACAAACTCCTTGCAGATGTTGTCCTTAGTGTCCTTAATGGGAATTGAACCCAGGACTTCAAGACCCCAGTGCTGCACAGGCTACAGTGCTAATTGCAATTATATTTATGTATGTGATATAAACATCAGACAAACACAAATAAAAACCAGAGGGCAGCAGATCATGTGAAAATATAATTTTGGTGTCATTCTCAAAACTTTTGGCCGTGACTGTATACCCGTATATACTCGAGTAAAAAGCCGACCCAAGCATAAGCTGAGGCCCCAAATTTTACCCCCAAAACTGTGGAAACCTATTGACTCGAGTATAAGCCTAGGGTGAAAAATGCAGTAGACCACCATCCTGGTGTATAGCTCCCCCATCACTGGTATATGTCCCCATCACTGGTACATAGCCACCATCACTGGTATATAGCCCCCATCACTGGTATATAGCCCCATTACTGTAGACAGCGCCTCCATCACCGTTTTTTTGTCCCCATCTCTGGATATAGGCTCCTTTCACTGGTATATAGCCCTATTACTGTATATAACACCCCCTTCACTGGTATATAGACCCCCAATCCTTGATATAGCCCCCCATAATTGTACATACCCCCATTATTGTATATACCCCCAATAATTGCACACCCCCATCACTTGTATATAACCCCCCCAGCCTTGTTATACAGCACCCCCATCATTGCACATACCCTCCCATCATTGCACACCTCCCATCACTGCACACACCCCATCATTGCACACACCCCCACCCCATCACTTGTATATAGCCCACCATCCCTGGTATGCAGTGCCCCATCACTGCAGATATTCCCCCCCATCACTTGTATATAGCACCCCCCCTCCCTGGTATACAGTGCCCCATCATTGTACAGCTCCCTATTACAGTATTTGCCCCCCATACTGCCACTCACTATAAAATAATAAACTTATCTCACCCTCCGGCGATTATCTCCCAGCTCCGTGCGTTTTCTCTCTGGTCCTCCTACTTGTAATCATGTGACCGGGGCTCACCGCAATGACATCACTGAGGTGCCGGTCACATGACTTTAGAAGCAGGAAGTCGGAGGGAGGACGCACGGATCCGGGAGAGAATCACTGGAGGGTGAGATCAGTTTATTATTTTATAGTGAGCGGCAGCATGGGGGACAAATACTGTGATGGGGGGACAATAATGTAATATGCTCTGCTCCCCCCGCCGCTGATTATCGGGGGGATGTAGGGCATATTCATTCCAATAATGAGCGGGGGGTCACGTGACCTCCCGCTCCTACTGCAGCATCTCCCCGCCTCCGCCAGCCTCTGATCACCGCCCCCCACCTCACAGCAAACTGTATGACCCGAGTATAAACTGAGGGGGGCACTTTTAAGCACAATTTTTATGCTGAAAAACGCGGCTTATACTCGAGTATATACGGTTTATATATATTTTATTTATTTGTTTTTACTCTCAACGTGTGGTTGATTCTGATTGGTTGCTGATGTATATATAGTTTTGAGATCTGTACCTTGCTGGTCATTGTTTATGCTGGTATTCCTGAGGAAGGCAAAAAAGAGGGCGGCACTCACCGGAGTATACAGGATGGTCCTTTATTCCAAGAACTTGTGGAAAAACAGGAGGAAGGGGCTGAGACAGCCACGACTCGCGTAGAGGAAATAAAGCACTGTTCTTATGTACCAAGATTGTGGTTCTTCCTTATACTCAGCAGCGCGGATCATTGTACACCCTGTTTTTTTTTTTATTTCTGCAGTTCTTTTCCTAGACTTTCCTCTATGCTGTTTCTGATTATCCTAATCAGGTGTCGGGTCTCAACTCCCTAATCCTCCTCCCCATTTGCCCATATCCTTAAACCCAATCTTATCTTTGTACATGAGTATTTTGTTATGACACACATTAAGAGTGTGTCACCAATGATTTGTGGAAACTTTTGTTTATTCTGCATGACATCTATGTCTATGAACACTACATTACGATGTGGAAACCTACCTGTGCACCCCACAACCTAACTCAGCAGTGCCTTGTTTTTTCAGATTTTAGATATATGTAGGCTGCACGCTCTAACAATGGACAGCTATTCCTCCCAGTTTGTGCATACACATGAATGCTTGGCTCAGTTGATTGTTCATATGATGATGTCTGTAAAGTGTGAAATCAATGGTGCTATATAACTGAGAAAAAATAAATATTTAATTAAAATGTGTTTTCTATGGGGAAAACGGAATGAACTGTGGATTTAGTGGATTATCTTGCCAACAGAATAAAAGCATCAGGCTAATAGATTGAAGCCACTGAAACCTTTTCTTCCCCGGCATCGTCTGTTGGGGACAGTCAGGATGGCTCCATACAAATTAGATTGTTGGTTGTTACCTGAAAGGGTTGGCCGACTTTTATCTGTATCTCTTTATGCTCTTAGGAGCCTTAAGAAATGGATGCTTATTTCTTTTTACATTCTATTTTCTGGATGTGCTTTAAAAGATATAACATCAAAACAGGTGACTGTTGTTAACGGGAAACGTCTCCTGAAAATGCATTTAGCAGATTTACCTCTAAGAAAGATAACCTTCTACACTATTCATCTATCACCACAACATACCAATACATATTAAAACATCTATAAATCAAGATTTTAGTTCCACCTTGGAGTTTTCTAGCAACAGATGTTAGCTTTCAGCATTGTGCTCAAATACAAACTAAAGTTGTGTTGCGTGCGCACTTTACATAAAAATATGCTTACATACCTAATGTTTTCAGATGTAAATTCCCATCAACACACAGGAGCCTTGTTCAGAGTCTGGATTTACATTAGGCATGTATACACTGCTCAAAGTCATTAGGTAGAAGAGAAACACTTGGTCCCCAGATGTGTGCAGCATTATGTAAGTGGTTTTATACAACAGATGGATGGCTACATGGAATATATCAATCTGTTCTATATTAGAAGGCACAAAATCATGTGTTGAAATTCAAACCCACATCAAATCACACCACCATGCTGCTATTAATGTTAAAGGCAAGTTATATCTTTCCAAAGAAAGGGAATAACCTGCTGATTGCTGGGGCCCCGTCCTGAGTTTAGTGGCAGTGCACGTGCTTGGCCCCTGCTCCATTCATTGTTTATGGGAGCGGAGGTCGAACCAGTCAGTTCGTAGAAGCAGAGCCTTGTTCTCATAGCCCCATCTTGGATTGTTGGGGATCATTGCAGTCAGATCCCTGTAGTCAGCAAGTTAGGGCCTGTTAAAAGGAACTTGTCACCTGATTCATGCTGGTCAAACTACGAGCCAACATGAATCAAAGCCTGGCTGCCTATTAATAACCAGGTACCGTATATTTTCTTCTGAAATGCTCCAATGTGTCAGAAAAAAATATAGCCATGAACCATAGGTGGAAACAAGTGAAGTCTTATACCACTCCTCCAAGGGGATTGACAAGCAAAAATGGGAAGCTATAGATTAAAAAATGTTGGATAAACCAAATTAAAGTATAGATTTTGGATGTTTTCTTCTCTATGGATGTCAGTTCATATTTTGCTATCATGTAAAGGTCCATTATAGCTTGAGGTTGCTAACCGTCCACATGTTTCTGGACAGCAGGTAAAAATACCCTGCCGATAAAAATTTGATGCGTCCATGACTTTTTTTAATCTGGAGAAATAGAACAGATTTTTATGATTGTAATTATCATTCTACTGTTTATAGTGAATGGAGCTCATGAATTCATATCAGAAATATGAGTTGTTGAGATGTAGCACGTAAAATGTTTTATAGGTTGTGTCCATAAAGAATGTTGATTGTCCTTGATTTTTAATAATTGTCTAAAAGAAAAAGAAAATATCAAGTTGACAAGTTTTAGTACTCACAGAAATGCAGGGAGGCCTCACACCTTTCGGGTGGGCTGTCCTCTTAAGTGTCTGCCGCCAAATTGATGCTCTGTCTATGTGTGTGCACGCCACCGGTAAGAACCACGCTGACAAAAAGTCAAAGTAGAGCTTAATGACAAAGACCTTTATTAAGGGAGGGGTAGCTAGTTTTATACAGCTCCTTAAAGGGATATTAAAGGGGTGTTGCATTTTATTCTGAAGAGAACATTCAATCATATTTCGTGTGTTAGTTAGCAATTCAATTTAGCCTTGGTTAGTACATTCGGTATGGGAACATTAAAACATTGTATAGAATCTGAGACAGAGAAATTCCGGAGGAGGGGAGGAAGAAGGAGAAGAGATAACTAGAGGAAAGTGCAAGGATTCATATAAACATGCTGTTGGAAGATTTCTGAATGGCTTCAATAAACTTGTATAAATTATTAACTATTTATTGCCATGACAACCCCTTAGCCCCAAAAGTGTACTGTATATATACATGAGTGCTGAGGTGAGTGTGGAGCGGGTTCATGGGCTAAGCTACCACCACACGATGTGCATGCCAGCTACATGTTGTACTCAGCCTCTGTGAGTAACAGCAGCAGCTGGAACTGAGCTCCAATCACTGCTGAGAACCATTTAAATACCACTGACAAACTCTAACAGCAGCATTTAAATAGAGCTGTTTCCAGTGCCCACATGCATTGGCTCCCATCAGGCCATTGTAATGTGATCACAGGGCATTAATGGGTCTCAATGGCAGCCAGAGACCTGCTGAAGGTCCCATCACTGCCATCTTGGTAGTTTTTGTGAAGCTCAAACACAGGCGGCACTTCAGAGGAGACTGCAATTTTTACTATAAGCTGCAATACTGTGGTGCTGCAGTATATTGTATAAGCAACTGGACAATCACAAGTTGAAGTCCCATAAGAGGACTAAGTGAAAAATAAAAATATATTTAAATAAAATTATGATAATGCTAATCACTCCATTTTTTACTGTTAAAAATAGTGAAATAAAAAATCATATTTGGCATCACCATGTCTGTAAAATTCTGTTCTATCAAAATATAAAGTTAATTAACCCATGAGGTAAATACAGAAAAAAAGAAAAATGTTAGAATTGTGTTTGTTTGATCATACGTCCCAATAAAAATGGAATTAGGACCGATCACAAAAACGTAATAACCACAAACTGTACTGACCACAAATTGGTATCTATAAAACCATCAGCTTGCCATACAAAAAACCTTCGCAGGGCTCTATTGATGATAAATAAAAACATTGCAGTTCTATCGATGTAACCATACTGACATGCAGAATCATGAGTCAAGGTCATTTTTACCATTCAATAAATGCTGCATAAACAAAGATTACCGTAAAATAAAATGGCAGAATTGCATTTTTTTCACCAAATGTTAAAATTAAAGCTGAATAACAAAATTACAACAAAACAATATCTTATTCAGCTATGTTGACAAAATAAGTTATGGATCTTGGATTATCAGAAAGGAGAAATGTAAATGTAAAAAAAGGAATTTGGCTGCGGAGGCTGTAAGGATGTTCCACAAGTATACTGAAGCATATAGGTGCCACATGAAGCATGCAGTTTTTCCATTTTTTATTTTTCATCATCACAAAACAGAAGCACCTTAGAGACGCCAACATATCCCACCATCTGAGCTGTGGAGACAGAGTCATGGAATCGGTGTCCATTTTGGTGGAGTCGAAGTCAGATTTGAATTCAGGAAAATTAAAGAGTCGGAGTCGGATATTTGGCTTACCAACTCCACAGCCCTGCTCACCATAATAATGGCTCACCGCCCCCATGATAAGAGTAATAAAAAGAATCATGATTTAATAAAATCATCTTTTTCATTAACCATATTAAAAAAGGTAAAGTACTGTAATGTGCAAGCAGCGAAAAGGTCAAAGAATGATGCGCATGCATGCTATAATACTTTTCTCAGAGAGAAGTAAGCATACACAGGAGTACGATGGGAGATGTAGGATGCATCATCCATATGATACAGGGAAGGAGGACAGCGATTGTTAGAGGAGGTGCCGAATCAAGATCAACAGCACCCATCAGATCGGACCACCCCGTAGGAGACTAGAATTAAAACTCTTTTTTTGCATTACACAGATCAGCTTGCAGATTTTTATATAGCACTCTAGAATATTGTACATAAGGGCTTACTGGTGGTGGCCTAGTTTATGTGGGAAAAATCTGGTGACAGGTTCCCTTTAAAGGGATCCTGTCACCCCTAAATTGCCTCCTAAGCTATCAAAACATGTCCCTGCAGCATCCCATCACTAATATCACACTCCTTTTGGCTCAGAAAAGCATCCTGTGAAAGTGTAGAAAAACGTTTTATAACTTACTCATTAGTGATGATAATGAACTGTGGCTATATTCTTTAGTCACTAAGGCTGGCCATCTTCATCATACTATCACGCCTTAATAGGCGTGATCTTCAATGAATATTGTAATCAGTGCCTCCCAGCTCTCCTCGGCGCTGCCTGGGCTGCAATGGTGCTGTAATGACGCTAATCGTGTCATTTCCAGCATCAGGTGACGTCAGTACACCCACGCCGCATGCGCAGTACGGGACTTGAAGCCTACAGAGCAGCGCGGGTGTACTGACGTCACCCGATGCTGGAAATTACGCGATTCGCGTCATTACAGCCCCATTGCAGCCCAGGCAGCGTCGAGGAGAGCAGGGAGGCGCTGATTACAATATGCATTGAAGATCACGACTATTAAGGATCCGGCCTAATAGACTTTGGCCGGATCCTCGGGCCCGGCGTTCCCGTGGTGGACTGGAGAATCCCCTGGAGTATGGTCGCTCCACGCTGGGGTTCCCCTTTCTCTCTAGGGCCTCGACTTCGTTCGTAGGGCGCCCTCTTTCAGGATCTCCTTAAGACCCTCTTTCTCCTTCCCTCCGGATCAGCTTGAAACCGTCCGGGTAACCCTTCCACCTCGTTCCACACTCTTTTCAGCTGTCCCGACTCCTCTTCCTCCTCCAACTAACCACTCTTGTTTCCCCCTAGAGGTGAATATATTTCCCTCCCCGGTTAACCTCCCACTCCTTTCCTAATGTGGGAGTGCAGGAATGGGCCCCACCCACCAACCTTGGGTCCACTTGCAGCTTGGGCTTACACCTCTTTTAGTGGTGCAATTCCCCTCTGTGATGCCTGACTACGTGGGGCACCACATAATCGTCTGAGATAGGTGCTGAGACAGGATGCCTGGCGGTATGAACACAAGTTTACAATTCAAAGATGTGACGGGAAGGGACAAACCAGAGAATGTGAAATGACTTGAGTTCCCCCCCAGTGGGAGTTCCTTAAGTGTCACAAGCTAGAAGCTAAGTTCAGCAATTTTGGCAAATAACTTTCTTAGAGAGGAAGATAGGTGAAGAACTGTGGGTTGAATATATGACTGTTGTGCTAAGCTGGGTTATGGTGAAAGAAGCAGGGCTAAGTGAAGTTGATGAAGTAAAGAGGCTGTATATTGAAATGCTCTGCGTGGAAGAACCATGCAAAAAATTATGTGCTCACTATCTACTGTACATACTTGTTGTCAAGTGTCTGTTCAATAAAACAATGTTTTCAAAGAACTGGTGGTCTCCCTCACTTGAGTTGTACAACATCTGGTCCTGGCCATATGAAGCCATTGGCATCATTTAGCTTGTAAGGGTGTAACGCTCTCCACAATACAAGTCTACACACAAAGTCAGGACCTTCAGTTTCATGTAACATGCTGGGGCATAAGAGATGGCTACCTCGCTGATGGCTACCACCCCACCCCACGCCACGTTACAAATGTCATAACTACTAGTCCTTACCCACTAAAAATGACAACTAAAAATGTACAAAGTATGTAGAGAGAATAAATGCAGGATACAAATGAATAATGACCATTCATTTTGAAATGCCATGGAATAACTTATAATACTTTGGTATTTTACCATAGGGGCACATTATGACAAATATACCCTGGTTTCATTATTTTTATATGGGTCTTTGGAATGATTTGTATGATTGGAGTGGCTGAGTCTGACATTAGTAGTATCCATCTTGAAAGTTTCCCCTTTGACATCATACTGAGCGAGGCATTCATATGGACGTTGCTCTATGCAAAATTGCTTTTGCATTATATTAAAGGAAATTAATGGTATTCCCAACTGAGAAAAATGATATATCTCCACTTTAAAGACCAGTTGAACACTGTCTTCTCTCTTTACACTTTATCAACATCTCTTTAATCTCTCTTCCACCATGAGCTCTGCCATCCTTCGTGAGTCAAGTAAAAAAATATATATTCCCTTAGAGATTTTAACTTTAGTTAACTTGAGATTCTAACTTCAAAGTGCTTTTTTTAGAGAAACATAAGCAGTACCAAAAATGATCACAGCATAAGAAAGCCTATGAGTAGCCGAAATGAATTACAGAGATGTTATTAACCCTTTTTGTGCCAGAGAGTGAAGTCACCCTGACAACTTTATGTTAAGATTGATGAAAGGCAGCAAACAGGCAAATCAATTAATTCCTCTAATGTTTATTCATTGCACGCGGTGAGTGTTCCTCATGAAATAAGGATGAGCTTTTGGCCAAGAATTTGACTTTTTTTTTCTCTAAACTTCTTTTATATTAAAACCAGTACTAAATATGAGACATAAGACGATTAACTGCTAAACTGGGGATATAAAAAGTCTACACACCCTTTGGAAATCCCAGGATTTTTTTATGTAAAAAAATCATACCAATAAGAATAATTTCAGACCTTTTCTCACCTTTAATGTCACCCATAATACTTCACATAGGTAAAAAAAAACAAAAAACTAACAGATCTGAACCATTTTGGAGATAATTTTTTAACATGAAGGCATGTTACAGGAAGCCACAGAACCACCTAAAGCATGGAGGGATTTCCACAACAGGTATCCTTACACACACAACACTTTACACCCCAAACCTGTAGGGGGAGCTCCACTTGCTGCCCTTAAGCAAGATCCCCTATAAATACCAGTACTGGGGGAGGAATTAGCCAGTCCGTGGAGTACAGTGTAGTACTGTGAAGACCATCTGGTGAACAGTGCTGCGTTAAGCTCGTACCAGAGACCAGCTAGTCAGTGTGAGGGTCATAGGCAAGGCAAAAGACAAGTTAAAGAGCAGATTGGGGGCAGAGGACCATACCGGTTCTCCCCAGGAAGCAACCCGGACACTGGAGTCCGAGTCTGCAGGAGAGCATCAAGCCCAGCAGAAAACACTGGTTCACCAAGGAGACTCCAGTCTCCCAGACGCCTATAGTGCAACCAGCACGAGAGCCAGGAACCGCAGGAGAAGTAATAGCGGTAGCCACCAAAAGGTTCTCAATACTACCACACGGGTGAGAGAGAGACACAGAGGAGGGTAGGCCTAGTTCTATGCAGGTCAGGGGTTTCATTATGGGGAAAGAGACAAGGAGGTCTTACATCCCATTCTTTGTGGAAATCCTGAAGTGCTTCCCGACAAACCTGGAGAGTACCCTGGACAGTGCCTGCCATAACATCAGTAAAGGTACGGAAATGACTCCAAGCATTTGTGTAAGTCATTTCAGCCCTGGTCCTTTCCAGCCCAGAGACTGTAGCGGCGGCCCGGTTGCCAAGCCACCTAACTGTACAAATCCCTACCACCGCATCACTGCCCTGGGGACCTCCCGCTACAGCTACGGAGAGCGTTGTCATCTGGCTGCCAGTCCATCATCCCCGGAGGTCTGCAGCAGTGACGGTGTCTTCACGAGACTTCACTCTTTCTCTTTTTATTCCCCATCTTTTTTAGCAACCACCAGGGTCACGGGCTCGGGCAGACCACCCGTGACATCCCGCTCACAGCAACCGCCCGGGTACCAAGTCCCCACGGCTTTCTGGTGGGTCACATGCATATTTGACCGAATAGCATTTTTGCAACCTAAACTTTGATTTGGTCATAAATTAGAAGATAGTTCAGAATACTAGATATCTGGGTTGTAGGGTACCGATTAATTAGATAAGGTGACTTTGAAGCTGCCTATGGAAAAGTACTGGTTCTTCTTTTAGAGATTTGGTTAGTTGACACGCAATGTTTGATGGGAGAAAGCATGCAATTAACTCCAGAAGAAATAATATTATGGCCCTGATTTATGAAAGCACTCACACCAGAATTGACGTAAGTCAAAACTTTTAGCAACACAATAATATTTTTCAACATTTGTCATTTTTAGTTTTGACCAGCTCAGCCAAAATATGCGGAGCCAGGTCAGGATGGTGGCACATTGGGGGCATAACATCTCAGCTCATCTAATTTATTGTAGCCTGTGCCATTCCTTATGCCCGAAATTTGACTTCAGTTCCTGACTTGGCTGAGATTTGTACCATGGTGCATGGAGGAACACTCCACTTTCAGATGCACTGGATTCGTTAACAGGCATCTACTTCTTAAGGAAACAAGGGTATCTGACTCTTGAACGCTCCCTCATCAAGACTGGCTGAACATGGTCATCTTGATGAATCGGGGCCTACTTCTTTAGTACCATGTGTAGTTACACTAGTTACCCTGAAAGGCCATGTCTGTCCTTTTAAATGACCATGAAATATGACTAAGTATATCAGTCAAAGCAAGGACACAAATCTGTAGACATTGTGGTATTTGATTCTTGCTCTTTGTCAGGATGTATAATGATCAATACATTTACATGATGACAGGTGCGTAACGATCAGAGTCGCAGGGGATGCCATGGGGCCCGGCATTACAGGGACCTGCCGACCTCAGAACCTGCTTCAGCTGGATGTGCATTTTCCTGCACACTCATCCAGCTGCAATGGTGGCAAACCATGTGACTACTCTGGGGGCCTGTGAGTTAGGAGGACTGTTGCCTGCTCCAGCTCAGGCACCCCCTCTATCCCTAGAAGTCATACAAGATCACACAGCCATTGCTGCAGCCAGGGTGATCGCATGTGCTGGCTGATTAAATGTAGTGAATATTCACTGCACTTATTGAGTGGGCACAGAGAATCACACATCCACTACGTCCGGGCAAGGAGATTAGCGAGTATCCCAGCAACTGATGGTGTGTGAGGACACAGTGCTGTGCCGTCAGAGGCAGGGTAAGTATGATCATTTACTCTTTTAATGTGTGCAGTATAATGTGGGCCATGTGCCAGGTTGGGGGCCACACATACTAGGGTGGGGGCCATGTACCAGGATTGGAGGTCAAATACCAGAATGGGGGGTCCATGTACCAGGGGGCCATAAACCAGGGGGAAGAACAATGTACCAGGATGGGGGGGTCATACATACCAGAGTGGGAGCCATATATGGGGATGGGACTATGTACCAGCATGGAGGACCATGTATAAGAATGGGGGTTCCATGTACCAGGATAAGAGCCATACATGCCAGAGTGGGGAACATGCATCAGGATGAGAGCTATGCATACCAAGATGGGGGCCATGGGCCATGCACAAGGATGATGGCAATGTACTTTACAAGGATGAGGTGCCATGTATCATGATGGAGGGAGGTTCCAGGATGGGGGAACATATATGGATATGGATGTACACCAGGATGGGGGAACATATATGGATATGGATGAGTCCATGTACAAGGTTGAGGGATCATCTATACAGTACCAGGATGGAGGCAATATACTATACATCTGACCAATGTGCATGCAGGGGGGATTGTAACATGTGCACGGGAGGGGGCAGGTCCAAATTTCACACTAGGGCCCATCAGACTCTAGTTATACACCACTGTATGATTATATATGCTATCCATACCAGTGACATCGAGTAGAATTCCTCACACTGACTTAAACCCATAGCAATCCACTAACGTGTGTTGCTTTTTATAAATAACTTTGGTAACCCAGATTTAGTGTGAAAAAATGTACCTAGCTTGAATTTCTAAGACTAAACTCTCAGTGACCTTGGCAATATTACAGGAACATTAGGGAATAATATTTTTGTAAGGATAAACCGCTCTTTAATAATTTACTCAGTGTGTTGGGCACAAACAAGGCTTCTTTTTTGACCAAGGATATCAAATTGTCTGTTCTATTAAACTAAGTTTTTTATGCCATGGCATAAAAGATACTTTGTCAAATTAGCTTGAAACACCTCTGTTTATGAAAGAATCCTAGAAAATACATGAACTTTTTGTAGGGAGCATTTAGGATTCATTATCGTCTTCTACATTTTGCCTGTTTGAAGGGGAACTCCCACATGTCTGTGAAATACACGGCATATGTTTATGTAATATTTTCTTACTATATTTATCCTCTTTGAGTGCAAATCTTAAAGATTAAGCCTCCTATCAGCATCTTAAGTATATCCCATGTGTTATTTTTGGGAAAATGCCATCTTTTCCAAACATGGTTCACAATTAATAAAAAACTACAAAAATATATACATTTCCCCATCAAAGTCAAACAAATACACAGAACTGATAACTATATTAAATAAATCGCCACTTTCTAAGTGCCCTAAGTACTTATGATATATTCATGTTCAAGAGGAAAACTGAGTAAATAAGCACTGACCTTTCTTTTGACATTGTGGTTTTAAAGACGAGAGGTTTCTTAATCATTTCTGTCAACCGAAAATGGTCCAAATATTTATTAGATTTTAATAGTACAAAAGCCATTTCACTTTGTGTCATTTGACAGCAGTTATAATACAATATGTGCTTAACTTTGAAATAGTTTTTGGAGTAGTTTAAACTGATATGTTAAAGGGGTTTTGTAAATTATAATATTTTTAAAGCATATCATCAAATAAACTCAGCATTACTCATCTTCCCCAGGTCCAGGGCTGCCTCTCTGCTGCACCTCCTTGTGTTTGTTGACAGGCTGCAGCAGAGACATCTTATTCTTCACTACAGTGCATGTGACGTTTGTAGCCAATCTCTCATTTAGTGGCTTTACCAACATAGATGACATGAGCTGCTATGCCCAGTGATTACCCTTAGTGGTCACATGCACTGTCAATCAAGATCAGGAGAAAAAGCAGTCAGGTAGCACTGGACCTGTGGAAGGGGAGTAATTTTGAGTTTATGAGCTGATTTGCAGAATTCATGGCTACAGCCAATCATTGGGCTCAGCGGCTCTGATGATGATGATGGCAAGCCCCGCTGTGCCCATTCACAAAATAAATACAAGGAAAGTCCAACTCGCCAGAGTGCTTCAGAAAGATATGCTCAAATGAGTAGAGAAAATCCAAAAAAGAAAGCACTTTATTAAAGGGTAAACTTAAGTCCATAAAAATTGTTACAAAAATAAGCAAACAGAGGATGGAAAATACGCCATAGTACAGTTTACACATTTTGAGGATTAGTGCATCTTAGTATTAAGTAAGATTATTTTTATGGAATAAAATTTTGAAGTGCTGCATTTCTTTTTTGATTTTCTGTACTCAGTCACTGAATTAAGTTGTTCCATCACCGCCACTGTGGCTTGTCAACAAACACCAGGGGCAGTGACAGGGAAGCAATGATGGACATTGTGGCATGTGGGCTATGCTAATTTATTATAAAATTATTTATAAAATTATAAATGAAAAACTTAAAGGGGAACTCCGGGGAGACAAAAAAAATGTACAGTCCGTGCTCTCATACACTATAAAGCGGAGCTGGGCACTCCTCAGCTATCACCCCTCCCATATGGGATGATACATCACAAAGCACAGTAAGGTCCATGCTGCTGCTGAGAACAAGAGGTGTCTTGGGGCATGGCCACTGGCTCCATGCTCACCCTACATTCCAGCCCCCTGATATGCTTCCTTCTAGCTAGTGTATGAACAGGGGGCGTGACCTGACCACTATATCCATGCTCATCCAACATGCCAGCCCCCTGATACTTCTATCTAGTGTGCAAACAGGGGGCATGGTGGGGGTGTGGCCCCATCCCTATGCTCTCCCTACATGATAGATGCACTAGATATAATCCAGTATATCTGGGGGCTGGAATGTAGGGTGAGCATGGAGCAAGTGGCCACGTCCCTGCCATGACCCTGGTTCCTACACTAGATAGAAGTATTAGGGCTGGCAGGTACGTGGAGTATGAAGCCACCTGCCACACTCCCGTCTTGCCCCCAGTTTGTACACTAGATAGAAGTATCAGGGGATGACATGTAGAGGGAGCATGGAGCAGATAGCCACACTCCTGGTTTGCATAGCAGATAGAAAGTATCTCAGGGGGCTGATATATAGAGCGATCATGGAATCATGGAGCCAGCGGTCATGTCCCCATCCCACCCCCTGCTCTCTGCTGCAGCACAGAGCTTTACACTGCTCTGTTATATGATGTCCCATGTGAGAGGATTGAGCCCCGAGGAGCAGCTACTTTTTTATTGATTTATTAGTGATCTAAAGATACTAAAACTGCAGTGGTAGGTCTGCTAAATACTGTGTCCGAGCATGGACAGTACAAATATTTTTTATCTCCCGGAGTTCCCCTTTAAAATATATGGCTTTACTATCAGTGGTTATCGCAATCTGTTGTTTGTTAGAATGTTTTTTCATTTGTTAAACTACGGATCAAGAAAAGAAAGCAAAAACTCAGACGTTTGACAGAATAAAATCAACATAAGCACAAAGAACATGTGGTGAAAAACATCCATAAGCAAACAATTTACATGGAGCAGTACAAACATGTTGGCACTTCAAGATCAAACCCAAACAAATCTACATTAGATGCAAACCAAAATATATATAAGACAAATTAGGAATCTGTCAAACCACAAAAAAGAATAAACTACAGGGTAAACAGAGTGTGTGATAAAGGAACCAAAGAGGGGAGCAGGGGGGTAAAAAGGAGGCAAAGATAAAACATTTGAAGAAAGGAAGTAATGAAACTGGTCTTTATATTATAAATGCTGTCCTTTACCCTAAATTAGTCTATACCAGTCATATGGCTCATGCATTGACACATGGGCCAGAAGAGGACCGGGGTGCGGCTGCAAACCAGGAAAGATGGCAATCCGAATACAAATTTTGCTAGAGAATTCTTATTTAAATATGTTAACAGTGGCCTAACAGCTTACTATTTTTATAAGAGAGATTGATCAATTAGTCCAAAACTTGAGTTTAAGCTGATTTGTAACTTGTTTGTCTGACGCTTTTTACAATGCTTTACTGTTTTATTAGGGTGGGATATGCAAGTCGCATCTGAAAAAAATGAAAAAAATACTTATGATTGGCAAAAAATGTAATTTAGTCTTAGAGCAAGTGTCACGTATGAATATATTTATTATACATTTTTAACTTTTCAATTCATTGCACCAAAGTTCAAAGTGGCTTCTATATTCTTTGGTTCCTACTTCTTTGGTACTCACCCTGTGGTATATGTACCCCACAATGTGCATACTGGATCTCCAGCAGTACTCACAAAGCCTTCATGTTTTGCTTTTAATGCATATCATAGTGCAGGTACTAAAATGTACCCTCTAGAAGGCTAGTTGAAATGACAGTACAAACAGATAGTACTTAGGAGTGCAGTATTTATTGCTGTCACACCATCAGTTGTACATTAAAAACTATGCCCAAGTAAATACAGTGAGACCAAGTGATTTACAACAAGGGAGACAGACAGGGATAGCTAATCCCTATGAGTAATGCTATGGGTACAAGTTAAAGTGCATGGAGCACAGTCCACATGTTAGTAATGGTACACATAGGATGAATTGAGTTAAAGGGAACCAACCACCAAATGACCCCCCTTGCCTGTTAATATGTGTCCCTACACCCAGCACACACATTTGGGGCAATCGTTTTTGCTAAAAAAACTGTTTAGTAGAAGCTAAGATATATGTTTATAAAGGTTAATAACTTCTGACGATTGGGTGTTACCTAGCTTTGTCCACGTGCAGTGTTCGTGCCTGTGAGCCTCCTCTCCCCCCTCCCTCTCACTTCTAAGAGCCTGGCCGCGTCATGAAAGGGGCGGGACTAAATCGCGACGAGCCCCACCCCTTTCATGACACGGCCAGGCTCTTAGAAAGTGAGAGGGAGGGGGGAGGAGGGGCTCACAGGCACGAACACTGCCAGTGGACAAAGCTAGGTAACACCCAATCGTCAGAAGTTATTAAACTTATAAACTATATCTTAGCTTCTACTAAACAGTTTTTTTAGCAAAACCGATTGCCCCAATGTGTGTGCTGGGTGTAGGGACACATATTAACAGTCTGGGGTGGTCATTTGGGGTGGTTGGTTCCCTTTAATATACATATTGCAACAGTATATAGTAAAAAGTAGCCAAGCAATTCATCTCTTAATATCTAAAGTGTAAAGTAGACCGATCAAAACCCACTCACCCATTACAAACAGAGGTCAAGAGCTGCACATCCGTGTCTGGTCTCACTGTATTTACTTGGTATGGGAACCATAAGAAGACAATTAAGTAGGTGAGGAGATTTAAAGCCGCATCCCTCCTCTAGGAAATATGCAAATTTTCACTTCAGTAAGGAAATGGATGAACTCCAGCGCCACCTACCTAAAGGTGGTGCTGGAGTTCATCCACTTCCTTACTGAAGTGCAAATTCGTATTTACTTGGTCATAGTTTTTAATGTACAACTGATGGTGTCACAGCAATAAATACTGAACTCGTGAGTACGGTCTGTTTGTACTGTTATTTCAGCTAGCCTTCTAGAGGGTACATTTTAGACTTTGTTCTGTGTCTGTAAATGTTTTTGAGTCGTACCTATGATGCCATGATGTACCAATTGATTCCTTGGGCTCTTGTTTCTCACATATCATAGTGCAGAATGTACACTTGAGTCAGTGGCATAACTTGAAGCTCATGAGCTCCAAAGCAAAAGTTCTAACAGGACCCTCAATGATTGCAAATATTTAATAGCAATAGTCTTTTACTATAGGCCAAAAGGACTTTTGGGGCCCCCAAGAATCCAGGGCCTCGGTGTGATTACAACCCCTACACGTATTGTAGTTACACTCTGACTTCAGGTACTTTCATGCAACTTATTTTTTATAGTTTTTTTTTTACTTAGATACATTGAAAAATGATGCTCTATGAAACCATGAGATCCAGTTTCAGCAAATAATTAAATCTGTCCTTTCCTTTAATCTGATTGATTAAATGCTTTTTAAGCTTCCAGATGTGTGTTATTCATTGATAATGAGATCCATATAGCATTGCAATTGCATGTCATCTTCAACACAACTGTAAAAAGATGAAATATAAGCTGTTAGGTATTGGAAATTTGAGGCTACAGAGCAGTTGGATGTTAGACCTAATGGGAATACAAAGAGAAATTAAGAGGAACACAGTACACACTATGAATTTAGTATGGAATTACTTGTTCCTTTGCCCGATTTCTGCAAATTTCAATTGTGAAATTTGCCATTTAAATATTCTTACTGTGTCACTACAATCAGATCAATTGTATTTACCAGTCATTTTGCTCTTTATATAACAAATGTTTTCCATTACCCATTTTACTTCTTAAATGATAGGCAGCAATTTAATTGGCAATATGCTCTAAAAAGTGAGGCAGGAAGCCAATACGCAAGTAATGTTCTTCCCCTTTTCAGAAACTCACACCTCATCGAGGCCACAAAGCTGATGCAGCATCCACCATTCACAATAGGTCATTTCATATCCGGCCCTGCTCCCTCTCCCTTCACAGTGACTTTTTCACACCATTCATGAGTGTTTTAATTCAAAAGATAGGGTCAAGAGTCTGTTCATTGTGACTATGTACATGTGTTCTTTCCTGAAACAGGAAGTTAGAGTCTAAAAAAAAAACCAGTGTTCAGTGGGAAAATTAAAAAAATTGTATTTTAGATTTTTAACACAGTTAGTGATATTAAATGAAAAAAAATTGTCAAAAGTATAAATGAATTTGATTTAATACAAAACCTTGATTTACAAAACTGGTAATTTCGTGTTTGTAACTTTCTTTTAAATGCATAAGGTGGTAAAGTGCTTGTAAAATGAACCAACCAAGTACAAAGGGATTTTTAATTCCATGGATTAGTGCTTACAGTTTAGATTACCTACTTGTTCTATAGTGAATCGGAAGTCGCTGGTTTCCAAGGTAGGGAGCATACATCCTTTGCTTTAGAGCTAGCAAGCAATGCTACAGAGTCAAAGCTGCCTGCGCCAGCTATCTGAGAGCACCCAGTGTGGGTCAACGGCATGACCATGCTGATAGACTAAACGGTCATCGGGAGCCAACCACCTTTGGTGGGCAGTAAGTTGCGAGGCAGTTCAGAGGTGCACTCCTAAGCAATGAACATTAGGAAATTTGTTTTAATTGGGGCCTTTTACTATCTGTATCTATCCCTGCCAAAAATAATAACCTTTTTAATGTAATTCTATCCATTTGTTAACAATTGACAAACATGGGTAGCATTTTTTATAAAAACAACAATGCATATATTCACCAATAATTCTTAATTGCCACAGCCAGGAAGATGCTGTTTCTGCTTCCCCTGGTTAGCACACATTATTTTTAAGCTTGGTAGTAACTTTAGTCCATTTCTTCATGTAAGTCATCGCCAATTGGATCCATGTTGCAGAAGCTGGGATATATATATATATATATATACACATTTGAGGCCTGATTTGTGTTTCATTTTTACAGCCAAATGCTTTTCAGTCAACACATGTGGTATAAATATCAACAGAGCTTCCACTCCAAGTTGCTCTTGGATAAGGTTTATAGCATTCGTAGAAAGGATCTTTTGTTTTCTATGTCAAGAAATATTTCAGAATCTGCCAGCTCATATCAAAACATAAAAGCTACGAATTAAAAATCTGTTTAATTGAATGTTGCCTCGTCCTTCTTATAAATATGAGCCGTGAGTTTATATAACCAGTTCATGTCACGCCACCAGTTAGAAAATTCCATATTTGATTTTAAGCATTGACTCATGTATAAGCTGAGGGTGGACACCAGCACAGGTATACAGCCCCCAGCAGTGTGGTATACAGCAGCCTCCCCAGTGGTATATACAGCAGCAGCCCCAGTGGTAGTATACAGCAGCAGCCCCAGTGGTATATACAGCAGCAGCCCCAGTGGTTAGTATACGGCAGCCCCAGAGGTATATACAGCAGCCCCAGAGGTATATACAGCCCCAGTGGTAGTATACAGCAGCCCCAGTGGTAGTATACAGCAGCCCCAGTGGTAGTATACAGCAGCCCCAGTGGTAGTATACAGCAGCCCCAGTGGTAGTATACAGCAGACCCAGAAGTATGGCTTATATTGGCAGCCAGCCTACTTACATACACATACCCATACATACACACATATACACACACACACACATATACACATATATACACATACACACAGCTTCCTACCTTGTCCCCCCATTCTGCAGTGCCTCCGGTGTCCTCCGTGCCGACCGCTGTGCTGCCTCCTCGATCCTCTTCTTCTGTGCTGGGATGTCCTCTGTGCCTTCGGTGTCCTCCGTGCTCCGTTCCCGGTCTGCTGTGCCTTGTGGTTCCCCCTGATTCGGTTCCATCATCATCGGTGCTGGGGGCCGTCATCTTCCTTCTTCCCTCCGCCCCCGGCCAGTGATGTCAGAGCAGGCCGCACTGTGATTGGCTAGCACCCGTGACACGTGATCACGGGTGCTAGCCAATCACAGCGCGCCCTGCTCTGACATCACTGTGACATCACTGGCCGGGGGCGGAGGGAAGAAGGAAGATGGCGGCTCCCAGCACCGACGATGATGGAACCGAAGCAGGGGGAACCACAAGGCACAGCAGACCGGGTACAGAGCACGGAGGACACCGGAGGCACTGCAGAACAGGGGACAAGGTAAGAAATACTGCGCAGCGCCCCCCCACCCCCGCGCCCCCCCCACCATAGGATTACCGTATTGACCCGTGTATAAGCCGAGGGGGGGACTTTTCAGCCCAATTTTTGGGCTGAAAAGCTCGGCTTATACACGAGTATATACGGTATATGGTTTTCTGTTATATTCCTATTATGTTGTAAATTGAAAGATACTTAAGTTGAAAAGTCTAAATGCTGCTGTCAAATATAAAAATGTATCAGTGTTTCACATGTAGTTTTGTAAGATAAGAGATTAAGAAGAAAGAAGTTATTGAGTAGAAAAATGAGTATAGAGGCATTAGGAGTGTCAAGGAAGCATAGAGGTGTATGGGTGAAAAAGGTATTAAGGGTCTTAAGAAACGCTTGGATCTTTAGTTTGAAGAGTGTTCAGTGGAGTCAACAGAATTATACCAGTAGGGTGTCATGGAAGAGAAGAATCTTGAAGAGGAAGAGTGGAGTCAGAAGAATTCTGGAAGCAGTTTATCATGGAAGAGTTGGATCTTGAGGGGAGAAGTTAGAAGAAATGTTGACACAGGAATTGATGATGAGAATGATTTTGAAGCGGGAGACTATATAGAGGAGTCAGTGGAATTGGGGAAGTAGGGTGTCATGGAAATGTTGTATCTTGAGGTAGAGTGTTTAGGGGAGTCAGAAGACCTGTGGAAGATGGATGTTATGGAAGAGTAGAATCTTGAAGAGGAAAAGTGTTTAGAGGTGTCAGATAAATTCTGGAAGCAGGGTGTCATGAAGGAGTTGGATCTTGAGGGGAGAAGTTAGAAGAAATGTGGACATAGGAGTTGCTGATGAGTAGGACCTTGAAGAGGAAGAGTAAATAAAAGAGTTAGTGTAATTGTGGAAGCAGGGTGTCAAGAAAAAGTAGGACATTCAGTAGGAAGAATCAATAGAGGTGTCAGAAGAATTGTGGAAGCAAAGTGTTAAGCAGGAGTAGGATCTTCAGGAGGAAGAGCATATAAATGAATGAGGAGAATTGTGGAAGCAGGGTATCCAAGAAGTTTAGGATTTTGTGGGTATTAAGAAATATGCTTTTATTGAATTGTGTGAAAGTATGAAGGCTTGAAAAAAAATGAGGTTTTAAAGAGAATCTGTTACCATGAAAATGCAGTGCAATCTGCAGACATTATGTTAGAAAGCAGGAGTAGCTGACCAGATTGATATGTAGTTTTGTGAGTAAATAATGATAACTTGTCTTTTATTAATATAAACCTATGCTCTTTTTGGTATTTTTGGCCCAGTGGGTGTACAATGGGGAGTGATAGACAGCTTTCTAAGTATAAGTGTGCGTACAGTAATAGCTTTCAATAACTGATAGGACCACCCACTGGTCTGAAATTTCTCAGAGAGCAGAGAATTAAATAATTAAAGCACAGATTTTCCTGAATCTTTTCTCATAAATCTATATATCAATCTAAAATAAAGTGTAGGAGGCGGCACTCATCCGTTAAAAACATCTTCTTTTTTAAATCCAAGTTAAAACATTACATGCAATAGCATGTGTGAGCAGGAGAGAGGGAGCAGCTATGAGTCTGCCGGGACTACAGCCATTTCACGCATATGCGCTTCTTCGGGTCCCAAAAAAGCACGTGAAACGGCTGTAATCCCGGCAAGCTCATAGCTGCTCCCTCTCTCCTGCTCACACATGCTATTGCATGGAATGTTTTAACTTGATAATAAAGAAGATGTTTTTAACGAATGACTGCTGCCTCCTACACTTGATTCAGTGGTGTGTTCCTGGTCCTGGGATTTTTTGGCTGGCACCTTCCCCAGGCTCCATCTTCAGACAGTCAAGTGGTGTCAAGCAAATGGTATGTCCTTGCATTTCATTTTTCCAGTAATGGTGGTGCAATTGTATGCCTAGATATCTTGTGACTATTTGTCAATCTATTCAGCTCCCACTGCTCTATAACACAATCCCTGCAGATTGGACTGTATTTTTATGTTGACAGGTTCTCTTTAACCTCCCTGGCAGTATGATTATGTCAGGAATTTTGTGCTAAAAGCGGTACCATTTTTTTGCATGGAAATTTGGTGTTATGTACTGTCGGCCTGCAATTCTTAGTAATTACCTGATCAAAGCAGACTCTAGTAGACCTCTTAGATGTGATTAAGTTTGAAACATAAAATCATGAATTATAGTTAAAGAAATAATATAAGTTTATTCAATAATCAATAATCTTTTACCTGGCGGTATGATTATGTCAGGAATGTTGTACTAAATGCCGTACAATTTATTTTCATAAAAAATTTCTTTTATGGGTAGAAATTTTATACTTTTTTTTTTCCCGCCCAGTTCCGCCTCCAATGAACCGCTGCGGCTCACAGAGACGGAACCAGGAAGTCATATGGAGGCATCCGAAGGGGCTCTCACCGGCGATCACAGCGGTGGATCACCAGGAGAAGGAAAGGAGACTCCGCTGCCATTTACCCCAAGTGTCAGGGGCGGACCTACCATGGTGCAGCTGGTTCAGCTGCACCAGGGGCCCGGCTGGGTAGGGGGCCCCTCAACCATCAGTAGGGGGCCCCCGTGACCCTGTGACAGAGGAGAGGAGGGTAACTGAGGGAAGTATCCTGATTCCCTTGGGTGTTCCCGCCCCTCCTCTCGTCTGCAGCTCTAACCCTAGCCCTAACCCTAACCCTAGCCCTAAGGGGGCAGGCTGTGGAGAAGGGGGTGGTGCCATATCCCCTACATGGTGCCGGCAGCAAGGACTTGGTAAGAGCAGATGCCCGCCCCCCTCCGGTCTCACCCACAGCAGGGGCGGCGGGCGTCAGTCTCCTCTGCGGTCTCCTCACTTGCGTGGCTGCAGCAGGGGGGGTGGGCTTCAGTGCTGTAACAGCACCCCCCCCTCACCCCGGTCTCCTCACCACGGCAGGGGCTGTGGGCGGCAGTGCTGTAACAGCACATCCCCCCGGTCTCACGGCAGGGGCGGCGGGCGGCAGTCTCCTCACTTGCGCGGCTGCAGCTGGGGGGGGGTGGGCTTCAGTGCTGTAACAGCACCCCCCCCCCCTCACCCCGGTCTCCTCACCCACGGCAGGGTCTGCGGGCGGCAGTGCTGGGCTGTAATAGCGCCCCCCAGGGCCTCACAAATAGCAGCGGCAGCAGCCGCGGGTAAACCCGAGTGTGACTCGGGGTTACCGCTTTTGAAAGTGAAAGTTAACCCCGAGTCACACTCAGGAATACCGCTGAGAAGGTTAAGAGTCAAGATTATTGTGAAAGTATTTGGGATCTAGAGGAAATAGAACTAAGAGAGTGTTGAAGTATTAGGAATATTGTGGAGGCAGATTTTCAAAGAATTATTAGAGTCTTGAGGACCAAGAGCAAATTGAGTAGGCAGAACATCTTCTTTAGGCAGAGGGTCTTTAGGAAGTGTAAAAGGAAGGCAAAAGATATAGAGAAGAAATGGCCAAATCTACTCCTCAAAGTCTACTAATTAAGGCTATCTTCACATTGCATTCTGGTGCATACAGAAAGTCTCTATAGACCCAAATGTCATCTTTTGGAAATAGTGTTATGCATATTTGCAAACTCTGCCCAATACTCTGAAAAAGGGCAGACATCCTTTGTGCTCAGAAGAGTTGGCAAATTTAAAGTATACATGGTAAAGGAGTGTAGAAGGCAGTGAACTGCCAAATGGCATGTATGATGCTAGGGATTCCTAAGGGCAAAGTTTTACTACCAATGGTACTAAGGATATGTTCTAAATTTATGGAGGCAAAAGTGTTAAGGTACTTTTACACGCCGCTACAGAAGGTTGGAAACAACCGGGTGTCTCACGTGCACGAGCACGCACCAACGGTTGCAAACGGTACCCGATACCGCCTTTACATGCCGCTACAAGGTGCTCTACAGAAGGTTTATTCTACCTCTGGAGGCACCGCCGGGTGCCACAAGTTACCCTCTGTAGAGCACCGTCCCTCATTTACACGCCGCTACAGAAGGTAATATGGAGGACCTAGGGCAGCAGGGACAACACATAGGCGTGCCAGAATTGTGGATTACGAGACGCTCGTACGATGATTGGACAATGCAATAGCATCATGATTGGCCAGCCAGCGCAGGAAGGCTGGCTAATACATGATGCTATTGCAATTGTATAGTGTGACTGGTCAGCTCCTTAAATATGCTGCCCTATGTAGCGACAACCAATCATAACGCAGGAGCTTCCACCAATGATCGCTGAAGGTGTGTCACGCCCCAGGGAGTTAACTAGGTGGCGAAACAACCTTATCGTACCTTATTTAGACGCCGCTACCATCGGGTTGAAACCAACCTGTTTTAGAGCACCGCTCTGAAACAGGTGCTGAAAGTGACGGGTGGCAACAAGCTAGTTTACACGCCGCTACCTTGGGTTGATTTGACGGTGCAAGATACATTTGTCTCCGAAACCCGGTTGTTTCCAACCTTCTGTAGCGGCGTGTAAAGGTACCTTTAAGGATATTGAAGGTTTCGGCTTCACTTAAAAGTAAATTTTCTCTCTACTATTTCTTGCTTATGGGTGAAGCAGGGGATCAATAAGTGATATCTAATTAATTGCTGCTCTTCTTCTAACTAGGTTTACCATATCCTAAACTACATTGGCTGAAGAAAAATTTCCCAATGCCGAATAACTCATTTGTGCTCACAAACGGTTCTCTCCTGCTGACAAACATCACAGAGGAAAGTGAAGGAACATACATGTGCATTGCAACAAATGCTCTTGGCAAAACAGTAGCAACGTCTTCTCTGCACTTATCTGGTTCGTATCAATCTCTAGCTGCATTCTTTTGTCATGAGCTAGCATGCGGTGAAGTTTTATAATCCTATCAGTTTTTATGGCATTCCTGAGAAATAATAGCTGTAGCAAAATGTTGTGCCTTTATTTTCGAAATTCCTAATTTTAATGAAAAAAGGCAGCTTTGGACTATTTTAGAAATTGAAACCTTTAGTCCAGCATGTGGTTTGAGAATGACATCTGTCTGGAATCTCTTCCAGCTCATTATCCTGGTATTGTACTGGTGTTGTACTGCACTCTACATGTGCAAGGTAATGGACTGGAAATGCTAACCAACGCCTTCTAAGTTTAAGGTCAATTTTTTTTCATTTGAGATCTGCATATCCTCAGCGAAATTTGACAAATGTCTTCCTTTGACAATAGTCTGGTTCATAGGCTTGGTTAATCTCTATTTTACAATTTTGAACAAAAAGGTCTCTGTAGGTATTTTATATGTGTTGGTTTATAGCACTGGGTAATTATACAAATCATTGCTAAAGAAAAGCTTTTGTAATACAATTTGTTCATTGATTGGGCTCTACATTCCATGAATTCCAGCTGATGTATGACGTCTGTTTTTTCAATCTCAGTCCTTCATGGATCCCCATCCCTACACTGCTATTCTCTTTATAAGATGAAGTGATCCCCATAGGGATGTCAGGTTGTGTGACTGTGGTAATTGCCCTATTTTGACCACCATACACTAAAGATGTAAACTGGGCAAACAAATGTCCATTCGCTGGCTATATTGAGGTGTAGAGTCTAACAAGCCACCTGGCTGTCACCAGGGATAACTGCAGGGCACAATGGAGTTTGCTACCTGGGACCTGTAGGTTTCAGCTCTCTAATCATCATAGACATGCCAGGGAGAGAATCAGAGTGAATCTAGGTGCTGGGAAAGAGTCAATCCAGGTTCATAAAGAAGCGGTGCTAAATCGATATTCAAGAGTATAGTTCAAAAAACTAAAGCCAAGATCAGGGTCTCAGAAAGGGACAAGTCATAGTATATGGATAGACAATCTTAGATAAAATTGCATAAAGGGCTGAGGCACCAGAGGATTTCATAGGTGACTTTCTATTAAAACCATTCTACGCTCCAGTGGTGAACAATTTTTTGTCACATTTTTAATTTATATTGAAGCATTACCTGAAAGCGAAATGTATTGCGCAAAGACATCTCTGTAAAACCACATTTTTGGTGCAAACTCTGTGGTCTTTCTTAAAATTGCCTTGTTGGTGCTGGACTTTATGTATTCCTCCCCTGGATGCTCTCCCCCCTTTATTTAAATTTCACACCATGGCCACCACCATTATTTTTGTGGCTAGTGCGTGCGCAGTGCTATGTTCACGTTGTAGTGGAATCCTTCATGTCAGAGTCAACATATGCTCTTAACGCGATCTTCAGCACCATTCTCTTGAAGACACTGTCTCTACCAATATTATCAGAAACAAACTGGTAACTGGTGATATTGACAGAGAAGTGTCTTCAATAAAATGCTGCTGGTGTTCCTGGTATGCACTGACTTTGGCACCATTTATTGAAGAATTCAACTACAATGTGAACAGCACTGTCATGCACCCATCATCCAGTTTTGGACAGAAGGATGCGTTCAGCATTATATTGTAGATTCGGTTGTCTTGATAAGGGTGTATTTGGCAATAACTACCAATCAGAGCTCAACTTTCACTTTACCTCAGCAGCTTCAATGCTGAAAGCTCACCTAGTTGCTATAGCGTACCAGAACGATTTTACTGTGAGGTGATTCTCATAAATAAGGCCCCAGTTACTTCTGCAGTGAACTTTAAACATCATTTAGCTTTACATTTTAAGGGAACAATTGAAAAAAAAGGTTTTGACTTTTGGCATGCGACAAAATGTAGATTTTTAGCGTTTCTCACAATTACCCGAGACACTGCATGTTGAATACTTGTTATCTTAAATTCGATATGAGCACGTGGCAATTGGTTAAAAACATTTAGCATTTATATTATAGATACAACACATGAGGACGGTCTATTTCTCTCTAGTTTTTGATCGTTTAGCTGCAGTAGTTAAAGATAGGCGTGGAATGGTGAATGAAGGGGGGATAGGCCAACTCAGTAGCTGGGGGCATGACCATCTCACCATCCCGGTTCGGACAGAATGATGCCTCCAGCATGATATTATAGATACTATTTAGTCAAGCAAGGTTTTTTAAATTCAATGCAGTACCCTATCCTAACTACTAAAGAGTGCAGCAATCTATCCAATGGAATGGGCTCCGACATGGAAATAGCTGGAAACAATGACAGGGAGAGGATAGTGACAATCCAGGTACTGGGTAAATTCTGCCATATATGCATATTAGGATTTCACATGTTTGAAAATGTTTTTTCTTACAATTATCTTGTAGTGAATGCTTCTATCTCATGATAAAAGTAGGGGTCTTCTGGGAGCAAAGATGTTCTCTGCACTCAGTAGCTAAAGGAGGTTACATACAAAGAGCCATTTATATTTTTGGATAGTGTGGAACATGTATTTATTAGCTGTCATCTCTTAGATTTGTATATGTAGTTCAGCATGTAGTCATCAGTATACCTAGATAGGGAAGGTAAAAATTCTTACATATGATTCATAGAACAAATAAAATGATGATTGCTGAACCTATATGAATTTTTACATTATAGGAAAGAAAATATATGGCTCTACAGAGGAACAGACTCGGAAAGCCAAAAGACGTGTCCTAATGGCATCAACGGTTGGAACTAGCACTGTGGTTAAACTGGGTGACCTTTTACGTATTGGTAAAGCTTGTTTTACTATATGATATAAATTGATGTGTGAACTACTATATATAGATCAAGCATAAATCAAATCTAATGTGTTTGCTCTTTTATGCTTCTAAACAGTAAAATTCTACAAAAGTGTTGGCACCCTTGCAATTGTTTCAGAAAATGATTATAAAAATTTTTAATCAATTACATGTTTTGTCATACATATGTTTATTTCCTTTATGTGTTTTGGAACACACAAAAAAAATCTGAGAAAAAAAGGCAAATTGGAAATAATTTCACATAAAACCACCAAAATGGGCCTGGCAAATTGTTGGCACCCTCTACTTAAATTTGGCTGCACACTCTTTGGAATAAATATCTGCAATCAATCACTCTTATAACTATCAAAAGCTTCTTACACCTCTCACCTGGCATTTGGGAACTTTTACTTTTGCAAACTGCTCCTGGTCTCTCATATTTGAAGGTGCCTTCTCCAAAGAGAAATTTTAAGATCCCGTCACAATGTTCAATGGATTTAGATCCTGACTCATTGGTCGGCCAGAACTTTCCCGTGCTCTGCTTCATCCATTTCTGGGTGCTTCCTGAAGTATGTTTGGGGTTATTGTTCTATTGTAAGACCCATTACTTGGACACAAACCCCACTTTCTGACACTGAGCACTACACTGCGACTCATCCTATGTAATCTTTGGATTTCATGATGACTTGCACACAGTTAAGGGACCCTGTGCAAGAATCAGCAAAACAACCCCAAACAAACTTTGAACTCCACCATATTTGACTGTAATTTCATTTAAGTAGAATGAAAGGTGCTTTACAAATATATCTATCTTGGTCTCATCTATCCACACTACACTTTCATAGAAGGATATTGGCTTACCCACATTCATATTGGCAAACTGCAGTCTACTTTTTTTTATGTCTCTTATCAGTAGTGGGGTCCTCCTGAGTATCAAGCCATAGTGTATCATTTCATTCAAATGTCAACAAATAGTTTGCTCTTACACTGATGCACCCCTGCAGGACTGCTTGGCATTCTTTGGAAGCTTAATTGAGACTACTTATTCACCACCGGGACTATCCTGCATTGCAACCTTTCAATCAATTTTTCTCTTCTGTTCCACATCCAGAAAGATTAGCTACATGGGTGTAAACTTTTGATTATGTTGTGCAACGTGGAAAAGGAACATAAAGATCTCTGGAGAGCCATGTAACATTAAGATTGCGAATAATTTGGTTCTCAAGTCTCAAGACAGTTCTCTTCCTTTTCTAAAGCCGTCACACTGCAAAGTACACCTCGTTTTATCTGGTCAAGTGTGAATTTTATTTGCCCCTGATGCGATGTGGTGAAAAAAAAAATTTTATCGCAAAGTTGAGAATACAGCATCAATATGTCAGCCCATTGCGTTTGATGTTATGTCCATTCTTTTTTCGAGGTTTTTTTTTGTTGCCTCTGTAAAGTTGTCAAAATGAAAAAAAATTTCTGGATTCATCTGCATTTAGGTGAAAAACTTCGCATGACTGTATATCTAAATTATGACATGTTGAGCGAAGGTTTACATGTCAGGGGTGAAATAGATAACCTTACAATTCCCAGGATTATTCTAAGAACATGATATGATTTGTCATAGCTTGTTCAACCAACGAATATCAATGTGCCCATACGTCATTTTACTAATGAGATGACATGAAAATGATGAACACATGAGAGACATTGTAAAAGCCGGGAAACGTGTGATATACCCTTTAGTGTGGCACACACAGACACACAATGCAAAGATTAAGTCAACTTCTCTTTTTATCTGGTGCCAAGTGTGATTTTCATATTGCCCACACCTGGTAGTTGCCACATGTGAGTTTGAACAAACATCATACTCTTGAAACAAAGTTTTTACTCCAAATTTTGGAAAAGTGCCATCAATTTTGTCAGGCCCATTTTGGGGGTTTTGTATGAAATTATCTCTAATTTGCCTTTTTGTTTTTTTTGTGTTGTTCCAATACACACAAAGAAAATTTAAATTTTTATGACAATACATGTAAAATTGCAATAATTTTCTGGGATAAATACTTAATTTTCTGGAACAATTTTAAGGGTGAAAACACTTTCGGCAATGACTATATATCTAAATGTATACATTTGTTTGCAGATGTTTACAATATACAGTGGGTGAAATAAGTATTGAACACTTCACCAATTTCCTAAGTGAATATATTTCTAAAGATACCATTGATATGAATTTCATATGTCAGTAGCAATTTATTTAAACTACACAGGAAAAGAAATCAAATAATAGATGCCCATACATTTAGTGATGTGTAATAATGAGAAATGACATAGGGAAAAATGATTTTGAAGAAAGAAATGTGCAACTAGCCATGGAAAGTCATGACACCAGCTAAAATCTCCCAGTAATTAGAAAGTAATCCTGTCACTTAGTGAAAAATTTCAGCTGGTTCAACTGATGAAAAGGTGTTTCATTACCAAGGTGACACAACAAACATCTTGTGATGGGTAAAACCAATGAGCCGACTCAAGATCTTTTCAACTGTATTGCTGCAAAACATACTGATGGCATTGGTTACAGAGGAATTTTTTAATTACTGAGGGTTACATTGATCACTGTTGGGACCATAATCCGGAAGTGGACCAGGTACTCCCCACAAGATGTCAGACAAAGGAGTTAAAATAATTATTAGAAGAATTGTCCAAGAGTCAAGGGCCACCTGTGGAGAGCTACAGAAAGGCATGGAATCCGCAGGTACAATTGCTTCAAAGAAAACAATAAGTAAAACGTTCAACTAGCTCACGAACTGCGGTCCTGACTTATCAGCGGCGGCAGCTGAGTGCGGCAGCACACCGGACCGGAGGGCAAATTAGCCCTCCAGTTCTGTGTGCTGATCCAGTCCGGGGCTGTGAGGTTCATCCCTGTTAAAGACAATTCTGCAGCAGCAATTTATAAGTATTGCTGATATTTTTATTTTCATGGAGAGGAAGCCATTTATCTAACTTACTGTGAAACTGGACAGCATATGATTGCCCCGTTTGCACAAAAAAGTTAACTTTTTCCCAATTTGTTCTTGTCTAACCAGTTTTCAAAAATCTTCTATTGCATATAAACTTGACCTTAAGATATGGTGATGAGCAATGGCCCAGGTTATAAAAAAAATGTACATTTATAACTTGACCAGATTAAAAAAATTTAAATTGCATAAAACGATACTATGATGTCAAATAATACTGCTGGTTCTCCTATAGGTTGTCCAGTGCAAACAAGCCACCAAAATAAAATTAATTGGTTTCTAAGAAAACAACCAATAGAAGAAATCAAGGACTTGAAATATCGTGTTCTGGTTTCTGGACGAGTTCTAGAAATAAACCCTTTGTCTGAGCAGAGCATGGGAGAGTTCAGCTGCTGGACGTCAAATGAGTCAAAGACGGTGTCTGCCTGGGTGACTGTCTCTTTAGAAGGTAATGTTTTATAGACATTGGAAGTTTAAGCTAGATACCTTTTATTCTGGTAATACATAAAGACACAATGCAGTGTAAAATTATCAGCCATAGTCAGGACAGGAGGACTCAGACTCTGACACCAAGGACCCACCACTAACATTGACACGGTAGCCACACTGTTCAGCTACATGCAAAAATGACATTAGCTTCAGTCACAAATTTACTTTTCTCCTACATGATAATAAACTGGGTAGTTTGTTAAATGAGTGATGAGATGCTGCTTCTGTTTGTACATATTGTACATATATAAATGAGGTGGGACCCACTCCTCTACAGGGGGTCACTGGGGCCGCCACCTGACCCCCTGTGGGCCAGTACGTGCCTGGGAGAACTCCACAGCTGCTCCAGCCTACACACAAGCTTCTTATCAGTGATATACAATTGTATCTACAGATGCAAAAAATGTAAAATCCCATGGGGCGGCACGGTGGCTCAGTGGTTATCACTGCAGCCTTGCAGCACTGGGATCCTGGGTTCAAATCCAACCAGGGACAACATCTGCAAGGAGTTTTTATGTTCTCCAGTGTTTGCGTTGGTTTCCTATGGGCTCTCCAGCTTCATCCCACATTTCAAAGACATACAGATAGGATGTTTAGATTTTGAGCCCCAATGGGGCAGTGTTGCAAATGTATGTAAAGTGCTATGGAATGAATAGTGCTATATAAATGAATAAATATTATTATATGCATAGTAAAGGCAGAGGTTTATCAAAGGAGCTGGTGGGGCAGGATTCCCCGGTGATGGGTGGTGGGAGATCACAAAGAAACCAGAGTATTTGTATAGCAGAGCCCACTGGTAAAACTGAATATCTGCCCTGGGTGAAGAAAAGCTATGCTATAATTCTGGCAAGGATCCTAAGGACCACATGTGCCTATATAATCACCCGCTGGCAATGAGTTACTAGAATTTAAAAAGATCAAGAGATAAATTGCAGTTGAACTGGAAACCGATTCCATTAAAACTGGCTTAACAACACATTTCACTGTAGCGATGGCAGGAGTGTGCATGCACCTGCCATGTTTGTACACCCTGTTATGCGCAGTAGCGGACATGGTGGCTGCATGCACAGTGCCAAAGGTGGATTATTGAAGATTTACTTTTATACAAGTGAAATCTGTATTTGCTTCCATGGTGAGAAAACTATTTTTATTTCCATGGACCTTTAAATCTAATCGGTCAGTCCACGCTGGAATAAAGGCTGGGTTACACGCAGCGACATCACTACCGATGTTGCTGCAACGTCACAGGTTTTGTGACGTTGCAGCAACCTCGCCAGTGACGTCGCTGCGTGTGACATGCCGCAATGACCAGCAATCATATCGCTGATCGCTGATCATTGCAGAATGGCCGGGACCATTTTTCAATCGTTGGTCTGCCGCTGTCACGTATGCATCGGCATGTGTGACAGGGGCTACAACCAGCGACACCTAGTGTGCACCCGACAGCCTGATCGATCCCAGTGACCGTCAGGTGTCGATGCATCGCTGGGTGATCAATAGTGAGATCTTCTTGTCTGGCATCTCACCAGCGATCACATAGCGATGTTCCAGCGATCCCGATCGTTGGTCAGGTTGCAGGAACATCGCTACGTGTAACCTGGCCTTAAGAGGTCAACTCATCCACCGTCAGAACAATTCATTGCGCCTCCCTTGAGAACAAAGCGCTAACTACATACACTTATCAGTGGCCAGATTTTGAACTGGAGTCTGGATCAACCTGTTGCAATTAGTAATAATAAACTACCAGAATATTCTACCTTGCATATGTTTGTAGATAAAACGTTAAAACATGATTCATGCAAATTCTTGAATGCAGTAATGATGTGGACTAATTAGTAAAGAAATAGAAACACTGAAAAGAAAATATTGGAAAACAATGAACTTGGAATGACTGGATGACTTGCAGTAATGAGGCTGTGGATACAGCTGGGAGCTATCACTTGTTGCTGGTTATTGTAGAATGATCTGGCTCTTTTTACAGTGTTATAAAAACTCTGTACTACTTCATATTAAAGTGTCAAAAAAAGGGATGGACACAATCAGGGCCAGCCGTAGCCAGCATGCTACCCATGGTGGGGTCGCTCACATGCCTTCACACATTACACACAACAACAAATAAGTCATATAACTAAAAACAGCCCAAAAAACACTTTTCAGTATAAACAGAAAAATATTTCAAAATTGTTTAATACTTATCACACAATGAAAGAAAGCGACATAGCATTAGAAGAGAAAATTCCATAATATAAATTCATAAGTATCACTAAAAAGTGGTTCAAAGATAAAGGACATTAATGAAGAAAGTTTTACCGAAATGTATATTGGGCATGGTGGCTCAGCAGGAGAGGTCTCCATGAGTAAGTTTAATATTATTTTATCTCTAGGCAATCTAAATTGAATTATTTTATACAGGCACTACACATAGATCCTTATTGTTTTATGTTTTATTACATTACGTAGTTGAATCGGGACAGCAGGGAAGGGTTAACTCGGATACCGGAACGGTGGCTTCGGTGGGGATCAAGGCTGGTCGGGTCCCGGTTCCTTGCCCTGGGCACTCAATGACTGATGGGGGTGAAGATTGGGGAATTATACTTGACGCCACCTGTCGTGTCTGGTAAGCGGTTACCAGTGCTGCAGCCGGGCGCTGAGGTGAGGGTGTAGTGCAGCAGTGGTAGTACAGCTCCCCACAGGTGGAGCTTTTCCTCAGCACGGCAGGATAGATGAGGGGAGCTGTAGTCCTAATCTCTGTGGTGCTGCAGAGGCCTTTCAGGTGACGGATTAAATGAAGCCAGACACCAAATCAGCTCAAACAGTTCCTTTACTGGTACCAGATGGATAAGGTACACGGTACAGTCTGGCTCACCGGGGATTATAGCTACAGGTTTTAGGATTCACCACAGAGTCCATCAGAGGTGTCTCTCAATTATCTTTCTTGGTCTCTCTCTTCAATGGCTCTCTGCCCTCCCACGCTGAAGTCTGGTTACTAGTCCCCAGGTCTTTTGCCTTAAATCACCGTTACCTTTTGGCGTCTTGGACCTAGCTATGGGACAGAGGTTACGCTTCTTGGTGGGTGTCGTGGCTTCCTTATCAAGGCCACAACACGCTGGTCTGCGGTTTGGGATAAACCTAATCAAACCGCCTCGACTCCAGTTTACCCGTGTGACCTGGGCACTCCAGACAGCTCCGACCAGACCTGGAGTGTCCCCTTCTTGTCTGGGTCACCTCTGCTCCTTAAAGGTGCCCTCTCCTCAGGACAACAGGGTCCCACTGCGTCCATCCGTTCTCTCTCTCTGTCATCGTCTGACTACTCTGAACTGACAACTGTCATTCACGTCTCACGCTCTCCTAAGCGCCACCCCCCTGGGACCTACTGAAATACAGTCCCCTGTGCTAGGGTGTCTGTAGGTGGGTCCTGTGGACAGACTCTGTAGTTTCCCCCCTCCACCTGTGACTACGGAGATACTACACTTTCTTTTTGGGGTGCAGTACCTCCCTGTGGCGTCCCACCAGGTGGGGCGCCACATAGTCACTCTTTGAGTTAATACATGGCTTAAAGGGAATCTGCCAAGTCAAAAATCTATATGTAAGTGAGATCATTTTCTTATTTCCTTGTGAAGCACTTTCTATTCATGTATTTCTTTTATTTATACTCACCCCTATCCTCTGTAAAGGCCAAAAAAAAAGAGATTCATTCCATCTGTTAATCACAGTGAGTGATCACTTCTCTGCTGCACACTCTCCAGAAAATGAATGTAGTGACATCACTGCACTGCACACAAGTAAAATTCAGTTAGAAATCACTCACATGGGGATGCTATATACTTCTGTCTGCTCTCCTTGTATGCAGCAAAAGAAATGTTCAAATAAACACATAGAATCTCTCACAGACAGCACAGCTAGTGCTCAGAACAACAAATGGTGGAGATTGCCTTATCTGATAGCTTGGCTAGGTATGTGCCTGTAGTCCAGGGGTCCCCAACTCCAGGCCTCGAGGGTCGCCAATAGTGCTTGTATTCAGGATCTCCTTAGTATTGCACATGGGTTGGAATCATTACCTGTGCATTTGATCACATTAACACCTGTGCAATACTAAGGAAATCCTGAAATCCTGCACTGTTGGTGGACCTTGAGGCCTGGAGTTGGGGACATCTGCTGTAGTCTTTCCCTCCCCCTCCTCCTCAGAAGCACAACAGAAAAATGAAACTGAAAGTGAGGCACAGAGCATAGGGGGAGAGAGGGAATAGCTGCCTGGGAAGGAGTCATTAATAAATGAACATTTACATACTGCAGACTATTCAGTAGTGAAAGTAATGTACTGGACTAGAGCAGCCAGCTGCCTAGCAAGACCTAGCAATAGAACTACAAAGGGTACATTAACAATTTTTACATATTCTGAAAGGTTTACCCGAGCACTATTTAAAGGGTTCTATATTGAAAAATGATATGACAGAGTCCTTTTAATAGTATAGTAATTACTCGAGATTCAAGATTCAAAGAAGCTTTATTGGCAGGACTAAATACACATTAGTTTTGCCAAAGCAAGCGTACAAAAGGGAATAGGGATAGTGACTGTGGGGATGTTGGGTAGGGGCTGTAGGGAAGGTGGATGGGTGCAGATCCAGGGTGGGGGCTATAGAAGTCCATGGCTTATCATAGTTCTCTTTCTCGCAGTCTATGACATTCGCTCACATACCGCACTGCTATCTCCACTGCTCTCTTTTCTTCTCCCAGCAGGATATAGGTTTTCTCTTCTTCCTTCATAGAGAAATCTGGGAAAAGATGTGAGTGTCTCCTGAAGTGAGTGTCCTCACTGTTGAGTATTTGTAGCAGTGTAGCAGGAAGTGGGTTTCGTCCTCCAGGGCCTCCTGATCACAATGTTGGCATAGTCTTTCCTCCCTGGGCTTGTAGCTCTGCCTGTGTCGGACAGATTTAATGGCCAGACTGTGTGCACTGGGGCTATTTTCGGCTCAGGATTTTGCGGTCTCTGAGGTCCGGGAGTTTCTCCAGATATGGGATCAGTCTGTAGTCTCTCTGTAGACTCCGTACATGATCAGTTTCTGTGAGATGATGATATAGTTCTTGCAGTCACTGACATACCTCTCTTGGCCTTCATCTACCATCTTCCTGATTCCGGCTTTTGTCAGGCTGTGATTGGTGTTCTGGTTGTGTTGGGCTTGGCTGGGCTGTTCAGAGGGTTCTGGTTTTTCTGTTTCACCTATATGTATCAGGGCTTTATGGTGATGGGAACTTGGATTGCTCCTATGTAGGTCAGCCCAGAATGACAGCGCCCTCTTAAGGACCATTAGGTGTAGAGGGAATCTGCCCAGATCGGCCCAACAAGCACTGTTGGAAGTGCTCTGATGGACCTGGAGAAGGTGCTTACAGAATTCCAGGTGGAATATTTTTGTTGGGCTGGAATCCCACCTTGACCAGTCTGTGTAGGTGTGAGGACCCCAGACTTCACTGCCATACAGGAGGATTGGGGCGATGATAGAGTAGAAGATTTTTAACCAGACCCTCACTGGTGGTTCAGATGATAGTTTCCTTCAAATGGCATAGAAGGTTTTGCAGGCCTTGTCTTTCAGGGTCTCTACGCTTGTTTGAAACGCCCTTACCGTGGAAGCTCCAGGCCCAGGTAGTTATATTTGTCCATTCCGTAAGGTCGCAGTTGTTGAGGACAAATGAAGGGTGCTGGTCTGATCTTCTCTTTCTCCTCTGGAACACCATGATGTTGGTTTTCTTTAGGTTGACCGGTAGTGCCCAGGTAGAGCTGACTTTCTCTAAGATTTTCAGGTTGTATTGGAGGCCTTTCTCGGTTGGTGACAGCAGCAGTAGGTCATCTGAATGCAGCAAGAATTTCACCTGAGCATCGTGGAGGGTGAGACCTGGTGCTGTGGAAGATTCCAGAGCAGTAGCCAGCTCAATGATGTAAATATTGAAGAGTGTTGGACTTAGGCTGCAGCCTTGTCTGACTCCACAGCTTTTCTGGAAATAAACTGTTCTTTTGCCGTTCACACTCACGCTGCAGAGGTTCTCGGTGTAGGAGCTTTTGATGACATCATAGGTGTTTCCTCCTATTCGCTCTCCAGCACTTTCAGGAATAAGCCTGGGTGCCACACCGAATCAAAGGCCTTTTTAATGTCCACAAAACAGGAGTATATCTTCCCGTTCTTTGTATTGTGGATGTGGCTCTTGATGAGACTGTGCAGAATATAGATGTGGTCAGTGGTTCTGTTGTTCGGCATGAACCCTGCTTGGCTCTTGCTGAGGACATTGTTCTCAGTGAAGAAACTGAGGATCCTCTTGTTCAGGATGCTGTTGAAGAGTTTTCCCAGGTTGCTGCTGACACATACGCCTCTGTAGTTGGCTGGGTCATACCTGTCCCCACTCTTATGGATGGGTGTGATAAGGCCTTGGTTCCAAGTACGAGGGAAGTAGCCAGCACTTAGCACAATATTGAAGAGTTTAACCATTGTGGCCTGTATTTCTGGTGGGCTGTACTTCAGCATTTCTGGTGGAATTCCATCCAGGCCACCAGATTTTTTACATCTATGGAAGAGATTCTCTCTGCTACTTCCTGTAATGTAATAGGTGTATCCACAGGGTTTTGGAAATGTTTGATTTTTTCCTCCATTGCTTTTAGTTTTGCCCTTATGTTTTCCTGTTTTGAGCTTAGGCAGCTTTCACACAGCGTTTTTGTGCTGTCCGAGGGCATCCGACTTTTTGCAGGACCCCTCGGACAGCAACGGATGCAAACTGATGCCTGCAATCGGATGCCAAATAGGCATCCGATTCCGATATTTTGCAGGATCAGTTTGGATCCTCTCCATCTCTCCTCCTCTCCCCGCTCCTCCTGTCGCCTTGCTCCCCCTCTTCTCTCCCTCCTGTACCTCGCTTTTCTCTCCTTCCTGTCACCTTTCTCCCCTCCTCTCTCTGCTCCCTCTTTGTCCCTCTCTTTGTCCCTCTCTTTGTCCCTCCTTCCTTTTGTCCCCCTCTTTGTCTCCCTGTTTGTCTCCCTAATTGGTGTCTTCAGGGACGAATGCGACTACCAGTCCGCCTCCTTACGGTTCCCAATGCAAAATCTCCAACAGGGCCTCCAACTATCACAGGTCTTCCATGTTAATAGTCTTTTTATATGGGGCAAAGGGACCTTTTGTGCCCCTGAGTGTCAAGAGCCCAGGTGCGATTGCAAATCTCTGCAACTATATTTATGCCCCTGACTACATGGTCTCCAATAAGAGTCTAGACAGGACATCCAATAAGGACACAGCAACACCAAATGGGCCACCACTAGGTTGTTTCTTAAACCCACAGTAAATAATAATATATAAGTACTTGAAATGAACCCAAATAATTGACATACTTTAATATACAAGTACTTAGCTATGGCCCATTGTCCCAATGAGTTTCCCCTCAAGGTGTTGAGGAACATCAGTTGACTTGTTTGAATAAAGTGCTAACAGTGAGCACTAGGTACTGTAGCTCCCACAGCCATGAGGTCGGAAGGTGGAATGCGGCGTTTATGTGCGGGCCTTTATGCAGCATCAGGGGATGATTTAATTTCCTTGTGATGCGGCAGTGTGTGATAACAGATTGCTGCTGCGTAAGGGCACAGAAAAGAATAGGAGCAGACATATAGAGGTAGTGGCCAGTGTCTATGGGTACTCCAATTCATATTTGAAGACAACGGGAAATATGAATTAGTAAGTTAATAGGATTAATTTCAGTGTTTTTCTAAAAATCCCGTGAGGAGCAACAGAGGAAATAGAGGAAAACAATGTCAGATATACTGTAACTGGCCAACTAAGCTGTTCATTTATCCCTCCCGGGCTAATGGATCCATCAATAGATCCATCTGGTTTCATGTTAGATGATTTTCTATCTCAATCCCCTTGTCTCACAGAATGAGGGACCACCTCTATGACACAAAGAGAAATATTTCCTAGCACTTGTTATGTTTAGAGATGCTACAGAAATATTTTGACATTACCTGTTCCTTGCAGTGACATCATCAGACACAAAAGTGCCATCTTCACTAGTTGAACATAGCCAAGATTGTCACTGCATAGATGGTTCAGCACAAAAGGCATATAATATTGTAGTGGACAAATTGGATTAACTTTTGTAAGGTGTTTATGTAAAAAGTATGATTATAAGAATGCAATCAATTATTACCCAAAGAAAATAGAATATATGTTATATAAGCACAATATTTTTAGTAACCTAACATACAGTGCAGTTTTTATACACTTTCCCACAATAGAAACTCAGAGCTCATTCATTTTAGTGTCCACATGACTGTGATAACTTCAGACCTCCCAATTGGAGATGAGCGAACCTTTCAGGATTCGGTTTGGTTCAGCTTACCAAACTTCCCGATGTTGAGAAAACCTGCTTGGGTTTGGCATTCGGATGCTGTATGTTTGTAAAGCACTGGAGCAAGCATCGTTGTGGTTGGGTACACTCGGTGTTTTCCCAGTGCGAGCCGTGTGTAGTGTTTGATTGACTTTCATAGGGAGTAAAAAATGTCCAAAATTATTTTGAGAAAAAATCACCTTCCCACCCCCAGAAGTGTTTTACTTATGTCTGGCTGTATGTGGATGGAGGGCTGAACTGCCACAAAGTGACTTCTGTTGAGATTCAGATCAAGTTCAAGGTCACAAACAGTACGCCAAAACGTTTGGCTGCACCGCCCAAACCCGATCTTTAACAGGTTCATTCATCTGTACTCCCAGTCACACTGACACTGTAGGATGCTCCATATACTGCATCTCCCACCACACTGCCTTTAAGGGCAGGAAAAAGTCCAATATAACAGATCCAGGTTGGGGTAATGTAAATGTTGCAGTATCCCTTGGGTGATCATGGCTTCTCTTAGAAAAAATGGTACCTGGGGCCAGCATTCTCTATCCTTATAGTAACAAAATCTAAACTCATGAGCATACCTGAGGATCACTAGTATTTAACAATGAGAAACATATGCACCAGGATGGTGGAAAAGTAAGAGAGACAGTCCAACAAAATATACTAGTCAAAAGGATGGGCTCACATCACGTTTGGCCCTACATTCAGTAGGTGCTTACTTCTAAACCCTTGCAAAACGGGATTCAGGCGCATGTGCTGACGTAGTCATGTGACTGTAATGATGCTGATGGAGTCACAGTGTACTTTCGCGTACATCATTATTGGCTGGAGGTGGGAAGCAAGATGATCTCTAATATGTATTGCTTCCCACCCACCACCAAGTTTGCATGTTTTTATGGAGGGCAGTTTCCCACATTGGGGTAACATGTTATCCCTAACTTAGAGGACTCAATGTCACTCTCTGTTTTATTTTGATGGAATGATTTCTTTTTTTAATATCACTTCTTGTTTGCTACAGTCTATAGGCTAGAATATGGAGAATGGACTCCTTGCTCAGCGCCTTGTGGAAACATGGGATCTCAGTTACAGACACAACATTGTTTTAACAGGGAAGGACACAGAGTGGACTTCTCTTTGTGTGAACATCTGGAACCATTGCTGGACAGCTCTCAGCCATGTAACATACAAGACTGCCCTGCCAGGTAAGACATATCTGGGAATGGCAACATGAAAGACATGTCGATCTGTATAATGTCTCTCTTACAGTATTTGACATCTATTCTACATTATAGATGGGCTACAGGTTCTTGGTCTGAATGCTCTGCCTCCTGTGGCACTGGATACCAGCAGAGACTAGTTGGGTGCCAGCAGATCATGTCTGATGGTCGTGTAAAGGTGCTGCCTTTAAACTCTTGTGGATTTACTGATCGACCGGCTGCACGGAAGCCATGTTCTATTGATACTTGTGTGGATTGGATATCCCAGACATGGGGGCAGGTAAATATGAACATAATTTATGAAATCTATAAGGATTGCAGAGGTAGTAATCACACCTGGACACTGATACTGGTGTTCCCAAAGTAAGACAAAGACCAAGGATTGTCCATGATACTATTCTATGCTGGTGTTGGAAATATAACTCACATTACTGCATAGGGGGCCGCTAATATGGGAGTTTTGAGAGAATGACCCTTGTGTTGACAAGTTTCCATTTGCACACCACATATGAGGGCTCTCATAGACCCATCACCAGTTTGATCCAAAATATTACACTTTTTTTCAGACTCATACATGGCACCTTATAAGCTGATAATCTTGGCTGTTTTTCCCTGTGCACAATGATTATATATTAAAATCTATCACCTTTGTACATACTGCCATAGTAATAAAAACAACCAAGTAATATTGCTTATTCACACCTTGTAGAAAGTGACTCTTATAGAAGAACATAAAGCTGGAGCTGAAGGTATGTAGACACTATGCAATTCAGCTTGTTGTGTATGTGGAAATGTTCTCTATAAAAGTTTGATTCTAGAAATTTTTTATTATAGTCATTTTCTAGAGGGAGCTGAACCAAAACAAACATCGACGTGTAACCGTGTTAAACCCCCCTTGGCAAAGATAGTGTAATGAGTAAGAGCGCTTGGCTTGTCATGCACCTCTTGTCGGAGGATGATTGGACATAATTAAAATACACAGCCCTAAGCTCCGAGCAGAAGCACCGCAGATGTGTGCAGAAAACCAATAACAATTATTAAACTCCACTGAAACATTAGTCTTTGTGAGAAACTTCATCAGTGGAATAAAGCTGTGTTGTCAGCCAAATTGCAGAATTTAACACTTTCACTGGCAAGAAGCTAGAAATATAGATATTTCTTTTTAATTAAAAATCTTACTGCTGAGAAACTAGTATTTTACCTCATCAAAGCCAACTTGTTTCCAAGTCTATAACGATTGTAGATGTCACAAGTTACACATTACTTAGGCCTCGTAATGTATAAAATGAAAGGCAATCAATCAACTAATAGGAGCTCTCCTGTCATGTCTACTCTTGTGAATACCTACATTTCCCATAAACTATCAGCTCTGGAGCATCTCCTGATCATACATCTGCATAATGCTGTGTTCTTCAACATGGAGATGTATTGATCCTGTGAGAACAGGAAGAATAACACTATTTCTGCCCATTATATGACTTAAATCATGCATTTTTCACCAGTTTTTTACTCTGCAGACTCTGTTGTTAATTTTCAGTTCTCTCTGAACTAGTGAGTAGAGTCTTGCTGGTATAATGTCTCGTCTCTCATAACCAAAACACTGGAAGAGAATGAATCCTGCTCTTCTTTGTCTGTAGCACACAGTGAGAAGCAGTAGCTAAAGCATGGAAGGCATTATACAATAGTATTGAGCTGTGTGGCTGTGAATCCAGCACTGGAGTGAGGTTGCTTTATTCTGAATGTTCTGCTTGTCTCTCACTGACCTAAGTGCTTCTGAGTCTTCGGTCACATTTAGAATGCACATTATGATTACCGCATCCAGATCCGGATGCGGTAATGTAATGTGCATTCAGACACATTTTGGACACAAAATGTGTCCCTAAACACGCATCCGGTAACCGGATTGCTCATAATGTGCAATCCGGTTGCCGGATGCTTTGTTCATCCCTGCTGCCGCAGGGATGAACAAAGAGTTAATGTTAATAATAGATGTGGGCAACATGTCTGTAGGGAGTGCCCACCCTCCCTACAGACGTGTTCTCCACATAGATCGGCATGTTAAGGGTTAATTTCTAAAATTACAGTATTGCCGGCTTTTGTCGGCTTTTACTATTTGTAATGATAGCCAGCGGCTTCTGGCTGTACAGAAGTTTACACTACGCAAAGTGCGTAAGCACATTACAGGGCAGCATCCTCAATGAGGAGCTGTCTGTGGTGCTTACACAAATTGCGTACTGTACATGCCACTATCCATGGTGCTGAAAGTTTTAACATTACCGTATATACTCGTGTATAAGCCGACCTGTGTATAAGCCGACCCCCCTACTTTTGCCCCCAAAACCTGGGAAAACCTATTGACTCGTGTATAAGCCGAGGGTGGACCCCAGCACAGGTATACAGCCCCCAGCAGTGTGGTATACAGGCCCCCCCAGTGGTAGTATACAGCAGCCTCCCCAGTGGTATGCAGGCCCCAGCAGTATATACAGCAGCCCCAGTGGTATACAGCAGCCTCCCCAGTGGTATATACAGACCCCAGCACTATTACAGCAGCCGCCCTAGAGGTATACACAGCAGCCCCAGGGGTATACACAGCAGCCCCAGGGGTATACACAGCAGCTCCAGGGGTATACACAGCAGCTCCAGGAGTATACACAGCAGCTCCAGGGGTATACACAGCAGGCCCAGGGGTATACACAGCAGGCCCAGGGGTATACACAGCAGGCCCAGGGGTATACACAGCAGCTCCAGGGGTATACACAGCAGCCTTAGGGATATACACAGCAGGCCCAGGGTATACACAGCAGCCCCAGGGGTATACACAGCAGCCCCAGGGGTATACACAGCAGCCCCAGGGGTAGTATACAGCAGCCCCAGGGGTAGTATACAGCAGCCCCAGGGGTAGTATACAGCAGCCCTTAGGTAGTACACAGCAGCCCCAGAGGTATATGCAGCCCCACAGGTATATTGCAGCCCCACAGGTATATTGCAGCCCCACAGGTATATTGCAGCCCCACAGGTATATTGCAGTCCCACAGGTATATACAGCCCCAGCAGTGCGGTATACATGGCCTTCCCCCCCCCCGCATGCAGCGCTGCGCATATACATTACCAGGATATCAGCTGTCACCCTCCGGTGGCGGGATCGCCGCTCCTGGGCTCCGGCTTCCATCTTCATCTCTGTCTTCCTGCTTTGTGGCCGCCGGGCTCATCGCGATGACGTCATCGCAACGCCGGCCAGTCATGTGACAAGCAGGAAGACAGAGTTGAAGATGGAGCCCGGAGCCCAGGAGCCGCGATCCCGCCACCGGAGGGTGACAGCTGATATACTGGTAATGTATATGCGCAGCGCTGCATGCGGGGGCCATCATGTGAGGTGGGGGCGCCAAAATATGAGGGAGGCTGTATGACTCGCGTATAAGCTGAGGGGGGCACTTTTCAGCCCAATTTTTGGGCTGAAAAACTCGGCTTATACGTGCGTATATACGGTACCTTTATGGCGGTGCGCTGGCCAAATAATGGTTAATTGATTTTTAATTATTGATTTCTCTTTTGTTCATTCACATTGATTCTGTTATTTGATTAATATAAACTTTTAAGGTCTCATTCAGATGTCAGTTTTGAATGTATGCATGCTGCCCATGTTTCCATGTTTTTCAGAATAGAACATTTACCTATTATAGTCTATGGAGAGGTTCACAAGTCTGTGTATTTTTAGACTGCACCAGAAATGTAGAATTTGATTTGAGTTACAAATCAAAGTTACCAGTGCAAATCTATGGCCCCTTTCACATCTCTGCGTTTGCTGCGTTTTGCTGCGTTTTGCTTCATTTGCGTTTTTTCCGCGTTTTTACCGCAAAAAACGCATGGAAACGCATGCGTTTTTGTCCCCATTGATTTTAATGGGAACGCATGAAAAACGCATGCAAAAACGCATGTCAAAACGCATATGCGTTTGCAAAAACGCAAAACGCATGCGTTTTTGCAAACGCAGCCCAAAACGTTGTTTGCCACGTTTAGAGCTGCGTTTGCAAAAACGCATGCGTTTTGCGTTTTTGCAAACGCACATGCGTTTTGACATGCGTTTTTGCATGCGTTTTTCATGCGTTCCCATTAAAATCAATGGGGACAAAAACGCATGCGTTTCCATGCGTTTTTTGCGGTAAAAACGCGGAAAAAACGCAAATGAAGCAAAACGCAGCAAAACGCAGCAAACGCAGAGATGTGAAAGGGGCCTATAAGTCTGTGACAAAACGGGAGAGCACCCAAATGTTATCCATGTGCCAACCATGTGCTGTTCGTATTTCACTGACAGTTTGATAAAAGAAACTTCAGAAACCTCAATTAGATTTTTTTTTTGCATCAAAGAAAACTAATGAAACTCTCATGATAATAACTGACACTGACCAAATTCTGATGAAAATCTGATCTAACGCATTGATGAATATCGATAATTTTTCTCTACATAAGTAAAGGCCCCGTATCATGCTTCAATGTATCGGCGAACCAACCAACGATCCAACTTGATCTAGATCACTTGAACGACGTTCAATGAGTGAAGTGCCACACGTACAGATATCTTTAAAGATGCAGCAACGATTCCGCAACAAGTGAACAATACTTGCGGTCGTTTGGTCACCTACGTCCTTCAGTTCTGAATAGGCGAAGTCGTTAACAACGTCGTTATCAAGACGTCACACACACCCATGTTGCAGGTTGGACGGACGATTATCGTTTGGTTTAAGGTCCGGTTCAAAAACCTCCGATCAACGATCAGCCAACTAATCGTTGATCGTTTGTACATGTCACACTGAACGTCATCATTACAACGTCGTTTGAACGACTGCAAACCAGTGACATTTCAACGATATCGTTAGGAATATTGTTGTGTGAGGCCGGCTTCACACTGCAGCGTGATCCGGGATGACCCAGTCAGCCGCGGACCGGATCAGCACACAGGACTGGGGGGCTAATATGCAGTTCCCGCTGCTGATAAGTCAGGACTGCGGGCGCCGCGGTCCTGACCTGTCAGCGGCTGCAGCTGCGTGCACTGCACACCAGACCAGAGGGCATATTAGCCCCTCAGTCCTGTGTGCTGATCTGGTCCACGGCTGTAAGGGGCATCCCGGACAGCCCCGGACTGGATCACGCTGCAGTGTGAAGCCGGCCTAAGACGGGGCCTTAAATCCCTGACATCTGAATGAGCCCTAACACTTCTGTTTTTGAAAGAATTTTGAGTTTGCAGCATATAGTCCAGCCTGCCTAAAACGTTTGCACACTATACATGTAGCTCTTTCTCTCAGTACTTTCATTCTTTGAACATTTCTTGAGCTTGGATGAGAAGACTCACACAGATATTTATAACCTCATGTCACAGAAATGGTTTGTTTGGCTTACATTTTCCCTTCAAATATGCATCCAAATGGTAGATTTATACATGCTCCAGCTAAATCAGAGGAGGGGACGTGAGTTTGTGTTCTTACAGAAATATGGCTTTCCTTTCAGTGTTCTAATCGCTGTACCGGACAAGGAATGGGTTTACAGCATCGGCACATACTGTGTCAGGACCGGAATGGAACCGCCGTGCCAGACACTCACTGTGACAGCACCAAGAGGTATTTGAACCCATCTGAATACACTAGAGAAAGCCAGTAACAGATTACAGATGTCACTTATTGGCATGCCAGTTTTTATAGTGGAAGGAAACAGAACTAATCCAAAATCCTGCAGATTGTTTTTTCTGACACTTAGTTGATCTAATGTTCTGCTGAGATCATCTGAAGCTCTTTATAACTTTTCCCATTTGATAGATCTTAATGTTGAATGTTTCAGCTAAATTCTGGAGAGCAGAGCACAAGGTTAATGGAATTTTACTAGACTCAAAGGGTTATGAGAGAGCCCCATCATCAGGTCACATCAACCTGAGATGTGTTCTTTCAACTTTTCATATGTGAGGAAAGATACTTTAGACATATTATATGATAATTTCTATGCATATGAATACTGTCACTTCAGTGAGGAAGTGAAATACTCTAATGCCACCCAATAAAGGTAGCAATCCTTAAAGTCATAATTGATTCTTTAACAAGCCTTGTAATATTACTTACGATTTGTGCCAGATCAGAACTCCATACTGCAGATGCCGCATTTCGGGGTGACTGCCCCTCATCAGTGCAGTATGTGGGAATTCTGATCTGACTGTATGACAGGCTGAGACTAGGTCTTTGGGACTAGCTATTCTCCTCATGGAGAGAAATATGTCATATGAGCATTTGTGTAATAAATGGCTGGGTATACACACTTATAAGAATGTACTTAGGATACAGATTGGGAGGTCTTCTCTACTGTCCATTTTTTATAACTTAACATTAAAAAAAAATTCTTGAGAGCGAAGGTGGAAAACTATTAATGGAAACGTTTGAGAATGTCATCACTGTTACCATTTTTGGTGAATAAAGACACAAGTAAATGTAATAGACATGGTAGTGTCCCACAGGATATGTGGTCAGACATTGAATAATACATAATAATAATTATGTAGAAAAATGTATGTATTGGGGTGTGCATAACATTGCAATGTATAGCACGGGCCCCAAACGCATGGCTCGCATGCTGTGATGTGTAGCTCATGACTATCTTCCATCTTGGTGCATAAGCACCTGTCTAGTAAACAACTATAAAGAGCAGATCTCCAGATGAGGACTTTTATAGTAGCCTCACATAGAGCAGATCTGGATGGGGTAAGGTAGAAACCCCTGGATCTTGATGTTGTCGTGCCCGTTCTGAAATGTTTGTGATATATATCGGGGCAATGAGTGTCACTACTATGAAAGGGCAGGAGCTGGATGTGGCTTATGACCATATCTCAGAGTTGAATGTGGCTCTCAAGGTCCAGAAAGGTTTGTGATCTCTGGTGTATAGTGAGATCCTTTGTAGGGATGGGCGAACCCGAACTGTAAAGTTCAGGGTCTGTACCAAACACCTAGTTTTCAGGCATGGACCCCTAACATGGACTTCCTGGGAAGTCTGTGTTACTGTTTGGGTTTGGGGGCTGGGAGGGCGGTAAAAAGAAACAAAACATTGATTAGACATCATTCTCTAAGGGATCACCTAATCCCATCCATGTGGTAACTTCCTAATGAAAACTGTATTGTGACATACACCTGAGAGGTAAGCTGGCTTGACTTTAATATTTTTTCTTTGATTAGGCATTAGCATGATTACTTATCGGGTCAGCGCCCCTGTACCTCTGGGGCCCTCATTAACTTCTTGGTTATTGACTGTACTGTAGATGCTAGAATGTATGGGCTGTTTCCAGGTTACTGCACTTGCTCCAACAGCCAATCACAAATGCCCACTCTCTGTGATTGGTTGCCATAGGCAACAAACCTAACATCATAGTAGTGTAAAAAGAAATAATTTAAAAAAATTACATAGAACTTCGCTGTATTTTTGATTCTCAGCACAGATAAAGTGGACAGCTATGAGCTGCCACCCCAAGCTGCATGACTTTACCTTGGCTAGCAATCAAATACAGGGAAGCCCATTCCTTTTTTTAAATTATTTAAATAAATGACTTTTAAAATTTTTTAATTACAAGCCAAGATAAAACTCAGGCAGCTGGGGGCTGGTATTCTCAGCGTGGTGAGGCCCATAGTTATGGAGCTCCCCCACCAGGCTAAAGAATAACAGCCCACAGGCACTCCAGAAATTGGCGCGTTCATTAGGAGCGCCAATTCCTGCCACTTTACCCGGCTCTTCCCGATGCCCTGGTGCAGTGGCATCAGGGTGATGGAAGGGGTTAATGACAGCTGAGTATTGACAGCTCGTCATTAAGCCCAGACTGATATTTCAGGCCTCTATGAGACATGCCCATTATCAATCCTGTGAGGAAATAGTTAAAAAACACATACACAGAGAAAAATCTTTTATTTAATACAAATCATTTAGAAAAATGGTTTATTTGAAATATATCAGACAGACAACCCTTCTTTTCCAATTCATTGCCCTACACGTACCCCTTCGACGATAATCCACAACGATTATCCCACGAAGCACATGATCCTGGCTCTGTTTCATCAGAGTCTGCAGCAAGAAAACAAGTGTCCTCTCCCTGAAGACTTGGCGATCACACTGACTGCAGTGGGGACCAATGACATCACTCATTGAGTCACTGAGGCCCCGCGGCAGTGAACTCAGTTTACCCGGCTGCCAGCTTTTCTAGAAATTCAGTGTGTTTTAAAATGCACTTGCTGTTACATCATTGTGTGCAATAACCCTTTCCTATGACTTCACTGTGTTTAGTCCCTATGTTCATTATAATTACACTATAAAATAACTGTAAAATTGGATGTATAACTAAACCTGGCTATACATATTAGATAACTGTCATTCAAACATCCGTTTGATCAAAAGAGATTTTCCTGATTTCCCCATACACAGAATAGCTTGGCTCAGCTGTACGTTCCTGTGTTCTCTATGGTGCGAGTGGAATAAGCACAACCAGAATCATTGGACAGATGCATCATTGCCCATGGAACAAAATGATCTGGTGTTTGGAAGTCAATCTCCCAATCTATTTGTCAGGAGGTTTCCATACTCATTAGATGGTTGGGTGCATTACACAGTGTTCATATTCAGGGCAGTATCATATAAGGTGCTATTTTTTTTAGGTTGTCCACTTAGCCTTCTGTCATATCCACAAGAGAGTACTAGTAGCATAAATTGCATGTAAAGTTGTGGGGCCGTGTTTCAGAACTTATATTAGGGCCCAGGATATTCCAGTTAGATACAGCTAGAGGTGATTCAATGTCTAATTACAGGTCAGTAAAGCAGATTGTAATCCAATTATCACCATAGTCGTAAAAAAAAAAAAAACAACAGTGCTCACAAAGAAGTAGACTTGCCATTAAACATTAATATCGAGTGTCTGCTGTTTTAGGATTTGGAATACATGTGAGAATTTCATCTTGAGGGAACGACTTTGTGTTGTGCTTTAATCCCCAGGCCAGCTTCCAGAAGGAACTGTTCTTCAGAGATGTGCGATGTGTACTGGAGGACGGGCCCCTGGAGACCATGCACAGCAGCCTGTGGAAATGGCTTTCAGTCTCGGAAAGTAGACTGTGTACATAGGAAGAACGGCAAAGTCTTGGCCGATCAATACTGTGTGTGGAAACGGAGGCCCTCAACTTGGCAGCACTGCAATATTACATCCTGTGGAAGTATGCAAAATATTTGGCTATTACAATTACTGACAATTATATTAAAAATAAAATCTCCTGAACAGATGTGTGTAATTGCCAATACAGAGCACTGCTTGTAACAAGACCTTCATTCATTGCAAGCATTTCTGTAACCTGGAGGCAGCCATTGTGTTGACTGAACACATATTAACTATCCGTTTATTAGGAAGGAAGGAGGTGGCTTAAAATGTGAGGCGCATTTTGTCTCACACCTCATTGGTGTCACTGGTTAGTAATCATTAGATAACTTTCAAAATGGCTGCCTTCTTTTCATGTAGACCACAAGTACATTTTATCGTGTTGTTATGTTCAACATGTGTATTTTTATTCCAGCTTTCTGTTTTAATCAGATCTTTTATTTTACAGAGGGAGAATGCAAGGACACAACTCACTACTGTACATTTGTAAAACAGCTTAAGCTGTGCTTAGTAGATCTCTACAAACAAAGGTGTTGTGAATCCTGTAACGGAGCATAACCGTACTCTGCGGTAAACAGAAGCCAGGGAAGGATCCTCAGACATTTGTATAAAGGTTGTACATTTAGGTTTATTGCGTAGAGTTTATTCAATGGACCTCCTCGAACTGATAAACTCCTAGGTCATAAAAATGGACGGGGCTTCTTAGCCGATGTTAGTTACGCTCCGATGTCGTCTTTAGTGTGTGTAACATGTCAAGACTGACTACAACACCCGTCCTACAGATTAAATTGCCTATATAACTTCTAGTTGGGTTATCCGAGGATCCACTTAGTCATGGGTTTATTAATATATGCAAGAAGGGTATGGATAAAAGAGTTATTTGACGCTACATCAAAAGTTTATTTGATGGAGAGAATTTGTTATAGCAGATCATATATAGAAAATAAAGCGCCATCAGCTACAAACCGGAATGTGAAGGCTTCGAAGGCTCACGGCCGTGAACAAGAGGAGAATAGAAGTTGATACCCAGGGTGCATTTATTGAGCACTGGTATTCTGCAGGTACTCCATTGTCCAGCCATGTGGTTCATCTGCCTTCAGGTTGCTAAAAGTGACCATATCCTGACACATTTCTATATAATACTCATAAAGAAAAAAAATCATTGTCCATACTAAGAAAATGAATAATTCTTCTCATTCTATAAGAGTTTAGAAGACATATTGTCCAACTTTAATAGGATCATGTAATGCTTTTGGGCAAGGTGTTGACTCGTTAGTGGGTATACAGCCCTGCCTCCCATTCAACATCCTTTACTACCTGTATAGCACATACAATATGTCACCATATGCAATGTATACTATTCTACCACTACAGATGACATATCTGCTGTAGTGTACCTAAAGTGTGAGCGTGTGTATGTATGTAAATATATCAGCAGCAGTATTCATTTTTTAAGATGGTGCCATGTACCAGAACAGTGATCATGGTGTATTCATTGAATACATTGTATTACAACAAGCCTTTCTCCAAATTATAAATGGCAGAGAACATAACCAGGATAACCTCCATTGTGTGAGACAAGTTAGACTGCCTTCAATCAGCATATCAAATTATGTCTTTTCGTAGATGATCACACAACCTAAAATAGGTATAACTAAAACAGGACAGCCAGGTGCCCGAAATCTGCACAAATTCATAAGTTTAATGAAAATAAATTTGTGTGCACAAGTTATGCATATGCTGCATATATTTTTGCACCAAAAACATGGGAAAACGTTGCATTGAAAATCAGCGTTCTTGCAAGCGTTTTTAACGCTCTTTTTCTCTGTTTTTTAACGTTCATTAAAATGGGTGAAAAACACTGAAGGAATTGACATGCTGCAGATAACAAATCTCACTTTCTTTGCTGAGACAGTAAAATGCTGCAGATTTTTTATGCAAAAACGTGTGTGTTAAAACAAAATGCCTATTGTAGTCCTAATGTAGTTTTCAAAAACTACATTAGGACTACAAAACAGCATATGCAGCAAAACACAAATCCAATACCGCACTTAGGCAGGAAGCAGTCAAACCCCAATACAAAGAGCAAACACAGCTGCACAGAAATGATAAAACCACCATCAACCTGTCAGAGCATGGGGAGGTGATTTGCTATGCAATTTGGGTTTGCAACTTAGGACGCCATTCACATTGATACAAATAGCGCAGGGTGTCTGAAAGTTACACATTGGTCCTGCCACTAGACCTAATGAGCAGCCCAGTGTGATGTCTCTGCACACGTAGTTTTTAGCCATATTTCACCTTTAGAGGTCAACTACTAAATTTCATTTCATAACATAAGACTAGTCTTTACTTCAGTCCCAGGGCTATTGTGTTGTGAGAAATATGTATATTGTTGTCTGATGGTACAACCAGCCCATACGTTTAGCAACTAATATTGTTAATTGAAATGCACAATCACTGCAAATGTAGGGTAAAATGATTTCTATAATAATCAATAGGGTACAATTGATTAAAGTACAGAGGCAATGTCAAAGTGGGTTGTCCGGTAATGAAAACCAATAATAAAATACAATATTAGGACATCCTGAGTAATCACGTGACCTTTCCTATTCAGAGCAGAGCTGTCACCTATTACAGTACTCAGTATAAAGAGCTATATAGGGATGTGTATAGTATCCCTATGGTAACCTGAGTAATCGCGCAGCTGCCAGCTCCACAGCAAATCCCAGAGTATGTGCTTTTGGAGAGCGCACAGGAAACGCTGTTTGCAGCGTTTTCCTGTGCGCTCTGCAAAAGCACATATCCGGGAGATCTGTGTGGAGCCAGTGGCTGCACGATTACTCAGGTTACCATAGGGATTCTATACACCGGCAACTCTCAGTCTGAAAATTTCTAAGTTTTATGCGCATCTGGCAGGCTTATGGCTGATGCTAGTAAGACCCTAGCCTTATTCCAAGATCTATTGATTAAAGTGAACTTTGTGTGAAAACCCCTTTAAGTGTGAACTCATTCACTACTCCTGTGGTGGCTCTGAACTCTTTCTGCTGATGTTCCCCCATATACTGTATATTCTAGCAGTTTCTATTTGATCAGTTTAAAATCAGATGATCTCTTTAACAAAAAACTGTTTTCCCAAAGTAAAAATAAAAAACACTACATTAATCTGTACTGTTGTTGCCGTAGAGAATGGTAATTGTATAGGATATGCCCTAAGGTGTCTAATATCCATATGTGACCTGTAGTTTCTTAAAAGCACAGATGATGTTCTTGCTTTGTCATAAGTTGCATTTAACATATCCGTCTACTAAAAGTAATCCATGCATAAATGGCAGTAGAGTACAATCATGCATAAGGGTCACCTACAATTTATATTAATCTAGCCCTCCCACTTTAAAAAGAAAAAGATAAATGATAGATCTGACATTCAAACAAGTTGTTTAAGGGTTCCCCGAATCATTTCAGTGTTTTGCTGCAGTCCAGAAAGTCTTATGAAACCTCTGTTGTTCTAAATTTTATAGTCTAGCATTGTCTTTTCACTGTCATATTTATTTTTTGCCAGATTAATTTTGCATTATATTAAAAGATGGTGTCCAGTCACAACATATTGATTCTTTAGTTAGATCACCTGTCTCAGATCTGTCATCTGTCTCACATTGGTCATCCATCTGAGATCAGTTATCCGTTAGTGATGAGCGAATCCTAAATTACTCGGAATCGCTTGACTCTAGCGAGTCCGAGCACAGGACTCGCTACTCGTTGCGAGTCTAGCGAGTCCAATGTTAATGAATGGGGAAGCGAGTAATAGCGAGTAGTGTGAGATTTACAAATCGCAGATGTGGCTCGGAAGCTTCAGCCTGAAGCAATCCTAGTTTTGTCATTTATTTGCATTGCTCGTTTACTTTGTAAGTAATCGCTGACTCGCACAGATAAGATCCTGTCTCCTCTGTACAGGCTGCCAGCTCCAGGGTCCTAGAGCCCGCCTGCTGCCTGATGTAGCAGTGCTGAGATTGTTCTCAGTCTGCTCATTCCCTGTGTACAGACATGAATGTCTGTGCACAGAGATGATGTAGCAGAGCTGAGATTGTTCTCAGTCTGCTCATTCCCTGTGTACAGACATGAATGTCTGTGCACAGAGATGATGTAGCAGAGCTGAGATTGTTCTCAGTCTGCTTATTCCCTGTGCATATACATCTATATTTATGCACAGGGGATGTAGCAGAGAGGACATCGCGTTTTGGACTGCGTCGGATGGAAGAGGATTTTTTTAATTAAAGATGGAGTCCCTAATGGCTTTTTTTTTTATTTCTAATAAAAAATTTTCCTTGTGTTGTTTTTTTTAAAACAATTTAATAGAAATTCATGGCGGTCATGTCTAATATTGGCGTGACCGCCATAAATTTCGGGCTTAGGGTCAGCTGATAATACAAAGCTGGCCCTAACCTCTATTACCCAGCGTGCCACCGCTACCAGGGCCGCTGGAAGAGCGGGGTTCAGCGCCAGAGGATGGCGCTTCAATGAACGCGCCATCTTCTGGGGCGGCTGCGGGCTGCAATTTGCAGCGGGGGGTGCCCAGAAAGCTTGGGCATCCCTGCGCTGCGGATTCCAGCCCCCAGCTGCTTAGCTGTACCTGGCTAGACATAGAAATTGCGCGGAGCCCCACGCATTTTTTTTTAATTATTTCATGAAATTCTGAGATTCTGACTCTGAGACTCTGACTCTGAAATTCATGAAATAATAAATTAGTAGCCAGTGATTACTCGCACGAGTCTAATGCAAACAATGGCAATCCTAGTTTTGTCAGCGTTTCTGACAAAACTAGGATTGATATTGATTTGCATTGGACTCGTGCGAGTAATCACTGGGAAACTCGCAGAGTACCGAGTCCTGCGAGTCCCTTACTACTCGCCGAGTAACGAGTCCTAGCGAGTAGATTCGCCCATCCCTATTATCCGTCTCAAGGCCGCTTCACTTCACACACTCCGATATCTGAAACGATATTGTTGAAACGTCACGCTTTTGAGATCGTTCTTCCAATCTCGTTTGTGCATCGTTGCATGTAAACACAGGATGTCTGAACGAGAAATCGTTGGATAAGACATCTCAAATTTGAGATCCTGACCTCAAATCTATCGTTCGTCATCCAATTAAGGATCTGTGAAGCAGCAACATCGTTCAGCGTGACACCTTTTTGAACGATGTCGTTCATATTTCTCCTATTCCTGCCGCTTTGTAAAATCGTTCAAACAATCTTCTCCAAATAGCTGGAACGTTGCCAAATTTAAGATCGTTAACAATATCCTTGCGTGTGACAATGCACTAACGATGTCGGAAGGATCACGGTCACGTGACATAGCCAACGATATCGTTCACAGACATCGTAGCATGTGAAGTGGTCTTTAGATTGGTTGTCTGTCTCAGATCGGTCATCCATTTCAGATCGGTTATCAGTCTCAGATCGGCAGTCCCAACAATCAGCTGATACAAGTTTCTATGGTGGCTTGATGTAAACATTTTGAACAGAGCGGCAAAGCGCAACAACATTCAATGTGTAGCAGCCGCTGCTGGTCTCTGCAGAACAACTCCAGCTCCTCGCAGCTTCATTCACACTGTTTTCATTCAATCCGCCATGGAAAGATTACATTCAGCTGATCTGATATTTAATATGAATAAGAAAGGAGGTTAGACAATTTCTTTAAAGTCCTTTCTTGTTCCCTGTATCTAATGTATAAAATTATACTATAGATTTAATAGGCATTTAAGTAAATCTGTTTAATGCGAGTTTTCACTGTTTCCACATTATAATTATAAGACAGGAAATGTCAAAAAATGATTAAGATCACCAATGCTTACTCTTCTAAGCTGTCACTTATGTTCCCCGCCAGTCTCTCTTCTCTTTGGGCTGTTGATCTGCTATCTAGGTACCTGATTTATGTGACCAATCAGTTCTATGGTCAGCGTTTGACTGCAGCGGTCACATACTTAGATGCTAAACGTCCCCAAAGCAAACAGGACAAGAGAGGTGGAACGGGTTTACCAGGGGTAGCTTAAAGATGTCAGTATTGGTTATTATGTACACATTGCCTTTGTTTTTAAAAGGAAATATTCTGGACAAATGCATTAACCTATCAGGTCTGAATATATATGAGGGTATGTGGAGTGGGTGAAGTATTGATGTAGAATACTTGTCTGTACCCTATATAGAGTATCTACGGTACCCATGAAAGGTGCAAAGTATCATGTAAACCCCATGATATGTCCTGGGGGGACACAGTCACTTATTCCAGCCAAGTATCCACGTTACAACTATTACACCAACCCCCAAACCAAAGCCATCATCACTCTGACCTTAAGGCCTTGAGCACACATTGAGTATTTACTGAGTTTTCATCAGTTTTTGTAGCCAAATCCAGGAGTGGAACAATCAGAGGAAAAGTATAATAGAAACATGTCACCACTTCTGTATTTATCACCGACTCCTGGTTTTGTCTGCAAATACCAAGGTGAAAACTGTCCAAATATTTGGCGTGTGATCATGACCTATCTTACCTTTTCTGCAGTCATCCAAAGTTACCGTAGACTGTCTCCAATGCTTTATATTTTTGCTTGTCAATCAAACCACTTTCTGATCCAAACATTCTACATTGTGGCCTGTATCACTGAATGTCAGACACAACTACTGTATACAAGGTTTCCAGTCCAGTTGTCTTTTTAATCAATAATGGGTCTTGATTGTTACTAGAGATTTATAAATTAAGAAATAAAGTTTGTAAAATACGTTTTGTACATATTTATGGTCTGATTTCAAGTGCAATATTTTGTTCTGTACAGTGTTTAATAAAGATTTTGGGACATATATTTTCTTATTACCAAATCATTTCTTATGTTTCCTCCTTGTATTTAACAATAAAGTATGACAACTTGTAACACTTCTTCATGGCTATGACAAATGTGTCTTAGTGTATGCATGCAGTATGGAAGCACAATTGCTACATTTCTTATTATTAGACGTAAGTCGACATTCCTAAAAAGCTTGTTAATTTTATCATAAGAAACATGAAAAATGCTTTGTCTCATGAACAGATTTACAGTATTTTGACAATAAAATATACTTCTTATCCTGACACTGAGGATTTTTTTTTCATTTCCAAAAGCCTTTCCTGCTCAGTCCACAGATATCGAGCTTGTGTTTGTTTGGAAAAGTATTGCACTTCAAGTGATGATGAAAAACAGCGAATAACATGGCAGCAATACAAGATTCTATATAATAGTAAACCACAAGGTTATTAGTACTGCAGTGCTAAAAATATTGCTTAGAGATACCTGCTATAGTAAAACTATGCCTATGCGTTTTAATCCGTTCATAGAAACTGATGGCTAATGAATGTGGTCCATTAGAGGATGTCATTCAACTTAAAGGGAACTTGTCAGAAACTTTAGCCCCCCAAAATCATATACATGACTGTGTAACCCAAGAGTCTCGAACACATGACTCGGGGTCGCATGCAGCCCCTGGGACTTCACTATGCAGCCCGCCGGGTCTGTGGAAAACTTAATGATGCCGTGGTCCAGTCAGTCCTGGGGCCACCGTGGACCCCGCTTTATTATGACTTCCGAGTGCCGCTCAGACAAGCTCTCTCACTTAGCTAGATCAATGCAAGCCACCGGCCAATCAGAATCACGCAGCTGACATTGGCGCATGATGTCACCAGCGGGCCTCTGATTGGCCAGTGGTTTGCATTGATCAAGCTAAGTGAGAGAGATTGTTGAGCGGCACCCGGAAGTCATAATAAAGCGAGGCCCGGGGTGGCTCACTAAACTGACTGGACTGCAACATTGTTAAGGTTTCCGTGGAGCCTGTGAGGAAAGATGGCGGAGATAGATCAAAGGTCAGGTGAGAAAAGTATGTCTACTGTATGTCTGAGAGTGTGTGTGTATAAATATATACAGGGTGTGAGGCACCGCCGCATTATCCCCATGGCCGGGGCGCATCACATGCAGGATCAGTGTATGATCCTGTCCACACTGGCCGATTTTACTGTGCTTGATGCTGTGTGAACCTATCCGGAACACAGTGAGTTAAATCTGAGAGTGAGTGCTGTAGATCTGAGACATAGATGAGCCTGATGAGCGGCTGTATGGGAACAGTGTGTCCTAATTGGTAGCAGCCCAGATGGGTGTGTCCTGAGTAATAGCAGCCCAGGTGGATGTGTCAGCGTGGGAGTGGCAGGCATGATAAAGAGCCTGCCAGCTGATTGAGTGTGATCCTGATCATCAGCCAGAGAGCACCAGAGAAATTCAGTCTGTGGGAGAGATTGTTTGAGTCTCAGACTGAGGGACGCTGAGAGCAGAGCAGTCCAGAGCTCTGTGGTGTGCGGACATAAAGCGAGCATGCTAGCTCCATACCGGTGGCCAGGACCGGGGTTGTAACAGCTCCTGGAGTGGGGAAGTCGTGGCTGAACCAGGTGGACGCTGATCCGGACATGTGGCAAGATACGTCCGGAAGGAGCCCTTGGGGATCCTTGGTCTACCCGTGACTCAGGTAGCGAGACACGGATCCGTGCCCAGTAAGAAGGCAGTTCCCGTATGCGAGAGTGAACTGTGTACCCTGTGCTTAAAGTCTGCCAGGCAGGCATAGCCGCCGTTGGGTCCGACTAAACAGTCAGTGAAGGGACCCATTGAAGTGTATGTGTATTTTATGGCTTATGTAAAAGACCCAGCGAGTGTATGCAGCCCCACAGGAGGCAGATGTATGAATTGTGCCAGGCGGGCATAGCCGCCATTGGGTCCGACTAAAGTAGTCAGTGAAGGGACCCGTTGAAGTGTATGTAACCCTACTGGAGGCAGATGAATTAATTGTGCCAGGCGGACATAGCCGCCATTGGGTCCAACTAAAACAGTCAGTAAAGGGACCTGTTGAAGTGTATGTACCGGTGTCAGAAGCAGGGGTTAGAAGGGCTCCTAGAGTGGGGAAACCATGGTTTAATGAGGTGGACGCTGGTCTGGACGTGTGGCGAGATACGTCCAGGAAGGTAGCCCTTGGGGATGCATGGCGTACCCGTGACTCAGTTTGCTCAATCCCTGCTCTGAACCCAGAGATACCACAGTCCATGGATGTTTATATGATGAGCGTGTGGAAGGACAGATGTGATTCATGAATGCTTATATGATGGATCACATGCAGTGTGTAAGAACCCAGTCAGGCTGGTGCCTGTATTCCAGGGTAGTGTGGAGCTGGGGAAATAAAGCCAGGTGGCTGGTACCGCCATTGGACCCACAGGGCCCGTTGATGTATATGCTTAAATATGTCATATAAATGTATGTGTAACATTGAGACAGGACGGTGGCCGTGACCACCACAGGAGCTGTTGTTAGTGCTCCAAGGGTTGGAAGGAGAGATGGTTACAGGTCCCAGGTTACTGTAGTCGTATATGTGCAGTGTTCCCAGTTACTGGCAGCCTCCTGCTGCCGGATCACAGCATCATATATCTCCCCTCAGGCGCAAGAATTACTGTCTCAGACAGTGTGGAACTTTAACCGGGCTTACTTTCTTTACTTGACAGGTGGAACAGCTTACAAACAGTTCAGCAGCAGTTCCGGTGTGGTTCAAGCAGCCGGGATGGTTTGTCTGTGTCAGCCCCTTTCGTATCTATTTCGGGCCTTTTTGGTCTGTTTCGCATGCCAGCTATAATTTAGCGGTCACTGGCTTTCAGTGGGTGACTTTCCGGGTCCCCTAGCCCTAATATGATGGCCTTCTCTTCACTGCACCAGAGCTTGGGTCTCGGGACATGAAGACCCCTCACCCCGCCGGGATTCGTGCTTGGGGCATAAAGCTTCCTGGCCACTTCAGCAGAGCCGGCACTCTGGTTCTGGCACACTCCCCCAGTATTCCGCTAATCCGGGCACACCTAGACTCCTTCTGTCTTTCACCATGGTCTACAGCCTTGGACCTAGGCTAGCCTCATAGTGGTACAGGCCGCCAGGTCTGGGTTCTCTCAGTCCTGTATTATGGTCTTGCCTCTCCTTCTGACTGGTCTGGTTTTGTCTGGGTTGGTCTGGTCTTGTCTTCTCCCCTCTCTTCTCTAACTCACTAACTAACTACTCTGGACTTGGTGTTGTGTCCTTGTATAACTTCCCCTAACAGGCTCCTTCTCTAAATTTCCACCCACCACCTGGCTCCTCCCACTATCCCGTTGCTGGGCATAGAGTCCGTAGACTTAGGATCGGGAGTGTGTTGGCTGTGTGTGGGTAAACCGACTTGCCAATCCCGGCTGCTGCGCTATTTAGTGGCGACCGGTCCACAGGGGGCGCCACACTCCTGGTTCGGTGGTACAAAAAAAGCTCAAACTTTTTTTATCATGCTTCTAACAAGAACAATTTACAAGTATACTTTCTCATAACGGAGGTTTGCAGCTTGAATGTTACATAACAAAAATGAATCTAGCGCCTAAAAGGACATGGGGTATAAAAGTAGAAAAAAAGTTCAAACATTTCAAACATCTCGGAGATTGTCTTTTCACTTTATTGTATCTTTGAGTCTTCGGGAACCCACCACAAGAAAAACCCTTTGCAAGCTCTGGGCGTGGTGACAAGGACTAAACTGACCGGTACTTCGGTCACTCCAGTGGGTTTTTAAGTGTTGCGGTCACAAGTGCAATTGTTAATTAATTTCACACTATTCAAATACAAATTATCACAAAAGCATATGATAAAACCAATAGAGAGCACACCGTTATGCGACAACTTTATACAATTATAGTCCCGATCAAGCACAGTTCATTGATCAATGTCCATAATCAACATGGGGGAAACACATTCTAGGGAAAGACTTGGGGAAACAAAGGGAAAGCTAAGTTCAAAACTTACGTCTGTTGCCTGTCCGACACTCATGGCTTCCACCACATAATCCAAGCAGGTACGGGGCAAGACTGGACCATGTGCTCCAGTCATGTACTACCAGAAAAAACCTGCCAAGGTCCTGCCAAACTATGCTACTTGAATAGTTTACTAAATTAATTTCATTTAGCTATAATTTCTTTTAACTGGCAAACCTCTTTCATATGAGTAGGCCTTTCTCAGTCTCTAAGTAAAAGTAATGTAAATCTGTATGTAGTGAGCTGGTAGTGGCAGAAGGCAGTTGTATCATGTTGCTAAAACTTTCTGAAGGAAAATGAGAATTTAAAGCTTTGTAACATATTAAGTATTTAATATTATCTATCTTCACTAATATTTTTCAAGTTCCAATTTACCCAGTGTTTTACAATGTACTATTATAGTGCTATACTACTTATTAAATATAGCATAAACAAGTGAGATGTGTTGTTTATTTTTATATCTTTTTTATTGAACTTTTTCAAAAATCAATACATACAGAAAGAATAAAAAACAAGCTGTATCACAATAGCTAGCATTGTTAAAAGTCGCGACATTTCTATCAATATATATGGTATAAATTTTTAAATGTCAAGATAACAGACAACATCCACCATCCCCTTACCATTAACCTTCAACCAACAATTTCAGTTGCCCTAGGTTTCCACCAATGTCCTCCAAAAGATACCATGTGGACTGTGCAAAAGGACTATCACCTGCACAATTTCCTCTCTTGACAATTTGTTTTCAATACACGACCTCCACTTTTTAATAAATTTTTCTTTTCATTTATCCTTCTCATTTTTTCATTTATCATTTATCCCTTCTCATCCTTCTCATCCTTCTCATAACTCATCCTTCTGACTTCTCATTTCTCAATGTCCAAGGTTTTTCTCACACCTATTAACAAATAATTTTCCCCTGGAACTGAGTGTGACAACCAGCTTTGAAGGAGAAGACGTTTATCTAGTAGGGCTATGACATGAAATAAACTCGGCACCCCTTTCCCTTTCCATGTGTCATCAGTATAATGGAGAATCCAGCACATAGGGTCAAGATCCACCAACAACCCACAAGTCCCTTTGGTGAATCTCTGAACCATTTTCCATTAACCCTGTGTTGCCTGACGGTTCCATATGCCATGTATCATGTTCGTTTTATCTTCATTACATTTAGGGCATTTCAAGAATCTATCAGGATAGATTATATTGGGTGGAATATTAAATCCGCAAATCACACCGTGCATTAGGCGGAATTGGCTGTCTCTCCATTTTTCGTTTAATATAGCCCTACTAACAATTGTCCAGCCTTTTAGAATATTGTCTACCGTGTTCTCCTTTTGTAGATATTTCACTTAGTAAGGAGTTTGGATCCGAGGGCAGTAGTGACTCTCTAGTTTGTCTGTATATAGTAGATATATTGACATCTCCTATGTCCCTGTTAACTAATATGTCAAAGTCATTTGTGCCTGCCTCTCTGGTAGCGTTAATGAGGTTTTGCATCACAAGAAAATGTAGCTGGTTATACTGCAGTTTTGGTAAGTATCAAGATGGTACTGTTCAAGCACTTCCGACCATGCATACATCTACCTTCTGTCTGGTGAATCAAGTCTCCCATCCTTGTCACTGCTTGCTTCTTCCATTCTGTGAATAGTTTGTTTTCCTGTCCCAGAGCAAAGTCAGTATGTGCCCACAGATTTAGATATTATTAGATACTCTCCATGGTAAGTTGAATTTTTTCCGAACTACATTCCAGGCCATGAGAGTATCCTTGAAGACCTGGGAACACTTGATGTACTTCGGCATGCCTCGTAAAGATGCATGTATGAGCGATATTTTATCTCATGGTTTACAGAGCTCCGTTTCCTGGGCACAATCTGAGTATCTGGAGGTACCTTTCGCCCAATCAATCACGTGACATAGTAAACATGCTAAGTTATAACCTCTCAGGTTCGGCAAACCTATCCCTCCCCTTGTCTTTGGGTAACATCAGTGTTTTAACTCTTATTCTCAGTCTCTTCCCCCGCCAAATAAATTTCAAGAAACCTTTAACTAATCTATTACAATTGACATGTTTAATCAGGAGAGGAATGGTTTGCATGGGGTATAACAGCCTGGCAACTCACCATTTTCAAAAAGTGACATAGCCCCATGAAGGACAATGGGATAGCCTACCAATTTTTTAAGTCTTTCTCAATTTTCTCTATCAGGGGTTTGTAATTAAGCGAATAGACCAGGCCCGGTGTTCTGCCAATATGAAGACCTAGGTACTTCAAGGATGTCTTGGCCTTTGGGATACCCAGAATATTGTCACCACCTCCCTAACCCCTCCCTTCCTTTAGCATGAGTAATTCGCACTTCGTCCTGTTCAATCTAAACTCGAAAATGACCCAAATAGATCTATGCTATTTAGTAAAGTCGGTAAATCTTTTATTGGGTTATTCATAAACAGAATAACATTATCGGCATATAGTGCTGACTTAACCTCCTTCTTGCTTATCGTGATCCCTTCATAGGTGTTACTTAAGTTAAGAAATCTGGCTAGTGGTTCTATTGCTAGGTTAAAGAGCAAATGAGACAGGGAGCACCCTTGCCTCATCCCTTTGCTGAGTTTAAAGGCATCAGAGAGAAAACCTGGCGTATAAACTTTTGCGTGTGGATTCCTATAAAGTCCTGTGAGAAACTCCCTAAATGGCCCCGTTATGCCTACTTTATCTAACACCTTACCAGCCATGGCCACCGAACAGTATCAAAAGCTTTTTCAGCATCTTTTCCTATTCCTCACTACATCCATGATCAACAAGGCCTTCCTTACGTTCTTGATTGCTGGTCTCCCTTTGATAAAGCCTGTCTGATGACTGGAGATTAACCTTGGCATGATCAGGGCCAGACAATCAGCCATAATTTTAGAGAGAAGTTTAACATCCTGGTTAATCAAAAAAATGGGCGTGTACCCCGATGGAGAATCCCTCTCCTTTTCGCCTTTGGGCAACAGTTTGATGTATGCCAAGTTCATGTCATCAGAGAGGCCTTCACCCCTGAGCATATTATTAAACATGGTTGTCAGAGTGGGGACAACTTCTTCTCTTAGGGCTTTATAAAACTCCCCGTTAAAGCCATCAGGGCAGGAAACCTTATGAGAACCTAACTTCTGTATAGTCAGTTGAACTTCCTCCTTCGTTATTTCTGCATTCAGATATCCTATCTCTTCCTTTGTCAGGAATGTGAGCTTTATTTTCTCCAGCCAATCAAACCCCACCGATTCCTGTTCCTCTCCTGCATGATATAGCCTTGCATAATACTTGCCCAATATTTCGTTAATTTCCTTAGGCTTAGTTGTTAGTTCGCCATTACCTTTTCTTATGGCAGTAATCAGTGTCTGGGATCTTTTGACTTTCGCCAGACTGGCCAGTAATTTACCAGACTTTTCATTAACTCTTTTCTCCGCCCAACTATCAAAATGCTTTTTGGCTTCCACCCATTTACATTTATTTTCCTCGCTGTGGGAGACCTGAAAGGCCATATATGCGTCCCGTACAGCGTACTCGCCATGGTATATCGTGCTTTCACTTTTTTTTTCAATGTCAATGTGTGTGCCAAAATATTGCCCCTCAACACCGCTTTTCCTGCCTCCCAAAACAGTCTAGGATTTTGTTTGTGTTCTGCATTCGTCAGTGAGTAGTCTGTCCACCATTCCTTAAGTTTTTTCCCAAAATATTAATCTCTCAGCAAATAGGAAGGGAATCGCCACAGGAAGTCATAAACCTTTCAGGAACTGTTCTGACAGTTCGATTAGTACCGGGCTGTGATCTGAGATTGCCATGTCCTCTATTGTAACAGCAGTCACCTTCTGTACAATGTTATCTGACTCTAAAGTCATGTCAATTCTAGACCATGACCCATGGGGATGCAAATAGTGGGTATAATCCTTTTCTAGAGGATGTAACACCCTCCAAATATCTTTTAAGACCTAGGTCTGTCACCAAGCCTTCTAAAAAGTGAGTGTTCATCGTAGAGGATTGTCGCGAGTGTATCTCCCCTCTGTCAGTTGTTCTTCATCTATTTACATCTACCCTCATGATGCTGTTAAAATCCCCCCAACACTACATTTTACTCCATGTCTATCATCAGACAGCCCTGCAAGTCCATAAAAAAATTTTTTGTGTAACGTTAGGGGCGTAGATGTTGTAAATACTGAATCTTTCATTTTGACTCTCAATAAGCAGATGAAAAAGTCTCCCCTCTTCATTGCCCTCTGACAAAACAAATTTATGGGCAAAAACCTTATTAACCAATATCAACACCCAACTTTTCTGTTAGTTGCCCCCGAACCATATACCTTACCCACCCATAACTTATGCATCCAAAAAAACTCTTCCTCCCTCAGATGAGTTTCTTGTAATAGCGCCACATCTACTTTTAGCTTTTTCAGATGTCTCAGAACCAAGTTTCTCTTAGTAGGTGACCTCAGCCCCTTCACATTCCTTGTCACTATGCATAACATAGTTGGATTTCAATAGTGTATAAATGACTATGAGGATAAATCACAACTTCACTCCCTGCCTCTAAATGAGAACTAGTCTTATGAGTACATTGATAACTCAAAACAAAAGCATGTAGAATTAAACTTTTAACATACCAAATATCTGGGAAATACCACGTAAACCTCCATCCCTCAACTGGTACGTCAATTCCCCATTTATATCCCTGATTGTTAACTTCCATTTTTTCTACTATTGGACTAACCCTTCCTATTCCTGCCGTATATTATTTGAAAGAAATAACCCTCTGGCTATAGGCCTGATACTTTGTGTTTGACACCTTAAGTTTCGTTGCATGTTATACCAGATTTTCACGTATCCCTCCCTGAGCATAAGGTTACTATTATGGCTGTGACAAGATGTGTTTTTTAATTAAATTTAATATATTCTACGTCCTAATTGATCAGAAATCTAGTTTAATAAAAAATATAAAAATGTCCTCTAGTTATGAAAAATATATATAGGGGCACAAATTGTCTTCTGGTGACAATGGGATAAGGTTCTTCAGTAAAGGTTGAGGAACCAATTAAACCTTTCCTGTTGACTGACACCCAACAAACACAAAAACATAGTTACTCTATCCAGATAGACAAATACCTCCATATGTTGTAGTTCTGCTTTCCTGTATTATCCATTTTCCTACTTTGGTTTTTGCAAACAGACTCTCACTATGTGCTCATCAAAGATTGTACACCAGTATTCCGGCATAAAAAGGCATTGGAAAGTTTCATAATTTTGGCACAACTTAAAGCTGCGCTAAAGTTTTGCAATTTCTTATGCCATTTTCCCCATTTGCAACAAAGTGGACGGAGCTGGAATTGAATGGGTGCTTGGCGACTGCCACTCATCAAATTCATGACAAGCAACAACCGTCACTGTGCTGAAGGCCTTACTGCAGCAGGGACTGTACTAGTAAGATTTGTGGGGAGTTGCATTCGGAGTCACACAACACTTGTCTGACGCTCCCGATTCAAGAAAAAGCATACTTCTCTGCATGAATTAGGAGCGTCGTGACTCCAGCCCATCTCCTTATCAAAACTTGCATGATCAACACTGGTCTCGATAAATCAGGATTTAGGTGTTTATTGGCTGGTACAAACAAGATAGCAGTTGTAGACTATTACTCAGAAGCGATTGAGATCAATTTTAATATTCCTGTAGAGAGATAAAAATGGAGCTATAGAATCGGGTAAAGTAGCTAGATGTCTTCTATGTGTTCTGTGGGTTTGTAGAGATGTGAACATTCAGATATAAGCTTAATTGTACATGACAAAAGATACCCATATGCATCTTGGATAACTGTCGGCAAGCAGTTAACATATCTGATTGCCTCAAACACGCATATGCCTGGTTTTGGTTTCATAAGTTTCGAAAAGTAAATAGCTGCCACATACTGCACATACTCCACAGTAGCTTAACTCCACATAAAATCAAAGGATCTGTGGTTGAAATTAAACAGGCCCTTTTCTCTCTACCATCATTTGTCGAAGAAATCTGTGCACATTAGATGGTTGTCCAGTCCTGTCCGAAATGGCATGCTAATTTTTATATTTGTTTGTGGATGTACAATACAGAAGTATGTTGTACCAATTGTGGCTCAACACAATAATTTACAATAAGGGAGTAATCAAAAAGAAGCTCTTTTACATCTAGACTGGGAAAACGCTTAACCCCTTCCCGACCGTTGACGTTACACAAACATCATGAAAGTCGGGCATTCCTGACCCATGACGTTGTGCAACATTATAAAAATCCTGGTTCCACAGCACCCGCAGCTACTAGGGGCACCAACGCCCACAGGGAGGTGCACGTTCAGCTCAGGGAGACCCACCTGATATCACATGCATATAATAGAAAGGAACAGCGCCTCACCAGCTGGATTATTTTCAATCTTTATTCAGTGCTTCATTCCTGTCCAGTGCACAACGTTTCGGTCTAATGATCTTTTTCAAGGTGATATGCACTTGAAAAAGGTCATTAGACCGAAACGTTGTGCACTGGACAGGAATGAAGCACTAAATAAAGATTGAAAATAATCCAGCTGGTGAGGCGCTGTTCCTTTATGTTGTGCAACATTATGGCGGCTATCATGGCACCGTTGCCACGGTAACCGCCATCGGGCCCCTGTGCTCTGTGTTTCCTATCACAGAGGTCAGGGGGATTGATTCCCCACCCCGCCCACAGGATCGCGGTGATTGGCTGTTTGAACAGTCGATAACCGTGATTCTGTTTCTACCTAATGGGCTATCACAACCCCATTCACTGGTTGTACCGTTGGAGAGGGCTGTGATCGTCCCCTCCACGCTGATGGGAAGTGATCTGATGATCACTCCCATCATCAGAAGCATCATGACGGTGGTGCAGGGCATTGTGCCCGCCTGACGCCTTCTTCCGCTCACTCCTCTGCAGATCTCCCTGCATGCAGATCGCTGAAGAGAAGCAATCTGACAGCTGGGCACAGTGGATCGCTGTGCCCGGGTGTCAGATCGCTTCTCTGAAGCCCGATATTCATGCAGGGACATTGGGCTGCAGGGCAGCAGCGGGCAGAAGCAGGCAGCGGTGCCCTGCACACCATCATGCCTCCGGGTTCTGTCACCCACTAAGTGCTGTGATCTTATTCCGGGAAGAGGAGTGCAGGGTCACTTACCTCTCCCCGGAGGTGATCGGCAATGAGCCATCACCATGGTAACCCTGGCATTGCCGTGGCAATGTCGGGTCACCTGACCCAAGCCTCAGAGATCATGTGATCTCTGAAACTTGACATTTTCTCAGTGATGGTGCACTGTATGGCAATGATTTGCCATACAGTGCACCATCACTATGACAACAGAGACTACAACATGGGATCAAGTATCCTCTTGTTGTAGTCTCTGGGTAAAGGTGATGGTACACTGTATGACAGATCATTGCCATACAGTGCCCATCACGGACATCAGAGACTACAACAAGGGATCAAGTGTCCTCTTGTTGTAGTCCTGGTGTCAGTGATGGTGCACTGCATGGCAATGATCTGCCATAAAGTGCACTATCACCCGACCCCAGAGACTACAACAAGGGATCAAGTGTCCTCTTATTGTAGTCTCTGGGTAAGGGTGATGGGGCACTGTATGGCAATGATCTGCCATACAGTGCATCATCACCATGACCCCAGAGACTACAACAAGAGGACATTTGATCCTTTGTTGTAGTCTCTGGTGTCAGTGATGGTGCACTGTATGGCAATGATCTGCCATACAGTGCACCATTACTATGACACCAGAGACTGCAACAAGAGGACACTTGATCCTTTGTTGCAGTCTCTGGATGTAGCAGAAGTGATCAAGCGTCTGACACAGTAATGACACAGAGGAGCATTGAGCGGCCGAGAAAGGGAGACACACAGGGAGGGAGAAAGGGAGACGTTACTGAGGGCGCAGGAGGTGACACAGAGAGGGCTGGAGGTGGGAGGACACCAGGGAGCAGCGAGGACTCATTACTGAGTAAGTCCCTCCGGACTCCTTATCTGTACACTTTCTAAAGTGTTTTATACTACTTGCAGGGGGGCTAGAGACATGGGGGACCTCTTCCCTGAATGCAGCAGACATGTTGCATTCAGAGGTGCTTTCAGTTTGGAAAGCACCAGGGTGGTGACATGTCCTTTTTAAGAAGCTGAAATGGCTGAGGTATAAATAGAGAGTTTACTATACTGAGGACAGTTTTTTCAGCTCTTTTATGGAAAGGAGTCTAAGATCAGAGTGAGAAATAACCATGACAGGGTGTAATAGTGTTACCAAGGCTTCCCTGCACTGGCGGTGGAGATTCCTGCTGTCACCTGAATCCTGTCCGATTGTGCTGTACGCCAAAAAAACAGGTGAAATCATTGCAAAACTCTGATGTATATTGAGCAATGCCATTAATATACATAGCAATGGGGGCTAATGTGACATACGCGGTGTGCCCTTTGCAAGCAGCTTTGAATTAATTTGTTGTTTCCTCCTAGTATTCAAACTGTGTTTTAGGCTTTGTTGTGGGGCGTCTTGTCAATTATAGAAATAAATTAAGTTCCATTTTAATGCTACTCATTTGCTTCTTTTCTATATTTATGGAGACTGGAACAATAGAGGAACACCATTTTTGCTCCACTGATACTCACATGGCTTCTCTATCCCCAAACTCCAGCACCCTCAAACCAAATAACTATCTCCCCTTCTCTCTTACCCCCCCCCCACCTCACTTCATCTGCAGACCTGCTTCTTAACCTCAGACCTCTCCTACTAAAATATAATACAAGCTAGTCACTCTCCTTCACTCACCTGCTTTCCCTTTCTCTGCTTCTTCTCACTGCTGGTGACATATCCCCCAATTCTGCCATCCCCATCTCATACGTCCCACTAATCCTCACCGCTATCTTTCTTAAACTAAGATAAACTACTGCAATCCCTCATGTACAATCAGTGCCACTGACCCCCACCCTCCTGCTTCCTCTCTCTGGAGCACTTTGGAATGCCCGCTCCGTCTGCAACAAGCTCCATGTGATCCACGATCTCTTTACCTCCCGCAAACTTTCCTTCCTGGCCCTCACTGAGGCCTGCCTGACACGGCCTCATCTGTTGCGCTGAGTTGTGGTGGCCTCCACTTTTCCCACACTCCTTGCTCTGGCAACAGACATGGCGGAGGAGTGGGTTTCCTTCTCTCTACAATCTGCTCCTTCAACCCAATCCAACCCCCACCCACCCTTATCCTCCCCTATTTTGAATTTCACTCTATCCGTATCTACTCTCCCTCGTATCTACTCTCCAAATGGCCGTAATATACCGACCACTGGGCTCAACCACTGCCTTCATTGACCAATTCTCCACTTGGCTTCTTCACTTTCTCTCTGCTGACATCCCCACCATCATCATCATGGGTGACTTTAATATTTCTGACACCCGCCAGCCAGCAGCCTCCAAACTCCTTTTCTCCATTCACCTTCCACGACAGCATTGGAGGATGCCGTCCACGCCCTATTGGGGGACAGGAACACAGAGAGGTTAAAAGCCCCTCCCCTTCCTCCGCACTCCAGTGTCTTCCTGTCCCCCTTGGGGCATGGAGAAGTTCCAGTGCTGTCAGGCCGGCAGAGGCAGCATTGGGGTGTACTTACAGCCGGGACAGGGATGGACATCCTCCTTCTCGGGGCTCCCGTGGTGGGACCATCCGGCCTTCCTGCGTCCTACGGGGCAAAGTAGGCCGTGTATTGCAGCACCGGAGGCCTGTACAGCTCTCCGGCGTCTCCCTCCTCCAGCTGCGGTCCCTGGGGCATGCATCAGAGGTTCCTGGATGGCACTTCCTGTTTTGGGCAGGGCACTTCCTGTTTCGGGCGGTGGCTCCTGTACAGACTGGGCGCGGCTCCAGGGAACCCAGCAGGCCTATCGCGCGCTACTGCCCGCGGCCGGTGACCAGGAGGAGGGAGGGAACAGGTGTTCCTCATTGGGGGCACGGTACTTCTGGACACTTACCCGCCGGAAGCTACACCCAGGTAAGGCTGATCCCTGAAACATGGAGGGTGATAGGCTTCCACCTCTGCTTCTGCAGAGCCCAGCGTTCCCCCAGCTCATGTAAGTGTTTGTGGGGGTGGTCACACTGGGACCCCCTTCTCTTCCCTTTTTTTCTACAGGGAGACAAGGGCCACCTGTGAAAGGGAGCAAAAACCCATCCAGGAATTTTTGGCTGCGGCACAAACTTCCCTCTTCCTACGGCCATGACTGACAGGGTTGTCAGGATGGACTCCCCATCCCTGCTTGAGGAGCTCCAATCCATTAAGGAAGAGGTGCAGGCTTCTATCTCGGCACTGCCGGTTTTTGCTGCAGCTTCCAGGCCTTCCCCTCCGTAAGAGAGGAAGCTCCAGGATTGTGACTCTGTGGATCTCATGGAGGCTGGCCAGAGCTCAGCATCAGAAGACAGCGATAATATTGCCTCTGTTGCCTCTGTCCAGATACGAGAATCTGGACACCACTATTTCTCCACGGAGTCCATGGGTGAATTGGTGGACACTGTCCACAGTACCATGGGAGTAGAGTTGGTGGAACTCCCTTCTTCTGTGCCGGACTAAATGTTCAGAGGCCTAAAGGCTAAGCGGCAGTTGGGCTTCCCTGTCCATGAGGTCATCCGGGTTCTCATCCGCCGGGAGTGGGAGTCTTCAAAACATCGGCTGCTTACCCCATCCGAGTGGCTTGGGGGGCCGAGGTAGCATATAAGACCGCGTTGCCTTTTGAAGATTCCTCCCATTTGAAGGACCCCCTTGATTGTAAGATGGAGAGTGTCCTCAAAAACTCCTGGGAGGCTGCAGCTATGTCTTTAAAGGTGAACATTTCCTCTACATGTGTGGGGCTGCTCTGGCAGCAACCATGTAGCAGTTAATCACCTGCACCATGCCTCATGTACCCAGCCGTGGCTGTGGGTTCAATCCTAAGCTTTACATCATCCAAGGCATTATGTATAGGTGACACATGATGGCTGCAGGCTATCCCCCTGGCAGGCCCCGTGCTCTAGTGACTGTGGGCCACTAGCCGTGGGGCGAGGCTTTTAACCAAGTCTCTCTTTAAGTGGATCACCCAGCTGGAAGATTTCCTCCCGCAGGGTACTCCCAGGGAGGAGCTTTGGACTCCATTCCACTTCTGAGATGTGCTACGGGCTTCCTGACCAATGCCTCTGCTGAGTCGATCCGCATTGGTGCCAGGTGGCTAACACAGCTCACAGGGCAGTGTGGCTTACTTTGTGGAATAAGTAGGTCACGTATAAGCTCCAGCTGTGTGGCCTCCCCTTTCAAAGGTCTTTTGTCTTTGGGCCGGCATTGGATGACATCCTGGGAGAGGTGTCAGACTGGAATATGTGTCTCCCGGAACAGAAGCCCTTTCGGAGGCAGTCCTTTCAGCCTGAGCGCAGCCAACCCTCCCAGCCTAAAGGGAAGGGTAAGTCTGGTTGCTGGGCATTCCAGAAAGGGGCCAAGACCCGTAATATCTTGCTTCCCCAGCAGCGGCATCACCAGCCGCCCCCTAAACAATACAGCCTTCCCCATTTCGGGGCAGCTCCTGCGGTTTCTGCCACAGTGGCAAGCAATCTCCTCATGCCCTTGGATCCTCTCGACCATTTGGGAGGGTCTGCACTTGGGATTCGAGAGCCAGCCCCTCCGTGTCTTTGGGTCCCCTCACTTCCTCAGAGGGACTCTCGCACATTTTTTTCTTGTCGGGTCTGCGAGACATGTTGGATTCGGGTGTGGGGTCCCCGATTCCTCCTGGAGAGGAGGGCCAGGGGCGTTACTCCAGGTTGTTTGTGGACCTCCAGAACGCGTATTATCATGTCCCCATTCACTCGTCCCACAAGCGCTTTCTGCGATTCGTGATCTCCGGGGCAGGCAGGACGGTCCATTATTGGTTTAATGTGCTGCCCTTCGGGGTTTCGTAGGCCCCAGAGTTTACCAAACTCATGGTGGAAGTGATCGCATTTATCCAGACCCAGGGGATATGTGTGCTTCCCTATTTAAACGACATGTTGGTGGTTGCTCCTTCGGCAGTGGTTCTGCGCACACTGGTCTCCAAAACGTTGGAGATTCTTCAGTCCCTGGGGTGGGTGCCCAATCTTTGGGAATCGGAACGGGTGGCGACAACCCGTCGTCAATTTTTGGGAGTCTTGCTGGCCTCTTCCAGACAGGCCTCGTTCCTTCCTGCGGCACATCAGCTTCTGCGCTGCGTGCATCTGACCTGCTTCCGGGCAAGGAGGTCGCCCTCCTTGCGGGAAGCAATATCCCTGTTTGAGGCCATGACGGCCTGCATTCAGTCGGTAGTATGGGCTCAGGCTCCTTCCAGTCTGCTCCGGGAATACATACTGAGTTCCTGGGTCAGACGTCAGGATTCCTTAAACTCGCGGGTCCGAAACCCGGGGCGGATGGTCACCTTGCTTTCCTGGATGAATCCCGGACACCTTCGGACGAGGGTGGCCTGGCTGCAGGCTCCTGTGACCTCCGTTCCCACTGCTGCCAGCAGTTTCGGTTGGAGCGCGATGGTGGATCGCACACAGTTCCAGTGGATTTGGAGTCGCTCGGTCAGTTGCCAGTCTTCAAACTTCCGGGAACTTCTGGCAGTGGAAGAAGCGCTTCATGCGCAGCTCACGTTTTCCGAGGTCATCATGTCCAGATCCTGTCGGACGCCGTGACTACGGTTGCCTTCTTGCAGCACCAAGGCGGTACTCGAGGCTTACACTTGCAGGGGCTGGCAAGACTGATCTTTTCGTGGGCAGCACGCCATCTTCTCTCCTCCTTGGCAGTTCATCTGAAGGGAATGGCCAATGTACAGGCAGATTTCTTGAGCCGCACGGAGGTCCACCCAGGAGAATGGTGCCTCCATCTGGATGTATTTCGCTCTCTTACGGACAGGTGAGGTGTCCCTTCGATTGACCTGTTCGCTTCGGGCTCGAATACAAAGGTGCCGCCCTTTTTCTCCCTGAATGGGTCAGACCATCCTCGGGGGCTGGACGCCTTTGCCCTTCCCTGGGCCTTCCGTTTGGTGTATGTATTTCCTCCAATCCCGCTACTTCCCAAGGCGTTGGGGACTGATCAGGTTGCCCCTCTGTCTCGACCTTCTGTCCCAGGGTCCTCTTTCACCCGGGCCTTCAGTGGCTCTATCTGGTGGCCTGGCTGTTGCGGCCGGGATCCTGAGGACCAAGGGTCTCTCCCAGGCAGTGATCTGCACGCTTCAGCAGGGCTGGCAGCCTGTGTCGCACGCTATTTACGGGAGGGCTGGAATCGGTTCCTGTCCTGGTGTGCTCCTTCCATCCCGGCCATGCATCATCCTAATGTGGCCCAACTCTTGGGTTTTTGCAGCGTGGCTTTGATTTGGGGCTTCGGCCGAGCACTCTTTAAGTCCAGGTGTTGGCACTTGGGGCAGTTTTGCCCAGGATCTTAATTCCCATTGATGACTCAAGCGGTTTTTTTACTTCTGCTTGGGGGCGGCATCCCCGATTCGGCCTTTTGTCCCTCCCTGGGATTTGAAGATTCTTCTCCACGGGTTTTCTCGAAGTCCCTTTGCACCCTTGTTGGCTGCATCCCTTACGTCTCTCTCACAAGGTGGCGTTTTTGGTGGCCATCACTTCTGCTTCAGAGTTGCAGGCACTCTCTGTCCGGGCTCCGTGCCTGTCCGTTGTTCGCATTACGCTTCAGTTGCATTCATCTTTTCATCCGAAAGTTGTGTCTGCTTTCCATCGGTCCCAGGTTGTGGTTCTACCTTCATTTGATCAATCTCCTGCTAATGTGGCTGAGGCCGTGTTTCACTCCTTCGATGTTTGTCGGACTGTCCTCCACTACCTTCGAGAGACTGCTTCCTGGAGGTTAGATCAGAACCTGTTTGTTCAGCATTTTTGGAAAAATACAGGGAAGACGACTTCCTAGGCTACCATCACTTCCTGGATCACGAAGGTGATCTGTGAGGCCTACGTCGCTCCGGTCCTTGCTCCTCCGGTGGGGTTGAAGGCTCATTCAACTCGGGCTGCTTCTACGTCCTGGGTGGAGCAGGCTGGAGCTTCATCGGAGCTGATTTGCAGAGTGGCTCTCCTCACTTTTTCTCGCCACTATAGGTTAGATCTGTCCTTCAGTCGGGATCTGTCCTTTGGTAGGAAAGTCCTAGAGGCAATAGTCCCACCCTGAGGAGTATCGGTGGTATTCCTCCAATGCTGTCGTGGAAGGCGAATGGAGAAAACTGAATTAGTCCTTACCGGTAATTCCTTTTCTTGGAGCCTTCCACGACAGCATCAGTTTCCCCCCCTTGTTGGTGTTTGATTCCGGTTTGTATCAGGTAATCCATGGCTAAGGGTGATCTTGGTAAACACTGGAGTGTGGAGGAAGGGGAGGGGCTTTTAACCTCTCTGTGTTCCTGTCCCCCAATAGGGCGTGGACGACATCCTCCAATGCTGTCGTGGAAGGCTCCAAGAAAAGGAATTACTGGTAAGGACTAATTCAGTTTTACTTACCTCATCCTTTGGACTTATTCAGTGGTCCTCCATAGCCACCCACACAGTCGGACATACACTAAACCTCATCTTCACCCGCCTCATCTTCCCTATCTAATCTCACACCCTCCCCTCTCCCCTTATCTGACCACCATCTACTCACTTTCTTATGTTTGTCCTCCTCACCTGCCCCCCCATGTCCAGCCACTAGCTCATCCTCGCAGAAATCTTGCACACCTAGACATTCACAGACTCTCTTCTACCTATGTCCTCCATATATTCACTCCATGACACAGACAGTGCCACCATTTTCTACAACACTACCCTCACATCAGCCATAGACTCAGTTGCCTCTCTTGTACATGGCAAAGTGGGACGAATCAATAGGCAACCCTGGCACACCAATCTCACCAAAAACATTTGACAGGTTTCCAGGGTCGCGGAACGGCACTGGAAGAAAATGCACCTGCCAGACAACTTCACTGCCTACAAACATGCTACACTTGCCTTCAAATCAGCCCTCAACCCTGCTAAACAGACCTACTTCACAAACCTTGTATCTTAACTATCACACAACCCCAAACAACTGTTCAGTACATTCAACTCTCCTCCGCCCACCACTGCCCACTCCAACCTCCCTCATCTCTGCTGAGGACTTCGACACATACTTCAAAAATAATATCAACCAAAACAAGGCAAACCTTTACTGGTCCACCACCCCAACCCTTCCATATACCAGACCTTTCCTCTTCCCTCACAACCTCCCTCTCCAACATCACTGATGGAGAGCTTACTTGTCTCCTCTCCAAATTGCACCTCACCACCTGTGCACTTGACCCCATTCCTTCTCACCTCCTTCCCAACCTCACTAACATGCTCATTCCAGCCCTAACCCATCTCTTCAACCTATCGCTATCTTCTGATACCTTCCCCTCTGCTTTCAAGCATGCCACTATCACACCCATCCTCAAAAAGCCTTACCTTGACCCGACTGCTATGGCCAGCTATCGCCCCATATTGCTGCTCCCATTTGCTTCAAAACTCCTTGAGCCGCATGTCCATGCTCAACTTTCCTCCCACCTCTCGACTAACCCTCTCCTTGACAACCTCCAATTTGGCCTCCGTCCCCACCACTCCACCGAAACTGCCCTGACCAAAATTACTAATGACTTACTCACAGCCAAAGCTAACAGACATTTCTCCATCCTCCTCGTTCTAGACCTGTCCTCTGCCTTTGACACAGTCAACCACTCCCTCCTACTACAGATCCTCTCCTCCCTTGGCATAAAAGACCTTGCCCTATCCTTGATCGCCTCTTACCTTTCCAACCACACATTTAGAGTTTCCCACTCCCACACTACCTCCTCATCCTGCCCTCTCTTTGTTGGAGTCCAACAAGGCTCTGTCTTGGGGCCCCTACTTTTTTCTATATATACCATTCTATCTCAACTCTGCCCTGTCCTTCAAACCACACATTCAAAATGTTGCTACCTTCTGTCACCTCCAACTCAAAAAATATTTCCAGAATTCGTACCTTCCTCAGCCCTCAATCTACTAAAATTCTTGTACGTGCCCTCATCATCTCCCGCCTTGATTACTGCAGCATTCTCCTATGTGGCCTCCCCACTAACTCTCTTGCACCACTCCAGTCTGTCCTCAACACTGCTGCCCGGCTAATCCACCTCTCTCCTTGCTACTCCCCTGTTTTTTCCCCTCTGCAAATCTCTACACTGGCTCCCAATTCCACAACGAATCCAGTTCAAGCTACTAATACTGACCTACAAAGCCATCCATAACATATTCCTCCCTATATCTCTGAACTAATCTCCCAATATCTTCCCTCACGTAATCTTCAAACCTCCCAACACCTCCTTCTCTCTTCCACACTTATTCATTCCTCACACAACCGCCTCCAAGATTTCTCCCGAATATCCCCCATCCTCTGGAATTCTGCGCCCCAACACATCCAATTATCCACCACGCTCGGATCCTTCAGACAGAACCTAAAAACCCATCTCTTCAGGAAAGCTTACAGATTGCAAAGACCATTCTGTTTCCTCACCACCACCAGAGCTGCCATACCCCGACCTTCTGTCTCCTTCCCATTATCCTGTAGAATGTAAGTCTGCAAGGACAGGGTCCGCTCTCCTCTGTACCAGTCTGTCGCTGTTAATTTGTTTACTGTAAACTATACCTATAATTTTGCATGTAACCCCTCTCATGTACAACACCATGGAATTAATGGTGCTATATAAATAAATAATAATAATAATGTAAGGGTTCATGACAAAAAATTAAAATTAAACATAGAGGTTAATTGAATGGATTGTTTAATTAGTCTGTTAGAGGTGGTCCTCCTTTATATTCTTATGTGTATTTGCAAATTCTATAGCAATGAATGTAAAGAGCCAGCATATGTGCCAGTACCTCTCTACTCACTCTCTAAGAATGTAATAAAGTGTCCCCATCACATAATTCAAATAGAGGCCAATTCTAGTCGCATCAGGGCAGCAGTCTGAAAGGAACACCGCTGCCGAGATCTGCATTTTCACTGACAAAGGAGCTGTATCGTAGGCACACATACCAATAAATTTGAAAGTAGTTATACCACTGAGCGCTCCCAGGAACCAGAGATGAAGCCGTCAGGTAGACAAGAAAATGATTTATTTATGAATTATAAGGTTTATCTGCCTGATGGCTTCATCTCTGATTCCTGGGAGCGCTCAGTGGTATAATCACTTTCCCAGTTCTTGTCCTCTGGAAGGATCGCTTCCACAGCCTACCGCTCAAACAGCAGACTGGACCAGATCCTATGGGCCTGATAGGCTTGATCGATTAAATTCTCTAAGCATTTACCTAAGTTTGAGTGCATTATCAATCTTTTCTTCCATTTTGTCACCATCGCTAAACTAAGATTTGCACCATGGGGTGTGTTCAGACAGCTGAGATCTATTTCTTCTGTCACAGCCCTTCTCTGCCAACTAACTGGTATGCGTGCATGATTCAGCTCCTCGATCATGGAAACACAGGTCTTGTGACCTATGTTTCTTCAGACTGCAGCCTGTTTTGATATGTGACCTGGACAAACTGCCATTTGAATTATGTGATTGGCCATTTTACTACATTCTTGGAGAACAGCTTTAAGAAGGGCAATTCTTGCTATAAATTAATTTATTTTTCTTCTGTTTCGCACCCTTTATAAAATATAGTTTTGTGTTGTGTTCTCTTATTATGTGTAGGCCACATTTATATTTTTTCTCTCTGGCCAATGTTAAAGAGAAGGCAATGACAGTTATGTTACGTTTGGCTGAAATGAGACGTTTTACATTGGGTCCGTTGTCTTTGGTTCCATATCCTTCATTTCCTATTACATGACTCTGACACAGACGAACAGCTCACAGACCAAATCTAATAAAAGTATGTCGGTGTCTGGATCTCCTTCTCTGTTCAGCCACACTTAATCCTAATTTAGCTTCTTCCGAACGGAAACTCTTATTGAAATGAATTTTTAAACTGGAAAAAAATAAGAAGTGCCGAAAGTAAAATTTATGTGAAATAATCAAATGGAATTACAGCTGTTGGACAAAGTGATTTATTTGTTCTTCACTCTTGTCAGGATACACAATTGAGATACATAATGCTTTGCTCTAATCAAGTATTCATGTTATGATTCGTCACATAAATCCAAAAAAGGTTCCCCCAAATTTCATAAACAAATTGAAGCATAATTCAAGAAAAACCATTAAAAAGGAGAGAGAATTTAAGATGTATAATATTGCCTATAAAAATATCAGTCATATCCTATGTATTCAGAATTAATTTGGAAAATTAAATGCAGTAGTTTATTGAATATGTTAGCTTTTGCTGTTAAATGTTTAGTGTACTAGTTCCAACACTGCAAGTTATCACCTATCCACAAGTAAGAATAGATAAGGTTAATAAAGTAGGTTGCCGCGATTTACGTTCACGACTCCATTCACTGCTATGGGACTGCTGGAGATAATCGATATCCAGACTAAGAATGGAGCACTTTGTTAGAGGTGATAAGTAAAAATTGCAATGTGTGGAATAATAGTTTAAAGCAAAATTAAAAATCCAGAGCAAGTTCATTGTAAGCTTTCTAAAGTATTTCCCTGAAACGCATTAGTAGTCAGAATCCGTTGTCTTTGTGCATTGTATCATCTATATATCTTTAGTAGAGGTGGTTTTATAATACTTTATTATGAGTATACAAATAGACATAACAATTTTTTTCAAAGATTTAATGGCACACCTGAATTATGATATGACGGCAATTGCGTTTGCAAGGATTTTGTCATTTGCACTGGAAAAAGAATTTTTTTCCGGTGTAAAAATCTTCCTAAACATTTTGTGGCCTCGGCTATCGACGCTCTCGAATACATAACCTGGTGGCAATGGGTAATTTGCAGGGCAAATTTCATTTTTCTTGGGTGTGTAATCTGAGCGATATAGGGTTCCACTTTCAAATGGGGCCGAGTTTCGCACTGCTGCGTTGGAAGGCTTACAGCTTTCAGTTGGCTGGATTTCATGGGGAAGATAGTGAGACTTGAAGGTTGTTAATCCATCGAACTTTCCAGACGGTTTGGAATCTGATGGTCTTTCTTGATCATTTCTTGACGTCTAGCTTCCCAGGCTCTAAAATCTTCCTTCATTGTAGAATTTCCTTGGAAGGGAACATTGCTTCTCCTTCCATGAGACACAGGTCGAATTGGAGCAATGTAATTCAACTGGTGTGGCACATAATCTAGATGGGTTGTGGTGTCTAGCTCCATGTGAGTAGTAGGTGGATTATAATCCAAAGATTTATGGACATGGTGCGGAGGCATTTGCCATGGCTGATAGCTATCACGGAATTCAGTGCTGCCATCAAATCTGGCATTGCTAGCAACCTTATTATTCTCAGGCTTACAGCTTTTTGATATTTCACCAAGGGCACCTTTGAAATTGATACGATGAGTGGTGAGATCTTCAAATGGTTGACTACTGGGCTTATACTCCTGCTTTTGTCTTGCAGCCCTTGGTTCTATTTCATAAGGAACATAGGAAATGCGATGACTTGTAGTACTATCGAAAGGAATGTCATTGTGTTTTGCTATACCAGGGGGCTTGAAACTTTCTCTTGGCATTATTTCCTTAGGGAAAAAGTCATCCTGGAATGTAGTTGCATTTCCAAATTTCACATTTGGTGGTTGGTAGGAATGTTCTGGCTTAGCGAGTTCTCTTTTTTGGATTTCCCATGGTCTATAGTCATCTTTAAGAAAAGAAATACAATAAAAACAAAGTAAAAAACTGTCCTATCTCCCAATTTTTTTACTTCTCACAGGGAATATAGATATCTATTATAATCCGGAAATTTTATGATGTGCACTAAGTGTTTTTTTAATTAAGTTATCATTTCCAAATCTACCTAGGCAAATCTCTCAGGTTTGCAAGAGAATTTGGGAAGACATGGCTGGTGATTAGAGATGAGTGGATCGTTTGAATTTCTGATTTGTCAGGTTTATCAAATTTGATTTATTTGGTGTGAATCACAATAATGAGAAGCTACTAACTGTCTGAAGAGAGATAAATGAGAAGAGAGAGGAGGATAGAAGAGAAAAAAAGGGAGAAGATAGAGGAGATGAGAATGAGAGAGAGGAGAAGAGAGAAGAAATGAGAGTGGATAAGAGAATACAGAGAATAGAAGGGAGAGGAGAAACATAATGAGAATAGAAGAAAGAAGAGAAAGAAGAAGAGTGGAGAGAGAAGAGGAAATGGTAAGAGAAGAGAAAGGAGATTAGAGAGAGGAGAATAAAATGGATAAGAGAAGGAATAGAAGAGAGAGAAGAGAAATGAAAAAAGAGAGGAGAAGAGAAAGAAGAATAGAAGAGATAGGAGAAAAAAGAGAAGGGAAGAGGAGAAGAGATAGAAGAGAAGAGAGAGAAGAGGAGAGGATAAGAGAAGAGAGAGAAGAGGAGAGGATAAGAGAAGAGAGAGAAGAGAAAAGAGAATAGAAGAGAGAGAAGAGAAAGGTGAACAGAAGAGAAAGAAGAGGAGAAGAGAAAGGAGAATAGAAGAGAGAGGAGAAGAGATAGAAGAGAACAGAGAGAAGAGGAGAGGGTAAGAGAAGAGAGAGGAGAAGAGAAAGAGAATAGAAGAGAGAGGAGAAGAGATAGAAGAGAACAGAGAGAAGAGGAGAGGGTAAGAGAAGAGAGAGGAGAAGAGAAAGAGAATAGAAGAGAGAGGAGAAGAGAAAGGCAAACAGAAGAGAAAGAAGAGGAGAGTACAAGAGAGAGAAATTAAATCACAAGAAGTTTGAGTTTGTAAAGATCTGCGACTTTCAGGAAATTTGACCTGAACTTGATCCTTCATGGATCAATTCGCTCATCTCTAGTGCTGAAGTTAATTACACATCAATTACTATAGTCTTTGCTTTTAAATATTGTGACTTAATTAGCAGCTGTCAATTTTGCAAAGATAGTTTTGCTTGAAATAATTAACAAAATAGGTAAGGTACAAGAGCGCGAGGGACTGTTACGATTCAGCAAAGTCTACAATATAGATGGCTCACAGCATGTTTGGATTTTTGATCCAGCTGAGAGATTTTCTTTTCCCCATTTGTACCAATGTGTAGAAAGGGACAACCTCATTGAGTAGCACATAATGGAAAAAAGTCAATGATAAGGATATGTTACTGATAGGATAGCTTTATAAAACCTTATCCGATGGTGCAAATGAATGAAAAAAGGTCCTGCTCTAAGAAAGTGGATAACAACAAAGACTTACATTTATAACCTGAAGCTACTTAGAGATTGATCAGCTCTCGAGAATGATAGATACCTTTATATGTAGGACTTGTGTTAAAGGTTCCCAAGTTCGCTTGCCTTTTTTCCACTGGTCGTGCAGGAATCATTGGCTCTATCTTATAAGGGTTAAAGTCTTGTTTATAGGTTGTTCCGAGGTCGATCTGACCGGGCTTTGGTTGATACTCATGCTGAGGACGCCCTGGACGATTGGTTACTTCATATGGAATATAATCGGACCTAAACATGAAAAACAAAACTGTGTGACAGCATTCAGAGAAAAAGCAACCTAGTTACTGTCAATATGAAGTATTCCAAATCTATACATATACTGTATGTCCATTGTACACATGTAGATTTTACACTGGACCTATATGTTGTTATGTAATTTCCACGGAAATTAGACTAACTGCTATATGGCCATCAGGCTTTTATTTCTAGTGGAAGATAGAGCTTTCTGTTCCATTGCTGGTCCACTTTAACCCCTTAGGAAGCAGGCCTCATTTTGCATAAAATGTGGTTTTCCCATGAACAAAGTAAATGTTAAAGTTCTGAGATAATCTTATATATGTAGCCCTGCTATGTACTGTGTAATGGCCATGTCTGACTGTACAGGGACATGATCTTATCATGCCACATCTCCTGTGCTGAGATAATCTTATATATGTGTCCCTGCTATGTACTGTGTAATGGATGTGTCTGACTGTACAGGGACATGGTCTCATGGTCTGATCATACTACATCCCCTGTGCTGAGATAATCTTATATATGTGTCCCTGCTATGTACTGTGTAATGGCCGTGTCTGATCGTACAGGAACATGATCTGATCATACCACATCTCCTGTGCTGAGATAATCTTATATATGTGTCCCTGCTATGTACTGTGTAATGGATGTGTCTGACCATACAGGGACATGTTCTGATAATACCACATCTCCTGTGCTAAAATAATCTTATATATGTGTCCCTGCTATGTGCTGTGTAATGGAGGTTTCTGACCGTTCAGGGACATGGTCTGATCATCATACATCTCCTGGGCTGAGATAATCTTAGATATGTGTCCTTGCTCTGTACTGCGTAATGGCTGTGTCTGACCGTACAGGGACATGGTCTGATCATACCACATCTCCTGTGATGAGATAATCTTATAATACATGTCCCTGCTATGTATTGTGTAATGGCCATGTCTGACCGTAGAAGGACATCGTCTGATCATACCACATCTCAGTTTCAACTCAGTTTAAAGTACTGATAATCTTCACTTTCTACTGAAGTAGGACCTCAATATTTGTATCATAAAATTGGGCAACTAAATTTACAAAACTGTTAGCCTATGTGCCCACCTAGCGTTTTTCAAATTTTTTTATGCGTGTTTCCTTGCAGATTTTCTAAAACCTGTAAGGAAAAACACATGCCAGCAAAGTCAATGACAATTCTGCAGTGCTGTACCTACCCACCTTCAGGTTTTTTATCTTGCAGATTTTGGTGCAGAAAAAAAAGCAACATGTTCATCCTTTCTGCATTTTCTCATAGACTAAATGATAGAAACACATGGGGAAAAAACTCACCGAAAAACGCATGCTAAATGCTAAAAAAACAGAATTTTTTCTGCAGTGTTTTTCCTGCATGAGATGCAGATTTGGTGCAGAAATAATCTGCTAGTTGGGCACATAGCCTTACAGTCAAGAATTAATAGTTCTATAAAGTCAGTGTGGAGGCATATAAATAAATTCAATTTGCCAAAGGCAACAGAAACCTCCAAATTGAAGACTAAAAATTAACATTTAATAATGACTATTTAAAATATCAATTTAGTGCACAATGAACAGTGATTATAAAAAACACTGAAGAGCATAGACAGCACCATATACTACCTAGAACTCATTTTTGAGTATTAATTAAATTACAGCAGATTTTTTTTATAACTATATTTATATTCTATCTTTCCAGGTGATTTAGAGAGATTAGAGTAGGGATGCACTAAATAATGTTTGTCCATAAAGCCAGCAAAATAAGATAACCTAAGCCTCCCCAAAAAGTTTCACCTATACAGGCGTCATCAGGGGCTGAGGCTTACATAGACTTACATTCACATAAATCTACAACTTTGTGATAGAAAATTATGGCCCCAATTCATCAAAGTTTTTATGACGGAAAACTGGAGTGAAGTGCTTTAAAACATTTCTCAAATTTTTTGCGGAATGGGTAGTTTTGCTACAATTCTGCAACTTTTAGCATTTTCACATCAGGTTTAAGGAATGTCGCCAAAATGAACAGAGTTGGGGGGGGGGAGTCGGGGAATGGTGGCGTCAACTTGTAGGGGGTGTTACTGCTTTGGACAGTAAGAAACATGCTGCCACTTTGATAGACAGCAGCCCCGTATCTGGTGTGATGGAATGTTCTACTCCCCCTGCAAATGACTACTGCCCGAGGCTGGTAGTGGAGGGGATGAGCCTGTAATGGACAGACAGAGCTGGGAGCTGCTGCTGAGAGCAGCAGTGTATGGAACTGTGTGAAAGGTCACGCAGACTGGGTGAAGTAATGGACTTGTGATATTGAACAGGCTCTGCGTGTGTTGCATAGGTGATTGTCCTGTGTTATATTGAGGAGTCACGAATTGACCAAGAAAGGGACTTACAGATTCCAGGAGCATCTCAAGAACACTGAAGCAAGGAGAAGACCACATTTCACTGATCTGGCAGGAAGACGTGCGCACCACTGTACAGGACTTTTGGGGGCCCCCGGGACTGGATCCGCGTCCCCAACATCACCTTGAGTTTGTTTCTGATTGTGCACATGTCAGGGCCTAGTGTAGGCTTCAATAGCCAGAACACGGCAGCCGTAAGGGCAGTTTAGCCGAGGCCAGTGAGGTTATATGTAGAGTAGCATCATACTTTGTTATTGTTTTGATTTACCTGTGTGATACATTGATCCTGTAATAGTTAGAGCACCGTGCTACTGAGTGGCCCAGCTAGGAATACAAATTCTTGTAAATTATCTTTTGCCACTGCATACCCCTGTTTCAACCTGCCTTAACCACACCATTCCCTGCCTGTCAATAAATTCACCCTTTGTTATCTGCATCTTGTGTATCGTAATTTACTCTGCACCGCGGTGGTCCCCCAGCCATCGCTTCAAACTCATCAATAGTGGCACCATACACTACACCAGAAATGTTACTTTAATATGTCACTGGATCAACACTTTTGGTGAGGCGCCACTGATAAGATGCATCAGATTCATTAAATGGATGCACCTCGTAATTGAATCTTAATCCCACTCACCCCTTATTCAGACTGACACACAAATACTAATGAATCGGGGCCTATGCACCAATAGCACACTTCTAGAAACACCACAATACTGCCTATAGAAATCTCTGATAGTGTTTGGTGTAAAATAAGTAACATTGTAATGTAATTAAACACTATTACTTAAAGGTTGTTATTCCTTCCATCTTCCCGCGGTTCCCCTGGTAGTCCTGCTTTGGTTTCATGCTGTTCGGGGGTTGGATGTTATCATACTGAGGATATTTTTCTACATATTCAGTCAAGACGCAAGGCTGTCCGGATTTATCAAAAATTTTAGTTGGCATGTGTGGGCAACGGTGGCGCCTGTATAAAAAAAACAAAAAAACACAAAACATATAATTATAGTATCAAGGACTTGTAATCTATGTACTTACGGTACTCAGGATAAAGATGGTAACAAGCGGTGCCTTTCCATTATTGCACCATACAAGCAGACAGGAAAAGCGGCTGCCAGATGGTATAAGGGCGCTTTCACACATACATTGGTTTTAATCTGACAGAGACCTGGCTCTTTTTTTAAAACCGGAATGCAAACTGGATTTGGTTTGTGCCCAATCACCCACTGTATGTAACAGCGTCTGTGATTGGCTGTTGCGACCCCCCGAGTTTTGCCAGCAATCAATCACAGACACAATGGGTGGGGCGCAACAGCCAATCACAGACACTCTCACAGAGACTGGGCATTTGTGATTGGATGTTCAGCAGGTAGTGCAGAGCGAAAGTGACTGAAGTGGCGAGACAGGAGAGAATGATGCTTTAATAACGCTAAATCCCTGTTCGGGGCCCATGCCAAGCACAGTATTTGGTAATGGACCCAAAACAGTCAAACGAATCCCGACAATACCAGATGATGCTGGATGAAACTGTACCGGTATACAGATACATATATTATACTGGTACAGTCTCATCTGGCTAAAGGGCAAAAATCTGTATCTGGTCAGATGAGGTTTTTGCTTGATCTGGCCGGATACAAAGAAAACGACTCTGTGAAGGCGCCCTAACCAATAATTTAATGTCTTATAGTTCATGGTGATCATCTTTCTAGAATATTAAAACTTATACTTATGAATTCCACTCTATAAATCTCCGATATCCTTCAATTTCTAGAATGCACTTAATAGATATCATCTCTGAACGTGAGATCGTGGGGTGTGAGCGGCCTCACCACTGTCCTCACATTGGACAGATTTGTGAAGTTAGGGAAACTAAGTCTTTGGACACTTCGGTATTTTGTGCACAATCTGTATTATGACCATTAAAACATTTTTACAATTGGCTTTTTATGTTTTACCATTTTAGTGGAAATTGTTCAATTCTGCTCAGTCTCCATCCCATGAGCTCAGCACCCTGCCAACTCAATCCTCAAGCTCTCTATTCTGTTGTTAAGGTTCATGGAATCTCACATTATATTTTATTGTGTTGATTGTAAAGGGGTCGTCCACTACTGGACACCATTAGACAACCCCAACACAACAGCTCTACTGCCCATCATACAGTTAAAACCTGTATAATTACCTCCTAATCCTTCGACTGCAGCACTGCAACAGTGATAATGTTATGGCACCTGACCTCTGTAGTTGGCTGGCTGCAGCCTTTGCTATTCTGACTTTAGAGTAGTGGACGTACATTATGAAATTGACTAATAACAAGTTAGCAATATTTATTTCATATTCATTTTGGTGCATTAGGCATCAATACTTAAAGTGGTATTCCCATCTCAGACATTTATAGTATATCCATAGGACATGGTTTGGTTACAATTCCCATAATAGAAATGAATGTGAATTCTGCCCACCTCTCCACTGATAGCGGTGTTTATCGGGCCGATATTCCGCAGATGGATGAGGGTTGTTTCTGTGGGATCATCATCTACTATACATTTGTGGCAAATTCCAGGGATATGCAAGATAATACTTCTTTAAAACAATATTGAGTCGCACGCGACCAATGCATTATACTGCAATATGGAAATGAACCCTACTGCTTGCGCTTACAGGTTGGTTGCCGAAGACAAAGCTTATGGCGACCTCTACTGGGCAAAGTCAATGTGACAGATAAACTGCACATAAAAATATACAATATTTCAACTTCTTAAATGGTTATTCCCATCTTTGCCTTTCTTGGTCAAGACAAGTATAGAGGCTGATTACAAGGGATACCTGTGGAAAACACTGTCCCTTTATTGAGACCAGGAACTGCACAACATTTTGCTGTAGTACACAATGTGAATCAAGCCACTTATTGGCTAATGTTTTGGACACCCTTACATGTTCACAACCTTCAAGTACTAGAACATTAAGGCTGTATGCTCACGCAGTGCCTCTGGACCTGAGGAAACCCACGGGTGAATGCAGGCAGACAGCAGCTACCCTATACTCACCATCTGCGGTGGTTGCAAGGCGACTTCTCCCTGTATTCACCCAATGGGGGCTGCCTCCGACTTCGCAGCATGAAATAAACAGAGGGCTGTGACTATAAATTTCAGGGCCCTCACAGGCAAAATGTTGGGGTTCCCTGAGACTTCGCCCAGCCTCCACCCACACATACATAATACATATATCAAAAAGCTCAGATTATCCAGCATAGGCTCCACGGTGTAATTATTCTATAAAAAGTAACTTTTATTTAGGATTATTAAAAAGGTTTATTCTCTCTGTGCAAGAGATAAAATAACGTATACACTGGGGTGACCCCCTAAGAGACTACGCGTTTAAACACTTGCGTGTCTTGCGTTAAGACACGCAAGTCTTGAAATGCGCAGTCTATTAGGGGATCACCCCAGCGTATACAAGTTATTTCATCTGTTGAATGGAGAGAATAAACCTTTTTAATAATCCTAAATAAAAGTTACATTTTATAGAATAATTACACCGTGGAGCCTATGCTGGATAATCTGACCTTTTTGATTCTCAAGACCAACTCCAGTCTTCAACCCCATCCATGCAGACAGCTCCACACACACAATTGAGACTGCTTTGGGATGAATACACAATAGCTGTATACACAATAGAGACTGCTGCTGGCCTTATAAACAATGGAGATGGCTGCGGGATGTATATACAATGGAGACGGCATTAGGCCATTTAGACAATGGAGATGGCTGCAGGCTGTATAGACAGGGGTGGGGAACTCCAGTCCTCGAGGGCCGCAAACAGTTCAGGTTTTCACGATTTCCTTAGTATTGCACAGGGATTGGAATCATCACCAGTGCAAGTGATTATGTATCACCTGTGCAATACTAAGGAAATCCTGAAAACCTGAAACTGTTTGCGGCCCTCGAGGACTGGAGTTCCCACCCTGGTATAGACAATGAAGATGGCTGCGGGCCATATACACAATAGAGATGGCTGTGGGCCGTATGCACAATGGAGACAGCTACGGGCCATATGCACAATGGAGACGGTTGCGGGCCGTATAAACAATGGAGACAGCTGCGGGCATATGCACAATGGAGACGGCTGTGGGCCATATAGACAATGGAGACTGCTACAGGACGTATTCAAATAGAGACCGCTGCGGGACATATGCACAGAGACCACCGGCCATATGCACAGAGACAGCTGAATGTATGCATAGAGACTGCCGACTGTATATCTTGTACACACAGCACTATACTGTATATACAGGTCCACACTTTATACATACAGCATATAGACACACTAACACAGCATGTAGTGTGGACCTGTATATGCAGTAGTGTTCTGTAGAGGCAGACAGGTAAAAATGCATCACAAATGCACTGTGTGAACATAGCCTAAAGGGGTTGTCCAAAACATGGACAACCCTTTTTCATTCCCCATGTTTGGCCCCATTAAAATAAAAATGCTTATACTCACCTCCCATTCTGGCGTTGTCCAGTGGTGATGGCGCTCACATTCCCTGGGTTCATTGAGGTTGTGAATTTACACAAACCCTGCACCCAGAAACCCTGGCTTTTCTCTCCCGCCTTTGGACTGATCATTAGTCAGCAGGGAGTAAGCGGCAGCCTCAGCTCTCACCTCCTGTTGATTATTTCTACGTCTGAAGGCGGAGAGCGAAGCTGGCGGGGACTGGGGTGCTTTGCATTTGTAAACCATTCTAATAATTAGGACAATGTACAATACAAAATAATATTGTGATAACTTGATTAGGACATAAATGCATGTAAAATGCATTCATAAAAGTAGTGTTTCTCCTGCCAAACGACACTTTTTATGCAGAAATATCTGTAAGGGTAAAGCCACACTTGCGCCAATCTCGCGTGAGTGCAAGGCGAGAAAAACTCGCATTGCACTTGGACCTACCGTATGTTAAACAATGTTTATCCAAATATCCAGCGAGGAAATGAACCTGCACTTCGAGCTCCTCATAAAATTTCCATTTATTTTGAATCAGGGTAAAAACAGATTTCCATTGCACGTAAAACCGTAGAAGTCAGTACACCATGATTAGGTAACGTGTTTTGGCTATCTTGTAGCCTTATTCATGATCTCAGGGCCACTATACACACACCAACTTATCTGTCAACTTCTGAACAACTTACTGGTTGCAGTGAAATCATGGACACATTGTTCTCTCTTGTTGCTGTGTACAAATGGAGCAATGTGTCCATGATTTCACTGCAACCAGGAAGTTGTTCAGAAGTTGGACAGATAAGTTGGTGTGTGTAAGTGGCCCTCAGTTCTAGTCAAAAATGAAAGTTTTAATACCGTACTCCTCAAGCAGACCGGATGGATTCTAATTAATTGATTACACCGGATTCCAATCATGCTGGTTCCTGTTCTGGGAATCTCCAGGAAAATATCAGTTGAGCAGTTCATTCATGAAAAGACAAAGTTGTAATGCTTTCTGGAAATCCCAGAACAGATACATATACCATATGCAGATATAGCATATAAACCCCATCAGTACCAATAGGTATGTCATCCAATCATCTTGTATAACACAGAGAACAGCGAAAAACTGAACAAAATCGAAGAAGCACAAAAAAAACAGTGAACAGGAAAAAGGAGAACAGGAGAGAAGGTAATAATATAAAAAAAAATAAAAATTATGGAGAAAATATGGAAAAAAACATAATATATATATATATATGTATATATAGGGAGCAGAAAAAGTTTTTCTGCTTCTTTGACATTGTGACTTTCTAAAAGCAAACCTTCACATAATCTACCATAATGTAATGTGGGCTCTGCAATCAAATGGCCTAGTCTCTTCCAATTCATTAAATATGTTATTTATGTGAACTCCTAATGTAAAATTTCTTCTAATATAAATATTATTTGTTAAAGTGTTCCCCTTATTTTTACTCATAACAACATGTGTGAATTATTATGGTAACATATTAATTATATGTATAAAAATGGTGAAATAAAACCACACTTGTTTCTATGTCTTTCTTATAAAAAAGACTCCACCTGATTGATTGCATTTCTATACAGTACACAGTACATCTCATGTAACACATACAAATGTGCATATATACATAGGTGTCCATATTTAAAGCGTAACCGCCATTTAAATGTTTATTTGTTAATAATGTAGAACAATTGTTTTTAATAAAGTTTTTAACATACTTCACTAGAAAATTCTGGTTGTAAACCACTCATAATCCTTCTACAAAGTGTCCCCCCTACACTGTGTGTGAAGCAGACATATGTTTTTTATCAGTCAGATTCGTCTTCAGTGAATATGGACTTGTAACAATGTATCACTTTAGGCTGGCTTAAAAACGAGTTGCTAAGCAAAATCAGAGTTCAGGATCAGGTCAGACTAGTTACTGCCAGAAAGATGTGTCACAATGTCTGTTAACCCCTAGTCTTCTAGCTCCACACAGCTTAGGATTTCTTTTGTCCCTTTCTGTGCTATCACATAACACTACACTAATCCCTATGACCTGTTGACAACGCCCACACAGACAGAAAATGCTGTTTTCCAAAATAGCACAGGAAAAATGTGAGTAAACAAGTTATATGGCAGAAAAAGCATTATCTTAGCTGCTGTTAAGTGACCCATAATTAACAACCAGTGCAGTATTGTTTTATTTTTTCAATGAAATTACATTTACACTTTACGTTTGTATGATACAAACTATGACATAAACTCATTGCCTTGTTACAACAACATCCCAAACCAAAAGATCATTGAGGAATCTGTTACTTGCTTTTTCTCCATTATACTGTCATCCATGTCTCCCTGTCCTCTAGGTGGCAGTAACTAACACTGTCACCTAGAGAACATCTGTTTTTAACCTGACTCAAAGTAAATGGAAATTTTATGAGAAGCTGGAAGTGCAGGTTCATTTCCTTGCTGGATATTTGGATATATTCTGTATACAGCAGCGAGTCCGTTGGAATCCGTGCTGTGGATCAAGGAGCATCGGAGAGGGGGAACAGGGGAGTGGCTTCTACTTTTCTATTATATGTTAAACAATCAGTCAGGTCAAGTTGGTAACTTTTTTCTCCTGAATGAGCCGCGGGGATAGCAGCCAGGTACGTAGTAGAAGTTGCTTAGTGAAAATAACAAACCTGTCATTGTAGTGCCTATGCATTGTAGAGCCCAAAACTTTGTACCCTGTTCGTGCTTCTGGAGACACGGACCCTGTAAATTTTGCAGGCTATTGCTACATTACTGAAAAACATGTGGACACTGTGGTTTAGAGACACTGTGGGGCTTAGAAGGGAGGGGGTACATTAAAATTTAGGGTTACATATTTCACTAGATTTCTTTTGGGGGGTAAGAGCCATTTTGCTTTTTCTGAGCTTTTCTGTAAACAGTAACATGAAAACCCCCTATATGTCCATTGACAGATGACAGACAGTTGCCAGCAAACCCAGAAGTCATCATTTGATAATGAACACAGCCCACAATAACATGGCAGGGGTGCCGATCTGATGGGAGAGGGAGCATACTCCCTCTCCTGGCTTCTTTAACACTTGTCGACCCATGACATAGGAGGACGTCATGGGTCGGGTCCCGGTGTTTGATGTGAGAGCTGGCACAGCACTCACATCAAACACCCGACATCTCATCTGATCTCATCAGCTGAGATGTCAAGCTTCCAGCACAGATGAGATCCGGGATCCGATCGGTGCCATTAACCCCTTGGATCCAGCTGTGAATTACTGACAGCGGGATCCAAAACCTCCACGGCGGGGAATGCGCTGTTCCTCGCCTGCACTGAAGTTCTCGCGTGTTCTCCGGTGCTCACGTGATAGCCCCAGGTACTGGTGTGAACCTGGAAGTTATCACGGTTCACTTCCTCTCAGTGGTTGTCGAGCGCTGCCAACAACTGAAAGTGAAAGCAAATGCCATGTCCCGTTGTGCTGCTGCTCTGCTCTGAAGTGATCAGATGCTGAAGCACTGTGGCGCCCTTTGCAGCATTGTAAAAACAAGAATTCATTAAAAAATAAAGTTTTTAAAAAATATGAAAAAAACCCACAAAAGTTCAAATCATCCCCCTTTTCCCCATTCAAAATAAAAGTATAAAAAAACCACACACATATTTGGTATTGCCGCGTTCAGAAACACCCGATCTATCAATATATAAAATCAATTAAAGTGAGACAGAAACTGCGTAATGAAAAAAAAGGTCCAAACGTCAAAATTACGTTTTTTTTTGTCGCCGCAACATTGCTATAAAATGCAATAACGGGCGATGAAAACAGTGTATCCACCAAAAATTGGAATCATTTGAAACGTTAACTCAAGATGAAAAAAGTAAGCCATCACAAGGCCCCAAATCTTAAAAAATTAGAATGTTACGGGTCGCAGAACATGGCGCAAAAAGTGTGATTCTTTTTTTTTTTTCAAACTTCTGAATTTTTTTTCACCAATTAGGGTGCTTTCACATCTGCGTTTTTCGTAATTCGCGGCAGATGCGGTGAAAAAACCGCATCTGCCGCGTTTACCGCATAACCGTTCCACTTGCGGCGCGGTTGCGTTTTTTTCTATGCAAAGTATAGGCATACTTGCGGCAGGTGCGGCAAGTGCGGTTTTGCACTTGCGGCAGGTGCGGCCGCGAAAAAAACCGCAGTAAGCCGCGGTTTTTTTCGCGGCCGCACCTGCCGCAAGTGCAATACCGCACTTGCCGCACCTGCCGCAAGTACGCCTATACTTTGCATAGAAAAAACCGCAACCGCGCCGCAAGTGGAACGGTTATGCGGTAAACGCGGCAGATGCGGTTTTTTCACCGCATCTGCCACGAATTACGAAAAACGCAGATGTGAAAGGGCCCTTAGATGCCAGTTAAAGTATACATGTTTGGTATCTACAAACTCGTACCAACCCAAGGCATCACAACGTCATGTCAGTTTTAACATATAGTGATTATGGCGAATAAAAAATCCAGATAAGGCCCCTTTCACATCAGTGTTTTTTTTCAAATTGCGGCAGATCCGACAGATTTACTGCATCTGCCGCCTAACAGCCGCACTTGTACCAAGTCCCATGCATTCCCTATGGGGCTTTGGAAGGTGTAGTATTGCCGCGGTTCCGGCACTTGTGGCAGTTGCGGCTGCATAATAAACTGCTGCAGACTGCGGTTTTTTTCGCGGCTGCAACTGCAATACCGCACTTGCCGCCCCTGCCATAAGCCACCTAGAAAATGCATGGAGCTTGCAACGAAAAACAAAAAATTCCCGAGTGGTGAAGGGGTTAATGCTGTGATCACTATTGATTGTGACGATTTAAGGGGTTAAAATGTCAGGGGTGGTACGGAGACTGTCCCTGACTGTCACTTATGATGAGCTCCCAGCAGGAATCGTGCGGCCACAGTTCCTAACGTAAGTTTATGTCATAGGTTGTAAACGTCTTCCCGACCATGATGTAAACTTATGTTAAGGTTTGTGAAGGGGTAACCTGCTGATATAGTATTCATCTGCTGGTTAATAATGTCCTGAAACATTTTGACTACAAGTTATTTTCCTCCCGGCAGCTGGAATCTGAGTGTGGCGGCTGCACGTCTTCAGAATGATACAACCTGTAGATCAGAGGTCCCCAACCTTTCTGACCTCAAGAGGCTCATTCAACTCTGACAAAGGGTCATGAGCCACATCCAGCTCTCACCCCCCTCACAGTAGTGTCACCCAGAGCCCCCATTACTGGCATAATGACAACCAAAGCTTTTCCACAGAAATCATAACGAGGCCATATACCGAGATCCAGGGGTTCCCACAACACCCTCATTTAGTCTTTTCTTATCAAGTACTCCCACCACACTGTCACATCCAGCTTCAAAAATCTCCTCTGACAGGTAATATCTACCTGACTCAGGTTACCATACTTAACGTCTGTATACCCCCACGTTCACTATATGGGCATCCCGCTCTGCTCCTCTATGTGGGGATACTCACATAATTCACCATCTGCAGACCTGCTCTTCATAGCTGTTTGCTAGATCTGATGCTGATACACCAAGTTGGTGGACAGCCGTGAGCCACACATCATGTGCCTATGAGCTCCATGTCTTCTTTGCTACAGGTTGTGGAACCCTGCTGCAGATTAACCCTATATCAGCAGGCTCATAGCTTTTTTTCACATGACAGGTCTCATTCAATGTGTTCACAGAACCTTAGTCATGCGAGAAAGCATATAGGAAAGGTCTGGCCTCAACACAAATAGACTGGGCCTTTTTCCAACTTACTATCATGATGTACAAAGTGCATTTTTATTTCCTCCCTAATGGTACCTTTACACGCGGCAACATTTCTAGGGTGTCAACAGGTAACTTACTGGTTGCAGTGAAATCATGGAGACATGATTCCATTTGTGCACAGCAACAAGATAGAACCATGTCTCCATGATTTCACTGCAGCCAGTAACTTACCTGTTGACACCCTAGAAATGTAGCCACGTGTAAAGGTACCCTCACAGATTACAGTGCATCATGTATTAGGCAATCAACCTATCATATGATGTCCATACGCCCATTAAACACACCTGAGTAATTCTCTACAGTGTATTCTCCGCCAGGTTCACCAATGTCTTAGATGAAGCTACGCACACTGGTTGATCTAAATAGCCGTTCATAACCCTGTCCAGACCTGACTATTTTTCATTTCTGCATTCTACTTTTTCCTACTCTTCCTCCAGAAGCCGTAACGTTTTTATTTCCTATTCATGTACCCATTAGAGAACTTGTTTATTTGTGTGACAAGTTGCACTTTTCTTGACACCATTCAATTTACCATTTTTCTTCTTATAGTGCCTCTTGGTGACTTAATGGATGAACAATCTTTAGGAAGATCAAGCTTGTTCAAGTGTAGATAGGCCCTCCGGGGGCCATTTTATCATTTTATAAGAGATTTCCACATCATTGTATCCTTGTTTCTATTGTACACAAAGTCCAAACTATTTTGGGATTGGGGCTGCACAGTGTTGAGAATAAAAATGCTATCAATATTACCCATTACCTTGCTGGCACCACGTACATTCCCAGGACCCAGTATTGATAGCAGACCCTTAGCTAGGTGTTTCTTCACCACAGCCATAGTTTGTTGCCCTAGCCCTGTATATAAATATCCTAGCCAAGGCAAGTAGCTTGTTGGCTTCTGCCCAGCAACCTATGCCGTGGGCACACGCCTTGGACGTGCCACACAGTTACACCTTTGTAGATGGGAATGGAAGGTCATATCCTGATTCAGCTATTCTCTAATGCTTCATGTTACACTCTCTAATGCTTTATGCTATACTCTCTAATGCTCCATACTATACTCCCCTGCTACATGTTATGATCTCTTATACTGCATGCTGTACTCTCTACTGCTTCATGCTATACTCTCTAATACTGCGTGCTGTACTCGCTACTGCTTTATGCTATACTCTTTAGTGCATCACACTATGCTTTTTATCTTATCGCCCAAAAAAGTGGAATAAAACGTGATCATAAAGTCACATGTAAATAAAAATTGTAGCGCTGGAAACATCATGTTGTCTGCAAAAAAACAAGCTGCCATACAGTTCCATCAGTGAAGAAATAACAAAAGCTACAGCTCTCATAATACAACAATGCAGAAACATTTCTTTTTTCTATCAAATAGTTTTTATGGTGTAAAAGTGGCAAAACATAAAAAAAAATAACATATACATGTGGTATTGATGTGATCGTACTGAGCCGAAGAATAAAGCTGTTTTATTACTTTTACAACAAGGTAAAAACAACAGTGTAAAAAAAATAAAATAAATTACCGTATATACTCGTGTATAAGCCGACCCGTGTATAAGCCGACCCCCCTACTTTTGCCCCAAAAATCTGGAAAAACCTATTGACTCGTGTATAAGCCGAGGGTGGACCCCAGCACAGGTATACAGCCCCCAGCAGTGTGGTATACAGGCCCCCCCCCAGTGGTATACAGGCCTCCCCAGTGGTAGTATACAGCAGCCCCAGTGGTAGTATACAGCAGCCCCAGTGGTAGTATATAGCAGCCCCAGTGGTAGTATACAGCAGCCCCAGTGGTAGTATACAGCAGCCCCAGTGGTAGTATATAGCAGCCCCAGTGGTAGTTTACAGCAGCCCCAGTGGTAGTATATAGCAGCCCCAGTGGTAGTATACAGCAGCCCCAGTGGTAGTATATAGCAGCCCCAGTGGTAGTATACAGCAGCCCCAGTGGTAGTATATAGCAGCCCCAATGGTAGTATACAGCAGCTCCAGTGGTAGTATACAGCAGCTCCAGTGGTAGTATATAGCAGCCCCAGTGGTAGTATACAGCAGCCCCAGTGGTAGTATATAGCAGCCCCAGTGGTAGTATACAGCAACCCCAGTGGTAGTATATAGCAGCCCCAGTGGTAGTATACAGCAACCCCAGTGGTAGTATATAGCAGCCCCAGTGGTAGTATATAGCAGCCCCAGTGGTAGTATACAGCAGCCCCAGTGGTAGTATACAGCAGCCCAGTGGTAGTATACAGCAGCCCCAGTGGTAGTATATAGCAGCCCCAGTGGTAGTATATAGCAGCCCCAGTGGTAGTATACAGCAGCCCCAGTGGTAGTATATAGCAGCCCCAGCAGCCCCAGTGGTAGTATATAGCAGCCCCAGTGGTATACAGCAGGCCCCCAGGGGTACATATAACAGCCCCCAGGGGGTACCCAGCAGCCCCCTGTGGGTACCCAGCAGCCCCCAGGGGGTACCCAGCAGCCACCAGGGGGTACCCAGCAGCCCCCTGGGGGTCCCCAGCAGCCCCCAGGGGGTACCCAGCAGCCCCCTGGGGGTATCCAGCAGCCCCCAAATGCTGGCACTGGCCCCCCCTTGCAAGGGCCCCCCCGCTTCTCTTACCATACCGGTCTTCTGATCAGCGCCGCTCCTCGGCGCTCCGTCCTAGCTGCTCCCGTCCTGCTACATCCGGGATCCCCGGCCGTCGTGCGATGACGTCATATGCCTGCGACGGCCGGAGATCCCGGATGTAGCAGGACGGACGGACGGAGCACCGAGGAGCACCGAGGAGCGGCGCTGATCAGAAGACCGGGATGGTAATATAACCAGTGGGGGGGCCCTTACAAGGGGGGGCGAGTGCCAGCATTTGGGGGCTATATGCACTGCTTCCCCCTGCCGCTGATTGACAGGGGGAAGCAGTGCATATTTAATGAGCGGCCCCACGTGACGGGGCCGCTCATACAGCAGCCTCCCCCCGCCTCCTCCAGCCTCCACAGCCCCCACCACCGTATAGACCTGTGTATAAGCTGAGGGGGAGACTTTTCAGCCCAAATTTTGGGCTGAAAAACTCGGCTTATACACGAGTATATACAGTACTGAATTTCTGCTTGTCATCAAGGTCCATCATTTAATAATGGAAATACAGTCATATGAAAAAGTTTGGGCACCCCTCTTAATCTTACTCTTTTTTTTTTTTAAATTGTTTTTTTGCAACAGCTATTTCAGTGTGATATATGTATTAACTGATGGACACAGTAATATTTCAGGATTGAAATGAGATTTATTGTACTAACTAAAAATGTGAAATATGCATTATTTCAAAATTTGACAGGTGCAAAAGTATGGGCACCCTTCTGATTTTCATGATTTGAATACTCCTAACTACTTTTTACTGACTTACTGAAGCACTAAATTGGTTTGGTAACCTCATTGAGCTTTGTACTTCATAGCCCGGTGTATCCCATCATGAGAAAAGCTATTTCAGGTGTCCACTTGCAAGTTGTTCTCATAGTTGCATCTTCTCTGAGGAGTGGCATCATGGGCTCCTCAAAACAGCTCTCAAATGATCTGAAAAAAAAGATTGTTCAACATAGTTGTTCAGGGGAAGGATACAAAAAGTTGTCTCAGAGATTTAACCTGTCAGTTTCCACTGTGAGGAACATAGTAAGGAAATGGAAGACCACCGGGACAGTTCTTGTAAAGGCCAGATGTGGCAGGCCAACAAAAATATCAGAAAGGCAGAGAAGAAGAATGGTGAGAACAGTCAAGAACAATCCACAGACCACCTCCAAAGACCTGCAGCATCATCTTGCTGCAGATGGTGTCACTGTGCATCGGTCAACAATACAGTGCACACTGAACAAGGAGAAGCTGTATGGGAGAGTGATGCGAAAGAAGCCATTTCTGCATGCACGCCACTAACAGAGTCGCCTGAGGTATGCAAAAGCACATTTGGACAAGCCAGTTTCATTTTGGAAGAAGGTCCTGTGAACTGATGAAACAAAGATTGAGTTGTTTGGTCATACAACAAGGCGTTATGCATGGTGCCACAAAAACACAGCATTCCAAGAAAAACACTTGCTACCCACTGTCAAATTTGGGGGAGGGTCCATCATGCTTTGGGGCTGTGTGACCAATGACGGCACCGGGAATCTTGTTAAAGTTGAGGGTCGCATGGATTCCACTCAGTATCAGCAGATTCTTGAGAATAATGTTCAAGAATCAGTGTCAAAGTTGAAGTTACGTCAGGGATGGATCTTTCAGCAAGACAATGATCCAAAACACCGCTCCAAATCTACTCAGGCATTCATGCAGAGGAACAATTACAATGTTCTGGAATGGCCATCCCACTCCCCAGACCTGAATATCATTGAACATCTGTGGGATGTTTTGAAGCGGGCTGTCCATGCTCGGCGACCATCAAACTTAACTGAACTGGAATTGTTTTGTAAAGAGGAATGGTCAAAAATACCTTCATCCAGGATCCAGGAACTCATTAACAGCTACAGGAAGCGACTAGAGGCTGTTATTTTTGCAAAAGGTGGATCTACTAAATATTAATGTCACTTTTCTGTTGAGGTGCCTATACTTTGGCACCTGTCAATTTTTGAAATAATGCATATTTCACATTTTCGGTTAGTAAAATAAACCTCATTTCAATCCTGAAATATCACTGTGTCCATCAGTTATTACATATATCACACTGAAATAGCTGTTGCAAAAACCCAATTGTAAACAAAAAAAAAGAGTAAGATTAGAGGGGGTGCCCAAACTTTTTCATATGACTGTATAGGCTTCCAAGAAATTGGTAGCACAAAGGCTTTGGAAAAGTGCTATGGCTCCTTGCCCCCCAAAAGAAAATTCAGCAAAATCTGCACTCCTAAATCCAAATGATCCCCTCAATTACCATTATAGTATATGGGTGCAGGGACCATACAAATATTTTATACAGTATATACTGGAGCTCGCTTTTGTTAAGGTATATCGGGAACAGATATGTTGCTGCTATAAGACCTGGAGGGTTACCGTGTGTTTATATCCTCCTGATTACACTGGAGTTTATTTTAATGGGGTTGAATCTTAGCGCTAACTTATTACCTTTTATGCTATGGCATTTGAACCAGACCAACTATGTAGTTAGTTTCCCTTTCGTTTTTCAGAAAGGGATCTCTTTATTGAAGTAAATATATGTACAAAATCACACATAAAACAAATTCATATATATAAAAAATTAATAAAAAAATTTTGATAAAATCAATTCTTAATGAAAATAGGTGCATGTTCCTTTAAATTGTTCTATTTTGTGGCCGTGTACAAATGTAACAATGTGTCCATGATTTCACTGCAACCAGTGAGTTGCAAGCAATATATCTCTGTGTGTAACGGTACCTTAAGAGGTGAAGATGCTAGAAGGTGAGTATATGGCTGGGGGCAGGGGGCTTACATTTAAAGCACAAATCCAGTGATCAAAAAATAATGCTGGTGTGGTACGTTAAGATTCTGGCTGAAATATGTAAATTAAGAACACCTCAATATATTTGGAGCCACAATGTTTTACTGGAACAATAGATGGTGCATTGTCTTCTAGTATGTGAAGTGCTGGTATTTATTACTAATGATACTTTAGGAGGCTGTGATGACAACCAGTGTCCATCTAGCGGATTTGTTTGCCCTAGTGACTGTGTCCACAATATCATAGACACACCCGGGTAACTCTCCTAGCAACTACCCAACATACATAGACGGATCCAGCCCTACCAAAGTCATGTGCTTAGATACTAATCCTTACTGTGTGGACATGACACCTATCCCACTCCATTATTAACATACCTCTATGCATACTGCTGCACATCATTACATTGTACAATCCCCTGCTACTATGTACACAGCTTATGAAAATAACCAAAACAATGAAGAAATCCACCGGAAAGTCACTTTATCACGTCAAGAAGTTACAGAAAAGGATTTCTAGTCCTTGTCCTCTGGAGGTCAAAGGATCAGTATTAGGAAGACCTGTACATGTCACTTATTATATACAGTTAGTTTATCAGCTAGGTGCCATATTCTGTCCTCTCATAGTATATTACTATGAATGACTGATGAAACCAAGTCCGGGTGCTCGGTATATCATGGTGGGGTCAGTCATATAGATCCATCTTCTCACCTGCTTCATTTCCCCTCTAACCCCCTCCCCTTTTTCTCTGACACTTCTGGCTTCGTAGAGCAGATAAGGTAGGAGATAGATGGAAAACAAGCAGGTAGGAGGGTTCACTTTGGCTTTGTAAACACAATCCAGAGGCGCTGCATGTTGGACACAGTGCCTCCGGACCTGCGGAAACCCTCGAGTGATTGCAGGGAAACCACAGTCGCCCTGTGGTCATGATCTATGTTCGGTGCAGGGCGGCTTCTCCCTGCATTCACCCAATGGTGATCACTTCCGACTCTGCAGCATGAAATTAACATGCAGCGGAGATGCGGACGTCCGGAAACCAGCAATGCAGCTGAAACAACATTGAGGAGGGGAGAAGCATTGTGAGCATGGGATTTCTAGAAATCCCATCCACTGTGCTGGTACTGTACAACACAGCGCTTTGGACACAGTGGCAATATGCTGCATCCAAAACGCTGCTACTCCTGATCATGAGCCCGCACCCTTATATGTCAGGTCACACCATGATGCATGGACCTGTACTTGGCTTCCTCAGTCATTCTGTGCTGACAGAGTTTCATAATATGTTGCTGCCTCTTTTTCAAGGGACCAAAAGTAATTGGACTCTAATTTAACCTCTAAAGCTTTTAGGCCACATTAAGTGTTTGGTGAGTTTATACTTCAGTACTTGTAGCCAAAACCAGGAGTTGAACAGTCTGAGGAAAAATATAATAAAATTCCTTCACAACATCCACCCTCGTGAAGAACACTATCCAGACACTAGGTGTTTCAGAATATAGGTCTATTATAAAGAGGAGACTTCTTAAAGGGATCCTGTCACCTCCAGAATGCCTCCTAAGCTAGTAAAACATGTCCCTGCAGCATCCCATCACTAATCTCACACTCCTTTTGTCTCCTAAAAGCATCCTGTGAAAGTGCATAAAAACGTTTTAATACTTACTCATTAGTGATTATAATTAACAGGGGCTATATTCTTTAGTAACCAGGGCGGGCTGTTTTGCAGCTCCAGGATCCACCCTCTCTCTGTCTGTGTGCTGTGCTTGTGCAGGCTTTACCCTCCCCCCTCTCTATCACTCACAGAATGCAAATCATTAGTCCTGCCTTCAGCTGCACATCACAGCAGCACAGACAGAGAGAGGGTGGATCATTCAGGATGCAAAACAGCCCGCCCTGGTGACTAAAGAATATAGCCCCTGCTAATTATAATCACTAATGAGTAAGTATTAAAACGTTTTTATGCACTTTCACAGCATGCTTTTAGGAGTCAAAAGAAGTGTGAGATTAGTGAATGGATGCTGCAGGGACATGTTTTGATAGCTTAGGAGGTGTTTTGGAGGTGACAGGATCCCTTTAAGAATAAATACAGAGAGTTCACCACAAGGTTTAAACCAATAATCAGCCTTAAGAATAGAAAGACCAGATTAGACTTTGTAAAAAATCTTAAGAAGCCAGCCCAGTTCTGGAAAAGCTTATTTGGACAGATAAAACCAAGCTCAACCTGTCACAGAATGATGGGAAGAAAAAATATGGAGAAGATTTAGAACGGCTCATGATCCAAAGCACAGCACGACCCTTGTAAATCATGGTGGAGGCACTGTGATGGCTGGACATGCATGGCTTCTAATGGCCCTGGGTCACTGGTGATAATTCATGATGTGACGAAAGACAGAAGCAGCCGGATGACTTCTGAAGTGTACAGGGAGATACTTTCTGCTCTGATTCAACCAAATACAGCAAGGTTGATAGGACGGCGCTTCACAGACAGATGGAGAATGACCCAAAAGACATGCAAAAGGAAAACAGGCATTTAAGACAAATAAGTGGAGTATTCCGCAATGGCCAAGTTAATCCCCAGATCTCAACCCCATCGAGCTCTATTTCCCATGCTCAGGATGAAACTTAAGGCCCTGTTACACACTACGATATCGGTAACGATATCGTTGTAACGTCACCGGTTGGGTGACGTTGCAGCAATGTCGAAACGACATCATTGTGTGTGACATTTACCGACGACCAATGATGAGGTCTTTCATTGTTAGTCATTGGTAGATGACCTGGACCATAAATTTATCGTTGGTCTTCTGCTGGGCGCCCAGCATCGGCGCGTGTGACATTAGGAGACCAACGATCAACGAGCTCCCATCGCCGCACAGCAAGCACTGGGAGCAAGTAACCAGGGTAAACATCAGGTAACTAAGCACCATTCTCAGCTTAGTTACCCGCTGTTTACCCTGGATACCAGCGTTCTCTTGATCCCTGGTGAGTCTGCCTGTGTGACAGCTCACCAGCGATCAGCTAACGATGTCCCAGCGACCCGATCATTGGTCGGATTGCTGGGACATCATGCTGTGTAACGGGGTCTTTAGGCAAAAAAAAACAAAACACAAACAAGCAACAACTGAAGTCAGCTGCAGGAAAAGCCAGCAAAGCATCACAAAGGAGGAAACCCAGTGCTTGGAGACATCCATAGCTTCCAGAATTCAGGCAGTCATTGCCTGCAAAGCATACAAACTATTAAAATTGCACATTTTATTTATGGTAGAGTAAACTTGTCCAGTTATTTTTCAGTCACTAAAATGAGGCTTTGTAGAAAAATGGTTGAAATTCCTAAACATTTCACAGGATGTTTTTGTTTAACCTCTTTAATTAATCCTGAAAGTCTACACTGTAATTACATCTTAGGTTTTCAAAGGACCAAAGGTAATTGGACAATTATCCCAAAAGCTCTTTTAGGCCATGTGCACACGTTAATCATTTGGCCAATACTGTACCTTAGTATTTGTAAGCCAAAAACTGGCTAAAAATTGCAGAACTAGTGCTTGTGTTTGTTTTATACAGGTGCATCAAAATGAATTAGAATATCATCAAAAAGTTAATTTATTTCATTAATTCATTACATAAAGTGAAATGCATATATTATATAGAGTCATTACAAACAGAGTGATCTATTTCAAGTGTTTATTTCTGTTAATGTTGATGATTATCGGTTACAGCCAGTGAAAACCCAAAGGTCATTATCTCAGAAAATTAATGTAGGTAGGATTAAGGGTTAAAAAACACACTGCCGTATTCCGCAAGACATTAAAGGGTGAATATAATATTGATTTATTAGTTAACGCGTTTCAGGGCTCCCTGAAACATGGCAATACAATATTGATTTGTCCTGAGGAAGGGCTAGGGAGCCCTGAAATGCGTTGACTAATAAATCAATATTATATTCACCATTTGATGTCTCATTGAATAAGGCAGCGTGATTTTAACCCTTCATCCTCCCTACTCTATATGCACCATGCTGGGGACTGCAGCAGCCGTGATATGCTATTATATTGGTTGTGACTCTCACAACCACACAAGGTGAAGCATCTGATACCTATTTTTGTCATATTTTATCTCTCAGACCCTTGATCCTCCCGACTTTAATTTTATGAGATAATGACCTTTGGGTTTTCATTGGCTGTAAGCCATAATCATCAACGTTAACAGAAATAAACACTTGAAATAGATCACTCTGTTTGTAATGACTCTGTATACTGTATGTGTTTTCACTGAAATAAATAAACTTTTTGATGATATTCTAATTCCTTCGCATGCACCTGTACTTTGCCTCTGGTTGTTCCACTCCTGGTTTTGACCCACCAAATATTCAATGTGTGCACATGGCCAAACTGGAGTCTGTCATCAGCTTTATAATCATTGTCCCATCCAGGGGCTGACTGACAGATCTTGCCCTGGGGGGCAGTCTGCCTGGAAGGGGGGGTGCTGGCGCTGCTTTGCACTCGCCTCTGCCAGAAGGATGCTGCTGCCGCTCTGCTCCCTTGTCCATGACAGCCTCAACACTGACGCCCTCCTGCTGCGTCCCGGGTCCCGCCATCAATAAAGTGAGTGCGCGGCCGCTCTCACTGGGGGGGGCAGTCCTAAAGTTGGACTATACCACCGGCCTGGGGGGCAAATGCCTCCCTGCCACCTGGGCCAGTCCGCCCCTGGTCCCATCCAGTTTTTATAGTCCCAGTAAGGAGGTACAGCTTAAGTAAAAGCACCCCATTCTGGCTGCATATATTAATGAAAACCTGGCAGATCATACAACACTCCTAGGTCACCATATTCTGCAGTAACCTCTTGCATATGTGCAGTGTGTCCTTTCCTCTATATAAGTACAGTACTCTCCCTTCTGTAAGCAAATACACCACCGTCGTCCTGCGCATGCGCCTGGCCAACAACGCACGGTGCATAGGTGAGATTATGCAGTGCTGTGCACTAATATTCATTTTCTGTGCAATTTAAAGTGTAAAAAGGAGTATTTGATGTTGTTGTTTTTTACTATTCTACCCACTACCATAATTTTTTCTGTTATCATAAGGGTTCCCTCACATCTGTGTATAAAACCGCTGAGTCCAATCTGATGAAAAATCACATTACACTCGCACCAAAGTTAAACAATGAGGCGGTACTGATCTGCAATTTTTTTCTCAGCTGTTTCCGTCTTGAGGAAATAATTGTAGGATGCTGTGTATGGTCGTGTAAAACAGCTGAGACTCACCAATGCTAAGGCAATGGGTGCGAGGAAACAACAGACATCACATGGACCATCCATATACCGTCTGTTGTTAGTGGATACATTACCATTCTGTAGCACAGAACAATATAAAGGTTGTAAGTAAGTTGTAGAATAGTTACTGACGAGAAAACGCATTTCATACGGATGGTATAAGCATGTCATACAGATGCTGGGCGAGAAAATTTATTATTGCTATTATTTATTTATATAGTGCCATTATATTCCATGGTGCTTTACATATGGAAAGTGTAGACGAGGACAAGTACAATATATGTGGACAATCAGGTCATACAGGTACAGGAGGGGAGAGGACCTTGTCTGCGAGGACTCACAGTCTAAGAGGGACGGGTGGGGATACAGTAGGAGGGGGGAAGTGAGAAAATGATCACACACTCATATGACATACAGAACATCAAACGGATTTTACCCGTCCAACTTCCTGGATGAAATTTGGATTGATTTTATATACATAAATAAGAGCGAACCCTAAAGCTGGTGACAGACGCAATGTAAAGGGCTTATAGGAGGTTAGAAGTGTGTGAATGGGGCTGGCATGCAATACCAGACTCAACTCGGGGATACCATGGGCCCCATATATATAAGCACTATATTTTATAGTTTAATTTCACACGACTCCTTTAGTCTATGGCCCATCAGAATATACTAATGTGGATGTCCCCATTAGAAAGAAGAGGTGGGCGCACATTATTTATGGGACTGCCAGAGGTACAGCACAGTCCTTGGTTATCCTTGTCAGTCCCACAGACAATGAATGGAGCAGTGCCAATTCTAATGGAGCGTTCTTTTGATCAATGGGGGTCCCAGTGGTCAGACCACCAGCAAATGACAACTTGTTTCCCATCATATGGATCGGTGATAACTTGTCATTTCGAGACAACTCGTTAAGTAGCTTCAAAATAATTGCAATTTCTGTAGTCAATAAGGTCCCTAACAAACACATACAATATTTTTTCCTCCAGAGAGCAGTAAGAAACTAACTTGAAATAAATCTGTAATGTCAGCGATCTCCGTAGACTCCAGGTCTGGGTACTTGGTCAGGGTACTTGGGCTGGGATGAGTTCTAGCTCCTGACAAAACCTGAATTCTTAAGGTACCGACACGCGCTGCGATATCGGTAACGATATCGTTCGCAATGTCACGTGACCGAGATCGTTCGTGCGTCATTTCAATATCGTTGGTGAGACGTCACTCGTCCAGATAAGTTGAATGACGCGTGAACGATCCAGCGATCTAGACATCGTTTGAACGAGCCAGTGAAGGATGTTGGCCATCGTTCAGCCGCCGTCACACAGCAAGTATATGAACGATGAGAACCTTCAATGTGGGCGTTCTGTTTCACATAGGGCAGGATATAGGCGTGCCAGGTTGTATACCACGCCCCTACAACTCTGATTGGTGGCCACATCTGCGTTTACCGTTGGTGAGCCTTGATTGGAAAAATAGCCAGTAGATTGAACGCTCAACCACTGTCAACATCACGCCATTCATGTGTCAACCAACTTGGGAACACACACAATAAAGTAGTAACTAGCCATCACAACATATCTATAGGTGCGACTCCACAGTTTTCTTTGCAGATCACAAAGTCTCATTTGCGGGCGCACGAGTGTTTAACAATGCCTAGACAACATTGAGGGTGACTTCCATCAGTCTGCTTGGTTAATTTAGGGTTGAATTTAATTTTACCAAGTCACTGACACACAACATCCAAGCACAGATGATCAAATATGGTGCCTTGGTTTGGACAACACACAACAGCCAATCGGAATGCAAGCACAGCCACAAATCAGCGCTCAGGGGGCGCGGAAACAACAACAACAACAAAGCACGCCTATGGAATTGATTTTGGATCACTGAAGTTATGAACATCATCGTTTATCGCGACGTCACACACAACGATGCAGCAGGTTGACAGAACGTTAATTGGACGACGAATGACGGATTTCAGGTCTGGAGCACAAATTTTTGATCAGCGATCCAACGATTAATCGTTTCAACATCGTTCGTTTACACTCAACGATGCACAAACAATGTCATTTGAACGATCAAAAAAACGTGAAGTTTCACCGATGTCGTTAGCGATATCGTAGCATGTGATGGTACCTTTAGTTTATGATTTAATTTTGATAATATTCCAGAGTAAATAGTTTTGAAAAGTCATCATTTTTAATGAAATCTGGAGCTGAACAAAAATGTTCAGACATTTGTAGTTTTCACACCAGTTTCTCCCAGCACTGCCAAAATAGACGGAGCTGAGGCGAGATTGGGGCCGAGACGGCATCACCTCATTCATGACTAGGTGTGGTGTTCTCAATGCCAGAAATCTTACTCCAGTCTACGACGACACGTGTCAGAAGCATGTACACAGCTAAAAGAACTGACATCTTTAGTTTAATTGATAACTCAGTTTCTGATTTTCTTTCCTACTACCTGATTCACCCAGACAATGAGCTATCAATCAAGCAAGCTAAAGGGGTAAGTACTGGGATGAGTGAGCACTACCATTCTCGGGCGCTTGGGACACTTGGATGGGCGTAACTCAAGTACCAGAGTATATTGGAAGTAAATGGAGAACTCAAGCATTTTATCACAAGATCTCGAATTCCCCATTGACTTTGATTATTCTTGGTACTTGTGTCACACCCATCCGAGCGTCCAACTGCTCATTAGGAGTACCGAGCACCCGAATATGGTAGTGCCTCCTCATCACTAGTTGGTAATAACCTGCTCAGACATGCTCATAGCACTCAAAACCTCAGTTCCATATGAACAAAAATGCTAATTACTCAGTGAAACAGCAACAGCTCGAATATATGAGTGATGATGGATTTACATTTCAAAGTCTTGCACACTTATATGCAGTTTGATGGGGGATGGTCTTGCTTGCAAATTTCATTTCAGCTCCTCTTCATTGATTCTGAGTACATTAGATTTACTATAAAGTCTATTGGGAGAAATTGCAGAATCACTGCTCAAAGATAATGGATAACAGTCACAATGTGACACCATCACAAGCTGTGATAAAATTGCACAATTAATGTGACCTTGCTAATATTGATGGGGAACACTTTGACATGAGTCAATATGCTAAAATCCCATGTTTGTCCTCATTCTCAATTCCTACATGGAAACAATTAGTGTTGGGTAATCCAGCCATTTTATTAAGACGGGTGTCTAGATGTCAAGTGAAATTATAATACAGCATATAGACTTAAGGCCACTTCACACACACAGATATGAGTCCAATATCTGAACAGATCTCTGGTTGCAGTGAAATCATGGATACATTGCTCCATGTTGTACACAGCCACAAAATGGAGCAATGTATCCATGATTTCACTGCAACCAGAGATCTGTTCAGATATTGGACTCAGATATCTGTGTGTGTGAAGTGGCCTTTACGCTACTTATAGCAATGGGTTTTATGAATACATAAGGTCCCAATCATACAAATCCACACACATGCCCAGCATCTACTGGTGACGCGTCACTATCACACTGTGGCAGTTGCCTATAGCAACCATCAGTGGATTTAGTAATTGATTAGTTACTTTCTGCACCTGATCTCATCTACTCTTTCATCAGTTTCTACCCGTCACCTCCATAGAGAAATAGTCTAATCCAGACTGAAGTCCATGAGGATGAACAAGGCCACAAAATCTGTTCCATACAGTGTACTGTATACAATCTACTCCATACAGTGTACTGTATACACTCTTTCCCATACTGTGTACTGTATACAATCTGCCCCATACAGTGCACTGTATACAATCTGCTCCATACAGTGTACTGTATACACTCTTTCCCATACTGTGTACTGTATACAATCTGCCCCATACAGTGCACTGTATACAATCTGCTCCATACAGTGTACTGTATACAATCTGCTCCAGTCCATACAGTGTACTGTATACAATCTGCTCCATACAATGTAGTGTATACAATCTGCTCCATACAGTGTACTGTATACAATGTGCTCCATACAGTGTACTGTATACAATCTGCCCATACATGTACTGTATACAATCTGCTCCATACATTGTACTGTATACAATCTGCTCCATACAGTGTACTGTATACACTCTGCCCATACAGTGTACTGTATACAATCTGCCCCATACAGTGTACTTATACACTCTGCTCCATACAGTGTATGTATACAATCTGCCCATACAGTGCACTGTATACAATCTGCTCCATACAAATGTACTTATATACAATCTTGTTCCATACTAATGTACTTTATACAATCTGCCTCCATACATGCCTACTTGTATACAATCTGCTCCATACATGTGTACTGTTATACAATCTGCTCCACATACATGTTCTGTATACAATCTGCTCCATACATTATTATACAATCTGCTCCATACATGTACTGTAACAATCTGCCCATACAATGTACTGTATACAATCTGCCTCCATACAATGTACCTGTATACAATCTGCTCCATACATTGTACTGTATACAATCTGCTCCATACAATGTACTGTTATACAATCTGCTCCATACAGTTTTACTTGTATACAATCTGCTCCATACAATGTCTGTATACAATCTGCTCCATACAGTGTTCTGTATACAATCTGCTCCATACAATGTACTTTATACAATCTGCTCCATACAATGTACTGTATACAATCTGCTCCATACAATGTACTGTATACAATCTGCTCCATACATGTACTGTATACAATCTGCTCCATCCATACATGTACGTGTTATTACAATCTGCTCCATACAATGTACTGTATACAATCTGATCATAGTGTACTGTATACATCTGACCCATACAGTGTACTGTTACATACTCTCTGCCCCATACAGTGTACTGTATACAACTCTGCTCCATAAGTGTACTGTATACAATCTGCCCCATACATGTTACTGTATACAATCTGCCCCATACAGTGTACTGTATACACTCTGCCCCATACAGTGTACTGTATACAATCTGCCCCATACAGTGTACTGTATACACTCTGCCCATACAGTGTACTGTATACAATCTGCCCCATACAGTGTACTGTATACACTCTGCCCCATACAGTGTACTGTATACAATCTGCTCCATACAGTGTACTGTATACAATCTGCCCATACAGTGTACTGTATACAATCTGCTCCATACAGTGTACTGTATACAATCTGCCCCATACAGTGTACTGTATACACTCTGCCCCATACAGTGTACTGTATACACTCTGCTCCATACAGTGTACTGTATACACTCTGTCCCATACAGTGTACTGTATACACTCTGCTCCATACAGTGTACTGTATACAACTGCTGCCCCATACAGTGTACTGTATACAATCTGCTCCATACAGTGTACTGTATACAATCTGCTCCATACAGTGTACTGTATACAATCTGCTCCCATACAGTGTACTGTATAACTCACTCTGCTCCCATACAGTGGTACTGTATACATCTCTGCCCATACAGTGTACTGTATACATCTGCCCATACAGTGTACTGTATACACTCCTGCTGCCATACAGTGTACTGTATACACTCTGCCCATACAGTGTACTGTATACAATCTGCCCCATACAGTGTACTGTATACAATCTGCCCCATACAGTGTACTGTATACACTCTGCCCATACAGTTTGCTACTGTATACAATCTGCCCCATACAGTGTACTGTATACACTCTGCCCCATACAGTGTACTGTATACACTCTGCCCCATACAGTGTACTGTATACACTCTGCCCATACAAGTGTACTGTATACACTCTGCCCATACAGTGTACTGTATACAATCTGCCCCATACAGTGTACTGTATACAATCTGCCCCATACAGTGTACTGTATACAATCTGCCCCATACAGTGTACTGTTACACTCTGCCCCATACAAGTGTACTGTATACAACTCTGCCCCATACAGTGTACTGTATACAACTCTGCCCCATACAGTGTACTGTATACACTCTGCCCATACAGTGTACTGTATACACTCTGCCCCATACAGTGTACTGTATACACTCTGCCCCATACAGTGTACTGTATACACTCTGCCCCATACAGTGTACTGTATACAATCTGCCCCATACAGTGTACTGTATACACTCTGCCCCATACAGTGTACTGTATACACTCTGCCCCATACAGTGTACTGTATACACATCTGCCCCATACAGTGTACTGTATACACTCTGCCCCATACAGTGTACTGTATACAATCTGCTCCATACAGTGTACTGTATACACTCTGCCCCATACAGTGTACTGTATACAATCTGCCCCATACATGTACTGTATACAATCTGCCCCATACAGTGTACTGTATACAATCTGCCCCATACAGATGTCATACATGACTATACAATCTGCCCCATACAGTGTACTGTATACAATCTGCCCCATACAGTGTACTGTATACACTCTGCCCCATACAGTGTGCTGTAATTACTACTCTGCCCCATACAGTGTACTGTATACAATCTGCCCCATACAATGTACTGTATACAATCTGCCCATACAATGTACTGTATACAATCTGCCCCATACAGTGTACTGTATACACGCACAGTCTGATCACGCCCATACAGTGTACTGTATACACTCTGCCCATACAGTGTACTGTATACAATCTGCCCCATACAGTGTACTGTATAAAACTCTGCCCCATACAGTGTACTGTATACATCTGCCCATACAGTGTACTGTATACACTCTGCCCCATACAGTGTACTGTATACAATCTGCCCCATACAGTGTACTGTATACACTCTGCCCATACAGTGTACTGTATACAATCTGCCCCATACAGTGTACTGTAATACAATCTGCTCCATACAGTGTACTGTATACAATCTGCCCCATACAGTGTACTGTATACACACTCTGCCCCATACAGTGTACTGTATACAATCTGCTCCATACATGTACTGTATACACTCTGCCCCATACAGTGTACTGTATACAATCTGCCCCATACAGTGTACTGTATACACTCTGCCCCATACAGTGTACTGTATACAATCTGCCCCATACAGTGTACTGTATACAATCTGCCCCATACAGTGTACTGTATACAATCTGCCCATACAGTGTACTGTATACACTCTGCCCATACAGTGTACTGTATACAATCTGCCCCATACAGTGTACTGTATACATCTGCCCATACAGTGTACTGTATACAATCTGCCCATACAGTGTACTGTATACACTCTGCCCATACAGTGTACTGTATACAATCTGCCCATACAGTGTACTGTATACACTCTGCCCATACAGTGTACTGTATACAATCTGCTCCATACAGTGTACTGTATACAATCTGCTCCATACAGTGTACTGTATACACTCTGCCCCATACAGTGTACTGTATACAATCTGCTCCATACAGTGTACTGTATACACTCTGCCCCATACAGTGTACTGTATACAATCTGCTCCATACAGTGTACTGTATACAATCTGCCCATACAGTGTACTGTATACAATCTGCCCCATACAGTGTACTGTATACACTCTGCCCCATACAGTGTACTGTATACACTCTGCCCCATACAGTGTACTGTATACACTCTGCCCATACAGTGTACTGTATACACTCTGCCCCATACAGTGTACTGTATACACTCTGCCCCATACAGTGTACTGTATACACTCTGCCCCATACAGTGACTGTATAACAACTCTGCTCCATACAGTGTACTGTATACATCTGCCCCATACAGTGTACTGTATACACTCTGCCCATACAGTGTACTGTATACACTCTGCCCCATACAGTGTACTGTATACACTCTGCCCCATACAGTGTACTGTATACACTCTGCCCATACAGTGTACTGTATAACACTCTGCCCCATACAGTGTACTGTATACACTCTGCCCATACAGTGTACTGTATACAATCTGCCCCATACAGTGTACTGTATACACTCTGCTCCATACAGTGTACTGTATACAATCTGCCCATACAGTGTACTGTATACAATCTGCTCCATACAGTGTACTGTATACAATCTGCCTCCATACAGTGTACTGTATACACTCTGCCCCATACAGTGTACTGTATACAATCTGCTCCATACAGTGTACTGTATACACTCTGCCCCATACAGTGTACTGTATACATCTGCCCATACAGTGTACTGTATACAATCTGCTCCATACAGTGTACTGTATACAATCTGCTCCATACAGTGTACTGTATACACTCTGCCCCATACAGTGTACTGTATACAATCTGCTCCATACAGTGTACTGTATACAATCTGCCCCATACAGTGTACTGTATACACTCTGCCCCATACAGTGTACTGTATACAATCTGCTCCATACAGTGTACTGTATACACCTCTGCCCCATACAGTGTACTGTATACACTCTGCCCATACAGTGTACTGTATACAATCTGCTCCATACAGTGTACTGTATACACTCTGCCCCATACAGTGTACTGTATACAATCTGCCCATACATGTACTGTATACACTGCCCATACATGTACGTATACATCTGCCATACATGTACTGTATACAATCTGCCCATACAGTGTACTGTATACAATCTGCCCATAACGTTACTGTATACACACTCTGCCCCATACAGTGTACTGTATACATGCCCTATACAGTGTACTGTATAACTCTGCCCATACAATGTACTGTATACAATCTGCTCCATACAGTGTACTGTATACAACTCTGCCCCATACAGTGTACTGTATACACTCTGCCCATACAGTGTACTGTATACAATCTGCTCCATACAGTGTACTGTATACAATCTGCTCCATACAGTGTACTGTATACAATCTGCCCATACATGTACTGTATACAATCTGCTCCATACAGTGTACTGTATACACTCTGCCCATACAGTGTACTGTATAAAATCTGCCCCATACAGTGTACTGTATACAATCTGCCCCATACAGTGTACTGTATACACATCTGCCCCATACAGTGTACTGTATACAATCTGCTCCATACAGTGTACTGTATACAATCTGCTCCATACAGTGTACTGTATAAAACTCTGCTCCATACAGATGTTACTGTATACAATCTGCTCCCATACAGTGTACTGTATACACTCTGCCCCATACAAGTGTACTGTATACACTCTGCCCATACAGTGTACTGTATACAATCTGCTCCATAAAATGTACTGTATACAATCTGCTCCATACAGTGTACTGTATACAATCTGCTCCATACAGTGTACTGTATACAATCTACTCCTCTATTCGTTACCTGCTACCCTCTGCTTCCCCCTCCCCCTCATCCGCTGTCCCCTCTGCCTTCCTCACTCTCGCTGCCCCCCTCTACCCACCCTCCGTCGCCCCCCTTTTCCCTCCTTCACTCCCGGCTGTCCCCTCTACCCACCCCCATCGCCCCCATTCCTACCCGCAGGTGCATATTTCGCAGATACACTTGCGCTTCATGTCGCTGCTGTGCGGTCAGAGGTGCTGCAGATTCTACGACAGCTCGGTAACCAGGCAAGCAGGAGGTCGCCTGGCAACGGCCGAGCGTCTTATCAACAGCGCTGCAGCTACGCGATGACGTCAGGCGCACGTACAGGCTGGTGGATGCGTGAAGCGAGTGACTTCCGGGTTGTGCGCTGCACATGGGCTGTGGAGCTGTCAGTGACGGTAAGTACAGCTGTGCTGCATCTGCGCCTCCTTCCTCCGCCTCCTGGGGGCGCTCGGGGGCTTCAGTTTAGAGACACATTGGAAACTTTTGAAAAAGTTCTTTTAGGCTGCACATCCTGCGGAGTCCTGGCAATCCATGGCGTGCAACAGAACTCCCGCAGACTGATGGCAGGGATGGAGCTGCCATTGCTGGAGCCCATGGTGCTCTACAGACTCTGCTTGGCACGTGGGATACTCTGAACCAGGCCCTCTCGTCTGATCTGGGGCTGCAGGATGTTACAGTGTCGTTACTGGTCCGTGATCCCCGTGTCGGGCGAGCAGTAAATAGGGGCATCGTGAAAATGGACGAAAAAAATGAGCGTATCGTGACGCCACCCGTGGTTTGTGGCCTGATGTAGCCACCGCTGTGGTCAGACCTCTGGGGATGATGGAGGTTGTACCCTCCATGGGTTCCACTACTACACGGTAGCCATGGCTGCTCCCAGGGCTACCGTGTAGTATGTGTAACTGTAATGCAAAGTCTCGGTACCTGTGGGCAGTCTCCTACCGCCGGCTCACGGAATCTGTGTCCACCTCTCATTCACACAATTAAAGTCTCATACAGTTCTGAGCTTTGCCAGGTTTACTTCTTGCTCGTCTGGTTTTGCTACACAGTCAGTCAGTGCAATAGCGGCTCCGGTATTATTTCAGCAGCTGGGATGGCTTGTCTGCGACACCCCCTTTCATGTTCCTTTCGGGCCTCATTCCTCTCTGTTCCGCACACTAGCTACGGTCCAGCGGTCACAGGCTCTTTGGGAGTGCCCTTCCGGGTTTCTTAGCCCTAGTTCGACGGCCTTCCTTTTGCTGTGCCAGAGGTTGGGTCTCGGGACATAAGGACCCTGCACCCTGCCGCTTCAGCAGAGTCGGCACTCTGGTTTGGCCCGGTCCCTCGGTGTCCCCGCTGACCCGGGTTCACCTTGGACCCTCTCTATCTTCCCTCGGTTCTCAACCTGGGATCTGGACTAGCCATATGGTGGCACAGGCCGCCGGGTCCTTTCAGTTTGGTGTGTCTGGCTGACTCGTGTTACTCTTGTTCTCTACTAGACTCCCGAGACTGACCACCTCACTGACTAAAACTCCTCCTTGGTGTTGTGTGTGTCCTTTTTGTTCTGTCGTCCCCACCCCTTACCGGTTCTTTTCTAACTCTCCACCTTCCACCTTGCTCCTCCCGCTATCCCGTTGCTAGACATGAAGTAACTTAGACTTGGGATTGGGGGATGTGTTGGTTGTTTGTGTGGGATGACCGACTTACCAGTCCCAGCTGCTGTGCCATCTTGTGGTGACCATTCCACAGGGGTGCCACACTCTGCCGCATCCTGTGAAGGGGGGCCATGCCCTGCCGCGTCCGGCGAGGACGGGCAATGCCAGTCATTGGCCTTGAGTTCCCAAAACATCTTTACGGGTTTTGCAAAATAAATGGCATGCATTATTAATTGTCGCAGTCCTGATGAGGCTGGTGTACATACTAGGAAAATCCATGTCCGAATGATTGTGTAATGTTGATGATAAAGGGTTTGTTTCCTGCTTGCGGGGAAATGTGCTCCTTGACGGTTCAGACCAGAAACATGGCTGGACAGGTGGGCTATAGTGTTCCCCTCCCAAGCTGTTCTGCAGCATCTGAGGAGCGCTGTGCAGTGAGGCCGGACAGATCCAGCTGTTCTACAACTTTTAGGGGAGCACTTAATAGCTGTATAGCAAACAGTCTATTGTGCCCCTCCTGCTTAGGAGATCGGTGTTCTGTACAGAACTAAAGCTGCGCCAATGATGAGCTTTAGGGGAGTTTTTCACGCTGTGTGTTTTCTCAGTGTTCCAGAAAAGTGGATGGGATTGATAGAAATCACCTGCCCTCTGTGCTTCCTTTTTACTCAGTGTAAACTGACCTGTAGTGCGTGTATCAAGACTGCCAATTGTCTCTTCAGGGAGGGAGTAGACAAACTCTAGTGCCACCTACCGTGTTTCCCTGAAAGTAAGGCCCCCCCGATTGTAAGGCCGCCTAGGGGTAAAGGGGGGGCCTGCTAATGTAAGGCCTCCCCCGATTATAAGGCCTTACAACCGGGGGGCCAATGTAAGGCCCCTAGCGGAGGGGGGGGGGGGAGCGGGTCGCACGTCACGTGCGCCCGCTCATTACATATGCACTGCATCCCCCTGTCAATCAGCGACAGGGGAGCAGTGCATTATACTGTATATATGGGCCCCTCCTGCTGGCACACTACCCCCCTGTTCTGAGGCCCCCCCTGCTGCTGCAGACATCTTACCCTCCAGGGTCTTCTTGCAGCAGCCAGCGCGTCCGTCCTCTGTCCTCGGCTGTCTCCCGGATCATGTGACCGGCCGGTCGCAGTCGCGATGACGTCATGCGCTGCGACAGGTCACATGATCCCGGAGACAGCCGAGGACAGAGGACGGACGCGCTGGCTGCAGCAAGAAGACCCTGGAGGGTAAGATGTCTGCAGCAGCGGTGGGGGCCTCAGAACAGGGGGTAGTGTGCCAGCAGGATGGGGCCCATATATACAGTATAATGCACTGCTCCCCTGTCGCTGATTGACAGGGGGATGCAGTGCATATGTAATGAGCGGGCGCACGTGACGTGCGACACGCTCCTGCAATGTCCGAGCAGGAGGGGGCCTGTAGGCCACACTGCTGGGGCACCAGAGACACCACTGTAAGACCCCGAACCCCCCCCTTCCCAGAAAGTAAGACCGGGGGCCACTTTTGGCCCCCAAAAAAATGTAAGACAGGGTCTTACTTTCGGGGAAACACGTATTGTAAGTAGCAATCCTAAGGCTGGAGACATCCTACCGGTAGTGAGATACTTGCATGCCTCACTAGGAGCGACCGCAATCTCTCTGAACAGAAATGCGTCAGCGCCATAGAGACACATCCTGCTGACACGCTCCTGTCCACAGAGATGGCAGCCATTTCTGAGTCATATGATGCAAACGCAGCACCCACAGCTTTGTAATGAAAGTCAATGTGAGTTTCCAAAAGCTGTGCCCACATGTGCGTTTTTGTAGCAGAAACTGCCTGCATTTTTTTTGTCCCTGCAATTAACCTGTGTGTTTTTGGGCTGCATATTTCCTATAGACTCCATTCTAACCTCCAAAAAAAAAACAGATGTTGATTCCCACAATCCGTTTATGATACTTTTTTCCAACACAAAAATGCACCAATACTCGCCCTCCCCTGTGATCCCACGGTGATCCCTGGGGTTTCTTCCTCCATGCAGAAACGGGAGATATCTTTATCTATCTGCCAAGACCTAGCACCATATGACAGCCTGAGTTACATGGTGTGCATGATCTTGCAGATAGATAGACATCTCCCGCTGCTGCACAGAGGAAGAAACCCCGGGGATCATCGTGAGATCGCTGGAGAGGGCGAGAAAGTGTCTGTCCCCTCTGTCTGTCCCCTCTGTCTGTCCCCTCTGTCTGTCCCCTCTGTCTGTCCCCTCTGTCTGTCCCCTCTGTCTGTCCCCTCTGTCTGTCCCCTCTGTCTGTCCCCTCTGCATCCCCTTAGTTGTGCTGTATTTTTGTGCTGAGTTTGTATGTGCGTAAACGCAATAGGTCTGTGCAGCTTTTGTGTACATAGAAACTCAGCTAAAAAATAAGCACAATGGGCACATAGCCTAAAAGTCAAAATTGACACTTTTGCTACTTCCAAGAGGTTGCGCAAGGGTTTGTCTACTTCCTCCCAGAATAGACGATTTGTATGTTACCCAGAGAAGCGTTGCGGCTAGATGTCTCCTCACTACTAGCTATGTACTAGTGCATCTTAATGAATTAGAATATCATCAAAAAGTTAATTTATTTCAGTAATTCACTACAAAAAGTGAAATGCATATATAGAGTCATTACAAACAGAGTGATCTGTTTCAAGTGTTTATGTTAATGTTGATGATTATGGCTTACAGCCAACGAAAACCCATAGGTTAGTATCTCAGAAAATTAAAGTAGGGAGGATGAAGGGTTAAATCGCTCTGGCATATTCCATGAAATGTCAAAGGGTGAATATAATATTGATTTATTAGTCATCGTGTTTTAGGGTTCCCATAAACACCCTGAAACATGGCAAAATGATATTGATTTTTGATGATATTGAGATTCATTGAGATGCACTAGTGGTATTAATTTCCACAAGGTGACTAGCTATTCCCTTATCAAGTCTGCAATATGTCAATTTCTCTTACAGGTACCCCAAGCTTTCCATGCACATTTTCTCCATAGACTTGCATTAGATGCAGAAAATAAGCAAGTAAGGCCCCTTTCACATCTGCGTTTCTGTCTGGATCTGGCAGATCCGGACAGAAAACCACATCTGCCGCATCTGCCACCTAACTGCAGCACTTGCAGATCACTTGCAACAATCCCCATGCATTCTCTATGGGACTTGCGGCAAGTGCGGTATTGCCGCGATCTGGAAGTTGCGGCCGCAAAAAAATCCGGAGCTGACCTGTGGGTTTTTTCGTGGCCGCAACAAACGCAAGTGCGGGATCATGGCAATACCACACTTGCCGCAAGTTCCATAGAGAATCCATGGGGCTTGTTGCAAGTGAACTGCAAGTGCTGCCGTTAGGTGGCAGATAAGGCAGATGTGGTTTTCAGTCCGAATCTGCCTGATCCAGACAGAAACGCAGATGTGAACAGGGCCTAAAACACACATGCATTTTAGTAATTTTCTGCTTTGGAAATGCATCAGAAATGCATGTAATCCATAAATAAGTATATCAATAAAGTTTTGTCAAAGAAAAATACCAGTAAGTATAAAAATAACCAAAGCTTTATTTAAAACATGAGATGCCAACAAGAGACAAAAAAATACAGAATGAAAAATGCATGCAAAAATCACAAGTGACCTAACTTACATAATAGATGCTGAAATAATGCAACATCAAAAGCTCATGGTGGGATCATAGCCTAAAAATGTGATTTTCTTGACCAGGGAGGAGTTTTGTTATAAGGAAAATTTTAGTTTGTGTTGTTTTTTTTTTTTTTTAGGTATGGACACTTTGGTCCTATAGAATAGGTATAATCCCTTTAAAAGGTTATTAAAGGATAAAACGTTACTGCCTTATCCATGGAGTATGGGATAAGCTACTGATTGTGACAATCCATATAAGAAGGCTCTGGAGCCCAGGATCCATGTCCTGAATGGGGCAGAGGTCCACGGCATAACTGAGCGTTTCACACCACATTGGTAATTACTGTTCTGTTATTTTCTTACTGTCTCCAGGTGAGGCACCATGGGGCTGGTCAGTTTGGAGAAGATAATTGCACTACAAAAGAAGGCTGCGAACATCCGCAATATCTGTATACTGGCTCATGTCGATCACGGTAAGCCACTCCTTGGAACAATGGCCCCCTCCCCTGTTCAGTGCAGTCTGGGAGGGTCTCGGTGTCCCCAGCAGGGAAGCTGCTGCTTCTTTTGGTGCTTCTGCCTGCCGGCCCTAGTGACTCTCAATGGGGTTGCAGGCACTTGCGGGTACATCCAGTTCTTGACTTTTCTCCCCTGATCCAGGTGTTACTGTTTTGTCACTGAGACCAAAAAAGCATCTTGGTGCATTTTTGGTCTCTGTGACAAAACCCAGAAGTACCTGGATCTGGGGCACCATGGGTTAAATCAGAATGTGCCCAATGGAACCCAGATCAAAACTGGATCCAGACGCCGGATCCGGGTTTTCAACCGTGCATGCCCAGAACGCAGTTCCAAATAACAATACCCCTTGGGGGAATCTGTCACCAGATCCAGTGGAAACAGGTAATCCACCGAATGCAACGAGATGCTGAACTGCTGGAAGCAGAGAATTATTCCAGTGATATTCATCATAGCATATAGTGATGGTATATTGCTGGAGTATGTTGTCACTTTTTAGGACTCCATCAATTGTTAAAATGAATGAGAAAAAACTGCGCACTGCATCGTGTAATGTATATGGGTGCAGCGCTGAACATGACACATTGTAACAAAATGACAGCAGCATTAAAACATACTATTTTGATTACCGTATATACTCGTGTATAAGCCGACCCGTGTATAAGCTGACCCCCCTACTTTTGCCCCAAAAATCTGGAAAAACCTATTGACTCGTGTATAAGCCGAGGGTGGACCCCAGCACAGGTATACAGCCCCCAACAGTGTGGTATACAGGCCCCCCCCCAGTGGTATACAGGCCTCCCCAGTGGTAGTATATAGCATCCCCAGCAGCCTCAGTGGTAGTATATAGCATCCCCAGCAGCCCCAGTGGTAGTATATAGCATCCCCAGCAGCCCCAGTGGTAGTATATAGCAGCCCCAGCAGCCCCAGTGGTAGTATACAGCAGCCCCAGTGGTAGTATACAGCAGCCCCAGTGGTAGTATATAGCATCCCCAGCAGCCCCAGTGGTAGTATATAGCAGCCCCAGCAGCCCCAGTGGTAGTATACAGCAGCCCCAGTGGTAGTATACAGCAGCCCCAGTGGTAGTATACAGCAGCCCCAGTGGTAGTATATAGCATCCCCAGCAGCCCCAGTGGTACTATATAGCATCCCCAGTGGTAGTATATAGCAGCCCCAGTGGTAGTATATAGCATCCCCTGCAGCCCCAGTGGTAGTATATAGCATCCCCAGCAGCCCCAGTGGTAGTATATAGCAGCCCCAGCAGCCCCAGTGGTAGTATACAGCAGCCCCAGTGGTAGTATACAGCAGCCCCAGTGGTAGTATATAGCATCCCCAGCAGCCCCAGTGGTACTATATAGCATCCCCAGTGGTAGTATATAGCAGCCCCAGTGGTAGTATATAGCATCCCCAGCAGCCCCAGTGGTAGTATATAGCATCCCCAGCAGCCCCAGTGGTAGTATACAGCAGCCCCAGTGGTAGTATACAGCAGCCCCAGTGGTAGTATACAGCAGCCCCAGTGGTAGTATATAGCATCCCCAGCAGCCCCAGTGGTACTATATAGCATCCCCAGTGGTAGTATATAGCATCCCCAGCAGCCTCAGTGGTAGTATATAGCATCCCCAGCAGCCCCAGTGGTAGTATATAGCATCCCCAGCAGCCCCAGTGGTAGTATATAGCATCCCCAGCAGCCCCAGTGGTAGTATATAGCAGCCCCAGCAGCCCCAGTGGTAGTATACAGCAGCCCCAGTGGTAGTATACAGCAGCCCCAGTGGTAGTATATAGCATCCCCAGCAGCCCCAGTGGTACTATATAGCATCCCCAGTGGTAGTATATAGCATCCCCAGCAGCCCCAGTGGTAGTATATAGCATCCCCAGCAGCCCCAGTGGTAGTATATAGCATCCCCAGCAGCCCCAGTGGTAGTATATAGCAGCCCCAGCAGCCCCAGTGGTAGTATACAGCAGCCCCAGTGGTAGTATACAGCAGCCCCAGTGGTAGTATATAGCATCCCCAGCAGCCCCAGTGGTAGTATACAGCAGCCCCAGTGGTAGTATATAGGATCCCCAGCAGCCCCAGTGGTAGTATACAGGAGCCCTAGTGGTGGTATACAGGAGCCCAAGCAGCCCCAGTGGTAGTATACATCAGCCCCAGATGTATATACAGCCCCAGAGGTAGTATACAGCCCCAGTGGTAGTATACATCAGCCCCAGAGGTATATGCAGCTCCAGTGGTAGTATACAGGAGCCCAAGCAGCCCCAGTGGTAGTATACATCAGCCCCAGATGTATATACAGCCCCAGTGGTAGTATACAGCCCCAGTGGTAGTATACATCAGCCCCAGTGGTAGTATACAGGAGCCCAAGCAGCCCCAGTGGTAGTATACATCAGCCCCAGATGTATATACAGCCCCAGTGGTAGTATACAGCCCCAGTGGTAGTATACATCAGCCCCAGAGGTATATGCAGCCCCAGTGGTAGTATACAGCCCCAGTGGTACTATCCAGCAGCCCCAGAGGTATATACAGCCCCAGTATTAATAAACAGCCCCCCCCCTCCTTATCATGGCCCCTCAGGCTGCGGCAGCTGTCAAAATAACAAACAGTTTATACATCACCTTCCGACGCAGCTTCTCCGCTCCTCCGGTCCTCCGCTCGCCGGCTTCTTCTTCCTTGTTGTGCCGACTTCTGTGACCGCGCGCAGGAAATGACGTCATCTCCTGCGCCCGGTCACATGACACCGGCACAAGAAGAAAGAAGAAGCCGGCGAGCGGAGGACCGGAGGAGCGCAGAGCTGCGTCGGAAGGTGATGTATAAATTGTTTGTTATTTTGACAGCTGCCGCAGCCTGGGGGCCATGATAAGGAGGGGGGGCTGTTTATTAATACTGGGGGACGCATATTAAGGAGGGGGGCTGTGTATTGCAATATGCACGGCATCCCCCCGCCGTTGATGGACGGGGGGATGCCGTGCATATTCATTGCACTAATGAGGCGGCCCCACGTGACCGCCTGCGGTCACCGCGGCCCCCTCCTGCCTCCTCCAGCTCCCGGTCACAGCCCCCCCCCCACAGCATTACCGTATAGACCCGTGTATAAGCCGAGGGGGGACTTTTCAGCCCAATTTGTGGGCTGAAAAACTCGGCTTATACACGAGTATATACGGTATATAACAGCATATTAGCTAGGGACATAGGAAAAAAAAAAAAAAGACACTTGGCTCATAAATATGGCCATATTGATTAATTGTTACAATGAATGGTCCCGGTCATCTGAAACCTCTTCTTAATTTTTCCCGGCTCCTCCATCACTGTATATTTTGCTAATTTTTTTATTTTTGAAGAACTTAGGGTATGTTCACACAGGGCGTTTTTTCTGCAGCAAAGCCTGTGCAGGTTTCTAGTACTCCCAGATTTCCTGGCAGAAGATTTGCTGCATTTTTGCCACATTTTAATCGTTGTATTTGTCTGCCTTTTTGCCATGGACTGCAGCAGAAACACAGAAAAGATTTGACATGCGCATTGTTCTGCCCATTTATGTGCATAGTGTAATACCAGTTTATAACCCTTAGGGTACCGTCACATCTGGAGACGTCGCCGGAGATATCACCGGCGACGCACAGGGCGCGCAATTCTTGGCGCCCTGCCAGCTTCACCATCACATATTTACACGCGGCGATACCTCCGGCGATATTACAGGCGCCATTGTCGCTGGGGTGTCCAAAAGCCCCAGCGGCAATCCTGTAACATGGGAGCCTATAGCTCCCATCGCCTGTAACATCGCCGCCCCCATGTTATATGGGCCGATGTGTACACATCGCCCCAGAGTGCTCGCCGGGTTTCAGAACAGTGCTGGGAAACCAGGCGACCACTCTGAGGCGTCAATATCGCCTCTTTACATTAGGTGACGCACCAGCGATGTTGGATGTCGATGCTCCAAAATCAGGCGACCGGAGTGAGGTGACATATCGCCGCCAAAATTCCCCAATTACACGCTGCAATTAGGAGGCAATTTGACGGCGATAATTACAGGGCGATATATCACCATCAAAAATGACTCCGATGGTTGTGGCGTGAGAAGGTACCCTTAAGGTACCTTCACACACAGCAATATTGCTAGGCAATTTCACTGGCAGTTTGCTGGTTGCAGTGAAATTATGGACACATTGTTCTATTTTGTTGCTGTGTACAAATGTAACAATGTGTCCATGATTTCATTGCAACCAGCAAATTGCCAGTGAAATTGTCTAGCATAATTGCTGTGTATGAAGGTACCTTAGAGTTCACCAAATACCCATTTATGTTTTTTTTCGGCTCAAATAAGAATGTCTCCTTTAAGAATGAGTCTCTCTATGTGGGACCGCCCCTCTCCTTCCTTCTGAGAGAGGGAAACTCACAGACATCTTACTTAACTTCTGAGGGATCAGACATATTATCCCTAGTCTCCTCTTCCTACAACCTTTTTCCTCTTGTCAGATAATTCCGTTTTTACTGTTCTGCCTTCTTCCATGTGTGGTACTGTGGATATATAGCATGCAGCTTAACCCTCGTTCAGTTCCCCAATAAATCAAGACTTAAGCACCCATACAGTCTGTTTACTGGGGAAGTGAACGCGGGTTAAGCTGTATGCTAGATATCTACAGCACTGCACGTGGAAGAAGGCAGAACACTCATTCTTTTCAAAATGCAGCAAAACCTGTGCAGTTTTCAGTTTCTGCAAAGAAATTAAACCTATTTGTGTGGACAGCTTGTCCCTGAATCACACAGGTTTTAATATTAATCCAAAATGCAGGCATAGATATGCATATATTAGCATATCACCATGGTAAACACGCAGCACAAAAAATGCATTAAAAACGCACTGTGTAAACAAAGCCTAAGATACATTGTTTTTTACTTGCAATATGGTTTCCTTAAAATGTTGCAGTGCTTGGTTTGTACATCCTTTGTCTCAGTGTCTATAGCAGATTGCAGAGTTTACTGTGAACCTTCAGCGAGCTTGCCCCAATGGCAGAGACTGTAACCTTTGTTTTTTCATATGGTTGTGGAAAACCTCCAATAAATTTGGAAACGGGAATGTTCACATGTGTTTGGAAAGATGCCTGATAGAGCTCACTGTGACTTCATCTGCATGATTACCATCAATAACACAGTCAGCTCATGCGACCAAATCTGTCTTTTTCCAGGGCTTCAGATGTAACCACTTTAAGGAGCCATCAGCCATTGGCTTTATCTCTGGGACCGAGCGTTAGTTACACCTCTTGTGTTTGAATTCTGCTGATGTGGAAGTCATACAGTTGTGGCCAAAAGTATTGACACCCCTGCAATTCTGTCAGATAATACTCAGTTTCTTCCTGAAAATGATTGCAATCACAAATTCTTTGGTATTATTGTAGTGAGGTGAGCAATTCAGATTGTATTATTGAAATGGACACTGAAGTGAACATTACACAGTCCGATACTGCCCCTTGTGGACAAGTGCTGAAACAAATGCAGGGGAAATGGGAAATTCCCTTTTCAGCAAATGTGTTTACTCAGGAAGAGAGAGAGCAGGAAGTACAGTACAGATCCAGAGCTGAGCAAGGGAAGATCTGCCTGTGGATGTCTGTTGAAAGAGGGCTACTTTGCTACACCTTGCCGGAAAAATCACCCCGCAGAAGCCCTCGTGATTGATCCTGGGCCACTGGACTTTGGTGCTGTGACTCTGGCCGCTCTGCAAAACCTTGCCCGCCGAGCACCCGGAGTGCATGTGCAGGGCCGTGACCGACATAAGGGAGCCATTTGTACTGCCGTGATCTCCCTTCTGCTCGGTGTGCCCTGAGACTGGGAGAGACTAACAAAGAAAAATTCTGTTACCTGCAGAAGGAGACCAAAGAAGAAGACTAAGGAGTTTCCCCCTTCAGCGCTGCACCGGGACCCGTCATCGTGAGACCCCCAGGCCTGCGACGTGGGAGCGACATCTTCTTCTGTGATAGACTGGTACGTGATTTTAGGGAAAGTTAGGGAAAGATACCTTCATTGTTGTGTTTTTTTTTCTTTTTTTGCTGCGTACCCAGAAGAAGTGAAGATCCAGAGACTCTAATATATACAAGTGCGGATATAGTTCAGTTGACTGTGATATAAACATGTTTGCCAGTAAAGAAACGTTATTATCGGTTAAACCTGAGTATGGGGATTCTGTTGAGAAAGATCATACACACACACCCGCGGCCTTACCACCGGTCGCTACATCATTATCTTCATTTAATTTGTCTTCAATGAAAAAACATAGAAAGAATTGTCCTAAAGCCAAATTGGATATAGTTCCACACCAAACATAAAAAAGGGGTGGACAAAAGTATTGGCACTGTTAGGCCATGTGCACACGGTGAGTATTTGGGTTTTTTACCTCAGGATTTGTAGACAAAACCAGGAGTGGAGACATCGGAGGAAAAGTCTAATAGAAACACCTGCACCACTTTTGTATTTAATTATCCACTCCTGGGTTTGGCTACAAATCCTGAGGTAAAAAACTCATGAAATACTCAGCGTGTGCACGTGGCCTTAGAAAAATCATGTGATGCTTCTCTAATTTGTGTAATTAACAGCACCTGTAACTTACCTGTGGCACCTAACAGGTGTTGGCAATAACTAAATCACACTTGCAGCCAGTTGACATGGATTAAAGTTGACTCAACCTCTGTCTTGTGTCCTTGTGTGTACCACATTAAGCATGGAGAAAAGAAAGAAGACCAAAGAACTGTTTGAGGACTTGAGAAACCAAATTGTGATGAAGCATGAGCAATCTCAAGGCTACAAGTCCATCTCCAAAGACCTGAATGTTCCTGTGTCTACCGTGCGCAGTGTTATCAAGAAGATTAAAGCCCATGGCACTGTGGCTAACCTCCCTAGATGTGGACGGAAAAGAAAAATTGACGAGATTTCAAAGCAAGATTGTGCGGATGGTGGATAAAGAACCTCGACTAACATCCAAACAAGTTCAAGCTGCCCTGCAGTCTGAGGGTACAACAGTGTCAACCCGTACTATCTGTCGGCGTCTGAATGAAAAGGGACTGTATGGTGGGATACCCAGGAAGACCCCACTTCTTACCCCGAGACATAAAAAAGCCAGGCTGGAGTTTGCCAAAACTTACCTGAGAAAGCCTAAAACGTTTTGGAAGAATGTTCTCTGGTCAGGATGAGACAAAAGTAGAGCTTTTTGGGCAAAGACATCAACATAGAGTTTACAGGAGAAAAAAAGAGGCATTCAAAGAAAAGAACACGGTCCCTACAGTCAAACATGGCGGAGGTTCCCTGATGTTTTGGGGTTGCTTTGCTGCCTCTGGCACTGGACTGCTTGACCGTGTGCATGGCATTATGAAGTCTGAAGACTACCAACAAATTTTGCAGCATAATGTAGAGCCCAGTGTGAGAAAGCTGGGTCTCACTCAGAGGTCATGGGTCTACCAGCAGGACAATGACCCAAAACACACTTCAAAAAGCACTAGAAAATGGTTTGAGAGAAAGCACTGGAGACTTGTAAGGTGGCCAGCAATGAGTCCAGACCTGAATCCCATAGAACACCTGTGGAGAGATCTAAAAATGGCAGTTTGGAGAAGGCACCCTTCAAATATCAGGGACCTGGAGCAGTTTGCCAAAGAAGAATGGTCTAAAATTCCAGCAGAGCATTGTAAGAAACTCATTGATGGTTACCGGAAGCGGTTGATCGCAGTTATTTTGGCTAAAGGTTGTGCAACCAAGTATTAGGCTGAGGGTGCCAATACTTTTGTCCGGCCCATTTTTGGAGTTTTGTGTGAAATGATCAATGTTTTGCTTTTTGCTTCATTCTCTTTTGTGTTTTTTTCATTGAAGACAAATGAAATGAAGATAATAATACCAAAGAATTTGTGATTGCAATCATTTTCAGGAAGAAACTGAGTATTATCTCACAGAATTGCAGGGGTGTCAATACTTTTGGCCACAACTGTACGCATGAAAAGAAAAATTCCCACTGCGGATGTTCATTGTATAATACAAAAAGTGCAGCATTTCTACAATGAAACTCGCAGCAATATCCACCTTTAGTGCAGAATTTGCCATTGCAGATTTGTTGTGAAAAATCTTCTACAGTAATTCTGCATCAGATAAGGGATTAGAGATTGTCTTGTACTGAGCTATGGATTCTTGGGATAGGACTTCAGTAGAGATCAGTGGGAGAACTGGTATTGGACCAGCTGAAAATCCTTTCCATCAGAGGCCAGATGTACGCAATGTATAAGATGGATCACGGTCGCCCCGTACATTGTTTTCTGGCTGCTGTTTACCACTAATGTTTGAGACAATGGAGATCAAATGAAGAACTTGACTGCAGGCACTTAGCAATGTATGGGGATGTGGTGTTCCCTCCTGTACATCGCTTACATCTGGATAGTAAATGAGTGGATTTTAGCTGATTGCTTGGGACTAACATCTGGCACCCCCCCCCCCCAATCTCATACTGATGACCTATTTAGCAGGTGGGTAGGTGGGTAATCATCAATTCAGTACCCTAAAACCCTTCTATTAACATTGCACTCTTACCTGTGACAGTATAAGGCAAGGGTCCCCAAGCTATAGCTCGGTAGCCACCTGTGGACGCGGGTCAGTGATGTGTGGCTCGTGACTGTCTTCCAGCTTGGTATATAAACACCAGTTGTAGCAAACGGCTATGAAGAGCAGGTCTCCAGATGGTGACTTCTGTGAGTAGCCTCACATAGAATAGCAGATCTGGATGGGGTAAGGCAGGAACCCCTGGGTCTTGGTGAACTGCCTTAGTGTGATCTTTGTAGGAAAACTTTGGCTGTCACTACCGGTAATGTGTGCTGTCTTCCAGCTTGGTACATTAGCACCAGGTCTAAAAAAACAGCTATGAAGAGCAGATCTGGATGGGGGTAATGTAGGACGCCCTGGATCTTGATATACTGCCTCAGTGTGATCTCTGTAGAAAGGTTTTGGCTGTCATTATACCGGTAATGGGGGCTCTGGGTGACATTACTGTGAGGGGCCGGAGCCGGATGTGGCTCACAAAGCTCTCTGAGCTGGATGTGGCTGTCAAGGTCAGACACATTGGGGACCTCTGCTCCAAGAGGACATTCACATCTTGGTGACAAATCATCAAGACGTCAGATTTTGATCCAAAGGATCAATGCAAGTCTGTGGGTCAGTGAAATAATCAGTCTAGGTCAAATTCTCATAAACGGACAGAAAGGAGAAGGATGGAGAACGTTTGTGTGTTTTTCTCCACATATGAGAAATACTGATGGGAAAAAAAAAATGTCCACTTTTCTCATGTGTGAAGAAATGTGATGTCTCCATGAACACTGAAGCCTATGAAGTCTGCTGTCCAGAGTCCACTCACTGACTGATGGATAGTAAACTCCTTTTACAGTCTATGTGTAGTGACACATCTAGCCAGACATGCATTAAATAATCAACTTGCTTGTTAGTGACTATGAAGTATAGGAGGCAGTGAGACAACAGAGCGTCATCCAGGCAGTCTCTGTATTATTAGTGTGACTGTCGCTTACACTTTGATGGAGTCGGATTCAGGGAAATTGAGGAGTCAGAGGTTTGGCTTAACAACTCCACAGTCCTACATAGCAGTTACTGGTCATCTCTTCATTGTATTTTATTATACTCCTCAATAAAGTAATAACTTGATATAGTGTTTAATTTTTTTTTGCCTATTCTTTTTCTTTTAGGGAAAACCACTTTAGCAACTGTCTCATCTCCAGCAATGGGATAATCTCCAATAGATTAGCAGGGAGGTATAAGATTTTACTTTTTTTTTTTTTTTTTTTTTTTTTTTTTTTTTTTTTTGCATTTAAGAGTAAATCTATTATTTTGGATGCTCATTAACTCCTTCCTATCACTGCAGTTACGTTATATGGACAGTCGAGAAGATGAACAAATCCGAGGAATCACTATGAAGTCCAGCGCCATATCCCTGGAGCATAGAGACGGTGCGGGCTTCTGTCCTGTATATATTGTACATTCCTCTCCATCTGTGTGGATGGATATGTGTCTATTGTCCTGTCTTCCTTTATTATTACTGTACAGAAGTAATAATTTATTCACTCTAAATTCTTGCTTGGTGAATGCCATTAGTAAGGTGACCATACTGACAGCTGTGCCTCCCTCCTCATACTGACAGCTGCTGTGCCTCCTCCCTCCCTCCCTCCCTCCTCATACTGACAGCTGCTGTGCCTCCTCCCTCCCTCCCTCCTCATACTGACAGCTGCTGTGCTTCCCCCCTCCCTCCTCATACTGACAGCTGCTGTGCCTCCTCCCTCCCTCCTCATACTGACAGCTGCTGTGCCTCCTCCCTCCCTCCTCATACTGACAGCTGCTCTGCCTCCTCCCTCCCTCCCTCCTCATACTGACAGCTGCTGTGCCTCCTCCCTCCCTCCTCATACTGACAGCTGCTGTCCCTCCCCCCTCCCTCCCTCCTCATACTGACAGCTGCTGTGCTTCCTCCCTCCCTCCCTCCTCATACTGACAGCAGCTGTGCTTCCTCCCTCCCTCCCTCCTCATACTGACAGCTGCTGTGCCTCCTCCCTCCCTCCCTCCTCATACTGACAGCTGCTGTGCCTACTCCCTCCCTCCTCATACTGACAGCTGCTGTGCCTCCCCCCTCCCTCCCTCCTCATACTGACAGCTGCTGTGCCTCCCCCCTCCCTCCCTCCTCATACTGACTGCTGCTGTGCCTCCCCCCTCCCTCCTCATACTGACAGCTGCTGTGCCTCCCCCCTCCCTCCTCATACTGACAGCTGCTGTGCCTCCCCCCCTCCCTCCTCATACTGACAGCTGCTGTGCCTCCCCCCTCCCTCCTCATACTGACAGCTGCTGTGCCTCCTCCCTCCCTCCCTCCTCATACTGACAGCTGCTGTGCCTCCTCCCTCCCTCCCTCTTCATACTGACAGCTGCTGTGCCTCCTCCCTCCCTCCTCATACTGACAGCTGCTGTGCCTCCTCCCTCCCTCCTAATACTGACAGCTACTGTGCCTCCCCCCTCCCTCCTCATACTGACAGCTGCTGTGCCTCCCCCCCTCCCTCCTCATACTGACAGCTGCTGTGCCTCCCCCCTCCCTCCTCATACTGACAGCTGCTGTGCCTCCTCCCTCCCTCCCTCCTCATACTGACAGCTGCTGTGCCTCCTCCCTCCCTCCCTCTTCATACTGACAGCTGCTGTGCCTCCTCCCTCCCTCCTCATACTGACAGCTGCTGTGCCTCCTCCCTCCCTCCTAATACTGACAGCTACTGTGCCTCCTCCCTCCCTCCTCATACTGACAGCTGCTGTGCCTCCTCCCTCCCTCCTCATACTGACAGCTGCTGTGCCTCCTCCCTCCCTCCCTCCTCATACTGACAGCTGCTGTGCCTCCTCCCTCCCTCCCTCCTCATACTGACAGCTGCTGTGCCTCCTCCTTCCCTCCCTCCTCATACTGACAGCTGCTGTGCCTCCTCCTTGCCTCCCTCCTCATACTGACAGCTGCTGTGCCTCCTCCTTCCCTCCCTCCTCATACTGACAGCTGCTGTGCCTCCTCCCTCCCTCCTCATACTGACAGCTGCTGTGCCTCCTCCCTCCCTCCTCATACTGACAGCTGCTGTGCCTCCTCCCTCCCTCCTCATACTGACAGCTGCTGTGCCTCCTCTCCTCCCTCCTCATACTGACAGCTGCTCTGCCTCCTCCCTCCCTCCTCATACTGACACGCTGCTCTGCCCTCCTCCCTCCCTCCTCATACTGACAGCTGCTCTGCCTCCTCCCTCCCTCCTCATACTGACAGCTGCTCGTGCCTCCCTCCCTCCCTCCTCATACTGACAGCTGCTGTGCCTCCCCCTCCCTCCCTCCCTCCTCATACTGACAGCTGCTGTCCCTCCCCCCTCCCTCCCTCCTCATACTGACAGCTGCTGTGCTTCCTCCTCCCTCCCTCCCTCCTCATACTGACAGCTGCTGTGCTCCTCCCTCCCTCCCTCCTCATACTGACAGCTGCTGTGCCTCCTCCCTCCCTCCCTCCTCATACTGACAGCTGCTGTGCCTCCTCCCTCCCTCCCTCCTCATACTGACAGCTGCTGTGCCTCCTCCCTCCCTCCTCAATACTGACAGCTGCTGTGCCTCCCCCCTCCCTCCCTCCTCATACTGACAGCTGCTGTGCCTCCCCCCTCCCTCCCTCCTCATACTGACAGCTGCTGTGCCTCCCCCCTCCCTCCTCATACTGACAGATGCTGTGGCCTCATCCCTCCCTCCTCATACTGACAGCTGCTGTGCCTCCTCCCTCCCTCCTCATACTGACAGCTTCTCTGCTCCTCCCTCCTCATACTGACAGCTGCTCTGCCTCCTCCCTCCTCATACTGACAGCTGCTGTGCCTCCTCCCTCCCTCCCTCCTCATACTGACAGCTGCTGTGCCTCCTCCCTCCCTCCCTCCTCATACTGACAGCTGCTGTGCCTCCTCCCTCCCTCCCTCCTCATACTGACAGCTGCTGTGCCTCCTCCCTCCCTCCCTCCTCATACTGACAGCTGCTGTGCCTCCTCCCTCCCTCCTCATACTGACAGCTGCTCTGCCTCCTCCTCCCTCCCTCCTCATACTGACAGCTGCTCTGCCTCCTCCCTCCCTCCCTCCCTCCTCATACTGACAGCTGCTCTGCCTCCTCCCTCCCTCCCTCCCTCCCTCCTCATACTGACAGCTGCTGTGCCTCCCCCCTCCCTCCTCATACTGACAGCTGCTGTGCCTCCTCCCTCCCTCCTCATACTGACAGCTGCTGTGCCTCCTCCCTCCCTCCTCATACTGACAGCTGCTGTGCCCCCTCCCTCCCTCCTCATACTGACAGCTGCTGTGCCTCCTCCCTCCCTCCTCATACTGACAGCTGCTGTGCCTCCTGCCTCCCTCCCTCCCTCCCTCCTCATACTGACAGCTGCTGTGCCTCCTCCCTCCCTCCCTCCCTCCATCCTCATACTGACAGCTGCTGTGCCTCCTCCCTCCCTCCCTCCCTCCTCATACTGACAGCTGCTGTGCCTCCTCCCTCCCTCCCTCCCCTCCTCATACTGACAGCTGCTGTGCCTCCTCCCTCCCTCCCTCCCTCCTCATACTGACAGCTGCTGTGCCTCCTCCCTCCCTCCCTCCTCATACTGACAGCTGCTGTGCCCCCTCCCTCCCTCCCTCCCTCCTCATACTGACAGCTGCTGTGCCTCCTCCCTCCCTCCCTCCTCATACTGACAGCTGCTGTGCCTCCTCCCTCCCTCACTCCCTCCTCATACTGACAGCTGCTGTGCCTCCTCCCTCCCTCCCTCCCTCCCTCCCTCCTCATACTGACAGCTGCTGTGCCTCCTCCCTCCCTCCCTCCCTCCCTCCTCATACTGACAGCTGCTGTGCCTCCTCCCTCCCTCCCTCCCTCCCTCCCTCATACTGACAGCTGCTGTGCCTCCTCCCTCCCTCCCTCCCTCCTCATACTGACAGCTGCTGTGCCTCCTCCCTCCCTCACTCCCTCATACTGACAGCTGCTGTGCCTCCTCCCTCCCTCCTCATACTGACAGCTGCTGTGCCTCCTCCCTCCCTCCTCATACTGACAGCTGCTGTGCCTCCTCCCTCCCTCCTCATACTGACAGCTGCTGTGCCTCCTCCCTCCCTCCTCGTACTGACAGCTGCTGTGCCTCCTCCCTCCCCTCCCTCCCTCCTCATACTGACAGCTGCTGTGCCTCCTCCCTCCCCTCCCTCCCTCCTCGTACTGACAGCTGCTGTGCCTCCTCCCTCCCCTCCCTCCCTCCTCGTACTGACAGCTGCTGTGCCTCCTCCCTCCCCTCCCTCCCTCCTCGTACTGACAGCTGCTGTGCCTCCTCCCTCCCCTCCCTCCTCGTACTGACAGCTGCTGTGTCTCCTCCCTCCCCTCCCTCCCTCCTCGTACTGACAGCTGCTGTGCCTCCTCCCTCCCCTCCCTCCTCGTACTGACAGCTGCTGTGCCTCCTCCCTCCCCTCCCTCCTCGTACTGACAGCTGCTGTGTCTCCTCCCTCCCCTCCCTCCCTCCTCGTACTGACAGCTGCTGTGCCTCCTCCCTCCCCTCCCTCCCTCCTCGTACTGACAGCTGCTGTGCCTCCTCCCTCCCCTCCCTCCCTCCTCGTACTGACAGCTGCTGTGCCTCCTCCCTCCCCTCCCTCCCTCCTCGTACTGACAGCTGCTGTGCCTCCTCCCTCCCCTCCCTCCCTCCTCGTACTGACAGCTGCTGTGCCTCCTCCCTCCCCTCCCTCCCTCCTCGTACTGACAGCTGCTGTGCCTCCTCCCTCCCCTCCCTCCCTCCTCGTACTGACAGCTGCTGTGCCTCCTCCCTCCCTCCCTCCCTCCTCGTACTGACAGCTGCTGTGCCTCACCTTCCCCATACTATCAGCAATGCTTTACACCCATGTACCGCTAACGTGGGGACAACCTCTAAGTGTAGAGAGGTGTCTCTCCACCTACAAAGGGGGTGATTCTTTACTATGAGAGCAGTGAGGCTCTAGACCAGCCACACAATATGGAATTCAGTACAAGAGAGGGAACAATCCGATTATAATTGTGGCTTCTGGATTACAGGAGATGGCTTCTAGGAATTTCTTCTAATTGCTGAACAATTGGTTTCTGAACCATTGGGGGTTTACCTGATTTGTCTGGAATTCTAAACTGCACATGTTCTGTTTTCAGGGGATGAAGAGTATTTAGTCAACCTCATAGATTCTCCGGGCCATGTTGACTTCTCCTCCGAGGTCTCCACAGCGGTCCGGCTCTGTGATGGAGCCATTGTCGTGGTGGATGCTGTAGAAGGTGTTTGCCCACAGGTAAATACTTATGTAATGTAAGCTTAAATCACTGAAAATGCCTGTACAGTAGTAACACGTGCAGTGACATGCGTGTAAATGACATTCTTCTATTTGGTATATATGCCGCAAAACCCCCAACATGTACCACAATCACTTGGGCAATTCCTCCTTCTCCAGACTGATGACAGCACAGCATCTTCTTGGCCTACATCTGTTTACAATGTGTGGAGACGTCCTTTTGTTTAGATTATAAAGCACAATAGACAACACTGGTGATGACGTCTGATAGATCTATGCAGTGTCGGCTGTGACTATATATGCTAAGGCTGGCTTCACATCATGATTTTTGCACATCTGTGGTGATCCTTGACTTTCAAGGATCACATGGACAGGCACGGATCCGTTGCCCATAGGGATACATGAGAGGCAAAATTGGATCCGTGTGTATCCGTTTTGACACGGATGCAGCAAAATCGTGATGTGAAGGCAGCCTAAGGAATATCCAGAACAATCTACGACATCGGCCCAGTCTTTCCAAGCATATTACAGATCTGACATGTACAGCATCTTAAGTAAATAAGGCATGTGTTATTTGTAGGGGGGGGGAGCAGATGGGCCATAGGGTGTAGATACTTGGCTATTTACCTCATTTACCCATTTTCATTAATTGGGATTAATTTTGAGCTATTTCAGCATATATCTGCTCCGAATTAATGTTTTGCATGTGAATGGGGTTTCATAACCCCATTTATGGATTGATCTTGGATTTTAGCACAGACTAAATGCCTAAATCTGTGTCAACCCCAATAAATAGACCCAAAAGTGACATCTAACAATCGCAGAACAAACTCCAGTCATTATGATTAAGTGATGGAAACTAGTAGAATGCTAAACTGTATGCACAGTGGTGGTATGGGGATCGTGTGTGAATGGCGGCACGTGTAGATGTTTGGTAACTATAGCTTTTCTATGGGTACACTACCCCCTTACAGATGAGCATACTGTCTGTACATGTCTCTCTAGGTGTGCATGGCCTTGATTGTCCTCCAGGACTTGTTTTCTGTGTCTTTCATGACCTGTCCTCATGCCTCCTTCTGCAGACACAAGCCGTGTTACGACAGGCCTGGCTGGAGAACATACGACCGGTTCTAGTGATCAATAAGATTGATAGATTAATAGTGGAGCTGAAGCTTTCCTCACAAGAAGCCTACACACATCTGCAGAAGATCCTGGAGCAGGTAACTGCCTAACACCAATGTGAAGTATCAAGTTGGGCTCGGGCAGTCTGTTTCTTATTGTATACTGTCCTCTTCTAGGTGAACGCTGTGACCGGGAGTCTCTTTACCTCCAAGGTCCTGGAAGAGAGAGCCGAAAAAGACACCACGATGGAGACACTGGATGGAGAGCAGCTGTATGACTGGAGTGCAGGCCTGGATGAGACCGATGACTCCCATCTGTATTTCTCTCCAGATCAGGGCAATGTGGTGTTCGCGAGCGCCATAGATGGCTGGGGGTTTACGTAAGTAGATTTTACTAAACTTCTTTTTTGGGTCTTATTTAAAAGAGGTATCTGCAATAGTCAGCCCCTTCTTATGCTTGCTCTGTCCTCGCCCTACAAAGTGGACCCATGGTGTCCTATGACATCCCATCAATTGCCCCTCATACATCTTACACTGTCAGCCGAACCTGTGGATGTCCGGGTGTTCTGCTGACATTCGTGCAATGTTTATGAGGGTATTTAGATTCTGGTCCTAGAATCCATCGGATGTTTGTGTCATATTTTATCAATTTTCCATAAAAGATGGAAGATGGAAATATCCTTTAATAAATGAATGCATGCCTTAGTTATTAGGCCTTGGGGAGTGGGTTTGTTTTTATAAATTGGTTTTTATGATGTCAGTTAGACATCGAAGTCTTGTCTGTAACCGTGCTATTACTGGCTTAGAAAAATGTTGTTCTCAACAAGAGTAGTGTTCTTTTCTGGTCAAATGTAGATCGGGTCCCTGATCTGGAATCCGATTATCCTACAATCATACAGTGTGTCCGGCTCCTTATTTAGATTCTGTCAGTACTCCATATTGGACACTAGATGGCGCTGTGGATCCGCTCCAGACGCTCCTGCGGGTTCAGTTTAGGTGATTGTAGTTCACTCTTCTCGTTTTTTATTCGTCTGGATTTATAAATGATGTGTAGATTCCTATATACAGGTGTGTTTCTGCCATCACATCGTTTTTCTGTTCATGATGAAAGCAGTAGTATTCTAGTTGTTGGAAGAGTCTGCGAGACTTTATTTATTCCTGACTATAAGTGGATTTTCTGGACTATTAAATCATATAAAATATTATCGTATGCATTATAAAGAACAGAAATCGCTTCAATGAGGCAGATCAGAAGCTTCGCCTACCGCAGATCAGCTTAGAAAAGGTTAATTGTTGGTGTTGGCACATAGCGAATAGGGACTGGTACTTACAATTAGGACTCCCATTTATTGTGAGTGGGGGGGCAGAACATAGAAGAGATAATAATAGTAAATATTTAGGCTGCAGTCTTGTGGCTTCTGTTTTACAGGATCTGTGGCAGATTTGTTATGATCCATATCCAGGACCATTAACGTAAAAGGAACTTATTAGACACCAAAAAGGAGAACATCAAAAATACTTACCACCATGGAGCCAACCTTAATACTACATGTACACACAGGGTGGAGGGGACCTCCATCATTCATAGAGATAGGTCTAGATTTTGGCTATAGCATAAGAATTGCACACTAATAAGGATTGCATAGGGTGGCTGTCACATAGATACGTGAGATAGTGTGAACAATAGCCTATTAGTGACGCCAGGTAGGGCAGGCCAGTTAACACTATTCAGAAGGCCCTACTATACCATGCAAACAATAAGGCAAGGTATTAGTTGATATTTTGGCCCAAAATACAGAAGTCTGCAACCCATACGTCAAGGGTCCTCACACTTGCAAGTCCCTAAATTGATTAAACACCAAAAAAAGAGAGAAATGAAGCCAAACCCTAGGGGTAATGTTACAACTTATTTTAGAAATTAAGCAAACATTAAAATGACCTTTTTTATCGGTAATTCGCTAAAAAGAGGATAAATGTCATTAGAACATATAAGAGAGAACAAACCTCAAACACAGATAAGGCGTCTCTATAGCCTAGTCAAACCACAATAAAATATAGTTGTGTGTATAAGCACGAGACAGCCTACAATGTTAACATCTGTCTAACCATAGTGAAACGGTTCCTGAAATATACCGTACTATTCAGATGTTTAACCATCAAACCATAAAATTGGAATAGATGGTCACCTTGCCTCAGTTGATGGGCAGGGCTGTGCGCTAAGAACCTTAAAAGATTAGTGGTTTGTTTGTTGATGAGTTGGCCTCCTCCTGTCTCCACAATGTACTTTCCAGGTCATTCCTCCAGCCCCATCACTCTCATTCCCTTCTTCTGAGGTCCATACCATTAGGCTATTCCATCCCCTCCCCCTCAAAGTAGCGGTGGTATACCGCCCCCCCAGGGTCACCCACCCAGTTCCTCGACCATTTCTCCACTTGGCTCCCGCATTTCATGTCCTCAGATTTACCAACCCTTATTCTGGGAGACTTTAACATTCCCATAAACAGCCCCATCTCCCCATCTGCATCCCAGCTCCTATCTCTAACTACCTCTCTTGGCCTATCACAGCTCTCAACCTCTAAGACGCACGAAAATGGTAACACCCTTGACCTTGTCTTTACCCGGCTCTGCTCATCCTCCCCCTTGGATAACTCAACTCTACTCTCTGACCACAACATTCTTTCCTTCTCACTCACTAACCCTCGGCCAACACAGCCCAATCCTACCTATCACACATCCAGAAATCTACAGGCCATGAACCCTCAAGCACTCACAGACTTCCTCATCTCATCTCTGTCCCCAATCTCTTCAATCTCCTCTCCAGATCAGTCAGTAAATCACTACAATGACTCTCTCAGAAGCTCCCTGGACCAAGTAGCGCCCGTCACCCGCAGAACCTCCAAACAGAGAACAAAACAGCCCTGGCTCACACCACAAACTCAATTCCTCCAGCGATACTCCAGGAGTGCTGAACGTCTATGGAGGAAAACTCGCTCACCAGGAGACTTTATCCACTATAAATTCATGCTAAAAACCTACAACTCTGCCCTTCACCTCGCCAAACAGACCTACTTCACCACCCTGGTCTCCTCACTAGCCAACAATCCAAAAAAAACTCTTTGACACCTTTCACTCTCTCCTCAGTCCGAAAGTGCAGGCCCCCATCACTGACCTTTGTGCTGATGACCTGGCCTCCTACTTCATGGAGAAAATAGACAACATCCACCAGGAAATCAGCTCTCGGCCTCCAAGCGCTGCCACCCCCATTCTTCCCCACATCTCCTCCGATTCACTCTCCACATTTGACCCAGTCACAGAAGAAGAAGTCTCCAGGCTCCTTTCTTCCTCTCGTCCCACCACATGCACTACTGACCCCATTCCCTCACACCTGCTCCAGTCCCTCTCTCCAGTCGTCACCACTCATCTAACCAAAATCTTCAATCTCTCCCTCTCTTCTGGCATCTTCCCCTCCTCCTTCAAACACTCGATCATTACTCCATTATTAAAGAAAACCACTCTCAACCCAACCTGCACAAATAACTACAGACCAGTCTCCAATCTCCCCTTCATCTCTAAACTCTTGGAGCGCCTGGTCTATTCCCGCCTCACCCGTTACCTCTCCGCTCACTCTCTTCTAGATCCATTACAGTCTGGTTTCCGCCCCTTCACTCCACAGAAACTGCCCTCATCAATGTGACCAATGACCTTCTGACAGCAAAACGTAATGGTGACCACTCTCTGCTTATTCTCCTTGATCTCTCTGCAGCTTTTGACACTGTCGACCATCAGCTCCTACTCTCCATGCTGCACTCCATTGGCATAAAGGACACTGCTCTCTCCTGGCTCTCCTCCTATCTTTCTGACCACTCTTTCAGTGTATCTTTTGCTGGCTCCACTTCTTCCCCTCTTCCCCTCACTATTGGGGTCCCTCAGGGTTCAGTCCTTGGCCCTCTCCTCTTCTCTCTCTACACGGCCCCGATTGGACAGACCATCAGCAGATTTGGCTTTCAGTACCATCTTTATGCCGATGACACACAACTATACACTTCAGCCCCTGACCTTACCCCTGCGGTATTAAAGAACACCAATGACTGTCTAGCTGCAGTTTCCAATATCATGTCCACTCTCTATTTGAAACTAAACCTTTCCAAAACTGAACTTCTTCTGCTCCCCCCATCCACTAACCTCCCTAAATCGGACATCTCTCTCTGTTTGTGGCACCACGATGACGCCTAGGCAGCAGGCTCGCTGTCTGGGTGTTATGTTTGACACCGATCTCTCCTTATCCTCCCACACACAATCTCTAGTCCGCTCCTGTCACTTACACCTGAAGAATATCTCTAGAGTCCGCCCCTTTCTCACCCTGGAAACAACAAAAACCCTCACCGTGGCCCTAATCAATTCCCGCCTTGACTATTGCAACTCTCTATTAAGCGGCCTCCCCCTCACCAGACTTTCTCCTCTCCAGTCCATCCTTAATGCAGCAGTTAGGATCACCCATCTGGCCAATCGTTACTCAGATGCCTCTGCTCTGTGCCAGTCATTGCACTGGCTGCCCGTATACTACAGGATCAAATTCAAATGGCTTGTTCTCACCCACAAAGCTCTTCACAGAGCAGCACCCCCCTACCTCTCCTCCCTCATCTCTGTCTATCACCCCACCCGCTCTCTATGTTCCTCAAATGACATTCGACTAACATCTGCACTAATCCGATCCTCCCACTCCCGGCTCCAAGACTTTTCCAGAGCTGCACCAAACCTCTGGAATGCTTTACCCAAAGAAATCAGGACTATCCACAACTTGCATGGCTTCAGATGATCCCTAAAAACGCATCTTTTTAAGGCGGCCTATCATACTCCCTAATAGAAGTCCATGTACTGTAGACAGTGAATGGGCTATCCCTCTGGACATTACTCTTCTACCAACTCCACCAAACCATAAAGGTCGACACAGACTGTATAATGACCATCCATGTAAGCTTGGCCCTATACCCCATTTCCTCAAGATGCCTAGACCATCAGTGCAATAAGCCCCGACACCTTGTGCAACCCCTATCCCATTGTAGATTGTAAGCTCTTTTGAGCAGGGTCACCTTCATTTCTTGATTTATTTATTGTATTTTTTTTTCACACTGATTCTATGCCTATTGTTTTGTATCCAATTATTGTACTTTATTTGTTCTCTACTGTAATTACTTACTGTATTTTCTGTACTCTAAACCTACATTGTAAAGCGCTGCGGAATATGTTGGCGCTATATAAATAAAGCTTTATTATTATTATTATTATTATTATTATTATTATTATTATTATTTGTTTTTTATTGTTTTTAAATTTCCATCTGAGGTTTTTTGAAAAATCTTTAGCTTTTATTTTTTTCAAACAAAAAAACTTTTTGAATTCCATCTAACACTTTTATTTGCATATGTTTGGCTTCAACAGTGTGCTTCTGTAGTTTTCTTATTCTATCATATCCTCTATCTCCATATAGTGCATACATTCTTGAGATAACAAAAACCTATGTGCACAAAAATGACTCTATCACTTACAACCGAAATCGGTAACGTTTCCATTGTAATGTATAGCCCTACAACAATGTAAACTTAGCTTAACTGTTCTTAACTATAACAAAATAGAATGGGTCAACACAGTTTTTCTTTTCTCTGCTGAGATACACAGGCTCCTGGTGTAGTACAGGGGCTATGAGTAGGCTCCAGGTGTAATATAGGGGCTATGAGTGGGCTCCAGGTGTAATATAGGGGCTATGAGTGGGCTCCTGGTGTAATATAGGGGCTATGAGTGGGCTCCTGGTGTAATATAGGGGCTATGAGTGGGCTCCTGGTGTAGTATAGGGGCTATGAGTGGGCTCCTAGTGTAGTATAGGGGCTATGAGTGGGCTCCTGGTGTAGTATAGGGGCTATGAGTGGGCTCCTGGTGTAGTATAGGGGCTATGAGTGGGCTCCTGGTGTAGTATAGGGGCTATGAGTGGGCTCCTGGTGTAGTATAGGGGCTATGAGTGGGCTCCTGGTGTAGTATAGGGGCTATGAGTGGGCTCCTGGTGTAGTATAGGGGCTATGAGTGGGCTCCTGGTGTAGTATAGGGGCTATGAGTGGGCTCCTGGTGTAGTATAGGGGCTATGAGTGGGCTCCTGGTGTAGTATAGGGGCTATGAGTGGGCTCCTGGTGTAGTATAGGGGCTATGAGTGGGCTCCTGGTGTAATATAGGGGCTATGTGTGGGCTCCTGGTGTAATATAGGGGCTATGTGTGGGCTCCTGGTGTAATATAGGGGCTATGTGTGGGCTCCTGGTGTAATATAGGGGCTATGTGTGGGCTCCTGGTGTAATATAGGGGCTATGTGTGGGCTTCCGGTTGGTGGTGTAATGCAGGGCCTACGTGTGGGCTCCTGGTGTGGCTCTTGTGAGCACCTAATGCTCATTGTGGAACAGAGCCTTAGAAGAGTGATGAAATCTACTATCTGACTATTCAAAACCTATTTTTTTGGTTGTCTCCATGTATAGCATCGATCACTTTGCCCAGCTGTATAGTCAGAAGGTTGGTGTTAGGCCGGCTGTGCTGCTGAAGACCCTCTGGGGAGATTACTATCTGAACTCCAAGGCCAAGAAGATAATGAAGGGAGCTCAGGTGAGGTTCTCAATCTCTGGGGGGATTTGTCTCTAACAAATGGCTTTAATTGAATGAGTGTAATATTTGGGAAATGTATTTGACACATGGATACCTGATCGGTCTCTCGGCTCCATAACTGCATTTATTAACCATTACCGATACATCATGCAGTCTGCTCAGGTCAATGTATGGGACTTGATCTGATTTGCTTGTGTTTAACTAGTTAAACGCCACTGTCAATCTCTGACTGCGATATTTAAATGTATTTAACAGGTCCTCTCCTCGAATGAAAACGCAAGGTTATAGGGGCAGCCGGGGGCCTTCTGTAGACCCTGTAATTGTAATTTTTGTTTTTGCAGAAGCTCAGTCACAGGCTGGCCTTCATAGATTGCCATTATTATTGTGTAACAAAATTCTCGGAATGTTGCATTATATATAGTACAAGGTATTAAATTATCACTGGTTCAAGCTCCCCTACAGGAACTAAAAATGAATTTAAACTGAACCTGTCACCCCCCCCCCTAGTACTCTACAAACTGAAAGCAGCACCTTCAGCAGCGTCTATGCTGCATTCTGTGAAGGTGTTTATAATGTCTTCCCCCTGTACACTGAAAGAAACACTTTATAATGTTTCCTGCCATGTGTGTAAGTCATTACTTAGGCAGTCCGAGGGGTCTGATCACTGTGTCCTAACATCTCTGCCGGCCCGGTCCTCCCCGCCTCCTCTGTGTGTCAGCCGCCTCCTCTTCTCTCTCCTTCTCTCTTTGTCCTCTCCTATTCGGCGCCTGCGCAGATTCATCTTTGTTCACGCAGGCGCACAGAGCTCAACTGGAGTGCGGGGAGACCGGCTGTCATTGTGCCTGCCTGAAGTGTCACATAAAGCAGAACATGATAGGGCAGGCTCTGGTGCCTGCACTTCATGCATGCACAATGATGACAGCCGGCCTCCCCGCACTCCAGCTGAGCTCTGTGGCTGCGTGAACAAAGATGATTCTGTGCAGGTGCCGAAAAGGAGAGGACAAAGAGAGAAGAAGCAGCTGACACAGAGGAGGCAAGGAGGACCGGGCCAGCAGAGATGTTAGGACACAGTGACAGACCCCTCGGACCGGCTAAGTAATAACTTGCATACATGGCAGGAAATATTATAAAGTGTTTCTTTTGGTGTACAGGGGGGAGGAAGAGTATAGACACCTTCACAGTATGCAGCATAGGCGCTGCTGAAGGTGATGCTTTCCGTTTGTAAAGCACTAGGGGGGTGACGGGTTAACTTGAAATATTGTTATAAATAATGTAATATATAGTGTAATAAAATGTTTTAAAAAATAGTAAAATCCTGAATCTAACATTTTGAATCCATCCACTTTACCCATCCCAAAATAAAGAAATAAAAATATTCGGTATCACTGCATCCATAAAGGTCCAGTATATAATGGTATACAATTAATTAACCTATGGTAAAAAAAAATCAAGATCACTGTTTTAGTTACTTCACCTCCCCCCAAAAATTCAATGAAAACTTATCAAAATGGTTCCACAGTCTGAAAAATGACGAGACAAACTTCCTATTATTTCCTTTCAAAGACTTTTTTTTTTTTTTTTTTTTTACCAATAAACTATGAATTATGATTGTACACATTTTTGTCTCTAATGACACTGATGTGGAGAATCTAATTGCTAGGTCAGATCATTTTTATTGCACAATGAATGTCACAAACAAAATCCAAAATCAGTGGCAGAATTGCTTTGTTTTTTACCTTCCACTCCATTTGGATTTTTTTCTTCACTTTTCAGTGTTTTATATGCAAAACCGTATGGTGCAATTTAATTGTAAAACTTGTTTCTTGAGGAAAAAAACTAACAAAACATCATGTTGATAGTCAACATGAGCGGGGCGTTCCATGTAGATTGAATGCCCCACTCAGATGCACAGAATCCACTGATTGGCTGCCGCACTGGTGATGTGACCTCCAGACACTGGGAGCAGTAACGAGACTTGTCATTGGTCCTGGGGAAAGTGAGTGCTGCACGGTTTGTTTCTTTATAACAGCCTGCAACTGGGGGATTAACTTTTAATTAAAGTGAACAATGCCTTTTTAAGAGGAGGGTGAATAACTTTTGGTATCTTAACTTATTTTCACAGTACCTGCTCTTTATGATGGGTGCACGGGATAGGTGATAACTTATTGATAGGTGGAGGTCTGATCCCTCTCATAGGCAGCACTGTTATCCATTAGAACAGAGGAACAGTGCATATGTGTGACCTGCTGCTCTATTTATTTCCTAAGGGACTGCTCTACTTTTCCTTCAGCATCACAGGGAATGAATGGAGCTGTAGCTATCTCAGGCTCATTTCACACTACTATATTTCAATCTCAAGGCATTCCAATGATGCAGCTGGATGCACTCGAACCCCGTGCGGGAGCAGCTGTTTTCATATTCTGCGGGGATCAGGTGGTTGCTAAATGACACACCCCTTAAGGGGCATGTTATTTAGAAATGCGTTCTGCGCATGCGCAGAACAATGAGCACAGACCGGAAATCCGTATCCACCAAGATCTGGAGTCTCAATCATTCCGTGACTCATAGACTTCCATTGAGATTTTAGACAGCATGCCCTGGATCTTGGGGGTTCATGGTTTTTTTCCTGGAGACAAAATCGCAACAAGATGCAGATTTTGTCTCCATGAAAAATGTGTGCACACATGCATCTGCCAGGATCCAGGACGAAGTGGACACAACTGGATGCACCTGTCTCCGGCCCCATTGAAAGTCATTGGGGCCGAAAATGGATGCTGGTACATCCAGTTTGATGGATTCACACTGATGCCAAAAAATGATAGTGTGAAACCAGCCTTACCTGCCGCTCCACTTTGTATCTGGAATAAAACTTGCCCTGTCAAGGATAAAGAGTTTTGTTCTGCTCCACACTTGTACGTTCTGCATCAAACCGCCTGCAAGACTTCACCCGAGCATCCCCCATCCTCTGGAACTCTTAATCCCAAAACGTCCGACTGTCCCCCACACTCGGAACCTTCAAGTGGAACTCGAAAACCCATCTCTTCAGAACAGCATACAGCCTGCAATGACCATAGTCGCGCCTCAACACCACTGGACCCGGCGCCCCACCACCACCCGCGCAGACCCATCCTACTGTTTCCATTCCCACTGCCCTGTAGAATGTAAGCCCGCAAGGGCAGGGTCCTCTCTCCCCTCTGTACCAGTCTGTCACTGTTAGTTAGTTCATTGTATTTTAACTTGTTTATATGTATCCTTTCTCATGCACAGCACCATGGAATCAATGGAGCTCTATAAATAGATATTTATGTTATTATTATTATTATTATTATTATTATTATTATTATTATTATGTGCATGTAGACAGTGACCTGTAATGGGACCATTATTGCTGGAGATGCTGGATGTCTTTGCTTGGTTCTTTTAGTTTTCCTCAAATGTGAATTTTTTTTTTTTTTCCCTTTATTATTTAACATATATTGTATGAAGGCGTCCATGAATGTAGATTTTGGGCTATCATTCATACACTGTGCCATGCTTCTACTTTTATTAAATGTAAAAAATTATTTTTTGTAAATTGGACTTTCCATTGTTGTTTCACTGGCAGTGCAAGGGTTATTTGCTCTCACTTGCCTTTGGGCTTGGGAGCTTGCGCTCACATATTCCGCTCTCTTCCTGGTTATCGGTGTTTTCATTTCTCATTATATTATGTAGCGTTTGTGTTATAACGGATCTCTCATTGACTCTTGTGCCTGAACGTTCTTCGGTATTTCTTCTACTTCCTCAGTCCTAACTAATGGTTTCTTCGAGTGCCAACCATAGCTAATAAAACCTGCAAGCTACATTTGTGGTGATTGATGACTCCTGTAAATGGCCTCTGTCACTGGACTGGTAAAAATAGCAAAGCTAATGTTTTCCATAGAGATTCTTCATTTATGTGGCCTGCAGCCTGTTTCTCGATCTGCAGAGAAAGCCGTAATGAACACCAAGCCCATACACTAATACTCTGGATATATGGGGCAGAGTCTTCTACTCATTGTCTAATGGTGTCCAGGTGAGTTACATTCACCCTGACTATCATACTGATACTTGTGTCAAGGCTCCTCCACTCCGCTCACAGGTCTCAGCTCACCTTCTCTCTAATTTAGTAAATATGTGTATATCCCATTCTACAGAAATTCAGAATAATTTTATTTTAGACCTCTGTGTCATGTGGCATCTGTTATTCCATCTAGAAATTGTCTGCTTAAATTGACATCAGGGTTTTACCAATTCCCTTGTCAACAAAGCTTTTCTCAATACTTTCTGATGCAGCCTGGTTGGTTTGGATACGCGTGTATTCTACTTTGACAAGGTTCTACCATTTTATGTGTACACTTCGGGAAGAATAACTAAGGTACTGCAAAATTAATTTATTAAGATTAATATCAGAATGTTACATCCAGAAATGCTATTTACCTGCACATATAGGGTTAATTACAGTTAAATCCTGTGGGCCCAACTTAGTTGAATTGCGGCTGCAGGGAGAAAAATCTAAATAACTTACCAGTAATGTTTTTTTCCGGAGCCACGACCGCACCACCTGAGAGAGCACCGCCCATCCAAGACAGGAAACCTCGGAGATAAAAAAAGGCGGTACCTCTCCTGCACCTCAGTTGGTTTACAGAGATCGGAGAGGAGTACCAAAAATCATTAGTACATCACCACCACCAAAGTAATCAGGAAATCCTAACACCCCAAACGTGATCAACAGGAATTATGGGAGGGATGCAGTGGTGCTGTTGTGGCTCCGGAAAAACCCATTACCGGTAAGTAATTTAGATTTTTTTTTTTTCCATCATCGCCACGACAGCACCACCTGAAAGAGTTTAAGGAATAATTAGGGATGGACCACCGCTTGAAGAACCCATCTACACAAGGTCACCACTTCAGTGGAAGAAAGATCAACTCAGTAACGTTTGACAAAGGTAGAAGGAGAAGACCAGGTAGCAGCCCAACAGATGAACTCTAAAGGTACCTTCACACACAGCAATTTTGCTAGGCAATTTCACTGGCAATTTGCTGGTTGCTGTGAAATTATGGACACATTGTTCCATTTAAACACAGCAACAAAATAGAACAATGTGTCCATAATTTCACAGCAACCAGCAAATTGCCAGTGATATTGCCTAGCAAAATTGCTGTGTGTAAAGGTACCTTTAGAGGATGTCAGCCTTCTCTGCCCACGATGCTGCAACTGCCCTGGTAGAATGCATAGTGATACCCTCAGGAACATCCACCTGACTAGCAGAATATGCTAAGGCTATAAACTCCCGTAGCCATCTTGCCAAGGAACCCTTAGATATAGGCTTCCCCCACTGGGCGTGCTCCTGAAGAGGACAGATATTTTTTCTACACATTACCATAAATCTGAGTTGTAACTGGCTTCCTACGGGATATAAGAGTGCAAACCAGACCAGTAGAGAACCCTCTACGCCAGTGATGGTGAACTCCAGGCCTCGAGTGCCACCAACAGTGCAGGTTTTCAGGATTTCCTCAGCATTGCACAGAGGTTGGAATCATCACCAGTGCAGGTGATTATATTATCACCTGTGCAATATAAGGAAATCCTGAAAACCTGCACTGTTGGTGGCACTCGAGGCCTGGAGTTCGCCATCACTGCTCTACGCGACAGGAGCCCTTGCTCAAGTTCCAAGCCGGAGACCGGAGACCTGTGGATGATGGACCGGCCCCTGGGGGAGCAGAGACTGGGAGACCAGGAGAGTCCAGGGATCCGTCATGGACATCTGAAGAAGCCAAAAGAACCAGGCTCTCCTGGGTCAGGAGGGTGCTATCATGACGACCCTGGCTCATTCCACCCTGATCTTCCGGAGTACCGCAGGAATCATTATTAAGTGGGGAAGGCATACAGAAGACTCAAGGACCACGGAATCTGCAAAGGGCCTGTCCCTGGGATCCAGAGAACAGAACCTCTACACCTGCCTGTACTTTCTAGTGGCAAGAGATCCATCTCCGGCAGACCCCATCTGTCTACAATCTAAGCGAACATCCCTGGATCCAGAGCTCATTCCCCCTGCTGCAGTTGGATCCTGCTGAGAAAATCTGCCCTGGAATTCTTCCCCCTTCCCCCTGTATGTGAAGTGCAGAAAGGGAAATCTGGTGTCCCTGTAATAACTGATAATGTTTGGTGTGATACGCATCAGAGCCTGAGACAGAGTGCCTCCCTCATAGTTCAAATATTCTTACGACACACTTGTCGGAGAGAATTCTAAGATGTCGACTTCTGAGGCAAGGGAGGAGAGTGGAAATGGCCTCCCTGACTGCCTGGAACTTCCGCATGTTTGAGAACCTCCATGAGAGGTGTGAGTCCCAGACCCCCTGTGATGCTCCCCACCCCCAGGAACTGGCGTCTGTGGTGAGAACGTCTGAGATGGAAGCACCCAAGGAACTCCACTTGTGGGTTCTCCCGCACTAGCCACCACCCAAATAAGCTAACATCTGGGTGAAAGACAGATCCGTGTGTCCACGGCTGACCCTAGTACCTTTGTGTCTGAGCACTTCCTCTTGAAGGACCCTTGTGTGTAACGGAGCCCAAGGAGCTACTGGGATACATGAAGTGAGGGAGCCTAGAAGAGACCTAGCTCTCCGTAATGTCAGTTGTGGAGTCTCTACAATGGCCCTTGACAGACACCTGAAGCTGTTGTTGCTTGTCCTCTGGAAGCAGGTAAAGTTGAGACCTGCAGAATAACCCCAGAAACAGCTGTCTGGTGGTGGGGACTGATCTGGATATTCTAAGTCGATAATCCACCCAAGTCTCGTATGGTGGACTGCAAAACCCTGCAGGTGACTTATGTAATGTTCTTGGAGTTTCCCAATCAGTAGATCAGTGTTCCAACTAGTCCTCAAGGCACACAACAGTCATTTTTAGATTTCGTCATAGACATTGATGGAATTATCCCTGGAAGTGATTAAACACCTGCAATCCTAGAATCCTGAACATGACTTTGTGTGCCTTGAGACTGGAGTTGGAACCGCAGTAGATCATCTAAATAAGGAATTACAACATCTGCTGGTGATGTACGTGAGCCATCACCTCTGACAAAAAACTTAGCAAAAATCTGTTGTAAAAGTATTGATAACGGCAGTGGGAGCCCCCATGTACAGGGCAAATCCCAGGAACTGCTGTGTGCAGGTGGATCGAAAGTGGTAGTACGCGTCCCACAGGTCCAGCACCACCAGGAACAGTGTGGAAAAGCAGTTTTGATTGCTGACTTCAGTGTCTCCACTTTGAATGTCCTCTGTGCAGAAGGCTGTTCAGGTCTTTCAGGTGGACGATTGACCTGAGCGAGCCATCCGGCTTTGGAACCAGAAACTACGTGGAACAAAATCCACTGCCTCTTTCGATAGGGCACTGAAGCTATAACTGCATATTGCTCCTGGGCAGCTGACAGACGTTATTACCATGGACCCCATAAGGCCGAAGATAATTCCAGCCGCGCCCCATCTCTGATAATATGTAGAGCCCCATCGCTGGCTTATCAGTACCAGGCTGAAGAATCGGGAGAGTCGTTCTCCCACCTGGATCTAGCACACTTAGCTGCACTTCTAGCAAGAACTCTATTCTTGATCAAAGGAAACTGCGGATGAAAAGTGATTTTTACTAGTGTGTTCTAGGATCTTATCCAATAGTATACCAAGACAGGAAATCCACCGTCCAAGGCAAAGAGCACAATGTAGTTTTAGACTGAGCACTGCCCTGACCAGGCTACAACCATAAGGCACACCGTGCAGCAATTTAAGGAAGAGCCTCCGCTGCCAATTTGAGTGAGTCAGCGGAAGTGTCTGCCAGAAACGCAGCAGCAGAGTGAACCAAAGGAAGATGACAAAAACCTCCTCCCTTGGTACATCAGCCCTGATCTGGAACTCCAACTATCGCAGCCATCATAAGAAGCGTGCGACTGACGGCCAGAATTGAAGGCCCTATATACTAGCGAGGCCTCCCAGGAACTTCGCAGGTTGCCATCCGCCCCCCTGAACTTCAAGGGCAGAAAATGCTTTGACCCCGGTCCCTGCAACAGCAATCCTTGGGTTGTATCCCCTGAACGGGAGCCCCTCCTAAAAGGACATTTTTTTTTTTTTGTCATCTAAGAAGATGAGCCATTAATCAGGGGGCTAACAAGAGTCCATGTAAGATCTGGGACCAACAGCTGTAAGGGAAGCTGCGTCCCATATGATAGGAGAGACCAAACCTTAAAACACAACCGAAGCAGGGGCACGCCCCATGGTAAGTGGACAGCCTTAATTAATGTTCAGTGAATTCGGCGGAATGCGGTTTCCCCTTATCAACACCTCTTTTTGAGATTTGAGGCCATTGGGAACATCCCCCCTTACATGTCCTATTAATACAAGTACAAGAGGGACATGAAACCTTCCCATAATCACCAGCCAGAGGAATTGTGCAGATAGCCCATTCCAATGCTTCAGTTTGCTCAAATTGTTACCTGCCGTCCAAGGCAAGAAAAAAGTGTAAAAAACACACAGCCCAACACAGGGAACTCACCCCAGAATGAAGGATACCGGCTGCAGAGGTTGGTTAAGGTCCATCCACTGTGATCCCCTTCTGGAAGGACTTGAGCACCCGAAGGCTGAGTGACCACTGCCTGTTCCAGCCTCATCCACGCCTTTAGCCCTGCTCCATACTCTGGCAGGGATCCTGTGGTCACCGCTCCCTGCAAAGCCTCTGACCCAGCCAGAATCGTCCTGCACCATACGAACGCTGGTGCCGCCATCCTGGAATCCATTGCGTATGTGTGGCGGTCACTTCCAGAAGTAGCGTCTCGCGGCAGGAAATGTAAAATTACTGGTGCAAAAATGCAACAGCAGCCTTCTCTCTTCCTCCTTCACCCAGGGCACAGCGTGACAGGGCAGAGCCGTGCGTTTGGACTGGGCGCATTCGAGATGAAGCCACTTGTGGCCCTCTGCCAGACCCGCGCACCCCCCCACCCACCACAAAAGTGATTACCCCTGGAGGAGCTTCTGCCAACCTGAGCCTGGAGCCACAGCCAGGTAAGACTGCCTCTTCCAGCTATGGGTCAGGCCAGGGAACCAACCTGAGCTTCAGAGCTCTCCCACCTCAAGACAGGAAACCTAGACTGAGGTGCAGGAGAGGTACCACCTTCTTTATCTCAGAGGTTTCCTGTCTTGATGGGCGGTCCTCTCTCAGTTGGTGCTATCATGGGATGATGGAAAATGAGTTTTATTTCCCCTGCAGCCCTCTCTTCAGGATGGTGCAGAGAGGTGTAACGGTCACAGATCATCACACTAAGTGCGCTGTAATCCTTCCCTCAAGACTTTGACAGCCTACTCTACCCACACACACGTGCACACACCTTCACACATGCACACACATGCTGTGCAAACACACACTGCAGAGCTGACTGTCAATCAGTGTCATTGTGACTACAACTGCTCACTGCACTGCCTCAACGAGTGGAAGTAAGCAGCTTCTGGGAGAATAAAAAGTTATTTTCTCCCTGTTTCCAGACTCGATGTGTTCTTTTGTAAGAGGTTGTCACGTCTTCAAATATCGGTAAAATTCATTTATTGGCTGCTCATGCAGTCTCATGCAGTCTACATGGACCTTTGCTCACATGATTGAGGGTGAGATTTGCCAAGATAATCGTTTACCCCTCTTGAAGGCTGCGCACTCCTGCGAGGTGAGCCCACGGTCCCGGTGACTGAACGCTTCTCATCATTTCTCTTCCCTCGGTGAAGGTTCCTGTATTATCCGCTTGGTTTGTTTCCTTACAGTACATCTCAGTGTAACAACATGACAGCTGCATTAGTGCTAATGATTGTAATAATGGGGAATTAGCTACCGGACTGGGCAGTCAAATTACCCACGCTTAAGCAAATGTAATAAGATTCTGTGGAATAATAATAATTTAATACCTAGGTACCGGCTGACAAATGAAGGACTATTAGAACTGCAGGCTCAAATAATGATATTTTTTCTTATTTCTCCCCTAGAAGTGTTTTTATGATTTTTTTTTTTTTTTTTTCTTAATATAATAAGAGCAAGGAAAAGTTTGCATTTCCGTTTTGTCTGTTCTGTTTAGGAATGGATGGAATAAATTCATGTGCAGAAGTGATCTGTTGCTTAGTTATGCGCTATAACCAGACTTCTCCCCAAACCCCCCCCCCCTTCTTAAGGGAATCCAAACAGATCCCATAATAATTATGTGTCTGTTTTACAGAACATAAGAAAAGTCCTACACACAACTTTCTCTTCTATTCTTAAGAAAGCAAAACAAAAAGCAGACACCAAATGGAGTCCAGACCGACCCCATAATTATCAAGGGTCCGCTCCGCTTATATTCACTTAACTGATGGAGCACATCATTTTTTAAATGTGTTCTCTTTGTTCCCAATAGGGAATATCTCCTGTACATTGCCAGATTCTTTGGAGTGCTTGACATTATTTGCATATTTATATGTTTATGGGCATTTATTTGCATGCGCATATATATATATAAAATATTGTTCACTCAATGAAATAACTAAATGCTCAATAAAATAAAAGAAAAACCTAAAGATGGGACAATGTAACTCCAAGTCAATCACGCTTCTGTGAAATCCAGCTGTCTACTTATGAAGCAATACTACTTGTGAATCAATTTCTCCTGCAAATGGAACATACAACAGGTAAAAATGATTGGCGACTAGCAAGGCACCCCCTATAAAGGAGCAGTTCTGCAAGTGGTGACCACGGACCATTTCTCTGTTCTTCTCCATTTTGCATTTTGTCACTGTTCTCACCCCTACAGGTAGCATAAGGTGATGTCTACAACCCACAGACGTTGCTCAGATAGCACAGCTCATTCAGGTCAATGCAACCTGTGGCAAAAAGGGTAGCTTTGTCTGTCAGCACGGTGTCAAGAGCATGGAGCAGATACCAAGAGATGCCAGTACAACAGGGGACTTGGAGGGGGGCCATAGTAGGGCAACAACCCAGGAGCAGGACTGCTACCTCCTCCTTTGTACAAGGAGGAACAGGAGGAGCAGTGCCAGAACTCTGCAAAATGAACTGCAGTAGGCCATTAGTTTCCATGTATCTGCTCAAACTGTCAGAAACGGACTCCATGAGGGTGGTATGAGAACTGACAGCCACAAGTGGGTGTTGTGCTTACATCCCAACAATGTGCAGGGTGATTGGCATTTGTCAGAGAACACCAAGATTGGCAGATTCGACACCGGTGCCCTGTGCTCTTCATGGATGAGAGCAGGTTCACACTGAGAGCATGTGACAGATGTGACAGTCTGGAGATGCCGTGCAGAATGTTCTGCTGCCTGCAAAATCTGTCTGGCTGTCAGTCAGTAGTGGTGTGGGTAGCCATTCCTTTGGAGGTCCGCTTAGTCCTCCATGTATATGCTAGCCAGAGGTACCCTGACCGCCATTCGGTACCTATATTAGATCCCCAGACCTATTGTGTGACGATATTCAGGTGCAGTGGGCCCTGGATTCCTTCTGAGGCATGATAATGCTAGACCTCATGTGGCTGAAGTGTGCAGTTCTTGCATGATGAAGGCATTGATGCTGTGGACTCGCCTGTCCATTCCTCAGACCTGAATCCAATCGAGCACATCTGGGACGTCATGTGTCCCTCCATCCACCAATGCCACGTTGTACCACAGACTGTCCAGATGTTGACTGATGCTTTAATCCAGGTCTGGGAGTAGATCACTCAGGAGCAGGAGCGTAACTACAACAGGTACAGGGGTTGAAATCGCACCCGGGCCCTGGAGCCTAGGGGGCCCCCAAAGTTCCTTTGGCCTATAGCAAAAGACTACTGCTATTAAAAATTTGCAATAATTGGGGGACCCTCTTGGAGCTTTTTCATGAGCTTCAAGTTATGCCACTGCTCAGGAGAACATCTGCTGCCTCATCCGGAGCATGCCCAGGCATTGTAGGGAGGTCACACACACTACTGAGCCTTATTTCCTTGTCTTGAGGCATTTCCACTGAAGTTGGATCAGCCTGTAATTTGATTTTCCACATGATTTTCAGTATCATTCCAAATCCATACCTCGATGTGATAATTTTCATTTACTTTGAGCATTTTTATGCGTTATTGGTCTCAATGCATCTCACTCTGTAATGAATAATGTTTTGCAACTCTAATATCTCATTCTTTGAGATCTAGGATGTGGTATTTTAGTGTTCCCTTTATTATTTTGAGCATTGGCTCATACTGACTACATCAGCTGAGCAATTGACTGAAGTAATATAGTGCACTGCCGATAAGAAGCCAGCGTCACTGACATCACATCATCACTGTTTTAATAGTTTACGTCAGTGTACACTTCTGGGCCAAAAATAATTGGAAAGGAATAAAACCCTTAATGTCAATAACAAGATAGCTAGTATATATATATATATATATAAAGAAGCTATATATATTTCAATAGTATTCCATTTGTAAGCTGAGACAATGATTCCACATTGGAGATGAGTCTTGCGGACGCCTCCTTGTTCCCGTTGTATCTGGTGCTGCCATTACATCAGTATACACTCCTCGCTCTTCTCATTTGTCAGTGTACGTTCCTTTTTATCTAATATGTATAATGCTTTTGCTGCTGCTGTTTATCTGTCAGTTCCCTCGCTGGTTTATTTAAAGGAGTATGTCTCATTTTTTCTACAGAGCAAGGGAAAGAAACCTTTATTTGTGCAGCTCATCTTGGACAACATGTGGAGCCTTTACGATGCTGTTATGAAAAGGTCAGCAAGGCCCCGAGCTATATGTCTGCGTATCTGCGAGTCTAGGTGTTTATACACTGCTAGGATGAATTGTGTTTTGTTTCCTAGGGAGAAAGAGAAAATTGACAAAATAGTCTCTTCCTTGGGATTAAAATCAACGCTCGAGAATCCCGGCACTCAGACCCAAAGGTTCACATCAACGCAATTTGCAATCAGTGGCTTCCTATATCCCAGGCGGTGCTCAGTATCCTTTCTGCAATATGTGACCCGGCTGGTACAATGCCATCATTATGGTGAACACCAGTGCACGCAGGCTGAGGCCAGCTGCACCCAGAGGTATTGGGAGGGCAGAATATGTGCCCCGCTGTCATAACTGGCTATAGTTATTCCTTACTGGTCCAGCAAGTATTATACATCATAGTCTCGCCATACTTTCCATTGCTTTAATTTTTTCTACTTTAGCAGCAAAATTTACTTATTTCATATATATCTGCATAATAGACAGGGACCCGATTCTATGGCGTTGTGCAATTCTGGAACATGTGTGATTTATATATTGAACTATGTTGCTAATATTTTAGGTTCTGAAATAAATAAAAAATAGGTGCATTGAAAACTCAGCGATAGCTGTAGAATTGTATAACATGCAAACCACAAAGTAGTTATGTGTATGTTATATATCATGAATGCTGCTATAGAAGAAAATGCTGCTATTCATGGTGGAGTAACAAAAATAAGCACATGATACGATGATGATGCCTGGACTCTGGAGATTTGTCATTGTGATACTGGCAGTAGAATGCTGCATCCTGGGACACTCTGATAGATCTGTACTCCATACATTCATCATTATGTCAGTGCCTGTGATGCTGCATCCTGTGACAGTCTCTTTGATCTGCATTGCTGAGATTCATCATTACAGTACTGGTGGTAGGATGCTGCATCCTGTGACAGTCTGATAAATCTGTACTCTGTAGATTCATCATTAAGTCAATGCCTGTGTGATGCTTTATCCTATGTTAGTGTCCTAGATCTGAATTGCAGAGATTCATCATTATGCTATTGGTGGTAGGATGCTGTATCCTGTGACAGTCTGATAAATCTGTATTCTGTAGATCCATCACTACAGCGACGCCTGTGTGATGCTGCATCCTGTGACAGTCTCATTGATCTGCATTGTGGAGATTCATTGTCACTGTGTCGGCAATATAATGATACATCCTGTAACAGTGTTGCAGATCTGGACAATGGAGAATCTTCTTCACGTTGCTTGCATTGTGACACTGCATTATTTGTCAACTTCCTAGACCTTAACTTTGGAGACTCGGCCGCTTGGCGTGCTCGCAGTGATGCAGCACCTTGTCAACAACTCATTAATCTTGACACTGGAGAGTCATGTTGTCGGTGCTGTCACTGTTAAATGGCATCCTGTGACAATCTAATGAGTCTGAACTGGGGAGCGTCGTGTACAACATGCATGTGCTTCTGTGTATTGGCTTGTTCAAGGTAACGCACTTTGTTCAGTTATCTTGTTTGTGTGTCATTTGTCTTTTCAGTTGCTCTGCTTTCCTTTTCATATGCATACGTATACTTTTTGGGATGGCCCATCTTGGCGTAGATTTTGACTGATCAACCAAACTTAGGCCGGGTTCACATCACGTTTAGATCCGATCCGGGGCTGTCTGTTGTAAACTGGACAGCTCCAGATCAGATTTCGGCCCCATAGTATCTTATGGGTCCGGATGGAAGCTGGATGGCAGTTATCTGCCATCCGGTTTCCATCTGTCCGGGAAAATCTGGGAGGATTCGCCTTTTTCTCCCGGACACAAAAATGCTGCACGCAACATTTTTGTGTCCGGGGAAAAAAAGCTGATCTTCCCGGATCCTCTCGGATTCTCCCGATCCGGCGCCCCATAACATGGGAGTCTATGGCGCCGGATTGCACCGGAGCTGCATCCAGGAGCTGGACGCCGGGTGTTGAAGCTCAGCGCCGGCCGGCTGCAGCACCGTGGAGCTATCCTCTCTTGACAGATCATGATTTAGCAGCAGCGGCAGCTGAGTCCGGCTGCACACCCAACCGGAGGGCATATTTGGCCGTCCGGTTCTGTGTGCTGATCCGGTCCATATCAGACATCCCTGGATCGAATCACACCATGGTGTGAAGCCGGCCTTATTTTAAATTTTCACATTCCAGTTTTGCCTTTTATAATGTACACAATGTCCTATAGGTGGTGCTGTTTTCAGGGCAGACAGATTAGATAGGGCTTTTATATAGTAGATTATACTGCATTTAGAAGTTAAAAAAGAAAAATGTAGATGTTTTTAACTATGGCACTAACTTCCATGACAGATGCTGAGGCCCAGAAATCATGTTTTGTCGTCTAGTAAGGGCTGGACATTACCATAGTCATTGTACAGGCCCCAGTAGAAATAGTGTGGGAAAGTTTGGTCTCTATTACATACTGTGTCCTTTAGGTGCACAATTCACCTTTTAGCGGACTGGATGGAGTGACATAACTACAGGTTAATAAACTATTAACAAGTCACAGGTTCCCTTTAAGACCCCAATGACCACGGAGCTGAGTGATTCTATATAAAAGGATAGGTTAACGTATGTTTCCAAACACTTGGCCAAACCATCATTCAGTGTCCGTCAGAGAGTCTGTGTTTTCAATGGGCAAGACCTCTGCCAGCGGCTTCACTTCACAAGGATCGGGCATGCTCATCCCTGACTTATCTGACTGGGCAGAGATGGGCACCACTGGGTACAGACTCCTAGGGAAACACTGAGGTTGTGTGGCATGATTTCATTGTGACCACCACGTGATCAAAACTTCTGGTGAACCTGAGCATAAATGTCTTCAGTTTCTATGACCTGTTATTGCACTTACATTTTATTAACCTGGCCAAGCTCCTCTAATTCTATATATAAAGTAAAAATGGAGAACATATGCTTGAAATAATATAGAATGATGTGAAGGTCCGTGCCTTGTGATTTAATGTCGATCCTCTATAGCATTGATCTTAATGCCGGCAGTGTTTTTCCAGCCCACAGCACATTAAGCAGGTTTGCCCGTCTTTTATGTATGCATACATTACCTCTATGGTGCCGCCGTCTGTGCCAACTACCAGTGAGTACATCAATTCTACTGAAATAACTTGGCTGTGGCCATGGCTAACAAAGGTTAGACACATTTTCTCTCTCTATTTGGCAGAGTGGATTTTCCGCACATATCTAGAAAATGAATGATAGAAGTCTGTGTTAACAGCTGGTGTTATTAAAATATAAATTCGCTGCCACTAAATCTTCGCACCATGCCAATCCACAGTCTGCATGTAAGTGAAGCTGCTGCCAGACCGTTCCGTCATTAATCCATTACTTTCTTTAGTTTATTTCTTATTTGTTAACAATTTTGTATCTAATGTAGTCGTCGTTAGTATGCGGATGTTTTTGGTTGGCTGTTTCCCATATGCCACAGTAATTAGGGATATGTAAGTCCTACCCCCTGGGGACACGCGGCAGACAGATGGTGGCCAGTCATAGATGTACCGACAATGCTCCAACGGTGGGAATCTGTGGCGCATGGTGACATTTCTAATCTTGTAACGTAGAAGTAGGTAAAAGATGCATCGGATGCCCATGGTCACAACACGATGCCGGCACTAAATTGAATTTTGACATTCACCTCATTCTTAATTTTTCATGTGCCGTTCTTATTCCGCTGCTCGGCTGTGGTCCAAGTTTTTGACACCAATTTGCTTCGCAAGTCTGCTTCAGTGCTTTTAGATCTTTTAGTAGGATGGATCTATAGTTACTGACACACAATTATAAGAATTTCATAAGTTTTAAACTTTCATTGACAAACACATCAAATGTATGCAAAGACTCAATATTTACAGTGTTGAGACCCTTAAAGGGGTTATCCAGGATTTATCAAGAAAAAATTGTACCCAAGCACCAACAGGCATGTAGCTGCCACCTACCTGCCTGTTGTGCCCGGCACCAATCACCGCTAACACGGAGCCATCCGAGACTGCTCCTGTCGATGATTCTGCCGCTTCCGCTAATGTAACATCTACAGAGGGCGGCTTCTCGCCTCTGTAGGCAGGCGCATGGCCAACGTCACGCTGATTTGCAGCTGGCTCTCCCAATCAGAAAGCAAGGAGCCAGCTGTCAATCATTGTGACGTTGGCTATGCGCCCACTTCCACAGAGCAGAGTGTAAAAGAAGCCTCTGCTCTATTCACCCCGCCATGCTGTCTTCAGCAGGAGCAGTCTTTGACTGTTCTGTGGCGAGGATGAATGGAGTTGAACGGTGGCTGGCACAACAGGCAGGTAGGTGGCTGCTACCTGCCTGTCAATGCTTGGACACTTCTTTTTTTTTTTTCTTAATAAAAATCCTGGATAACCTCTCTTAAAGGGCTTATCAAGTCTACAATAATAATTCTGCAGTCATTCTGTGTGACTGCAGATTTATTAATTCTCCCAGCGCCCACACTGGGTGCTGTGAGGATCCACCATTTTATAAGTCTGAAATGGACCCCAATTATGCGGTATGCATGTTCCCGGCAAAACATTTTGTATGTTTCCCTTGTGTGTTTTCTAGTTGCTAGCCGGGTTTACTAGTGTTCACCCGCTCTTGAGCCCTGTGTAGTGGTAGTCCAGGGACAGTCAGGAAATAGATATTCTGGCGGCAACAGTTGCAGAAACTGTATAAGGACGTTAGAGGAGCCAGGTATCAGCGCTAGTTGTTCTAGGGGTCACAATTCCCCCCATTTTACCCTTAGCATCAGGGACTCCTTTCCCCTCACCTGTCGTCGTCCAGCGCTGGGTGTCTTTCTACACCCAGCGTGACACCTCCCTCCTCCCTCCCCCTCCCCCCAACAGACACAAAATCCTTTTATACACCCTCTACATAACATTGACAATTAGGTGGGGCACATATAACATGTTTCTGACATTCAAGAAAAAACACTTTTCTCTTCCCATTTCCATAGCAAAATGAATTAACACCAGAATGCAACAAAAATTACATCATAAGAAATCTTCACACATCAAATCACATATTAAAATACATAGAATATCATATACCATAAAAAAATTATTGCAATCAGCCCAAAAAAATAAATAAAAACCTCCCACATAAACTCATACTAAAATCCCACAGGAATTATCCAAATCCATTATATCAAGATTTTTTTTTTTGGAATCAAAAACTATAGATGTATTTGCGATCACCTTATCATTTATCACTAGATCATTCTATAACCGATCCCCTGGTGTTAAATGTGCAAAATCCAGTGTCACTAATTTTATCACTAGTATTTATGTTCAGTGGACACCGGGGTGTGGTCTTATATATCACCATGTGCCTAATATACATCCCTAATTATAAAGGTGCATTACCCATAATAAGCCCCAAATTAACCTTTTCTCTTTTTTAAGTACAATGTATACAATATCAATCTTTTAATGTGCTCCCTCACCATTCTCAGTGTTTAAGGCCACTTTACACACACCAACTTATCTGTCCAACTTCTGAACAACTTACTGGTTGCAGTGAAATCATGGACACATTGCTCCATTTTGTGGCTGTGTACAAATGGAACAATGTGTCCATGATTTCACTGCAACCAGTAAGTTGTTCAGAAGTTGGACAGATGAGTTGGTGTGTGTAAAGTGGCCATTATAGATATACCAAACCAAAAGAAAACAAACTTTAGTAAAAATGATATGATGCTGTCATCCCTATCTATATCCATCGCAAAAATGTCATACAATGTCTCAAACACCTATTTTCCACTTCGGACCCAGAAAATGTCCATGTGGGTATAAAACCAAAGTAGAATATGCTTATATAAATAAGCATAGTAACATGTTATATGTCCCCGCCCCAATTGTCAATGTTCTGTAGAGGGTGTATACAAGGATTTTGTGTCTGTTGGGGAAGTGATGTATGTCGGTGGTTTTTCTCCTGATGAAGGGGCCAGAGTGCCTTGAAACGCATTGAGAGATAAAAATCGCTATCAACTGCAAAGAATCTTTAGATTTTCTTTTTATATGGTAACGCGGTGAAAAATTCTAATTTTTCTTTTAATTTGATGAGGAGACGGAGGGAGGGAGCTATTGCATACACACATCTGATTACCTGATATTTACTCCATTTGCTTCTGTAAGTAGGTATCCCTGCTGTCCTGTGACAGATTCCCTTTCAGTGTTCTTGTTTGTCCACCACTATGAGAATTGGTCACAGGTTCTCATTGGGATTGAGATCTTCAGTGTTTCCTGGTCATAAACCCAAAATATAAAGATTTATCCACTGAGCTACTTGGCTATTACTTCTGCCTTGTGACATGGTCTCCATCTTGCATTCACACTACAGCTGATCACAGAGTCTCAGGTTACCTCAGGCAGGGACAGTGCTGAGCTCAGGTGTCCGCGCACAGCTCCCGTGAGATCTAATCTGACTCCTCCATTCATAGATCTCTGCTCTGTGTAGTCAGCTGATAACATGGAGCAGAACTGATGTGAATGGAGGGGTCAGATTAGATCTCACGGGAGCTGTGCGCAGACAGCCAGAGCTCAGCACTGTGCTTGTCTGAGGTAACCTGAGACTCTGATCAGCTGTGAACGCTGTGTAGGTCCCGCCCCCTCCCTTATATGGCCGTATTCATGTGTGGAGCTTACGCTATAACTCAAGCATATGTCAGATTTAGAAACAGCCCAGTGGGGACATCTGCTAGAAGGTTTTTGAAAGGTTTTCTTATGGCCCCGTTACACGGCTCAACATCGCTCAAAAGTGACTTGTGAAACTATGTTGAAAGTGCGTCATTGCGTGTAACCGAACGATTCAACTATGATAATTAGTCAAGTCGGAGTTGACAGGTTTATGAACGTGATCAAAAACCTGACAACTTCAACTCAAGCAATCTGCTGCATCGTACTGTGTGACACCGCGATAACCATGTCACGGACGACTTCGCCGAGGGGCGGGGCCAAACTGCAAGTTATGAAAAAAAAAAAAACTCCTCTGTTTAATGCTGCTGAAGAGGGATGAGATTAAACATGCAGGGGGTGTGAATCTGCCCTTCAGCTCCAGCCTCTGGCCACCTCCTTAATGGCTGTAGCATGTAAGTTTTCTAAGTGTAGTAACTCTGGGTACAGGGCTGCTCAAGTGCTGGGGGACCCCTTGCCTGCATGCTGAGACATGCTGTATCCAGTGCTGTAATTAGATCACCATGCCTGGTTTGGTGACAGGTCCTCTTTAACTTTTTCATTTACATTTATTTTTCCTTGTGCTCTAATTAAATAAATAAGTAAAATAAATCCAGGTCGCAGAATTTATAAAACTAAAGTTACCCATTCAAACACTATACACTTCTGCAAAGCATGCTGTAGATGTGTAGACCACCAATTCAATAGTAACGTCATAAACGTCCCTCTGTGATTCCTGTAGGCAGAACTAATCATCATGCCTGTTCTGTAAGAGCCGGTGAAACGCCACAATTCACACAACAGATTACGTGTTCTGTCCTTAGGACTTAAAGTGCAAATGTTATTTAATTGAAAAATACAACAATACTGCATTGGTTGTTAATGATGGGTAATATAGCAGCTAAGATAATGCTTTTTGTGCCATATGACTTATTTTCTTACATTTTTCTGTGCTATTTTAAAAACACATTTCTGTCTGTGTGGGCGTGGCCAGCAACTGCCAGCATTGTGTGTATTACCACAGCTCCTGAAAGCAGCTGATAGTGAGCAGTGCAATGTGATAGCAGAGTAGGGGTTAATAGAGATGTAACTGAGCTGTGTGGAGACTTATGAGAAGTTTGCACTCATCTTGACTTTCTGATGTTGCTTAGCAACTGTGCTGTAGCCTGTGGTAATCTGATACATTGTTTCCTCACCAGTTGCAGGCAGCAGTATAGGCCATGCCCCCTTTATCTTTATATCTGTATTCACTTAAGATTGATTTGACTAATAATGAGCATGTGTCTGCTTCACACCAGGCTAGTGGAGACACCTTTTGGAAGGTTTATATATCAGAATTTTCTAATGTCGTTTTTTTAAGAAGATATATTAAAATCACTTGCTCTACATTATTATTAAATAAAAATTGTAATGGCAGTTCTTGCTTTAAAGAAATTACAAGAACATCGTGCAGAATTACCCCCCTCCCCCAGCATAATCACAAACGTCACATCTCTGAAGCGGTATTTCAACCTTTTCTATCTTTTTTCATACACCACAATTTCATCAGTATTTTTGATTCGATTGAATTAATATTTTATGTATGTATCTAAGATGCTAGATTCTATTCTCAGAAATAAATCCACGTTTGTCTGTTTATTTACCTGTGCTGCAGCAGCACTCGCATCTTTCTTGATGCTTTCCTTAATCCTATCTGTAAGACATGATATGCAAGAAGCTTCCCGGTCCTGTAGACATATCGGTGGAGCGAGTGGAGAAGCTTCTGTGCGGGAGCTCACGACTGTTTGATTCTCTGCCCTGTGAAACTCAACAACTCAAGGAAGGTGAGTTATATTTGTGATTTCTTACTATTGGTTTTGAAGGATGTTCAATTATAACTTTCATTTCAGGTAACTTCTCAATGTCCTGTTGTGTGTATAAACGAGGATGTGATCTGTCTCTGCTCGTTATTGGTGATGAGCGAATAGTTTGTTACTCGGTATTCAGGTTTGGATAAGTCTAAGCGATTCCTTTTTACTATTCAGATATTCATCCCGAATGGTGAACATAATACAAGTCAATGGGGAACTTGGATATTTGTGTAGATAATCTTCCAGACGATCCGAGTTCCCCATTGACTTGCATTATGTTCAGTTTATGTGACGAATATCCAGATAGTAAAAAATATTCACTTAGACTTGTATGAATCTGAATACCGAACTTTTCACTCATCACTGCTCCATCGCCGGGAGATCAGTGGTGCCAGACACCCGCTTCTCTTATCATATCTTAAAATGCAAAGTTCAAAAAACTTTGAATTTTAAATTTCACTCTGGAAGGAAAGACCTAAGCATGCTTGACATGAAAGGATTGATGATTTCACTCCTGTTTGGCCATAATTTTTGGTTTGTGACCCAAGGATATCACAGGAGTAGTTAAGAATATCCGAATTAAGGCATCTGTTCCTCCCATCGGGATTTGTAGTTTTTTTTTTTTTTTTTTTTTTTTATTAATAGCTGCAGACGTAACCCCCAAGCAAGTGTCACTTGAGTGTACATGAATATGCAATAGAGTCCGTGGAGCATCGTTTAAGAGTCTCAAACACGCGACTAGCCAGATATCCCTTCAGGAAAGGACCTAGCCCTGGGATGGACTCCTTGCAGAAACCACCATATAAAGTGGCCCTTTCAGTCACTATCCCGCTCAGTTACGAGCTTAAGGATATGACAAGGGAATTACCAAAGCCAGGTATCCATCCACAGACAGCTGTTTTGGGGTATTGCCCCTCATCAGTGTGGAGTAGGATTCTGGCTAGGTGGGAGCAATGCCTAGTAGACCAACATCACAAAGCACTCACTGATCTCAGAGAGATCAGTCAAGAAAAACACTGCGGGCAGCTGGCTAAAGCGCTCCAACACAGTGAAATCCATGATGCATTGCCCCTGGAAATTTGAATATGCAAATGGAGTCCGTGGAGCCTTGTTTATCAGGGGCAATACCCCGAAACAGCTGTCTGTAGATGGATACCTGGCTTTGGTAATTTCCTTGTCCTATCCTTAAGCTCATAACTGAGCGGGATAGTGACTGAATGGGCCACTTAATATGGTGGTTATGGTGGTCTCTGCAAGGAGTCCACTGAGGGCTAGGTTCTTCCCTGGAGAGATATCGAGGTTCCACGGACTCCATTTGCATATTCAAATTCCCAGGGGGCAATGCACCATGGATTTACTGTGTTTGAGCGCTTTAGCCAGCTGCCCGCAGTGTTTTCCTCGACTGGTCTCCCTGAGTTTAGTGAGAGCTTTGTGAACTTGAGTGTAGGTGTCCTTTAAGGCCTCCCTTGTATTGCAGATTGTAATTGAGCTATTACTCATTAGTATTACTGTTATGATTGTTTTATCTTCCTTGTAATCAGTAAGTTTAGATCAGTAATCTAAAACTTCAGGCCTCGGGCCCGCCAACAGTGCAAGTTTTCAGGATTTCCTTAGTATTGCACAGGTGATGATTCCAACCCCTGTGCAATGCTAAGGAAATCCTAAAAATTTACACTGTTAGCGACCCTCGAGGCTGGAGTTTGGGATCCCTTGTTCAGTTTGTGAGCCTGCGCATAAAGTGGCTTATTCTGTGCTCTGTGGATGCGTTAATATGCCTTTGTGCAGTGTATTGTTTGATCCAGGGCCCTCCATGCGTAATGTGCCTGTGTGCAGTGTATTGGGTAATCTGGGGCCTTCATCGGTAATGTGCCTGTGTGCAGTGTATTGGGAGATCCAGAGCCCTTCATCGGTAATGTGCCTGTGTGCAGTGTATTGGGTGATCTGGGGCCCCCCATCGGTAATGTGCCTGTGGGCAGTGTATTGGGAGCTCCAGAACTCTTCATCGGTAATGTGCCTGTGTGTGCAGTGTATTGGGTGAATCGGGGCCCTCCATCGGTATTGTGCCTGTGTGCAGTGTATTGGTGATCTGGGGCCCTCCATCGTAATGTACCTGTGTGTAGTGTATTGGGAGATCCAGAGCCCTTCATCGATAATGTGCCTGTGTGCAGTGTATTGGGTAATCTGGGCCTCCATCGATAATGTGCCTGTGCGCAGTGTATTGGGAGATCCAGAGCCCTTCTTCGGTAATGTGCCTGTGTGTAGTGTATTGGGTGATCTGGGCCCTCCATTGGTAATGTACTGTGTGTAGTGTATTGGGTGATCTGGGGCCCAACATCGGTAATGTGCCTGTGGGCAGTGTATTGGGAGATCCAGAACCCTTCATCGATAATGTGCCTGTGTGCAGTGTATTGGGTAATCTGGGGCCCTCCATTGGTAATGTGCCTGTGCGCAGTGTATTGGGAGATCCAGAGACCTTCATCGGTAATGTGCCTGTGTGTAGTGTATTGGGTGATCTGGGGCCCTCCATCGGTAATGTGCCTGTGTGTAGTGTATTGGGAGATCCAGAACCCTTCATCGATAATGTGCCTGTGTGCAGTGTATTGGGTAATCTGGGGCCCTCCATTGGTAATGTGCCTGTGCGCAGTGTATTGGGAGATCCAGAGCCCTTCATCGATAATGTGCCTGTGTGCAGTGTATTGGGTAATCTGGGGCCCTCCATCGCTAATGTTCCTGTGTGCAGTGTATTGGGAGATCCAGAGCCCTTCATCGGTAATGTGCCTGTGTGTAGTGTATTGGGAGATCCAGAACCCTTCATCGATAATGTGCCTGTGTGCAGTGTATTGGGTAATCTGGGGCTCTCCATCGGTAATGTGCCTGTGTGTAGTGTATTGGGAGATCCAGAACCCTTCATCGATAATGTGCCTATGTGCAGTGTATTGGGTAATCTGGGACCCTCCATTGGTAATGTGCCTGTGTGCAGTGTATTGGGTGATCTGGGGCCCTCCATCGCTAATGTGCCTGTGTGCAGTGTATTGGAGATCCAGAGCCCTTCATCGGTAATGTGCCTGTGTGTAGTGTATTGGGAGATCCAGAGCCCTTCATCGATAATGTGCCTGTGTGCAGTGTATTGGGTAATCTGGGGCCCTCCATCGGTAATGTGCCTGTGTGTAGTGTATTGGGAGATCCAGAACCCTTCATCGATAATGTGCCTGCATGCAGTGTATTGCGTAATCTGGGACCCTCCATTGGTAATGTGCCTGTGCGCAGTGTATTGGGAGATCCAGAGCCCTTCATCGATAATGTGCCTGTGTGCAGTGTATTGCGTAATCTGGGACCCTCCATTGGTAATGTGCCTGTGCGCAGTGTATTGGGAGATCCAGAGCCCTTCATCGATAATGTGCCTGTGCGCAGTGTATTGGGTGATCTGGGGCCCTCCATTGCTAATGTGCCTGTGTGCAGTGTATTGGGTGATCTGGGGCCCTCCATCGGTAATGTGCCTGTGTGTAGTGTATTGGGTGATCTGGGGCCCTCCATCGGTAATGTGCCTGTGTGCAGTGTATTGGGAGATCCAGAGCCCTTCATCGGTAATGTGCCTGTGTGTAGTGTATTGGGTGATCTGGGGCCCTCCATCGGTAATGTACCTGTGTGCAGTGTATTGGGAGATCCAGAGCCCTTCATCGATAATGTGCCTGTGTGCAGTGTATTGGGTAATCTGGGGCCCTCCATCGCTAATGTGCCTGTGTGCAGTGTATTGGGAGATCCAGAGCCCTTCTTTGGTAATGTGCCTGTGTGCAGTGTATTGGGTGAATCGGGACCCTCCATCGGTAATGTACCTGTGTGTAGTGTATTGGGTGATCTGGGGCCATTCATGAGAATTGGCTAAGTGCTTCTAAGCCCACACATCTCCCTGGTGAGGACAAATCTCTAGACTCGAGCATTTCTTTCAGCATTGAATTCCTTGGTACAAGCGATAAGACATTTGGTTTACACTCATTTCTTGTAAACACATCGGCTTATATTACAAATGGAGAACATTAGCGAGATTGATTTGTTGTTTTCCATGTTAAGCTTCCCGTTAAGTCTCAGCTGGACAGTTATTGAACTCCTAAACCTTTTTGCTGGGTTTTATCTTGCGTTACTCTGTGATGTCCGAGGTTCTAACATTAGGGTCTCTTTCTGTTTTGCCAGCTTGTTAAATGGCACCTGTAAGGTTTTCTGTCTCCCAAAGCTTGACCACCATCTAAATCCCAGCAATTCTCCAAAGGTGTCATTAGTCACCCCTAGTGATGTTTTACTACGCTAACAAGAAGCTTAACATGCTAATTAGGTTTATGAAGCCAAGGAGGCGGATACACAGCAAGGTCAGCTCAGGCTGTCCGTGCCTTAGGGCCCTTTCACATCAGCGTTTTTTTTAAATCGCGGCAGATGCGGTGAAAGAACCGCATCTGCCGCGATTACCGCATACCGGCTGCACTTGCGGCGCGGTTGCGGTTTTTGCCATGCAAAGTATAGGCGGACTTGCGGCAGGTGCGGCAAGTGCGGCCGCGAAAAAAACCGCGGTCAGCGCGGTTTTTTTCGCGGCCGCACCTGCCGCAAGTGCAAAACCGCACTTGCCGCACCTGCCGCAAGTCCGCCTATACTTTGCATGGCAAAAACCGCAACCGCGCCGCAAGTGCAGCCGGTATGCGGTAATCGCGGCAGATGCGTTTTTTTCACCGCATCTGCCGCGATTTAAAAAAAAAAAAACGCTGATGTGAAAGGGCCCTTATACGGATTGCTGGGGTTCATAAGGATCAGATATATGATAATGTTCCAATTCTAAGCGTGTCGTCACTCTGCAGCACCTCCACTGACGGCTCTGGGCGGAAAACCCTTCTGACATATGTTTTGTTTTCCAAATTGTTTGCTATAAGTTACACTAATCTCTTGTTTGTCCAAAGATTTATTCTTGGACTGGTCCTGTGATCAGGCTGGTGCTATTGGATTTGTTGTATTTTGTTTGTGGCTCTGTGAAGGTAATCCTCCAATGTATGGCACATATCAAATCAGGTGCTGTTCATAGGATGGATTCGTTTTCACAGCTACTGGGCTTGTGTCTCAGTACCTCAGACACTAAACAAGCCTAGTGTTTTCATTCATGTAGCCAGGGCGGATGACCCAGAAGACACATTGAAGGCTTTGGTGCTGACCCTGGTCACCTGAGGCTTGCAATAAAAACCTAGCATCTCTGTGATAAAACCAACACAATAAATCATTATACTTATGAATTAAAAACTCTGCAGGCAAATAATTATTGTAATATAATATTGGGTTCAAGAGGGTAAAAAAGGAAAACACTGAGAGATATTTAGATTTTCCTATCGCCACGACAGCACCCACTGAGAGAGGGGATGCGCCCATAAGGACAGGAAACCTACAGATAAAGGTTGTGACCCCTCTCACTATATCAGTTGGTTTTCTGTTCTTATGGGAACCTGCAGAAAGGGGATAATTACCTGGGTCCAATCAGCCTCTGTGCAATGCCTTGTGTGGACTGCAGAGCCTGGGATACCAGAAACAGTGTCAGGGGAGCTCTGCCGGTCAGGCTTCCTTCTCATCTAAAATGGATGGTGCGCTCCCATGGCCCAGGTGGTGCCGCCATGGGTCACGTGGGAACAGGACAGATCAAGGTCGAGCTCCCTGCATACATCTGAAGGGCGCAGGATGCGGGCATCAGCCTCCCTGTGCCTCATACAGGCTGCTTTCTGTATATGTAATGCACCTGCACGCTGGATGCTGGCGCGCCCGGGACCCAGGAGTGCCTAAAATTACTTCCTAGCATGCCAGGGAGGTGTGTCTGCTGGAGGAAAAGACAGGGGGAGTGGTGGCCAAACTTTAAAATCCGGCGGCATCCTTGCAACCAGTATGATCAAGGATGTCGTCCCCTGGAGATACAGATGATCACCCACCATCTGAGGTGGTTCCGAAGCAACGCAGGAGCAGCACTAAAAGCAGCAGCGCTGGCCAATCCAAAGGGAGTGATGCGACCGATACCAGGAGGAAATGGAGTCTTCTAAATTCCATCCCCCAAGCCTTGTGCTGTGCCTCTACCTCCAGAACAGGTATGCCACTTCAGATTGTGTTTGTGTGTATGATCACCTGTTAAGCTGAATTCCTATTCTTTTCTGTGTACCTTTAAGGCTAAGAAGTTGTCAAAAACCAAACATAAGAAATGTGCTTTGTGTACACAGCCCTTTCTTGATTCATATTGTAAAAGGCTATGTCAGTCATGCATTTGCCAGACCCTAGAGGAGGAATCATCCATGAAGGATCTTGTGAAGAAAGAGTGGGATAAGCAGAATAGTCGAGGGTTTTTACATCCTCTTCTTAAAGAAAATACCCATCTGACAACGATCTTCTATCCCAGTGGAGCAAATCCCTTTAAATCAAATACTTTTTATTTGCAAAAATCCAATCAAGTATAAAAACAGTGCAAAATAAGGTATTTTCCAAGTTTACAAAAAGAACAAATCCCCACAGGGACAAAACCTACCCTCCCACAGCCCTTCGCATCAATGCAAAGATATAAGGATTTAGGGTTCTCCATGTCATACATAGGTAGAAACTTTCCCACACTCCCTCTGAATTATATTCCGAGCACTCTGTCTATCAAGAGGTCAAAGGACATCAGCCCTGGGTAGTCTAGCCAATTCCCCCAGACATTTTCAAACTGATTCGGTTTATCGCATTTAGTATAGATGTTACGTTCCATGAGGATTATGAAATTAACTTTGTTCATAAATTCTTTCCTCATAGGGGGAGGGGTTCTCATCAAGCCAGTGTAATGCGTTTATCCTACGTGCAATGTCCATCATCCTTGCAATCGCCAACTTTTCCCAATTGTCCGTCATCAAACCTTCCATATGCCCACAAGACATGTCAAAGGGTCATGGGGCACATCCACTCCCATCACTCCTTGTATGAGATTCAAAATGATTATCCAATATGCCTTCAGTCGAGGGCAGGACCAGAGCATATGAACTATATCTGCCTCTTCCATCACACACCGTGGACGACCGGATTCCCCTCTCAACCCTGTTCTACGCATCCACACAGGAGTCCTTACCACTGTGTGTCCGATATGTGCCCCAAGATCCTCAGCCCACTTTGATTTAGCAATCAGTGGGTGTCTTTCCAGAAAAGTCTCAAGTAGGTCCCGATACAGCAAGGAAATGAGCCCCTAGTTACCTCTCTGTGAGCCAGTGATATTTAATATACTATCTGCTTGAACCAGTATTGGTAACCGTTTGGTTTATATATGAAATGCATGTCACGGGAAAACTGCTAAAACATTGAGCGTTCCAAGGGAAAATATCTCCTGAGCTCTTCAAATGATTTAAATGTGTCTCCCGTTCAACAGCTGCGAGACACACCATAGCCAATCCTCCTCCACTGACCAAAATTCCTCAAATGTCACATCTCCGTCAACCTGGGGTCATGTCAAATGGAGGTATATCTAGTGAGTCCAGTAACCCCCCTCCACTGCTTAAGTGTTTTGCCACACTTTCCAGATCATCACCACCATGAGGAATCTTTGGGAATTCAGTTGAAATTTACCTGCTTCCACTCTAGCCACCAATGGACGACTCCCCACCATATGCCTAAGGATCTTACCCGAGTAACTTTAGTAGAGCAGGATCCCAGCATGCTGTCATATATTGTCCCTGAGATGCAATATTGTAAACCCATGGAATAGGGGACAGCCAGACCCCCATCTGCCTTTGCACCCTGCAGATGTTCCAGTTTCATGTGAGCCTGCTTCTCCTTCCAGATCAAATCCTGGAAAATAGCATTAACTTTATAAAATCTATTTTGTGGCAACCACACCGGAGCATTGTGTAAGACACAGAGGAGCTGGAGCATGATGATTATTTTAAGCAAATCGCCCTTCCAGCTACAGAGAAGTATAATCTGCACCATGCCGCAATCTTCTATCTAAATTTACCCAGCAGGGGATTTAGGTTAAGTTTCTCATAGTTACCTATATTAGCCGACACTTGAATTCCAAGATAAGTAAATTCAATTTGAGTACTGGTACCGGAATCAATGGATCCCCTTCCACAGCCTTCGCCCGGTCCAGTGGAGCAATGTTGATTTTTCCCAATTAATAGATATCCAAGACACCACACTGTAATCATCTAGCACCCTCATGACTGCTCTCAAAGAATTGCCTGTATCTCCCAAAAACAGGAGCGTATCTCTGCGTAGAGACCCTTTTCTTCATGCATCCCATATTGAAATCCCATGATATTCTGATCCGTCTTATTACCGCCGCCACGGTTCAATGGCCATGGCGAATAACAGAGGGGACAAAGGGCACCCCTGTCTCATACCCCAAAAAGGGAAAATCCTCAGACAGCTGACCATTAACCCGCAATTTAGCTCTGGGCGGCATACAATAGAGTTACCCTATGAATTTCTCCCCAAAGCCCATATGATGCATTGTGGCCTAAAGGTATCTCCATTCCACAGTGTCAAATGCTTTGGCATCATCCAATGAAAGTATGGCCCTGCAACCAACATGGTCTGCCCTGGCTTGCATATTGCGAAACAGTCTATGCAGATTAGTGGCTGTGGATTTACTAGGCATGAAACCTGCCTGGTCAGGATGTATAATGGAGGTAATGATGTTGCCAGGCCTGTTAGCCATCATTTTAGCCAAAAGCTTGATATATACTGTCAATTAGGAGATCGGGTGATATGAGGCTGCTGCTGAGGGATCCTTGCCTTTTTTGGGCAATACTATTACTATATACTACTATTAATTGACTCCCACATGGACCTTGGCAACTCGCCCTCCTCCAATGCTGCATTAACAAAGTTGGCAGCAATGTCCCCCTGTACTGTTTATACACCTATCCCGGCAATCTATCTACCCCTTGGGCTTTGTCATTAGCCCTGAACGCTAAAGCGATCTCCAGCTTCCCCCATGTCAAGCGGCTCACCTAGCATCCCCCGGACTCTGCGGACAGCTGCGGGAGCCCAGCTCTAACCAGGAAATTTTCAATCTCCCCCTCCTCCGGACTCACCTGGAATCTATATAATTGTACATAAAAGTCAACTATCACAATCAATGTGTCCTTAGTGGCAGTCACCTCCCTACTATCCTCTGCCTTTAACCTGTGGTATAAAGGAAATGTCCCTCTGCGCAGCTGCCACCAAGGCCATGGAGTGACCAGCTCTTTCCCCTTCCTCATAATATTTAATAGTCTGGAATATCCTTTTATGTTCTGGCGTCTGCAAGGACATTTTAGCAACACTAGCTTGAGCTCATTTAAGTCTCTCCTGTGCCTGTGTGAATGAGCATACCACCAGGGCCTCCTCCGCCTCCTCCAGTTCTCAAAAAAGCAACTGGCCCTTCTCCCTAGTTGCTACCTTGACCCTGGAGATCTCCTTAATACACAGGCCCCTGAAAAATCCTTCATAGCTTCCCAGACATATCAATAGCTGCCGTCCATTTATTCATCTTAAAGTATTCCTCCAATTTCTGCTCCATATCTTGCATCTAAAAGCTGCAGCCAAAAAGGATTCAATTTCCACAGTGGCCTAGCATAGGGCAGGCACTCATCAGTCTGAAGTGTCAAATACACAGGGGAATAATCTGACACTGTCCTAGCCAAATACCAAACCTCCTCCACCTATCTCAACATCTGCTCATCCCCCAATGCCGGGTCAATCTTGGATAAAGAAGAGAAGGATGCCGAGAAACAGGAAAACTGGCGTGAGTCGGGTGCCGACCTTCCACAGGTCAATCATTGCCGTCTCCGTCAGCAACATACCAAACTGAGTACAGTTGCCCCCTCATCATAGGTCTTCTCTTCTACCCTTATCCCAGTGCGAATCCGGAACGTTATTAAAGTCGCCCGTTTTAAATAAGGAACACCCGGCAGGACCGCAATCACTCCCACCACTTTGCGAATTACTATACTGCTGTACGGGGGTGGAATATAGATACACAATAAGCATCACACTACCACTCAACTTGTACAGCAAACAAACATAACACCCCTCAGAGTAGGTGAACACCTTCAGCTTTTCAAATTGTGCCCCCGGAGCTAACTAGTATGCTGACCCCTCTTGAATAGGCACAATAAGTGGCATGATAGCCGACCTTCATCCAGCATTTACATAAAATGTGTATTTTCAGATCACAGTAGGTTTTTCTTGGCACAGGAATTGAAATACCGCCTGCCGTCTAATGACGGATGACAGGCCTCTAACATTACAGCTCACAATTTTAAGATTACGTGTCATCATAGTGCAAATCAATAAACAATTCAGAATCCTTATCCCCTAGAACATCTCCTAAGTACATGATGCGTCCAAAAAAGTCCCCCCCCTTCCCCTTCCCCTCCCCCTCCCCCTCTACCCTCCCACCCAAAACAATACCAAAACAAAACCCCATTAACATGGTATACACTTTCCAGCAAGAAAAGATGGTCATAAATTATCCATTGCCGAACCCCTTCTCAAAGAGTCCACTCCCGCACAAATCCCTGAACGCAGGAATCTAACATGTCCTGAATAGTGATGAGCGAGCACTAAAATGCTCGGGTGCTCGGTGCTCTGGCCGAGCATCTCAAGATACTCGTGTACTCGGCCGAGCACCGAGCCCAATGTAAGTCAATGAGTGACAGGCTCCGCCCACAGACTTCCGGTTATAAAACGAGTATGTCTGGGAAAGGGCGGGAGGGGGGGCTTTTTTAAATCGCCGCAACATATAACACCTTGCTGTGGCCTCCAGATGGATCCTAACAATGAATCTGCTCCCTGTGTGGTGCCAGCTCACTGTGTGCACTGAAGGGAGCTGTGTATGTGTGTCAGATTGCTAATTATTAGCCAGCATCCGAGCATCTCGGCGGTACTCGGTGCTCGCCGAGCATCCCGAGTACCGGGATACTCGTGCGAGTAACGAGTAGCGCAGAGCATACTCGCTCATCCCTAGTCCTGAATAAACATTATCAATTTTTCAGAAAAAAGAAGAGACAGGAAACATATTCCCCTTCTGTTAAAAGAAAGAGGGCAAGAAAAAATAAAAGAAAAGAGGAAAAAACTTTTTCCTGGATCAACGGTATAGTAAGACACCGAGAAGTTCAACAAGACACTCCACCATTATGCGCACGCGGCTATCAACCATTGGAGCTTCCCACCTTCTGCAGTCACAACTGTTTCTCATTCAAATCCAGGCAGCGAAAAGCATCTTTAGCCTCAGTAAAAAAGTGAACCTTATCTTCCGCCACGACCTGCATCTTGCCCGGGTATAGCATAGATTACTTGACACCAATCTCCCTCAACCACTTTTTGATGCTTATGAATTGGGCATGTTGTTTCTTCTCCTCTATGGAGTAATCCAGGTAAATGAAAACCCTGCAGCGATTTATCATCAGGTTTGGGTGATCCCACAAGATGGTATCCCTGTATGGGCATCCAGGTGGGAGAGGGAACGTAGGAACCCTGTGTGCTTGCTCTATGGCATTCATACGGGACAGCTTGTTGGCACCAATTTTGTCTAGAATCCATTGTTCAAAAAAATCTGTAGGGGCATTGCCCTCAACTTTCTGTGGCACACCAACTAGCCACTGGTTATTGCTCCTGGACCTATTCTCCAGGTCATCCGTTTTGGTCTGGACAGTGGCCAAACATCTTGCTGTACGTTTATAGTCTTTCTCCGCTTTGTTCATATAATCCTCCACAGTGCTGGCCTGTTTTTCTACCTCTCCCATCCTCTCCTTCACCACATGTGAGGAATGCTGCATATCAGCCTGGAAACTGCCCAGCTGGGTTGCTATACTACTAATGGAAGAATCACAGTGTATGATTGCCCAAAACACATCCTTCAGGGTGGGTTCTTCTGGATCAGTAGTTCACCCAGTTTCCCGCATAACAGCTCCTCCTCTTCTGTACCATTTTTTGGGTCGCCCTCATGCAGGCTGATGTGGTGGTCAGCCTCACTCTCTCTCCATCATCATCCTGTTCCTTTGACAGTCTCTCCCTCTCCCCTCTCATACCTCCGCTTCTCCTGTTGATCCCCACTCTGCAGCATGGATACAGGATCCCCCAGGGTGTCTCGCATACCGCTGCAGCTTTGCCACTGCATCCAGCCACCAGCTCTCTTGGGACCGCCCCCTCCTCCATCTCCACACTGGGGTCAGCGCCACCTTGGCCCTTCCCCAGATCCCCGATGGGCCTTTTCACATTCCTCTTCCCAGTCATTGGCTGCCGCAATCCACCAGACCCAGAGGTTCTCCGCTCCTCAGGGATCATAGCGGTAGGCCCCAACACGAGCCCCGGTGTCTCAAGTCGGGCCTTGCAGTGTGCTGTGCGTGAGCTGGTCCTAGACACAACCGGTCACATCGCTCTCCAGGCAACGCCCCCCCTGGAGAAAGTCCCTTAGATGCCGCAGTAGCCTCATCCAAGTGGTCAACACTGCCCCTTGAAGACGGTGGTCTCATTAAGGACCTGTTGGATAGGAAAGTGGAGATCTTCTTAAAGCATGGGAATCTTCTAAAGGAATCTTTAAGCCTGCAATATCCAGCACCTGCACTGCAAGATCTATGCTGGTATGACTGGATCGATTACACTGTCTGCAGAATTATTATGCAAGTTGTATTTTAGAGGATTTTTATTAGTGAACAACAACCATGTTCTCAATCAACCCAAAAGACTCATAAATATCAAAGCTTAATATTTTGAAAGTTGGAGTGGTTTTTTTTTTAGATTTGGCTATTTTCGAAGGATATCTGTTTGTGCAGGTAACTAATACTGTGCAGAATTATTAGGCAACTTAACAAAAACCAAATATATTCCTATCTCACTTGTTTATTTTCACCAGGTAAACAATATAACTGCACAAAATTAGAAAAAAACATTTCTGACATGCAAAAACAAAACACAAAAAAAATTAGTGACCAATATAGCCACCTTTCTTTGTAATGACACTCAACAGCCTTCCATTCATAGATTCTGTCAGTTGCTTGATCTGTTTACGATCAACTTTGCATGCAGCAGCCACCACAGCCTCCCAGACACGTTCGAGAGGTGTACTGTTTTCCATCCCTGTAGATCTCACATTTTAGGAGGGACCACAGGTTCTCTATGGGGTCCAGATCAAGTGAACAAGGGGGCCATGTGGCGTCTGAGTCGGAGTGGAGCTCTCTGCCTTTACTGATCCAGCCTCTGGCCCATCCATCTGGCCCAAGAGTCACTCTCATTTCATCAGTCATAAAACCTTTGAAAAATCAGTCTTAAGATATTTCTTGGCCCAGTCTTGACGTTTTATCTTATGTTTTTTTGTTCAAAGTTGGTTGTTTTTCAGTCTTCCTTACCTTTGCCATGCCCCTGAGTATAGCACACCTTGTGCTTTTTGATACTCCAGTAAAGTTGCAGCTCTGAAATATGGCAAAACTGATGGCAAATGGCATCTTGGCAGCTTCCGCTTGATTTTCCTCAATTCATGGGCAGTTATTTTGGTCCTTTTTTGCCGAACACGCTTCTTGCAACCCCGTTGGCTATTTGCCATGAAACGCTTGATTGTTCAATGATCACGCTTCAAAAGGTTTGGCAATTTCAAGACTGCTGCATTCCTCTGCTATGAAATCTCACAATTTTGAACTTTTCAGAGTCCATCAAATCTCTCTTCATTTTGCCTAAGGAAGGCATTTGTCTAACAATTAGCACACCTTATATACGGTGTTGATGTAATTACAACAACACCCCTCCTCATTACAGAAATGCACATCACCTGATTTACTTAATTGGTAGTTGGCTCTCAAGCCTATACAGCTTGGAGTAGGACAACATGTATAAAAAGATCATGTGATCAAAAATACTCATTTGCCTAATAATTCGCACACAGTGTAGAGGAACAGATCAAGACTGGAGTGCCTAGGGACAAGTTGCTGACCTCCATTCCGCTACTCCATGGTGGGACAGCCTATCTGGTAGACACATTGGCTGACTCCCTGCGGCCTGGTCTGCCGGCTTGTCCAATGCTGCTCACCGCGCTCTGTGGCTAAAGTGCTGGAAGGGGAATGTGCATGCTAAGTCAAAACTATGCGCCATAGCATGCCAGGGTGAATATCTGTTTGGACTGGTACGTGATGACATATTTTCCAAGGCTGCTGATAGGAAGAAGGGATTCCCTAACCCATTTACTCCCAATTACAGGAAGGTCTTTAAGAAACGACCGTTCATTGGGAAGCGATCATACAAAGACCGAGACACATGGGAGTCTAAGGAATCGGAGCAGAAAGGTGTCCTTTTTGGTGGTTCAACATCGTCGAAGGGTAGAAACAAATACGGTTAATTCTAATCTCCCTATTGGTGGCTGATTAAAATTCTTCAGCAAGTAATTGGTTCGTATAACAGCCAACACCTGGATCCTTAATATAATTTCTTCCGGGCTGAAGTTAGAATTTCATAGGACTCCTCCAGATTCCTTCCTTTTGACTATTTTAATAGTTCTCCTGATCAACAACAGGCTTTGGAGTCAGAAATTCTAGTCCTGTTGGATAAACAGTTCTAATTGAGGTTCCAGGGGACCAGGAAGGGAGTGGTTCTATTCCCCCTCTGTTCTTGGTCTCCAAGCCTGATGCTTCTTTTAGAACCATCATTAATTTATGGAAGTTAAATTCGTTTGAGATTTCACCCTTAAAATGGAGTCCCGAAAATCAGCAATCAAACTTCTATTTCCCAGGTTCTTCATGACTGTCCTGGACCTGAAGGTTGCCTATTATCACCTGGCTATACATCAAGATCACCAAAAGTACCTCATAGTGGCAGTGTCTATGGAGGGATAAGTTAGGCACTTCCAATTCAACCCAATGCCATTTTTTCTATGCATGGCTCCACACATCTTCACTAAGGTGATTGCAGAGATAAAGGCTCATTTGAGGGTATAAGATACCCTTACCAATCCATATTTCAATGACTTTCTCATAGTGGGGAGATCAGCTGCTCAGTGCAGTAATTGTCTGAATCATGTAATATCATTCCTACATGGTCAGGTTGGATAGTCATCCTGAAAAAATCAAGTCTGATTCCTTCAACCCTTCCAAGCTTCCTAGGCCTCATTTGGATTCAGAGGAACAACAGTGTTTTCTCCCAGAAAACACAATTCTCAATATAATTAGCTCAGTGAGAAGGGCAATAGACAACCCGGAATTATCTCTAAGAGACACTGTATCTCCTAGGTTCGCTGACCTCCTGCATCCCAGCGTCCAGTAGGCCCAATTCCATTCCAGATATCTTCAACAAGACATCCATAGGATGGTAAGAAGGTTACAGGGTCACCTCAAGGCAGGATGGCCTTATCAGTTGCTACAGTAGATTCCCTGACCTGGTGGTTAAATCCGGCTTATCTGTCATATATCAAGGTGGTGCCTTGGGATACAAGACCATCCAGGATAGTTACCACAGATACGAGTCTCTCAGGGTGCGGAGCTCACTTGGGAGACAGATTAGCCCAGGGAAAGTGGACACTACTGGGGAAACTCTGACCTCTTCAAATTTAAAAGAGCAGTAAAGTATGCAGCTGCGAGATTCTCATGTTTGATTGTACTCGGACAACACCATGGTACTGGCCTACCTGAATCATCAAGAAGGAACAAGATCGAAGACCCTGATGTCTACCACAGACAAAATATTCCGTCTGGCTGAAAGTCGTCATCTGTCCCTTTCAGTCCTTCACATCAGGGGGAGGATAATGAGAAAGCAGACTTCTTCAGTCGCTATGCATTGCACCAAGGGGAATGGTCCTTGAATCAACAGATCTTCAGGCATATTGTAGACTTATGGGGCCTAATCAAGTGACGTCGGCCAATCAGAAATCTCAAATCGCCAGCTTCCATTGATGTAGCTGAGGGAAGGAGGCTCGGAGCTGGTCGTAGTGGCCGCAGGAAGTGATAATAAAGCCGCAGTCCCCAGCACTATGCACCGTGGCGGCCCCTTGCACAGCGCACCGTGGCGTCCCCTTGCACAGCGTATCCTGGCATTAAGGTGTGTGTGTGAGAGAGAGAGTGGGTCTGTGTGTGTGTATGAGTGTGAAAGTGTGTGTGTGTTTGTGTATGAGAAAGTGTGGTGTGTGTTTGTGTATGAGAAAGTGTGTGTGTGTGTGTGTTTGTGTATGAGAAAGTGTGTGTGTGTGTATGAGAAAGTGTGTGTGTTGAGAAAGTGTGTGTGTGTATGAGAAAGTGTGTGTGTGTGTATGAGAAAGTGTGTGTGTGTGTATGAGAAAGTGTGTGTGTGTGTATGAGAAAGTGTGTGTGTATGAGAAAGTGTGTGTGTATGAGAAGTGTGTGTGTATGAGAAAGTGTGTGAGAAAGTGTGTGTGTATGTGTGTATGAGAAAGTGTGTGTGTGTGTGTATGAGAAAGTGTGTGTGTATGAGAAAGTGTGTGTGTATGAGAAAGTGTGTGTGTGTATGAGAAAGTGTGTGTGTGTATGAGAAAGTGTGTGTGTGTGTATGAGAAAGTGTGTGTGTATGAGAAAGTGTGTGTGTGTGTGTGTGTGTATGAGAAAGTGTGTGTGTGTGTGTGTGTGTGTGAGAAAGTGTGTGTGTGTGTGTATGAGAAAGTGTGTGTGTGTGTATGAGAAAGTGTGTGTGTGTGTGTATGAGAAAGTGTGTGTGTGTGTGTGTGTATGAGAAAGTGTGTGTGTGTGTATGAGAAAGTGTGTGTGTGTGTGTGTATGAGAAAGTGTGTGTGTGTATGAGAAAGTGTGTGTGTGTATGAGAAAGTGTGTGTGTGTATGAGAAAGTGTGTGTGTGTATGAGAAAGTGTGTGTGTGTGTGTGTGTGTGTGTGTGTGTGTGTGTGTGTGTGTATGAGAAAGTGTGTGTGTGTGTATGAGAAAGTGTGTGTGTGTGTGTATGAGAAATGTGTGTGTGTGTGTGTGTGTGAGAAAGTGTGTGTGTGTGTGTGTGTGAGAAAGTGTGTGTGTGTGTGTGTGTGTGAGAAAGTGTGTGTGTGCGTGTGTATGAGAAAGTGTGTGTGTGTGTGTATGAGAAAGTGTGTGTGTGTATGAGAAAGTGTGAGTGTGTGTGTGTATGAGAAAGTGTGAGTGTGTGTGTGTGAGAAAGTGTGTGTATGAGAAAGTGTGAGAGGGTGTGTGTATGTGTGTGAGAGGGTGGGTGTGTATGAGTGACTGTGTGTGTACGCAAAAAGAAGAGAGACCAGGTTGGGACATAACTACAAAGTAGCATCAGGATGGGGACATTACTACAAGAAGACCAGGATGAGGACATTACTACAAGAAGAGGACCAGGATGGGGACATTACTACAAGAAGAGGACCAGGATGGGAACATTACTACAAGAAGGCAACCAGGATGAGGACATTACTACAAGAAGAGGACCAGGATGGGGGACATTACTACAAGAAGAGGACCAGGATGGGGACATTACTACAAGAAGAGGACCAGGATGGGGACATTACTACAAGAAGAGGACCAGGATGGGGACATTACTACAAGATGATGGTAAGAATGGGGGCATTACTACAAGAGGACCAGGATGAGGACATTACTACAAGAAGAGGACCAAGATGTGATATTACTACAAGATCGGGATGGGACATTACTACAAGAAGGACCATAATGGGGGACTTAAATATAGGATGGGGACCAGTATGAGGACATTATTACAAGAAGGGGACCAGGATGGGGACCTTACTACAAGGGAAGACCAGGATGAGAACATTACACAAGATGAGGACCAGGACGGGGACATTATTACAAGAAGGGAACCACAGTGGGGACATTACTAAAAATCAGGATTTGAACATTACTACAATGAGCGAAAAATTCTGGAAGTACTAAAAATGTCACATAGCAATGCAGCCCCCCGATATCAATTTTTTTTCTGTGTGCGGTCCACCAACCCTGCCGAGTTTGAGACCCCTGCTCTAGACATAGAATGATCACCCTCTCATTCACAAAAGTGCTTTTCATACATTTGATCAGTGTTATTTGGAGTGAGGAAGGAAAGTAAGATTCTCCTATAAAGAGCATAGATCTAACCGCCAAGAGCAGCTCCCTACTATATAATGCTACATTTTCCTACAGTAAGGAGAAATATCTGACCAGAACATGTATTCCCTGAAAAAAATCTCGCTTTCTTGGGGTGTATTAAACAATAGAGAGCACTGTGTAGATGGTGTGAACATGGTTACATAGCCGATCAGTTGCCAAGACTTGGACCTCAAAGAACAGATATTGATGGTCTTTCCAATACTATTAATATTCTCATTTTGTCCAGTTTTGAGCAATCCTTCACTACTTGGGCTCAGATTCAGCCTCTGACCTTTTAGTGAATGTGTTATTTTCTTTTCTTAAGAATTATTGAACTGATTGCACTAATACCCGGTACGAGCAGCGTTATTGATCCGTTAATGCACATACATCTGGAACGTCAATGTCTTCACCTGTGTTCCTGAGGACACTTCACTGCTTCATTGCATTTTATAGGTTAGAAGGATGATATCAGTGCTTCTGGTAATTGTCCTTGTATAACCTTTCTATGCATACACAAGCAGATGAACAGGCTGTTCAAGTCTATAGAACAAGTTTTTAATTATTATCTGCATAACAACTACTTAAAATTCTCTTACAATTAATGTAAAATCCCAACCACTAATTGCCTTTGTGCAATTAACGAACAGCAATGATCATTCTATCCTGGCTTAGGGGGAATTGAGGTAGTGTGGGATGCATTTCTTGCATCATCAGAGCCTCAATTTGCTGCTTTCCCTCATGCTTTACACTGCAGCTGCATGTTCAGATTGACTGCTTTATAAGAGCTAAGTAAATACAAATTATGCAGGATGGCAACGTATGGAGAGTGGATTTCAATCACAGAAGGACAGAATAGTTGCAAGCAACTTTTTACTGTGCAAGTCTGGAATGGCCCTCTCTGTGATTACCAGCTTCTCACTGTCTATAGACTTTGTGCATACAGAGCCGCTGTGGGCAGAGGCAGCTCTCTCCACTCTGCTGTATTGCTAAATCTAAACACTTTGATTGTGTCAGAATGGCTGCACCCAAGTGATTCATCATTGGATTCAGAATCTTTTTGCCTTCATCATGCTGCGCACTGATGAGGTATCAAAAACCTAATGACAGATTCTCTTTAAGACTACCGTAATCTGATCTGTTAATACTGCTGTATGTGCTGCAAATCTTTAATGTGTAATTTCATTAAAAAAAAACCCAATACTGCACTGGTTGTTAATGATGGGTCACGTAACAGCTAAGATAATGCTGTGGTATATGACTTATTTTCTCAAATTTTTCTGTGCTCTTTTAAAAGCTGCGTTTTATGGCTGTTTGGGCATGGCCAGCATCTGCCAGCACTGTGTGTGTATTTTTACAGCTCTTGTGAGCAGGCTGATAGTGATGGGACAGCAGAGAAGGGTTAAGAGATCCTGATTGTGCGGCGCCAGTTGACAGATCAGAAGCTTCTGCCAAGGAAAGAGGAGTTTGCAGTAATTCTGACATTGCTTACCAACTGTGCACATAGTCATGATGTCACTTGCATCTAAAGCTGCTTTCACACAGCGATTTTCTGTGATCCGTGGCTGTCCGTTGTAAAACTGACAGCCACGGATCAGATTTTGGCCCCATGTTATCCTATGGGCACGGATCACATCGGATTTGGCCTTATTGGCATCCGATTTTTGTCGGATCCGATCCTGGCCGATTTTTTGCTGTGCCCAAAATCGCAGCCTGCTGCGATTTTTGGCACAGCGGGTCAGATCGGACCGAATTGGATCCGACCTGATCCGCGCCAAATAACATGGGGCCTATACAGCGCGGATCCGAGGAAACAGCTGATGTCTCCTCGGACCCGATGTTAGTGCACTGAGCATGCTCAGTACACTAAAATCGCTGTGTGCCATGTAATATCACTTCTGCAATGTATATTCATACATTGCAGAAGTGACATCTCCTGAAAATAAAGGGTTAAAAAATAAAAAAATCATTATCCTCACCTCTCCACGATCCAGCGATGCCTCCAGCGCTCTGTGCGTCTAGGACCTGGCCTGACGTCACAGTTGAGTCACATGACCGTTTACCGCGGTAACCGGTCATGTGACTGTGACATCACGCCAGGTCCTGTTGATCAGAAGAAGAAGCTGGAAGCACCGCGGGTGTCGTGGAGAGGTGAGAATGAAGATTTCGGATCGTGCTGTGTAAACGCCCAACTACGATGCGATTTGAAACGTCACCCATTGACTTCCATGTTAAGTGTGCGATCCTGGGTTGGGGGGCGTAGACATTGCACGGACGTTGTATTCCGATATCGCAGCGTGTAAACATCCAATGCAATGCGGGAGAAACGTGCACTAATTGCGCGCTCCCGCGCCATTGAATTACGATATCGGAACGAGATTGAAGCGTGTAAACCCACCTTTAGCTTTGCACACACTCATTAGATGCTTCAATACAAAAGAAGGAAAGAACCATTGCTGCTAATGTGCAGGTGCAATTCCTGAAACAACCGGTAATTGCAGTCTAAAAAGAGCCCAAGTGGCTATTGTGAAAGTTGGCATGAGTTTTAATTTACATTTTATTAAAGATTGTGACTTTGAAAAAAAAAAAAAAACAATTTGGCACAAAAACCTGATTGAACCAGAAAGTCCTTTTCTGAGGACACATTCTCTTTGATGGTTTGGGGCACATGTCAAAGAAGGTGCGTACCTACAATACGTGCAGGGGTTGCAATTGCACCCAGGTCCTGAAACCAAGGGGGCCCCAAAAGTTCATTTGGCCTATAGAAAAAGACTAAAGCCATTAGAGATGCAATAATTGGCCTCGTTGAAGCTTTCGCATCGGGGCTCATGAGCTTCAAGTTACACCACATTGTAAAAGTATGTCCAGACATGGAATAAAAGTCTGCACAATATTCTGGTGTCCGCAGTGATATTGCTCCTCCACACAGGGGGGACACAATCTGCTGTGGACATTGAGCGGTGGGCAGATGTTCTATTTATGGCACGTCCGTTTATGCTGTGGATTTCACCCTTAGCAAAGCATGGAATTATTATTATATTATAGGAATTAGGTATCTAAATCTTGAAGAAATCGGCAAGTAGCTAAATCAGATTGTGATACACAAAATCTGCAACATGAAATAAATGTCATCTGTTATTTTGTAAAGAAAAGATGTTAAATTGTCATTTGTAAATATACATATTATATCGGGTAATTAGCACACAGGCAATTTCCATGAGCCCTGATTGATTCTTGACAAGAGGCCATGATGTTGCTGCTTGTTTAGGTCTCTGCTGGGCTGACATGATGTTGCTGCTTGTTGAGGCCTCTGCTGGGCTGACATGATGTTGCTGCTTGTTGAGGCCTCTGCTGGGCTGACATGATGTTGCTGCTTGTTGAGGCCTCTGCTGGGCTGACATGATGTGAAGCTGCTTGTTTAGGTCTCTGCTGGGCTGACATGATGTTGCTGCTTGTTTAGGTCTCTGCCAGGCTGACATGATGTGAAGCTGCTTGTTGAGGCCTCTGCTGGGCTGACATGATGTTGCTGCTTGTTGAGGCCTCTGCTGGGCTGACATGATGTGAAGCTGCTTGTTTAGGTCTCTGCTGGGCTGACATGATGTGAAGCTGCTTGTTTAGGTCTCTGCCGGGCTGACATGATGTGAAGCTGCTTGTTGAGGCCTCTGCTGGGCTGACATGATGTTGCTGCTTGTTTAGGTCTCTGCTGGGCTGACATGATGTTGCTGCTTGTTGAGGCCTCTGCTGGGCTGACATGATGTTGCTGCTTGTTGAGGCCTCTGCTGGGCTGACATGATGTTGCTGCTTGTTGAGGCCTCTGCTGGGCTGACATGATGTTGCTGCTTGTTGAGGCCTCTGCTGGGCTGACATGATGTGAAGCTGCTTGTTTAGGTCTCTGCTGGGCTGACATGATGTTGCTGATTGTTTAGGTCTCTGCCAGGCTGACATGATGTGAAGCTGCTTGTTGAGGCCTCTGCTGGGCTGACATGATGTTGCTGCTTGTTGAGGCCTCTGCTGGGCTGACATGATGTGAAGCTGCTTGTTTAGGTCTCTGCTGGGCTGACATGATGTGAAGCTGCTTGTTTAGGTCTCTGCCGGGCTGACATGATGTGAAGCTGCTTGTTGAGGCCTCTGCTGGGCTGACATGATGTTGCTGCTTGTTGAGGCCTCTGCTGGGCTGACATGATGTGAAGCTGCTTGTTGAGGCTTCTGCCGGGCTGACATGATGTTGCTGCTTGTTTAGGTCTCTGCCGGGCTGACATGATGTGAAGCTGCTTGTTGAGGCCTCTGCTGGGCTGACATGATGTTGCTGCTTGTTGAGGCCTCTGCCGGGCTGACATGATGTGAAGCTGCTTGTTTAGGTCTCTGCCGGGCTGACATGATGTGAAGCTGCTTGTTTAGGTCTCTGCCGGGCTGACGTGATTCTGATAAGCTTCGTACAGAGAAGACAATATTAGGTTTGCTCTTAGGCTCAGGTCATTGCTCCAAGTAAATAACAGAATATTTGTAGGAGTAACATTGAGCTGGCGGTAAATAAATCTGTAATAAAGAAGAATACATTGTAGAGATTTCTTTAAGGTGAGTCAGTTTTGTAGTCTTAGATTGAATCTTTCAGACAATAAATCTGGCTTGCGCTGCCCCAAGGCCCCACAGACATAACACGCTCCGCAGTACAGGAGGTGCAGACAGGCGCCATCCATCACTACACAAACTTCCCTCGTTTTTGATACATCTTGGGTATTTTTTTTGTCTTTTCTCAGCTTTTTTGCAATGTTGCAGTGAGGACAAGGCTCCGGTCATTTTGTTCGTCTCCAAAATGTTTGCTGTGGATGCAAATGCCCTACCGCAGAACAAGCAAAGGTAAGACAGTGCCCTGCACCAGCCAATACCTTAGTAAGTGGATGGTTAAGGGTGGATCCTGACCCCCACCCCAATAAAAAAAACAATAATGTATTAAATGATTTCTATTTATGAAGTTAAAGAAGTATAAATGATTACCTTTGTCCTCTATGCCCAGGTGCCCCCTCTTTGATCTTGCCACTGTGTTTTCAGTCCTGACCTTGATACAGGATGGCACCTGCTGTGTTTTACATTATTGGAGTGTCCTGATTATCACTAATTTCTACAGCTAAGCCAGGCCCCTTCTCTGATGTATAGTCAGAAACAGGGGTATTCCCATCTCTCCAACCTCAGTAGATGTAATAATATTAGCAAAAGCCTCCAGTCAGAAATGTAGTATAGTTCTCCTGATTAGCCATCACTTATCTTATGTGCAGGCCGTTGCACCTTAGGTATCCATGCTTACGACCACTCCTATAGTGATAGTTACTAGTGGTCATAACCATAGACACCTAAGCCGCTGTAATGTGCAGCACATGAGGAAAGTAATGGCTAATCAGGAGAGCTATACTACATATCGAATCGGAGGTTTTTCCCAATGTTGTTATTATTACACCTACTACATATTAGGACAGGATCTTAGAGATGGGAATACCCCTTTAACTCCTGGAATTCTGAAGCCATTTATCACCTTTTGTACTAATACAGAGATGGCAGGGGTGCTGAAGAGGGTGTCTGTAAATGGGAAGAGTGTGCTTTATTCATGGAAGTAGGTCACTGCACCCTATATAATACTGCACATTACGGTATATATTGTACTTTATGTAATAGGGAACATCCTAGTAGTAGAGGGGCTTCACACACTATCCTGGTGTACAAGTTGTTCAGATTCTGCTCCGCATCTCATTTACGTGGTGTATAGACCTCCCCTTCCCCCATGACGGATGAGTTTCATTGTTCACGTGTTCCAGAAAAGCTTATAGCCGCTTAACACCCCAAAATTGGGGGCGGCACTGTGGCTCAGTGGTTAGCACTTCAGTCAAGGTCAACATCTGCAAGGATGTATGTTCTCCCCATGTTTGCATGGATTTCCTCCGGGTTCTCTGGTTTCCTCCCACATTCCAAAGACTATAGGGAATCTAGATTGTGAGCCCCAATGGGGACAGAATTGCCGATGTACACTACTATTCAAACGTTTGGGGTCACCCAGACAATTTTGTATTTTCCATGAAAACTCATACTTACCGTATATACTCGTGTATAAGCCGACCCCCTACTTTTGCCCCCAAAACCTGGGAAAATCTATTGACTCGTGTATAAGCCGAGGGTGGACCCCAGCACAGAGGTATACAGCCCCCAGCAGTGTGGTATACAGCAGCCCCAGAGGTATATACAGCAGCCCCAGAGGTATATACAGCAGCCCCAGAGGTATATACAGCAGCCCCAGAGGTATATACAGCAGCCCCAGAGGTATATACAGCAGCCCCAGAGGTATATACAGCAGCCCCAGAGGTAGTATACAGCATCAGCCCAGTGGTATATACACCAGCAGCCCCAGTGGTATATACAGCCCAGTGGTAGTATACACGCAGCCCCAGCAGTATATACAGCCCTAGTAGTATATACAGCCCCAGTGGTAGTATACACGCAGCCCCAGTAGTATATACAGCCCCAGTAGTATATACAGCCCCAGTGGTAGTATACACGCAGCCCCAGTAGTATATACAGCCCCAGTGGTATATACAGCCCCAGTGGTAGTATCCAGCAGCCCCAGTAGTATATACAGCCCCAGTGGTAGTATACAGGCAGCCCCAGTAGTATATACAGCCCCAGTGGTAGTATACAGGCAGCCCCAGTAGTATATACAGCCCCAGTGGTAGTATACAGCATCCCCAGTAATGCAGGCCCCCCCCAGCCTTGCTCCGGTCACCTCTAAAGCAAAATATACTTATCACTGTCCCGCTGTCCGCGCCCGCCGCTGCCGACATCCGCGATCCTCCATCTTCATGAGTCTTCTTCCTGTTTCCTGTGTTCGTTGCCGGCAATGACGTCATTGTCTGCGACGAACACAGGAAACAGGAAGAAGACGCATGAAGATGGAGGATCGCGGATGTCAGCAGCGGCGGGCGCGGACAGCGGGACAATGATAAATATAATTTGCTTTACAGGTGACCGGAGCAAGGCTGGGGGGGCCCTGCATTACTGGGGCTGCTGGGGCTGCTGTGGGGCTGTATGGCTGCCGTCACTGACTCGCGTATAAGCCGAGGGGGGTACTTTTCAGCCCAATTTTTGGGCTGAAAAACTCGGCTTATACGCGAGTATATACGGTATATTTATCAAATGAGTTGCAAAATGAATAGACAATATAGTCCAGACATTGACAAGGTTAGAAATAATGATTTGTATTTGGAATAACAATTTTCTACTTAAAACATTGCTTTCGTCAAAGAATGCTCTCTTTGCAGCAATTACAGCATTGCAGACCTTTGGCAAGTACTATTTAATGAAGCTGCCAGATAAGGAGCTTTGAGGCGTCGATTTCTCAAACTAGAGACTCTAATGTACTTGTCTTGGTGCTCAGTTGTGCAGCGGGGCCTCCTCTTTTTCTATTTTGGTTAGAGCCTGTATGTGCTCTCCTCTGAAGGGAGAATTATGGGGCCGTCACACGCGTCAATGTCGTCAGCGATCTCATCGCTGGCGACATTGAAGGCTGATCGCTGGTGAGCTGTCACACAGGCAGACTCACCAGCGATCAGTGGACCAGCGACATTGTGGAAATTATTTAAATATCGTTTCCATGATGTCTTGCTCCCGCTGCCAGGCTGCGGTAAGCGGGAGCAGACTGGTATCCAAGGTAAACTGCGGGTATCTAGACAGCGCGCGCTGCCTTGATACCCGATGTATACCTTGGTTACCAGCCTTCTCCGCTCACCGGCTGGTATCCAAGCTACACAGCGGGTAACTAGGGTCCCTAGTTACCCGCCGTGTACCTTAGATACCAGTCGGTGAGCGTCGAAACCTGGTAACCAAGTTATACATCGGGTATCTAGGCAGCACGCGCTGCCTAGATACCCGCAATTTACCATGGATACCAGCTCCCAGCGCTTGCTGAGAGGCGCTGGGAGCTGGCTTCTCGCTCGTCTCCCGGTGTCACACGCAGCGATGCTGCGTGTCCACCGGGCGACCTTCGCCACGTTTTAGAGCAGGTTCTAAAACCTGGCGACCATCAACCAGCGATTTATCGCTGGTTGATGCGCCCTGTCACACACGTCAATATCGCTGCAACGTCATGTGCAGCAGCTATATTGCACACGATATTGACGCGGGTGACATCCCCATTATACACAATTGTAGGAAATCTTCAGTTTCTTGCAATTTCTCGCATGGAATAGCCTTCATTTCTAAGAACAAGAATAGACTGTCGAGTTTCACACGAAAGTTCTCTTTTTCTGGCCATTTTGAGAGTTTCATAGAACAAACAAATGTAATACTCCAGATTCTCAACTAGCTCAAAGGAAGGTCAATGTCATAGCTTCTGTAATCAGCCATACCGTTTTCAGCTGTGCTAATGTGGCACCCCAGGGGTTAATGTGCCACAGTAACACCACAAAAGGTTAACTCCCCATACAACCCATAACACTACACTAGCGCCTCCAGGCCAGAAGGGGGAGCTAAAGCTGCTTCCCTATATATTCTGGTGTGGAGAGAGGAAGTGGGGAAGAGCAGGGTGGTGGGAGGAGCTAATGTGGTTTGCCTCAGAGTGGCAGTGACAGTCAGTTGGAGTTAGTTCAGTTCCTTAGAGGACTGAGGGAAAGGACCTGGGTGTAAAAGGGCTGCGTTAGGGTCACCCCATGGTCCACTCTACAGTTCCAGGCCAGCCAGGGTCTGAGGAATAGGAGAAGCAGAGGAACACACCCAGGACAAGGAGTCACCTTAAACTCACCCCGGAGGAGCGCAATGACCGGATACCGAATCCGCAATTGTGTCTGACACAAGCAGCACAGAAAACACCGGATAAGTGAAGATTATATATCTTCACTGTACCACAGTGAAGCAACACAGCGGGGTCAGAAACACAAAGATAAGACTCAAGTTGCCTAGTAAGTTTGGTACCCGTGAGGGGAGACAGGGCCGGCAGCCTAGCTAAAGCGGCAGCAGGGCCACACACACAGCGCATGAGTAGGAAGCCAAGGACCCGGCCAGGGTGGGAGCAACCCAGCCCCTGTATGGACTCCGTGGACAATATCTGCTGAATACCATCTGCAGTAAAGACTTGGAAAACTACAAAACCATGAGTCTGTGTGATCCTTGCAAACCATGTCCTCCCTCACAAACTGTCATCTCTACTACTACCCCTGCCCTGCATCCACCTATAGACTATTATCACCACTGCCCTGGTGAACCAGGCTCTGCCCGCAGAGAGACGTTTCATCACCGGCTGCCAAACATCATCCCGGAGGTTCTGCAACAGCGGTTGTCACCCTGACCACAACCCGTGGGTGGCGTCACGACTTTCTCCCCTGTAAATACCCCCATTACTTGTGGGCTCGGGACATGGTCCGGACCAAGAACTGCCGTGATTCCCCGTGATACCCCGGTCCGGTACCGAGTACCCCGTCCCAGTGGTCTCCACACTAACATAAAAAGGGTTTTCTAGGGTTTTCTATACATCCATTAGCTTTCTTACACAGTTGCAAACACAATGTACCATTAAAACACTGGAGTGGTGGTTGTTGGAAATGGGCTTCTATACACTGTGAGGTAGCAACCGGGGAACCCGCTTGCATAACGACAACAAACACGTGTTTATAAGTTAACCAATGTCTACCCGTTTATTTTTCACATATTAATAACCTAACCCGGGTAGCATGTTTGACACATATCACATTGATTATAAACACCATACATAAATACACCATACATTTACATATAACATTACATAACACTTATTGCACATGACATCTTATTGTAACCCGGGACCTGTAACCATCTCTCTGTCCCCATTGGAGCTCTACTAACAGCTCCCGTGGTGGCTACGGCCTCCGGCCTACTTACACTATACATACGTTACATTACAACGATGACCCCTCCGGGTTCATAACAGGGATTGAGCAACCTGAGTACCGGGTATGTCATGTATCCCCAAGGGGCTCCTTCCTGGACGTATCTCCGCCTACGTCCCGGTCAAAGTCCACCTGGTTCAACCATGGTGTCCCCACTCTAGGAGCCCTTTTGAACCCCTGCTTCTGACCTTCGTTACATACGCCTCAACGGGCCCTGTGGGTCCCACTGGCGGTACCAGCCGCCCGGCTTTAGTCACCCAGCATGATGATATACCATTAACCCGTAGTCAGGATTCCTGCCTGACCGGGACCTTACATACCATATGTGATCCATCATACAAACGTCCATGGATCACATACATTTCTTACACCCGCTCACAGCCCATCATAACACATCCATGGACTGTGGCTCCTCCATGACCATAACAGGGACCTGGTCAACCATAGAATCCGGGCTAACCATGCGTCACCATGGCTTACTCACCATGGTACGGGCTACCAGTCGCCACCAAACCTCCATCTCATCTCATGGCAGGTCTCCAGGTCGACGACTGTACCCTGCGTCTGAGTAGCACCCTAACAGATCAGCCATGGTTACCCTTCTAGCAGCCTTCGTGACCCCTGTCTCTGGCCACAGGCACACCCACACCATTAGAGGGGCGTGGTTGAGGAACAGGTACCCACTGCAAGCAGCAGGCCAAGCCTCCCTCTCGTCCCACAGGGACGGATCGCCTCCAATGCATCATCCATACTGGCTGGGTCACTCTCCCCCACAACATTATACGTGGCTGCTACACATAGGCCATCGTCTCTCATTCAGGGCACTGTTACCTAAGCCCTTACATACGTCTACGGGTCCTTTACCGACTGCCTAGTCGGACCCAATAGCGGTTATGCCTGCCTGGCATTAATCACACACAGCTCACTCCGTTACACGGGAACCGCTGTCTTACCGGGCACGGATCCGGGTCTCGCTACCTGGGTAACGGGTTGGCCAAGCCTCTCACAGGCTCCGTCCTGGACATGTTTCACCCCACGTCCAGTCCAGCGTCCAACAGGTCAGCCACGGCTTCCCCAGGTGCTGTCACGACCCTGGTCCTGGCTACCGGTATGGAGCTAGCTTGCTCCCTTCACCATCTCAACATGGCGGTATGGACTCGCACTCCCAGTCCCTCACACAGACTGGCTCTGCTCGGCTCTCTGGCTGGTAATCAGCCCACATGCTCTCAGGCTGCTGTCTGGCTGAGAATGAATCTCTCAATCACTCAGCTGGCTGACTCTTATCGTGACGGCCACACCCACTCTGAGTCATCTGCTGGGCTGCTATTCCTCCGGACACACTCACCTGACACACCCACCTGGGCTGTCAGCAATCACTCATCACATCCCATTCCTCATGGCCTCCTCGATTTCATGAGCCACTCACTAGTCACTTTAAACTCATTGTGTTCAGAACAGGTTCAAACAGCATTATCACAGGAAAACCGGCCAGTGTGCACAGGATCATACCCTGATCCTGCATGTGATGCGCCCCGGCCATGAGGATCATGCCAGCGGTGCCTCATAACACCTATGTAGATATTGCATTAAAAACCAGACATTTGCAGCTACAATAGTCCTTTACCACATTAACAATGTATGGAGTGTATTTCTGATTCATTTAACGTTAGCTTCATTGAAAAAAATGCACTTTTCTTTAAAAAATAAGGACATTTCTAAATAATAATGACCCCAAACTTTTGAACGCTAGTGTTTGTAAATCGCTGTGGAATTAATAGTGCTATATAAGTAAATAAATATTATATTATTCGAAAAAATTATCATACTACTGCATGTAGAAAATAAGTTTTTTTTTTTTTTTTTATGTGACATTATTCTATGCTTATTAGGTGCATATTGCCGATCTCTTTATATAGTATTGTTTCTCATCTCTGCCCTTTATTGCTGAGTTTATACCTTTATTATGAAATATCTTCGTGTTAAACCTTATACCAGATTGACCCTGAACCCTTATTTGCATGTCATGGTAAGTAGTGACTCGTACCCACTAGGTGGCGCTGTGTTCCTCCCGTTCCTTATAATACACTTTTTCTATGCTCCAGACTCCAGTGAGCAGCATGACCTCATGGATTAGCAGGAGGGTAATTATCTACTGCTGAGCGCTGCTTTGTGTAGACAGCGAGAAGGTTGCTTTCCTGACAGCCTGTAACTTAGAAATGTATTGACTTCCACCCAGGCTGTTTTTCCATAACCCTTTAGCTCCTAATGGGTACCATGTCCTCAAAACAATTAAAGAGAAAAATACCTTATTTATATTAGTAGTTATTTTTCTTTGAAAGCCTTATAAACCATATGGAAAGAGTTTATTTTGGCTGGGAAGACGTTTGGAGAATAATGTGTTTAGTGACCAATTTCTAAGCAGACGCTGCCTTACCATTAACCTTGGTGCCCGCGTCATTTGTTTTCTCAGTCAGGTCTTTCATATCCTGGAATGTAGAAAATGTAGATGGGGAGTTGGGTGATGTGAAGACCCCTCGCTGGTGCTTTTTGTATAAATCAGGCCTTATTTACAGGGGGGGTAACCTCACCTAAATACATATGGTTAGTCTGTGTTTCTGGCCATTTTACTATCCTAGAAACATAAACCTAAAAGAAAAAGTATATACAAAATGTGTAAAAATACCCTGTAATGAATAAATAAATGAAAAGCTAGTGTCATTAAAAACAGGGTACTTAGTGTATATACGATTCTGCAAAAATGTATAAAGCCATCCCACCAACGTCAAGGTGTACCCACTTTGGGGTGGTACCTACTCTACCCAACCTGCTCATGTCTCAACTGACATAAGTGTCCAGGTGCAGATTGGCCCGGTCCCAAAATGGACACACAGCAATGGGAGGCAAAATAAGTACTTGGCTCAGTAAGAAGGGGGTGGAGCACTCCCTATCTTGTAATAAAACAAGCCAGAATTAAATGCATACAAAGATGTTTGTTCTGGCTCATTGAGGTCAGAAGACACATGAGCAGGTTAGTTAGAGTAGGTACCGACCAGAAGTGGGTACACCTTGACGTTGGTGGGATGGTTTTATACCTTCTTGCAAAAACATATATATTAAGTACCCTGTTTTTAATGGCACAAGTATTTTATTTATTTACGTATTACAGGGTATTTTTACACGTTTTGTATATACTTTTTCTGTAAGATTTAGTTCTGGTGGTCTGTGTGAACATGCTCCTACAGCCAATGTCATGGCAATAAATAGTTTATATAAGTTTATTGAAGTCATTCAGAAATCTTCCAGCAGCATGTTTATATAAATCATTGCACTTTCCTCTAGTTATCTCTTCTCCTTCTCTTTTTCTTCCTCCCCTCCTCTGGAATTTCTCTGTCTCAGATTCTATATAATGTTTTGAGTTAGATGTAGCAGTGCTGAAGCTCTTGTCAAGATGTTCCCGTACCGAATGTACTAATCAAGGCTAAACTGAATTGCTAACTAGCACACGAAATATGATTGAATGTTCTCTTCAGAATAAAATGCAACACCCCTTTAATATCCCTTTTAAGGAGCCGTATAAAACTGTCTACCCCTCCCTTAATAAAGGTCTTTGTCATTAAGGTCTACTTTGACTTGTTGTCAGCGTGGTTCTTACCGGTGGCGTGCACACACTTAGACAAAGCATTAATTTGGCGGCAAACACTTAAGAGGACAGCCCACCCGAAAGGTGTGAAGGCCTCCCATGACACCATAATCGCTTATGTTTGCTCTGGCTCAGTTTTTTGTATGCATTTCCTAGAAACCTCTATCATCTCTGTATTGTGAGTGTATTACCTCCTGGTACACTTATTATTCTCTATTATTGCAGCCACTACAACATATTGTGTATGTATTGTGCCATCTCCATTAACTAAAATTGTTAAAGTATGTTATTAATGCAGACAACAATTGAAGTCAGGATGTAAAAATTGTGCAGACTATTATTGACACCAGATACAGCGTAAAAAGGTTGAAATCGGATGAACAATCATTCTGAAAGTGACTGCGCTCAGACGACAGTGGATTGCAGTTACTGGTTAGGTCTATATGGTCATTATTTCAGATCATCAATATTAATGATCATGAAAGAATTCCTATAAACCGTTCTTTTGCTCTGGGCAGCCTATGCCTTGTTTACACCGTCTAGTATAAGATTCCATCAGAACGCTCCTTTACACTGGGAAATGACAGGGAATGAACATCTATATAAATGTTTATTCATCGTCGTGTGTTACAGGGCATTAGCGGGATTGTTCAGGACCCCTACAGATATTTCATGAATAGTAGATATGTATGGCTGTAGCCACTAAGCAATATACAGACGGGGCGCTGTATTCTGCTCTGTACACTGCTTACTCCCCCGCTGCTGATCAACTAGGGGTGCCGGTTGACCAGTGCCGCACCCATCTCGCTATTGAAGACTTGCCCTATTGATAAGTCATCAACTGAAAAGTCCCAGACGTCTTCTTTAAGGACTTGTACACAGGCTGATAATCTGCCTATAGATTTGCTCTTGATCATTGCCCCATGTAAATATGGCTAGTGATCAGCTTACAATCAATTCAACGCTTGTTTGTCAACTGATCAAGTGTTTTGTGGGTGTAAAAACAAAATAAAACAAAAGTTTGATAAACTGGAAGCACTGATTAGACATTAATGTGCTGTCATCGGTCCGGATCCATCCCAGAAGCTGATGTCCAGCCTAAGTTCTTTCTGCATTTTTGCAGTTTTTCCCTTTTTCAAATGAATGAGAAAAAAAACATCAAAACAGTTAACTTTTTTTCCTTGATCACGCGAGTATCTGCTGCACATACTGATTGTGTGCACATACCCTAACTTATACTGTATGCACATGTGTGCAGGTTATCAGCAGTACAGCACCCAATTCTCGCCAGACAATGTGCTGCTGATGATGATTTTTATGCTGGTATCAATGATCTGATTTGCCAACAAACACTAGCGGTAAGTCTACCGAGACTGATGATCAGCAATGAGTTTCTGGTAAGTGTGAGGGTCAACTTAGGTCAATTTCTTCATTTGTAAGATCGGTCCACTTAGTAGTAAAATCTGTATGTTCTGTATGTGTAACTCCAGGACAATTTTATATTTACATTTTTGTATTCAAATTAATTTATTTGGACTTAAATACATCTGTACATTCTGGTTTCATTCAAAATGTTGGATGATTTGGCTTTCACAGGCGCATCGTTTCGCTGCATATTGAACTTTTGTGTGATCCGATGTCCTAAATCTTTTGAGAGGAGCTCAGGAAAAGACAGATAATCGAGATACTAACTCCCCGGTCAGTATCTCAATTGGCGTAGTGTACCACCAGCACAGCTCATGAGATCGTGGGCGGTCCATGTTACTTACGCCAATTGCGTACGCAAAAAGCATACCATGACAGCGGTTGTCCCTGATGCTGAAGCTCCAGGGTGTTATTACTGTAATGTCACTCTGGAGCTTCAGGACCACGGACAGCTCGGTGCAGGAGCTGAGCGCCTTCACCTTAATGTAAAATCCGACAATTGCCGGGAACAGAAAAATAAAGGATTAACCCTGTAATGCCAGGGTGTGCTGTCACTATGTCTACACAGAGTGTACACTCTGTGTAAACATGATGCAAGCACACTAACTGCATTTTAACCCTTCTGACACCGGCTTTTATTAGGTGCATCTGCAGGCTCTATGCCGACATGTAGCGCAGAGCCTGCAGAGGGGGATAAAATGATTATTAACACACAGCACTTTATTATTTTGAGTTCTGAGTTTTTGAAACGATAATGTTTCAGCACTGCTGCGACAGCGCTGGAACATTATTGATTACTGTACTGGCAAAGCGGTAAATTCAAACTCCTTTAACAGCCGGTGAGTTTAAAATCACCAGAAATGCTGTCCACTGTCCTTCAGGACCACTGGTATCACAATCACACACACCACACACACACACACTCGCAGCACACTCGCATGAATACAGGCAGGCACATTCACCACACTCGCACCACACACACCCAAAAACACGCATATCACGCGCATCACTGTCATGCATCAGACACGCTCCGTGTTTGATGCACGACAGTGTGACTCCAGGCTAAACAACTTTGTTTTCCAGCATGTGATGCTCATTCAAACTCACCTGTGACAAGTAATCTTGTGGAAGTAACGTCCTGCAGCAGCTGCATTGTTTGAGTGATTACGCTGGTTGTGTTTGTGTGCTACACAACCGCACCAGGTGATCAATACTAATATCATCATTTTACACCTGTCTATAAAGGATAAGACCCTATTTGCGCATTCTCAACCCTTTAGAAAAGTAACAGGTGTGGACAATATGAAAATCACACCCAAAACCAAATAAAAAGGGGAGATGTTGACTCAGTCTTTGCACTGTGTCTGCCTGTGGCACACGAAGGCCATTGTTGCACTGTTGTGTGACTCACACAAGTGCAATGCGAGGAAATCTCGCATTGCACTCAGGCCAATGTTAGAGAATCAGGCAGCTCATACCTGCAAGTTTTTGCTAAGTGCTACATGGGGTGAGGAAAAATCGCAGCATGCTGCAATTGTCAGTTGAGCTTCGGCTTACTCGCACCCATACAAGTCTTTGTGTGCAAGTGAAACATCGCACTGCACTCGGCACACATCCGAGTGCAGTACGATATACGCTGAGGCCGAAAATGAAAGAGATGGAGAAATTAATCTCTCCTTCTTCTTTGCAGCTGTGTCCGGATCTCAGCTACATGACACACGGCTCACACTCACAGCAGAGTCTGAGCTTATGGTCATTAGCATTTCTCATCCAATGCAATACTCTAATGTGACCCCAGCCTAAGCATGGGGAACAGAAAGAAGAGCACTGTCTGAGGACTTAAGAACCCAAAAAGTTGAAAAATATCAACAATCTCAAGGTTAAAGGTCCATCTCCAGAAATATTTTGTTTCTTTTCCCACAGTGCTCAACATAACCAGGAACTTTGTGGCCATAGAAGAACAATAGCGCATCCTCAACACTATTGAACGGCCGTCGACTGAGCCTATTTCTCACCTGCTGCCACTTTATTCCCTCTGTCTCCCAATGCTGTTATCTCCACTGGGAGAACATACTTTATTGATCAAAAAAAAAAAATTGAAATTGTAATCTGCTGTTGGGTGTGTCAGACTTCCTTTTCATGTGGATATCCAAGAAGTTTACAACCCTTCATAATGTAGCTAATCTCCCTGGACGTGGATGGCAGCAAAAAGTAGACGAAAAGTTGCAACACAGGTGTCACAATGGTCTCTTTTACTTTGGAGAGTTGTGACAGTTTTGGGACCTGTGTCTCACTCCTATAGTGAGACTTCATATTAAACATGTTTCTTTGGCAATTTTGGAGTTAATGTCTATTTCTGTTGCTAGCAAGCTAGCTAGTTCTTTGTCCAGGTCTGGCTACTCTGTGATCACTCCCATTCCCTTTATATTGTCACATGGTTCCAGTATCCTTTGCTGGTGATTGAATTTCATTCCTGGCTAAGCTGCCAGTGGTGAAGGTGTTATTCTGGAGAGCTGACTACTAACAAGCCGTCTGCTGCCAAGGAAACGTGGCATGAAACCTGAAGTTTTTTTGTCATCCTTCTGCTTGCCTCCCCTTCCCACTTGTGATTGCAGTGGTTGGGACTAGTGCTCCCGACAGCCATTTCGTTATTGAGGGCTAGCATCAGAACCAGCGATGGACTTGGTATCCTGTTAGGCGACGGGTTGAAAGAACCTGTATAGGGACTGTAGGGAGATCAAGGCACAGCTGCAACTAAGTTCAGGAGGTCACCTCTTCCCCGTTCCCTTTGAGCAGGGCCCCACTCCCCCTCTCTCCCTCCCGATGTTTCCTCACTTCGTGTCAGTGAGCTGTACGCCGTTGGTCCATGCTCCACTGTCGCGAACGGTAGCCGGAAACCCCCTTAGTCCAGCGACATTTAATCACCAGCCCATAGCTTTTATTGCACACCTTAAGCAGACTCTGTCACTGGTGGTGCATTAACTGCAGTATATCGTGTGTGTGCTGGTCAATGCTCATGCCCGCCACAGCCAGAACCCAAGATTCCCCTCCCTGAAATTTTCGGGGGGGGGGGGAAGCCTAATATGTTTTGGGCTCTTTAGGACTCCTGCAAGTTGTACTTCAGTCTCCGTCCTCATTCTTCGGGAAAAGAGGAACAGAGAGTATGGATTGGGATCTTTTTGTTGTGGGGAGATCCCCAGTCCTAGGCCTTTTCTCTACTGACCGATTCTTCATTATTACAGTCGGTAGACGGGTTTTTTGAGGCTTTGGCCCTTTTCTGTGTGGACTCTGGCTTCTCACTTCCAGTCGAAACGCCGTAGACTCCAGCAGATGAAGTGATCAGCTGAGGAGTACTGTTCGGAGTTTCGAAAGTGGGCCACGGACACCCAATGGAGCCATTTCTGTCATGGGTTGTCTAGTAGGTTCCTGGACTCCATGGCTCAGTACTCTGCCCTAAAGTTGGTAGAGGCTGCAATGTCTCTTGTTATCAGGATGGATAGATGCCTCGGAGAGATCCACACAGATCCACCCCCCTGTTGTTCTCCTATTCTCCCAGTTGAGGAGGTCATAATGTAGTGCTCAGTGTCAAAAATCTGGCTTTGCGCCCTAGATCATGAGTCTTCCATCGGAAAAATGACCCCAAATATAATTCAAGTACCTCTCAGAAATGGATGGAAGCAAAGCGCTAGAGAGTTCTGAAGGGGCAGCAATGAGTCCGTCTCTAAATCCCATTGAACAACCTATGGAGAGATGTTAAAATTGCTTTTGGGAGAATGCACCTTCATATATCACCTGGAGCAGTTTGTATGAAAAGATTGAGAGGTATGAGAAGCGTGTTTATGGTTATAGGAAGTGATTGATTGCAGTTATTAATTCCAAAGGATGTGCAACCAAATATTAAGTTGAGGGTGACAACAATTTTGTCTGGCTCATTTTAATAGTTTTGTGTGAAATTACGTCCAAATTACCTTTTTTCTCTATTTTTTTTTTGTGTTGTTCCAGTACACACAAAGGAAATAAACGTGTAATTGCAATATTTTGTGGAAGAAATACTTCAATTTCAAGGGTGCCAACACTTTCGGCAGTGACTCAATCAGTGTATAAGTATTAGTAAGAACAGTGATTACAAATTTTCAGCCCATGTAAATATGATGGTGATCACACTATAAATAAGCAAAACACGGGTTAATCAAATGATCAGATGATTTCTGGCCTAAAAATTATAATCTGCAGCACATCACCCAGTGTGAATGGGAAATTTGCTTCCGAGAGCATGATATTGTATATGGGCACAGAGTGACTGGGATCACACGTCCTCTTCCCATCAGTCATCTACATGGGTCACCAAACTTGTATATAATAAATCGGCTCGCGATAAGGCGCTGAAATCATCCCGTCTATACGAGCGATCAATCACAGGATTTCTTGTCTTTAGACCGGGCCAGCGCCTGTTCAGCTGCGGTGGAGCAGGACAACATGTCGTGACTGTGTAGTACATTACAAGGTGGACACTATTAAGCCAGAGGACCAGTGTTTAGGATGAGCCTATTTTGTGGGCAGACTGAGCAGAAGTAATTTTTTCCATTGGCTATATAATGTAATTTTCACGTCTTTGGTCTCTGGATCCTTGTCATAGCTGTAGCCATCTGTCTGAAAGATGATATTAATGAGAGCAGCTCCTAATTATTGCTGAATGATGCCGTATGTAGAAGGTCTAACTGCTTAATCAGCCCAGGCTATAGGGTTAATCACTCTAGCATTCTGCTAGCTGGCAGCCGGCAATTAAACAAGCATTGGGGCACATGTCACAAGTTTATTGGGGTCTCCTGGTTCTAATGGGCTGCTGTAAATAACGGTGTTTCAATCTCTTTTGTCCAGTGTTAATGACGGCAGGTACATCCAATTTCTTTTTTTTGGCGCCCATAAATGTCAGCGCCGTTCAGAGGGCATCACGAGGTGCCGCCAGCCTGTCATTACCGCTGGGTACAGTAATGCCTCTGATCCGGGAAATCTCCTCTTATGGTTTTCTCTCTCATTGAAATCCTTAGATAACATTTCCTTTCTTCTATTATTTTCCTGAGAACGCAATGACAATACCTTGTACATTTAGTCATTTCATCTCTGAATCCAAATTGTTCTCATTTATATTCCATTATCTTACTCTTAAACCACTTGAATTTGAAGACGAGTCTCCGTATAGGTTAATGTGTGGAAAACCAAGTGTTTACACCAATAGCATTTATCATCGGGTCTGGTTTACGGGAGTGGGGGGGGGGGAGAGAAGAAGAAAAAATGCACAACTCATTTATAAGCCATTACCTTGGAAAAGAAAGAATAATTTTAGCTTTAAAATGACATCAGACCTGCTATCTTAGTGCTCGTTAGAGAAATGGGGGCATTTAAGTAAATGCAGCAATTTTCCCAGAGTTTTGAGGCACCGGATAGTTTCCTGGGATTGTGAATGAGGCCTGCAGCCTTTCAGTATGGCGGCAGATCATTATATGTGACGGAGGCTATAACAACCCCTTAGTCCTGATCCGCTCCTCTGCTGAATCGTACAGTGTCTGCAAGACAAAAATAAGGCACAATATTTCATATGAATTATGGAAACTGTTTGACCACTGCAAGCACAAGCCTCCAGCGTATCTACCACACCACCTAAAATCCTTGCAATGGTGGCACTGCACAGGGCAGAGTCTTACAATTATGGCAGGGAACCTGGCTAATTCACAGGGTACACTAACATAGGGTGGTGTCACTGTCATGGTGTCACTGTGCAGGAAAGATGCAGACAGTGATGTCACAAGAAAGGTGATGTCGCTGTATGTGGATCACTTGGGGAAGAACCTTCCTCATTAAAGAGGTCAAGTAAGTATAGAGTCTTACAAGCAGTTCTTCTAGGGAGAAATGTATGCACTCTAGAAAAGGAACTTTCTCGCAAATAACCCCCCAGGAGAGGTAGCTATCCTGTAAGTTAATGTATGATCCATTAACGAGCCTTACTCGTTACGCTATTCTACACTGATGAGTGACAATAGGCCCAAACTGCTGTCTGGAGAAGAGTTTCTCACTTGGCATTTTTCTCCCCGGGCAGGTTGCAAGGTCTCGTTAAAGGGTTAGAGGGCGACTTATTAAATCCTTTTTTTGCACAAGACAGCTAATTTGCATATAATATGTTGATTAGAAGCACTGTGACATTGTAGTAAAGAGCCATTGCACAGAGTGATGTCATAAAATGGGAAATGTCATTAGACAGGAATAACCTAGTGATGTCACCGGTAATAGTTCAGAACCACAATAATGTCACCGAACGTGAAACATAAGAAAGACATCGTCATAAGACAGGGAGAATGCTCATACAACAGAGGTTAGGGTCCAGTGATGACTCTGAGAAGGTTAATACTCACTGCGGAGACAGAGGACAATGTTATAGTGTGATTCTGATGTCAGATGAGATGGTCGCCATCCAAACATCTGTATTATGGCTATCTTTAGACAATATTCATATGTTTGTATGGGGGTGGATGCAAATCACAGCCAGGGGTGTCAATCCATCTACACATTGTCATGACCATTTAAAGGGGTTTTATTTCGGGAAGAAAATTATGTTCCCCAACTGCGCTTTGCTTTAAGAAAACCAATTGTCCTTTACTCACCCTCCCAAGGTCCAGCACAGAGTCATCACCGCTGCTCTTGGTGTCCATTATTGTCTGCAGTGCTGACTTCTCATGGACTGCATACCAGGCAGTAGCCGAATTCAGTGGCTCTACTTGAGCTGACAGCTTAAGCCGCTGTGCTCAGTAATTGCCTGAAGCGCTGTTTATGCAACGTTAATGCTGCCAAGAATAGTAGACACTGGGATCAGCAGTGACGATTCCATGTTGGTCCTGGGAAGGTTGAGTAAAGGAAGTTTGTTAGTTGAAAAAAAAATGGTAGCCGGTAGAAAGGAGTTTTCTGGATCCATAACACCTCTTTAAAGATCGATTTACCTTGGTAGATTTCTTCTCAAAACAAGTAAGTCAATGTAGGCGCATATCAAGTTAAATGTCCGCTCAGACAGACTTGTACTCTACTCAAGTATGCTAATGAGTGCTCGGTGAACCACCTCTCAGTGCACCGCACTGGCTACTTGTCAAAATGTATGGTCCCCCCTTCCCACCTCTGTGTTCCTGATTGATTTCTATTATATCTATCTCCTAAAAAGTGTTTTTGTGTAGCAATTAGGTGGCAAGGTGCACTAAACTACAGGGCTCCGCTAAGGGTACACAGAGCAACTCACTAGTGTATTTGAATAAGGAAGGATTTTGAGCAAATGCTGAAATGGCTTAAAACATAAATCTGAAATTCTTTTTAAAGCTATGTCCCCTACAAGGTGATGTGCTTAGTTTGGAACCAGATGTTGTCTGCTAGTCTTCTTTTAATATGATTGTTCTGTCCCTATATCTACTTATATAAATGTGAAGTCCCGTCTGTTATCCACTTCCGATGTCCTCATATCATGTGCCAGCAGCAGCCATATTTGCACACCCAAGTGATTGATGTGCAAATATGGCGCCCTCTGGCAGTAATGGCCCATTGCGCAGTACCATCAGCAGTGCTGCCAACTCCCGCAACTGACGCAAGGAACAGTCACCAGCAGCCTGTTGCCCACATCCTGCCACACCACAAAGCCACTACAGCAAGTATGCATGCTCAGTTACTGAGGCGGCCACCATCTTTGGACACATGGCGTTCAAAGATGGCAGCCTGCGTTACTGCACATGCCTGCGCCGGGTACACACATGCACACTTACTCATGCCGCCGCCACCTTTGGACACCCAGGTGTCCGAAGATGGTGGTGCCATGATGCACAGAGATGGGTGCAGACATAGTGTACAAGTTTGCACAGTGTACGCACAGGGAGAACACACGGGGCAGATAGAGTGCATGTGGGGGGGGGCAGAGAGTGATGGGTCTGCAAATATGGCGGAACTAGCACATTGCGCAGTACTACCAGCTGTGCCACCTTCAACCGCAGCTGCAGCATCACCACCTGAGTAAGTGCACATGCGTATACCCGATGCATATGCATACTTATTTAGGCGGCCACCATCTTTAGACACCTGGGTATATAAAGATGGTGTGTAACCCAGTGCGCGAATGCACACTTGCGTCACTGCCATCACAGGAGAGAGAGCGTGCAAGGGGGAAAGACCAGGCACGGGGGTGAGCGTGTGGGGTTGCAGGGAGAGCGAACAGTTGAAGTGAGAGAGCACAGAGGGGAGTAGACAGCACAGGTGGGGGGAGCACAAAGGGTGGACACAGGTGAAGGGAGAGAGCAGAGGCAGGCGAGACAGCAGCCCGCCTCCATTGTGACATCACCGCTTTCCCGATGTGAAAGAATACACACAGCACACGGATATTTCACAGTTGTGTGACTGCAGCCGTACTTGGACCAATGATGAGAAACGAGCACTGTGAATGTAAAAGGTGTGAATCATTGCGTTAACATCCACGTATAACCTAAATGTTTAATAATGAAATCCTTAAGCCTCCGTCACACATAGCGAGATCACTAGCAAGATCGCTGTTGAGTCACAGGTTTTGTGATGCAATAGCGACCTTGCCAGCGATCTCGCTATGTTTGACACGTAGCAACAACCAGGCTCCCGCTGTGAGATCGCAGATCGTGTCGAAATAGCATGGACCATTTTTTGATCTTCGGGTTCCCGCTGGCCATCATGCATCAGTGTGTTTGACGCCTTAACAAAGACCTCATTGGCGACTCAGAACTCAGCCACGTAGGTCTGAGTCGACAGAACTAACTGCTGTGTGACAGGGTCCCAACGACCGCCGAGGTTGTTATACAGGTCGCCGTATCGTTGCTGCGTCATTAAATAGATCTGACTGTTTGACATCTCACCAGCGACCACGTAGCGACGTTCCAGTGATCTTTACCAGGTTGTATCGTTGTTGGGATCGCTGGAGCGTCGCCAAGTGTGATGGGACCCATACATTTTTCTTACTGTTTTTACTATAATTGGATAATATTAGTTTTGTTGCAAGGATTCATGAAAAGATAAAAGAACTAAAAAGTACAGTTAGGCAGGTTTCAAAATATGTATTAAAAGCCTTAAGGCAGGGGTGGGCAGGTCATTTTCCAAAGAGGCCACATGAGTGTTGTGGAGGAAGTCTAACCAATAGGTTGAATTATTAGTTGTAGTCGCAACGTCACCGCTGGAGCAGGAGGAGGTGAGTATCTGCTTGATTTATTTTCTTGCAGTGCAATCCATTGAACAGATAAAATAATACTGTAAATGCCCTCAGACTACTACATTGCTATCTGGCTTTTAATGGTTTGCACCGAGTTAAAATAATAGAATTGGAAGTTACTTACCCTTCGTGTCCAGCACTGCCCCTCCGCCACTGCTTATGTTTCCATTTACTGGCTGCACTATGATGTCATGACTCACACCACTAATTGGCAGCAGGTTCACTAGACTGCTAGTGATAATCTCCTGCTGATAATGCAGTGATTTTTATTAAAACTACAGCAAACAGCCTAGTAAGTGACACATCATGTGCATAAGGGTCTCTGTCTCTACATTATTCTCATACTATATAGTAAAGCCTGGTGATAGATTCTTATGAGCTGGTTAAAATCATGCACTGAGATAGATCACAATGTGTCCTCCATCATTTAGAGAATGGCTATATGAATGCCAGTAGAATATGGCCATTATCATCATAAAATGTTGTGTTGTGTATTGCCAATGTCTCAGTCTATTTGTATAATCTGTGGCAGTGTCTGGTTGTAATGATTTTTTTTTTCTTTGCATATTTTTTATTTTGCTTTTATTATTTTTTTATTATTATTATTTTAGAATTCAATTGTGCAGAAGATCACAATGGAGCAGTGTTGTTTGTGACATTAAGGCTATTGGAAATTACCAAGCTGGAGACCATCCGGAATGGCCCTGAACAAGTAGTAAAAGCACAACTGATTTCTGTACGTTGAACTAATCTCCCTTGTAAAAGCAGCTTCCAGTATTGCACAGAACATGATGTTTGTGAGGGAGGTTATCAGTGCCGGGCATGCAGATTAACCTTTACAGCTCCGCCATGAGACTCCTGTACTGAGGGCTGTTAGTTAGCGCTGGCCTGATGGACCTTGATAATGAACCTCTTGCTTGGTCTTTCCAAGGGAATCTATAAAGTTCCTTTTAATTCCACCACTTGTCTTGAAGGGGGGGGGGGAGTAGCAAGTCATAATGGGACACTGATTGGTGTGAGTTCCATGGTTCTTCTGCAGACACAGGTCCACATGTAAGGACACATCTGTTCCTATGCTTCACACGGGACATTCGAATTGCCCAATTGGTTGTGTCATTTTTAGGAATGATGCATATTTCACCAGTTTTTTTCCCAGGCTGCTTTGTCTGGACTCGGTTACTTCTTAGGGAGACGTCTTTACTAACTGTCTTAAACGTTTCCTGACAGCCTCATAGGCCATTGTCATAATGGAGGATTTGTCTGAGATTCTCTCCCACGGTCAAACATGCCCTAAGGGGGTGAAAAGTCACAACTTGTGAGCGAGGCCGTTAAAATCCACTAATAATAATGTCCCGTAATTGCAATCATTAAGCGCGGGTGCTGTTATTAAGTAATGAACAAGGTCTTGCCCTTGTAATCGATCAGAACAAGCTGCATGGATGAGCAAAATCTTTACTTGTTCATATTAAACACCACAGGATTTTATGTCAAAGTCAAACTTTCACTTTTCTTGAAAATCTTTCTTGAAAAGAAGATTTCTTTTCTGTGTCCGTTAAATTGAATCTCTTAAAGAGCCACCTTCAGCAGCGCCTATGCTGCATTCTATGAAGGTGGCTCTTATCTCCCTACACCCCCCCCCACCCGTACACCAAATAAACAACTTCACAAACTTTCCCACCCTCTATTCTAATTCATACTTAGGCGGTGATGACCGAATGAAATGATGACCCTTCTGACCCGTAAGTATGAATTGGCATACATGGCAAGAAAGTTTCTAAACATATTTATTTGGTGTACCAGGGGGGTAGGGGGATAAGTGCCACCTTTTTAAAATGCAGCATAGGCTTTGCTGAAGGTGGCACTTTTAGTTTAACCCCTTCATGACCAAGGGCTTATATATAAGCCCTTGGACATCATCTTCCCTCTGATGTGAGGTCATGTGTTGAGCTTGCATCATCCCTCACACGTCTCAGCTGATGTGATCAGCTGAGATATCTCGCTAACCGCACCGATTGGATCAAGGATCCAATCAGTGTTGACCCTTTTTGTTCTGTGAATCCCTGATGGCGCTATCCAAAGCACTGCGGTGGGGATTTCGCCGTTATTGGAGGACCTTGACAGTCCGGGGTCCTATAAGGACCCCGAATGCTGTCTAGTCACTTCCTGGGGATGCTTAGTGAGGGTTGGCATTAACAGAAAGTGATGAATTCTTCTATGTAGGGACATTCTGAAGCATTTCTCTAAATAGCAGAAGCGATCGGACTGTGCAGCACTGAGGCTACCTAGGCAGCAGTGTAAAATAAAGGAATATTACAAAAAAAATGTAAAAATATGAAAAAAAAAAAGAGAAACCTAAAAAGTTAAAAATCGCCCCCCTTTTGCCCCATTGAAAAAAAACTATTACAGAAATAGAAAAAATACACACATTTGGTATCACCATGTTCAGAAATGCCCGATCTATCAAAATATAAAATCAATTAATCAGATCTGTAAGCTGTGTAATGGAAAAAAATTCCAAACGCCAAAATTACGTTTTTTTTGTCGCCGCAACATTGCAATGACAGGTGATCAAAACATTGCATCTACCCACAATTGGTATTATTAGAAACGTCAGTTCAAGATGCAAAAAATAAGCCATCACACAGCCCAAGATCCTAAAACAATGAGAAAGCTAAGTTTCGAGGAAAAAGGCGCAAAAGCGCAATTCTTTTTCTTTAAAAATTTCAGAATTTTTTTTTCCACTACTTAAATAACAGTGAAAGTATACATGTTTGGTATCTTCGAACTCGTACTGACCCGAGGCATCATACCAACATGTCAGTTTTACCATATAGTGAACATGATGAATAAAAACCCAAGGCGCCAACGAGTAATTGCACTTTTTTTTTTGCAATTTCACCGCACTTATCATGATAGAAATGATTTTATTTTTAGGAGTTCCTCCTTCATCTTCATCCTTTAAAGTCAGCCTGTCAACAGGGTTTTCCCATATAGGCTGCGGCCACCACCAGTAAGTCCTTATATCCAGCATTCTAGCATACTGTATATGTCCCCAGGCTAGTCTGTGTAACATAAGAAAAATTCTAATTATACGCACCTCAGGGGCTGTCCTGTCCAATGGGCATCGCTGGTCTTGATCCAGACGTAATCGTTGCACATTCTAGTTTCAATTTGCTAAATAAAGTCCTTGATATTGGGTGTAAAGACAAAATGTGACAATGAGGCTTAACGTCTGACTCTTGACTAGTGTGGTCTTAATCACAAAGTCTTCGAAGCCAAAAATACCGTATCTAGAATTAGTGTAAAAATCTGAAAACAAAATATACAAGATTTGCAAACTCCCATACAGTGTCTTGCACAGATAGACATTGATATGCAATATTAAACAAATTAGCATGTTAGCATACTCTTGGAAAGTAATCATATAGTGTAGTTATGGAATACATGAGATATGGTCATAAGCAAGTGTCTAATCTTACATCATGATTGTGGGTTGATCACATGATAGACCATAACATTTATAGTAAAAGTAAGAAAAGGCTTACTACTGGGCTATAGCGTGTCAGATTTTATATGCACAGGAAGTATTCAAAGTATTTTTTAGATCATGACAATGATAGGAGGAGCATCCCAGATCTATGATGAGGAAATGCAGTGGAGATATCTTACATGGTGGCCTCCAAAGGAAGAGGTAGTCAATAGATGGGCGATTGTGCCCAAGTAAATGTAGACACTTGGAAAAAGTAAACAAAAATTACAAAATAAATTAATTTGCGTAATATTATACTCAAAATGGTAGTGCCTGAAGGGGTTAATAAGGTGACCATACATGTGCACACTACATCCAAAGGATAAGGTAGAGTAGTCAAAAGATGGACTCTTGTGGGCAAGTAAATGTTGACACTTGGAGAGAGTAAGTGGGGAACAAACAAAATAGCTCCTGTGTCATAGTGTACTCTAAAGTGGTAGCACCTGGAGAGATTAATAGTACCTGGAAGCATGTTGAAGCGCCGGCTCTCCTGTGCCTTTGGTTGGGGAAAAACTTTAAACCTCATTGTCAGCATGGTGGCTCAGTGGTTACACTGTTATGTGCAGCGCTGGGGTCTTGCCAAGGACAACATCTGCAAGGAGTTTATATGTTCTTCCCATGTTTGTGTGGGATTCCCGTTTTCCTCCCACACTCAAATAAAAAAAGACCTGCTAATGAGACGTTTAGATTGTGATCTCCAATGGGGACAGATTTGCTGATGTATGTAAAAGCGCTGTGCAATTAATAGCGCTATATAAATTAATATTTTATTTTTATTGTCACATTTTCTATTTACATCCAATATTAAAGAGGACCTGTGACTCATCCCCCCCCCTGGTGCTTTCCAAACTGATAGCACCCCTCAATGCAATGTGTGTATGCTGCATTTAGGGAAGGGTCCCCATGTCTCTAGCCCCCCTGTAAGTGGTACAAAACACTTTAGAAAGTTTACAGTTTGAGTCTGGAGGGACTTGCTCAGTATGGAGTTATCGCTGCTCCCTGGTGTCCTCCCCGCCTCCAGCCCTCTGTGCCACCTCCAGCCCCCTCAGTGCCTCCTCCTTTGTGTGTCTCCCTTCCTCGGCCACTCAATGCTCCTCTGCATCTGAAGTTACGCAGGCACAGAGCGAGCAATGGGCGGGAGCGGTCCCAGCAGCTGAAATACCTACTGCTGGTGACGTCCGCATCGGAGCCTGCTCTACTGTACATAATCTGGAGCAGGGCGGGCTCCGGTGCTGACTTCACTGGCAGGAGGCAGGGAGGACATCATGGAGCATTCATTACCGAGTAAGTCCCTCCGGATGTTAACTGTACACTTTCTAAAGTGTTTTGTACAACTTACAGGGGGAACTAGAGTCATGGGGGACCCCTTCCCTGAATGCAGCGTGCCTGCTGCATTCAGGGGTGCTTTCAGTTTGGGAAGCACCATGGGAGTAACAGGTCCTCTTTAAAGACTTTATTTTGCAAATTAAAACTAGAGTGTGCAGTGATTACATCTGGACTACTTTAAGGGTTTGCTACAACCCATACACTGGCACCGCGACTCCACTTTTCAATATACTGCTGGTCTTGATCCAGCACCTCCTCTATTCTTCCTTTGTATTGATGATGTGCCCTACATCATCGACAGTATCCTCCATTGCTCTCCTGCACATGCGCTATTCTCTCTACTATTCTATCTGAGGGCAGAGCAAAGTACTGTAATGCACAGGCGCTGGGAAAGGTCAAATAGTGCCTGTGCATGCACAGTACAATACTTTGCTCTGCCCTCAGCAGAGTAGAGAGATGTGCGCGTGTGCAGGAGAGCAATGGAGCACACTGTGTGATAACATAGACTGTGTCATCCACACGAAGCAATATGACAGGAGGTGCTTGATCAAGAGCAGCGATGGCCGTTGGACTGGACCACCCCTCAGGTGAGTATAATAAAAGGTATTTTTTTATGTTGTACAGATCGGTTTGATTACTTTTATGAATTATTCAAGAATGTTGTACCGGTATATAATGGTTTGCAGGCTTAAGCTTATATGGGAAATACTGGCAACAGGTTCCTTTTAACCTAGTCTCTTGGAAACAGAGGTGTACTGATTTGTCCATGTTCACACTTGCATCAATTCTGTTTAAAATAGTATTCGCAATTAGGTACCGATTCATGTATTTTATCCAGTGAGGTGCTCATATATTCTCAGTAAGACTGAGGTCACACAGACAGCGCTAGGACCAATGTTATCCAGTTGGGCTGTTCAGGATTGGCAGCGTGCCTTTATCTTTGTCAGGCCAGACTCGCTTATTCAACTCTGATTGCCAAAAGGCTGGTTTACACGTGTTGACATCGTGAATGATGTCGCTGCAACTTGTGATGTTGCAGCGACCTCATGGCGACGTCGCTGCATGTGACCCCCCCGCATCAGTCAGTGATCGCTGATCGTTGCTGAATGGACAGGGCCGTTTTTCGGTTGCTGGTCTGCTGCTGTCAAGCATACATTGGCATGTGTGACAGAGGCAACGACTAGCGATCCCCAGTCTGTGCCCGGCATCCTCAACGATCGAGTGTCGGGCACAGACTAGCTGATCGCTGGCGAGTCTGCCTGTGTGAGAGCTCACCAGCGATCAGATAGTGATGTCCCAGCGATCCCGATCGTTGGTCGGGTCGTGGGACGTCGCAGTGTGTAAACCAGCCTTTACAGATCAGAGGAGTCTGTGATCATGTACGTATAAAATATTGATGTGTAAAAACGGATGTTACATGGATGTAAGAAATGGACACGGATCACAATAGGATTAGAATCGCCCTGCGTTTAATAGATGAAATCGGGCCAATTTCTTATACACTTGTATAAACTTGGGACCAGTCAACTGAAGTGAAGAAAGAAAGTGTGCATTTCTGTTTCTGGAAAGTTGTTGTCACTTTCCAATTAACTTCAGTTTTGTCCTGGTAAAATACCAGCATGCCTTTAATATAATAAATGATATGGGGTAAGACTAGTCCTGTGTAATAAATTATACATAAAAAGTCATAAGGCTAAGTTTAAGAAAAAAATAGTTTTGTCATTTTGTTTTTCTTTACGATTGGATAACCTTGAATTGCATTCCGGTAAATGTGTGCCTTTGCTGTAGATCGTGACATTACTTGAGTACAAGGTCAGTAATGTCATAGGGACGCGGAGAATTTGCTGCCATTAGGATGAAAAAGAAAATTATTTTTGTAACCTTCTTCTGTTAGGGCCTTCTTAATATTTCACAACAAAACAGCAAAATCTATAAATGTATGAACTCATCAGACTCGCATAAGAATTCGGGAACCCAAACCGCTACCTTGTATTTATCATCCATTTAGCCTTTTTCAGGATACAGAGCTGGAAATGCTTTTAATATTTGTTATTGGCTTTAAACTTTTAAAGTTCAACAATATTTCTTTTTCTGCACGTCTAGATTTGCTTTAGGCCCGTTCACACATGCTTTTTTTGCTGCGTATTTTTAAGCCCAAGCTCATCACAAACCAGGAGTGGGTGATTAAACATATAAGTGGAGCATTTGTTTCTATTATGGTAGGTTTACACGGTCAGATATCTGAAACAATATCATTTGGAATATCACGTGACTGCGATCGTTTCAACATCGTTAGTGCGATGTCAAACGCAAGGATATCGTTAACGATGCGCAATTTGGCAATGCGCCAGCGTCGTTCATTACAACTTTGTGAACGATTGGATAAAGTGGCAGGAATAGGAGACTTCAGAATGATATCGTTCATCTTGGTGTCACACTGAACGATGCTGCACTTTGCTGGAGCGTTAATTGGACGATGAACGATAAAAGTGAGGTCCTGAGCACACTTGAGATGTCCGATCCAACGATTTTTCCTTCAGATATCCTGTGTTTACACACAACGATGCTAAAACGATATCATTCAAAAGATGTCAAAAGTGTGACGTATAAACAATATCGTTACAGATATCTGAGCGTGTAAACCCACCATAAGACCTTTCCTCTGAGTGTGCCACTCCCGGTTTTGATTGTTCCACTCCTGGCTATTTTTGAGCTTGTGCGTAAAAATATGCAGCAAATAAAGCAGTGTGTGAATGGGGCCTAAAGTGTTTTTTATGTTTGTTGTTTTTTTCCGATGATTGAAGATTGTATATTATTAGGATGAGACGTATCAAACTTTACTCCATCTGTGAGGTTCCCAGTATATGCACCTGCATAGATCATAAAATAATGGTGTATCCCTTGCATTCCAGAGCAATAAGAGTCACAGATATAGGTCCACCTGCCACGATGGCAGTTTGTGGCCACCAGACTGGAGGAGGGGGTTAAACCAGATGAGCCAGGAGGTCCCTTCCAACTCTACCATTCTATGGGGCCATGTGAAATTCCTTCTACTTGCAGGTCCTTTTTCTTTATTAAGTAGCTTTGGTGCGTCATCATCATCATCATTGAGACGTGACACACATAATGTAAGTCCAGGCCTACTAATGCAAAGAAACTCTAGGGATGCTGGCAGGAGAGTTTACACAAGGCTCTGATCCGGCAGCCTCCGACTACTCGCTTAGCTACTGCACTAGCGTCTTGTGAAGCATATTTCTTCATTCTAATCCTGATCAATATGCTATCACTGAACAAGATCAAAATCATCTGCACGCCACTGCCAATTACTAGCAGGAGATCATTGAGGCAAGTCGTTGGCTGCAGCAGTCACTAGGGCAGAGTTCAGTCTATGGGACTGTGCACATCTGGTTTTTGTTCGGGCAAAATCAGTCCAAGGTAAAAATTGCTGCATGTCCGACTCTCATCTGACTTGGCCATGAAAGTCAATAAGTACCTGGAAAACATGAGACTGCACCCAGATGACATAGGTGTACATCTTCCAGTACACGTTGCCAATCACAGCGGGCAGCAATCTTTTTTTTTTTTTTTTTTTCTCACGCCAAATTGGCATGACAAAAACTAAATCTCTGGTACAGCCCCATAGTATAGCATTGGACGGAGGGCTATCCTGCGAAACATCAGATTGTCCTTGTGTGACTTATACACTCGTGTAAGCGAACGCTAAGGGTACCTTTACACACGGCTACATTTGTAGCTTGTCACCAGGTAACTTACTGGTTGCAGTGAAATCATGGATACATGGTTCTATCTTGTTGCTGTGTACAAATGGAATCATGTATCCATGATTTCACTGCAACCAGTAAGTTACCTGGTGACAAGCTACAAATGTAGCCGTGTGTAAAGGTACCCTTAGGGTACCTTTACACGCCGCGACGGCAGGCTGGATACATCGCGCTACTTCACGTGCACGAGCACGCCCGAACGGCTACAAACGGTCAACGCACTCTCTTTACACGCCGCCATAAGGTGCTCTACGCCACGCTACATCTATAGCTAGCTACATCGCCGGGTGTCTCAAGTAGCCAGCTGTAGCGTAGCGTACCATGTTTACACACCGCTCCAACAAGCTACTATGGGCGGACCCGGTGCAGCAGGGATAGCACATAGGCGTGCAACAATCTTGGATTACGAGCCGTCCGTACGATGATAGGACAGCGCAATATCATTAGGATTGGCCAGGCATCGCAGTAGGCTGATTAATACAGCACGCTCGAGTAATTGTGTAGTGTGACTGGTCAGCTCCTTAAATATCCCACCCTATGCTGCGACTACCAATCATAAAGCAGGAGCGACCTCCAATGATCGCAGATGGGGCGCGGTAGCATGGCGACTGTGTCACGCCTTAGATACATGGCAGCCACATCGCCGGGTGTCCAGAGTTGCCTTCCGTTGCTTCTTTACACGCCGATACAGCTCGCTACAATCGGCGATGTTGCCTTAAGTTTATGAGCAGAGACCATAAACAGATGTATCTGTCGCCGGCTGTAGCGTCGCCTCTTCAGACGCCGCTACTACAGGCGATATGGACGCTACAAGCTACAATTGTAGCTTAAAGTCTTGTGCACAAGGTTTTTTTTTTTTTTTTTTTTTCCCTAGCAGATTTGGTGCAGCAATAATCTGTCAATTCTTGGTGCATTTTTGTCTGCAAATTTCTATTGCCAGTGCATGAAAAATGCACTGATTAAGTAGAATCTGTCAGCAGGTTTTGGTACCTGATCTGTGAGAACAGCGTGATGAAGGCAAAGAGACCCTGAATCCAACAATCTATCACTTAGGCCGGTTTCACACCATAGTGTGATCATGTTCGGGGCTGTCTGGTATAAACCTGACAGCCCCGGACCCGATTTTGACATAATGCAGCCCTATAGTGCCGGACAGGGCTATTTGCCATCCGGTTTTGTCCCTGTCCGGCAGAATGAGGCTGCATTAGATTTTTGCCCCGCACACAAAAACGGAGCTTGCATCTTTTTTTGTGTCCGGGGCAAAAATCAGTCAAAACCGAATCCTCCCGGATGCGGCGCGATCCGGCGCCCCTTAACTTGGGGGTCCATGGGCGCCATGGGATCTGACTAAACATTAGATCCGGCAGCCGGTCACTGGCTGCTGAAGTTCAGCGGTGAGCTCAGCTGAACCTCAGCAGCTGGAGAGCTCCCCTCTGATATTTCAGAACCGTGGCCAGCTCCCCTGCTAGCTGCGATTCTGACATTTCAGCAGGGACCGCTCATGCTGCTGTGAACTGCTGAATCCGGCAGAAAACAGGACCGGAGGGCATATTTGCCCTCTGGTTCTGTTTGTCCGAGGCTGTCAGGTTCTGTCCAATGTTTTTTTGCAAAACACCGGACAGAACCTGACAGCCCAAAAACGTGGTGTGAAGCCGGTCTTAGAGTACTGGGTGCAGCTGTTCTGATTGTTTTTAGATATAGCCAAAAATCGGAGAGCTCTCCCATCCACACCAGACTCTGTATGTACAGTACATTTCTATAGTCATTGGGAAGCTGCTAATCACAGGGGACGGCATGCCAGACTTGTACTCATACACTGCTGTGTCTGAGCAATGATTAAGCTACTGGTGCTAAAGCCAACATATCAATTAAACAACACACAGTGCAATAAGACATGCATGGCCTTACATCATGCTGCCTTCAGATTACATGGCAAAAACCTGCTGACAGTCCCTTTAATATTGTAAGATCTATGGGTCCACAAACAAATTATCATACTTTTCTACTACTCGGCTATTTTTTTACACTTGAGCTGATTATAGGGGTGCTTTCTTACGACTAGAGAAGGCAAATATGCAGATCCTAAATGAGTTACAATTTATATTACTGTTAAAGAGGATTAGAATAAATGGCTTCTTTCTTCCATAGACCACGCCACACCTGTCCATGCTTTGTATGTGACTGCTAGGTTTTATTGAGTGAAGTACTGACAGCCATACCAAACCTCATGGCCAGGCGTAATGTTTGGATCCATGTTCTTCTGATCCTAGATAAATCCAGAAATCTATCTCTACACCATCTGTAGTATGTATTATTGGATAGAAGGTATTTATACATTCTTAGGAGGCCTTTTTGTGGAAGTCAAGGCTGAGATCTGCTGCAAAATGAAAGCACTTGAAGATTTCACGTCCACGGCACCGGTCAGTCTATGCTGCCGTCCTTCTCTGTGTGTGGATGGGATTTTCCGCACGCAGATCTGGCGCCTTGGCTCATGGGCACATTCCCTCACCTTCATCATATGTGATAATGACAGCCACATCCCCGATACTTTTCGGTATGTCAATACCCGCCGAACAATTGGCCCGGTTAGGTTATTTCTGATTTTCCTATGACCGATCAATCATTTTTACTTCTAACAACTAACTACAAAGTGAAATGTTTTTGCTGCTTCTATTTCTACAGACTTTTAATTTCTTTTCTGTTGGTTAAGAAAAGAAATGATAAAAGCAGTGGAAAAAAGTCCATTATTGTACGCGGTGGCTCTGCTGCTGCCTGTCATTATCTGGCAAACACTGAGTCATTTCACATGTTACTTATACAAACACTTTGTGCTTGGATCATTCGACTTTCTATCTGTCCAAGTCTGAGTATTACTTGTCCTGGAAGTCCCGGTGAGTCAGGATGAGCCAACGTGCCGCTGTTTTTTGAAGTAAAGATTATTGTGCTATGGAATAATCTAGGCTAGAATATTTGCTTTTTCTCCATATTGACCCTCCTGTCCTTATTACATTATATAACAATTCAAATTTTATTGAGGAGTCCATGACATTGATTTGCTTAGATTCTCCTTTGTATTGCATTGACAGATTGTGATAAGGATTTGGAAAAGTAAACTTGAAAAGACAAGTTTCCATACACATCAGGGGAAGGCTGGGTTGACATTGCATTTGTGCTAAGGCTGGCTTCACATTGCGTTTTTGGGCTGTCAGCGGGCATCTGTGTGTTGTTAGGATCCACATGGATCCCTGCAATCGGATGGCAAATAGCCATCCGATCCGATTCTATGCGTGTGGATCCTGTTCTCCCTGTCTGTCCCTGCTTCTTCTCTATCTGTCCCTGTCTGTCCCTCTTCTATCTCTGCTCTCCCTCTCCTCTATCCTACCCCCTGTCCTCTCCCCCTCCAGTATGTAAAAAATAAAAAAAATCCACCCAGAGGATACATTACCTTACGACGGCTTCATGCGACAGTCACCTCTGGTGGCTGAAGGACCAGTGATGATGTCACAGAGCCGGTCACCTGACACATCAGCTGATCGGCTCTCTGACATCACCACAGGCCCTTCTGCACAGATGGTGACAGTCCCTGGAGGCGCCGGAAGGTAATGTATCCTCATGGAGGTATTTTTTAATTTTTTAACAAACAGAGGGAATAGAATAGGGAATAAGACAGGGAAGAGGTTAGAATAGCGGGGAGACAGCATAGAATAGCGGGAGACAGGATAGAGAAGTAAAAGGGAGGACACGGAGCCGACATCGGATCCGAGGTCAACTTGGATCCGATGTCCATAGGCTCCCATGTCATCGGGGCTCGGATCGGCTCGGATCCGATGCTGTCCGATTTCATTCTCGGACACAAAATCGCAGCAGGGTATGATTTTGTGTCCGTGCTTAAATCGGACTGGATCAGATGGTGCTAAAATCGGATGGCAAAAGGCACACATCCGATCCGAACCCCGTAGGGATACATGGGATCCGATTTAGGATCCGAGTGTATCTGTTTTGAAACGGATACAAACGGATGCCTCAAAAACGCAATGTGAAGCCAGCCTAACTCATTTTGTTTGACAGCAGCACAATAATGTAATGGGTGTGTTAACGCATCCATAGGCTTCCATTGAACAAACGCATATTAACGCATGCCAAAATAGGCATGCATTTGCAAGTATGCACTTGTTGACATGCACAAGCAAACGTGGACTGCAGTGTTTTTCTGTCCGTCACAGCACAAACACCATATAACACAGTGCTACAGATTTTTGCAAATCTTCAGCATTGAAGATGAGCTGCCATAAAGCAACCTTGCACATGCACAATGCGCATCGCGTGGTCCTCTACACCCAAATGGGTGTACTGACGAAAGTATAGCCAGATATGACGCGATTAGCGTCTACCGGCTATACCGCCCATGTAGGAGGACGAGGAGGATCACTATTAATTAGCACGTCCATCGTGGCGTGAATAATTAAATTACAGGCAGCGATGAGAAGCCACAGGGAACGCCCTGTGTGACTTCTCAAGAACTGAGAAGCCGTAGTGCTGCAGGTACTAAAATCCCTTTATAAACTTTATAAATACCCATTTTTTATATACAAAGGGATGGCTAGAATACATTAATGATGGTGCAGGGACAGGTATTAATAGGCTGGAGGCTGATTTTTAGGGGTCAGGTTCCCTTTAATATTTTTTGGGTTTATGAGAATTATTTTCTCTTCTTCCTCTTTTTTTTCTTCATTGTATGTGTTTATGAACAGACTTCAACCTATATCTACCAGGATATATTTTTCCTACCTATATTATATTCTCTTTCCTTTTAAAATACACAATATACCTGAAAATTATTTTACTATAATTGTAAATTCCACGATCTTTTTGTTATTTGTAATTGTTTGTCTGTATGTATACTTCACCTCTTTCTATATATTTCCCTTGCTTTTAAAATACTTTTAATAATATTTAGAAACATAAGGAACCTTGTAGTTGTGATAGCTTATAATGGCTAACAAAAATTAAAGTAAGTTGCCCTGATTGTGTATATATGTTTGTTTCTTTAAATATTTTGTCATAATATACCTGATGAAGAGACCTGAGACGTCTCGAAAGCTCGCCTTGTAAGGCTGGGTTCACATTTGCGGACCCCTCCGCAGCGTTCTGCGGAGGGGATCCGCAATGTGACCGCAGCAGCCGCGAGCTCCTATCTTTATAATGGGAGCGCACGGTGCTGCGCTTGACAGCGCATGACCGTGCGCACCCACTCACTCCCATATGTGATCTGTGCACAGGCGGATGCCTGCGCACAAATCACACAGTCTCGTCCGCACCAGGGACGCGACATGTTGCATTTCTGGTGCGGACGAGACTGTGTGATTTGTGCGCAGGTTTCCGCCTGTGCACAGATCACATATGGGAGTGAGTGGGTGCGCACGGTCATGCGCTGTCAAGCGCAGCACCGTGCGCTCCCATTATAAGGATAGGAGCTCGCGGCTGCTGCAGTCACATTGCGGATCCCCTCCGCAGAACGCTGCGGAGGGGTCCGCAAATGTGAACCCAGCCTAACATCACTTATTTTATTTTTGTTAGCCATTAAAAGGTATCACAACTACAAGATTATTATTTTGTTTCTCCCACTAAGAGCAATCAGTCTTTTTTTCAACTGGCTAACGCAGTACTAAACCCTTTTTTTCTTCTATTCATAAGGAATAATATTGTTTTTGGCTGTGTTATGAGTTATCGTCCATTTTTCATCAGTGTTACGTTAAACTTTTTGGGACTTTTATAGGGTGGAGACGGCATATTCTATTTTCCATACACCATGCACACAGAGGACGGGTTCCTTCTTTTTTATTTTAGCACATGGACAGAAGCAGCAGAATAGGTGACATTACAGTAGTACTGAGCTGTGTAGCTGTGAATTCAGCACTCAAGTGAAATATATTTTCTGACCACTGTAGCACGATCAGCCTGTTTGCCCGCTCTCCCCCTCGAATCGCCACAGAATATAATGGTGTATCTTGATTCCTCACTGTGCTCACAGTCCATTGTACTTTGATCAAAATGTTTTTTTTTTATTATCATTGTTTTTAGGTTAAGTACAAGGCTGAACACCATTTAAAGCCAAGTGAAAAGCACCAAAGGGTGCAAGCTTACAATATGTATGGGGTGGGACATTATGTAGCTGTTTGACCTCAATCTACTCTAATCTAAACTATCATAGTATCTTTCTATATCTTTATATGATTGTTTTTTTTCTTGTTGGATTGTAAATGTACATAGAGTAATGTAGTATGTACAGTAAAGGATGATGTATAAAACGCACAGCATACGGATGTGACATGGACACTATCGCACTTGCATTACCAAATGACAGCTCACCTCACCTGCATCTCACTCCGAGACGTTTTCAGGATCAACAACAGATGGATTTTTCCCTAAAGGTACCTTTACACGCCGCTACTGGAGGATGGATACAACCCGCTACAGGCTACGGTTGTAGCTTGCGTCGTCAATATTGCCCGTAGTAGCGGCGTGTGAAGACGGTAGGAGGCAGCCGGCAACAGATACATCTGTTTCCGAGCACTGCTCAGAAACAGGTGGCTACAAAGCCGATTGTAGCGAGCTGTATCGGCGTGTAAAGAAGGAACAGAAGGGTTGTTTCTACACCATGCTATGTAGCTGGGGCGTGACACAGGCTCTGCGTTACCGCGCCCTTCAGCGATCATTGGAGGAAGCTCCTGCGTTGCAATTGGTTGTCGCTGCACAGGGCGGCATATTTAACGAGTTGCCCAGTCACACTACACAATTGCTCGGGCGTCATGTATTAATCAGCCTCCTGCGATGCCTGGCCAATCATGGCTTTCTTGCTTTGTCCTATCAGCGTACGGACGTCTCGTACTCCACAATTGTGGCACGCCTATGTGCTGTCCCTGCTGCACCAGGTCCGCCCATATTAGCTGGTTGTAGCGGTGTGTAAATGAGGTAAGATGAGCTACAGATGGCTACTTGAGACACCTGGCGATGTATCTAGCTGTAGATGTAGCGTAGCGTAGCGCACCTTGTGGCGGCGTGTAAAGGTGGTGCGTTTGCCGTTTGTAACCGTTTGGGCGTGCTCGTGCACGTGAAGTAGCGGGTTGTATCCATCCTCTTGTAGCGGCGTGTAAAGGTACCTTTAGAGTTAGGGTAAGTTCACACTGTGCATTTTTGATCCAGTTTTTTTGGGGCTGCATTTTTAATGATTTTTCAGCAACAAAAATGGATTTGTGTTTTGAGAAAAAAAAAAAGTAACACATCCGTTTTTTTGCTGCATTTTTTCCAATTAACAATGATTTCAAGGGTAAAAACGGATCTCAAATTGACATGCTCATTCTTTTTTTGGATGCATTTTCGGCCCCAGAAACGGACCAGTAAAAAAGCAGCGTCTACATATTATTTTTACAAACTCATTGACTTTGCTGGGCATCACAGAAAGTGATCCGTTTTCCATGGAAACTCATAGTGCGAACAGGGCTTAATATTGATTAAATGAGAAATAAATGATTTATAAGTAACTTAGGTGTGAAGCTGCTACCTATAGAAATGCTCTCATATTTCAGGGTGATGTTTTGTGGCAGAAATGTTATAGCTCTCGTTTAGCTTCTGAGCCATGTTTCACGAATTCTGGCTTTATACCTTTTTCCCCCAATGTGACCACATCAGATGATTTTTTGTAGATAGTGATGATACTTCAGACAATGTGACGCCTGCCTGTTCTGTAACCTGGTGTAACTCTACACTTCTTCATATATACCCCTTGCCATACATGTCGTAGGACACACTGTAAGGTTTTTAACACTGTTGGGTAGGGTCCAACCTGATGGGGTCACCTTGTCGTTGGTGGGACAGCTTGAACATTTTTTTCAGCAAAATAATGTCACCAAGTACCCCGTTTATTTTCATGCACTTGAGCAATTTGCTTTCATTCATTGTAGGGTATTTGCTCCTTTTTCCTTATTGTTGTTTTGTAATTATAAGGCCAATGTGAACATGCACCCACTGCATGATTATATTTCATTTCCAGACCTGGTTATGATACAGTATTTGTCTATTAACACTTTGATGGCCTTTTCCTTTGCTGTTGAACAGCGATAACAGTACGTCTCTGTGCACAGGGAACATCTGATGCGCAGTGCTATCCCTAGGTAGCTGGATTCCCTCCACACTGCACTGGGCCATTGATTTGTTATGGCTTCAGTATTAGAGAGTGATTAAAAGCTGTAGACGATAATCTCCTCGATAACTGGGAATTTCTGCACACATCAGATGACTTGAAGGAACTCTCGTGCGTCCTCTCTCCCCACCGGCTTATTTCTTAGTAATTCTTTTTCTGATGACCCCTGGTAAATGATTGCCTTCTGGTCGGATCCTTTTTTTGAGGAGCATTGGGGGCCCCCCTCTCCTATTCTTGCGCTCGCCCCATTAGCCCTGACTTTACCTTTGATCCACTTTGCCAATTAACTTGTGCCCTGCGCTACCTGTAATTTATGTTTAGTTTAATAGGTTCAGAAGGAGAACGCGTCACGTTGACCTGAACACTCGGGTCCCTTTATTAAAACTTGTCCTTTCTTTCTCTTAATGTGTTATTTTAGTTTATGGCTCCCTGGAAATATGATCATGTTGTGTGTTGTATATGTCGTGCAAAACGCCTTATAGGGTATATTTAATGGCTATAAAAAGAGCCGTTTAATATACATGTGTTTTTACTTCATCTGTTTTACTAGGTGTTTGCAGTTCTCTTCCGTGCCCTGACAGTAATGCACACTGCTTCTTTATTTCTGCCTCGGCCTCGGCTTTTATGTCGCCATTTATTTTCCTTTTTTTTTATGCTTTTCCCACACAGCCCCCTATTTAATCTGCTAGCATGTAACATTTTAACTAGATTGGGGCCATTCAGCTTTCTATAAAAATGACAGAGCTTCTGCGTGTTTTACCTTTCCTTGAGTGTTTTGACATGCAGGGTTCCTTGCACGCTCCAGCCTTTTTTATTATCCAGAAATAAAAGCCCCTTTTTTATTATTCTTTTAAGTTGTATACACTGTTTACCGTCATATTCTGGCACCATGAATAGGTCATTGTTAGGATCCGTCTTTTGAACTTTGTTCGGAGGGTTTTTCTTTGTTTCGGATACATCAGAGTTAATATTGTGGGAAAGCTTTTTGTGATACACAAGTCATTTATTAATGTTGTCTGGCTTCTTGACGGCCTAAATAGCTTCTGCGTTGGAATACTGTCATAAATGTACATCTGACGGCTTTTTAATTAAAAATCTCATTGAAATCAAATTTCGATGGTCCCAGTAATTTTGTCTGTTGTTCGGTTGCGTACCGTCCATACAGAACATTTTATTTATTGTTGCAATGTAAACTATCTGGTCTATTGATCACATCAGTCGCTCTTCTAATTGGTTTATAAATCTTCTTATTTTTTCAATTCTATCTTACTTAAAATGAGGAAATAAGGCCCCTTTCACATCAGCGGTAAACGCTGATCGGTGAAAAAAACAACTGCCGCGATTACCGCATAAACGGCACACTTGCGGCAAGCCCCATGCAATGCTGTGGGCTTGTGGCAAGTGCGGTACAGTTGCGTTTTGCTCGCGCACTTGCCCACACCTGCGCACACTTATCGCAAGCCCCATAGACATTGCATGGGGCTTGCCGCAAGTGTGCCGTTATGCGGTAATCGCATTTTTTCACCACAACTGCTGCGATCAGCGTTTAACCTGATGTGAAAGGGGCCTAAACGTGTTTTCCTAAAAAAAGATCTTTATGGTATGTTCACACATGTCTGGAATGCCAGTGATGATATTTTTTTTACCAATAGTGGTCCACATTGTGGAAAACTCTAGCGTAAAATATGCATGTGGTGCAGATATTTATCAGATTTCACACTTTGTAACGACTAGTACGTGATCTGCTCCAAAATGCATCATATTCCACATGAAACAAATGCAGTTTTGTTGCTAAATCTGCAGCAGAATATCCGTTCGTATGACACTATCCTTAAACTTCTGCAAAAATATTAATATTTGTGGCCATTGTTATGGTCACACTGGCGGACACAGACAGGAAAGGGCCCCTGTACAAGAACAATATATGGGCCCTTTGCCCTTTGTCCACCCAAGAGCTCATGAAAATGCTCCATTCCAATTGCTTTGGAGGTTGAATTGGCCCTCTAACCTCTTGAGCCCCTGTGCGGCTGCACCAGGGATATGTCCGACCCTGCCTCTACATGAAGGTAAGAATCAAACTGCTCTACAATGAAGAAGACTGTCCTACATTGGATGAAATCGATACCAGTTCATGACTGCTGGAGAGTATATTCTGGTGTATGGACAAGCCAAAAAGAAACCAAATTTATTAAGAAGAGTGTTCCTCATATAATGCCAATAGGTGAAAACCTGGCATATGGACACCAGTGTTTATACATATTCCAAACTCATTTGTTGCTCTCCCTTTGCTTGATGGAGGTGAAAAAAAGAGACTTATTGGCCTCTGTTGAGCAGGTTTACAATGGTATACTTTTTATAGTATTGAATTCCGTATTTCCTTCAATAGTATAGTTTAGGCCAACTCCTCTTGTGTATGGCATCCGATACGTCAGCATCAGATGCTTTATGCAACTGATCCTTGGTTCAGGCTCTGCTGCGAGCATGAACCAAGTGTGAGGCAACTGTGATCCAATTCTGTGATCCTCAGCATATATAGCACCGCAGTCGGATAATATCTGAGACACTCTGCCAAACGCAGCAAGATTTTTCCGCGACACGAATTTGGCTAAGGTGAAAATAGCAGGTGGACACTGCTTCATTGTTTTACAATGGTGTGAGTGCAATCCATTGTTTTATCAGATTGCACTTGACCCGAGTAGAATCAAGGCCCTATACATGCATACTGCCTTCCATTGAAGCTTCTCCTGGGATTGACATCTAATGGAGTATCATTTGCTCTGACAACTGGGTGGCCTTGTTCACATTATAGGTTCCCATTGAATAAATGCAAGCAGTGACCTTGATTACTATAAAAACCTTAAACAGAAGGAACAAGGAATATGATATCATTTATAAACCTGAGTTCACCTTTGTATTCAGCTGGAGTTACCATACTTATTCTGTAACTTACGATTTTGTAGCAGTGTCCCAAGTTTACATGGTTTTGATAGACAGCAATACACTAAAGCAGGGGTGGGGAACGTCAGACCCCAGCGCCTCGATTACCTTTTCTGCTGCCCCTGGGCACCACAGTAACTCATGCTTGCAGCCACGGTTTGCCGACTGGCTGCCTTTTAAATCCAGCTCTCCAGTGAACTCTATGCCACAGCCTTATGGTACCTTTACACGCCGCTACTGGCGGGTGGCTACAACCGGATACATGCGAGAAATGTATCTTGCACCGGCAATTCACCCCGTGGTGGCGGCGTGTGAAGACGGTTGTAGCCACCCGCCAGTAGCGGCACCTGTTTCCGAGCACTGCCCTGAAACAGGTGGCTACCCAGGCGATTGTAGCGACTTGTATCGGCGTGTAAAGAAGCAACAGAAGGGATGTCTGGACACCAGCCTATGTACCTGGTATGTAGCTGGGGTGTGACACAGACTCCGGGTTACCGCGCCCCATCAGCGATCATTGGAGGAAACTCCTGCATTACGATTGGTAGTCGCTGCATAGGGAGGCATATTTAAGGAGCTGACCAGTCACACTACACAATTGCTCGAGCGTCGTGTATCAGTCAGCCTCCTGCGCTGGCTGCCAATTCATGATGTTCTGGCTTTGTCCTATCAGCGTACGGAAGTCTCGTAATCCACAATTGTGGCACGCCTATGTGTTGTCCCTGCTGCACCAGGTCCGCCCATAATAGCTTGTTGTAGCGGTGTGTAAATGAGGTAAGGTGCTCGGCAGAAGGTAACTTGAGACACCCGGCGGTGTATCTAGAGATAGATGTAACCTACTGTAGTGCACCTTGTTGCGGCGTGTAAAGGTGGTGCGGGTACTGTTTGCAACCGTTTGTGCGTGCTCGTGCACGTGAAGTAGTTGGTTGTAGCCACCCGCCAGTAGCGGCGTGTAAAGGTACCCTTAGCCTCCCCAGTAGTGATGAGCGAGCACTAAAATGCTCGGGTGCTCGGTGCTCTGGCCGAGCATCTCAAGATACTCTTGTACTCGGCCAGAGTACCGAGCCCAATGTAAGTCAATGAGTGACAGGCTCCGCCCACAGACTTCCGGTTATAAAACGAGTAATTCCGGAAAAGGGCGGGAGGGTGGGCTTTTTCAAATCGCCGCAGCATATAACACCTTGCTGTGGCCCCCAGAGGGATCCTATCAATTAATCTGCTCCCTGTATGGTGCCAGCTCACTGTGTGCACTGAAGGGAGCAGTGTATGTGTCTCAGATCGCTATTTATTACCGAGCAGTCCGAGCATCTCGGCAGTACTCGGTGCTCGCCGAGCACCCCGAGTACCGAGATACTCGTGCGAGTACCGAGTCGCGCCGAGCATACTCGCTCATCACTACTCCCCAGTGACGTATATATGACCCCAGCCTCTCCTGTGATGTATAAGGTTCTAGAAAACCTGGAAAAGCAGTTGAGAAGTAATATGATAAATATCACCTAAGGGACCTTTCACATCAGCATTTTTAGAATTTTGTGGCAGATTTACTGCATCTGCTGTGTAATGGCCAACTTGCGGCAAGCCCCCATTCATTCTCTATGGGATTTGCGGCAAGTGCTGTTATGCCGCAATCCACAAATCCGGCACTTGCGGCAAGTAAAAAACTGTGGTTAGCTGCATTTTTTTTTTTTTTTTGCGCTGCAGTAAATGCTGGATTTGCTGGATCGTGGTAAAAGCCGCACTTGCTGCAAGTCCCATAGAGAATGAACCATGGTATGCCACAAGTCGGCCGTTAAGTGGCAGATGGGGTAAATCTGCTGGATCTGCCGCAAAATTAAAAAAACTCAGATGTTAAAGAGCCTAACATCACAGCCCTAGACTGGGGGCGAGTTAATTGTTTAACCAAATATAGTTGATAATTTTCAAGTTGATAATTTGTGTGGCCCCCAAAGGATGGTAGAAATTTCCAAATGGCCCCCGGCAGGAAAAAGGTTCCCCACCCCTGCACTAAGTGAATCTGTCACCAGGTACTTGCTCCCACATCTGACAGCAGCATATTGGTAGGACCCTGAGATCAGTGATGTGTCCACTTACTGGGATGCTTAAGTTTTGATGAAATCAGTTTATCTGCTGCAGATCTACCAACCAGTTCTCTGAATGCCGAGCTCTGTATAACCCTGTCCTGCGCTTTCTATGTGCACTATGCATAGGAAGAAAGCTGCCAATCAGTAGTAGATTTGGGGATGTACAGAACTCATAAATAGAAAGGACTACATGACAGCAGGTTTACTAGTCCGCTAGTGTTACTCTTTTGCTAATGAAACCGTGGTCTTCTCAAATCTACAGCAGTTAGCCCAGTATGTAATCCATTGCAGAAATCAGGGTTTCTGTCACTACATTATACTACTCTCAGATTAACTGGCAAAAAGCTGGGACAGATCCCCTCTAAATTTATGTGAGAGATTTCAGCTCATCTGGCTGCTTAACGATGTAGACACAGGAATGGTAAATCTTCCTAAGACTTCATAAACCAGGACAAAATAAAACAAACTAACACGGCCTGTCCGGTATAAAGAAAACATGCAGCTCTTAACAGTCCATACATCCACCAGGTCTGCCCACTCAGGAAAAAGGTCTAGCTTATTCCGTATGAACACCGTGTCGGTAGACTGCTCTCCTCCATACACAGAGGACACTGAATGAATCTAGAGGCCTTCATTTTACCTCCTGGACCACACCCTAAGGTGGAGATATGTGGACAGCCATCTCACTCATCTCTTTGACTGTTCTCCAAAAACTCGGCCTCTGCCATGACCGAATAACCATCTCATCACATTGCATGCTGGAGCTTACATTCAGGGTTTCACATCACTGAAACAAATAACCTCACTGGAACTATCTCCCCTCCAGGATTTTACCAATCAACTTTTGCTGTGTAATGAATAGACTGTTCAGGATGTATTTTAGAGAGAGGATTTCATGTTGTAGTATACAGCTGCTGTTTTGCCCTATACATTTTCCTTCAGTTTCTGGTCACATATAAAGCTCCTGTGCTTCTCAGTTGACGTTACCTACACTATACCTTTCATGCAAATAACTTCTCTTCTTGCAGGCCATTAACTCAGGATGAAATTACACGGAGAAGGGAACTTGCAAGACAGAAGCATGCTGAAAAGATGGCAATCAATCAGGGCCAGGAGCCGGCTCCCTCTGGCAGTGAATGCCAAGTGCCTGCAAACAGTGAGAACACCAAAGGCAAGTGTCTGTCCTTACCACTTTATTCACTTTTCTCTGCTAGACTCTTAAGTGATTTCAGCGTAATTTTCGGATCACTGAATGTTCCTACCATACAGGCAGCAATTACACATCATTAGGAGCTACACAACTTGCTAACAGTCATTGACACCAGTCTGCAGACAACATAATTACCAACAAATTAGCCATTTCTGGTGGTGTGAGGTGTACGTGGTTAGCGATCAGCTTATTTATGGCCTGAGCTTAGAAATTCCTTTACATCCACTTGTCAGTCTGCTGCTTTACAGATCGAAACACTGCAGAGTCCTAAATACAACAGCCAAGTAATAAAGTTACTGATCACGTTTTATTCCATTTCCTATGCAGCTAGCAATGTAGACTGAATTTGTTATGTGGATGTTCGAATTAATATGTTTCATATTGTTCATTTTTCAAGCAATGTTGTTCATTTCGTTGGCCCCCACTCATTGCATATACTTTAATAATTGTCACATCAGGGTCATTCTCATCCTTCTTCGTGTGCAGGGGTTGTTCACTGATACAAGTCATACAGCAGCAGGGCTGAGATCACACACAGTGTCGTGTGTAGGGTCATTCTCATCCTTCTCCTGTGTCAGGGGTTGTTCACTGCACACAAGATCATACAGCAGCAGTGCTGAGATCACCACAGTGTCAGTGTGTAGGGTCATTCTCATCCTTCTCCTGTGTGCAGGGGTTGTTCACTGCATACAAGTCATACAGCAGCCGGAGCTGAGATCACACACAGTGTCGTGTGTAGGGTCATTCTCATCCTCCTTCCTGTGTGCAGGATTGTTCACTGCATACAAGTCATACAGCAGCCGGGCTGAGATCACACACAGTGTCGGTGTGTAGGGTCATTCTCATCCTTCTCCTGTGTTCAGGGGTTGTTCACTGCATACAAGGTCATAAGCAGCCGGAGCTGAGATCACACAGTGTCGTGTGTAGGGTCATTCTCATCCTTCTCCTGTGTTCAGGGTTGTTCACTGCACACAAGATCATACAGCAGCAGTGGTTGAGATCACCACAGTGTCAGTGTGTAGGGTCATTCTCATCCTTCTTCGTGTTCAGGGGTTGTTCACTGCACACAAGTCATACAGCAGCAGTGGCTGAGATCACGACACAGTGTCAGTGTGTAGGGTCATTCTCATCCTTCTCCTGTGTTCAGGGGTTGTTCACTGCACACAAGATCATACAGCAGCCAGTGAGCTGAGATCACACAGTGTCAGTGTGTAGGGTCATTCTCATCCTTCTCCTGTGTTCAGGGGTTGTTCACTGTATACAAGATCATACAGCAGCAGTGGCTGAGATCACACCAGTGTCAGTGTGTAGGGTCATTCTCATCCTTCTCCTGTGTTCAGGGGTTGTTCACTGCACACAAGATCATACAGCAGCCGTGGCTGAGATCACACACAGTGTCGGTGTGTAGGGTCATTCTCATCCTTCTTCCGTGTGCAGGGGTTGTTCACTGCATACAAGGTCATATAGCAGCCGGAGCTGAGATCACACACAGTGTCAGTGTGTAGGGTCATTCTCATCCTTCTCCTGTGTTCAGGGGTTGTTCACTGCACACAAGATCATACAGCAGCCGGAGCTGAGATCACACAGTGTCAGTGTGTAGGGTCATTCTCATCCTTCTCCTGTGTTCAGGGGTTGTTCACTGCACACAAGATCATACAGCAGCAGTGGCTGAGATCACACACAGTGTCGGTGTGTAGGGTCATTCTCATCCTTCTCCTGTGTTCAGGGGTTGTTCACTGCACACAAGATCATACAGCTGCCGGAGCTGAGATCACACAGTGTCAGTGTGTAGGGTCATTCTCATCCTTCTCCTGTGTTCAGGGGTTGTTCACTGTATACAAGATCATACAGCAGCAGTGGCTGAGATCACACACAGTATCAGTGTTTTGGTGCATTGTCATCCTTTGCGCAGCGGTCAGCCAGTTCGTTCCCTCAGCAATAGGACAAAAAAAGGCAAAAACACTAGAAAAATTGAGAGCAGTGCACATCCAATCTTTATTAAGTGCATACACGTTATACACGGCAAAGAAAACCAAAAATCCATAAAAGTTAAAAACAACCACAAAGCAACAGACAGTCTGTGCCCAAGTGAATAGCCTCGGTATTATGTGCCAAAACAGATAAGTAAGAGGCACAGCCTGTAATAAGATGCCTGCAAGGAACTCTGTAATGGCAATCTTAAAGCTGCCTATCAGTGAAAGGATAATATGCTAAATGCATAAAATATTTTAAGTGAGAACCAATGTAAGGAAAAAGACAAATTACTACAATAAATACAAATACTTATCAGCCGCGGATAAGGGAAGCAGCCTGGAGGGGTGAGCGATAAACCATAGGAGGTGAATGGTCTGAAATCACACGTATCATCATGCATGAGACTTCTTCAGAGATAATGGCGCAGTAGGTATTGCAGGTGTATAAAGTATGCCTGATTACCATGAATGATTGGTATATCGTTCCTCCTCAGGACACAGGTGTCAAACGATTTTAGTAAGCTCCATAGAAATTTCTACTGTGTGAAAATATTAGTGTTTAGAGCACGCTCTGCCGAGATGATTACGCTGAGTTGGGATCAAAATAGGGTTAGATAATGTGACTATACTGGCAAATATCAAAAATAGGTGCTCCTGTAGATAAGGCTACACCAGAGAAACAAAGCAGGGGTTTGGGTGGATACAAGAGATCAGAATATTTAAAGGGAACCAACCAACAGGATTTAAAGCCTTAAAGTGAATCCTGTGCCTTCAGGCACTGGGATACTGAGTGTAGTCATACCTTTACTTGAATGATACCATGTTTGATTGCAGAGAAAAGTGACATAAAACTCCTGGAAAACAGGGCAGCAGATGAATTTTGTCTGCAGCACTTAGTCACTATTTGGGGGTTGCTGTTTTCCTTGTCGTCCGAAATCTGGGAGACCCTGACATTGGGTGTTATATGCTGCCCCCTGGAGGTCACACCAATTATAGGAGAGATTTTCTCCTCCTTCTCCTCTGCAGCATATACGCCCCCTGCAGGAATACTGTCAGTTTGTATATTGGTGTCGTTGGAGGCACATCTCCACACTGAAGCTCCTGCTACAGATGAAGCTTAGGTGACCATCGGGGTCCCCCGGCATGGGCCTTCGGCCCCATATGCCTTGCTCCCTCACCATACCCTTTCAAAGGGTCTCTAGTGAGGTGGGAGCCGACTGAGGGGTTTACAGTTCTCTGTTCCCCTGGCCTTTACACAGTCACTGTGTGGCCCCCTGTGACGGAGTTCAACTCCTTCCAGTCACAGGCGATTGATGCAGGCTCAACCACAGGTGACAGAGCTGGCCCCCATCTTCTCCCCTTCTGGGGACTCAGGTATGTGCCGGACATGGGGGCCCCCGCATCTGCTGCAGGATCCAGCTTAACAGACCGGCAGTACTGTCCCTGCAACGGCCCCTGGCCTTGCTGGAAGCCCAGTTAGCGATCCCTCCCTGCCTGTTTTGCACAGCAGGGGGACGGGGCAAAGGGGCTCATGGTATGGGGCACGTTTCCTCACATTAGCGGTGTGTTTTCATAACTACCGCGCCGGACCCCTCACGCAGGCCGGCCATGGCTTTCTAATTTAGTCCCCGGCCGGAGGCCTAGGCCGCGATTCCGCCCCCTGCATGTCTATCAACAGCAGGGTGGCAGGCTTTGTCTCACATCGCCCCAGCTCACAGGGCTCGGCCTCTGGCCTCTCCCCCTCCTGTGTACATGTGTGGGCCACAGTTCTCGCGTTTTTGCAGGCCCTCCCTTCTTCTGACTCCCCCTCCTCTCCCTGTGGGGGCCATTTTGGCCTCTTTCTCTGTAGATTCTACAGCATACCCCAGCTGCTCTGGGAGACTCAGACTTTGGGATCTGGACTCATACCATTGGATTAGCGTAAGCCACACCATTGGTGTGGATTCTCCTCTGTGGCATCCCCCTTCAGTTAATCTGTTTTTTGGTAGCAAGTACACAGATTGGGTCAGACTGTCTGCTTCTAAGAGCAAGGGTAAGTCCCATAGGGCTCCAAAATTGTATGCAACTTGTACAGTGTGCAAAGTCACGTTGCCTGGGCAGAGTGTCAATCCCCTCTGTACGGCTTGTGAGCAGAATGGGTCCCTGGATATCTTCGGAACCCGGTCCCAGGTGGATGCTCCTACCCCCTCTGGGGATCAAGCGTTCGCTCCCCCGGTTTTAACACCGGCTCCTCAGTGGACTGACGTCTTATCTCAGTCATTGTCTGATTCAGTGGCCCTGGCAGTATCGCGAGCTATGTCGCAATCTGTAGCCTCCATGACTAGATCCATCATTCAGGCCATTAACCAGGACCCTGACAGGAAATGGAGGGTTCCTCTTCGGTCCCGGGTCCGTCTCTTTCGGCAAAGCGTAACAGGCCCACCCCGTCCCTTGGGGGGCCCAGTTCCAAAAAACGCCGCCGAGACACTTCCCCCTCCTCGCCAAAACTCGATCAAGGGAACCTCTGGAGGAGGGTGAGGAAGATGACTCTCGTCCTCTGGCTCAGAGGCGGCCTCTGAATCGGTTCTGGAAGGGGACGCTTTAGCTGACAATATTGTCTCCATTATTAATAACATCATAGTATCCCAAGTATCCGTTTGCCCCGGCAGTACTATCTAGCTGGTCTCAGCCTCTTAACGTTGACCCGCCGTAGCCAGATTGTGGTCCTGGAGCCAATCTCCATTGCCGACAGCTCGTCTTTGAAAGACTCGGCAGACCGTCAGATTGAACTTTCAACCAAGTCAATCTATGACGCAATTGGCGCTGCGTGTCCTCCCACCTTTGCAGCCGCATGGTCTCTTAAAGCTCTTTCTGCGTTTACAGACGAGAGAGTTCCTGAGGCGTCTCCTCTCCTAGAACAAATGGCGATGGTATCGAAATATGCTCTCAACGCTGTGCTTGACTCAGCTGGACGTTCAGCAGTGGCAGCCACCAATTCCCTCGCAATTTGGAGAATTCTCTGCCTCCGGGATTGGAAAGGTGATGCTTCTTCCAAGAAGCATCTTACAGGGATACCCTGTACCGGGGATCGACCTCTTCGGGGAACGTCTGGACGAACTTATCAAGACACAACAGGAGGCAAAAGTACTCTTCTGCCCCAACAAAAAGGAAGCAAGCCCACGCAGCAAAAGTCTGCCAGGTTCCGTTCCTTTCGTTCTTTTCGTTCCCCTGGCTGGTCCTCCAGACAGTCCTCCTCTACCAACAGGACATTCGTTCTGACATCCAGCCCGCCCGAGGCCAGGGTTCCTCTTGGCGTTCTCGTCAGCAAAAGTCCTCTAGTCAGAAGCCGACAAGACGGCCTCTGCATGACTTGCGCGGATCCAGCTCCACTCCCAGTCGGGGGCAGATTGTCCCAGTTCCGAGGACATCTGGCTTTCCGACGTCCTAGACCAATGGGTGCGAGATATTGTCTCTCACGGCTACTTCAAAGAACTGAACTCGGTTCCCCAAGCCGTTTCTTCATGACATCTCCCCCTCCCGCCAAGGTCCTTGCCTTTCACCAAGCGCTGGAGGCTCTGAAGTGGGAAGGAGTCATCGTCCCAGTTCCCGAATGGGAACGGTTTCAGGATTTTACTCAAATCTCTTCATTGTGCCCAAGAAGGACGGGTCTGTTCGTCCCGTTCTGGACCTAAAGCTCCTCAACACGCACGTCAAAGTGAGGCATTTTCGCATGGAATTCTCTGCATTCTGTGATAGCCTCAATGTCTCAAGGGGAATTCTTGGCATCCATAACATAAAGGATGCATATCTACACATCCCAATCGCTCCAGCTCACCAACGGTTCCTGCGCTTTGCGATTGGGGACGACCATTTCCAGTTCGTGGCTCTCCCCTTCGGCTTGGCCACCGCTCCACGAGTATTCACCAAGGTGATGGCTTCAGTAGTCGCCATACTTCACCCTCAGGGCTGTTGGTCATCCCTTATTTGGACGACCTCCTGGTCAAGGCTCCCTCACATCAGGAATGCCGACAAGCGGTTTCCGCGACACTGTCGACCCTAAAAAGGTTTTGGCTGGACCCAGAGTCTGGTGTATCTGGGCATGCAATTTGACACTCGAGCAGCGTTGGTGCGACTGCCTCACTAGAAGACAGTCTCTCTCGAAGCGGGAGTTCGCTCCATCCTCCCTCCTCGCTCGTACTCCATCAGAAATCTGATGCAGATCCTGGGTAAAATGGTAGCTTCAATCGAAGCAGTCCCATTCGCACAAACTCCATCTGCGTCCCCTTCAGCTGGAGATCCTTCGTGTCTGGGACAAGAATCCGAGGACCTTGGACCACAAGATCTCCCTGTCTCCCGAAACGAGGGAATCTCTCCAGTGGTGGCTGGCATATCCGTCCCTGTCTCAGAGTCGCTCCCTCCTCCCGCCATTATGGTCGGTGGTCACCACGGACGCCAGTCTCTCCGGCTGGGGAGCAGTGTTTCTTCACCTCAGGGCTCAGGGTACATGGTCTCCGGTGGAGTCCTCCCTTCCCATCAACATTCTGGAAATCAGGGCGGCTTATCTGGCGCTTCTAGAGTTTGTCTCTCTTAAGCGGCCGCCAGGTGAGGATCAATCAGACAACGCGACGGCGTCGCTTACATCAATCATCAGGGAGGCACTCGCAGCACCCTGGCAATGCTGGAGGTCCAGAACATCCTGTCCTGGGCGGAAGCCACAGGCTCCGCCATCTCCGCGGTCCACATTCCGGGTGGGGACAACTGGGAAGCGGACTATCTCAGCCGTCAAGGCATGGACCCGGGCGAATGGTCTCTCAACCCGGAAGTATTCCAAGCCATTTGCAGGCGGTGGGGGACGCCGGATGTCGACTTGATGGCGTCATTCCTCAACAACAAAGTTCCGGCTTTCATAGCCAGGGCTCACAACCACAGGGCTCTGGCAGCGGACGCACTGGTCCAGGAGTGGTCTCAGTTTCGCCTGCCATACGTGTTTCCATCTCTGGCCCTGTTACCTCGGGTTCTCCGCAAGATTCGGGCGGAATGTCACCGTGTGATTCTAATCGCACCCTATTAGCCCAGGAGAGCCTGGTTTCCGGAACTGCTCCGACTCACCGACGGCGAACCTTGGGGTCTGCCAGATCGTCCAGACCTTCTCTCTCAAGGTCCATTCTTCCGCCACAATTCTGCGGCACTCAGGTTGACTGCTTGGCCCTTGAATCCTGGGTCCTGACACAATCGGGTCTTCCCCGGGAAGTTCAGGACACCATGAAACAGGCTCGTAAGCCTGCCTCGCTGAAGATTTATCACCGGATGTGGAGAATTTTCCTCTCCTGGTGTTTTACTAAAGGCCACTCTCCGTGGCCCTTCTCTTTGCCGACATTACTCCTGTTTCTTCAGTCGGGGTTGGACACTGGTCTCGCCCTAAGTTCTCTAAAAGGACAAGTTTCAGCTCTTTCTGTCCTTTATTCCAGACGGCTGGCTAGGCTCCCACAGGTTCGCACATTTATGCAAGGGGTGGCCCACATTGTCCCACCTTACCAGCGTCCTCTGGAACCCTGGGATCTTAATTTGGTCCTCTCTGCCCTTCAGAAACCTCCATTTGAACCTCTCTCAGATATTCCCTTGTCCAGTCTTTCACAAAAGGTGGCATTTTTGGTGGCTATCACCTCGCTCCGGCGGGTGTCAGATTTGGCAGCGTTGTCATGCAAGCCTCCCTTCTTGGTGGTACATCAGGACAAAGTTGTCCTGCGTCCCGTTCCCTCCTTTCTCCCGAAGGTGGTCTCTCCTTTCCACCTCAACCAAGATATCTCTCTTCCGTCTTTTTGCCCAAACCCGGTTCACGGGTTTGAAAAGGCCCTCCACAACCTGGACTTGGTCAGGGCTCTGAGGGGTTACTTGTCTCGCACAGCTCCTCTGCGTCGGACTGACTCTCTCTTTATTCTCACGGCCGGACGCGGCAAGGGCTCTTCCGCCTCCAAGGCCACAATTGTCGCGTTGGATCAGGCTATATTAGAGGCCTATTCGGCCTCGCACAGTCGCCCCCGGCAGGTCTCAAGGCACATTCCACCAGGGCTGTGGGCGCTTCTTGGGCTTTGCGGCACCAAGCCTCAGCCCAGCAAGTGTGTCAGGCGGCCACTTGGTCAAGCCTACACACGTTTTTCTAAGCATTACCAGGTACATGTTCATGCCTCAGCGGATGCAGGTCTGGGCAGACAGCGTTCTCCAGGCGGCTGTTGCCCACTTTAAATGTCTGAGTAGCCTTTCAGGGTGCAGTGGTTTTTTCCCACCCAGAGACTGCTTTTGGACGTCCCAATGTCAGGGTCTCCCAGATTTTGGACGACAAGGAAAAAGAGAATTTCGTTTACTTACCGTAAATTCTTTTTCCATTAGTCCTTAAATCTGGGAGACCCAGCACCCTCCCCTTTTTGCCCTAACGGGCGTACCTGCGTCTCTTATACAGCACATAGTCTCACTGTTGGCCTTGTTCTGGCCTTATATTTTTCCTGTTCGGCCCGGTTGGCCGGGATTTGTTTTATAGTGCAATGTTTTCCTCCTACTGCTTATATACCAAACTGACAGTATTCCTGCAGGGGGCGTATATGCTGCAGAGGAGAAGGAGGAGAAAATCTCTCCTATAATTGGTGTGACCTCCAGGGGGCCGCATATAACACCCAATGTCAGGGTCTCCCAGATTTAAGGACTAAAGGAAAAAGAATTTACGTAAGTAAACAAAATTCTTTTTTTTCCTGCCCTGTGGGCGTGCCTTTCAGCTGTAATCCAAACTCTCCACCCACCTTCTCATGTATTTTCAGTTTTTGCTTCTGGACACTGTCACTATACTCCAGCCACAAGGCGCCTGACAAAATTGCAAGTAGAGATGAGGAGAGGGGAGGGTTTGGCTCACAGCCGAAAGGCATGGCCACAAGGGAGGAAAAAAACCCAACCTTAAATAGTGACGTAGTGCTGCACACATCAATCATCTGCTGCCCTGTTTTCCAGGAGTTTTATGTCGCTTTTCTTTCTCTTTAAGGCACTGGCTTCACTTTATAGCCCTAATCCTGCTGGTTGGTAACCTTTAACACAAAGTATAGCCAGTGAAAAATCTGTCATCTCAATCTTTATGCTCCCTTACAGCAGACAATGAAAATCGGGATTCTTCATATTTATTGGGTCATTGGTTGATTTGACTCATATTCATTTTTTAATTAACACGGACGTCCCAGTCTACACCCAGAGGAAATCTCCAGCAAATGCCTGTGGCTCACATTGCCAATAGGCTCCAATGTTAGAAAAAAAAAAAGTAATGCATTATTTTTGTTATAAAAACCCTTGTATAGAATAGTGTATATCAACATAACTGATCCCAATTGAGTAAAAAATCACCCTCTCCTGTGCCACGGTCGGGCTAATGCAGGCCCTTGGATAAATTTTACTAATTTGTTGGGCACAATAGACCTCGAGGCTGTAGGTCAGAGGAGGGTGGGGAGAGAGAAAACAGGCACAGATCTAAATGTAAAAGTACAATATTTCTCAGAAGTACACTGGGCAAGAGAACTCACCTTTATTGTGTCTTGTTTCTTCGCATATCAACCCACTGGGGGTCTTACAGGGGTCTTTGTCTCCTTGGTATGCTGCTGCTATCCTCCAGAGAGCGGAACTCCCAGCTATGAGCCCGTGGAATGAAGCAAGTAATTAAGGTATCCAGAGGATTGAGCGCTCCCAAGGAGATTTACCTTATGATAAGGACACTGACTCCTTTTTCCTTCTTAGAGATTTATTTCAAATGGCTTCACGGTAGTATACCTGAGGAAGGCTATTTTATGATATTTATAGCCGAAACGCGTTGTTTTAATTATGCTATTATGACTTTTATGACTTTTTACTACCGTGAAGCCATTTGAAATAAATCTCTAAGAAGGAAAAAGGAGTCAGTGTCCTTATCATAAGGTAAATCTCCTTGGGAGCGCTCAATCCTCTGGATACCTTAATTACTTGACTAATTTGTTGGGAGCTTTTTCGACAAATGCAACAAATGAACCCTGGAGAAGGGTGTGAATGTACCTTTAATCACATCATGCACATTGTAGGGGGCTACACAATGAAGCATCACCCAAGATGATTTCTAGAAATACCAGCTTCTTCCCAAAATTTTGTTGTAACTGGAACATGTTTTTAATATATATTACAGGTGATACACGAACAGTGTCTATCGAGAGGGAGGGCATGGTACAAAAGTCAGACAAACAAGAAGTTGAGAACAAAAGTTATTTTATTGCATTTGCTCGAGTCTTTAGCGGAGTGGTGCGCAGAGGGCAAAGGATATTTGTTCTGGGACCAAAATATGATCCTGCAGACGCGCTGCCTAAGGTAACATATTACAAGTATGGATTCACTAAATGGGAACTGTTTTCTTGGGTAAAGAATATTTTTAGTCTTCATGTTTTCTCTTATTCCATTTCTAACCATCACTACACCTTTTTTGGTGAGGTCCTCCTAGACCAGCCTCTGAACTTCCTTGGGACACAGCTGTCCATCATGATCTTTGACACGTGGTCTCCCAGTGTTTGTTTCTTTTAATAATATAGATAAAGCCATTTCCAATATATTTTGCTTAATATCCGCATGTCATGAGTTTCAGATTAGACAAGCCTAGGCTTGTCTGCACACAGCTGTTGCCAATGTTAATAGGTCCTATCCTGTAATCAGATAAGCAGGACACTAGATAATAACAGAGTCTACACTGTAGGAGAATTATAGGCAAGTCCAGAAGTGATGGAGCGGTAAATGCGTTCGTGTGTATCGTCTTGTAGAATAGCAGATGTGAAAGAGCACTCAGGTCACCGACTGAAACCCTTCCCCTAGTTGTCCATTCTGTGGCTGATACAGTAACAGTGATATGTGCAGAGAAAGACTTAAAGAATTTAAAATTTTTGAAAAAAGTTTAGTCTTGATAATTATTTAAGAACGACCCTGGTTTGTGTTTAAAAAAACAAGCTGAGCTATCGCACCTTGCCCAGGGTCCAGTACTGGATCGGTGCCACTGTTCCCGGTGTCTTTTACTGTCTGCAGTGCTTATGTCACGTTGACAGCACAGTGACATCAACTTATTCAATTATTGGACATAGTGGCGTCAATGTGACATCAGCACTGCCATCAATAGCAGACACCAGGAACAGCAGTAGAGACTCCTCGAGAGAGTGAGTATGGTGCAGTGCTCACCAAGAGGGAGTGAGTATGGTGCAGTGCTCACCAAGAGGGAGTGAGTATGGTGCAGTGCTCACCAAGAGGGAGTGAGTATGGTGCAGTGCTCACCAAGAGGGAGTGAGTATGGTGCAGTGCTCACCAAGAGGGAGTGAGTATGGTGCAGTGCTCACCAAGAGGGGGTGAGTATGGTGCAGTGCTCACCAGAGGGGTGAGTATGGTGCAGTGCTCACCAAGAGGGTGATTGGTAGTATGGTGCAGTGCTCACCAAGAGGGGGTGAGTATGGTGCAGTGCTCACCAAGAGGGGGTGAGTATGGTGCAGTGCTCACCAAGAGGGGGTGAGTATGGCGCAGTGTATGTTTGTTTTGTAAATATACTGCAGCTTGGGGGGAAGGGGGACAGAGGTTTTCCAAAACCAGAAAACTCTTTTTAAGCCCACACCGTTATGCTCCCACTACTTCTTGCTTTTATTGATTTTGTTCTAGCCGGCTTTATACAGACCCCTGCGCCTATAACAAAGTGAGGCTTCATTGTAAAGTATGATAGGAGGGGGAGGAAGACGTACCATGAACCAGTGATGGAAAGCAGGTGGATTACAGACTACCTGTATTTCCTGATTTAAGCTGTCGAGCTGCAATCAGTTATTCAAGCGTTTATGGCATATCTAAAGATGATGGTTTGCAGAATGAACCTCTGGGATACTTAGTTGGATACAGTTGTTGCTGTTTATGAATCAATGGTCAATGTTTTAGCTGATTACAGTCCAATAAGCAAGTAATGGTGAGGTACAACATATACCCAGCCACCAATCGATTCAAACAAGACGTTGCAGTGCCCCATACTTGGGATCAGTCAGACCCCAACAGTCTGAACCCTACCCACCAGTAAAAATACAAAAGTTATTCAGCTCACCCTTCTGCGGTCTTTCTTCGGTCTCAGTGGATCCAGTTCCTGGCGCTCGGATGTACCCCCATGGTCTCAGGTGGACATAGAACATTAAACAAGAGAAGCAACCTGGTGCTGACAGTTTTATCAAGATAAGTCTGCCCAGTCAATTGTACCTTCATTCTCCTTTGAGCTCTTATTTTGCATGTGTATATGAAGGATGTAGATACAAACATCAGTTAGTTACATCATTTGATGGACTTCCTCTTTGGTAGCGTGCGTAGGGTAAATATAGTTTTAACTCTCATTCACATGTAATCCATGAGTAAGGTGTGTAGCTGAAATGCATAGGATTGTACCCTGGTGGTCTGCACCCCTATATGCTGACTATGTTTTAAATGGACTTCAATAAAACTTGCTGTTCTATCATATCCTGCTTCCTGTCAGCACCGGATTGCTTCTCTTGTTCGGTACCCACCAGTCAGTTATAGGTATCCTCTGGATAAACGATAACTTTACATAGAGGAATAATCCCCTTTAAGGTTTGTTCTTGCGGTTGCTCGTTTTGCTTTACAAGTATATGTATCTGCAATAAGTTAAAGCTGCAAAACTACCATAGTTTATGCATCCCATACTTTGCCTTACCTTCTGGCCATAATATCAAAACCAGAACATTTTATATGACATATCTCCATAGCAGAATATTGAATGTGAATTAAGGCAGACATTTGCTTCATTTAAAATTTTGTTTGTTCTTATTGTCATCTGTGCCGTCTATAAGAGGGGGCGATGCTAGTCCGAGCGCTCTCCAAACAAGCATATGTTCACATAATAACTCAAGGAGCTGATCTGTTTATTTCTGAAGACTCTATGACTGGGCAGACTTCATCATCTTGATAAAACTGTCAAGCAGAGTGATGATGACCACAGGCAGAAGTTCTTCTGGGCTTCACATATGATGAGCGGGCCCTAGGACAGCTCGCTGGAACGGGACTCCTTCATTTTGTTGTATAATTAATGCCGACTTGTAGCTGCTGATTTGCCATATGGTTAACAGAAGGAGAAGATTGAAAGCTTACTGTATTTTTTTTTCTAACAGCTCCATACAAAATGGCACTGTTGATTTTGTATAATAGAACTGAAGAGAGACCTTTTATCTACCATCTCTGATTATCTACCATTTCTGATTCTCCAAGGACTTTGTGTAACTTATGACAGTGACAGTGTTATGGTTTCCTAGGCTCTGTTCACACCTGTGTTTCTTAATTCCATCATTTGGTTCCATCTTATGGGAGGGTGCATTAAATTAAAGGTCTGCCAACTCAGTGACATGATAGGCACACCTGGCATGTCAAGGACCCCATTGAGTATACGTAAAGATGAACCATCGTTTTTATTTCATAAATCAATCGTTATACTTGCCTTGTGGTATCCGTTATCTACTTCTGCCGTCAGGATGTCAAGATATCATGCAGCAACCTCTGATTGGCCAACCCAACTGGTGGTAGCCATATTTGCACACCCAAGTGATGGGAGTCCAAATATGGTGCACGCTGGCGGTAGTGCCCCATTGCGTACTACCCCAGCGGTACCACCAACTTCTGATAAATGCCGTTACCCGCCTCCTCTCGCCGCACCACACCCACATAATTAACTGCACCAGGTCCAAATGTATATATTACCAGCAATCTGTTAATTATCCCATGGTATGTTGTGTCCTCTCTCTCTCCTCGACCCCTCTCTTCTACTTACCTGGTATATTGTCTGCAGACCCTAAAAGTTATAAATTAGCAAGGATAGGCCTGTGTGTGATTTCACAAAGTGGGATTTCAATAAGTGGGCTGCAGAGATATTCCAGAGACAAACCGGAGGAGACCAGAAGGTACCAGCTATATCAGTGTGTCGACTCTATCTAATACTTTACTTTCCCACTAACACCTTTACCATGCTTACCTGGGCTCTGACAGTATTTGCTCCACTAATCCTTACCTTTTTCCACTACCCCCAAACTCCGTCACTCTCAACTCAAATATTTATCTCTCCATCCCTCTTACCTCACCACCTAAGCTCCTTTGCTGACCTGCTCCTCAATCTCACACCGCTCCTGCTAAAACACAAAACAAGCCGTCCACTCACATTCTCCCACTTGCTTGCTCTCTTTGCTGTTGCTATCCGCTGGCTATCTCCCAATTTTGGACCTCCACAGCTAATATTTCCCATATTCCTCCCTCCTATCACCCCACACCTGGAAGAAACAGACGCCATCTTTCAAATATAAAACCCATTCCCCTCTGACCCCCCCCCCCCTCTCCATCACCTGCTTTCTCTGGAGCACTCTGGAATGCCCATTTCATCTGTAATAAACTCCATTCATGACCTCTTTACCTCTCGCAGACTATCCATCCTGGGCCTCATCGAAACATGGCTGACACCCTCCGACACTGCCTCCCCTGCTGCACTGTTATGGGGGTATCACTTCACCCACACCTCGCACTGGCAACAAACATGGTGGAGAAGTTGGTCTTCTCCTTTCTAGCAACTGCACCTTCAACTCAATTCTTCCACCCCCCTCCCTTATCCTCTCATCTTTTGAAGCTCACTCAGTCCGTATCTACTCTCCTTCCAACCTCCAATTGGCTGTCATTTATCGACTCCCAGGCCCCACCACCGCCTTCTTTCACCAATTCTCCATCTGGCTTCACTTTCTCTCTGCTGACATTCCTACCATCATAATGGGTGACTTCAGCATCCCCATTGACACCCACCAGCCAGCAGCCTCCAAACTCCTGTCACTTGCTTCATCCTTTGCCCTCACTCAATGGTCCTCCACAACTACCCACACAAATGGACATACACTAGATCTCATCTTCACCCGCCTCTGCTCCCTAAGTAACCCCACATCCATCCCCCCTCTCCCCCTCTCTGACCACCATCTACTTACTTTCTCAGCCTTGTCCTCATCACCTGCCCCCCACATCCACCAACTCACACACCCTGGCAGAAACCTCACACATCTTGACGTTCATACACTCTCCAAGGCCATTTTAACCGCTATCATCCATATCCTCACTCCACGACACAGATAATGCCACAGCTTTCTAAAACTCTACACTCATATCAGCTATTAATGCAGTTGCCCCACTCCGTTTACAACCCTGACAACCCTGGCACACAGACCTCACTAAAAAGCTGTGGCGGGCATCTAGGGTTGCTGAGCAGCGCTGGAGGAAAACTCATTAACAAGAAGACTATATAGCATTCAAACAAGCACTTCTAACATTCAAGTCAGCACTTACCACCACTAAACAGAATTAATTCCTTACCCTCATAACCTCTTTGTCTCACAACCCCAGGCAGTTATTCAACATCTTTAACTCCCTCTTTCGCTCCCCACTGCCCCTCCTGCTTTTCATATTTTTGCAGAAGACTTTGCAACACACTTCACTAGCAAGATTGATCAGATCAGACAAGTCTTTTCTACCCAACCACAACAACCCACATGTATACCAGACCACCCCCTCCCCCACTAACCCTCCTTCCCTCTATCACTGAAGGAGAACTCGCACACCTCCTCTCCAGATAACACTTCACCACCTGTGCACTGGGCCCCACCCATCCCATCTCGCTTCCTCCCAAACCTCACCACCACACTCATCCCAGCCCTAATCCACCTCTTCAACCTATCACTAACTTCTGGTACCTTTCCTTCTGCTTTCAAATGCACGCAACAATTACACCTATCTTAAAGAAACAATCTCTCGATCCCACCTCTACACCCAGCTACCGATCCATATCCCTGCTCCCGTACGCCTCCAAACTTCTCGAAAAGCATGTTCACACTGTAATGTCATCCCACTTGTCCTCTAACTCTCTCTTTGACAACCTTCAATTTGGCTTCCGTACCCACCACTCCACTGAACACTGAAACTGCCCTGACCAAAATTACTAATGACTTACTCATGGCCAAAGCTCACAGTTCTCCATCCTCCTCCTTCTTGACCTGTCCTCTGCATTTGACAGTTGACCACTGCCTCCTATTACAGATCCTCTCTTCCATTGGCATCACTGACTTTGCCCTCTCCTGGATCTCCTCCTACCTTTCCAACCGCATATTTAGTGTCTTCCACTCCCACACAACCTCCTCGCCCCATACCCTCTCTGTTGGAGTCCCTCCTTTTTTTCCATCTCTACTCTTGGTCTGGGACAACTCTTAAAGTCACATAGCTTCTAGTACCACATGTACGCTGATGACACTCAGATCTACCTCTCTGGCCCTGATATCACCTCTCTGCTGTCGAGAATCCCAGAGTGTCTATCAGTCATATCCTCCTTCTCCTGTCACTACCCAAAACTCAATGTAGACAAACAGAACTTATCATCTTTCCTCCATCTCACACACCTTCCCTACCTGATCTATCTATCCCAATAAATGACATCACACTTCACCCTGTACCTGAAGTCTACTGCCTTGGAGTAACTCTTGACTCTTCCCTGTCCTTCAAACCGCATACCGCCCTTGCCACCTCCCCACATCCTGCTGCATACAACTCAAAAATATTTGCCCTCATCATCTCCCGTCTTGACTACTGCAACCTCCTCCTCTGTGGCCTCCCTGCCAACACTCTTGCACTTCTCCAATCTGTCCCCAACTCTGCTGCCCGACTAATCCACCTCTCTCCTCGCTATTCCTCCACTCCTCCCTCTGCAAATCCCTCCACTGGCTCCCAATTCTCCAGCATATCAAATTCAAACTCCTAACATTGACTTACAAAGCCGTCCACAATCTGTCCTCCCCCCCTCCCCCCATATACAGTTCCTTGTGAAAGTATTTGGCCCCCTTGAACTTTTCAACCTTTTTTCCACATTTCAGGCTTCAAACATAAAGATAGAAATTCAAATTTTTTTGTGACGAATCAACAAGTGGGACACAATCGTGAAGTGGAAAGAAATGTATTGGATATTTTAAACTTTAAAAAAAAACAAAAAAAACACAAAACTGAAAAGTGGGAAGTGCAATATTATTCGGGCCCCCCCTTGAGTTAATACTTTGTAGCACCACCTTTTGCTGTGATTACATCTGCAAGTCACTTGGGGTATGTCTCTATCAGTTTTGCACATCGAGAGACTGAAATTCTTGCCCATTCTTCCCTGCAAAACAGCTGGAGCTCAGTGAGGTTGGATGGAGAGCGTTTGTGAACAGCAGTTTTCAGCTCTTTCCACAGATTCTCGATTGGATTCAGGTCTGGACTGTGACTTGGCCATTCTAACACCTGGATACGTTTATTTTTGAACCATTCCATTGTAGATTTAGCTTTATGTTTGGGATCATTGTCTTGTTGGAAGATAAATCTCCGTCCCAGTCTTGGGTATTTTGCAGACTCCAACAGGTTTTCCTCCAGAATGGTCCTGTATTTGGCACCGTCCATCTTCCCATCAATTTTAACCATCTTCCCTGTCCCGGCTGAGGAAAAGCAGGCCCAAACCATGATGCTGCCACCACCATATTTGACAGTGAGGATGTATTTTGAGGGTGATGAGCTGTGTTGCTTTTACACCAAACATATCATTTTGCATTGTGGCCAAAAAGTTTGATTTTGGTTTCATCTGACCAGAGCACCTTATTCCACATGTTTGGTGTCTCCCAGGTGGCTTGTGGCAAGCTTCAATCAAGACTTTTTATGGATATCTTTGAGAAATGGCTTTCTTCTTGCCACTCTTCCATAAAAGCCAGATTAGTGCAGCGTACGACTGATTGTTGTCCTATGGACAGACTTTCCCACCTCAGCTGTAGATCTCTGCAGTTCATCCAGAGTGATCATGGGCCTTTTGGCTGCATCTATGATCAGTCTACACCACTCCTTGTTCAAAATGAAAGTTTAGAGGGACGGCCGGGTTTTGGTAGATTTGCAGTGGTCTGATGCTCCTTCCGTTTTAATATGATCGCTTGCACAATGCTGCTCGAGATGTTTAAAACTTGGGAAATTTTTTGTATCCAAATCCGGCTTTAAACTTTGCCACAACAGTATTTCGGACCTGCCTGGTGTGTTCCTTGGTCTTCATGATGCTCTCTGCACTTGAAACAGAACCCTGAGACTATCACAGAGCAGGTGCATTTATACAGAGACTTGATTACACACAGGTGGGTTCTATTTATCATTACCAGTCATTTAGGACAACATTGGATCATTCAGAGATCCTCACTGAACTTCTGGAGTGAGTTTGCTGCATTGAAAGTAAAGGGGCCGAATATTATTGCACACCCCACTTTTCAGTTTTTAATTTTTAAAAAAGTTTAAAATATCAAATAAAGTTCATTCCACTTCACTATTGTGTCCCACTTGTTGATTCTTCACAAAAAATTAGAATTTATATCTTTGTGTTTAAAGCCTGAAATGTGGCAAAAGGTTGAAAAGTTCAAGGAGGCCAAATACTTTCACAAAAAGCTGTATCTCTGAACTAATCTCCCGATATCCAACTCGTAACTTTCCTCCACACTTGTATGTTCCTCATCTTACCGCCTGCAAGACTTCACCCGAGCATCTCCCATTCTGTGGAACTCTGTTCCCCAAAACGTCCGACTGTCCCCTACATTCAGAACCTTCAAGCGGAACCTGAAAATCCATCTCTGCAGAACAGCTTACAACCTGCAGTGACCACGGTGCCACCTCACCACCACTGGACCCGGCGCTCCACCACCACTGGACCCGGCTGCTCCACCACCACCAGAGCAGACCCAACCTACTGTCTCTCTCCCCACTGCCCTGTAGAAGGTAAGCCCGCAAGGGCAGGTTCCTCTCTACCCTCTGTATCAGTCCGTCACTGTTAGTTTGCTCATTATATTTTTAACTTGTTTGTATGTAACCCTTTCTCATGTACAGCATGGAATCAATGGTGCTCTATAAATAAAAAAAATATTACAGCCAGGGATCACAGAATATAAGAGTATAGGCCGGTTTCAGATTAGCGTTTGCCGCCGCTGCGTATTGCGGCGGGTGAACGCAAGCTGACCGCAAGCACCGCCCATCCTTATGTTTAACATGGGGACGCACGGTGTATGTGGTCGGGTGCGGATGGCCGTGCGTCTCCATTGCCCTCCATATGTGATTTGTACGCATGCAGTGGCTTGCGTACAAATCATACATTCGTACCCGCACAGAATCTGCAACAAGTTGCGTTCAGGTTGCAGATTCTGTGCGTCCGGGAATGTTTGTTTTGTATGCAAGCCACTGCATGCGTACAAATCAAACATGGAGGCCATGTTAAACATAGGGATGGGCGTTGCTTGCGGTCGGCTTCTGTTCGCCCGCCGCAATACGCAGCGGCAGCGAACGCTAATGTGTAGCCGGCCATACAGACATTATAGCCAGGGATCACTGAATATAAAAGTATACAGACATTACAGCCGGGGATCGCAGAATATAAGAGTATATAAACATTACAGCCGGGGATCACAGAATGTAGGCGTATACAGACATTACAGCTGGGGATCACAGAATGTATGACTATACAGACATTACGGCTGGGATCACAGAATATAATGTATACAGACATTACAGCTGGGGATCACAATATAAGAGTCACCAACTGTAAAATCTGTATGCTCTTTTACTCCCTTACCCTCCCCCCTCCCCCCATCCTTCCCCGAACAGGAGCTGGGGTATATCCCACTTGTTCCTGCATGGTCTGACACATACATAAGGATTATCTCAGTGCTGGAACATTTTTTTCAACCTATCCAATGGTGGAACTTATTTTATTCGAAGATCTATCAATTAAATGTACAATTGTTTGTGGCACAATCGCTTTAAGGCTGCTTTCACATTGGCGGTTTTGCACTGATCTGGCAGATGCGGTCAAAAAACCGCATCTGCCGCATTTCTGCCTAACGGCTGCACTTGCGGCAAGCCCCATGCGTTGTCTATGGCAGATGTGGCCGCGAAAAAAAAAAACGCCGCTGACCCGGGTTTTTTTTCGCGGCAGCATCTGCCGCAACTGCCGAAACTGCATTTGCCGCGTCTACCACACACTAACCGCAAGTCCCATAGACAACTCATGGGGCTTGCCGCAAGTGGGCCGCAAGTGCAGCCGTTAGACGGAAAATGCGGCAGATGTGTTTTTTTGACCGGATCTGCTGCATTTTTTCAAAACCGCCAGTGTGAAAGCAGCGTAAGGGGACTAAAAAAGGGTGAATTTACTCCCCCTTCATTAAAAATACAACCCTATTTAAAGTTTAAATCACCACCCTGTACCTTAAATGTAAATAAGAAACTGTACAATATATAGCATTGCTGAGATCTTACGGAGTTGGGGAATCACGCCACCAGGTCATTATCACCCAGGGAAAAATTAAAATTAAGAAAAAAGGCAGAATTGTGTTTTGTTTTCATCTGTTCTGTTTTACCACTTCCAGGGGCAGACCTACTGTGGTGCAGCTGGTTCAGCTGCACCAGGGCCCCGACCGGCTAGGGGGCCCCTCAGGCACCAGTAGGGGGGCTCCTCCACCTCCCTATAGGGGGGCCCGGAGGCCGTGTGTCAGAGGAGAGGTGCTGCCGCGGGAAGCTCCCTGTCTCCCGCTGCTGATCCCGCCCCTCCTCTCCTCTCTATTCCCTGGACGTGGGTGGCAGGCAGCCCATACTGACCAGCCTCCCTCCCCCCCCCCCCCCTGCTCCTCACCTGTGACTGCAGCATGGCATGGCACACCACCCCCGCTCCTCACTAGCACCCCCTCCCCCCACTCCTCACCTATGACTGAACCAGCTGCATCGGGGCCCACACGGCACCAGGTCCGCCACAGACCATTTCACTTGTTTTGTTTAACCATTTTTTAGTAGGTTATATAGAGAAACAAGTGGTGGCATTCAAAACTACACTTCTAGTTGTGCTGCAAAAAAAAAAATCAGGCCTCATACGGCTATGTCAATCATAAAAAAAAAAGAAAATATTTATTTTTCTTGGAACAAGGGGGAAAAAATGAAACCACCAGAATGAAAAACCTCTCTGCCCTTAAGGAGTTAAAACAACCCATTTTTTTCACAAATGTTTGCAAAGGCAGCCTGTGTGACTAAGTGCTTGATTTTATTCACTTGTGGCAATGGACCTTAACGGTTACATTTTAATTGAATGATTTAGTGGGTCATCACACCACTTGTATATAGTAAAAAGGGTCGGCGGAGAAGTTGAAAAGTTTTACAAAATGCTTACATTAATTTAAATAGAAGAAGAAATATTCTTTTCACGTAGTCTTTTTACAATGCTGCTCTGTCCCCTGCCGGTCTCTGTTTCCTGCTTCAGAGGAACATGTGATCTTTTCAGCCAATCACTGGTTGGAACGATGATCTCCTATAGCTAACGATTGGCTGCAGGTATCATATGTCCTAATGACGTGATGTCATCTCTGTAACATGAAATGGGGGCAGCAAATCTGATTATTTTGTAAAAGATTTTATTCCCTAGATAGCCCCTTTAAAGGGACACACTCAGGTCATTTTTCAGTATGATACTAATATTACCCTTGAATAGTGCCTGGGCAGAACTTTTAAAAACATGTAAAATCATTATTGTACTATTTGTAGTTTCCATGTTATCAACATTGTCAGACCCTACAGGCAGCTCCTGAATTAGTCCTCTCCATTATGAGGAAGCAGGATTAGTATGACTGTGTTATAAACTGTCATGTAATTATGCACTCCCTCTCAGCAGCTCTCTCCTCCTTCCTCCCTTCGCTCTCAGACAGTGAAGTGTCAGGTTTCACTAGCTTCTGTTCTGATGAGGACATGGAGGGAGAGAGCTAGTGCAGATCTACCTTATCTAGACTCCATATGTTTCTCTAAGCAGGGGTCCCTGCTGTGACAATTTCTGTGTTGTATTTGACCTCTTGTGGTGATGCAAACACAGAGCAGAGAGGAGAATACAGCCCCCCAGTGATCATCAGTGCTGTGCTGTGAATATGTGACATGCATATCCATGCTATGAGGAGTGGACAGCAGAGAACTAAGTGGATCATTCACTGTGATTGACAGATGGAATTAATTTATTTATTTGACGTTTACAGAATATAGGAGGAAAATATAAATAAAAGAAATACATAAATAGAGAGAGCTTAGATCGAGGAATTAGAAAATGATACCAGTTACATATGGATTTGTGACCTGACAGTTTTCCTTTAAATTAAGCCATTTATATTTTCATTATATATTTAACCAATTTGTATCTTTTTTTGCTACATTTTTACATCTGTTGACAAATGTATGCTCATGGTGCCATACGTTTTACTGGCTGGTAAATATACATCTAAATATGGTTGGGCATTATTCATTTCTGCTTGGCATTCTTTGAGAAGGAGAAAAAATAATTTGATCCAGTGTGTAATGGACACCATCTGTTTTGCGATTGCTGTGCATGTTTTAACAGAAGGTTATGCGCGAGAGTTGACTAAATCCATTACCTCCTATGATTTCGGCAGTGGCAGGATTTTCACTTTCCCAGCTCTGCTGACTGTTCTGTGCGCAGTAGATAAGTTTGTAGGGTTAGCGGTGAGACCGGCCATACTCAAACATTCTGTTGTTATAGTAATTGTATCTATTAGTGGAAGTCAGCATGAGGCTGATTGAATATATAATTGACTTGCAACTGCTTTTTTCATATTGAAATGATGAATAATGCCAGGAAAGCCGGTATTACTTTCAATTTCATCATTGGATTAATCTGTAATTTGACATTTCAATCAATATCTTTTTTCTTTTTAAGAGGCAATTCTGGGACCTTTATGAAATCATTCTGCAACGCGCCCCTCTTGTTTATGTATGACCATGGAATGTCAACGACATCTATAGAAATTTTCATTGTAGAATTGCATGTTCTGATGACAGATGCTGCATATCTCCCCCTTTCACAGACGATCTCCCTGTGATCGCTTCGAGAAGAGTTCTCTAATATGATATTTTGTGTTTTTTTGAACTCCTTACTAACTGTGTAAGTTGGGATGTTCTTAAAGAGAAACTCTGGGGAGAAAAACATTTTTGTATAGTCCCTACACTTATAAACTATAATGCTAAGCTGCCTTTAATATATGTATAATGTTTAGAATTAACGTAAATCAGTTATTCTCTAAGGGCTCCGGATCCTTACCAGTCACCACTCCCAGAAGGAACAATAGGTCATGTCTGATTGAGCAGCTCGGCCCCCACCCTCTGCAGTGAGCATCTGTGCGTCTGAGATTAAACACTTCCTCCTTTAATCACATGGGCGAGATGTCACATAAGGTCCTATCGACACAGGTTCCCCATACTGCTTTCTGTACAGAAAGAGATCTGTAGACTCCTTGCTTAGTATAGGACCTGTTGTGATGTCACGCCCATGTGATTGAATGAGGAAATATTAGATGGCACTGAAGCTTTCTGAGAGGACGCGGGAAGAGCTGCTCAATCAGGAATTACGTAATGTCGCCTCTGGAAGTGGTCACTAGTAAGGAACTTTTAGTGAATAACTGATTTATATTAATACTAAACATTTATACGAGGCAGCTCAGCATTATAGTATAGGAGTGCAGGGACTGTACAAAAAAAAAATCTCCCTAGAGTTCCCCTTTAAAGGGAAACTCTCAGCAGGATTTCGTCCCCCAAACCATTTATATTTGTATATGGTTCTTTCAAAGACAAGGCCATCTCCACCTTTACATAACCAGTCCATACCTGTTTGACTTGATAAGCAAATGAGGTGATCTGATTGCCCCTTTTTGTAGACCTGAAACCTCTGTCACTCCGGTTCCATTCCTTGCTCAGCTCAACCACCTCCTGATTTACTGACAGTTTATGTGCTGTGTGACTTTAGGCAAAGGCGTAGCCAGTCAAGCTGCAGGAGGCGGTGCTGGGTGGGAAATAGAGCTGGAATGACACAGGCTTCAGATGTAACATAGTTCTTCAGCCTCATTTTGATAATCATATCAAACTCTGATTTTTCAGTAACTGAGAAATGGGCTGGCCATGTCAAGATATTACTAAACTTGTCTTTAAAAGAGCTACATCACATATAAATAATTCTCAGTGTGAAATCCTGCTGACGTTTTCCCTTTTACAGTCTAAGAACAATATGGCATACTTATCAAGCTATGTGCTCCAGATTTCAGTTTTAACCTGCATTGGAAAGCCTGACTTTTAGACCTTTTTTATGACATACCTAATAACTGGGCATGGGCGCTCTGAAAAAGGGGCATGGTTTATCATGAAAGGGGCATGACTTTAAGGAGGTTTTCCACAAAGTTAATAATCAAGTTAATTTTTATTAATATGTTTTGGTATAATAATAATTCCCACAACTGCATCTGTTTTAAAAAAAAAAGTTCCTGTGCTGAGATCGTACTTGATTATCTCAACACAGGAACAATTATTTTTTTAAAGACATTCAATTGTGGAAATTATTATTCCAAGTTCCATTGAGTAAAATTAACTTTGTTTGTTAGAAAACCCCTTTAAGGTCTCAACACATTACTTTTCTCCAAAAAAACATGTTTTCTCATTTCAGTTACCGTCTGATTGCCCCATTAATGCCGACATCTCTGCCATTCCGCACATGTCTTGCTGCACCCTGGACAGCCTTTATCTTCTGATGGGTCGTGAACTAGAAGATTTGGAGGAGGTACCAGCAGGCAACGTCTTGGGTATGTCTTAATTACTTTTTTTGGTAACAAAAGTCTGACCACAATGTGATAATTTAGAGTTAAAGGGGAACTCTGGGGGGATGAAAAAAATTGTATTGTCCCTGTGCTATACTATAATGATGAGCTGCTTACTATATTTGTATAATTTTTACAACTCCTATAAATCACTTATTCACTAACTGCTCCTTACCTGTCACCCCTTCCGTATGGGACAGTAGGTCAAACCTGATTGTGTAGCTTTATCCCTCCCACTGCAATCAGCTTCAGCATGTTAGATATCAGACAATCACATTCAATCACATGGGCGTGACATAATAAAAGTTACACTGAGCCATTATATGTATTTCTGCTTGTGTACAGAGACCAGGGGGCGTTACCACACCTCCTCTCCGCAGAGACTGTCTCAATAGGTCCTTATGTGACATCACGCCCATGTGATTGAATGAGGAAGTGTCTGTTGTTGGACAAACAGATGCTTTATGCGGAGGGGAGAGCTGCTCAATCAGGCGAGATGCATTGGGGTGGCAGGTAAGGAGCAGTTAGTGAATAAGTGATTTATGAGTTCTAAAATTCTACAAGTGTAAGAGGCAGCTCAGCATTAGTGTAGGAGTGCGGGGACCATACCCAAAATGTTTCTCCCCAGAGTTTTCCTTTAACTGTAGTTTTCAATGCTTTCTCTCTAACAAAAATACATGATACAGTTAAATATACAGCATCAAACCTCCATTATAAAGTATCCTGTCATGTCCAGAAATTCTATTTACCTTCAGATGCAGAGGTAATCTGGAGAAATACAGCAGTTAAATCTATTTAGCCAACCTATTGGAGCAGCAGCTACATAGAGAAAATTATGTTTTAGTTATTGGGTGGTACAAGGAGAGATTACAGTGATCTTTCAATACACAGTAGTGTGCGGTAATCACCTCCAGCCACTTTGACATCTGGCACTGCAGAGCATGTGAGCAGTGTTTGTGCGCAAAACAGGCTGTCTATCAAAGTGCCAGGGAGTGATTACAGTGCGCTCACTGTGTAGTGCAAAGTGACTGTACTGCATCAATGAAAGAAAGCAGGCAGCTGCTGGGAGAATAAAGCATAACTTTCTCCATGTAGACGCTGTTCCTCTAAGATTTATATACAGGATTTAAAGGGACACTGTCAGGTAATTTTTCAGTATGATACTAATATTACCCTTGAATAGTGCCTATGAAGACCTTTTAAAAACATGTAAAATCATTCTTGTACCGTTTGTAGTTTCCATGTTATCAGCACTAGCAGACCCTGCATGGAGCTTCTGGATTAGTCCTCTCCATTATAAGCAAACAGGAATAGTCCGGCTGCTGTATAAACTGTCATGTAATTATGCACTCCCTCACAGCACCTCTCTTTTCCCTATGTTCTCAGTGCAGTGTAGTTTCAGTTCCCATAGGAGCTTCTGTTCTGATGAGGACTTGGAGGGAGAGCGCTATTGCAGATCTGCCTTATTTAGACTCCATTTGTTTCTCTAAGGAGGAATCCCTGCTGTGACAGTTTCTGTGTTTTATTTGACCTCTTGTGATGCTGCAAAAACAGAGAGGAGGATACACCCCCCACACACACTGATCTCCTGTGCAGTAATGTAGTGTGAATATGTGACATGCATATTCATGCATGGGGAGGGGACAGCAGAGAACTAAGTGGATCATTCACTGTGATTGACAGATGGAATGAATGTATTTATTTGAAGTTTACAGAAGATAGGAGGGAGATCTTAATAACAGAAATAAACAAATATAGAGTGTTTAGAGCGAGGAATTAGAAAATGATAGCAGTTACATATGGATTTTTGACTTGACAGTTTTCCTTTAAATTATATTCACCTATGAATTACCCCTATTATCTGCAGTTAAGTAGCATTGCTAGACTTAACAGGTTTACTTTAATGTAGGTTTACTTGAAGTATTAATTCCGATTATAGGGTGGTCCTCTAACATCTATTTTATGTTTTATTCTTACAAGATTGAGGTAATCTCAGAGCTCCATAATTTCTTTTTGAGGCAATTAACCTTTATTGCTATTGACTATGTAATACAGTATGTGATTGAATAGTATAATTGAATATTCCTAACTGTACTTTACATTGATGCTTCAGAGAGTTTAATAGAGATTTGTCCCAGGTTTTCCATGTTTTTGAGATGAACTTGGACAGCCATATTGTTATGACACAATGGTCTTTCATAAGGCCCAGTTACAACACAGATAATTGTGCAGAGATAGTTTGCAGATCTCTGGTTGCAGTGAAACCATGGACACATTGTTCCATTTTGTGGCTGTGTACAAATGGAACAATGTGTCCATGATTTCACTGCAACCAGAGATCTTCCAACAATCTCTGCACCAATTATCTGTGTGTGTAACTGGGCCTTTAATTTAATAGTATACACCAGTATACGTTACTATTTGCAAAGTCATATTACTATCACACAATAGTCTTTCATAGTATATACCAGTATATGTCAGTACTTGGACGGCCATATTACTATCACACAATGGTCTTTCATAGTATATACCAGTATACATCAGTACTTGGATGGATGGCCATATTACTATCACACAATGGTCTTTCATAGTATATACCAGTATACTCAGTACTTGGACGGCCATATTACTATCACACAATAGTCTTTCATAGTATATACCAGTATACATCAGTACTTGGATGGATGGCCATATTACGATCACACAATGGTCTTTCATAGTATATACCAGTATACATCAGTACTTGGATGGCCTATTACTATCACACAATGGTCTTTCATAGTATATACCAGTTATAGTCAGATACTTGGATGGCCGTATTACTATCACACAATAGTCTTTCATAGTATATGCCAGTATACTTCAGTACTTGGACAGCCATATTACTATCACACAATAGTCTTTCATAGTATATACCAGTATACATCAGTACTTGGAAGGTCATATTACTATCACCAATGGTCTTTCATAGTATATACCAGTATACATCAGTACTTTGAAAGACCATTGTGTGATAGTAATATGGCTGTCCAAGTATATACCAGTATACATCAGTACTTGGAAGGCCATATTACTATCACACAATGGTCTTTCATAGTATATACCAGTATACATCAGTACTTGGATGGCCATATTACTATCACACAATGGTCTTTCATAGTATATACCAGTATACATCAGTACTTGGACGGCCATATTCTATCACACAATGGTCTTTCATAGTATATACCAGTATACGTCAGTACTTGGACGGCCATATTACTATCACACAATGGTCTTTCATAGTATATCAAACCAGTATTGGACCATATTATATCTCCGGTCATTTTTAGTAACACCCAAATATCACAATCAAGTTGCAATAAATATGGGGCAATATATCACAATGGTTCATGTATACCGACTGGCCATCTGGTCAATGTGAAAATGCTAATATAGTGGTAAATTTAGGATTTTCCAAAACTGTGTCATGGAAAGTTAGAATTTCTTCCAGATGTGCGGATTCTTCCCCCACCCCCCTAACTACATGCCTGTTTCCAGAACGTGAGGAAACCTTGATGCGGTAACTTGATATTTCCAATCAGTAAAGAACTAAACATGGCTAGTTATTACAGCTGAAGGGAATCTCATTATTTAATGCCTCCACATTAACCGCTGCAAATCAAGTTTACCTTTGGTGACCCATTGTTTACATGTTAGGGATGGCACGTCGGCCTTTCCCTTCTTTACTCTTATTACCCAAACTTTCTCTTTTACAAGAGGAAGCAATTCTAGTAATACAACAACACTCATCATCAGAGTACTTTGCAGATGGATGCCAGAGAGCAGCTAGGGTAACTTTTCTGTGTTTTCTGCCAATGAACAGCGCCGATGTGCTGTGTCGGGGACGATTAGGAAATTCATCTCCTGGTGTCGGCTGCCTTTTACTTCCACTATATAAAACAACAAGTGCTTTTATCTATTACGACTTATACAGCAGCAGAATGAAGAGTAAGGCCAAGCTCAAATGCGATGCGGCAGGTTTATTTAACAAGATGCAGTACATGTTATGAAAGGAGTTTTACAAAGTTATAAAAAAAAGTCTGTTTTTTAAACCATGCTTTATTCTATGGACATGTCTTGCAGGTTTCTTCCTTGAATTATATCCTTTGCAGTGCAGAAGTAAAAGTCTGCACATTGTTAGTATCCTCAGCCAAATGGTTGGTCGGGAAAAGCTCTTGGCGTCTACTTTAACCCCTTCACGAGTTTGGGATTTTACATTTTTACACTTTATTTTTTTCCTCCCCTTCTTCCAAGAGCCATAACGGTTTTATATCTCTATCCTTATAGCGGTATGAGGACTTGTCTTTGCAGGACCAATTGTAATATTGAAAGACCTCAGTCATGTGATGCACTGGAAAGCTGGAGAAAAATCCAAGTGTGTAAAAATTGCCCAAAAAAGCGCAATTCCACGTTGTTTTTTTGTGTGTAAGGGTTGGGGGATTTATTTCCCATGTTCATTATATGGTAAAACTGACTGGGCAATGTTGCGGCAACCAGAATATGTAATTCTAGCATTTTGATCATTGTTCTTGTTACACTGTTGATTAATCTGATTCATTTATTTCATGTTTTGATAGATCAGACTATTAAGAACGTAGCAATACCAAATACATGTAATATAGATTTGAATTTTTTCTTTGTTTATAGTCTTTCATATTTTTAAATACTTTTTTCCCCCACTGTTATTATATTTATTAGTCCCGTTAGGGCAGAGGTCCCCAACTCCAGTCCTCAAGGCCCACCAACGGTCCAGGTTTTCATTATTTCCTTAGAAATTTGACAGTTGGTAATTCAATCTCCTGCGCAGGTGGTGATTCCAATTGTCAAATGCCAAGGAAATCCTGAAAACATGCACTGTTGGTGGGCCTTGAGGCCTGGAGTTGGGGACCTCTGCGTTAGGGCACTTGAAGCTGCTATCATCCAATCACTTACTCTATACAGAGCAGTGCATCAGCAGAAATCATGATCTCCTATGAACGCTGTCATGCATCCGGAGTTCACAGGATCGTAATAACAGACACAGGGGTCAGCAGCTAAGTTTTGGCTGTCATGACAATCAATGGGCACCCCATGATTATGTCACTGTCGTAGTGATGAGAGCTGAGAATCGCGTGCCCCCACCCCTTCCCCTGCTGACGTGTGTGTAGTATCGCTGTCAGCGAATGATCTCTGATTCACCAGCGGCTGTTAGAGGTACATGATGGCTGATTAAATCAGCCGTCATGTGCTGGGGAGGATGCGGGCTGCATCAAAGGCAGGGACACAACCTGTGATGTAAAATGGCCTCTTTTTACCAGACAGAGGCCAAAAAGTGCCACCTGATCATCTTTTTTTTTTTTTTTTTTTTTTTTTTTTTTAAAGTTTTCTGCAGGCCAGATTCTGAACCAGCATATCCAGTATATCCCCTCCCAAGGTGTCTATATGCTATATATCTAGGCTATGGAAACCGTCATTTTTATACCTCCTGTAAAAATACACCAGCAGTTGCTGCAAACATTGTGTGCACTATGCCTATACTGCCTGCAACTTAACAGCTGAGTAACAAAAGTTTGTGTGTGGCTTTAAATTTCACTGAAAAAATAGAAGGCAAAATGAGCACACCATGTTTCCCTGAAAATTAGACACCCCAAGGAAAATAAGACATACTAGGGGGTTTGCTGCACTGCTGACTATAAGGCACTCCTCAAAAATAAGACATACCAATTTTTGTATGAAAGCATGCCCGCCAACCAAGGCATGCAGCTTTGACTCATTCTGCCATTGTCCAGTGCCCTCAACTGTATAATATACACTCTGTCTCTATGACCCAGCTGCTGTAGATGTACGTTAGGCAACCGGCCAATCAGAGGCCAGCAGCAAACGTCGGTGCATGACATTACATGCGGGCCTCTAGCTGGGGGCTGCTGGCCTCTGATTGGCTTATCATACATCTACGGCAGCAGAACTCAGAGCAACGCCCGGAATATTGTACAGCGAGGACCGGTGAAAATATGTGGGTGTTGCTGTTTTTTTTTTTTTTTTTGCAGGTACTGTGATGGGGATACTATTTTGCGGGCTGCAAGGGGATGATAGAGATATTGCATTGTGGGTTGCAAGAGAATGATGGGGATACCATATTGAGGGCTGCAAGGGAATGATGAGGATACCATATTGGGGGTTACAAGGAGATGATGAGGATACCATATTTGGGGCCTCAAGGGGATGATGGGGATATCGTATTGGGGTCTTCAAGGGGGTGATGGGAATACCGTATTGGGGTCTTCAAGGGGATGGTGGGGATACTGTTGAAGAATAAGACATCCCCTGAAAATAAGATGTAGTACATCTTTGGGAGCTAAAATTAATATAAGACATGGTCTTATTTTCGGGGAAACAGGGTCGTAACATAAGTTAAAAAGAGACCTAGGTCTCAATTTTAACCTTCCTTGACTAGCTTTCAGCCCTCCTTTAAATGCTGATATAATATCTGTCATAACTACATCTTGCAGTTGAGCATTCCAGTGTATGACTGCTTTAATTGTAAAGAACTCTTTCTGATATATAATAATACTAGCTGTACTACCTGCCTACGCCCGGGTTAATAAATAACTGATGTTAGCTATAACAAAATAGAATTTGAATATGTGATATTAATGACCTTTAAGAAAATAGAAGCTGAGCTGTGATTGGTTGCTATAGGCAGCCTGATAAACCTCCAGCCAACAGTAAACCCTCCCCCCCGGCCGGGCAGTATATGTTACCTCCCACATGCACATAATAGACAGCTCATGTGACTGACATCTGCCTTAATTCCCTATATGGCACATGAGTTGCACATTGGCTGTTTTTAATCAGATGTTTATATTTGGATTTTAAAGATAGCAGACGTATGAGGCGAGTTGTGTGAGGTGATTTGTGCACATCTGTGTCTGTCTGTGTGGTGTGTGTGTCCCTGTGGGGTGAGTGCATGTGTCCATATAGGGTGTGTATGGCCCTGTAGGGGGGGGGGGTCTGTGTGGTGTGTGTTTCTGTTGTGTGTGTCTCTTTGTGGTGTGTATGTCCCTTTGGGGTGAGTGCATGTGTCCCTATATGGTGTGTATGTGTGTGTGTCCCTGTGTGGGGGGGTCTTTGTGGTGTGTGTGTGTCTCTCTGTGGTGTGTGTGTGTGTCCCTGTGGGGTGAGTGCATGTGTCCCTATATGGTGTGTATGTGTGTGTGTCCCTGTGGGGGGGGGGGGTCTGTGTGGGGTGTGTGTGTGTCCCTGTGGGGTGAGTGCATGTGTCGCTATAGGGTGTGTGTGTGTGTCCGTGAGGGTGTGGGGGTGTATCTCTGTGTTGTGTGTGTCTCTTTGTGGTGTGTTTCTTCGGGAGCGTGGTGAGTATCCAATATTGGGCTGCAACTTAGCGACTATACACTTGCTGTTACTCTTTGTGGGCGTGTGGTGTGTATACATGTCCCCGTGCGTGGTGAATATCTCATGTTGGGGCCCCACCTTAGTGACTATATGCTGGTATGTGCTGTTAGTCTTTGGCGCTATCATTAAACCCCTCTCATTCACAACTGTCAACTGGTAACTGTCACTTTTTCCCCATTATGTAGATAGGGGCAAAATTGTTTGGTGAATTGGAATGCGCGGGGATAAAATTTCGCCTCACAACATAGCCTATGATGCTCTCGGGGTCCAGACGTGTGATTGTGCAAAATTTTGTGGCTATAGCTGACAGCTGTCGATTTTCCTCAACACTTTTCCGTTCACTTTTTCCCCATTATGTAGATAGGGGCAAAATTGTTTGGTGAACTGGAACGCGTGGGGTTAAAATTTCACCTCACAACATAGCCTATGATGCTCTCGGGGTCCAGACGTGTGACTGTGCAAAATTTTGTGGCTTTAGGTGCGACGGTGTAGATGCCAATCCCGGACATACCTACACACATATATACACACACACATTCAGCTTTATATATTAGATTTATTAATCTATATAGCGCTATTAATTTCATAGCACTTTACATACATTAGTAATGCTGTCCCCTTTGGGGCTCACAATCTAAATATCCTTTCAGTGTGTTTTTACAGTGTGGGAGGAAACCGGAGTGCCCGGAGGAAACCCACGCAAACACAGGGAGAACATACAAACTCCTTCCAGATGTTGTCCTTGGTGGGATTTGAATCGAGGACCCCAGTGCTGCAAGGCCACAGTGCTAACCACTGAGCCACCTTGCCGCCCATATAGATGCCTCAAGTAAAGAACGCCTTCTGGTCACTTGGAAGATCTTTGTAAGGAATATAATATGAGGCATCTTTTTTTTTTTTCTTCTGTACTAGGCAAGCCCAACTTTTCTAACATTTCATTATAACACCCCCTTCACATGTGCATGAAAAATGTATGTATGTGTATGTACGTGTGAAATGGCCCATTCATGCTACAGTGTTTTGTGTCATCCGTCTGCCATCTCTGTGTTTCCAGTATGGCTAAAGAAAAAATATTACAAAGCTTCTCCTATACTTTCAATGTTAAACACAGACAGCACACGCATGGCATATGGATTCCATCAATGTGCTGTACGCATTTTCACGAACCCATGGACTTGTATTGGCTCTTGTCATTCATGCTGCTGGTAAAAAATGAACGTGTGTTCATTTGGTTCACATGGACACACTGTATGGACACACATGTGAGCAGCCCAATAGGTTTTAATGGGTACGTTTAGAGTCTGTGAAAAAAAAATACCCCACACACAGTTTACACATGTACAGGAAACACGGATGTGTGAAGGAGGCCGAAGAGACTTTCAGTCATGTTTAATTTAGTCTTTTCTCTACAATCAACATTCTGTGCTTTTGTGTATCTATGATCTATAGTTCTGTCTGTCCATCATTGACTGATCTGTTAGTCAGTGAATGATTCCTTGTACCGATGACCCCAGAGAATGGTGTCTGACATTGTGTGCAGGGCAAAGAGGAGAAATCATTAATGCGGTTACAGTATTTTACATAAATTGATTTACTGTTTACTAAGGGGGTGTTCTTTCCTGTTTTAAACTTTCGATTGTGACTATAAAATGGTGAATGAAACCTTTATCAGTTTGTCTTTTAACAATGTAAAAATGAACAACATTTTGAATAGAAAACATTAAAACCACTGATATATCAAGGAATAACTTTTGATTATCACTGATTAGGAGTGGGATATATTATTTTAATTGAACAGTTCTTTTAAAGGGTTGTCTAAAGTTTTTAAATTGCTTTGGCTGCTTACACAGCATGAAAGTAAGCAAGTTTGGATTGACTTGCTTTTTTTTCTCTTGTCATTCTTTTGCTGTGAGAGCTATTCTCTTTCATGGTGTACAGTTGGTTTCCATGGAGCTTGGCCATTGGTGCCTGCACAGATCATGGCCAAGTTTGGATAGTAGTTACATTACAGGATGGGGGATAACTCCTAACTAGGGTAACTCCTAACTAGAGATGAGCTACCCTTTCAAGGTTCATTTTATATCAGGTTGCCAAACTTCCCGATGTTAGAAAAAAAAAAAAATCTGTTCGGGTTTGGTCGCAAAGCACTGGAGCAAGCATCACTGTGGTCGGGTGCAGTTGGTGCCTGGCCTAGTGCGAGCTACATACAGTGTTTGATCGGCTCTCATTGGGCTTAAAGGCACTGTTTTTAGGTGTAGTGTGTGTCCAAAGTTAATATACCAAAAAACGCCCTCCCACCCCCAGAAGTATTACTTCTGGCTGGCTGCATGTGGGCGGAGAACCCTCGCCATTGGCTGCTTTTAGAGCAGGTCATTTTATCACAGCTCCCAATCTCCTGAGCTGTGTGCTTGTTTTGTTAAATGTGTTATAGCAGAACTTGTGCTGAGCTTTATAGTTCTGCTCAGGGAGAAGTGCCTGCTCTGTTAGTGACCAGGAAATGAAAGAGACTGGAAATCAGTGTGCTGCTAAAGAGACAACTTGAGAAAAACTTCTTTAAGTTAATGTGTTGGATGTCTAAAAAATTGATGTAAGTAACTGATAAAGGTCAAATTGTGAGGATGATTGTGCAGAGTAGCTTTAAAATTTCAGGACATGTGATATGTTCTTAGTTTGCAGTGGTCAGTACCGAATAAAAACAAACAAAGGAGATATAACTGATGAAACAGCGACAGGGTCAATGGCTCTGAAGGATAATTGACACACTTTAGAAGTAAGGACTGAAGGTGTTTTTGCTAGTCACCTCAAAAGGTCTCGAGGAATCTCATTCTCATTGGTCAGATATGTCCTGACATGTTGTTGTAGCTGATCGGTGTATATTGTGCTTTATAATGACTTCACATCATGACTGTACAGTAGGCTGTGTTCCATTATATTTGAAAGCTTTTTCTAGATTTTTGAATGACTAATTTGCCTACTCAATAATTATGAGTCTTGGATGTATCACTGCCTGACTAGACAAATTTACCATTTATGGTCTCTGTTAAAAACTGGGTGACAACTTGTGGGAACTGTAATGTTAAAATCCAGTATATGTTAAGTTTGGTTTAATTTACCCAATTTGGCAGCGTTAAGAACTACGACTAATGTAAATACAGTATTGACCAATCTAGCTGTAGTTTATTGGACTGTTTACACAGGCAGACTGCTCTTATCAATGTTCACTGAACGATCTGCCATAGATTGTACAGTGCACATAGGCTGCCATTGCTCTCGCAGCACAAGTTCTGTTAACTTAGGATGATGTAGTGCTAATAACTACTGTGTAAGCTTTGGTAAGAGTCAAAAGATCTTTTCATCCAATGAACGAGTGTTTTGCTAGTTCAGCCAGAAAGGCAGCCTGTTTACACTGCAAGATTATTGTAAACCAAGTTTCGCAAGGAGCACACGTTCACGGTAATCTGTAGTGCAAATGTAACTCTTGACTATAAACGATGGTTCAGAGATTTCTGAATTTTTAAGAGATTTCTTGGATTATATAAAATTTGGAATGGTTTCCCTGGTATAGCAGCTGCAATGGTATTTTCGAGTACTAGAAGTGATAACGTTCCTCCCATCAGTCAATCACTGGATTTAGCAGTCATATTTTGTAGACATTTACTGTTGAATCAAACGATGGGCAGCAGCTCAATCGAATCTCAACAGTTCAAGTTAGGGCAGTAAAGGGTAAGTAATTGTTTTTTATTTACTTTTTTAATGTTCCCTATCTTTGAGGCAATTTTGAAAATTTTAGCATCGGTCTGGTAAGGTGGGTTCGCAAACACGCAGGTCGGGTTGGTCAGTCACAGTAGGCTTGAAGGCATGTGGAACTGTAGGTCCTGGATGATGGATAAACAGGCAAGGCAGGACACTCTGGAAGCCACAGAACCAGGCAGGCAGATGAACGATTGCAAGTCTAATGTAGCCCATAGATGTAGTTGGGATTATCTCTAAGGTTACTTTCACATTATCGTTTTTAACAACTTCGGCAAATCAGGCAAACTTGAACTTATGAACTTCAGGTTTGCCTGATTTTTTTAAAACAAATCTAGCATACTTGCGGCAAGATTGTGGCAAGTCTGCGTTTTGTCTAATGCATTTCCTACAGGACTTGCAGACGTGCGGCACTTGTGGTTTGCTGCAATCTAGCCATTCCGGCAATTAAGGCAACGGACAAAAACCGCTGCTAGCTGTGGTTTTAAACTCGCCGCAAGTGCCAGATTTGCCGGATCGCGGCAAAGGTGCAAGTGCCGCATTTGCCGGGTTACGGCAAAGACACAAGTGCCGCACATGTCCCGCAAGGCCTATAGGAAATGAATTGGGCAGAACATAGTCTTGCCGTAATTTTGCAGGACGCAGATTTTGCAGAAATACCGGAATTTTTCCAGATGTGCAAAAACCACAGATGAGAAAGCACTCTATGTGAACAAGCTCGAATAGCAGTTCGTGATGTTCACAGATCCGTGATCGGTTAACCCACACAGAGCTAACCAGCAGGTCTGAGGGTTTGCAGAAGTTTTGCAAAGATAAATACGGCACATAGATTAACCTCTATATGTCAGTTTATAGTGCCTGCTGCCAGCTATGAGTTAACTAGCTGGGCTTGTGGAGAGCAGTAGATGCTAAATGCAGAATCATAGAAGCGTGAGCAGATAGTACTAACAGAAGAACCGGGATATTGACAGTCCAAACAAATGGCAGCCCAGCTGAACACATTTCTCTCTTAAAACTGCTTAATGATGTCACTGAGACCCGTTGGGCAGCTTATAAAATGCAACGTTAAGTGCAGCAAAGGCCGGCCATAGGGAAAGGGAAGTGGAGGCTGTCGCAGTCAAGACAGGTGTGTAACAGTAAAATTCTTAAATCTTTGTAAAATGCCTTAAAATATACATCCAACTTATAAGGGTTATCTTTATGAGCTTGATGTATGTACAATATACATGACTGTGTATAACTAAATACACATAACATTGCACATTTTTACAGAATTTTGCACAAAATAATTGTAATACTTGTATTGGTCTAATAGACTGTGTACGGCCAATGAAAATGACCATAGGGCTTATTAATGATATTAGCGGTATCTGAGCATAGGATGCTGTGACCTGTGCACCACTCCCGATCAGTGAGCTTTTCCTGGACTTTCTCTTTGATAGGACTGAATCATTCAGAAATCTTTGACTTTCAGTTGTAAGGTCCTCTCAGCGGTGTCCTACAAGGTTTGTCCCTTTAAGTCTAAGAATAGTTTGTGTAAACTTCCTTTTTAATTATTCCCATACCGAAGCTGTTTGGAAAACCTCAAATGCGCGGTTTCCATGAAAACAGACAAATTAGTTAATTTTGAACTCTTCTACGCAATCAGTATATCACCCCTGACCTCAGAAACTAGCACTCAGAGGAGACAAAGTGACTGTGACATGTTAAGTCAATACTCCATCTCCGAGGACCATGTCTGAGCAACCACCGCCTCTCATTCATTTAATAGTGAGCATTCTCCACTGGGAAAATAACAGCACACACAAAGGAGGCAAACACTGGCGGTGTGATTGTGAGGAATATGTCATGGCGGTTAGCAAAGATTTCTGTTTCAAGGTAATTTGTTGTAGAACTTCAAAGAAAGCCTAAGTGTGTCTCCTCAGACTCATGGAGACGATTCTTGCAGATTATGCAGCAAATTGGGGAATCTCTCTGTACATTAGTATTTCCCTGGGCTATTAAATGCCTTCTATATGGAATGAGCATTTAATCTTGGATGATTAGATTTGCAAGCTTTAACTGTTGAGATGCTGGAGATCTCGAGATCAAGGCTTTGACATGCGAAGCTTGTCCTAATGTTTGGAATAGATTTAATGAAAATCCAGCACAATTTTTTTTCCGCGCTCATGTAATTTGACTTTTCTGTAGATAGCCTCTAACAAGACAGAATGTGCTGCCGTCTAATAAGCCTTCACGTTATTTTTGGTCTTTAGCAGCCTGTAACGATCAAAGAACAGTTTTGATGTAAAAGCTGGTAAAGCGAGGACAAGAACTGTACCATGTGGTCATTGTAGGAGCAGAAATCCACAGAATATCCTGAACTCTGTCATTTAAGTTCTGGAACATACAACATTGATCTTTACCGGGAAGGGACTCGGCTTGGTGCAGACTGGGGAGGTCATTAAGGAACCATTTACGATGGGGAAAGAAAAGAAATGGGGCGTATATTATTTATTTTGTGTGTGTTTTGGTTGACACAAACATTTCTTAGTAAAAATAATTTGTAGACTTTAGAAAACCTTTACCTTTGCAAAAATATGTATACATCTGAACACAAATTGTTTGGGCCATTTACTTGATTCTGTTTTATAACTCTACTAGGGTGGGGAGAGCTATTCTTCCATCATAACTTTCTATCATTGCCATTTTTGTTATATAGTATTTATAGATGCAAAATGAGATATATTTTTTTACTTTACTGGGTTAGGATTATGAAGTTTTTACAAAAATATAAAGCTCTATAATACATCTTGCTAAAGAAAAAATCCTCGTCCCCTACCAATCAGATGCATCTCTCCTTCATTTGTCAATCACACTATCTGTAACTGTGCAGCCACTTGGCTCACTAAAGAACAACTATAAAGCTTGAGGGATCATTATACAAAGATGTTCTTGCTGAAAATGAGGAACAATCACATTGCATATGTATCAAATTGTAGGCTCAAAGAGTATAGTGGATATTTTAGTGATTAGGGATGAGTGAACCGGACTTTAATAAAATTCAGTGTTTGTACTGAACACAGACTTTACATACATTTGCAGTGTTCAAGTTCGGAGTTCAGGTGCTTTACGCATGCAAACCACCGGAGCGAGCCTCACTGGGCTCAGGTACACTCTGTGCTCGGGTCAGTGCAAGCCGCTTGTAGTGTTTGAATACTCCACACTGGGGGTAAAATCAGCATTATCAGATGTAGTGTGTGCAAAAATAAAAAATTACAAAAGCCCTCTTTTCCAGAAGTGCTTGGTTTTATGGCTGACTGTATGTGGGTGGAGAGCAGAACAGCCCAATCAGTGACTTCCAATGAGTTTCTGGTCAAGTTTGGGTCCAAAACAGAACTATTTTTTATAAAATCCAAATGAGCCCCCAGAACCAAAACTTCCACGGGTTCGCTAAACTCTAGTAATTACTGATACAGGCTCCATGGACTAGGATCCCCAACCTGTGGCTCCCATGCTCATGTGTGGCACATGGCTCTCTGCCAGACATGGTGCCTTACTAGCAGGTCTAGAAAAAGGCTTTGACATGTAGGACTTCACATGGTGGCTCTTTGGATAGCCCCATACAGAAATCCAGATCTGGATGTACCTACAGTGGCCATGAGGTTGGAAAGTTAAATATGATAAACTGAAGGTAGAATAATAGTGCCAGTTACATGGGAGTGGTCTTTTTGAGAATACTGTATAGAAGCAAGGTGGGAACACCCACATGTAAGTATACTTCCTATGAGACAAGGCAGCTCAAAGTCTGTGTGATCTCCAGGAGAAAGCTTTGGCGATTGTTAATCCGGTATTATTACTATTATTATTTATTTATATAGCACCATTAATTTCATGGTGCTGTACATGAGGAGTTACATACAAAATTATAGATATGGTTTACAGTAAACAAATTAACAATGACAGACTGGTACAGAGGGGAGAGGACCTTGTTCTTGCAGACTTACATTTTACAGGACATTGGGGAGGAGACAGTAGGTCAGGGATGCAGCAGCTTCAGTGGAGGTGGGGCCACTGTTCGGTCATTGCAGGCTGTAAGCTTTCCTGAAGAGATGGGTTTTAGTTTCCGTCTGAAGGATCCGAGCGTGGTGGATAATCGGACGTGTTGAGGCGCAGAATTCCAGAGGATGGGAGAGATTCGGTAGAAATCTAGGAGGCAGTTGTTTGAGGAACGGATAAGTGTGGAGGATAGGAGGAGGTCTTGGGAGGTTCGAAGATTTTGAGTAAAGATAGTGGGAAATTAGTTCAGACATACAGGGAGGAGACAGTTTATGGATGGCTTTGTAGGTCAATGTTAATAGCTTGAACTGGATTTGTTGAGAATTTTGGAGCCAAGGGAGGGATTTGCAGAGGGGAGAAACGGGGGAGTAGCGAGGAGAGAGATGGATTGGTCGAGCAGCAGAATTGAGGACATATTGGAGAGGTGCAAGGGTGCTAGAAGGGAGGTCACAGGAGAGGATGTTACAGTGATCAAGATGGGAGATAATCAGGGCATCTACAAGCATTTTAGTAGATTGAAGGCTGAGGAAAGGACGGCTTCTGGAAATGTTTTTAAACTGGAGGCAAGGGTGCTAGCAAGTGGTCAGTTTTTCTTCTGGATGTTCACTCTGTGCAACGTGTTGGTAGTAACTGGAAGCCCCTGGCACCATACACTTCATATGTGGCTGCAAGACCCAATGCCTAACATCGAACCTAGTAACCTTATTCCTCTTGCATTACCATCTATATTTTAATCTGACCATTGTATAGCATTATCCTTTGTATATATAGTGTTCGTCTAGTATGCCCTTAAGGCAATGAAATATATAATTTAATAATTTACTTGAGTCCATGTCCATGCTCTAGGTCTAACCTAACATGCTTCCAGGGCTGGTTTCTGGCCTGATATAATCTGGTTAATGAATCGGGCTTATAACTAGGACCTGGTGGCAGTCCTACCAGGCTGGAAAGGCTCTGTTTCATGGGAGCCAATGAAAGGCTCTCTCAGCCAAGCTGACTTTACGTATCCCGGGAAGGAAGGGTGGGGGTGAAAGTCACGTTTTTGCAGAATTGACTAGGCCATATCACATGACCTCGATGTATTGGAGATGTCAGGGTGGGGCTGCGAAGGTTGGGTCATAAAACTTTTTAAGGGTAACCTGTCAAGTGAAGACAGCACTATTTTTTTCCTGACAGCCGTAATTGAAGTGCAGGCATTGGACAGGTTCAAAACTCAAGATTGACCCCGTTTCTGAAAGCTAATAGTGTTGTTTCATGACAGATTCCTTTTAAAAGGGTTGTCCAGTTTAAAATGACAAGTCTGCAGTCAGTCTGTCGTCAGGGAGGTGACTGGTGGCATTTAAAGACACGAGGTTACCAAGGGCTCTGCCATTCACGGTGCATGCAAGGCATAGTGTCAGAGCAGCCTATTGGTCACGCCCTTCTATTAGATCAGGCGGGCTGTTCCGCACTGATTACATGCCTCACATAACGACAGACGCCCCCCAGAGGGCTCAGCCTCAAACTGCAGATGAAAAAAATGCAATAAAACACTAAAGATGAAAAATGTGAGGTGTTTGTTGGTATTTTGGCCAAAAAACGTAAGCTGGTAACCCACGGTCAAGGGCCCTCACGCTTACCAGTCCTAACCACATGCCTTTTGAGACATGTACAATTTAATTTAGATTGTTCACCGAATGGACTTAAAAACAGACAAAAAAACTCACCAAAATTTGCCAGGTAAATACCCATTGCACTTAGCAGCGGCTGTCAGCTCCTCTGGAGGCAACACAGGTGTCTGTATGCCGGTACTCAATCACCTGCAACCCACAGTGGGGGCGGTTGTGGCACCAGCGTCCGGCCATGCTGTCAGGGAGGTGACTGGTGGCATTTAAAGACACGAGGTTACCAAGGGCTCTGCCATTCACGGTGCATGCAAGGCATAGTGTCAGAGCAGCCTATTGGTCACGCCCTTCTATTAGATCAGGCGGGCTGTTCCGCACTGATTACATGCCTCACATAACGACAGACGCCCCCCAGAGGGCTCAGCCTCAAACTGCAGATGAAAAAAATGCAATAAAACACTAAAGATGAAAAATGTGAGGTGTTTATTGGTATTTTGGCCAAAAAACGTAAGCTGGTAACCCACGGTCAAGGGCCCTCACGCTTACCAGTCCTAACCACATGCCTTTTGAGACATGTACAATTTAATTTAGATTGTTCACCGAATGGACTTAAAAACAGACAAAAAAACTCACCAAAATTTGCCAGGTAAATACCCATTGCACTTAGCAGCGGCTGTCAGCTCCTCTGGAGGCAACACAGGTGTCTGTATGCCGGTACTCAATCACCTGCAACCCACAGTGGGGGCGGTTGTGGCACCAGCGTCCGGCCATGCTGTCAGGGAGGTGACTGGTGGCATTTAAAGACACGAGGTTACCAAGGGCTCTGCCATTCACGGTGCATGCAAGGCATAGTGTCAGAGCAGCCTATTGGTCACGCCCTTCTATTAGATCAGGCGGGCTGTTCCGCACTGATTACATGCCTCACATAACGACAGACGCCCCCCAGAGGGCTCAGCCTCAAACTGCAGATGAAAAAAATGCAATAAAACACTAAAGATGAAAAATGTGAGGTGTTTGTTGGTATTTTGGCCAAAAAACGTAAGCTGGTAACCCACGGTCAAGGGCCCTCACGCTTACCAGTCCTAACCACATGCCTTTTGAGACATGTACAATTTAATTTAGATTGTTCACCGAATGGACTTAAAAACAGACAAAAAAACTCACCAAAATTTGCCAGGTAAATACCCATTGCACTTAGCAGCGGCTGTCAGCTCCTCTGGAGGCAACACAGGTGTCTGTATGCCGGTACTCAATCACCTGCAACCCACAGTGGGGGCGGTTGTGGCACCAGCGTCCGGCCATGCTGTCAGGGAGGTGACTGGTGGCATTTAAAGACACGAGGTTACCAAGGGCTCTGCCATTCACGGTGCATGCAAGGCATAGTGTCAGAGCAGCCTATTGGTCACGCCCTTCTATTAGATCAGGCGGGCTGTTCCGCACTGATTACATGCCTCACATAACGACAGACGCCCCCAGAGGGCTCAGCCTCAAACTGCAGATGAAAAAAATGCAATAAAACACTAAAGATGAAAAATGTGAGGTGTTTGTTGGTATTTTGGCCAAAAAACGTAAGCTGGTAACCCACGGTCAAGGGCCCTCACGCTTACCAGTCCTAACCACATGCCTTTTGAGACATGTACAATTTAATTTAGATTGTTCACCGAATGGACTTAAAAACAGACAAAAAAACTCACCAAAATTTGCCAGGTAAATACCCATTGCACTTAGCAGCGGCTGTCAGCTCCTCTGGAGGCAACACAGGTGTCTGTATGCCGGTACTCAATCACCTGCAACCCACAGTGGGGGCGGTTGTGGCACCAGCGTCCGGCCATGCTGTCAGGGAGGTGACTGGTGGCATTTAAAGACACGAGGTTACCAAGGGCTCTGCCATTCACGGTGCATGCAAGGCATAGTGTCAGAGCAGCCTATTGGTCACGCCCTTCTATTAGATCAGGCGGGCTGTTCCGCACTGATTACATGCCTCACATAACGACAGACGCCCCCCAGAGGGCTCAGCCTCAAACTGCAGATGAAAAAAATGCAATAAAACACTAAAGATGAAAAATGTGTTATGTTTTTTCATCTGAAAAACAAATTAAATTGTACATGTCTCAAAAGGCATGTGGTTAGGACTGGTAAGCGTGAGGGCCCTTGACCGTGGGTTACCAGCTTACGTTTTTTGGCCAAAATACCAACAAACACCTCACATTTTTCATCTTTAGTGTTTTATTGCATTTTTTTCATCTGCAGTTTGAGGCTGAGCCCTCTGGGGGGCGTCTGTCGTTATGTGAGGCATGTAATCAGTGCGGAACAGCCCGCCTGATCTAATAGAAGGGCGTGACCAATAGGCTGCTCTGACACTATGCCTTGCATGCACCGTGAATGGCAGAGCCCTTGGTAACCTCGTGTCTTTAAATGCCACCAGTCACCTCCCTGACAGCATGGCCGGACGCTGGTGCCACAACCGCCCCCACTGTGGGTTGCAGGTGATTGAGTACCGGCATACAGACACCTGTGTTGCCTCCAGAGGAGCTGACAGCCGCTGCTAAGTGCAATGGGTATTTACCTGGCAAATTTTGGTGAGTTTTTTAGTCAGTCTGTCGCCCTGTGACTGCAGACTTGTGAAACCTAACATTGCCCGCACTGTGTGCCGTGAGGATTCTCCAGTGTCAGAGTGGGGAACAGCGGTCACGTGACTGCATGTGTGCAAAATGAATATTCCCAGCTAGCATCCAACTAGATGGGAACTCCTTTGCTTAATACAACTGTTTTGTAAAGGCCGCACCCTTCTAGTTGGATTCTGGTTTGGGGTATGCATATCACACACTTTCGGCCACATTACTGCGGTTCCCATCTCTGACCCCGGAGAATCCTACCACGTGCAGTGTGAAGATTCACAACTCTGCAGTCACACAGAGAGACACATAGTGACTGAAGACTTTTTTCTTTAGACCAGACAACCCAAGTGTAAAGTGACCTGCTTTGGGAGAAGTAAAGATTTAAACAAATTTACACATGTAAGGTAGAAAGGGTTGGCTTGACAGATAGATGGACCAGAGAATTGTTCAGAGGTTCTTCTATAGTATTGAATCCCAAAATATTTTGGGAGTTTAATCACTTTTTTGCCATTTCTACATTCTATCATTTTTTGTTCTAACATATGACCTGTATATAATGAGAAAAGAGCCACCACCCTCACAAGTAGACATGAATCATTTCCTTGGTGAGCCCAATAATCCCCGGTGCGATATTGGACAGAGATCTCTGTATTTCATTGTCTGTTTTTTGCAACGTGCTACTTTCTATCCCAATAGACCCATTGTTTTAGATGGCCGAAAGTAAACTATTGACTATTGAAACCATGTGTAAAAACTATATATATAGCGGTTTTAAACAACAGTAACCCTGCCAATTTATTTGAAGAAAGGTTACTGCTGATTCATGTGATCTTCAGAAGACATTTGTTCTGAATTAGTTTTTCATCATCTGCTCAGAGCTAAATCATTTTCATCTTTCCTCCTTTCTGTGTGTAGCCTCATCACATTCTAATTGTTACCAGCGTTGTGCATAAAGTACAGAATTACCTGCTTCAGCTACATCTGACACCATGTCACTCTTCCCGCTGTGATTCTGAAAGGGAATTTTTTTCCTAGTTTAGAGCATTGAATACGTCTTCAATTAGACTTAAGATGTTCGATCTGCTTTGGCAATCCAGTTTTTAAAGTAAATTTGAATTCTTTTGACCTTTGACTATTTTTTTCTTACTATTTTGCTAACACTATTATTATGTTACAATTATTATAATTGGACCCGTTCACACTTGGTAAAAGACACAGGTTTTTCTAGTAAACTCATTTTTAGGGTGGGGTCACACACACAGATATCTGGGCAGATATTGTTCACAGATCTCTGGTTGCAGTGAAATCATGGACAGATTGCTCCATTTGTACACGGCCACAAAATGTAACAATGTGTCCATGATTTCACTGCAACCAGAGATCTGTGAACAATATCTGCCCAGATATCTGTGTGTGTGACCCCAGCCTTTTAGAAACATCCATATCTTTGATTATGGGTGATTGTAGATTTACTTTCACACAATGTTATGCTGATTCAAAAGCACAGAAATGTTGCTATCAGGAAACCAATGGGGGGTCTGAAATTGGGTCAGCGGGGGCAATATGTAGAACTAGTATACATTAAAGCATCATTGAAGAGTATTTTTAATTTCACCACTTTAGTGGTGCGTTACATATAAGTCTCCTGTTCCCTGTCTTAGGGCCCTTTCACATCAGCGTTTTTTTAAATTTGCGGCAGATGCGGTGAAAAAAACGCATCTGCCGCGATTACCGCATACCGGCTGCACTTGCTGCGCGGTTGCGGTAAACGCCATGCAAAGTATAGGCGTACTTGTGGCAGGTGCGGCAAGTGCGGCCGCGAAAAAAAAACGCGGTCAGCCGCCACCTTTATCTGCTTTCAACACTGCCACGATCTGTCTTTGGCGATTTGTGATTTGCTGGCAGCTCCAGTGTTACATGGAGCGTGCATTGGAGGTCACAACTCAATACATCTCTGAGAGCCTCATTCTGGCTCCCATAAGTTGGAATTGAGCTCCATAACTTCTCACTTCCGAGAGACAAACGTTAGCCACAAGATTGCTCTGAGGGACCGGAGTGGCATTGAAAAAGAATAAAGATGGTGGGAGGTAAGTATGATACCAGGGTTAAGGGCCTGAGATTTAAAGTGACACTGCAGCGCTGATACACCCCTTCAACAACACCCCCCCTTCCCGCTGGGGTGTTGCTTTAAGTGAATTTTGACAAATAAAGAGTTTTTTTTTTATCGCCTCAACATATCTAAAACCTTTTAATGGCCCTATTGTAGTCACAGGACCCTACATCAGAGGTGCACAACTTGCGGATCAAGGGTCACTTGCAGCCCGCTATGCCCTTCTGTGCAACTGGCAACCATTTACCTAATGTCTGGTTACATGTGTTTTCCATGTGATGGATTAGGCCAATGGTGTAGAACTGTAGGGATGCGTCATTATGTATGGGGCTGTGTGATAATTTCTGGAACAATTTGGGATATTTTGGCAAAATGTGTGATTCCTGTAGCCCAGAAGTGATTAGATGAGGACAAGAAGTGTCTGTGAACCAGTGCTGTTACTTTAATTGTAAGAGAAGGTAAATACTCGACTGTTTCAACATCAATGTAGAGAGCTGAATGCATGGTGGTCTCTTCTTGTCTTGGGTTCAAACTGATGATAAAAGTTTCTGTACCTTCTTGATACTAAAAGCCCTGTAAATGGAGCCAGCATCTGTTGTATATGTCAATGTACAGTCAATCTCTCAGAAGGTAATACTTTTTTAATATAGTAGCCCACAGTGTTATTTCCATCTGACATTATGGCCCTCATACCCAAAATGGTTGTGCACCCCTGCCCTATAGTATATGCTTTACCAAACTTAGATCATCACATGATGCTCTTGTCCTGGCTATATAATAGAGGTTGGCCCCTTTTAAGGAAAGGTTTTGTCTGCTGGACATAACTCCATTTTTCAAATCTGTTGTGTATCACTTTCTGTTGTAATAACTTTGGATTCCTTCGACATATCCTAGTGATTCTTAGATTTTTGTTTTTTATTTTTTTCATGTTACTTTGTTCCTTTATTGGTAGTAATTAATTTAGGTTGATTGTGTTTATAAAAATATCTGTGAAAATTTCCAAAAAGTTAGAAGTATTAGCAATTTTTCCGCCATGCAATTGTTAATATACAACATTTACCATATGCTTATTTATTTATTTTTTTTTACATTTTTTTTACATTGATTTAGCCGCAAATTACCAAGAATATAAGGATACTACAATTTATGTAAATTTTTCTGAATACGGCAATGTCCCATATATAGTCAAATCTTCACTGAAGTGACAAAGTGGATGAACTCTAGCGCCACCTTTAGGTAGCAATCCTCAGTCATAGTCGACTCTTTAACAAGCCTTTTAATATGACCAAGGATTTGTGCCAGATTAGAACCCCAAACTACAAATGTTGCATTTCGGGGTAACTGCTTCTCATCAGTGTAGTGTGTGGATATTCTGATCTGGCTGTATGAGAGGCTAAGACGAGGTCTGGGGAATTAGCTATCTACCTTATGGAGTGGAGTTTCCCTGCAGCCATAAGAAGAACAGATAAGTTGATAAAGAGATTTAAAGTCTTAGCCTCTCATACAGCCAGATAATAATATCCCACACACTACACTGTTGAGGGGCAGTTACCTTATAACTCAGCGTCTGTAGTTTGGGGTTCTGATCTGGCACAAATCCTTGGTCATATTAGAAGACTTGTTAAAGAGTCGACTATGACTTTAAGGATTGCTACCTAAAGGTGGCGCTAGAGTTCATCCACTTCTTCATTGAAGTGACAATTTGCATATTTCCCAGAGGAGCATTGCGGCTTTAAATCTCCTTATCAACTTATCTGTCTCCTTATGGCTGCAGGGAAACTCCTCTCCAGAAGGTAGATAGCAAGTTCCCAGATCATTTATAGTCAGAAACTCTGATTTTGCTGCATGGTAGCTCAGTGGTTAATACTGCAGCCTCGCAACGCTGGGGTCCTGGTATTAAATCCCACCAAGGACGACATCTGCAAGATGTTTGATTGTTCTCCCTTTATTTGCTTAGGTTTCCTCCCATACTCCAAAGACATAGTGATAGGGAGTTTAGATTGTGAGACCCAATGGGGACAGTGTGGCAGAGGTATATAAAGCACTGTGGAATTAATGGTGCTATATAAGTGAACAAATATTAATATTATATGTATACACTCTACATGGCTCAGGAGAGCAGCTTTATTTGGCTTATGGACCACAAATTGCTAGAATTGATTGAGAACATCATATGGACCGTAAGGTGCCAGAACAGCAGAACCTCCCCCAAACGGACTACTTTTTGTAAAGAACACCCCTCAAGGAATTCATCCAGAGGTGTAGTGACCATGTTGATCCCACAGCTTCATTACAGAATTTCACAACATTGGGATGTGAAAATTTTAAAAAAAAATGAACTTTTTCCCACAAAACATGTTGTTTAAGCCCCAACTTTTTTCAATTTCATAAACAATAAGAGAAAATTGAAAATATGTTTGTAAAGCAATTTCTCCCAAACGCAGCAATATCCAATATATGGTCACAAGCTACTGTTAGAATACACAGCTCGAAAGGGAAAAAAACTACATGGCTGGATAGTTTGCAGTGGGTAGAGTAGAGCCTTACCAAAGTGCCAGAGTAGCAGAAAACCCAAAAAGGTACCCACACCCATCAAGGAAGTCATCTAGGCATTTAATGATCATTTTTACCTCTTAGACGTTTCACCAATTTCTTTACCATTGGACTGTAGAAAATTAAAAATGACATTTTATTTTTTTTACAATAAGTAGATATAGGTAAAAAAAATATAAATATTTGCACCATAAATAATAAGGAAAACACCCCAAAAATGATTGTACAATTTCTCCTGAGTGCAGCAATACCCTCTATATGGTCCTGCACTAGTGTTTGGGCACAGGGCAGGACCCGGGAAGAGAAGTTAGCATCATTTTGTATTTTAAGCACAGATTTTCTCGGCGTACTTTATGGCATCAATTGCAGAGCCCCTAATGTGTGAGAATAACAAATACCCTAAAAGAGACTATATTTTGAATAATATCCTGCGGGTATTGTGACCCACTACTGATTTCTAGAAATGATTGTGCAATGGATGTTGCTTAATGACTATTGCAAATATGCTAGTTTACGTCTTGAAATCAAGTGCCCAGATTGTGCTTCTGAAGACATACATCCCATAGAGTGCTAAATGGATCATCCAGGACCTTGCAAACCTTTCCCAATATTACATTGGTGGGGTTCAACACTTCCTCCATCAGCTAAAAACTGGTCCAAAAAAATGTTTTTTTGTTTTTGCATCGCCATATTCTATGAGCTATAACTTTTTTTTCAGTGATGCAAGATTTATCACAATTTATTTTGATTTATTTTTTTACATTGTTACCTGTACAGGTTAAATAATGTGCTGGTAGTTTTGTGTCTCGGGATGTTTCTGATGCAGCGATACCAATTGTCCACAGCCTGCCGCTTGTTGGCCACATTACTCGCGGGCCCATGATGTATGGCTTGTGGCTGTATTCCAGCTTGATGCATAAGCACCATATCTAGCAAACAGCTGTGAAGAGCAGATCTCCAGGTGATTTTTGTGAGTAGCCCAATATAGAAGAGCAGATCTGAATGGTGGAGGGAAGTAGGACCCCTGGATCTTGGTATACTGCAGGAGCTGGATGTGACTCTCAAGGTTAGAAAGGTTGGGGACCTCTGCTCTACACAATACTTATTTATTGCATGGTATTAGGCCTGCTAGGCTGTTTATGGCAGGTCCTACTAGACCACTTTAGCTGGCAGACCCAGAGGCCATTGTTTGGCCTTGAGTTACCATAGCAACCATCCGGACCCTTTGATCAAATCGCATGGAGGGGTAGCGGGGTGTAATGGAGTGAAAAACAGACCTGCTATTGACCATTGACCGCAGCATGTAAAGGGTCAAAGAGCCGCAATCAGTGTTGGCACCAATTGTGACCACTGCATCCGGATGTCAGCTATGACATACAGCTGGCAGACACCCGCGGCTGATGGTGCCAGCTCCATCACTGCATGTAAGGTGGTCTATTCTTTCTCCTTGCCTTCTGTGTCAGACATGTACAGGAAATGCCGGGGAATGAGATGAATCAAAAATGCCTATCTTAAACTGATGAGATTTTGAGCACCATCTTTTATTGTCTCATTTTTTGTTAACCACTGCTTTGCTTTCCCTGTGTGTATACTACTATCAAAAAGATGGATGTTAATATAAAAATATTAGGACACAAAATTAGGGAGCCACAAATGTGCCTGGAAAATAAGTATTCAATGGGGAAAATCGTTAGCAAATCTGAGAGAGATCTGCAACAAGAATTTTGATGCTGCTGATCTGAAATTTCTCTGATTTTTTTCTGCCGTTCGAGGCTGGGTTATTAAAATGCCATCCTCATGCTTCCGAAATACAATGCAGATCCTCCACCCACAGATCTGGATGGTAAATCTGCAGCCTATCCTCCCGTGTCTCCTGCATGGATTTATTTTATAATTATTAGACCTCACATAGGAGCCCACCTTACGCCTGTCCTAATTTTTTTGGCGCATGTAATGGCTTCTACTCCCCTTTCTCAGATACAGTGGGGGAAAAATTATTTAGTCAGCCACCAATTGTGCAAGTTCTCCCACTTAAAAAGATGACAGAGAACGGCAATTGATATCATAGGTAGACCTCAACTATGAGAGACTAAATGAGAAAACAAATCCTGAAGATCACATTGTGTGATTTCGAAATAAATTTTTTCAAAATTTTGTGGAAAATAAGTTTTTGGTCACCTACAAACAAGCAAGATTTATGGCTCCCACACACCTGTAACATCTTCTGTAAGAGGCTCCTTGGTCCTCCACTCATTACCTGTAGCACTGGCACCTGTTTGAACTTATCAGTATAAAAGTCACCTGTCCGCAACCTCAGATAGTCACATTCCAAACTCCACTGTTGTGAAAAACAAAGAGCTGTTGAAGGACACCAGAAACAAAATTGTGGTCCTGCAGCAGGCTGGGAAGACTGAATCTGCAATAGGCAAGCAACTTGGTGTGAAGAAATCAACTGTGGGAGCAATAATTAGAAAATAGAAGACAAACAAGACTACTGATAATCTCCCTTGATCTGGGGCTCCATGCAAGATCTCACCCCATGTGGTCAAAATGATCTCTAGAGCGGTGAGCAAAAATCCCAGCACCACATGGGGGGGACCTAGTGAATGACCTGCAAAGAGCTAGGACCAAGATTACACAGGCTACTATCAGTAACACACTACGCCACCAGGGACTCAGATCCTGCAGTGCCAGACGTGTCCCCCTGCTTAAGCCATTACATGTCCGGGCCCATCTGAAGTTTGCTAGAGCGCATTTGGATGGTCTAGAAGAGTGTTGGGAGAATATCATATGGTCAGATGAAACCAAAGTAGAACTGTTTGGTAGAAACACAACTCGTTGTGTTTGGAGGGGAGTGAATGCTGAATGCATCCAAACACCATACCTACTGTGAAGCATGGGGGTGGCAACATCATGCTTTGGGGCTGTTTCTTTGTCAAGTGACTCGGACGACTGATCCATATATATGAAAGAATGAATGGGGCCATGTATTGTGAGATTGAGTGCAAACCTCCTTCCATCAGCAAGGGCATTGAAGATGAAACGTAGCTTGGTCTTTCAGCATGACAATGATCCCAAGCACACCACCAGGGTAACAAAGGAGTGGCTTCGTAAGAAGCATTTCAAGGTTCTGGAGTGGCCTAGCTAGTCTCCAGATCTTACTCTTTAGAAAATCTTTGGAGGGAGTTGAAAGTCCATGCTGGCCAGCGACAGCCTAAAAACATCACTGTTCTAGAGGAGATCTGCTTGGAGGAATGGGCCAAAATACTAGCAACAGTGTGTGCCTTGTGAAGACTTAAAGAAAACGTTTGACCTCGGTCATTGCCAATAAAGGATATATAACAAAGTATTCCGAAGGTCTGTTAACTTTCTATCTACCTTATGGAGAGAAGTTTTCCTGCAATCATAAGAAGACCGTTAAGTAGGTGAGGAGATTGTAGCCACATCCCTCCTCTAGGAAATATGCAAATTGGCACTTCAGTAAGGAAGTGGAAGAACTCCAGCACCACCTTAAGTAGCTCCTCAAAGTCCTAATCGCTTTCCAACAAGCTTTTTAATATGACTAAGCGATTTGTGCCAGATCAGAACCCCAAACTACAGACGCTGCGTTTCGGGGTAATTGCCCCTCATCAGTGTAGTGTGTGGGATATTCTGATCTGGCTGTGTGAGTGGACTAAGACAAGTTCTGGGAACTTGCTATCTACCTTATGGAGAGACGTTTTCGTGCAACCATAAAGACAGTTAAGTAGGTGAGGAGATTGTAGCCACATCTTGAGCTGTTGTTTTTTGTTGGAGGGGTAATTACTGGCTGTATTTCTGTTGAGCATGCCTTCAAGACTTTGTTTTTCTCTCTTTCATCATTTATTTTGCTGCCTTACATGCTGTGTATAAGACATTCAGGGAACATGGTATTTAGAGCCCACGTTACCAGGAATTGTGATGATGAAGAAACGTGGCTTCTATTTATAGGAATGTCTGCTGATTGATAATGATGGAATAATCATTCTGTGCACATGGATTTTCCAGTGTAAGGCACAGCGATCTTCTTGTGTTAAGTATCTAACTCTAGCTGCTGATCTACCTAATTTAGGCCCTTATTCATATTTTTTTCTCCATTCCTATTATTTATGGCTTTTGTATTAGTCATAGAATTATGCAAAGGGAAACTGTATAATGTATTTGGTTCTAGTACATTTGTACAAAAGCTGGAAGAACTTTACATTGTAAGTTCTACCGGACAAGGTTCAAGCAGAATATTTTTTTCCTATGATATGCAGTATACAGATGCTTTGAAATAGCTCTTTATACAGCAGTGCCATGTCTTCAGTTCCTAAATGGTTTAAAGTCTCATCACAACTGGATGGCCACAAGCCAGTTAGGTCATATGGACTTTATGTATGCCTAGGTGCTGCATAACAGTTAAGAGCTAGAGATGTCCACTTTATAAAAAAAAAAGTTTGGTAAGAAAAATACTGTCTGTCCTGTCTTTCTTATCTAGTTCCACAGAAGCTAAGGTAAAATTAGGCTCCTATCACTGCCTTCTATCCTCTGTATCTAGTTTAATTCTACATATGCCAGGAGTGCTGTCCCAACATCTAAAACTGGAGATAACAGGCATGCTGTGGTAAGAAGAGGCTGCTCATACTGCTATCCAGCCGGTCTACTTATTTCATAACCACAGATACCAGGGATGCTGATGTAACAAGACATTGCTCACACTGCTATTCTCCCTGTCTATCTGATCTAATACTGGAGCTACTTGAGGTGGGCCTCGATTTCACAGAGTCAGTGACTATTCTGGTGGAGTCAGTATAAAATGGACTGTCTCCTAAAATATATAATAAACTGGGTACAGCAGTTCAATACAGAATGTGCTGAATTTTATGAATATAATAGCTTTATTATTTTATCATAACAATGATTAAAAGCCTGATGTTACCATTTTACTAAAATAAATCAACGTGGTGGGCAGCGCAACGGGGGAGCAGGTGATAGAGCTTCATGAAGGGGAGGCCCGGTTCAGATCAGCTCTCTGTCTCAAGGATCTCCACAGTGCTGTGAGCCCAACTTCTCAGAGGAACAGCGAATGGCGAGAGCCCAATAACAATGATGACATGGATAGAGGGGAAGCCATGATGAATCCTTAGCCTCAGGCACCACTTCCCCTAAGAACACCTCAGAGGTCTTCGGAGCCTGCTGGAACTTGTCAAAGCTGTACCCACCAAACAAGATTGAGCTAGTGTGGTGGCAAGGGAACTGAGAGCTTACCAGTAGAAAGGATTTATGTCATTCAGAAGGGAACTTGCAGGCTGACAACAAAGCCAAGAGACCTGTGACTGATTTAGGTTAATGATGATTTAAAGCTGTTCACGGTCCGCGCTGCCAAGCTCAAAAAAACTCACCAATGAGTCAGAATTTTCATCAAACAGATTTCCAAGCTTATCTCCTTCCTCCCATCATCATTCTGGATATCACCACTGGTCAGTGGTTGGTGGAGGTTCTGCAGCAGCTTTGAGTATTTCACGCCTTCAAACCAGTTGTGGGGATCACAACTGTACCAGGTGAGTGGTTCCACAGCACCACCCCGATTTCATACAGTGTCACTAGTGATAGGGCACTATTGCGCCTCTTGTCCCCCACCCCTTTATATTTTTGACTTTAGGTTTGGTCTGTTGATGAGCCTCTGTTTGTCCTGTTCTGTACCATACCCTCAGAAGGGAAGTCTAACCCATGAGTTGGGTAAGACCACATAGTTCTAGTCTGTCTTAGACTGGGCTGCTCATATTGGGTATGCTTGCTATTCTATTTAGATGATATCTGCGGGACCTGGTAACCTCTCGGAGGTGTCCCAGGCTTTGACGAGTTTCTTTTACAAAAACTTGACTCTGGGAACCTCCTCGAGTACCATCTGGGAAGCCTATAAGTGTGTTATCCGTGTAATATTTATCATGCATAGATCCAGGCTGAAGAGGGAGAGAGACCTGAAACAGTCCTCCTTGTTCTCTTGGCTGAGAGATCTTGAGACGACTCATAAAAATCTGCTGATCAGACTGGTTAGGAGTTACTAAAATGAGAGAGGAGCTATGCAATCTACTAAATAAAAAAGCCAACTGTTGGTTGGCAAAATGTAGTAGACCGTTTTACTAATTTGGGGATAAATGCAGCAGACAGCAGGCTGGAGCGCTGAGGCGGCAGAGGGACAAAACCTACATCTCCGGAATAGGAGACTCTGCAAATAGGGGTACTGTACAGCCCTTGTCTGACGTAGTGGAGGTTTTTAAGAGGTTATATGCCTCACTCTGCAGTGTAGACGACAAGAATCCCCTGGTGCTTTCAAAGACCTTCCTCCCCAACATAAGGGAAAATATTAAGTCGGCAAACCTTCACAAACTAAAGCCAGCTGTTGTCACGTCCCTAGAACAACCAATTTCAGAATTTCATTTTTTCTTGGCTGTTAAAATCTCTAAAAATGACAAGGCCGATGGCCCCGGACAGCCTGCCCTCAATATATTATAAAGATAATACCCTATTACCACCTCATCTGCTGCGGTTCTTTAATGACATGAATAAAGTTAGCCAACACCCATATGGACTCCTTAAGAGCTCATATCACAGTGATCAATAATCCCCATAAAGATCTGAAACAAAGTGCCAGTTACCACCCGATATCTCTTTTAGAGGATGTTAAGCTGTTCACCAGCAAGACTTTCCCCCACCTGCTTTCAGTGTTAAATTCACCCGGACCAGGCAGGCTTTATGGTAGGGAGGGAGGCCTGCGATAATGCTACCAAAGCAACCAACTTGATATATCGGGCCAGATCTGGTAAAACTCCCTCCATTTTTTTTTGTTAGCAGACGCTGAGAAGGCGTTTGACAGAGTTATTTGGAGCTTCATGAAAGAAGGATTGGGCACCAACATCATCATGTCCCTCTACTCCATGCTATCGGCCATGGTCCGGGTGAAAAGCTGCCTTTCAGAAACCTTTAGTGTTCATAATGGCACTTGGCAGGGGTGTCCCCTATTGCCAGTGATTTTTATACTCCCCTAGAGCAGTTTCTAAGATGGGTTGAGACCAATTCCAACATCTCTGGGATATCGGTCGGTAACTCGACCCATAAAGTGACGTTATGTGCTAATGACTTTTTATTTTTCGCCGAAAAAGCAGGTGACATTTAATGGAGAATTTTTGTTATCACGAATCATGTTGTCTGTCATGGGATTTTCTTTGTGTAAATATTGTTTGAAAAAAGTCATTTAGCATATTGGCTTTTTCCTCATCCACCATTTCACTCAGACTATTTTTTAAAGGGGCCAACACAATTATTTTTTTATTTTTATTTTTTAAACAATATTTTGGGATTTTTTTTTACTTTTCCTGGCAGTTAGTCTCTCTGTCTCAATCTTTGCAGCCTTGATTTAATTTTCTGTATTTATTTAACACTTCATCACTACCTACTTGCTTTAAGTTCCCTAAATGCTTTCTTTTTGTCACTTATTTCGCCCCTTACAGCTTTATTTAGCCATAGTGTTTTTCCTCCTATTTCTAGCATGTTATTCCCATAGGGTATATATTGTGCACAGGTCCTATTCAGGATGCTAATAAACGTCTCCCATTTGCTTTGTGTACTTTATGTCTCAGGACATTGTCACAGTTTATTGCACTAAGATCATCTCTCAACCTTTGGAAATTTCCCTTCCTGAAGTTTAGTGTCCTTGTAGCCCCTCTACTACACCTCTTATTAAAGAATACTTGAAAACTAATTATTTTGTGATCACTATTACCCAAGTGACCTCCAACGCGTATACTTGATATGCGGTCTGGCCTGTTGGTTAATATTGGGTCTAGCAGTGCCCCCTTTCTTGTTGGGTCCTGATTCAGTTGTGAAAGGTAATTGTCTCTCTTAATTGTCAAAAACCTATAACCTTTGCTGCAACTGCAGGTTTCTGTTCCCCAATGTATTTCAGGGTAGTTGAAGTCCCCCATAATAATGACTTCTCCCTGAGTCGCTGCTTCATCTATTTGCTTTATGAGGATATTCTCCTCCACTTCCATTATTGTTGGAGACTTATAACAAACCCCTATCAGTAATTTATTATTTTTTCCCCTTCCCCTTATCTCCACCCACAGGGGCTCTATATTTTCTTTAGATTCACATATATTATCATGCAGGATGGGTTTTAAGGATGATTTTACGTATAAACAGTCACCCCCTTCTCGCTTATTTGTACAGTTAATTCTGAACAGACTATAGCCCTGTAAATTAACAGCCCAGTCATGGCTCTCGCCCAGCCATGTCTCTGATATCAATACCACGTCATAATTATTTTCCAACAAAATTAATTCTAATTCCTCCATTTTGTTGGTGAGGCTTTTGGCATTAGTTTTGCATGCTCTTTGTTTATTCCTTCTTACTATATTGACTGTTCTAACCCCACCCTCCATGCCACCCCCAATTTCATTATTTGTGCCCAGGTTACTATTTACGCTATCTTCCCCCCAATCCCTAGTATAAGCACTCCTCCAACCTTCTAGCCATTTTCTCCCCCAGCACAGATGCACCCTCCCCATTCAGGTGCAGCCCGTCCCTAGCATAGAACCTGCAGCCAACAGAGAAGTCAGCCCAGTTCTCCAGGAGCCCAAATCGCTCCTTCCTAGACCAATTACTGAGACACTTATTTTTCTCCCTAATCTCCTGTTGCATATCTTGTGTGGCATGTGGTACAGGCAGTATTTCAGAGAATACTACCCAGGAGGTCCTTGCCTTAAGCTTGCAGCCTAATTCCCTGAATCATCTTTAAGGACTTCCACCTACCTCTAACTTTGTCATTTGTGCCAATGTGCACCATGACCACTGGGTCCTCACCAGCCCTCCCAGCAATCTGTCAACCCGATAGGTAGATAGGCGGGCTCGCTTGTTAACATTTTCTGGAGTTGCATATCAGTTCGGCCTTTTTGGAATAAGGTTTTGAGGGTGATGTTTTGAGTTACTGATTTGGCGGAGGTTATGGTCGAGCTCTGGTTCTACTACACCATACCAGTAGACCTCTCTCGGTATACAAAAACTCCCTTCTCCTACACCATACCAATAGCCCTCTTTCAGTATACAAAAACTCATTTCTGAAATTTCTTATCAGAGCAGCGAGAGCTTGCATCCCTGTGCTATGGGGGAAGTCCTCCCTACGCACGATCCCTCTCTGGTTAAGGCGAGTTAAGGATTTGACTTCCTCACTCCATGACTCCTCTACAAACTTTTGGGCCACTTGGGCTGATTGGATAGGATTGATTTCCAACAAACAACGAACATAAGTCTTTACTCCCCTCCCCTTCTATCCTAAAGTATTTCCATTTATCTTTTCTCTTCTTTTCCTATGATCTCTTTTTGTTCTGTTTGTTCACTTCTACTTTCCTCCATTTTTTTTCTCCTCACTCTCTGCTTTACATGATATGAATACAGTGCTGAGTAGAGTATTGTGCCTGGTCTATCGGCCTTGTAGTCTCATATCTCACAAACTGTTGTAGACCAGTATGCTATTTAGTAAACTTGAATTATATGTTGGTCTGTAGGCCTTGCTCCCAGACTGCTTTCCTCTGAACAGTATCACCTGATTGTTTACCTATTTGTTATCAATGCTCCTTTATAAAGAATTATAAAAAAAAAAATAATAAAGTCAACTTTCCTACAACATCCGCTTGGAGTTTGCATGTTCTTCGTATGTTAGTTTCCTCCTTTTTTGGGCCTCCTTGGCGACAAAGGTCTTGTGTAAGTAATGACAATTTCTTTGTTGGACCTATATGAGCAACGGAATATTTATAACGACTACAATGACTGATGAGAAGAAATCCTTTGACATATGCTGGTTTTCGGCAAGGATCCAGTATCTTCATTGCCAGGGATATCACTGCAAATACGGCTATTCTTGATTTAAAGATGCAACACAATCCTAAACAGTAGTGTAAGCCATAATTGTGAGCTCCTTTACTTTCTTCTTTGACAGGACATATATAGAACAGTTTTGTTTTTTCTTTCAGGGAAAGCTCCATCCGGCTTCTATTCAGGCAGTAGTTTAATTTAGCTTGTAGCTCTGCTAAACAATAAAGCCGAAGAATCAGTGGTATGTAATTACTGACTATTGTTTCACTCACTCCTCCAACGTTGTGCATTACCACTAAACAACAGTAATGAGGTTTATTATTGTAATTCAGTTTCTGTTCCTTTCATTATTCCCTTCATATACAGTAAAGATGCATTTGAGCATTAAAAAAAAATATTTGCTTGTAAAAGCCAAACTGGCTTATACAGGGAACCACTCTGCAGTTTTGATTCAGCAAGATTGATCACGAAACGTTAAAGGGGTTTTTCACAAGACATTAAAGGGGTTTTCATCTATTCTTTAAAATTTCATAGTGGGAAGCTATGCCAATAAAATAAAATTTAAAAAATGAGCCATATTAACCCAGAAAATGCAATCACCGCTTTAGCGCTGCTGCACTTAGTCTTTGCTGGACTGGATGGTGTCACGACCACTGATCGGATGCAGGGTCAGGTGACCTTGTAGTCAGGATGTCCTCTCTTCCGGCCAGAGGAGACCACCTAAGCAGCACCGCTGGAGTCAAGGGCGGATTCCAGGGTGAGTTGTAGAAATGTTGCAAATGTTTACATACCCTTTAAGCAGGCTGAACAGTTGTATGACTAAATACAGTAGAAAAGCATTCATTCCTTTGCAGTGAATGATTTCATCTATGCAAGTCAGTGAGTATTTTTTGTTTTACTTTTTATTTTAAATAGCTGTATTTTTTATAAAAATCAAAATCAATTCTCTTAATGTCATCCTTTATCATTTGAGGCACATGTAGTCTGTGTACCACTCCACTGCAGGCTCTTCTCTGCACTTCCAATGGAGAATTTATTATGATGATAATAATATTTATTCATTGATATAGCGCTATTAATTCCATAGCACTTCACTTACATCAGTAAAGCTGTCCCCATTGAGGCTCACAATCTAAACATCCTGTCAGTATTTCTTTGCAATGTGGGAGGAAATCTGAGTGCCCGGAGGAAACCCACACAAACACAGGGAGAACATACAAACTCCTTGCAGATGATGTTATATGCAATTAGTTACCATTGAACCCTGTAAAACTGTATAATTTAGGCATGGAATTTAATCCTGCCAGCACATCCCTCCGATGTACACCCATAGTGTTGTGCAAATGTTGGTGAGTACAGAGGGTGTATAGCACCATCATAAGGTGTATAGCACCACCAAAGGGTGTATAGCACCACCAAAGGGTGTATAGCACCATCATAAGGTGTATAGCGCTATCAGAGGGTGTATAGCACCACCAAAGGGTGTATAGCGCAATCAGGGGGTGGTAGCTATTTGACTGTGAAATTTTTAAGTTATTATTCTGTGTGTGTGGACTCCGTGATGCATTATGTTGTCATGTATGTAAGGCGAGTAAAGGGTTAACACCACTACAGAACAGCGTTTCTGTTAATCATGTGTTTAACAGCGCTTGATTCTCTTAACTGCTAATGTTCCATGTAAATGAACTGAAATGCATAGGAAGCTCACCCTATTTATGCCCATCGAGGAACAGATGTTGGTAAATCAAGTAAAATCTCCATAACCGCACACTTTTCATTATCCTCTATAGTTTCACTATACTGTAGATACCGTCATTAACACTTTCTGTGCACAATCCATTCTCCAGAGCACTCAGAGCTGGCATGTATGCTACATTTGTAGTTCCTCTATAATGTACCTGCTCTCATATACCATTCCTTTGTGGTGTGCCTTCTCTTATACGCCATCCCTCTATGGTATGCCTTCTCTTATATGCCATTCCTCTGTGGTGTGCCTTTTCTTATACGCCATTCCTCTGTGGTGTGACTTCTCTTATATACCATTCCCCTGTGGTGTTCCTTATCTTACATGCCAATCCTCTGTAGTGTACTTTCTCTTATACACCATTCCTTTGTGGTGTGCCTTCTCTTATATATCATTCCTCTGCCGTGTGACTTCTCTTAAATACAATTCCTCTGTAGTGTGCCTTCTCTTATATGCCATTCCTCTGTGTTGTACCTTCTCTTATATGCCATTCCTCTGTAGTGTGACTTCTCTTAAATACAATTCCTCTGTAGTGTGACTTCTCTTAAATACACTTCCTCTGTTGTTTGCCTTCGCTAGTATGCCATTCCTCTGTGGTGTGCTTTTTGTTATACACCATTCCTCTGTGTTGTGCCTTCTCTTATACACCATTCTTCTATGGTGTGCATTCTATTGTATGCCAATCCTCTGTGATGTACCTTCTCTTGTCTACCATCCCTCGGCGGTGTGTGACATCTCTTACATACCATTCCTTTGTGGTGTGCCTTCTCTTGTACACCATTCCTCTGTGGTGTGCCTTCTCTTATGTACCATTCCTCTGTGGTGTGCCTTTTCTTATATGCCTTTCCTCTGTGGTGTACCTTCTCTTATACACCATTCTTCTGTGTTGTGCTTTCTATTGTATGCCAATCCTCTGTGAAGTGCCTTCTCTCATACACCTTTCCTCTTTGCTGTGACTGCCCTTACACACCACTCCTCTGTGGTGTGCTTTCTCTTATATACTATTCCTCTGTGCTGTGCTTTCTCTTATATACTATTCCTCTGTGCTGTGCTTTCTCTTGTACACCATTTCTCTGTGGTGTGCCATCTCTTATATACCATTCCTCTGTGGTGTGCCTTCTCTTCTATATCATTCCTCTGTGGTGTGCCTTCATTTATACACCATTCCTCTGTAGTGTGCCTTCTCTTATATACCATTCCTCTTTGGTGTGCCTTCTCTTATATACCATTCCTCTGTGGTGTGCCTTCTCTTATATGCCATTCCTCTGTGGTGTGCCTTCTCTTATATGCCATTTCTCTGTGGTGTGCCTTCTCTTATATGCCATACCTCTGTGGTGTGCCTTCTCTTATACGCCATTTCTCTGTGGTGTGCCATCTCTTATATACCATTCCTCTGTGGTGTGCCTTCTCTTCTATATCATAGTAACATAGTAACATAGTTTTTAAGGTTGAAGGAAGACTTTAAGTCCATCTAGTTCAACCCATAGCCTAACATGTTGATCCAGAGGAAGGCAAAAAAAACCTTGTGGCAACACTAAGCTCCACATTGGGGAAAAAAAATTCCTTCCTGACTCCAGATATGGCAATCAGACTAATTCCCTGGATCAACGCCCTATCAAAGAATCTAGTATATATAACTTGTAATATTATAGTTTTCAAGAAAGGCATCCAGGCCCTTCTTAAATGTTAGTAGTGAGTCACTCATTACAACATCATTTGGCAGAGAGTTCCATAGTCTGACTGCTCTTACAGTAAAGAATCCATGTCTGTGATTATGATTAAACCTTCTTTCCTCCAGACGTAGAGGATGCCCCCTTGTCCCCGTCTCAGGCCTAAGAGTAAACAGATCATTAGAAAGTTCTCTGTACTGTCCCCTCATATATTTATACATTATTATAAGATCACCCCTAAGCCTTCGCTTTTTCCAAGCTAAATAACCCCAAGTTTAATAACCTGTCTTCCTCTGTTTTGTGCCATCTGTTATATACCATTCCTCTGTGGTGTGCCTTCTCTTCTATATAATTCCTCTGTGGTGTGCCTTCTCTTATATACCATTCCTCTGTGGTGTGCCTTCTTTTACACACCATTCCTCTGTGGTGGGCCTTATACACCATTCTTCTGTGGTGTGCCTTATATGCCATTCCTCTGTGGTGTGCCTTCTCTTCACCATTCCTCTGTGGTGTGCCTTCTCTTATATGCCATTCCTCTGTGGTGTGCCTTCTGTTCTATATCATTCCTCTGTGGTGTGCCTTCTCTTACACACCATTCCTCTGTGGTGGGCCTTATACACCATTCTTCTGTGGTGTGCCTTATATGCCATTCCTCTGTGGTGTGCCTTCTCTTCACCATTCCTCTGTGGTGTGCCTTCTGTTCTATATCATTCCTCTGTGGTGTGCCTTCTCTTATATGCCATTCCTCTGTGATGTGCCTTCTCTTATATGCCATTCCTCTGTGGTGTGCCTTCTCTTATATGCCATTTCTCTGTGGTGTTCCTTCTCTTATATGCCATTCCTCTGTGGTGTGCCTTCTCTTATATGCCATTCCTCTGTGGTGTGCCTTCTCTTGCATGCCATTCCTCTGTGGTGTGCCTTCTCTTGCATGCCATTCCTCTGTTGTTTGCCTTCTCTTATATGCCATTTCTCTGTGGTGCATTTTCTCACATATACAGTGCCTACAAGTAGTATTCAACCCCTTGCAGATTTAGGTGGTTTGATAAGATGCAAATAAGTTAGAGCCTTCAAACTGCAAACGAGAGTAGGATTTATTAACAGAAGTATAAATCTTACAAACCAACAAGTTATGTTGCTCAGTTGAATTTTAATACATTTTAAACATAAAAGTGTGGGTTAATTATTATTCAACCCCTAGGTTTAATATTTTGTGGAATAACCCTTGTTTGCAATTACAGCTAATAATCGTCTTTTATAAGACCTGATCAGGCCGGCACATGTCTCTGGAGTTATCTTGGCCCACTCCTCCATGCAGATCTTCTCCAAGTTATCTAGGTTCTTTGGGTGTCTCATGTGGACTTTAATCTTGAGCTCCTTCCACAAGTTTTCAATTGGGTTAAGGTCAGGAGACTGACTAGGCCACTCCAACACCTTGATTTTTTCCCTCTTGAACCAGGCCTTGGTTTTCTTGGTTGTGTGCTTTGGGTCGTTGTCTTGTTGGAAGATGAAATTACGACCCATCTTAAGATCCTTGATGGAGGAGCGGAGGTTCTCGGCCAAAATCTCCAGGTAGGCCGTGCTATCTATCTTCCCATGGATGCGGACCAGATGGCCAGGCCCCTTGGCTGAGAAACAGCCCCACAGCATGATGCTGCCACCACCATGCTTGACTTTAGGGATGGTATTCTTGGGGTCGTATGCAGTGCCATCCAGTCTCCAAACGTCACGTGTGTGATTGGCACCAAAGATCTCGATCTTGGTCTCATCAGACCATAGAACCTTGAACCAGTCTGTCTCAGAGTCCTCCAAGTGATCATGAGCAAACTGTAGACGAGCCTTGACATGACGCTTTAAAAGTAAAGGTACCTTACGGGCTCGTCTGGAACGGAGACCATTGCGGTGGAGTACGTTACTTATGGTATTGACTGAAACCAATGTCCCCACTGCCATGAGATCTTCCCGGAGCTCCTTCCTTGTTGTCCTTGGGTTAGCCTTGACTCTTTGGACAAGCCTGGCCTCGGCACTGGAGGAAACTTTCAAAGGCTGTCCAGGCCATGGAAGGCTAACAGTAGTTCTATAAGCCTTCCACTTCCGGATGATGCTCCCAACAGTGGAGTCATGTAGGCCCAACTCCTTGGAAAGGGTTTTGTACCCCTTGCCAGCCTTGTGACCCTCCACGATCTTGTCTCTGATGGCCTTGGAATGCTCCTTTGTCTTTCCCATGTTGACCATGTATGAGTGCTGTTCACAAGTTTGGGGAGGGTCTTAAATAGTCAGAAAAGAGATAATTAATCCACACATGTGAAGCTCATTGTTCTTTGTGCCTGAACTACTTCTTAATACTTTAGGGGGACCAAACAGAAAGCTGGTGGTTTGAGGGGTTGAATAATAATTGACCCACACTTTTATGTTTAAAATGTATTAAAATTCAACTGAGCAACATAACTTTTTGGTTTGTAAGATTTATGCTTCTGTTAATAAATCCTACTCTTGTTTGCAGTTTGAAGGCTCTAACTTATTTGCATCTTATCAAACCACCTAAATCTGCAGGGGGTTGAATACTACTTGTAGGCACTGTACCATTCCTCTGTGGTGTGCCTTCTCTTCTATATCATTCCTCTGCTGTTTGCCTTCTCTTATATGCCATTTCTCTGTGGTGCACCTTCTCACATATACCATTCCCCTGTGGTGTGCCTTTTCTTATATACCATTCCTATATGATGTGCCTTCTCTTACATGCCATTCCTCTGTGGTGTGCCTTCTCTTATATACCATTCCTCTGTAGTGTGCCTTCTCTTCTATATCATTCCTCTGCTGTTTGCCTTCTCTTATATGCCATTTCTCTGTGGTGCACCTTCTCACATACACCATTCCCCTGTGGTGTGCCTTTTCTTATATACCATTCCTATATGATGTGCCTTCTCTTACATGCCATTCCTCTGTGGTGTGCCTTCTCTTATATGCCATTCCTCTGTGGTGTGCCTTCTCTTATAATACCATTCCTCTGTGTTGTGCCTTCTCTTCTATATCATTCCTCTGCTGTTTGCCTTTTCTTATATGCCATTTCTCTGTGGTGAACCTTCTCACATACACCATTCCCCTGTGGTGTGCCTTTTCTTATATACCATTCCCATATGATGTGCCTTCTCTTACATACCATTTCCCTGTGGTGTGCCTTCTCTTATATGCCATTTCTCTGTGGTGCACCTTCTCACATATACCATTTCCCTGTGGTGTGCCTACTTTTATGCACCATTTATATATTTTTCTCTTATTATTTTATTCACTCTATTGTTTTGTTTTTTTTCCTTTACAATTTGAGATGTAAGCTGGTAAGTTGACTTCTGTGTGCTCCCTCCCTGACATCTTTATCTTCAAAGACGAGTCATGGCGTATACGTCCTAGCATCAGAGTTGCACTGCGTATAATCAGAAGTCTTCTGTACTTCCCTGAAGCCTGGAAGTGTACATCCGGCTACAGAGGTGCAGTGATTCTATAGGCAAAAGAAGTGTTTTTTCCATGAGCTGGCAGTGATGTTTGCTCATGGAAATAGTTATCATGCCCACAGGATAACACAAAAAGAGGGTAGAATAGATGGTGGAAACAACGCCCCCTCGACTAGTCAAGTAATTAGCATTGGAAAAATGAGCAAGATAAATCTTTCTTTTTTTTCTCACATTGGTTTCTGACAGTAGAATTAGACAAGGACAGGAATGGTTAGGCAGGGAAATTTGTCCACCACATGTACCTGCTACTAGGTTAGAAGGCTTAGGCGACCTGACAGGTTCCCTTTAAAAGCGACTCTTCACCCATTCTCTCAACTCCAGAACAATAAATGGATTTTGATGCTGTTTTTCCTTTCCTTTTTTTCATGTTCTTATCTATACCAAATTGTCACTTCAGTGAGGAAGTGGACGAACTCTAATGCCACCCAATGAAGGCAGCAATCCTCAAAGTCCTAATCGACTCTTTACCAACCTTTTAATATGACTTAGGATTTGTGCCAGATCAGAACTCCATACTGCAGATGCTGCATTTCGGGGCGACTGCCCCTCATCAGTGCAGTGTGTGGGAATTCTGATCTGACTGTATGAGAGGCTGAGACGAGGTCTGTACCAGTCATTTCTAGCATTGGGACATGCTTATTAGTTAGTTCTCATCAGGGAAATCAGGGTGTCTGCAGTGCCGTGCAGCATCTCCTGAGGGCCATGTCTTCCCCTGGGTGGACATTTAGACCCTTCCCTGAGACACAAATATGCCACTGTCAGAAATAATTCATCAGTGCCTCCCTTATTCATGGGATGGTGTCCAGGTATATACATAAGGATAGTTTCAGTGGCTTATGTGTTAAAATGGATTGTATAAGGATTTTTGTGAAAACGATACATGGTTTGAGTGATATTTCCAATAATCCTAATTGGACACTTAAGTTTGGGGAGTACCTGGTTTTCACCATCCGCAGCATACACTTCCATTATTAAGATTTTTTTTTTATTATTTTATTTTGAAGTCCATGCATCTAGAACTTGCTCTTAAAAACACTACAGGTTATGTGTGTACAGGGGCAGGCATTTGATTGGTACACCCTATACAGGCACACAGGGGCCAAGAAGGTGAGGGGCCTTATTCATTGCATATACTAGCTAGTAATTTCTATTTTGTGCTGTATCCTTGAGTCTGAGATGTGTGGTGGGTGGACACCATGCTATTATTCAGGGCTTGGAGGATATCCAGGCTGTAGTGGGATCCAGATGTGTCAGAAAGTTGATCTACACTTTTTTTTATTCTTAACAGTGTGTCCACTGTGCGCTCTTCTCCTGACCGAATCCTCAAACTCGTACGTCCCATAGGTTTGTGATGATATCTGTTTGAGTGGAAAGGTAATGAAAAACTAAAGTGTATACATTAAATTGATGCCACATAACAGTATCCTTCATCTGAAGGCTCCCAAGTATACTATATTGCAGCATAATTTTTATTAATTTATTAGATGAAGACTAAAGGACTCTCCGGTCCTTATATCCACCTTGTCTTGTTAACCAAGTGGGCGTGGTCTTCAGTTATTCTCTGAGAGTCTAGATGACCTCTCCTGGTTGGCTAAAGAGGCTACATACAGGGACGAGAGGGCCAACTCTCTAAAATGGAAGGCACGGGATCCACAAATAACCATCGGATTCAGGAGAACAGTGGTGTTTACATCAGAATAAAAACATTTACTGTACTGCAATCCTAAAGATGGCACGAGAGTTGACGATAATTAATTAGTAATATTAATTCTTATATATTGATATTAATTCCACAGCGCTTTACATACATCATCAACACTGTCCCATTGGGGTTCACAATATAGATTCCCTATCCGTTTGTCCTTGTAGTGTGGAAGGAAACCGGAGATCCCAGAGGAAAGCCACAAAAACACGTGGAGAACATACAAACTCCTTGTAGATGTGGACCCAGGTCCCCAGCACTGCAGTGCTAACTGCTGAGCCACCATGCCGCCCTATCTAATTGTCCTCTGAAGAGGCTATTTCCATATTTAATTTCCCAGGGGATCATTGCATGGCCTATAAGTCTCCTTACACTAGCATTTCAGTCGTGCCCCGTAGACCTATAGTTATGGGTCCTCGTTATGTTCACTGCCTTATGGTGTATGCCATAGTAAATCAGAACCTCGTTCGTTACCGGCGCTCCCTCTTTTGTTAGTCATTCAGGCTCCCACTGATGCCATGACACGAGTTCCTATTGTGGCTTTGCCATCATATCTGGTTCCTAACAAGCTCTGTATCTGTTTAGCTCCTAATAGACTGCTTTATGCCTGGGGACAGAGCAGCTGTAGGCAATGATGCCATTTTGAAAGATCAGAATGCCTGCCAAGGATTAGTGCCAGATAGAAGGCATTATCACCTTCTGCCTCAGCCTTCCTCAGTGCCCTGCTGTTGTACCAGCCTTTTATTTGTGCAGACATTTGGTGGGCTAATTTAGCTCTGTGAATCACTAACATGATTGTAGGGGACTCCTCCGAGCGCGCCGCGCCTGTGCGGACACTTGGGGGCAGTGTTCCTCATGAATTCTGCTGAACAAAGAGAGCAGAGCGTAAAATTGAACAAAGGAAGGGACACGGTTGTGCTCTTACTTTTTTTTTTTTCTATATTATTTTGGCGGTGTTTGAATTGCATGTCATTTCGTATGCGTATAGTCTGCCTATAAAATGCTAATTGCCTAAACGTGTAATTTTAGCGGTCTGCATCTGCAATGCAAATAGTGTTTTGCTTTAAAGGTGGTTGTTAAAAGCGATAACTGTTTCAACTGTTACTGGAGAGGGAAAAAAAACAAGTACATTGGTATTAGGTATTTTTATGAACAGGATTTACAAAAGTCCCTTTAATACTGCTTTGCGTGTAAGCATCTTTAATACCCCAGCAGTATATGGCTATATACATGAGGTTTTATTGTTTTTGGAATCCAAAAGGCTCTAGACCCTAATGCTGACCTGTTATATAAAAATCCTTCTGATTGCCAGGTACCTGCAATCACGCCAGTCCACCGTGGATGCTCATACATAATGGATGGCTTGTCCCACCTTCCCGAGATGGAGTTGGCTTGTTATCGTAACAAAACTCCATGTTTAACCCACAAGCATCTGTGCGGTGTTTACGTTTGTGTTGGATACAACTTTTAATGGAAATCCTAGTTAGCTTTGCATCATGCTAGTCGATAGAGCCAGGCGGCCAGGAGGTTGTCCAACATTAGAAAACACATGGCCCATGGTTGTCCGTGATAATGCAGCTCTGCTCATTCAGCACAATGCACCTGAGCTCCAGCTCCAGGCCTATTTGATTAATCAACACGGTGGAATCTCCAGAAGAAGGCGATCAGGTTTATCCAATCTTGTAAAACGGTTATAAGACAAACCCAGCAGTGGGTGATAAATCCAGAAGTGGTGACATATTTCTATTAGACTTTTCCTCTGATTGATCCACTCCTGGTTTTGGGTTGTAAATACTCATGTAAATTACTGACCAAATACTCAATGTGTGACACAGGTCACCACTTCTGTATTTTTCATCCACTCCTGGTTTTGACTTATAAAAACTGATGTGAAAATCTGAACATGGGAATGTAGCCTTAGATGTGAATGCGTTGCTCATGTGTCTAGCTTGTTTAAAGGGACTTTCCACCAAAAACACAAAAATAGTAAATTAGGGGCACTAATAATATGCAAAGTTAGATACTTATACTTCTTCTTGAAAGCAGGAGGTGCAGCCATATTTTCATTGGTACAAGATGTTGACTGAGTGACCGCTTTAGGCTACATTCAAACGTTTTTGGTCTGTTTTTGCTCATTAGTTATTGCAGCCGAAACCAGGAGTGGAACAATCAGAGGAAAAGTAGAAGACTAGAATCACACTGTCCGAGAGACATTGGTGTCACTCGGATGAGTCTCTGATAACTAACTCGGAATGGCCTCACCCCGTCAGGACGGGAGTGTGGAGCTGTTTGGAAACACAAGCAGCTGACACTCCTGTGCTGACAGGGGGAGGCCATTCCAAGTTAGTCATCCGAGACTCATCCGAGTGACTCGCATGTCTCTCGTAAAGTATGTTTCCAGCCCAATGGAAACACATCACCACTTCTGTATTTATCACCCACTCCTGGATTTGGCTACAAAAACTGATGAGCAAAAGCAGACCAAAAACGCACAATGTGAATGTAGCCTTACCTTAACTTTCTGCTAAATCAGTGGAAAAGTTTCGCTATTCCAAAGATATGGACGTGTTGGAGTTTTGAGTGACTGTACTGATAGATATTTGTATGTTGTCATTGTTAAAGCGGACCTGTCACCAAACCAGGCATGGTGATCTAATTACAGCACTGGATGCAGCATGTCTGCAGCATGCAGACAAGGGGTCCCCCAGCACTTGAGCAGCCCTGTACCCCGAGATAATACACTTAGAAAACTTACATGCTACAGCCACTAAGGAGGTGGCTAGGGGCTGCAGCCAAGGGCAGATCCACACCCCCTGCCTGTGTAATCTGCCCACCGCTGCCAATCATTCTCTCCCTCTTCAGCAGCATTTAAACAGTTTGTTTTTTTTTCTCTCCCGTTTAGCCCTGCCCCTCAGGGGGCGGGACTAACAGACTTTCTGGGAGAGAGAAAAAAAAACTCTGTTTGAATGCTGCTGAAGAGGGAGAGAATGATTGGCAGCAGTGGGCAGATTACACATGCAGGGGGTGTGAATCTGCCCTTGACTGCAGCCTCTAGCCACCTCCTTAGTGGCTGCAGGATGTAAGTTTTCTAAGTGTATTATCTCGGGGTACAGGGCTGCTCAAGTGCTGGGGGACCCCTTGTCTGCATGCTGCGGACATGCTGCATCCAGTGCTGTAATTAGATCACCATGCCTGGTTTGGTGACAGGTCCTCTTTAAATAAAACCAGTAAGCAACATTGGGCTTTTTGGAGGGGTTTCCTGAATGACCAAAAAGGCTGTCTGGGTAGGGACAGGTTGAAACGCTGTATAGTGGCTGCAAATACGCCATCTTGCACCCCATTATTAGAACATTTATAAAGTTGTTAAGGAGACCTGCCCTCATGGTACTTGCCTACCTCATTTAGATTGAAACTTAAGTCGTTGTCATGAGAAAATTTAGTTGTGTATCTCGGGTCCCTTTCACACCACGATTTTTTGGGATCCGTGGCTATCCGTTGTAAATCTGATAGCTACAGATCCGATTTGGCCTCCATGTATCCCTATGGGTACGGATTGGTGCTTAATGGTCATCTGTGTCTGCAGGGATCTGATTGTTTCCGCTGTTTTCATGTCCCCAAAATCGGAGACTGCTCCGATTTTGGGCACAGCGGACAGAATCGGACAGTATCGGATACGACGCTGTCCGATTCAAATAACATTGGGGTCTATGGAGCTTCGATCTGGAAAAGACAGGATCGTTTCCCAGATCCGATTTTAGTGTACAGAGCATGCTCAGTATACCAAAACTGCTCTGTTCAGTGTAATTTCACTTTAGCAGTGTATGTAGATACACTATCTACATACACTGCTAAAGTGAAAGTAAATTAAGCAATGTATTAAAAACAAACAAACAAAAAAAAACTTCTCTGCCGGCTGTTCGGGAATCGAGAAGACGTCCGGATTCTTTCAGGACCTTGACCTAAAATGTGATTGGCTGGTAGCGATCAGGTCGTATGTCACGTCACATATCACATGATCGCTACCTGCAAATCACAGATCTTTAAGGTCCTGGCAGCATTCTGACGTTTTCTCGGGTCCCGGACAGCCGGCGGATAGGTAAAGTATTTGTTTAATTTTTAATACATGTTTTCTCTCTTATTTTGCATTCCCAGTGTATATAGATACAATGGGCAAGCAAAACTTCAGCCCCGACATGTCACACGGGGGAAGGAACACATGATTCTTCCTCCCCCTGTGTGACATAACAGACCTGACACCACTTGGGCTCCTCCCAGCTCTTTCTGTGTCCGGATCCCTCAAAATCACAGATCTGGACACAGAAATGGCATCTGAAGTTCACATCCAAGCGTGTCCTGCAAAAAACAGGATCCCCATGGACAGGAAAAAATTGTGGTGTTGGAAGGAGGCCTTAGAACAAAATGCCATTTGGCCCTTACTCTTGTGCCCATAAGCAAATAGTGGTGCAGAACTTTGTCGACAAACATCTGCACCTTCTGCTTGAAAAACGCAAAACATCCTTGTGCCCATGGTGCGTTTTCTGTGCGTTTCTGCATGCGCAAAATGTGTAGATTTTTGTAGTGACTTGCGGTAACTTCCAGACAACTGAGAAGTTCGTGTCTAGAGAAAGATCTGCAGCAAAATACGCATCATGGGCTCAGGGCCTTCTTCAGTGTGCATGGCGGGACATTCTGCCATACTTCCACTTCAGGACTCATTCATATGAATGTATTAAACGTCTGTATGCTGTCCGTGTGAGAAACAAATAGCATGTGGATAGCCCTCTGACCAAAGTAAGGCAATGTGATGGTTTGCATGAACATATTTATCCATGGACCAATGGTCTGTGAGAAATAAATCACACTATGCAGCATTACTGTCCTCTGTATTTTGCATCAGATTATGTTGATGCTTATGTAAAAGAAGGATCATATACCAGCCGTACATGTGTTTACATGGATCAATTACAGTTATAGGAGACTATGCTTGATCTTTTTTTATTAAATTGTTAATGCAAAAAATAGCCACAATGATGGTGTACAGATGAAAATACGGATGTCTAAATTGGACATATGAATGGTATACTGACCTAAAAATGGACATACAGATGGCATACTGCCTTCATAAAATGGACATACAGATGGCATACTGCCTTCAAAAAATGGACATACAGATGGCATACTGCCTTCAAAAAATGGACATACAGATGGCATACTGCCTTCAAAAAATGGACATACAGATGGCATACTGCCTTCAAAAATGGACATATGGATAACATAATGATTTAAAAAAAAAAATGGGCAAACGGAAGACCGTACAGATGTATAAAATGGAAATACTGATTCCATACTGTCCTACAGAATGGACATACGGATCACATACTGCTCTAAGAAAATAGACATAGGGATAGCTTTATGAAATGAAGGAAGGAGCAGCACTCACCATTTGCTGTCAGTTCCATTTATTCAATCAAACTTGCGAACACAATGATCAATGTGGGGAGAGGGAGTGAGGAGTCGGCGGATGACGGCTCTCCGTTTCGCGGGATTATTGCTTCAATGGGTCCTGATCGGGAGCGGCTGTCGTCCGCCGTCTTCTCACTCCCTCTCCTTACATTGATCATCCTGTTTGCAGGTTTGATTGAATAAACGGAACTGACAGGAAATGGTGGGTGCCGCTCTTTCCTTCGTTTCATAAACCTGCAGCCTGTACACTAGCATGCAACACCATTTCCAGGTGTGCTCAGAAGCCAATTATCGGGTCCTTCAGACAGCCTGTGGTGCCCGGTTGTTAACTCCTTAATCACTAGACATATGGATTGCATACTGGCCTAAAAATTGGATATACAGATGGGAAAATGGATATACAGATGGCATACTGACCTAATAAGTTGACATACAGATGGCATACTGACCTAAACAATGGACATACGAATTGCATACTGACCTGAAAAGTGAACGTATACTGATCTGAAAAATGGACATACAGATAACATACTAACCTATAAAAATGGACATACAGATAGCATACTGACCTAAACAAAATGGACATATGGATGACCTACTGATCTGAAAAATGGACATACAGATAACATACTAACCTATAAAAATGGACATACAGATAACATACTAACCTATAAAAATGGACATACAGATAGCATACTGACCTAAACAAAATGGACATACAGATAGCATACTGACCTAAACAAAATGGACATATGGATGACCTACTGATCTGAAAAATGGACATACAGATAACATACTAACCTATAAAAATGGACATACAGATAACATACTAACCTATAAAAATGGACATACAGATAGCATACTGACCTAAACAAAATGGACATACAGATAGCATACTGACCTAAACAAAATGGACATATGGATGACCTACTGATCTGAAAAATGGACATACAGATAACATACTAACCTATAAAAATGGACATACAGATAACATACTAACCTATAAAAATGGACATACAGATAACATACTAACCTATAAAAATGGACATACAGATAACATACTAACCTATAAAAATGGACATACAGATAACATACTAATCTATAAAAATGGATATACAGATAGCATACTGACCTAAAAAAAAAATGGACATATGGATGACCTACTGACTTAAAAAAACGGACATTCGGAAGACAGTATGCATGTGTAAAATGGACAGACAGATGTCATAGTGACCTAAGAAGATGGACATATAGATAGCATAGTGGCCTAAAAAAACAGACATACAGATGACAATACGGATATGTAAAATGGACATATGGATGACATACTGAACTAAAAAGTGGACATACAGATTGCATACTGATCTTACAAATGGGCATACGGATGGCATACAGATGACAATATGGACGTAATGTTTTTCTGGATGTAAAATGCGATTTTGCATACACTTGTGTGAACTCGGCCTTATAAAAGACTTGTGCGTTATTTTCCTGGAAAGCTTGTGATGTGCTATCGGGAGCAGAGGGGTCAGTTCATGTTGACAAGGTAACAGCTTTTAGTCCTAAACCATGTGAATGCGTTACACAGATCTAACACTGCTGTTTACCCCAGCCTCTTCCTGCTGTCCTGTCACTCACCTTGTGACCTTATTTTAGTGATTTTCCTATAACCATGACTTCATGCATGTATATGTATGTGCCGGTAGTGAGCATAATCCCATTTTACCACCAGCCTCTGTAGAGAATGAATCCTCTCGGTAATTCTTTGTGCAGTTGGTTTACAATCGGTGCATATATAAACACCTGTAATGACGGTAAGTGTTATAATTGTTAGATTTGCACAAATTATAATAAAATTGTAATCTTGACACTGAAGGGAAATCAGCACGGTAACAGTAACAGGCTCAGCAAATCTTTTCCCTCTGGGGATCTCGCAGACGGTGTTCTGCTTTCTGCATGTCGCAGCTCGTAGTGCGTGCCCCAGACAGACAGATGTCTCATTTACATGTGTGTACCCAGCATCCTTTATGTCGGTTGTGTTCGCAGTCTCCTAATGAGTGGTTGGCAGTGTGAGGGGTGCGGAGGGATAATTTAACACGTGTTTGCTTGGTTGCAGTTTTCTATCTCTTTGTTATATTGTTTTAATTTTTCTTTGGTTCACTGAAGTGCGGTAAGTGTGAGTGATGTATGCGGTGCCAATTTATTAACTGTAATTGTAAGTGATCATCCTCTAGCACTAAAGAGAAACTGATATATTCTACTATTTCTACACATATTGTGCCATGTTGGATGCGAAAGGGGACATATTACACAGGCATTAGCCATTTATTGGCTTACCTTAACAAGCAAAACATTTGTTCGTAAAATGATACTCAAGCCCTTGTTCTCAGCAGCACATCGGCCTGGGTGACATGTGCTGCCAATAACCTGATGTTCTATATGCACAGAACCATCCTATTAAAGGGAATCTGTCACTAGGATCATTCCTCTTAATAGCTGTGGAGTTTGAGTTGGTGCCCATTTGGTGTGGAGTTGGATTCAGGGAAATTGAGGAGTTGGAGTCTTCATAGCCATGATTATGGAGTCGGAGTTGTGGAGTCGGTGTCCATTATGGTGGGATTGGAGTCGGAGTCTAATGCAGGGAAATTGAGGAGTTGGAGACAGAGTCGGAGTCAGATGTTTGGCTTACCGACTCCACAGCCCTGCCTCCTAAGCCATCTATATGGGCATGTAGGGATAGGAAGCTAAGTAAAGTGATACCCTGAATCTGCAATCCGATATTTTATTCCAGAGTAATCCATGCTATTCTTAATATGTAAATTAGCTGTTAAAAACTAAGGGCCGGACACAAATGACTCTGCGAATCTGTCCCCAGAGCTTTTTCATGAAAGGAGGAGTTACCAGTGTGAGACACGTAATGACTGACAGTTCTTCTGATCTACATGTTTCACACTGCAAACGCTCCCTTTCATAAAAAATAAGCTCTGGAGGCAGATTCTCGTGGAGATCTGTGCCTGGCTTATAGATTGACAGGGAATCTGTCAATATGATCAACTCTCCGAAAACGCTATATGGGAATATAGGGTCATAGGAAAGCTGTATAAAATGATACCTTGATATCTGCGATCCAATGTCTTATTCCAGAGAAATCCATGTTTTTCTCATATGTAAATGAGCTGTTTCAGGTTGTGATCCAGGCACAGCAGGAGAATCTGCCTCAGAGGTTATTCTAATTTGTAGGGGGTATTCCAGTGTGATGGCCTCTCTCTGATCTCACTGTGTGTGATTATATCTGACACATCTGCAGGTTCCTCTCTGCTTCATAATCCATCACACTGGCAGAAAGGGAATTATTATACAGCAGAGCTGTGAGAGCTGCAGTAAGGAGACAAAATGTTCAGCTTTACTGTACTCTTACTTGTCTCACACTGGAGTTGTCTACTTTATATTTAGCCCTGGAGACAGATTCTCCTTCGGATCAGTGTCCGGCCCATAGCCTGGAACAGCTTATTGACATATGATATGGATTTTTCAGAATAAGTCATTGGATCATAGATATCAAGGTGGTATTTTATATTCAAAACATTTTAATTGAAAGTCAACTCAGATAATAACGATTGTTTCTGTATACGGGCTCGGGAGGAAAGGAACAAAGGGAAGGGAAAGGAGTAAATAGTACGTTTTGTTCCATTTTTGTTGTGACTTAATAACCCAATGGGCTAATAATTGAGGATTAAGGGGGAAGAGAGGAAATGGACAGTGAAGAAAGGAAAATGGGAGATCCTTTTTAAGAAACAAACTAATTATTAACCATTTATATAAAAGGCATTATTTTATTCAGTTTCCTTTGACCTACATCACCTTATAGACAGCTTAGGAGGATTGAGCCACTGACAGATTCCTTTTAATAACTCATTAACATATTAAGAAAAAACGTGATTCTTTCTAATAAGACATTGACATTTCCAGGTTATCATTTTATTCGATCTTCTTTGACCTACATCCCCATGTGCCGGCTTAGGAGGACGGATCCCACTGATTTTGGTAAAATTTCACCCTAACTTCTCTCTGTGTATAAGAATAGTCCAAGTTTAGTGGCCACCTACAACTCTACAATCCGACTCAGACCTGATTCAGACATCCATTTTTCACCTACATATTCTATTCTTGATTTTCATGGATAGATCACGGGAATCTTCTACACTGCAGTGTTCACATAATTGTTTATTTTATGTGAAAATGTGATCCAAAATATTAATGAGAATCGCTCAGTTTTTGCCACATATGTCTGAATGAGCCGTGAGAGCGGTGAGTTACACTGGGCCGCCAGTGCCACAATGTAGCCTTCAGCCTCGTTCAGATGTCTATTGTTTTATAGCGTACAAGAAAAATGGATTAGTGTATGTTAAATTTTCAGCCATTTTTGGGCAGTCTGCCGTTTTTATCATCAGTATTGCATCTGTTTGTCATATGCCAAAAAATAAATAAATTTTCATAGCTTCTATCTACAGTATTACAGTAACAAAAAAGGGACCGTAACAGATGCCATGCGCCGCAGCCCTAACTCTACTCCTTTTTATAGACTTGAATGTGTCATTTAGATCCATGGTACATTTTGTATTTTTGCGGACACTGTGTGAAAAACACATGAATGTGACATATGAGGAACACATTATAAGATTATCTCAGCACAGGAGATATGGTATGATCAGACCATTCCTGTAGGTCAGACACACCATTACACAGTAAGCAGAACACATATATATAAGATTATCTCAGCACAGGAGATGTGGTATGATCAGACCATGTCCCTGTACGGTCAGACACAGCCATTACACAGTACATAGCAAGGACACACATATAAGATTATCTCAGCACAGGAGATGTGGTATGATCAGACCATGTCCCTGTACGGTCAGACACATCCATTACACAGTACATAGCAGGAACACATATATAAGATTATCTCAGCACAGGAGATGTGTATGATCTGACATGTCCTGTACGGTCAAACGAGGCCATTACACTGTACAAGCAAGGAACAATATAAGATTATCTGGCACAGAACATTTTATTAAACCTCCTTGTGGAGATATATTCCAAGATCTGTTGATTATAGCCACCTAAAATGAATTGTTTCATGGAAAACCCCTTTAATGTTTAACTCTGGAAGGAAAGTGAATTATGTAGTATGTCAGCTATAATGACCTGAGCACATGACCCAACTAACCACTGTGTAATGTGATGTTGCTTTCTATCACATTGGTGTCTCACCTTCTTTGACCTATATAGTAGCATTCCAGACTGTCACATTATCTTGAGTTGTATAGACTCTTGTGTGGTTCTAGCTCACTAGACTATAGACCTGGTGATGTTCTAGTGTATCTTCTCGGATTGTATGGACGCCTGTGTCTTGCTATGGTATGCGCTGATTCCTGGTAATAGACTGCAAAGATATCTGTAGATGGAAGACCTGCTAATGACTTACAAAGTGGCAAGCAGATGTTTCTCTCTACAGAGGAATGTAAATTCACAGAATAGCTTAGATTTGATGGAAAGAAAACATAATTAGTTACTGTATTACAAGTCTCGACTTTAATCAGATAGGTTCTGCAATTAGTCATTCTTTTAATGTAAATTTTATATTCTTGGTGGGTATGATTTCCTCTGGCAGTGCCACCCTCTCAGAATGTAAAATTCTCATCATTTTCTATCCCACAGCCAGTGACACAATTCTACCAAAGCCGTGGGTTCAGTCCATCAAATCCATACATTGTGTGCTGCATTGGTTTATTTTATTAAGGTAGGAATCATAAATATACTGTAAACGGACCTTGCTTGTACTATCTCTAATTAATGGTACCACTCATTTATTACATTTTGTTCATCAATATTCGGGAAATTTAGATAACTATAAGTCATTATAGGTTCCCTGCCCTTTCTACTAAAACGACTTCTTCAGATCTTGAATGCGGGCTACACAGAAGTTCTCTACTGTAGTCTGCAACCTTGGCATAAAGACGCCGTGTGCCCAAATTATAGGATTCTAGTGATCATTTGGAAATGTGTTTTTCTTTTGTGCCCTCTTCATAACTTGTTTTTAGTCTACATATCGAGGATTTTCCAACGTATCTTTCAGCCTTTCATCTGAGCTATTCGTTACATTATCAGGTAGAGTACATTTTTCATGTGCTGTGGTGGTCTGCTTCATATGGGCCCAGCATTTGCTAAAATAAATACTCTTTTGGCATCTATTGAGTTCATGGAAACCTGTGGCCAAATATGAAGTGCTGTATATGTCAGCCCTCACATATACCCCTTATGTGTGGTGTGAATATAGCCTTGGGGATGGCTGACACTGTGGGATGTAGCATTACAGAAGACCTGTCATGAGGTCAAAAACTGACCACTATTTCTATTATTTTCTTCCTGCTGCTCTCCAAAATCCACCATATGGTTTTAGATATAAGGGTGTATTTATTTAGCTCTAATTGTTATCGTCTTTATAATGGGGCATAGCTCCCAGGATTCTCTAGGGGTGTTTATCATCCTCTATTTTTGCCCCATGAGCAACACCCCCTTTTAAAGACCATAGAAAGTAGCAGCAAAAAAGGCCCATATCTATGAATCTGTATGGAGAATTTCATAAAAATCAAGAACTGAATTCAGAGGGGAGCAGTGGGGATAAAATAAGAGCAGAGTGGCCATATTTGACCTGGATCTATAAGCTTTAGTCACACTGTACTATATTGTTGTGTCTCTTTACCGTATGTTTTTTTTACCTGTATGTGACTGGTATGTGTCGGTAAACCTTTTCTGCTGTATAGAATTACACAGTTTGGCTATACAGAGGTAAAAGTTCAAAGTTCACATTCATGGTATGCGTGGTGGTGCTGTACATACCAAATGAGGCGTGATTTCGGTCTGACATAAAGAACATGTCTTCCACGTTTCTGCCATCAATCCTCCCTAATCCTCAGACTGAAGGAAGCAAAAGGCTAGGGATTGGAGTTGTGTTGAATTACCTTGTAGCACAGTTTTCAATTTGATCCCAGGGAATGGAACATTTTTGATAACAAAATTAATTAATATCCCTCTTGATTGTCTCTCTTTATTGAAGAACATCCCCGTTAGGCACCAAATGACAACTCTGCACTAGAGATGAGTGAGTACTAAAATGCTCAAGTGCTCGAAGCTCTGTCCGAGCATCCCAAGATACTCGTGTACTCGGCGAGAGCACCTAGCCCAATGTAAGTCAATTAGTGACAGGCTCCGCCCACAGACTTCCGGCTATAAAATGAGTGTTTCTGGGAAAAAGCGGGAAGGTGGGCTTTTTCAAATCGTCGCAACATACAACACCTTGCTGTGGCCCCCAGAGGGACCCTAACAATCAATCTGCTCTCTGTGTGCACTGAAGGGAGCTGTGTATTTGTGTCAGATCGATAATTATTTGCGAGGAGTCCGAGCATCTAGGTGGCACTTGGTGCTCGCCGAGTACCGAGATATTCGTGCGAGTACAGAGTAGTGACAAGCATTCTCGCTCATCCCACTCTGCACCACTCTAGATTCAACAATCAATGTATTATAGGGTGTGAGAAGCTGGTCATGACTAATGACTATCACACTTTTCCAGCACGGATTGTTAGTTGCATTAATTTTATTGTGCACAATTTGAAGGAGAAGGGGGATGTACCAGAGTGTCCCTTCCAGCCTGTTTTAATGGACCGTAACGGAATCAGATCTACATTTTACTCAGTGTCCTGCATCTGGTGGGGGGTGGTGCTACTTTGCACCTCTCTGCAGGGGGTTCCCCAATACACAACCAGCTGACAGGGCAGGAAACTGGGCGTCTGCAACAATAAGCCACATGTTAGTCAGCTGGTGCTGTGAATTGGAAGAGAGGGGATCTGTTGCTAGGCTATGTCCTGAAGCATATGGATGGGCTATAGACACTGGAGCTGGATACACTTGTGACGGTTGTGATATCTACCTTCTGGATTTTAGGAAGTATCCTAAGGACTGGAGTTATATACACACGCTATATTTCTGATATCCATCATCTGGAGAAACTTAAGGACTATTATTGCTGGCTGGTTTTGTATTTTGTGGATTGGGGCATGCCATTGCGGCCATCTACCTTGATTGCTTGGTTAATCTGCCTAAATGATTATTACAACCCACAACTTCAGATATTCACATAGGGGTTAAAAAAATATGATGTAACGAGATGCCAATTGCCCTCGGATAAACCTTCTTGTCCTTTGATGTAATTTTTCTGGCTGTCAGGAATCAGTACCTGGCTGTTGGATTGGAGCTTCTCCTCTGATCTGTTTTAGTGTTTGTCGTATGGAGAAGGGTGTTCTGATCTTCGATAGTTTTCCTTTCCTGTGAAATGATATTAGAGTGAATATTTCATCCTCCGAGTCATATGAGGTCTGTACGCGCACGTTGCTTGTCCTCATAATGTGTTTTGCTGATTGATTGACAGGATTTGTCCGTGGTTATCACACATTGCCAACATTTTTCCTGGAGCGCTCGCATTAGGAGAATTCTCTTAATATTCTGGTCAGCGTGTTTTAACACAGTCTGGCATGTTCTCATCCAGTCCCATCTCTCTACGCAGCACTTCACCAGTGTAATCTATATGTACAAGTAAGTGTGGCATACGGTAAGGGTGACTTTTATAAGGTTTAAAATGATTCCCAAAAAATTTCTTTCACATTTTCTTCTTTCTGCTCCATGACCCTGAATATTTATTTTTGCGAAGAAACAGTTATCGTAAACCTTATGGCCGTACTTATTTTACAAGTCTCTATCTTTTTTTTTTTTGTATATGATCTTCAGTTAATTTCCATGCCTAAGACATTTTTATTTGGTTGAGCTTTCTCTGAGGATCTTGTGGAAAGTCACTATCCCACCGAGACTGAGATATTAGCAGATCTAAAGTAGCAATGCAATGAGAGGACAGAACCACTGACATAACCATTCCCGTCAATGGGTAGACGGGTTTACCAGGACCATGATACTGAAGGCCGGCTGAGCTGCAATACGACAAGCTACAGTGTCTGGAAATGAATTGCGGGGTCCATAGCCCTCCATTTATACAGATGTGGCTGTATTCAAATTATTCTGGTGATCTAGGTTGATTTCGTATGCCAGAAAAAGCTCTTAGTGTTGACTCAACTTTATTGGTAGGTGGTAGGAATATTTTACCCATAGGACTCCTCTGGCTAAAACATAGCCCATGGATACATTGTATACAGGACTGTGTTTTGTGGAATACCATAGCTCCCAATGCTTGTCTGTATAATTTTTACTTATTTTTTATTTTTTTGCCAAAGGTCAGAAATACTCACTTGATTTCAGACAGGACATTGGAGCCCTACATTGACTTTATCTAGTAAAACACATCTAAACACAGCCTGATTGTTGTGAATCCTGGGGTGTTTGAGCCCTCACCAATCAATAATTGCCTTTACTAAAGATTTTACTTGCATTAAAAGTTTGGGATTTTCTTTTAGAATTTTTATAATGATGCCAAAGTTTAGCCCTTCAAAAGCCAAGAATATTAATAGCTCTGTCTATCACCCCAACCGTTGTCTTCTCTCTGGAAATAACTTTAGACTAACATTTCCACTAATCCGAACCTCCAGTTCCCGGCTCCAAGACTTTTCCCGAGCTGCACCAACTCTCTGAAATGCCCTACCCCAAGAAGTTAGGACTACCCACAACTTACTTAGCTTCAGGCGCTCACTAAAAACACATCTTAATGGGGCGGCCTTTCATTCTCCCTAATCAGAGTTATTTAGACATAGGTTATCCACTACTTCCTTGAACATAACTGTTTAACTCCATCAGACCCAAAATCTCTACACAGACTCGCTGGTGGCCACTTACTCCACTTTTATCTATTCCACAACCTCAAAATGGCTGGACCATTATTGTAAATAAGCCCCTGTACTTTGTGTCACTCCCACCTTTATTGTAGGTTGTAAGCTCTTGCGAGCAGGTTCGTCATTATTTTTTGCTTTTCAATTATTGTGTCTTCCAAAACTGATTCCTATGACTGTTTGTATATGTATCTGATTTGTAAAGCGCTGCAGAATATGTTGGCGCTATATAAAGATTATTATTATTGTTATTATTATTACTCTTCATCAGTACACTTGGTAGTTGCGCAGTACATTTGTTTGTTGCGCAGTACACTTGGTAGTTGCGCAGTACACTTTGCAGTTGCGCATTGCACTTTGCAGTTGCGCATGCACTTTGCAGTTGCGCACTGCACTTTGCAGTTGCGCACTGCACTTTGCAGTTGCGCACTGCACTTTGCAGTTGGGGCGCAGTACATGTGGTAAGCTTTGGTATCAAATCTCAGTCCCTATTGACGTAGCATAAATAAGCTGTAATATTAGGCACAGCCTCTACAAATTTAGAGGGCTATGATTAGTTAACAGTGAGCTCTTTGGTGAAAGATAAGGTAGGCCATCAATTGCAATTTCCTGTTAAACCTTAAAGGTACCGTTACATACACAGATATCTCTGGAGACATTGCTTGCAACTCACTGGTTGCAGTGAAATCATGGACACATTGTTCCATTTTGCTGCCATGTACAAATGGAACAATGTGTCCATGATTTCACTGCAACCAGTGAGTGACAAGCAATGTCTGCACAGATATCTGTGTGTGTAACGGTACCTTTAACAGTTTGAGTGGTGCAATTTTTTAAGGGAAGATTAATCAGATTTAAAGGGTTATTCAGATCTGCATAAATTGGTATTGGACGATGCTTGCAAATACAAGAAATTTTGCAGTTTACTGCTTACTAATATATTCAACCATTCTTGAGGTATTAAGACTCTACTTTTATTTACATCTTGTTGCCTTGGAGATGCACCACCATTGCTAGACAACCGTATAGTCCTCAAACACTTACTATTGATCTTGTAATAACTGATTTGAAGCAAGCCAAGATCTCCAGCACATGCTGTTGCCTCCCTTGCTTGGCCAGCATTTTCGTAGTGCTTAAAAACTATATAGCAGCGGTGGTCGGTCTCCTAGAGAATGAAAGGTCAAAAGAAGGAAAGTGGTAATTATTGATAAACAGGTATAAATTTTAATAAAACCTTAAATTATATTGTGAGCCCTCGTGGGCAGGGTCCTCTCTCCTTCTGTACTTGTGTGTGCCTTGTATTGCTCATGTTCATTGTACTTGTCTATGTATGCCCCTTCTCACATGTAAAGCGCCATGGGATAAATGGCGCTGTAAAATTGAATAACAATAATAATAAATTGCAAAATTGCTTGTTTTGACAAGCACTATCCAACAATATCCATCCATGAAGATGGGAATAACCCTTTAAATGTTTTCCAAAAAAGCTGACCTGTTTAGCCCAATAAAGATGTCGTGGCTCTGTGGCTTTTTCATATAAGTGGCTGTGCCTTGTACTGCAAGTTATAGTTGCAAGGATTGAAGCTATAGTACTAATCATTAAAATCTTGAAAAGGCCACCGCCATAAAGCCCCATACATAGTTTTCTTGGACCTTCCAATGCTCCCCCGACCTCATCTGATATTCTTAGGCCCCATTCACACACTGCTTTTTTTTGCTACATATTTTTACGCACAAGCTCAAAAAAAGCCAGGAGTGGAACAATCAAAACCGGCAGTGGCACACTCAGAGGAAATGTCTAATAGAAACAAGTGCTCCAGTTATATGTTTAATCACCCACTCCTGGTTTGTGATGAGCTTCTGCTTAAAAATATGCAGCAAAAAAAGCAGTGTGTGAATGGGGCCTTAGGCTGTGAGCCCTCGTGGACAGGGCTCTCTCCCCTCCTGTATCTGTACGACTTGACTATCCATATATTTTATTATTTATTTATATAGCACCATTAATTCCATGGTGCTGTACATGAGTCACAAACAAAATTATAGCTATAGTTTACAGTAAACAAATTAACAATAACAGACTGGTACAGAGGGGAGAGGACCCTGCCCTTGCAGGCTTACATTCTACAGGGCAATGGGAGGAAACACTAGGTCAGGAGTGCACACATCTGGTGGTGGAGAGGCAGCAGCTCTGGTGGCGGTGGGGCAGCAGCTCCGGAGGCGTTGGGGCGGCGGCTCAGTCATTGCAGGCTGTAAGCTTTCCTGAAGAGAGAGGTTTTCAAGTTCCATCTGAAGGATCCGAGTGTGGTGGATGATTGGACATGTTGGGGTGTAGAATTCCAGAGGATGGGGGATATTCAGGAGATATCTTGGAGGCGGTTGTGTGAGGAACGGATAAGTGTGGAGGAGAGAAGGAGGTCTTGGTAGGATCGAAGATTACGTGAGGGAAGATAGTGTGAGATTAGTTTAGAGATATAGGGAGCAGACAGTTTATGGATGGCTTTGTAGGTCAGTGTTAGTTGCTTGAACTGGATTCGTTGAGGAATTAGGAGCCAGTGGAGGGATTTGCAGAGGGGAGAAACAGGGGAGTAGCGAGGAGAGAGGTGTATTGGTCGGGCAGCAGAGTTGAGGACACACTGGAGAGGTGCAAGAGTGTTAGCAGGTAGGCCGTAGAGGAGAATGCTGCAGTAGTCAAGGCGGGAGATGATGAGGGCATGCACAAGAATTTTAGTAGATGAGGGCTGAGGAAAGGACGGATTCTGGAAAAATTCTAGAGCTGGAGGCGACAGGAGGTGGCGAGAGTTTGGATGTGTGGTTTGAAGGACAGGGCAAAGTTGAGGGTTACTCCAAGGCAGCGATATATATTATACCTGTCCTTGTCTATCCTTCCACATGTAAAGCGCCATGGAATCTAATGGTGCTATATAAATAAATAAATAATAATAATGATCCGGCATCTTGAATTTATTCCTTTTCTTCTCCCTAAAGATAAGCCGCCACTTGGAGTATCTAGCAGTAACTTAAGCCAATCTGAAGGTGGAGAGAGATCTGATGATTATAGCCACACAAAGCATTAGGCTATGTGCCCAAAGGCGATTGTGCTCCGTTTAGGAGACCCATTTTGACTGCATGTTCGGCAGCCAAAACAAATCTTTTTTTTTTTTTTTTTTTTTCTGTTTGTGTTGCTGTTTTGCTCCTTTTCTTTAGTGCTGCACTTTTGCTTTTTGAAAGCAAAAATGTAGTCCTATTCCATAGAGGTGTCACCGACACAAACAGAGACACACACACACACACTTTATTACCTTCCCCAAGGTCTGCGCTGTCCAGCAATGTGTTCCTCCTGGGTCCTGGCAGGACTTGCGGCAAGTCAAAAGGGCCTGGCCATGAGACTCTCAGGCTGGGTCACATGGTCAGGTCCTGTCAGTACTCGGAGGTCCTGTACGGTGCTCGGAAGGAACATATCACTGGTGGGATCGCCGGGGAGGGTAAATAATTAAAGCGTTTGTGGTGTGTAAAGTGAACTAAAAAGCATCACAAATGGGCTGTGTGAATACCGATCCGTTTGTGATGCTTTTTTTTTTTTTTTTTTTTTTTTTTTTTTATAAAGTTGAATGGAGAAAGCACCGCAGAACAATAGAGCACTAATTGACGCTCATTATTTTCTGGATGCGTTTTCTGCACCACTAACGCAGCAGTCAAAAATGTTGACATCTGCCCAGCAAGTTGAAAGTCCCATTCACTTTGCTGCAGATGCAGTGACTGACCCGTTTTTGATGTATTTTAAAAATGCAGCACCAAAAATGAATCACACATGTCTAGTGGGCACATAGACTATAGTGTCTCCCCATTATTAGGGTTTACTTAATTAAGTATCTGTAAGGATAATGAAGGTGAACAATATTTGTTCATTTATTTTTTACTATTCTACTGGTCAGACTATATTACACCAAACACTGTTACTCCTCTTTTAACTTTCCACTGTTCCTCCATGAATGCTATAACCCAAAGCTGGCTGTATATATTAGATGGCTATCAGATGAACAATCGAATGACAACTGTCCTATACACAGGAGCCCTCGTTAGGCCAAGTGTTCCTGTATGCTCCACCGGCTGGCTGGGCGGACGGCGGCTTATCTCCAGGAGAACAATACGATCGGCCGTACGAAATTGGACGTGTGCAATCCACATTTCTACCAGCCATCAGTTGGCCGGCGAGCCCATTTACATGAGACTGTTGTCCGTACTCATTGATATCAGTTTATGGGGGCCCTAGGTTTACCATGGTTCTGTAGGATTGACCAAACCTACTGCATATGAACCCGCTATATTGAAAAGACTCATTTCTCCTTTATTGCTTGGGTGACTTGATGACCTTTCATCAGAAAAGCGTGACCTATCGCATTATATGGCCTGCTCTACAGCACAACTGATAAAGACATTAATGTAACCCAATATAGAATGAGTCATTTTTTTCTTTTTGCACTGGTGTGTAGGCGTTCAGGCTGTGCATTTATGCTAATATTTTAAGCTCGTTTCTGTAAGCAGCAAACAGCGGTCAGGTTTCTAAAGCAGCTGACATTCCTCATTTCTTTTGTCTGCGTGTTTTTCCGTCTGTCTTGAAGAAGGGGCAGCGCAGTTGTTGCTTTCGTTGTGGGTGATACGTGATCTCTCACTTGTCAGACACTTTGTTAAGTCAGCAAAAATATCTGCCAGACCAATGTACTTTGTGAACAAAAAAGTAAAAAAATAAATATCTTGGTGCCTGGCAGGCATAGGGGACACTTGGATCTTCTGTTTCTTTCTGTAGAATGTGTTACTGTGTAGTTATTTAGTAGACAGATTATTTCTTTATATTGAAGAGTTTATTCTCGAGGTACACACCTGGAATTACTGTGCAAAACGTCCAACAATTCCAGAGTAACCCCACTTTCACCCATCCATGTTTCGCAGATGGCTGCCGAGTTTGTCTGGAGATCCAGGTGAATGTATAGACTACAAAACAGGGATTTAAGAAATCTTCCTAATTACCGTATATACTCGTGTATAAGCCGAGTTTTTCAGCCCAAAATTTGGGCTGAAAAGTCTCCCCCTCGGCTTATACACAAGTCAATACGGTTGGTGGGGGCTGTGGAGACTGGAGGAGGTGGGGGGAGGCTGCTGTATGAGCGGCCCCGTCACCTGGGGCCGCTCATTATATATGCACTGCTTCCCCCTGTCAATCAGCGGCAGGGGGAAGCAATTCATATATGCCCCCAAATGCTGGCACTCACCCCCCCTCCTTGTAAGGGCCCCCCTTCCCCATCGCTGCTTATATTACCATCCCGGTCTTCTGCTCAGTGCCGCTCCTCGGTGCTCCGTTCTTCATCCTCCCGTCCAGCTGCTTCCGGGATCCCCGGCCGTCGCAGGCATATGACGTCATCGTGCGACGCCCGGAGATCCCGGATGCAGCGAGGACGGAGCATGAAGAACGGAGCACCAAGGAGCGGCGCTGAGTAGAAGATCGGGATGGTAAGATAAGCAGGAGGGGGGGTGAGTGCCAGCATTTGGGGACTGCTGGGTACCCCCTGGGGGCTGCTGGATACCCCCGGGGGGCTGCTGGGTACCCCCTGGGGGCTGCTGTATACCCCCAGGGCTGCTGTATATACTGCTGGGGCCTGTATACCACTGGGGCTGCTGTATATACCACTGGGGCTGCTGTATATACTGGTGGGGTCTGTATATACCACTGGGGAGGCTGCTGTATACCACTGGGGTTGCTGTATATACTACTGGGGCCTGTATATGCCACTGGGGAGGCTGCTGTATACTACCTTTGGGGGGCCTGTATACCACACTGCTGGGGCTGTATACCTGTGCTGGGGTCCACACTCTGCTTATACACGAGTCAATAGGTTTTCCCAGGATTTGGGGGCAAAAGTAGGGGGGTCGGCTTATACACGGGTCGGCTTATACACGAGTATATACGGTAGTAGGGATTTCTTCAGCTATCCATTTTTCCCTAATTTTGATGTAGATTTTCTTGAGGGTTTGCCAAAAATAGACAAAAAAAATCCAATTCATTGACTTCTCCCAGTGCTTCCGTAGTAGGGCTCATCTTACCTCACCCAGTCTCTTTATACTTTGCGCTGTATCCGTCTATACGGCAGCTCAAAGTTTACTGTTGTCTTTATGTGTTCTGTTTTAGCTACCTTTTTTGTTATAGGTTATATTCACTTGTATCGGATACACTGAATTTTCTATAGCGTATTACAGTAGCAGCAGTCTGGATGACATTTTACCAAGTTGCATACATATCCTGCAGACTAAAGATAAACCGAAAATCATTATGTTGTAGATTTATTGTGTGGATTTTAACCTGTTCCAGTGCATAGGGTAAAATCAATGGTATCTAAAAAATGTGCAACCTAAGGATGTGATGATGGTTTTATACGCCGATGTACCCTCCATGGTTTACTATAGTAAGACTTAATGGAATATCGGTGGTGTTTTTCCTGAAGCATCTCCTTTAGTGTCTGATCATTTGTAACTTTGGCTTCGCAAACATTTTTTTTCCTTTTCACTTGTTTCAGCTAGCAAGCAACCTCCTGAAGAATGGACTGGCCACTCCTTTTATCTGTTTCATGTCAGGAAGTCGATTTGTGGCTGGAGTCACACAGGGTGAGAGACTCGTGTGAGTTTCACATGCATACCCCAGCACGGCCGCTGGCGCTCCGGACAGAAGCAGGCAGCTCTATAGAAACACATGCAGCTGCCTGCTCCTGTCCGGAGAGTCGGCAACCATGCCGGGTGATGCATGTGAAACTCACGCGAGTCTCTCTCCCAGTGTGGCCCAGCCTGACAATGCAGTGCATATGTTCATTCTTTTATGGAAAGGATCCGCCTGAAAGTAATCTTGCACTCATCCCTTCAGACTGGTTTCACACATCATTGAAACACTAACCATTGCAAGACCTGGCCCGACTGCCTGGTCCCCTAACCTGACTTTGAGCCATCTTTACCCATCAGGCAGTTAGTTCAATTCAGGAGACCAAGCAGTCAGCCGGGTTCTATAATGGGAGCCTTTTCTGTATTTCATGGACATGTGAAACCAGCCTACAGATTTTGTACACCTGCAGATTTTACTGCTGATCCAGAAATAAATCACCACAAATTCGGAAACCATTGGGTTTTGTTGCAAATTCTGACTTCATTGTTGACCTGACCGGGGTAAAACTCTAACAAATCGGCAAGAAGTGAATCAAAAATCTATATGACGGGTCACTTTTCACAGGGACACTTACGACATGTTGGTCTGATTTTTGTGTTTGTGACAAATCGTGTAGTGTATGTGGATAGTCTGCTCAAAATCCATACAGAAAATCTGCAGACATTTTGCTATGTGTGAACCCTGGAAAGTTCCCTTATTGCTCTTTGACCATTCTGTAAAATTGTTAAAAAGTGATCTACCTAAATGATAATTTGCTCTTAGAAATGGCTGCTTCCAAAAAAATGCAAATTTAAGTAAAGCAGGAGTTTGAAGACCTCCGTATCTTGGGCCTGAAGAACATTTGAGACCTTTATTGGCCCTGTGTGTGTGTGAATAGAGCATTAATTTTTTTAGCGCAGTTATGTTATGACTGCTATCTGCAGCACTAACATTATCGGTCAAAGGAATTACAATGACTGTCTTTTTATCTATTTTTTTTTTACCTAATTTGCCTTACATGAAAACAGAAGCCCAATTCATTCCCTATGGCATTTTCGGCAGATGCGGCAAGTGCAGCTTTGGCAGATCCGGCACTTGCTGCAGCGCAAAAAAAATTGCTGCTAGCTGCGTTTTTTTTACTTGCCGCAAGTGCCGGATCCAGCAAAGCCACAAAAGTGCCAAATGGGATGAATTGGGCTTGCCGTAAGTCAGCCGTTACGCGGTAGATGCGGCAAAATGTGCCAGATCTGCCGCAAATCAGCAAAAACACTGATGTGAAAAGGTCCCTTAAATTTGAGATGATGTGCTGCAAGAAATGTGAAACATTACCGCTTTAAACAAAATGAAATACTGTATGATCTTATGGAAGACGAGGGTAACCATATTTGTAGGCCTAGCTACACGTCTGGCTTTCTGATGGGACCATCTTTCTAGTGCAGAGGATCTGAGATCTGACAGCCAAGGTGAGGTCAATAGGATTGATTTCTACAGAACCAGAAAAGATGCTGATTCAAGCATTTTATGCTTCTAAAAATAAGTCTTCTGACCTCATCGAGGCAAGAGAGCTGTTCTTTATTTCTAAGGACGGTTCATTTAGTAATATATGTCTTTTATCCCTGTATAAATAACCCAGCCAAGACGTCTTCCAATACTGGGGAGAAAACCATGTAAACCTGATGCCTAAAGGCTTCATTAATTTTAACACCACTTGTAATGGACATCTGGCGTGGAGCAGATGCTACCTGTTCACCGTAGAGTACACATTAGGAAAGCGCTATCCAAGTGTTCGCCGATTATGTCGGGGCATTGGAGAAGGAATGGATAGAGGAGACTTATTCCTGCAGCTTTCTTGTTTTTCATCTCCTGTCTTGACTCTACCCTAATGGCATGTAATGTGATGTCAGTAAATCCACAAGTTCTCCGGAGAATCGCTCATTTTTTTTAAATGTTCTTTTAATTTGTGGTTTTGATGATACAGCAGGAACATCTGGATTAACTGTTTAGTGTCTGTGTCTGAGGAAATGAAATATATATTTATCTAGCAATATTTTTCTAATTATTCCCTTTTTGATTAGTAGAACGTCTCCTACATATATATTGAAGTCTATCCACACAAAATGACTGTTCAAATCAAGCTCAGCATCTTGTAGTGGGCAAAAGTTTAATAATAACATACCTCTAAGTACTCAAATCCATTGGTGCCTTTGTCAACAATCCTTCTTTCATCATATATTCTAATTAGGTGCTCGGTGCACCCTTGACAAGGCCTAGCAATTCAATTCACCTTTCCATTTACTTGTTCTCCATCTATCACTGCTCTCTTCTTCTTTCATTGACCGCTCTAGTTTTACAAGAAATAATAGAGTGGCGATAATGTAGATGGAGAACAGGTGGGAAGAAGGACTCAAGTGCTTGGCCACACCGAGGGTGCACAGAGTAGCACAAAGTATTGTGTTCCCTATGAGGTACTCTGCTTGGTTTGAACAGTCATTTTTTGCCGACAGACTCCCTTTAAAGTCCTGCTCAGTGACTGGCCCAATTTTAGTCTTGACATTTGCCTAAAGGGGTTCCCACACTAGAGGCTAAATTCAATATTCTACAATCTCCAAGTCCCCCACTTTCTCTGATTTTACCTGGGATCCTTTTGGGCGATTTCCTAATCTTATCTTTGCTACAGATTACATTGCCCGCTTATTCTGTTCAGTCTTTGTAGCCATGTCCAGATATTTGCAGGGCTCTGTTAGACCACTAAAAAAGTCTCCATGGATCGTATTTATATATTTAATTTGTAGAGATAGAAAGTTGTCTTTTTCTTTACGCTGGCCATACACACTATATATGCTTGGCTTATGGCTAACTCTTCTGTTTCCTCTCCCCCATACATGTGGGGGTTTGTGCTTATACTCGGCAGCCAACCTGAACAACCGACGTTCAGTATAAAGCAACTGGAAGGGACTCGGTGGCAGCACTTTACTAAATACTTTCCAGTCCTATTGAAAGTCCTTGTCATTTTGGATTTTTGACGTTTAGTTTGAGTTTTCTAAATATTGGACATTTCCATTAAGGAGGATTTACCAAATATATAAATTATCCCTTATCGACTGCATATCCAATGTTCAGACCCTCCAGTGATCAATATCTTATATCCTATCAATAGTAAGTTAATTATCGTGTATAATCGGCACTACCCTTTTATAGCTATTATACCATTACGAATGCCAGGTATGGAATTTAACTCATGCATAGCCATACTTTTCTGGCTTTAGATAAATTTAGCATTGAATTGCTCATTTTTTGGAAATGAGCTTGCAAAACCTTTCAGGTGGGTCCCAAATCCAGTAAGTGCTCCAGCACTTCTAGGTATAGCCTGCCCAATGACTCTCTGGACCTCGATTGTTCATTCCTCTTGGAATAATGTGTGTGGCCTCTGTACCTTCCCCCTCTCATGCCCATACCAACCACTATCTTTAAGGCAGGCTTCACATTTGCGTTCGGTACTGCAGCGTATGCAGCGCATACGCAGTGCCGAATGCAAACACTTTCATGTCAACGCAGCGGAGATTGTCCGCATGCATTCACATGAAAATGTGATTGTGAGCCGTCCTGCCACGGCGGTAGCCGGGAGGCGGAGATCAGGCCGCCGCTGGTTTAAAATAGCCGTCGGTAAAGCATCAGCTGATAATTTGAATTAGCGGGGTGGGAAAGCCGGCAGTGAAGTGTTTTCACCGCCGGCTTTCCTGCTGGCTATTTTAAGCCAGCGACGGCAGGGAGGAAGAAAGAAGATGATAGAAGAAGAAAGCAGAGGAAAGAAGAAGAGAACGACAGGAAAGGATTCACCTGTAGATGACCTCAGAGGAGGTCATCTTCTGCAGCGTCTGTGCACACAGATTAACTTCCATTCATTTCTTGAGCGCGGCTGTCTGCATGCGCATTAAGCAAGCACACAGCCACGCGCAAAAAATGCAACATGTTGCGTTCGGTATGTGCATAAATTATGCGCAGCCGAATGCAAACGCAGCTGAGCGCAGTTAGACACAGGCACTATGCGTTCGTATGTTAAACATAGGAGCGCATTGTGCCTGTGTCTTGCTGTGCTCAAGAATGCTGCGTTCACAGCGCACATCGTGCGCAAATGTGAACCCAGCCTTAGCTGCTCCTATGTCAGGTAACAGTTGCCAGAATGGAAGACAAGAAATGGAGGGACTATTTATATTTTGTTATAAAGAAGAATGGAGGAGAAGCATCCACCTGGAGGAAGGAGAGAAGAGCAAGACAAGTAGTAATATTGGAAATAGAACAGCAGTGAGGGACACAATTGTATATTGGAGGTGTTTGAAAGTTTTTACCTTTCCAAAGGATAGAAAATAATGTTCCTATTACTTGGGGATCTAACTACCATGAACCCCCACTGATCCCAAGAAATGGGACTTGAACCCTGACTAAATAAAGCAGAGGTTTATCATGTACACTGCCTCTCTGTTCATTCTAATATTAGTACCAAAAATGAGCCGAGGGCTGCATTTTACAATCTCTGGCAGTCTCATTAAGGGTACCATAACACGACGCAATATTGCATGCAGTTTCACTGGCAATTTGCTGGTTGCAGTGAAATCATGGACACATTGTTCTATTTGTACACGGCAACAAAATAGAACAATGTGTCCATGATTTCACTGCAACCAGCAAATTGCCAGTGAAATTGCATGCAATGTTGCGACGTGTAAAGCTACCCTAAGGGTGAATAGAGCGATAGTTCACATGATAGACTACCACTCCATAAACCCCTATAGAGGCCCAGATCTCCGTATTTGTGGGGTTTGGATCCCCAGCGATCATAAAGTTACCCCTATCCTCACTTTTTTAAACTTGAAAAGACCCCTCTAAATGCATTGTATGTCCCACCACCTTGCTACTGTATGTCCCTCCTTTGCACACATGTCATGTACATCCAGCCAACACCTTAGATACTCCTCTATATTTTATGGGTTGGATTGAAAAAAAAATGCTAGTTACAAATCCATAAGAGGTTTGAACCTTTACGGCTTAGAAATGCCTAATGATCTTTTCTCTACGAGCTGACTTGAGTTGACATGATTTCACTACTCATGTTGCTTTTTTTCCTTTGCTTGCAGCTTATCGTCCCTGAATTACAAGTTTCTTTCTATTAGTGTTGTATGCAACTAATGTATATTATGTACCATACTAGTGTATGAGGCTTTTATTTCTTGCTTTAAGAACTCCCTGCTGTATTTAATCTGCATCATCTGGTGAACGACATCTACATAAAAGCGGATGTAGACACTTTGTAAAGCAGCAGAACGAGTTTACATTTTCTTCTTTCTGCGTGTGCCTAAGCTCCTACTGGATAAAGCCATTCAGACAAGTGGCGAGAAGTGGGCTCCAAAGAGCAGGTGCTCACATAGGAAGGCTATGTATGGGAAGAAATAACTGAAACACCTTGTTATATTATGCAGGTTCAGGTAGAGTTCATACCATGTCCCTGTTCACAAGAATACAACCTATAACGATAGAGGCCATTCAATAAAACATAAGTACTGGTGAAAGTTTATGAAGACATTGTCTCCTAATTTTCCCCATTTATTACACCTTATAAAGGCATTATGTTGCTTTTATGCTTTTTTTGTTTACTTTATTCTTATATATTCAGCTAAAAGGATATCTGCTACTGAGCACAACTCGTTATGAAAGGAACTCCGTACCACGAAAGAAGCAGGAGAGTCTTCACCCAATAACTGGACTTTTGATAAGGCCGACTTCACACCACGGTTTGGAGCTGTCAGGTTGTGTCCGGTCTTTTGCAGGCTGCATCGGACACAACCTGACAGTCCCGGATGCGCACAAACTGAGGCCAAATATACTCTCCGATACAGTTTTATGCCGGATTCGTTTGTGTGCGTCTGTGCCGCTGTCCAGTGCTGAAATTTCAGCAGTGCAGGTGCAGGGGAGGTGCCCGTGGTGCTGAAATTTTAGCCGTGGAGCTCTCCAGGTGCTGAACTTCAGCGGCGGCTCTGAAATGCTGTGCTCTCCATGGTGCTGAATGAGCGTGCATGGATTTCAGAGCCGCTGCTCTTTCAGCAACAGGCATCCCGGAAGCGGTACGATTTTTTTTGCTGGATCTGGCGCCCATAGACTCCCATGTTATTGGGGCACCCCAGGGTTCATGTGCCACACTAATACCACAAAAGAGTTAACTCCCCACACAACCCACAACACTACACTAGCACCTCCAGGCCAGAAGGGGGAGCTAAAGCTCCTTCCCTATATATTCTGGTGTGGAGAGGAAGTGGGCAGATCAGTTCCTAGGAGGACTGAGGAAGAAGGACCTGGGTGTAAAAGAGCTGGATTAGGCTCACCCCACGGTACGCTGTCCAGTTCCAGGCCAAGCCAGGGTCTGAGGAATGGAGACAGGAGAAGCAGAGGAACACACACCTGGGAGACAGAGTTACCCTGAACTCACCCCAGAGGAGCGCACAGAAGGGATACCGGATCCGAAATTGTGCCTGACACAAACAGCACAGTGAACACCGAATTAGTGAAGGTTCCACATTTTCACTGTACCACAGTGAAGCAGCACGACGGGGTCAGGAGCACAGGATAAGACTCAAGTTGCCTAGCAGATTGGTACCTGTGAGGGGAGACAGGGCCGGCAGCTTACCTAAAGCGACAGCAGGGCCACACACACACTGCGCAGAAACAGGGAGCCAAAGGACCCGGCCAGGGCGGGAGCAACCCGGCCCCTGTACAGACTGCGTGGACCGTACTCAGCTGAATCACCATATCAGTAAAAGACCTGGAAAACTACAAAAACTGTGAGTCTGTGTAATTCTTGCGCTTGAGCCCCGCTCTCCCTCACAAACTGTTTCATCACTACTGCCCCGGGGACCAGGCTCTGCCCGGGGAGAACCCTTACATCACAGGCTGCCATCCATCACCCCGGAGGTTCTGCAACAACGGTGGTCACCCTGACCATAGACCACAGGTGGCATCACGACTTTCTCCCCTGTAAATAACCCCTAACCTTTACTTGTGGGCTCAAGACCGCCGTGATAACCCCCATGATACCCCGGTCCAGTACAGAGTACCCCGTCCCAGTGGGCTCCACATTATGGGCGCCGGATCGCCACAGATTCGGGAGGATCGGTTTTTTTTTTCGTTTTTTTTACCGAACACAAAAAAATGATGCAAACTCTAATTTTTTGTCCAGGGCAAAAACGAACAAATCCAGATCCTTCCGGAAAACCACAAAATTGGATGGCAAAAATCTGATCCGATTCTGTCCTGTTCACACCAGACAGACCCGGACCCGAAAGATTGTGGTGTGAAGCTGGCCTAAGTGTTTCAGGTTTTGGTTGTCCTACTCCTATGTACCTTAACAAAGTTAAAGGTGTTGTGCACTGCTTTCTTGCTATAGCTTCTGTTTCATTGTGTATTACTGGCTTCAGAATGAGTTAACTGGGAATCCGTCAGTGAGCTGGTTAGATGATCTGTACGGGAGTTTATAACTCTTTTCCCCTTATCTAATTTATACTCACATTAAAGAATGTGCAGGGAAACAAAGAGCTGGTAAATGAAATATATAGTGCAGAAATTTTTTAATGGAAACAAATTGCAAAAAAGTATCTTTAGCACAAATACATGCATTTAAGAAAAAAAAAATTGTCCCAAGAGGTAGAGTACCCCTTTAGCCTTGGAGCTCACCTGTTTAGCTAACCCTATAAAGTTTGTTCCTGCAGGCAATACTCCCCTCAGTTGTCACCTCCAAACATTCATAGGATAGCAAGAAGTGGGCAGATGTGAATGTGATTGCAGGTTGAGGCTATTCAGAAAGTAGACGGTTACATTGCAGACACACGTCTCTACATAGGGCACTCGAACACACAATTGCCCAATTAGTAATGAAGACTGTTTGCAAAGTTGCCTCAATTTTCATCTTGTACAAATAAAGTAAGGCTACCTTCACATTTGCGTTTGTGTCTGCATGCTGATGGCATGCAGACACAAACGCAGTCAAAAGCATGTCATTTTGATGTGTCCGCAGCGGAGAATGTCTGCCTGCGGACACATCACTGTGGAGCCCGGGCAGCCAATCGGCGTTGTCCGGGGGCGGGCCGGAGGCGGAGATAAGCGGCGGAGATCTCCTCCTCCCCGCCACCGGTAAGCTCCGGGACATGTCGGCGGGGAGAAACAGCTGATTTGACAGCTGTTTGAATCTCCCGTGCCGACATCACTCGGTGTCGGCGTGGGAGATTCAAACAGCTGTCACATCAGCTGTTTACCCCCGCCGACACCGCTAGGAGCTTACCGGCGGCGGGGAGGAGGAGATCATCAGTGGCCGTCGGTGATCTCCTGTGACATCACTGGCGGCCACCGGGAGAGATTTCAATGAGTCCGCAGCGTTCTCCTTCGCTGTCAAGCGCAGAACACTGCAGACCCATTGACGCCAATGCATTCTTTGTGCGCTTGTGGAAGCTTGCTGATTTTCCAAGGTCCCCGAGCGCACAAAAAATGCAACATGCTGCGTCCCGGGTGCGGACGCAGGACCCTGGAGGGAGCAGATATCGTCCGCATCCCGAACGCAGCAAACGCAGGCACTATGCGTTCCTATGTTAAACATAGGAACGTAGTGCGCATGCGTTTGACTGCGTATGGGAACGCAGCATACGCAAATGTGAAGGCACCCTAATTCTCAAGCTGTACATGTCCTCTGTGCGGTATATTTACATTGAACCTTTGTTGTTTTCTGTGATGTCTTTATAAGCAGTGCGTTGTTGGCTTTAGATACAGTAAGATGGATGATTTCAATGGTCACTTGATGAGTTATTTCCTAGTAGTGTTGGGTCAGTGTACCCTGTAACCCCGTTGGTCATCACTGGTCATGCTTTATATGCTGGATTCTCCTAACAATAGCAGACATCAATCTTCTCATTCTTAGCCGGTGTTTAGCAATGTCTTGTTTTATGACCTCTTATATTTGCAGTGAATATGAAAAAAGTTTGACAGTTTGTCGATATCCATCAGTCTTGGCTTGTAGTTTTATTATTCCCTGTATCTACAGCTTTTTAAGTTTTTTTTTTTTTTTTTTTACTCAGTAAATCAATGATTTTCATTGATTACAGCATCAATTTACCCACATCTGTGTCATTCTTCACTCCTTAAAGAGGTGCTCCAGGGAGATATAAAATTCTTCTAAACAGTAAAGATGAGATCCATCGTTCTGTTCCTCATCCTCACACAAACTGTAATTCAGTGTGATGCTTGAGCTGCTCCTTGGTGACCCCCCCCCTCCCTTGTGGGACATTACATCACACATCAGGGGGTGTGGCCTACTTCATGCTGCTGGTAACAGCTCATGATGAGCTGTTGTTTCCCTGCAATCCTAAAACCGGGGGCAAGGTAGTGAGTGTGGTCACAGTCTGTTTTCAGACTGCAGTGGAAGCAGCTATTATTAGGTGGCTGGCTGATACCAAATGCATGGAGCAGGCCACACCCCTGCCCACGATGTGTGATGTAATGTCCCACAAGGGAGAGGGAGCATCTCCAGCATCTCACTGAATTACAGGTACTGTGAGGGTGAGGAACAGAACTATGGATTTCATTAAAGTTAATGAGGGCATGGCCATTAGAAGAAATGTTTATCTCCTCGGAGTACCATTATAATGTTAAGACAAGTGAATCTTATTACTGCTCTGATATTATTATAGAACATGAGTCGAGGTCTAACTGTGTATAATCCTGACAATGGGGTTGTGCAAACCATAAAGGCATTGATATACTTTTCATAAAGCTTTCAGTTGATCACTGATCTCTTGCATCTTGCACTATCATCAGGGCACTATCTACCCTTCATCTTCATCACTTATTGATGCTGATTGATTGTTACTGCAGTGAGCTGATTTACCACTACTGCATAGATCTGTTATACTGTAGGTACAGCAGGGAAAAAAAAGAGTAAACCAATGAAATTTATGGAAACTCACCGATTTTAGTAGGCTACCTAATAATGGTTTTTGCAGTAGTGCTAGAAGGACAAACACCTATTGTATTGCCCATGATTGAAAAAGGATTTTTACCAGGCTTCCTAAAAAATGGCAGAGGAGTTTGTGCAAATGCTACAAATAATATATATGAGAGCTGGGTTGCCAAGTTTGTTTCTTCTTCAAGAACGATACTAAATAAATTTGCGTCATATGGGCACAGATGCTGGTTGTGTCACACAGCTGGCATTTATCAGTTACAGCAGCGACGGGACAAGCTCCAATCACTGCAATTTAACCATTTACATGCTGCTGTCGATCACTGACCTTGACATAAAGGCTGGATTGACACTAGTGTGTGACTCATGCAAGAATCGCATCGCACTTACCAGACCATCTGCAGTTCTGACCACACCTTGTCAGATTCATGTATTTCTATGCAGCTGACTTACTTGGGTCAAGAGAGCTGATGGACAGTCCGGTTATTTTAGTGCAATCTTCTCGCACCTCATAAGGCCTTATGACTCTAGCCTGAAAGGGCCTCTGTCAGCACAGAATGACTGTTCAAACCAAATACAGTTGCTTGGTCATGGTGTAGCCTGACATTTAAGCGCACCTTCCCACCTGCTTCTTTTCCATCTATCTCCTCCCTTCTCTGCTCTATGAAGCCAACACTGTCAATCAAAGAAGAGGGAGACATAGAGGACATAGAGGGAAAACAAGAAGGTGGGAAGGTGGCATTAAATGTTTGACCCCACCATAATGCATAGAGTGCTTGTACATGGTTTGAACAGTCATTCTGTGTTGACAGTGGGAATACTGGGTTGTTAGTGACACTTGTGCACCAGTTCCCCTACCCCTGGTTACAATCACATGTGCCATTGGGTTACATTGGCAGCTGGGCATTTGAAAAAGGGTGCCCTAGCTACTTTGTTGAGCCTTATGTGAAGCTTAGCCTGTGGCAGGGCTTCATTGGAGAACCAGGTAATCTGTATAATGCAATGCTGCTGTATTTCAGTATATACAATAGTATAAGAGATCAAATGATTGCAAGTTTAAGGGGTCTAAAAAAATGAAATAAAAAGTTACCTTTTTTTTTTTCAATTTTAATATTTTCTTGTAGTGTCAATCTCCTATTTTCTCAGTTAAACAATAACGTTTAAAAATATAAATAAATGTGTAATGTTCCGTCTGTAAAAATGTGATCTATCAAACTGCAAAATTATTTAAACGGCATGCTAAATGTCTAAAAGGAAAATATTGAAAAGCCAGAACTTCCCCTAAATAAGCCGTAAACTTTTAACAAAACGTTGTATATACTCTAAGATAATAATAATAATAAAACTTTATTTGTATAGCGTAAACATATTCCGCAGCGCTTTATGGTTTCAATCAGTGACGTAACTTGAAGGTCATGGTCCCCGATGCGAAAGCTCCAACGGGGCTCCCAATTATTGAAAATCTTTAAGGGCATTAGTTTTTTTTCTATAGGCCAAAGGGACTTTTGGGGCCCCTTACCCTCCAGGGCCCTGGTACGATTGCAACCCCTGCACCCCATGTAGTTATGCCGCTGGTGTCAATAAAAACATCAGCTTAAGGCGATGTGCGCACGCTGCAGTTTTGGTGCAGGATTTTTCTGCACCAAATCTGCATCCTCTGTTAGAAAAACACACCAAAATCTGCAATGTGTTATTGTACATTTATGGTGCAGTTTCGGTGACTGACTATGATCTCTGGTGGACAGAAATTGTTTCAGTCAGCGTGCGTCTATTGGTAAAATCCGCACTGTGTGAACACCTATGAGTATTTGCAGCATTTTTTCATGAATATATTGAGGTCAATGGGTGAAAAATGCTGCATAAAACGCACCAATAATTGACATACTGTAGAATTTGTTTTGCAGCAAAGTCTGTTCCTTTTCTGCAAGGAGAACAATAAACACCATGTGCACACTACTTCAGAATTCTCAGGGACGTTCTGGCTTCAGGATAGGTATGCCGACTTTTGTCAAATCTGCTCCGAAAAAAAGCATTAAAAATGTACTGTGTGCACTGGGCCTAACACATAAAAACGAGCCCTCATCCAGCTCTACAAAGAAAAAGAAAAAATGGAAGGGTCTCTGAAAATAACACAAACTAGATTTTATTATTTCACAAAGTTCTGAGGTGTTTGTCTACTATTACTGTAATTTTATAGACCTGGATCCATCAGGTTGGGTCAGTTTGATCACCAAACTAGCTGTAGAGCCCAATCTTGCCGGGGCGTAATCCTCATATATGGTCGTAATGCCCTTATATGGTAAAATTGCCCATATATGGTAATGTAGTGTGTGTATATATGTATCATAGCTCTGCCTGTCCCGGTAGGTCCAACCCACCATAGCACCTCCTATACGTATAGCCTTGCCCCTTCATAGTTCCATCCCTCCACGTAGTCCTGGGGCAGGGCTATGTGGAGTAGGCGGATACACACATACTTTTTTTTTCCCACCAATTAATCCCACTTTGGAATAATTTTCCTGTTTCTCCACACCTTATATTTTTAGCATCTTTACATGAGTTCATGGACGGCTGGTAACCCTATGGAAGCCCATGGACCTCCCTTACCTTAGTCCTCCCTAGTGGAGTCCTATGTGCCCTTCATTACATTCACGGGAGTAATGTCCAAATGGAGTTTTTCCCGTTCATTCATATGGCGTCTGGTGTAGTAAACATGTGCCATGTGCAATTTTATAGTTTCATCAAGGCACTGACGAAATACTACCTTCTGAGCAAATGACCCACAGCTGCCAAAACCTTGAACAGGGGAAGAAATGTGTTTTTAAGCCTCGCGTGCAGATCAAGTGTGTTTTTCAGGAAATATCTTAGTTTTCACAAGCGAAGAATCTAAAACATACATATTTCTGGGCTGATTTCCCCTCGTTCTGTTTGTTTATTTGTATTTTATGACCTTGTTAAGCGCTGGGTAATTTATGGATATAATTTTAATTTAGTTATTTAAATGGCTTTAGGTGTTTCAAACATTTGTGTTTTTATTCTGTTTTGCACATTCTACATGGCGTGTGCCAGTGCAAGGGACCTTGTACTACAGGCGTGTACCCTACGTAGTGCAGTGTGGTACCAGCCTACACTTCGTTTTGTTGATTTAATTGGCTACATTGAACCTGTCATGTGATATATTTAATTTTTTAATTAAACCATCCCCCAATGTTATTTAGATTATACATTGAGCATCACTATCCTTGTTTAAAAAAAAGTAATGTATTTATCATAAAAAAGCACTTTAGATGTCTATATGTTTGCATTAGGTACCTGCACAAACAGTCATGGGGTAGATACGTCAGCTGGTAACAGTCGCATCAATCCATTTCTTTCATGGAGTTTTTTTAAATGTAGTCACGCCCCCTGTATTGTAATATATTAGCGCGACCTTCAGCAATTCACATATGCTTTTAACCATAAGAAGAAAGTAGGAGGTTTCAGGTCCTATTCATACTATATATATCAAGTCAATTGTATATGTTTTCAAATATGAATTTATTGAATAAATTGTTGTACATATAAAATTCATCTCATAACATATAACATATATATCAGATATACATAAATTTCATTTAATATTTATTATATGGGAGATCAAGGTTTAAAGTGACATTGTGACAAGTAAAATTTCCATGTAGCTGGTACCTTCTATATGGATAGGGGGTAGTGGGCCAAATTGTGGGTATTGGTCTGATCTTATTCTATGTATGTATTATCTTTTAGGTTATCCAATCCAGTAAGGGTTAGGGGGACATAAAGACCACTTGTACTAGGGGGATCCTGCAAGTAATGGGTTTCCCATGTGTCAATCATGCAGTTTAAACCATCCCTAGGGGAATATTAATGTTACCATCCCTGTATTGGTTGCAATAACCGTTCCAGTGAAGTTAGAACAAGTCACCTCAAACTCCCACATGTCCTCACTTACCCATATCCAATGAAGGGATGGAGTACCGGGTGCCCCCAGACGCGTTTCGCTTTGGGCTTTCTCAATGGGGTCCAAATGTATATACATAGGAGGGGTCCAATCTGGCCAATGGCAAAATCTTTGACACACATTGTAAGGGCAACTCCTTTGTGTATAATTCACATATGCTGTAGAAGGATCTGTGGTGATGTCATGACCATGTGACTGTAATGGGCGCAGGTAAGCCTACATTTCTCATGTGGGGCCTACTTGGCTCTGCCCATTACAGACCAATAGTCTTTTTACATCAATTGAGGAGTCTTCAAACCTTGGACCAACCACTAATCGAAGGACATAAAACTATTCTGCTTTTTATCTCTGAATGCTGAAATTTACTGTCCTAGCTGCTCTTTTCTCCCCCCCCCCCCCCCCAACACTGATCATTCTGTGTTCTGCTTTACCTCACTTGTCTTAATTACTGCATCATCCTACCCTGTATATGTATATATGTGTATCTTCAGAATTTGTGTCATTATAACCCTGATAAAGAGGCCTTATTGTCTCGAATGCTTGCTATGTTTACCATCTTCTCAGTTAGCCATTAAAAGGTATCAACCACTGAGGACTCTCAGATTCTAATATTTTTCTTTATCTACTGGCTAACACGGTATAAACATTTTTTACCTTTCTTTGCACATGAAGCTTGCTTTAAAGGGAATCTGTCAACAGACTTTCGCCATTTAGCCTGTGAGCAGTATAATGTAGGGACAGAGACCCTGACTCCAGCAAAGGTTTGCTTAGGTGGCTGCTTGCTTTACCAGAGCACTAGAAAAAAATCACTAAGGGAGCCTTCACACTGCGGCATGATCCGGTCTGGGGCTGTCCGGGATGACCCTGACAACCGCAGACTGGATCAGCACACAGGACTAGAAGGCTAATATGCCCTCAGGTCCGGTGTGCAGCCGCACGCAGTTCCCGCTGCTGATAAGTCAGGACCGCGGCGCCGCTGTCCTGACCTGTCAGTGGCTGCAGCTGTGTGCGCTGCACACCGGACCTGAGGGCATATTAGCCTTCTAGTCCTGTGTGCTGATCCAGTCTGCGGTTGTCAGGGTCATCCAGGACAGCCCCGGACCAGATCACAAAAAATTCTGAATAATTCACCCAAAGTAGCCATGGTCCAATATCCATTGCGCTTAGCAGGACGCTGCAAGCTCCACTGAGAGGCAACACAGGTGTCTGATACCGATACACAATCTCCTGCATCCAGCCAAAAGCCATGGGGGAGGTGACATCATCTGCAACCAGCAAAGCCATGGGGAGGTGATTGGTGGTAATTATAGGCACATGGTTACCATAGGGCGTTAGTCACACTGGTACATGTGATACAGAATGTCTGTATACAGCCTATTGATCACGCCCATACTATTAGATTAGGCAGGCTGCCCAGCGCTACGTATATGCATCACACAGGACAGATGCCCTCCAGAGGGCTCAGCCGCATCCTGCAATAGATAAAAAGTTGCAAAAAACACGATGGATGGTGGTGTGAGGTGTTAGTGGATATTTTGTCCAAAATGTGTAAGCTCGTAACCCAACTCCAAGGGCCCTCACGCTTATGAGTCCTATCCTATCCTTGTCCTAACTGGACAATAAATTCAGAAAAACTCCCAAAAATAGCCAAGGTCCAATATTCATTGCACTTAGCAGGACGCTGCGAGCCCCACTGAGAGGCAACAACCAAAGCTCTAGTAAACTTGTTGCCACGTAGTCCTTCATATTCATGAGCTCTGTATAACCCACCCCCTCCACTAATTGGCTGTTTTCTGCCTATGCACATCACAGGTGTGGGTGGGTTTATACAGCATTCATCATTGTTATGCAGAGACTAAAGTAAGTGGATAAAAAAGATCAAAATCTTTATTAGATAAATATAAAAACATAGCAAATATCCTACATAACAAATTAGATCAGCAAAGCAATGCAGAATGGCACCCGAGCGATTAGATGCATCACACAAACCGATAACAAATAATGGATTTTTCCAACAGTATAAGTGACATAAAGTCAGTAAGGTGCAGTCATGGAATAAATACATAGTTCAAATATAGAAAGAGTAAAAGAGATACAACTAGAGGTGCCAACAATGTTAATGTCCCATATAATATAATAAATAATATAAAGTGCATGTAGTAATAGGGACATGTTCACCAAATCCCAATGCGTGTTTCATCAATGCTTTGTCAGGGGCATACAGATTCTGGTTTCATTTTCCATCTTAAGTCATGTGCTAAAGCTCTTTCAAAGGGATTATACTGGTTTATGTAATTGCCACTTCCAATAGGTGGCACTAGAGAGCCTGTTCTCATCCTCTGTGATGAGGCTATGTGCATATATTATCATGCAGAATGTATTTTAAATAGACTTTGCCTGGTTTCAAAGCCTAAAGTACAAAGCTTATGATGAAAGAAAACGGTTAGTCAGTGGTCATCTACGGGGCTTGAAAGGACTGAGTGTTTCCAGTGGCCAGAAGTTACCTGCACCAGGCTGTGGTTAGATGTTTAGCTGGTGAGGTCACCTGCAGTCTGGGCAATGTGTTCCTAAGGCCGGAAGACACAGTGAGTAGTGCTATTTGTTTGCATGTGCTCTGTACCAAGTCTTGATCATTTCCTTTCCGTTGCTCCCCTGAATGGGGTGACAGCTTGTTTTTCTAGGCTCTGATTGTCACATGATTATAGCGCTGTCATTTTAGAAGCAACATCTGTTTTTCAATGGATCCAATGTTTACAAATTATCAACAGATGGGCGCACCGGAGCACAGACAGGTCAGGCAACTTGTGCAAGGTCAAAGGGGAGCGCAGGAAGAGGGAATCATGGGCTTCTGCTCCTGCTGAGCCTCAGACACCATACAAAGGGGCATTTCTTTAATAGTTCAGTGTATATTTCTCTATAGATTTTCACTTGTAGTCCCCTTGTTTCTGTATATATATTGTATGTATGTGTATGCACATACGCACCTCAACACTGATATTGCAGCACCAAGATAGAAAATTTATGGCGTTATGGAAATCACAAGATAAATATACATGTTAATGATATGCTAATGATGTAGAAATGGAAACTACATTTTCAAAACCTATTGAATTATTCAGTATGAATTATGAGCGTGACACGTGGTGATCCCCACACTTAGTCACCTTGGCGTGTTATCAATGAGGTTATTTATGGTGGTCTCGGGAGTGATCTGAATTTACTTGGCAAGTAAAGCATGGATCCGCTGCTGGCAGCTTCCTTTTCAATTGCCAACCAATGACGACCCAGATATGCTCAATGGGCAATAACATGGATCCGAGATTCTGAAGGCAATGGTAACATGTTTAGGTCATGCAGCCTGCTCACAGTAGCACCAGCAGCATGCGGCTTGGCATTGACGAGCTCCTGGGATACTTTTATGTTTATTTGTGAAGGCCTCTTTCATGACATTGTCTATGTCATCTTCAGCAGGGGCGTAATTACAACAGGTGCAGGGATTGCAATCGTGCCCGTGCCCTGGAGCCTAGGGTGCCCCAAAAGTCCCTTTGGCCTATAGAAAAAGACTATTTCTATTAAGGAATTGCAGTAATTCTGTGCTCCATTGGAGTTGTTGCATCGGGCTCCACAAGCTTTAAGTTACGCCACTGGTCTCCAGACCAATATATGGTGATCCTTGCATCCAAGACCATAGCAGGACTCCTCAATAAAGAGAATGGACCTCCATTTCAGCTTCCATTGCCATCTTGCTTTGCACCATGATATCCCTTGAGAGAGGTGGCTGGAGGTCAACGGAGCTGTAGCTGGGTCATAGCCCAATGTAGTGTAAATGCCTTCTGAAAGATACTGTGACCAGGGTATGTTGCTTAAACATGCTACCATGGCCTTCAGTGTCTATAGACTCGTCTATTAACAGATACATCTGAGATGTCAAAGGTCGGCATAAAGAGCTGCCTGCAGTGGATTTTGATTTGCCCATTGAACAAGGACATTTCCCTGACAATCTTTTCAACTTCAGTAATACCATGCCAAGGCATGTAAGTGTGTGTCTTAATGCATGTGGCACGCTTATTCAATACTGAATAAATCGAGATGTTTTGATAATGTTTTCTCTCTTTAATATGCATATCATTAACATGTCTATCCATCCTGTGATCTCCATAATTCTACTACTTTTACAAGAGTCATATACAGGGTGGGCCAGAATGGTTGATGATATCAACTTCCTTTTTGTGGCACATTAGTAAAGGGGAGGGGGAGAACTTCTCCAGATAGGGAGTGACTATGGTGGCCATTTTGAAGTTGGCCATTTTGTATCCGACTTTATTTAGGTATATAAATGGCCCACCCTGTATATTTGTATACCGTACATCAGTCCACATGGGGAATTATATAACCATGGCCATAACTACAGTTGGTACTGGGTTGCAATTGCACCTGGGCCCTGGAGTCTAGGGGGACTCCAAAGTCCCTTTGGCCTATAGAAATGGCCTTGTTGGAGCTCTCACATCGAGAGCCATGATCTTCAAGTTACGCCACTGTATATAACTAACCACATCTTCTAAGGGTGCTTTCACATTACGATTTGTGCCTGTCCGTGGGATCCAAGTTTGAAGGAGGATCCAACGGACAGGCACGGATCCACACGGATCCCTGCAATCAGATGGAAAATATCCGTCCGATCCGATTTTATGAAGGATTCGTGTGGATCCTGGGGTCCCCTGTCTCTCCCTGCTGCTGCCTCCTCCATGTTCTTCCCTCCACTATTCTATGCTGTCCCTCCCGCTATTCTATGCTGTCCCCCGCTCCTCTATCCTGATCTAATCCCTATCCTGTCCCCTGTTCTCTTCCCTGTATGTAAAATTAAATAAAGAAAAAACTCCTCCCGGAGGATACATCATCTGTCACCGTCTCCCAGGATGCGACACCATCGGGGCTGAACGGCCTGTGATGATGTCAGAGAGCCGGTCAGCTGACGTGTCATGTGATCGGCACTCTGACATCACCACAGGTTCTTCTGCCCCGATGGTGTCGCATCCTGGGAGCCGGTGACAGGTGATGTATTCTCGGGAGGAGGAGTTTTTTACACACAGGGAAGAGAACAGGGGACAGGATAGGGATTAGATCAGGATAGAGGATCGAGGGGACAGAACAGAATAGCGGGGAGACAGCATAGAATAGCATGGTGAAGAAGAAGGAGGAGGCAGCAGCAGGGAACGCAGAGCAGACATCGGATCCGAGGTGAACTCTGATCCGATGTCCATAGGCTCCCATTTTGTGGGCACTCGGATCAGCAGTGATCCGATGCTGTCCGATTTGAGTCACGGACACAAAATCGTAGCAGGCTGCGATTCTGTGCCCGTGATTAAATCGGATCAGGTTGGATGGTGCCAAAATCCGATGCCAATAGTAACACATCCGATCCGATTCCCATAGGGGAACATGGGATCCGATTTTGGATCCGATTGTAACTGTTTTGAAATGGATACAATCGGATGACTGAAAATCGTAATGTGAAAGCAGCCTAAGAAAACCATTTGTTTCCTGGTTATCAGCAGACAGAGCATTAATTGTTGATAAACCATATGCCATTGATGGCTAGAGAAATAATAATAATAACACACGCTATGCTGTGTTCTCTTCTGTTTTTCAGGTTTTTTCCTTAAACTCACTCCGTACAGTGATTTCCATTCTAATGTATATTAATAGTTGCTCTTCCATCCACAAATCTTATCTCTCGGCGAGGCTGTAAAGTAGATTTCTTCTCTGTCTCCAGCTTAGTTACTTTTTTTTATACCTGATTTAAAATATCATTTAGATCCATTAACTGTGTTTAATCAAAATCATTACACAACAGCTTAATGGAGGTGAGTCACAAAATTCTTGCAATTTAACGGCTTTAAATGGTGTCTACTCTATCTTTTCTTAATTTTCCACAAATTATGCTTAGTATAGATTAATGAATAAAAGGCTGCAAAGTGAAAACGTCTATATATGCAGAATGTAAGGAGAAGAATGTTTTAAATAACAAGTAAAGGTAATTTCCTGCCTTATAAAATAAAAAAATGTGACATTTCAGCATATATTTTGTTTACTCGCTTATATAGCGCCATTAATTCCACAGCGCTTTACGACATGATCATCACTGTCCCCATTGGGGCTCACTATCTAAACATCCTATCAGAATGCCTTTGGAGTGTAGGAGGTCACCGGAGAACCCGGAAGAAATATGGGGAGAACATATAAACTCCTTGAGCTGTTGTCCTTGGTGGAATTAGAAAGAAGGACCAAGACTGCAGTGCTAACCACTGAGCCACTAAGCATACAGTGTAAATCCATAAGCTGGACCTGTTGGAGGGAGGTCAGCAAGGCTTAGTATTGATCTCTTTGATGTTGACATCACCATCAGCACAATAACATATCAGGCCAATGGTGTCACTTGACATAGGAATGTCCACACTTTTGCACCCTTTGGATTGACTTAATTTATTGAAAAGGGTATTGTAGGGGCGTATATTCCAGAATGAGGAGTACATATATACATTAAATGCTGATTGAGCCCCCCCCCCCCCCCCCCAAAGGATCTGCCACTGTCCTATCAAGCTTTTACTCCTCCAATAGTCCAGTAATTTGTCGCCAGTGTTAGTTCATCTACATTTATCTGATTATGAGCTATTTTTGTCCCATGTCGGACTATCAGAGTTTCTGAACCATCGGTTTTCAGACCATAAAGTGAGAAATGCTAACGATCTTTTATTGAGCATCAGAGGGAACTTTATAACCTTAAAATGAATGTCAACAGGTTTTCGCTACCTTATCTGACAGCAGCAGCATAATGTAAGAAAAGGGACCCTGATTCCAACTATGTTTCACTTCCGGGTGCAGCAGTTGTGACAGAGTTTTTAGAAGAAGCATGTAGGAGAGCTCAGAAAGCTAATCCCACCCAAACCACATCTTTTTGTGTATCTTGTTGTTTATCAGAGGCGGAGGTGTGGTCAGACCAGAGCCCATGTGCCATTTAATCTCAGCAGTGATAATCACCTAGGGATAAAACCTTCATTGCATGGAAGCAAACATGCACAGCCTAATAAGTGAGTCATTGCTGAAGTATGTGACTCAGCCACTATCAGATTCCCTAAATCATTCATCGTTTTAATTTTTATTTCATAACTGATTATCTTATCAGAGATATCTACTCATGGACTGAACATTCATTCTCAAAAGTCTCAATTCTCGGCTAAAATCTGTATTCAGTGAAGACTATGCCCCATTACTGAGATAGATGGCAATTGTTACTGATGAGATTCAATAGCAGCGGGAGGCTGAGGGGGAACGAGAGGCTGAGGGGGCAGCGGGAGGCTGAGGGGGGCAGCGGGAGGCTGAGGGGGGCAGCGGGAGGCTGAGGGGGGCAGCGGGAGGCTGAGGGGGGCAGCGGGAGGCTGAGGGGGACAGCGGGAGGCTGAGGGGGACAGCGAGAGGCTGAGGGGGACGCGAGAGGCTGAGGGGGCAGCGAGAGGCTGAGGGGGCAGCGAGAGGCTGAGGGAGGTGTGAGAGGCTGAGGGAGGAGCGAGAGGCTGAGGGGGCAACGGGAGGCTGAGGGGGGCAACGGGAGGCTGAGGGGGGCAGCGGGAGGCTGAGGGGGGCAGCGGGAGGCTGAAGGAGGAGCGGGAGGCTGAGGGGGCAGCGGGGGCAGCGGGAGGCTGAGGGAGGAGCGGGAGGCTGAGGGGGGAACGAGAGGCTGAGGGAGGAGCGTGAGGCTGAGGGGGCAACGAGAGGCTGAGGTAGGAGCTAGATGCAGAGCTCAGTTCCCTCCTTCCTCTTCTATCTACATAAAATCTAATCAGTAACAGCTGCTATCTCCTATCTCCGTAACGGTAAAGTCTTTACTGGATACATATTTTACCTCATAGTTGAGAATTTTGATAATCAATAATCCATCCTAACATAGAAAGAAGGACATCTCTTTTAAGATAATTGCAAAGTTGCTTATTACCAAGTGTTCTATTCATTTCTAAAATAAAAATTAAAACTGCAGTCTCTCTTTAAGAATGTATTACAAGGGCGTATTTGTGGTCCATTTATGTTCCGCAGTGCTCTATCTGGTCTGACCGCGAGTCACTCTGGGTATTGTGGTCCGTATACTGATTGTTGACTAAGTCCGTGTGAGGCCAGACTTGGGCTACGTTCACACATCAGTTTGAGTATTACAATCTCAGTTGTGATCTTTGTTGCATTATTTTGTAGTTCAAATCTGATTTTATTCACTGACACAGGTAGGCTGTCTGAACATGTTCTATATCTATTGACTCTTCACAATGAATTGGAAATCTTCCTTGTTTAATCTGTTTAGGACAGATCCCCATGGACTTTAATGGCGGAGTCTGATGTTCGAAACGGATGAGAAGAGGACATGCTCAGTCTCAGAGTGTAGACACTGATCAGATGTGTGTGCAGATCAATAAATCCTATGGACGTGTGAATGCAGCCTTAGGACAGTTTTATTCCCATGGTCTCAAATAGGATGCATAAAGAAATTTGTTAAAAAAATCAAATAAAAAGCTTTCCATAAGTAAAAGATGGTAAAGATATTACGGTAAATAGATTTAGAATACACTGTGTAGAATTTTACTTAAGGGAGAGTTCTGACCATATCATCATTTTTATGCAGATTTTACAACTCCAAGCTGTATAAAGCAAGCAGATCAGGTGATGTGTATTTGTGTAAGGAGAGGGCATGGACTAAGGATATATAAACAGCTTTTATCAATGTATGCAGCATTATTACCTGTTTCCTTGAAAATAAGTCTTATATTCATTTTTGCTCCCAAAGATGAGCTAGGCCTTATTTTCAGGGGCTGTCTTATTTTTCCATGATCCCCATCATCTCCTTGCAGCCCCCAATAACCCCATCATCCCCATATGCAGCCCCCAAATCCTTTTGCAGCTCCCATCATTCCCATATGCAGCCCCCAATAACCCCATCATCCCCAATATCCTTTTGCAGCCCCCAATATTCCCATCATCCCCATATGCAGCCCCCAAATCCTTTTGCAGCTCCCATCATTCCCATATGCAGCCCCCAATAACCCCATCATCCCCAATATCCTTTTGCAGCCCCCAATATTCCCATCATCCCCATATGTAGCCCCCAATATCCTTTTGCAGCTCCCATCATTCCCATATGCAGCCCACAATATTTCCATCATCCCTATATGCAGCCCCCAATATCCCCTTGCTGCCCCATCATCCCTATGCAGCCCCCAATATCCCCTTGCAGCCTCCATCACCCCCATACAGCCCCCAATATCCCCATTAAGGTACCTATAGAGAGAATCACACACACCTCTTCTCTCACCGGTCAGCCTCTGCATGTATTCCGAGCCACCAAGCGCTGCTCTGAGCTCTTTCAGCTGCCGTAGATGCACTGGAAACGCCAGCCAATCAGACCCCGGCAGCTTCTGGCATCTGATTGGCAAGTGGCTCCCCGTACATGTATGGCGGCTGAGGGAGCTCCGAGTGGCGGCGGTCAGTGCTCTGAGCTCTTTCTGCTGCCAGCGGTTTCCCGTACGTGTACGGCGGCTGAGAGAGCTCAGTTTGACGGCGAGCAGCACTCTGAGCATTCTCTTCTGCTGGAGGCTGAGAGAGCTCAGAGCGTCATTGAAATAAATACAGTGGCGGCGGGCTGGTGGCCAGTAAATACCTAAAATCAAAGGTTAGACGGGCATGCGTAAATAAAATAAAGTTTGCTAGGTATTATTTTCAGGGGGTGCCTTCTATTTAGCAGTTCTGCAAACCCCCTACGAAGTTTTATTTTTGAGGGATGTCTTATTTTCAAGGAACCATGGTAGGTGGCTTGTTATCCTCAGTCAAAAAGGGCCAGAAAAATTATTGCACTGACTGCAAAGTCAAAAATTGTTATAAGTCTTACTGAGGGTAGCACTTGAAATTGAAAAGAGATTTGGACATGATCACGGAAACATCAAAAGTTTTGTTGCAAATAGTCACCAGGGTTCCAAAAAAAGTGTGGAGGAAAAAAACCAGAGTGCATTAACTGCTAAAGATTTGAAAAGTATCAAACATGAAGTGACTAGACAGCCATTATGCTCCAGGACTGCAACCTCCATGAAGACCGCAGAAGTACAAGGTGTTCCGACCACCACTGGTTTGGCCCCTGGCTGGATCAGTAATGGACACAGACCTCCACTTTGAATCAGACACCACCCAGATGGAGTTTGGGGGTACTGTTTTGGGCTGATATTATTAAAGATGAGCTTGTTGTACAATTTTTGCTTATAGATAGACTCAAAATCAACTCCAAACCCTACTACCAGTTTTAAGAAGGCACTTTCTTCAAATGTCAAGTAAACTTGGGCCAGATTCTCTGAAACTGATTGTGGGCACAGGGAAGCTGGAATCACCCACTCTGGTCAGGACTACTAATCCCCGCAGGCAGGGTGTTAATCTCCTTGAGCCAACTATTAAGCCTCCCTTCGACCTCCATAGAAGAAAAAAAGTCTGCATCTTTTCAGTAAACCATGATTTCTCCAATGCTCCATTTCTTTCTTTGAAGTCTCCATTGCTTGGCTCCCAGTAAAGACTTTAAAGATGAAAGAATAATGACGTGGCCCCTTCTTCACTTGACCTAAACCCCACTGAGGACTTGTGGCCCTCCTTAAATGGTGAATTAGTGATTCAGGAAATCAGTCAGGAGACTGTGCTTGGTGTTGCCAAAAAAGTTGATTATCAACAGATTAAGAAATGTATCGACTCCATGGATGGAAGACTGATGAAAATAAACGAATAAGACGGGAAACTATACAATTCTCATGTAGATGCATTATAATGCTTTCACCCTAATAGTTGCCCTATAATTCTGCACACACAAATAATCTCATAAAGACAAAACCTCACTTGTACATTCGGACATGTTCAGGTTTATTGACCTCAACAGTAATAGTTCAATAATAATAAATAATAATAATCACATTGGCTAATAATTCTGTACATATTTTAAATATTATACCATAAATCATAAATAATAGCTACTAAAATAAATGGGGATATTATGTTCTCCTGTTACTTGTGAAAGAAGTTTCCATGTCCAGTGCCTAAAGGTAAGTATCGACAATTGGACTGAACATATCGCAGATTAGTATTGTGACCTACAGTGTATGAGTGTTGATGGAGTATATGTAATCCATCACCCCTCCCTAAGGCGATGATAGGTACCCAGTATTTGTGTAATAGAGGTATAGGACCACTACACCATCTCTGCCTGCCTGGCTTTCTTCTCCTCTGGGCCATTAACGCTACATTTAACACCATCAGCTGAACAACCTTTGCATTCTTTGTTCTGTGTTTGTTTTCTTTTCACCTTGGGTGATGACAGCTTCCCTTCCATAGTATCTCTTGTTGTATCTTGTTGAATATGATATTGCCAGTATTTTATCTATTGTTTGTACTCCCATGTTTACGTATTTCACACAGAAATATAAGGCTAAATGCCCAGTGGGGCTTTATATGTGATCAGTATTCCTTCACTGTAAGTGCTGATGTATGGGATTGGGAAGTACAATCTAAATTATTTTATGAAGCCTAAATCTAATTTACCTTATATAGGGGTTGTCCCATAAAATACCTTTTATCCCTTAAATGTCCCTATACGGTTAGACACATCCACTACACAGTACATAGCAGGGACACACATATATAAGATTATCTCAGCACAGGAGATGTTGTATGATCAGACCATGTCCTTGTACGGTCAGACACATCCATTACACAGTACATAGCAGGGACACATAAGATTATCTCAGCGCAGGAGACGTGGTATGATCAGACTATGTCCCTGTATGGTCAGACATTCATTACACAGTACATAGCAGGGACACATATATAAGATTATCTCAGCACAGGAGATGTGGTATGATCAGACCATGTCCCTGTATGGTCAGACATTCATTACACAGTACATAGAAGGGACACATATATAAGATTATGTCAGCACAGGAGATGTGGTATGATCAGACCATGTCCCTGTATGGTCAGACATTCATTGCACAGTACATAGCAGGGGCACATATATAAGATTATCTCAGCACAGGAGGTATGGTATGATCAGACCATGTCCCTGTATGGTCAGACATTCATTACACAGTACATAGCAGGGGCACATATATAAGATTATCTCAGCACAGGAAAAACAAATCTTTTTAACACATCCAATTGATTAAATTATTAGTATTCCTAGATCTGTTGATTAAAATCTACTTTATTTGTGGGCAAACCCCTTTAGTAGCAGTGCTGAACACCAAAACCGGTCACTGTAAAATTGTTTTACAGAAGTAAAGTTTTTGTTGAAATTATTTGTATCCGTAGTCAGCATTGTACAGATATGATAGATGAGATATTAGATTTTTGGTCTTGAGGAAGAGTAGGGAAGGGTGGAGGGAGGGTCGTGAGGGGTAGAGAGGGTAAAGGGTTGGGGGTCCTTTAATGGGGGGGAATATGTGGGTAGGGCAGACTAGGGATGGGATGGGAGGATAAATAAACCAGTGAAGACAACAAGAACATTAATAACTTACCGTATATACTCGTGTATAAGCCGACCCGTGTATAAGCCGACCCCCTACATTTGCCCCCAAAACCTGGGAAAACCTATTGACTCGTGTATAAGCCGAGGGTGGACTCCAGCACAGGTATACAGCCCCCAGCAGTGTGGTATACAGGCCCCCCAATGGTAGTATACAGCAGCCTCCCCAGTGGTAGTATACAGCAGCAGCCCCAGTGGTATATACAGCAGCAGCTCCAGTAGTTAGTATACAGCAGCCCCAGAGGTATATACAGCCCCAGTGGTAGTATATACAGCCCCAGTGGTAGTATACAGCATCCCCAGAGGTAGTATACAGCAGCCCCAGAGGTAGTATACAGCAGCCCCAAAGGTATATACAGCAGCCCCAGTGGTAGTATACAGCAGCCCCAGTGGTAGTATACAGCAGCCCCACAGGTATATACAGCCCCAGTGGTAGTATACAGCAGCCCCAGAGGTATATACAGCCCCATTGGTAGTATACAGCAGCCCCAGAGGTATATATAGCCCCAGTGGTAGCATCCAGCAGCCCCAGAGGTATATACAGCCCCAGTGGTAGTATCCAGCAGCCCCAGAGGTAAATACAGCCCCAGTGGTAGTATACAGCAGCCCCAGAAGTATATACAGCCCCAGTGGTAGTATACAGCAGCCCCAGAGGTATAAACAGCCCCAGTGGTAGTATACAGCAGCCCCACAGGTATATACAGCCCCAGTGGTAGCATCCAGCAGCCCCAGAGGTATATACAGCCCCAGTGGTAGTATACAGCAGCCCCACAGGTATATACAGCCCCAGTGGTAGTATACAGCAGCCCCAGAGGTATATACAGCCCCAGTGTAGTATACAGCAGCCCCAGAGGTATATACAGCCCCAGTGTAGTATACAGCAGCCCCAGTGGTAGTATACAGCAGCCCCACAGGTATATACAGCCCCAGTGTAGTATACAGCAGCCCCACAGGTATATACAGCCCCAGTGGTAGTATATACAGCCCCAGTGGTAGTAGATTGCAGCCCCAGCGGTAGTATACAGGGCCCCAGCAGTATATACAGCCCCAGTGGTAGTATATACAGCCCCAGTGGTAGTATACACAGCCCCAGGGGTAGTTTATACAGCCCCAGTGGTAGTATATACAGCCCCAGTGGTAGTATATACAGCCCCAGTGGTAGTAGATTGCAGCCCCAGCGGTAGTATACAGGGCCCCAGTAATCCAGGGCCCCCCAGCGTCTCTCCGGTCACCTGAAAAGCAAACTATACTTATCAGTGTCCGCTGTCCGCGCCCGCTCGTCTCTGCCGTCTGCGATCCTCCATCTTCATGCGGCGTCTTCCGGTTTCCTGTGCTCGTCGCAGGGAATGACGTCATTCCCTGCGACGAGCACAGGAAACCGGAAGACGCCGCATGAAGATGGAGGATCGCAGACGGCAGAGACGAGCGGGCGCGGACAGCGGACACTGATAAGTATAGTTTGCTTTTCAGGTGACCGGAGAGACGCTGGGGGGGCCCTGGATTGCGGGGGCTGCTGTATACCGATGTATACATCGGTATACAGCACTGACTCGCGTATAAGCAGAGAGGGGTACTTTTCAGCCCAATTTTTGGGCTGAAAAACTCGGCTTATACGCGAGTATATACGGTAGATTAAATTTAATATAAATATGAATGCATAGATACCTACAGTTAAGGTTAGTGCTGTCGAGGACCAAAGAGAGCAGAGCCATTTGTGGGGTGATTTCTATATCTTTATTTAGTAAAGAGTTTATTGAGAGGTTGGTATTAATATTGTTAAGTGAAATTATCTTGTAGAATATAATGATATACGGTAATTGTAGATATTGTAGAAGAAAAGCTTTTAAAACATTTAATATAATAGCATAACATAGACGTTATCTTGACACCGAATAACCGTCTATAACTATGCAACCACTGTTAGCAGTATCCAAGGAGTCTTTAGGGCTTGTCTAGGATAATAACATTCATGGCTTATCCTTAAAGCACCACTCCAGCTGTTTTTTTTTTTTTGTTTTGTTTTTTTTTTTACCACAGGAGAGGTGCTTTAAAGCTAAGCCTCCTGCTCCTGGAGTTCTACTTACCTTCTGGTGTTTTTCCACCCTTTTTCAGCACTGCTCCAGATCTGAAGGTTTGTCAGAAGTGCTCAATAAAATAGTAATGGTGGGTTTACACGCCACGATATCGGCGTCCAACTCCGATCCAACTCCGACTAAAAGTCACGTAGTTCGTGAGTTGGACCCGATATCGTTCCTGCATCGTACTGTTTGAATGTACAATACGATGCAGGAACGATGGTAATCCGATATCGGGGGTCGAATGAACGTGCTATTCAACCGCCCGATATCGGATGCCTGTTGGAGCCGGATCGTTGCGTGTAAACATCCAACTCCGATGTGTACGCCGACGCTACCCATTAACTCCCATGTTAAATGGTCGTTCCTGGGTTGGTGGGCGTACACATCGTAGGGACGTTGCTCAAAAAATGCGCGCTCCCGCGCCGTTGTATAGCGATATCGCCATGATATCGGGACGTGTAAACCCACCATAAGAGTTAAGGCCCAGTCACACATAACGATGCACCAGTGATCCCGATAATGATAACGATGTGCAGAGATCGCTGGTGCGTCGTTTTCACATCGCTGGTAAGATGTCAGACAGGTATCTCACCAGCGATGTCACCAACGACTTCAGCAACAATCCAGAATTATGCCGAGGTCGTTGGGAATTGTCACTCCATAGCGTAGCATTGAGATCGTTGGTCATTGTCCCTGTCAAACACAACGGAAGCGCAGCAACATAGAAATGATCCAGAGCAGTGTGCAACGATCTCACAGCAGGAGCCAAATTGTTGGCTTGTTCGCTGTTGCATCACAAAATCTATGACGTTACAATGATCTCATTAGCGATCTCGTTATGTGTGACAGGGCCTTAAGAATGAGGACAGAACGAGGCTCTCATAGGGTTGTATTGAGTTGTGACCATGCTCTATGAAAGACTAGAGCTGGTGGCATGTCGCAAATCCCCAGTGACCGACTTGAGCGATGCTGGAAATGGATGAAGACCGTAGCAGATGAGTATAAAACAGGGCGCAGGGGACTTAAATTTAAAGCACCACTTCAGTGGGGAATTATTTTTTTTAAATTCTGAATTGGTGGTTTAAGATAGGTCATTAATATCTAGTTGATGTGGTGTGATACTCTGCAATCCCACTGATGAACTATTCCACATACCAGCATCATGCGGAAGTGCTCATTTTCAGCACTACACAGCTCTTTCAATTGAACAGTGACTGGGTACTGCACATTGCCACCTGTTGATTCGAATGGGGGGGTCGAATGTGCAGTACACACATATGGCCACTATACTATTGACAGGGCTATGCAGCATCGCAAAATTGCCCTTCTGGGTAAAGGGGCGAAAACAGTTGATTTCCGAGGTCACTGGATATAGTACTTTCCTCCTATCAGATATTTATGATCTACTGTATTGATAGGCCATCAATGTAAAAGTCCCAGTCCACCCCTTCAACTTTCTACTGATTTGAAGTGTAACCACCGTTTACATTTTTATTCAATAATAATGTAGAGCAAGTGATTATAATACACTTACAAATATACTTCATAAGTGAAATCTGGAGAAAAGCTTTCAAAAACCTTCCAGAAGATGTCCCCACTAGGCTGTTGCTAAACCTGACATATGCTCATTGTCAGGGAGATCCATCTTGAGCTTCACACACGGAATACTACCATATAAGATGGGAGGGCTACACAGCGTTCACACTACAGCTAATCAGAGTTTCGGTTACCTCAGGCAGGGACAGTGCTGAGCTCAGGCTGTCCGCACACAGCTCCTATGATCTTATTGGACTCCTCCCCATTCACATCGGCTCTGCTCTGTGTTATCAGCTGATGGCCTTCACACAGCTCCTCAGCTGACTGTACAGAGCAGAGCGATGTGAATGCAGCAGATTTAGTGCGTCTTTATAAAAAACGCATACTTTTATTAAATGCTCTAAAATAATTTCTGGATACCAGACAGGGCTGTGAGTAAGTAAGCCAAACCCCAGACTCTGACTCAATTTCACTGAATCTGACCCCTTCATACATGGCTCATGTTTGTGATAAATTCACTGTTGTACAATGGGAACATTAGGCTTTGAATCATTGATACAATAATCAAGCTGTTTGGAACAACATAATAATTCAGCAGATTCTGGATTAAAGTACTGTACCCAATTTATTATATATTTCAGGAGTTGGAGTCGGTCCATATTTTACCGACTCCACCAAAACGGACATAGTCTCCGACTACACGACTCAGACTCTGATACCGGAAATTTTCTTTTCCGCTTTCTATCTCCATTGTTGCAAAGAAACACGCAGTATGAATGATTAAAAACGCATTGTGCTTTTTGGTGCGGTTTTCTGGCAAGAGGTGCAGAATTGGTGCCCAAATTTTCTGCATATTGGGACATGTCGAATTTTGTCCTCATAGTAGAGAAGTCTCCACCGGTGGTGTCCATTGCTGGCTTCATAGACGTGTGCATGAATAGTAAGGAGAAGAGCGGCTGATGTCTCACCTGTACCTGTTGTGTACGGCTAGCGGTTTTACAACATGAAGGATCTTTATTATGACCTCAATACGATTCCATTTGGGATATTTTGGTTTCTGGAGAGCTGTTTGTATGGGGGGGCGCACATATCTGTCCTGAGAGCAGTAGTCCTCTCTGGAGGGGAGGCAGAGTGGGGAATCTTATCGCCCATGTGTTTATATGGAGGATTTGATTTAGCACTCTTGCTGATTTCTAAGTGACTGCACAGTTGAGTCTGCTGCACTTCAACTTCAGCCTTTTTTCAGGGCAGAGAGCCTGATTCTCTCTAAACAAACAGCCGCTGATAAGTGGTGATAAATCCGAGTGCAGACAGCTTTGTTTGGCAGCTTATTTCATTAACTCCTGGTTTCAGCCGGTAAACTTCAAGAATGAAGCAGAGGGATGACAGCTTCTTGTTCCCTCGAATATTCAAGTGTTGATGTCATCGGTTTGGGGAGATAAGGATTCTGGGGACAGATGTGCTCTGCTTCCTTTACAATGTGGGAGAGGTTGAAATTTAAACAATCCTAATTTTGTTTGCTTCTATTTTTACGACAGCTAAATTATTCTTAAAGCCTCTTTTGTGCCGGCTATGTCTGGAGAAATGTGAGCCGGTCTAGAGGTTGGGGAGCACACATACAGCACATACTTGTTTTTCTTTGACCTTGTCATTTACTATTTCGCTGTATATTTTTGGCTTCTTGGGAATTGGCCAACTACAGCTGAAATATCTAAATAAGTTTATTTGAGTGTATATTATCTTTAATATATCCAGCATATACCATTGCCGGTGTGGTCGCTAAAAACTTTCCCATCTACATAGTTCACTTTTTATTCAAAACAAACAGAAAAAAAGACGTCTTCCTTTGTGTATAAAGGATGCTTAAAAATAATAAGAAAAAAATACCCGGGCATGCCTAAAATAGTTCACGTTTGCACTTAGTAGGCACTTACCATGTTTATAATAATGACTTACTTGAGCTTTTAGGAGACTTTATAGTAGTCATAAAAATAAAATAACTACTGTATTTTTCGGACTATAAGAAGCACCGGACTATAAGATGCACCCAGATTATAGAGGAGGAAAATAGCGGGGGAAAAAATGTAAGTGAATAATGTGGGTATAATTAACTTTTTATGGGGTGGATCTGCTGCTGACATTGTTATGGGGGTATGCCTGTCCCAACCAGGTAGTATATATCTCCCACATAATAATACATAATTAATTTATATAGCGCTATTAATTCCATAGCACTTTACATACATCAGTAATGCTGTCTCTCTTGGAGCTCACAATCTAAACATCCTATCAGTATGTAACCGGAGTGCCCGGAGGAAACCCACGCAAACACGGGGAGAACATACAAACTCCTTGCAGATGTTGTCCTTAGTGTCCTTGGTGGGAATTGAACCCAGGACCTCAAGACCCCAGTGCTGCAAGGCTGCAGTGCTAACCACTTGAGCCACCATGCTGCCCAGCCATCCTGGCTTATAGCCTGGTATATAGCCTCCCATCCTGGTGGATAGCCTCCCCATCCTGATATATAGCCTCCGATCCTGATCTATAGCCTACCATCCCAGTATATAGCCCCCTCATTGTGGGATATTGCACCCACCCATAACCCCCCACATGGGCTGGAATATTGCAGGATGGGGGTATATACCATGATGGGGCAGTACATGTAATATGTACTACCTTCCGCTCAGCGCCAGCTTCAGCCAGCACTAAGAGGTGGACAGCGTGATGCAGTGAATATTCGAGTAGACTACTGATCAGGGACACGGGATCACAGGGCTGCCTCTACAGCCTACTCCTGCCTCTTCCAGCTGCTTCAGAGCTGCCCCCCCTCCAGCACAGCCCCATATATTAGGATTATAACACGCACCCCCCCACTTTCCCCCACAATCTGGGGGAAAATAGTGCATATTATGGTTTGAAAAATACAGTAACTCCCCCAAAGTTGCTTTTTGAGATGGGGAGAGCAGGTCAGATTTTCTTATGAGTGGCAAAATATAGTATGTCAAGCTCACCTGCGTGCATTTCCTTTCATGCAGCAGGTCATGCAAGGTGTTCAGGGACGAAGACATTGTAGAATGATTGTTGTCCTTAGACCATTTCTATTATTATCGATAAGTGGAAGAAGCCCATTAGTGACAGGTTACACACTAGGAGTGTTTAAATTCCTGCAGCTAAAACCCAGACACACACATATAACGACAATAATAAAAGTCCACATAGCACTCTGTAAAGGTGTCCTCGTTATCTTCATATGTAAAGCACCATGCAATCTAATGGCGCTATATAAATAAATAATAATTCACCAATTTATAAATGTGAATTGTTTGGACAGAAAGAAGTCCCAATACATTCAATAAATGTGCAACAGCACAATGGAGGGTTGATTTCATAATGATATAAATACGTTATTACACATATAATAAATTAAAACATACAGGTGAAAAGGGAGAAAATCCAAGACTTATGCGCCATGGATATAATGCTTTCATCAAAGGGTACAGCAAATCAGGTCAAACATTAAGTATAGGTTTATTGGACAATGCTGGTTATATTAAACATCAAATTCATTATTTATTATTAATAATAACCCTTTTTTATGAAATATTTAGACTATGAGATAAATGATGCTCAGGGTGACACCCTTGAGAAAGCTTCCGCGAAACAAGTTGGGACACCCCGTGGGCTGTGGACATCAATAATCTTGTCACCTCAGTCCTTGTTTTCATCATCACTATATGGGTAAACTGGAGTCTGCTACTGAATGTATGCTGAGCATCCTTATCTCATACCCTGAATATGTTTAATTAAAAAAAAAAGGGTTATTATTATTATTGAGTAATGCATTTGATGTTTATTTATTATATAACCACCATTGCCCAGTAAATGTATACATACTGGATTTGACTGTTGTTGCACCTTTGATGTAACCACTATACCCAAGGCATCTTGGGTTTTCTCCACTTTTCAGTTGTGTGTATTGTTTTAATTTATTATATATGTATAATATTTATATAATTATGAAATCAACAATCCATTGTGCTGTTGCATAATTATTGATATATATACTTTGGCAATCAACATTAGAGAACAACAAGCAATTTCCTTAATGTTAAGGACATTGTGTTATCCTATGTGAAAATCTTAACATGAGTTAATTAGTAGTATTTTAAGCTTATTTTATAAATTGAATAAATTCTAAAGCACAGAATAAAAAATTTTATGAGATAAAGAAAAAGAACACTGATCAAAGTTAGAGAAACTTTCAGATACATGCAAGGTATTGGTGTTAATCTGGCACCTGGTGCTAATTCCCTTAATTATTTGACAAACCCTGTTTAACTGGCAGCCTAACTTTCCAGTTTGCAATCACTTTGACAAAAATGGTGTGCCATGTCACCAGTTCAACACTGACCAAAATAAGGATCTGTCTCGTCATAAGTGTTATGATGTTTATGAGCATTTGGACTGAAAGCCCACTCTACAGTGACCAAACCTCTCATTAGCAGGAAGAATCAAAAGGCTAGACTTGCCTTTGTTGAGGAGCATATTGTGTGGACAGAGAAACTGTCAACAGTTCATTTTATTGCTGAAAGCAAGTTTAATTAATTTGGGTCTCATGGAAAACATTATATTTGTCGACAAACTGGGGAAAGATTGATCCCAAGGTGTGTTAAGAAGTCAGTGAAAGGTGGTGGAGAAAGTGCCATGGTTTGGGGAATGTTTTCTCCTGCAGGGTTTGAGCCTCTCATACAGCGACATGGCAGAGTGAATGCAAATGTGAATCAGAACCTTCTTCTACAACTCGTGGTTTCTTACTTTCGTTCAGCACTCAATCAGCCAGCAATTTTCATGCACAAAGATGCCCCTTGTCAAACATCAAAATGGGTAAAGCAGTTCCTTGAAACAAAAAACTTTGAAACAATGGATTGGCCGCCCAGATCTAAACCCAATGGTAAAACCTCTGGAAAATCCTTGGTGACAAAGTTGTGGCCAAGAAACCCACTACAGTCGCAGAACTATGGAAGAGACTGGAAGAAGAGTGGACCAAAATCACACATAGCAGTGTGAGAGACTTGTGATATCCTGTGGCCACAGATGTGCTGAAGTCATTCAAAGCAAAGGCTTGTACAAAGCAAAGGCTTGTACAAAGCAAAGGCCTGTACACTTCCTAATGATTGGAGACTGTTGTAACCTTCACAAAATGTAGATTTAATATTGCTGTTTGCTACAAACATTGCTGTTCTCTAATTAGGAACATCACGTTTTATGTAAAATAAAGACTTAGAGTTTATAAACTTTGGTTAGTTTGGAAAACACTGTTCTAGTGGTATGGTTTATCCCTTACACAAAAACCGCCAAATGATCAATGTAGTTAGTCAAATTTCTGCATCCAATGAATTGAAGAGTAAATCTGCAGCATGTAAAATGTTCCTGCTGTTTTCTCGAATCCCTTAAACACACAAGCACTAGACTGAACGTACATGTGTACTGTGGGAGAAGAGATCCACTGGCAGTGGCTTTTTTTCTCTAAAAAACTAAACATATGCAGTTGATTTTTGTTTAGTTTTTTTTAAATTACACTTGCCAATGGTTTTTCTATTTTAATGTGTCGGCCATGATCTAGAAGGGATTTATTATTATTATTTATTATTATAGCGTCATTAATTCCATGTCACTTTACATGAGGAAAGCGTATACATAGACAAGCACAATGTACATGGACAATACAGGCAGGGGCGGAGTGGCTCAGGAGGCAGGGGGCATGTGCCCCCAGGCTGGTGGTATTGTCCTCATCTAGGGCCGCCCCCATATTGAAATGGGCTGGCCGGCTCTCCTCTGCGGCCGCAGCTGCTATCATCACAGCAGCCAACGCGCCGGGAAGTGTGGTGAGTGGGCCAATAGCACCCTCACCTCGTCATGTCCGATAGCACCCACCGCTCCTCACCTTGCCACATCCAATATCACCCCATACCCCCGGCTGGAAACATCACACTGCCTCCCGGGGCAAGGTGCACCAGCCCGCCCCTGAATACAGGGCATACAGGTACTGAAGGATAGAGGACACTGTCCGCGTAAAGGGGTTGTCCACTACTGGACAACCCCAGTTTAATCAATTCAGGACCCTGATTCACATGAAAACACCAGATCCTTCCTCCTCCTGTCTTGCCTCCTTTTCTTTATATAAATTTCACTCTGTCACCGCTATTGACGCTGCTGGTCACACGTGCACATTGCTATTGTGACATAGACTTCAATAAAATGGGGCTGCAAATAAGCGCATGCATGTACCATGATCTCCGGTGCCATCTTACTGAAGACACTGGAGAGGACTATGAGCGACAGCGGCACATGCACAGATATAAAAATGTTCAACCTGTACATGCAGCAACACCGCTCATATTCGTCTCCACAGCGTCTTTAATAATAATAATAATATGGTGTGAGAGATAGCGGTACACACATGCACTGATTCCGCCACCATTTTATGAATACGCCCTCACAATAGCAATGTGCACGCGCCTCTAACAGTGGTAATGGCAATAGCGCACACAATTTAAATAAAGAAAAGGAGGCAAGGCAGGAGGAGGAATAATTACAGGGACTCGACCCACAAAGTCCTGCCCCAACGCCCAAGCCAGTGAACAAATCATGTCATTTTGGAAAGTTTGGGCAAAGTTTGCTCTGCAAAAAAAAGTCTTTGATTTCTCTACTAAAGGTATCATTTTAATCAGCATCTCATTGCCATTATGGCACTGGCTTTAGTTTATAGGGCAAAAACACCCTGGTTAGTTCCCACTAAAGTTAAAGGGAAACTGTCATGTCCTTTTTGTTTTTAAACTGCCCCCAATCTTATTTAGATCATGGACTGTGCATCACTAACCTCGTTTAAAAAAAAAAATAAACCCTTGTGTTTATCATAAAAAAGCACTTTGGATGCTTAGCTGTTTGCATCAGGTATCTGCCCAAACAGTTATAAGGGGGATACTTCAGCTGGAATAAGTCACATCAATCCACTTCTGTCATGCAGTTATTTAAACATAGTCCTACCCCAATTACTGCAGGTCCATGGGGTGAAGAACCTGTGGTGATGTCATGACCATGTGACTGTAATGGGCAGAACAGCAGGCCTGAAATAAAAGACCCTTTGGGTTTAGCTCTACCATTACAGTCACATGGTTGTGACATCACCGCAGGCATAAAGTGATGTCAATCAATTACAATGCAGGGGGCATGATTGAATTAAAAAAATATCAGGAATGAACTTGAGTGACAGTAAAAAATGGTGCCTCCCTGTGACAGAAGACAGCATGTGTGTGCAGTCACTCCGCTATGACTGAAGACAGGCATGTGTGTGCAGTCCTCCCTGTGACAGAGACAGCATGTGTGTGCAGTCACCTCCGCTATAACTGAAGACAGGTATGTGTGTGCAGTCACCTCCCCTATGACTGAAGACAGGCATGTGTGTGCAGTCACCTCCCTATGACTGAAGACAGGTATGTGTGTGCAGTCACCTTCCCTATGACTGAAGACAGGTATGTGTGTGCAGTCACCTCCGCTATGACTGAAGACAGGCATGTGTGTGCAGTCACCTCCCCATGACTGAAGACAGGTATGTGTGTGCAGTCACCTCCCTATGACTGAAGGCAGGTATGTGTGTGCAGTCACCTCCCCTATGACTGAAGACAGGTATGTGTGTGCAGTCACCTCCCTTATGACTGAAGACAGGTATGTGTGTGCAGTCACCTCCCTTATGACTGAAGACAGGTATGTGTGTGCAGTCACCTCCCCTATGACTGAAGGCAGGTATGTGTGTGCAGTCACCTCCCTTATGACTTAAGACAGGTATGTGTGTGCAGTCACCTCCCTTATGACTGAAGACAGGTATGTGTGTGCAGTCACCTCCCTTATGACTGAAGACAGGTATGTGTGTGCAGTCACCTCCCCTATGACTGAAGACAGGTATGTGTGTGCAGTCACCTCTGCGTATGAAGGCTTATTTTTAAGTGAAATACATAGAATTTTGTTTTCAGTAAACCATGGTAGTGATGAACATTGCATCATTTACAGCACATTGGGGGGTGGTTTAATATCTCAATTTGACCTGACAGGTTCCCTTTAAAGTACACCGTGGCCTTAAAAAACTTCTAATACAACCCAAGAGTCAGCATTAATGTCCTTTCTACAATTCGAGCTATGCCTGTGATCACATCATCTAAGCATCCACAGTTTGTGGGATTACATCACTTTGGAAATTCCCTATACATCGCCTGGCTAAAATACCATTTTTTCTTGTAAGGGTGGAGAACTTTTAACGGTTTTCAATCTGTTAATAATAATCTTTTGTCTTTGCTCAATCTTGTTTTTTATTTAGTGGGAGGGGAGGAGGGCTATTGTCAGAATTTAGAGCATGTTAGTATTTTTTCTTTTTTATGTGCCAGAGCTGGAGAATTAGAATTAGCGGTAATGGGCTACTGGATTTTGCTTGTTGGGTTCACAATTGTTTTTTCAATGAGCTTTGACATGACTCTTATTAAACTCTAGACCTGTGTGATTCTGTGCATTGAGTTCTCATAAGGAATTAGTTAATACATATGCATCTTCTGTATTTACCTAACTTTCAATATTTTTTATTTTGTACAAAAACGTATGATAATGTGAAAACAAGACTCTTAGAAGGCTTATTCCTTGTTATGACTTGATGAGTAAAACCTTCCCACCAGATTGTACATAATTGCTTCACTTTATTTTTGTGTGATCTATTTTGTTTATTCTGGGTTCTTTAATTAGATATGGGACGGTAGGTTGAAGTCCTTTGGAGAACATTAGAAATATTTATTTACTTAACACCAAGCGCACCATATGCTGCAGCTTTACATCAGTGGATCAAAGAAAAAATGTGGGGAAAATATGTACATCCTTTGTGCCTTACGGGGATTGAAATGTATGTATATGCTTGACTGGAAGGTTCTATAACAAATGTGTCAACCTTGAGGTTATTATGTCTTTTAGGAATACCAGACCTTAGGCTAAGTGCACATTGCGTCTGTACCCTTAGTCTTCAGTATACATTGGGAGCTTTTCATGACATATACTGTAACATTCCCACAGGTCCCCATTTACCAGTTGGAGTCCTAAAGTGAGATTTTTGACCTCTGTCTAGCCAGTATATGTCTTCATATTGTTTATTTTACTGTATAGGAAAGTGCAGCAGACTCCTCTTTCCTGTAAAGGGTATGTCACACGCGTCAATATCGCCTGCACGATCTCGGCTGCACGTGACGTTGCAGCGATATTGACGCGTGTGACATACTGCATCAACCAGCGATAAATCGCTGGTTGATGATCGCCAGGTTTTAGAATCAGTCCTAAAACCTGGCGATTGTCGCCCGGTGGACACGCAGCATCGCTGCGTGTGACACCGGGACTAGCGATATTCCAGCTCCCAGCGCCTGTCACAAGCGCTGGGAGCTGGTATCCAAGGTAAACTGCGGGTATCTAGGCAGCGCGCGCTGCCTAGATACCCGACGTGTACCTTAGTTACCAGCCTCCTCCGCTCACCCGGTGAGCGGAGGAGGCTGGTAACTGTAACTAAGGTACACGTCGGGTATCTAGGCAGCGCGCGCTGCCTAGTTACCCAGTGTACCTTGGAGACCAGGCTGCTCCCGCTTCCAGCAGGCTGGCAGCGGGAGCAGGACATCGTGGAAACGATATTTAAATCGTTTCCATGATGTCACTGGTCAATTGATCGCTGGTGAGTCTGTCTGTGTGACAGCTCACCAGCGATCAGCCGTCAATGTCGTCAGCGATCAGATCGCTGACGACATTGACGCGTGTGACAGGACCTTAAAGGGTCACTGTAAAGAAACATATCATGAGGTGTGTATTTTTTGCTCAATAACAATGGGCCCCCCTATGCTGTATGGATTCCTAGGCTGACTGTGGCCACCGGTAGGTGAATATCTCCCAAATATATGAGTCTAACAGTGGGCACAGACGGAGTCTGTACATAACTTTAGTTTATTTGGATCTCCTTGGTAGATCCAGAGGTTTCGGTGTTACTCACAAATCAAGGATACGTTTACGGAGGAGGATGGATTCATAAGCCACTGATTTGACTTTTGACAAAATGAGAAAAATAGTCTAAAGTTATTCATTTTTACAGCTATGGACTCTGCAAACAAAATCCACAGGCTGCGTCTTGGAAGTAATCCCAAATAATAATAATAATAATTATTAATTTATATAGCACTATCACATACATTTATATATGTTTGCAACACTATCCACATTGGGGCTCACAATCTAAACATCCTATCAGTATGTCTTTGAAATGTGGGAGGAAACCAGAGCGCCCGGAGGAAATGCACGCAAACACGGGGAGAACATACAAACTCCTTGCAGATGTTGTCCTTGGTCGGAGTTGAACCCAGAACCTCAGTGCTGCAAGGCTGCAGTGCTAACCACTAAGCCACCGTGCTGCCCAAACAGCAAAAGCATAGATTTAGATGTTGTTAACAAACAGAATAGGTAGCAGGACAGCCACAGAAGGCCAACGTCAAGGCTAGCAGAGTTTATGCAGATAGTTTAGAACAAGTAAGCGCAGGGTCAGACCGCCTTAAATTCTGCAACAGATTCTGGACAATTATGCAAATGGCACTTAGATCAGAGTTTGATCCGAGAGTCAGCAAGATGTCTGGGATGATCAAATCGGAGCATGCTTTGAGGAAAAGATAGAGAACAAAATTTCTCCATCTTCTCCATTCTGAGAATCCACGGAAATTGGACTGCACTTCAATGTCATCCTAGTGGATTCTGATGTTTCCCAAGCGCTCATTTACTTACATGGCAGAGTGCAATCCGAATATTGGATGAAACTCTGACATGAAGTAATTTTTTGTACCACGGACAGGCACTGTATGTGGAAAAAATCTTACATGTGAGCAGCCAAATAGATTAACATTTGTCCAAGTGGGATATGATGTTTTATCGGATTGCACTCGGACCTACGTTCTAATACGGCTGTCTGCCCCTGTCCGGAGAATGAAGCTGGCAGCAGTCAACAAGTGTAGCCAGATTTGAAATCTACATAACAAAGAGCATGTACTCTCATAGGCTGAGGACCAAAACCACTTACATGTGCCTGTGCCTTCTAGGCAGCAGCATAGCACACACCATGAAATATTCCTCCATCCAGGGCCTCTTCTGTAGTTCTGCAGTGTCCATAAGATGAGATGTGATAAGAAATCTCTTCCTGTGCTTTCAGATGATTTTATGGCTACTTATTCATGTCTTTGCGTGTTACCGAGAGCTGTTAGATATCAAAGTGGCTATAGCTATAATTTTCCTTTAAGCCTCGCATTACATCTTATTTCCATACAGTATAATTTTGACTTTGCCGGGGCGGATGTACCTCATGATGACTTGTAGATAAATTACTTCCAAGTGTTTTATGGATGTGGTGTAAATATATTTACTTGTTGTCAACTGAGCAAATATTTACATAGACTATCAATCCTCCACAACAGGAATCTCCAACCCCAGGGAACTTCACACACAACGAAATAGCAAGCGACAGCACTGCATCGTCACAGGTTTTGTGACATAACTGCAACCTCGCCAGCGACTCGCTATGTGTGACACGTAGGAGCGATCAGGCCCCCGCTCTGAGATCGCTGATCGTCACAAATCGTTCTGGACCATTTTTTGGTCGTCTGGCTCCTGCTAGGCAGTATGCATCGCTGTGTTTGGCAGGGACAATGACCAACGATCTCAACACTACGCCCAAGAGTGACAGGGTCTCAACGACTGCCGTATCGTTGCTGCGTCGCTGGTGAGATCTGACTGTTTGACATATCACCAGCGACCACGTAGCGATGCACCAGTGATCCCGGCCAGATCAAATCGTGGTCGTGATCGCTGGAAAGTTGCAGCGTGTAAAAGGGCCCTTAGCATTCCACAGGTGATAATTGAAACACCTGCCCAGGTAATGATTCCAACTCCTATGTAATGCTAAGGAAATCCTGAAAACATACACTGTTGGCGGCCCTCAAGGCTTGGAGATTGAGATCCCTGCTCTACATGAAGGCTTGGCATGGATTCGGGGATTCGGTAAAGCAATCTGTTCACGCTCTGGTTGTTTCCAGCTCTCCAGCACACTGCACATGTAGTTTTTGATAAAAATGGTTAAATGTTAATGGTACAAACACATTCTGTTTACACCTTACTGGTCCCACAGCTGAATCCCTTTAACATCTGCTGACATTCTACATCCTGTAAAGATGAATGAGGTATTGTATACCAAAATCTGCATGGTGAAATGGCTAGAACACCTATGGGAATCTGCAACAAATGGATTTATGCATGGAAAAACCATAGATTGGCTTCTTGAAGTAAAATTGTGATTAGGGAAGTTTCAGGGAGAAGAGAACCGCATTGCTCAGCTGAGCACACCAGCCGGAAGATCAAGCGCGCCATGTCCTTGCAGTAGTGGCTATTCTTCCGACGTCCTGGGAGGTGGTGAGCCTTCTTCCCTTATCTCAAAATTGTCTGCAGATCCAGTGTCACATCCAGAGCAGGAATCCACCTTGGATTTGTGCCACAGATTTATAACTTATTGATGGTGGTTTTTGTCAACATTGATTGGAGAAGGGCACATGCTCGACCACGACTCCTTTTACAAACCACCTAACCACAGACACTCATTGTAGTGATCATTAGGGTCCCAGCAGCCTCTAACTTACAAAAATGTATTGTCCTTCTTGAAAATATTGATAAATGTCAACTGTGGGAAAAGTTCTTTAATATTCCAATATTCGCGACCTTCTCCTTACTAGATGATCTTGTAGGGACATGTCCATGAAGATAATGTATTAACACACTACGTATAAACATTCCCCATTCTGCTATCGATCAAGCTTAGCAATGAATACATTTTAAAGCCTTGTGGAGTCAAAAGATAAGAGAAGAAAAGTGGATGGTGTGCATTTCTCTGAGGCATCACATGTTCTAGAAATGCTTAGTATAACTTTATTGCTCTAGGATCCAGTTTTGGAGCGAGGCGAGGTCAGTAGGAGAGCTGACTTTGGAAGAAAGCACAGCCATAGCGATAAAACAAGGCGACATGTCGGCACAGACAAATTTATGTTTTTGAGCGAAGACGCTCCTCAATAATTTGAATGGCTGCATCTCCAGACCCAAATATTAGCATCTTCACTAGTGATAAATGAGACGGCTCAGAAGGAGCAGGAGATACAGATGTTATAAGCTGCACCTGGATTCCTGGGCCCCAGACTGCAGCCATGGAAGTGGGCAGTGCGGAGGTGATACATCAGGCTAATTGGACAGCGCCGATGGGATCGCTGTCTAATTTACCCATATCAAGTATTAGCGCACACTTCACCACCAATTAACCTAATTACAGTTTTGATAGACCAAGAGAACATGCAAAGTAGTCTTGTTATGAACAAGTGGACAAAGTACTGCAAGGTGACTGTAAACACTAAGCATCCATAAAAATGAGTATTTGTCAGTGTGTACATGGTAGAACAATACTCTGTAATGGATTAGAGTGCCTGATCCGCTACAAGACCAGACAGACATTGTCTTTAAAGGAAGTCTGTCAGCAGGTTTTAGCTAATTAATCTGAAACCTGCATCTTGTAGGGGCAGAGACTTATTAGGATGTGTGCTCTGTAGTTTCAATACAATCAGTGTTTTCTTCGCAGGATATTATCACCACAGGAGTAGGTCTCACATGCAGCCCACTGAGACTAATCTGTGTAACTTCACCCCCATTGCTAAAAATGTGCAGTGTATACAGGAAGCTGCCAATCAGGAGTGTGGGCGAGTTATACACAGCTCAGCATTCTGAGCACTGCCTACATCTCAAGCAGAGAAAAAAAGGCATTAAAACATTTAGAAAGTAAGTTTGTCCTGGACTTCAGCACTGGGAAATGTAAGGTAAAATCACATTTTATTGAAAAAGTCTTTTAAAAAATCATCATTCTAAAGCCAAAAAATAGGAAGTAACTCCTGATTTCTTGGCAGGAGACAACCTGTGTTTAGTTTTGCTGCATTTTCTGTGTTTTAATCGTGTTTTTGCTGCGTTTTTACCCATACAATTAAATTGACACGCTCATTCTTTTCAAAATGCAGCAAAACCTGTGCAGGATTCAGTATCTGCCGAGAAATAAAACCAATGTGTGTGCACAGCTTGTCCCTGAATCACACAGGTTTCGCTGGCAATTAGCTTAGGGCCCTTTCACATCAGCGTTTTTTTAAATTTGCGGCAGATGCGGTGAAAAAACCGCATCTGCCGCAACTGCCGCATAACGGTTCCACTTGCGGCACGGTTGCGGTTTTTTCCATAGGAAGTATAGGGGGACTTGCGGCAGATGCGGCAAGTGCGGTATTGCACTTGCGGCAGGTGCGGCAGAGAAAAAAACCGCAGTAAGCCGCGGTTTTTTTCTCTGCCGCACCTGCCGCAAGTGCAATACCGCACTTGCCGCATCTGCCGCAAGTCCCCCTATACTTCCTATGGAAAAAACCGCAACCGTGCCGCAAGTGGAACCGTTATGCGGCAGTTGCGGCAGATGCGGTTTTTTCACCGCATCTGCCGCAAATTTAAAAAAACGCTGATGTGAAAGGGCCCTACGATTAGCGTAAATCATGGCAAAAATGCAGTACAAAAACACAGTAAACATGCTCTTTGTGAACATGGCCTTAGGGTACTGAGACACGTGGCGACGGCACCGCCGATTTCTTAGGCGATGCAGGGGCGTGGCATTTCTGCACTATCGCCCCTACATCGCCTAATGTAAATAGGCGATGGCGATGCCTTTTAGTGGTCGCCTGGTTTCACAGCAGTGCTCTGAAACCAGGCGGCCGATCTGGGACGATGTGTACACATCGCACCATGTAAACGGCGACCTGACAGGCGATGGGAGCCATAGGCTCCCATTGTCCTGCATCGCCGCTGGGGTTTTGAGACACCCCAGTGGTGATGCCGCCTGTCATATTGCCGGTGCATCGCCAGAGGTGTCTCCCAGTGTAAACTGGGAGTGGCGATGCTGGCAGGGCGCTAAAAGCGTGCGTGCTCCCGCCAGTCGCCGCCGACATCTCCGGTGCCATAGCACCGTGTGACGGTACTCTTAGAGGTTTCTAGGAACTCCTGATTTCTTGGCAGGAGAAAACCTGTGTTTTTTGCTTTATTTTCCTGCATAGAGCACTGTACCTCATAGAGCACTGCAAAAACGTAGAATAGAATTGACATGCTCATTCTTTTCAAAATGCAGCAAAACCTGTGCAGCTGCAAAGGAATGATACCAATGTGTGTGGACAGCTTTACCCTTAATCACATTTGTCAATGCATCAACCTGGGAATCAGAAATGCAGGTTTAGATTACCATAAAACCAAGGTAAAAACTGAGCACAAAAACACAGTAAAAATACAGTGTGTGAACAGAGCCCAAAAAGCCACAATAATTTCTCACCTCGTGTTTCTTGCTTCTGTGGTCTCCTATCTAGGTTAAGTAAAAGCACCACTCTAGCATTTTGTTTTACAGCGCTGTAGTGTTGCTTTAAAGGGAGCCTGTAAGCTCGTTTTAGCCCCCTAACCTACCACTACCTGTCCCTGCACCTTGCTATCAAATTCCTAACCATCCCTCTTTGACCTAAAGCTGCACTATAAAGCTTGTATAAAATGATTCGTAGACTGACTGGCGGTCTGCAGGGCTCGCTCCATTCTCCCTCCTCGCAGGAGAATAAGCCCTCACGATGCACAGGACCGGAACTCACGTCCGGCCAGCACATCATACCACATGGAAGTGGGAATTTCAAAAGAGGGCGAACAATAGACGGAATGATGACGTCCTGCGAGGCGCGCTAAGAGCCTGCAAGGGGGGAGGAGAATGGAGCCCCGCAGACCGCCCAGTCAGTCTACACATGTAGACTGGATGTACGTTTTTAAATAATTTTATATAAGCTTTAGGCTACATTCAGACTATGCGTTTTTTTTCCTCTTCTGTTTCTGCTGCATTTTTAGCTGCAAAACACGAGCTGTCCAAAAAAATGGATCTGTTTTTGGATGCATTTTTTGATCCCTTTTTGACTGCTGCATTTTCCCCCTCATTTTGAAGGGCTCCCATGGGAAGGACGCAGGACAAAAACACTACAGAAATTGACATGTCCTTTTCCAAAACAGAAGTCTCCTAAAGTAAGAAAACAGATCACTTCAAAAGAGCACAGTCTGAATGGCAAAAATGAAAACCTATAGACTTTGCTGGGGTGTCATTTGAGTAATCTGTTTTCTGCAGTGCACTTCAAAAAATGGATCAAAAAACGCACAATGTGAATGTATTTTAATAGTGCAGTTTTAGGTCAAAGAAGGATGGTTCGGGATGAGCTTGCAAGGTGGAGGGACAGCTAGTGATAGAATAGGGCGCTTAATCAAGCTGACAAGTTTCCTTTAAGTCTAAGCCCCCTGAGTTATGTTGTGTTGAGTTGTGACCTCCTGAGCTCCATGTAATAATAATAATCTTCATCTATATAGCGCCAACATATTCCATAGCGCTTCACAATTCAGAGGTACCAGCAGATCATAAATATTTGGAGACCACCCGGAGTGGCACTGATGCCGCCGGAGGCTGTGTATAAGGCAGGGGACAGAGAACTTTGATTTAAATAACCACTTCATCAGTGCAGTAAAAAAAAATCACACTGGAGTGGTACTTTAATGGTACTTTACATCTGCTTATCTTGCCTCAACGAGATTCTCGGCGAGAAACGTAGCAGAGTGTCATGCGTTTTTCATCCGTGTGACTTGTATGGCATGCATATGACATGGATGTGAGCGGTATTTCCTTCACTTAACATGAATGTCATACGTATATATTTTTCTTACAAGTCATAAAATGGACTGATTTTCATTAGTTTTTTTTATGATTCTCATAATTTTTTATTTATTTTTTTATCTTCAAGGGATCAATTGACAGATTTTTGCACCAAATTCTTATAAATGGTGGAAGTGGCTCAAGAATTAAGACTTTTTTATTCTGTCTATAAAGTGTAACCATCGTTTAAATTATTATTTGATAATAATGTAGAGCAAGTGATTATTACCGGTATAAACTTTCAAATATACCGTATATACTCGTGTATAAGCCGAGTTTTTCAGCCCAAAATTTGGGCTGAAAAGTCTCCCCCTCGGCTTATACACGAGTCAATACGGGGGGGGGCTGTGTCCGGGGCTGTGGAGGCTTCAGGAGGCAGGGGGGGAGGGCTGCTGTATGAGCGGCCCCGTCACGTGGGGCCGCTCATTAAATATGCACTGCTTTCCCCTGTCAATCAGCGGCAGGGGGAAGCAGTGCATATAGCCCCCAAATGCTGGCACTCGTTCCCCCTTGTAAGGGACACCCCCCCAGCCCGATGGTTATATTACCATTCCGGACTTCTGATCCGCGCCGCTCCTCGCTGCTCCCTCCGTCCGTCTTCTACATTCCGGATCTCCGGCCGTCGCAGGCATGTGACGTCATCGCGCGGCCGGGGATCCCGGATGTAGAAGACGGACGGACGGAGCAGCGAGGAGCAGCGAGGAGCGGCGCGGATCAGAAGTCCGGAATGGTAAGAGAGGCGGGGGGGGGGCCCTTGCAAGGGGGGGCGAGTGTGAACAGCATTTGGGGGCTGCTGGGGACCCCCTGGGGGCCGCTGTGTACCCCCAGGGGCTGCTGGGGACCCCCAGGGGGCTGCTGGGTACCCCCTGGGGGCTGCTGGGGTACCCCCTGGGGGCTGCTGGGGACCCCCTGGGGGCTGTTGGTACCCCCAGGGGGCTGTTGGTACCCCCTGGGGGCTGTTGGTACCCCCTGGGGGCTGTTGGTACCCCCAGGGGGCTGTTGGTACCCCCAGGGGGCTGTTGGTACCCCCAGGGGGCTGCTGGGTACCCCCAGGGGGCTGCTATATGTACCCCTGGGGGCCTGCTGTATACCACTGGGGCTGCTGTATACTACCACTGGGGCTGCTGGGGCTCCTGTATACTACCACTGGGGCTGCTGGGGAATCTGTATACTACCACTGGGGCTGCTGGGGAATCTGTATACTACCACTGGGGCTGCTGGGGCTCCTGTATACTACCACTGGGGCTGCTGGGGCTCCTGTATACTACCACTGGGGCTGCTGGGGAATCTGTATACTACCACTGGGGCTGCTGGGGAATCTGTATACTACCTCTGGGGCTGCTGTATACTACCACTGGGGAGGCCTGTATACCACACTGCTGGGGTCTGTATACCTGTGCTGGGGTCCACCCTCGGCTTATACACGAGTCAATAGGTTTTTCCAGATTTTTGGGGCAAAAGTAGGGGGGTCGGCTTATACACGGGTCGGCTTATACACGAGTATATACGGTACTTCATAAGTGAAATCTGGTGGAATGACATTCAAAAACCTTCCAGTAAATGTCCCCCCCTAGACTGTTTCTAAACCTGACATATGCTGGTTATCCACACATTGAATACAGCCTTATAAGGGTGGAGGGTGGGGCCTACACAGTATGCCTGTGTGGCGTGGCTACAGCTGATCAGAGTATCTCAGGTTACCTCAAGCAAAGGGAACTTGTCAGGCTGTCAGCACACAGCTCTTGTGTTCTTATCTGGCTCCTCTTCACATCGCTGGGCTCTGTGCAATCAGCTGAGGAGCTGTGTGGAGGCCATCAGCTGAGAACATGGAGCATAGATGATGTGAATGGGGAGGAGTCAGATAAGATTACAGGAGCTGTCTGCTGACAGCCTGGAGCTCCTTTTCCTGGGGTAAACTGATACACTGATCTGCTGAGGCTTGCAGTGTAGGTCCCGCCCCCCACACTTATATGGCCGTATTTAGTGTGTGGATAGGCAGCTTATGTAAGGTTTATAAACTGCCTATTTGGGACATCTTATGAAAGGTTTTCTTCCAGATTTCACTTATCAAGGTTATTTGAAAGTTTATTATAATCACTTGCTCTACATTATTATTCAATACAAATTTTAAACGCCGGTTATGCTTTAATCTTTTTTTAAGTCTTTTTAGTGCAACATGTATAATCAGCACAATTTGGCATTAGATGGCACCAGCTTCATATCTGCCACAATAAGTGGCCCTTCATAGGCACTAATCATCTCCTCTATACATACAGTGCCTTGTGAAAGTATTCGGCCCCCTTGAACTTTTCAACCTTTTGCCACATTTCAGGCTTCAAACATAGATATAAATTCTAATTTTTTTTTTAAGAATCAACAAAAAGTGGGACACAATCGTGAAGTGGAACGAAATTTATTAACAAATAAAAAACTGAAAAGTGGGGCGTGCAATATTATTCGGCCCCTTTACTTTCAGTGCAGAAACCTCACTCCAGAAGTTCAGACGAGATTTCTGAATGATCCAATGTTGTCCTAAATGACTGGTAATGATAAAGAGAATCCACCTGTGTGTAATCAAGTCTCCGTATAAAAGCACCTGCTCTGTGATAGTCTCAGGGTTCTGTTTCAAGTGCAGAAAGCATCATGAAGACCAAGGAACACACCAGGCAGGTCCGAGATACTGTTGTGGCAACGTTTAAAGCCGGATTTGAATACAAAAAGATTTCCCAAGTTTTAAACATCTTAAGGAGCACTGTGCAAGTGATCATATTGAAATGGAAGGAGTATCAGACCACTGCAAATCTACCAAGACCCGGCCGTCCCTCTAAACTTTCATCTTGAACAAGGAGAAGACTGATCAGAGATGCAGCCAAAAGGCCCATGATTACTCTGGATGAACTGCAGAGATCTACAGCTGAGGTGGGAGAGTCTGTCCATAGGACAACAATCAGTCGTACACTGCACAAATCTGGCCTTTATGGAAGAGTGGCAAGAAGAGAGCTATTTCTCAAAGATATCCATAAAAGGTCTTGTTTGAAGTTTGCCACAAGCCACCTGGGAGACACACCAAACATGTGGAATAAGGTGCTCTGGTCAGATGAAACCAAAATCAAACTTTTTGGCCACAATGCAAAATTATATGTTTGGCATAAAAGCAACACTGCTCATCGCCCTCAAAACACCATCCCCACTGTCAAACATGGTGGTGGCAGCATCATGGTTTGGGCCCGCTTTTCTTCAGCAAAGACAGGGAAGATGGTTAAAATTGATGGAAAGATGGATGGAGCCAAATACAGGACCATTCTGGAAGAAAACCTGTTGGAGTCTGCAAAAGACCTGAGGCTGGGACAGAGATTTATCTTCCAACAAGACAATGATCCCAAACATAAAGCAAAATCTACAATGGAATGGTTCAAAAATAAACGTATCCAGGTGTTAGAATGGCCAAGTCAAAGTCCAGACCTGAATCCAATCGAGAATCTGTGGAAAGAGCTGAAAACTGCTGTTCACAAACACTCTCCATACAACCTCACTGAGCTCCAGCTGTTTTGCAAGGAAGAATGGGCAAGAATTTCAGTCTCTCGATGTGGAAAACTGATAGAGACATACCCCAAGCGACTTGCAGCTGTAATCACAGTAAAAGGTGGCGCTACAAAGTATTAACTCAAGGGGGCCGAATAGTATTGCACACCGCACTTTTCAGTTTATTTGTTAAAAAAGTTTAAATTATCCAATAAATTTCGTTCCACTTCACGATTGTGTCCCACTTGTTGATTCTTCACAAAAAAATTGGAATTTATATCTTTGTTTGAAGCCTGAAATGTGGAAAAAGGTTGAAAAGTTCAAGGGGCCCAAATACTTTCACAAGGCATTGTAGCTCCTGTAGTGCAATGCCCATCTGTGTTTTCCCTCAGTGACAAACGAGCAAGGGAAAAAATTTGCAGCATGCTGTGAATGGGTGTGATAAAAAAAAAAAAATCGCACAGCACACCGATGGTGTTTTTAGTATGGTCTTTCCCATGATGTAAAAAGTTAAAATAGATCAATCTTACCAGTTTCCCCCTCTCCCTCTGCTTCTGGCGCCACTCATTAAGCTTCATATATTCACTGCACTGAACTGCATTGGCCAGTCACAGATGCTCATTCTCTGGGACAGCGTCTGTGATTGGCTGTTGCAGTCAGACTGCATTCTCACAATCTGTACCAGTGTCTGTGCTTGTTTGCCCATATACTGTATATTAGTGCATGGCAACCAATCTGCCATCATAGTGTGTTAAATTAATGATGAAAAAAGCCTAGGTGTCCCCTGTAACCCTGTCATTTTCATTCTCAGCACAGATAAAGTTGACAGCTGCAGGCTGCAGCCACCAGATATGTGTTTTTATATTGGCTGAGTATCAAATATTCTAATATAGGGCCTCCACACATTTCTTCTTAATTATGTAATATATATATATATGTATGTATATATTTATTTATATATATATATATATATATATATATATAAAAACAATATGATGTCACTTGAGAAAGGACTACGGTCTGAAACGTTGTGGGGGTTATGGACGAATAAAAACTGAAAATTGAACTTGCTTGGAGTGCTGCCTCACTTTGTGGATTGGTATATATGTATATATATATATATATATATATATATATATATATATATATATATATATATATATACATACTTCTTTGGCACTGTTAGTTCCACAGCCCTTTTACATCAGCAATACTGTCCCCATTGAGGCTCACAATCTACAAATCTTAAGTATGTTTTTGAATATACCGTATTTTTCACTTTGTAAGACGCACTTTCATTTCCCCCAAATTGGGGGGGAAATGGGGGTGCGTCTTACAAAGCAAATAGTGAAAAAAACTGTGAAAAAAAGTGCCATAAATCAATATTACCGGGCTTGCAGTGGCGGTGGCAGAGCAGACAGGTGCAAGGCAGGGTCAGCAGTCAGGCAATGCAGCAGGCCTGGAGCTGGGGGTGACGGTGCGGTGATCCACGGTCATCCATGGTGCTCGGCGGTATGCGGGAGGCGTAGTGCAGGCCGGCGCCATTGCACTTCCGGTATCGGCTGCGTTTCCAGTTTGGAGAGGGAAACGTTGAATGAGTTCCTGTGTCTCCCGCACAGGACTTCAGGAAAATGGCCGCTGATCCAGTGCATGCGCAGATGGAGCTATCGGTCACTGAGCTCTCGATCTGCGCATGCGCTGCAGTTGTCATGGGGGAAATAGTCGGCGGCAGTCAGGATTCTGGGCTCCGCTGCACATTGAGACACTATGTAGAGGAGGGAGAGAAGAGTGATTCTCATCCTCCTCTGCAGGGATGGATATTGATTGGTGGAGGGAACTGTTGCTGAGCTGCCTCCACCAATCAGATATCCATCCCTGCACAATGTATGTAAAACACTTGTTTACTCACTAGCCAAGAGATCCTTGGGAAAGGTGAGCACACATTAAAGAGAAACACAACCACCATCATCCTTCAAAATATACTGTGCCAATGGGTGTATTCTGATGGATGATGGGGGTTGTAGCCATATTCGGTGTAAATTGGAAGAGATTGTAATGTAGTCAATGTGTTTATTGCTACTGTGACTACCACCTCCTTCATCTTTCAGAATACACTCGTATACAGTACATGGGTGTATTCCTAAGGATGAGGGGGATAGTAGTCACAATATATGGTACTCCAAGCACAGTACTGTAGTTCATAGATCCTCCATAACAGAGCGTCACCAAGGAACCCAAACAACAGAGTGTCACTACAGATCCCCCATAACAGAGCGTCACCACAGATCCTCCATAACAGAGCGTCACCACAGATCCTCCATAACAGAGCGTCACCACAGATCCTCCATAACAGAGCGTCACCAAGGAACCCAAACAACAGAGTGTCACTACAGATCCCCCATAACAGAGCTTCACCACAGATCCTCCATAACAGAGTGTCACCACAGATCCCAAATAACAGAGCGTCACCAAGGAACCCAAACAACAGAGTGTCATTACAGATCCCCCATAACAGAGCGTCACCACAGATCCTCCATAACAGAGCGTCATCCGCAGATCCCCCAAAGCAGAGCATCACCATTTGGCTCAAAATATTTTTTTTTCTTATTTTTCTCCTCTAAAACCTAGGTGCGTCTTATAATCAGGTGCGTCTTATAAAGCGAAAAATACGGTATGTATATATAATAAGAACACAGTTGTGCTCAAATGTTTACATACCCTATCAGATTATTTGCTTTCTTGGCCTTTTTTCAGAGAATATGAATTATAACACAAAACTTTTTTTCTAATTATGGTTAGTGGTCAGATGAAGCCATTTATTGTCAAAATACTGTGTTTTCTCTTTCTAAATCATTATAACAACCAAAAACATCCAAATGACCCTGACCAAAAGTTCACAGACCCCAGTTTTTAATACCGTGTATTGCCCCCTCTAACATCAATGACAGCTTGAAATCTTTTGTGGTAGTTGTGAATGAGGCTCTTTATTTGCTCAGATGGTAAAGCTGCCTATGCTTATTGGCAAAAAGCCTCCAGTTCCTTTAAATTCCTGGGCTTTCTTGCTTTAACTGTGCACTTGAGTTCTCCCCAGAGTGGCTCAATGATATTGACGATAGGAGACTGAGATGGCCACTCCAGAACCTTCACTTTGTTCTACTGTAGCCAATGGCAGGTTGACTTGGCCTTGTGTTTTGGATCATTGTCATGTTGGATCGTTCTGGGCTGATGAGTGCAAATTTGCCTCCAATATTTGCTGATAACATGCTGCATTCATCTTTTCTTCAACTTTACCAAATTTCCTGTACTTTTGTAGCTCAGACATCCCCACATAATCAGTGATCCACCTCCATGATTTACAGTAGGAATGGTGTTCCTTTCATCATAGCCTTTGTTGACACCTCTCCAAATGTTAGGTTTATGGTTGTGGTCAAAAAGTTTGATTTTAGTCTCATCACTCCAAATTACCTTGTTCCAGAAGTTTGGAGGCTTGTCTCTGTGATGTTTGACGTATTGTAGGTGAGATACTTTGTGGCATTTGCACAGTAATGGCTTTCTATTGGCGACTCGACCATGTAGCCCATTTTTCTTCAAGGGTCATTCCATGTCAAGTGATCCAAAAATGAATATTTTTTTTCCCTGACGTCCTCAGATTTTTTAAATTTTTTTTCTATATGAAGAACAACTTTAGTTAATTACAAAAAAAAAGTTTTGAATTTTTTTCTTTATCAGTTAATTTTTTACAGATTTTTAAAGTTTTAAAAAAGTGCGAATTTTGGCCTGGTATGGCTTTACATTTTCTATCATATCTCGGGCTAGAAATAAGATTGAGAAACAAAATAAACACCAATTACTCAGAACTATACAGGCTTTCACCAGATATGTCACAAGAGGATCTTTGTTAATATTTTACCCATGTGATCGCAAGCGCAAAACTTTAAAACGCATTTTCGAAAATCGGTGCGCTTTAAATATTTCAAAAACTGCCCATGTGTCTGCTATGCTCTTAGCCACATCTGTACCAAATTTCAAGTTGGGATCTCGATGGGATCATATTTTAAAATATTTTAATATTAATAGCGTCAATGGGTCATTCTATATCAAGTGATCTAAATATGAATATTTTTTTTTACCTGACATCTTTAGATTTTTTTATTCTTTTTCTTTATGAAGTACAACTTTAGTTAATTACAAATTAAAAGTTTAGAATTTTTTTCTTCATCCGTTAATTTTTACACATTTTTAAAGTTTAAAAAAAGTGTGAATTTTGGCCTGGTATGACTTTACATTTTTTTATCTCAGGCTAGAAATAAGATAATGAAGTGGGAGAGGCATCATTTTACTCAGAACGGTAACAGCTTTCATTTGATATGTTACAAGACTATGTTTCTTTATATCAAATTCAAACTATTGACGGGCAATTGTGAAAAAATGACTGATTGTGTTCTTGGTTATATTTATGCAGAGATTCAACTTGGGACCTGTCAAATTTATATATTTTTTATTTTATGGTTGTATGAGTTATCACAACTTATTGAATAAAACATTTATATGCAACAAAAAAGAAACACAAAAAACAAATCCCATAAGTGCCAGGATAAATACATCTTAATCATCAGAACACAACGCTCATCATTTTCAACTTGAATGTATTGAACAAACCAAAAGAAGAAAGGTGATCATATCCTCAAGTTTGATTAAACAAGATTAAAAGAACCAAAAATGTTAACCCCTATTTATACATATAAATTTGTTTTCTATTCTATCACTAAACATGTGATTTATGAAGTGTTTAATAAGAATAGTACAGTAGTTATATCATTGTTCTATAAATTATGAACTAATCAAACAATTAATAGTATGTTTTTAAAGTGGCATTTTATCAATTTGTCCCTTCTAGTGGGTGAAATGTAATCTTGTCCATAAACGCTTACTAGCAATCGCCATTCCCTTTTGTGTCACAGTATGTCCGGCCTGTCACGGTTGTTAGGCTCCGCCTGAGTTATTATCTGACATTTGTGCACTTTTAAAATGTCTGGCTTTCTTGGATACATAAAGGATGGCGCTGGACCAGAAGGATGCAATAAAGTCAATTCTACTTCATTTTCACAATCTTTGGAGAGTACAGTAGCCAGCCACCAGCGCCAATCATATTCATATTTTTTCAAAAGGATTGCAACAGTGTCTATGATAAAATGCTGTTTTTTGAGAAGTAGCAGCCATTGCTGTGTGGGAAAAATACAGTTAATATTAAGTAAGGAAGATAGGTAATAAAAATAAAGATTTACAGTACACGAGATAGAACTGTATTACTATAAAGTGAGTTTTAGGGCTGGCGCGCAGTTTTTTTCTGTCTGTAGATACACGCTGCAGTTTTGACAGCTTGTTTTTCTACCAAGTTTTTACCACATATGCGTTAGTTTTTTTAATCGCTAGTGAAAAAAATGGCAGCTTTTTTTATATAAATGATAAATGCTGCGTTTATTGCAGCGATTAAAAAGTAGTTCAAGCAGTGATTTACTCACTCTTGAGTGTTTCCAAAAACACTGCATGTGGTGAACCCCATAGAAATCAATGGGGCTGTTTTTCTGAATGATGATCCCTAAGAATAGCACTGTGTGTATTGGCCCTTAATAATAAAAGCATTAAACTATTAATATATTTACTCACCCATATTTTAGTACACAGCCTTGATGGCTTTGTACAGACTATTGTTTGTTCAGGAGTGAAGATGTCCAGACATGTCAGGACATGAAAGGTCTGAACGAGCTGTCTTACTTCCTGAATGCAGTGGGTAGACACTTAACATGATTGACAGAGCTTCTGGCCTATCATCTGCTCTGTATTCACTGTCTATCCCTGTGCTTTCTCAGGTTGAGCCCTAACAAAGCTTTTTCCTATATGTCCTCTCCTGCTTCTAAGCGGTAACATATCAATATAATACAGTAATGTCTAAAAATAATGGATTTGATAAATATAGACCCCACGCTTTTAGACCACAGGTTGAACAGATCTGAATTCAAGATTTTTGAATTGACACTATAATAGTTACATTTTTTAAAATATGATCCCATCACGATCCCAACTTGAAATTTGTTACAGATGTGGCTAAGAGCATAAAAGACACATGGGCAGTTTTGGAAAATATTTATGAAAACGTTTTTTTCGGAAATGCGTTTCAAAATGTTGCGTTTGCGTTCGCATGGGTAAAAAATTAAAATTAACAAATATACTCTTGTGACATATCTGGTGAAAGCCTGGACAGTTCTGAGTTGAATGGCGTTTATTTTGTTTCTCTATCTTATTTCTAGCCCAAGATAAAAAAAAATGTAGTCATACCAGGCCAAAATTCACACATTTTTTAAACTTTAAAAATCTGTAAAAAATTAACTGATGAAGAAAAAAATTCTAAACTTTTAATTTGTAATTATCTAAAGTAGTACTTCATAAAGGAAAAAAAATAAAAAAAAATCTAAAGACGTCAGGTAAAAAAAAAATTCATATTTAGATCACTTGAAATGGAATGACCCATTGACGCTATTAATAGTAAAATATTATAAAATATGATCCCATTTGGTACAGATGTGGCTAAGAGCATAGCAGACACATGGGCAGTTTTTGAAATATTTAAAGCGCGCTGATTTTTCGGAAATGCGTTTTAAAGTTTTGCGCTTGCGATCACATGGGTAAAATATTAACAAAGATCCTCTTGTGACATATCTGGTGAAAGCCTGTATAGTTCTGAGTAGAATGGTGTTTATTTTGTCTCTCTATCTTATTCCTAGCCTTAGTTATGAGGAGAAACGTAAAGGCAGGCAACAGCGAAATTCACACTTTTTCCGAACTTTGAAAATCATTTTTAAAAAAAATAAATTTTTTAAAAAATTTTTCTCTTCACATTTTGCATTGTCTGACATGCTATTATCAAATAACAAAATCTCAAAAGAATTAAAAATATAGAGGTAATAATCATTGGTTCACTTGACATGGAATGACCCTCAAGTGTCTCCTTGTTGTGCATCTTGAAACCAACACACCGCTAGTTTTCAGTGAGTCCTGTATTTCAGCTGATGTTATTTGTGGATTTCTCTTTGCATCCCTAACAATTTACTTGGCCTTTGTGGCCAAGATTATTGTTGGTCTACCAGATCATGGTTTGGTTTTTTACAGAGCCCCTGATTTTCCTTTTGTTAATCACTGCTGACTGGCATTATCAATTCCTTGGATATCCTTTTGTATCCCTTTCCTGTTTTATACAGTTCATCTATCTTTTCCCATAGATCCGTTGACAATTCTTTTGCTTTCCCCATGACTCACAATCCAGAAATGTCAGTGGCTGGATGAAAGATGCAAGAGTCTGTCTGGATCCCAGAAACTCACTCTGCTTTTATGCACACTCACAGATTACAAGCAAACAGGTCACAGGTGAGGATGTAACTTTATTAGCCATTTAAACCCATTTGTGTCAGTCTGTGTATGTATCAGGCCAAAATCACCAGGGTATGTGAACTTTTGATCAGGGTCATTTGGATGTATTTGGTTGTCATTACGATTTAAAAAGAGAAAACACAGTAGTTTGACAATAAATAGCTTCATCCAACCACTAACCATGAGCGTAAAAAAGGTTTTCGTGTTATCATTCACATTCTCTGAAAAAAGGCCAAGAAAGCAAAAAATCTGTATGTAAACTTTTAAACACAAGTGTTTTGTTTATATATATATATATACATATATATATATATTATATATATATATATATATATATATTATATATATATATAATATATATATATATATATATGAGAAAAAAAAAATATATTATAAAGTAATAAATTATATATGTAATATATAAAAAAATGTCGACACAGGGCTATTAAAATCCTTTTTTCACTTTAATATTTTTGAGTGTTGCCTCTTTTTGGGTTTTTTATAGCGATTGGATCAGTGATTTTTTATTTTGGAGAGCTTTGCACCTGTTTTTTGTTGTATACCTTTGCTGGTCCTATTTTTATATCCTATGCATGTACATGTACATATATATGTGTTGTGTCTGCTCATACCCAAGTGTTCATGGTGTAGATGCTGGGGGATTGCCCTGTTTTCTGCTGTGTAAACATTTCCCAGTGAACAATGCTGCCATCTGTATGTGATGCATCCTGTGCGGATAGATTGTATTTCTAGAACAAAGAGGAGAGCGCCGGTCGTTACATTGTTGCGGTCATTGCTGTAAACAACACAGTCGGATTACCATTTGCACCTGTGAAGCTCAGTCATTGATGATCTTACCGCATGGTTCTGTACTCAGTCGTCATCCTCTCTATGCAATTAGAGACTGTGACAGTGGCATCATGCACATTGTGACTTGCTAAAACCATAATCCGCAAATTGTAAGAAATATGTCTGAAATGTGATAATTCTGTTCCTTGTTGTGTGCCATGTGGATGTCTGACACCTCCAACCAGCTCACATCATAGCCGTTCTCATAATGACCTCCTGGCACCCTCGTGCTCTAAATATCTGGTGCTGAATGGTATTGTATCTCTCCTGCTGCAGCCAATATTTCACTTTTTTGCCTAATACAGCTGAATGAAATCAATCCTTAGACCTTTGGTCCTTCATGAGAGTAAACAGTGAGCTGATGGTATATCGGTCACCTCTGAAATCAGGAGATGTAAAGGGAATCTGTCAGCACAAAATGACTGTTCAAACCAAGCAGAGGTGCTTAGTGTAAGCTTAGCAAGTTTGAACAGTTCTATGCACCTTCAGTACTTGTTATTATTGTAGCTCTGCCCTTCAGAAGCTTGTGTAAGTCCAGGGCTATCAATCAAAGAAAATAAGGGAGAAATTGGATGAAAACAAGTGGGGTAGGGCTATTTGGCAATGTCAAGAGTGCACTGAGCGGCCTGAAGAGTCGTTTCACGCTGATACTCTGCCATAAGTCTATCCCGTCAGTATGAGTAGTTCAGCTCCAACACGGCATAGTGGGCAGTAACTGTGTGGCCATCTCTTCCTGGTTCTAGGCCAGAACAGACCATTCAAGGGCCTATATGTTTGGTAATGCCACATGCAAAGCGATAAATAAAAGCTGATCTAATCAAACAATTGGACTTCACCCCTGTCCATCACTAATTGGACAACCCTTTCTTAAATGCCATAATCCCCTATGTAAATTAAAAGAAACCTTTTACTTTCCTCTTGCATCAGGGTTGTGCCGTAAATGACATTGGCTACAGCGTTCGTGCGGTATTACAGTCAGCAGCCACTGACTGTCTACGTCGCTCACTTATAACAGATGTCTAAGGTAGTGTGAGCGCAGCAACTAATTAGTGGCCTCCGATTGGATGCAGCGCTTATGTGGCATGACAATACAAGCCCTGACACACCTGCTGTGGTTGGGAAATATAAAAATGTTTTCAATTTTTCACGATGGATATGGTATTGAAGAAGGGTTAGGCCACATAGTGGACAACCACTTTATATAGTGCAAATCATGAATATCTGGAACATGACTTATTCCTGGTATATTTTTACCATTTTTTTTCCTTCTTGACTTTTTACATATTGGCAGATCTGTCATTTTCTATTAAATCAATTCCTAATCCAGTTTGTATGTCCATCAGTTGTGTGTTTTTCTTTTGGATGGTTAGTACATTACACTTCTCACTTTGTTCTTGCTCACCTGACATATCGGCTGCTGGATTATCCGCCTTAGCTTCTGTGTCTTTTATGTTGTCTACTGATTGCGAGCAGCCTAAGGGTATGTGCACACACCGAGTATTTATGGGAGATTTATCTGAACCAAAATGTGTTGGCAGGAAAATTGCTAAGTAATATACATGTGTTGGTTGGATGTATTGTTACACGTTTTTGATGGGTTTTAACTTGCTATATTCCTTTACATTAGAATACATGAAAAACACTCGTGCAGATTTGTAAAACCACTTTGGTTCAAATGTTGAAGGATGAAAAGGCAATGAACGTGACATCTCATTCACTTTGCTGGTAGTGCAAAATGCAGTGTTTTGTTCTTTTCTTTTGCAAATTGTGTTTAAAAATCACAGTGAAAAATATACAATGTGTGAGCAAGTCTTAAGGGTATCTTTACACGTGGCGTATAGGACGAGCATGGCAGACTTTGGCAGCAACAGTACACTATGATGCTATAATACACAGAGGGCAGCCAGAAGATGTATCTGTGCAGCACAGCAGCAAACAACTGCACAATGTATGAGTATGAAGGGGCATGCAAAGAGATGTCTGGCACTGCCTAGTCTGCAATGACTCCTGGGCAGCAGCAGGAAACTATGGATGACTTCATGGTCAGGGAGTAGATGACCGCCATGGACCATTGGCACCAGCAGACACTGAACAGTGTATAAGGCAATAGACATGCAAATGGAGTGGGGCCTCGATTAAGAGTCTCAAACATGGGACTAGCCAGATATCACTCTAGGGAAGGACCTAGCCTGGGGTGGAATCCTTGCGGAGACCACCATAACCACCATATTAAGTGGCCCTTTTAATCAATATCCCACTCAGTTACGAGTTAAGGATATGACAAGTGAATTAACAGAGCCAGGTATCCATCCACAGACAGCTGTTTCGGGGTATTGCCCCTCATCAGTGTGGAGTAGGATTCTGGCTAGGTGGGAGCAATGCCTGGTAGACCAACATCACAAAGTACTCACTGATCTCAGAAGACCAGTCAAGGAAAACACTGCGGGCAGCCGGCTAAAGCGCTCAAACACGTGAAATCCATGATGCATTGCTAAATACTAGGAAAGATGGATGACTTCATGGTCAGGGAGTAGATGACTGCCATGGACCATTGGCACCAGCAGGCACGAACAGTGTTTAAGACAATAGACAGGCAGATTGGACAGTCTTAACTAATCAGTGGCATTAGCTGTAGTCGAATGAAAGTTGACACTGATCTATGCCCAACTCTTTTAACAATTGTAAGATTCCACATTTGGATAACTGGCCCGCTTGTGGCTAAGCGCCCATAATGCCTGTATGATGCACACTTGGATTGACATGACATTACACCAATAGCCAGCTGGGTCAGTTATTGCCTCTGTTCCAAAGTGCTCAGCCAGACGTTCAAGGAATTGGCACATTTTATTTACTAGAGTGTGAGACCCGGGGGTCAGGGGGCGCTCTCGTCCGCAGGCCCAGCCGCCTTTACAAAGACAACGTGGACCAGGGCTCATCCCCAACTGAGCGCCCGAGCTCCTTAACCGTGGGCGGAACACTACTCAGACAACACAGGGTCAGGGAATCACATATCAAGGCTTTATTGGATCCCCAAACCGTTAACAGCATATAACGCATAACCAAGCACAACACATAAATGTAACAGGCGACAGAGTCTCACCCTTCCGCTGGCTCACAGAATTAGAATGCAGCACCGCAAGTCTATAGCCAGGTGACTGTATCGTCCCAACCTGGATTGCTTCCGTGTCCTTAAGCAGTCTATCACAGCCGAATGCGGTGCTGAATTCCTTGTGGTTCGTTAGTCCGTGTTCCGATCCCCTTGGTCTGGCACCGAAATGCTAGCCTGGGGTTCTGGCTCGCTAACCGGATCCGAAACCCTAGATTCCGCTGCCTGTCTCCAATCTTCAATCTCCAAAAACTGCTGGTCAAAGTGAACAGTCCTCCTTATATACCTCAGCCCTCATTTAGGATATTGGGGACGTCATGATTGGTGCAATAAAATAGTCTTTTCATTGGCTGATCTCCAATCCTCATTTAACATATTTAGTCTATTGCAATCCAAATGCTGATTGATATAGCAACTAGCAGTGATACAATTGGAAGGTAATATTAGACATGAGTCTGCAAACCATGACATTAACACAATAGTGGCTGGGCCTCAATTCACATTCACAGGTAATAGACAATGGACGATTAGCATAATTAAGTTCTACTGGCCTTCAATGACAAAAAGGTTAGATAATTACATTACCAAGCTAAACTTTAACCACAGAAATCTATGACAATACTGTAAGAAATTCCTTTGACCATTACAAGTTTACAAACCAAAATGCAATATGATATGTCTGGATGAATAAGAAATCCTCCTACATTATATATTAAAGGGTCCATTTCGTCACACAGAGTAAGGACACAGTCTGGGTCCAACTGACCCCAGCTATTCAGCTGATAAATCTGTTTCTGAGGTGCATCAGATTGATGCAATGACAAATAAAGCATCTCATCCATCATGTCCAACTTATTGTAGTTGTTGCTCCTATTTCATTTACTTATCTTAGCCATAACACTAGCACGTTGAGCAGAGGAGAGGGCTCTCCGATCAGCCATGTGGTTGACAGGTTTGTGTGCTACAAAAGCTTTTAAAAGCAGGGAACACCATTTATCCAGTTTACAGTATTTATATAGACCCTCCGTATATGCAGCATTGAATTCTAGTGAGGTGTGACATTGCAAATACAACATTGGCCTGATTTGCAAAGGCAAGAAGGTGTGCTTTGCCACATAAGAACAGAGCAGACACTGTCCTGGCCATAATCACCATCTTCTTCAATTCGGTATCTTTGTTAATGAAATGTTGGTGCCATAAAAATAAAAACCCCAAAACAATGTTAGAATTGGGTTTTTTTTGTTTATTTTTTTATCACATGGGCTTTTTACATCCACCCGCACCCTAATTCGTCAGCACATTGAGTGATAAAATGGATGGTTTCATTCAAGAGTGCATCACATCCCGCAACAAGACAAGCCCTCATATGTCCGTGGATAAAGGAATGAAAGGAAAAATGACAACTACACATCAAATAAATGATTCCTTTCTGACATTGATTACTTTAATGTATGATGTATATGAATTGTATATTGTATTGGATTCATATGGTCCATTTATCTACCTGCTTGGGAAGACATACCTGTGTTGTCAATTAAGGTATTTTCCAGGAGGTGAACAAGAAATAATGTATATGCTGATAGGATATATGCTAAACTACAACATCTGGCTTTTAATGCAGGTTAGGAAAGGCATGAGCGGACCAAAAAGTATACGATATGACCACAAAATCAGACTAAACACTGTGATTGTAGTGATGTGTAACCATAGAGGTAAAGAAGTCTTTATAAAAGCTGTATACACAAGATGGGATTTCATCTTGTACATAGAAAGATTCATCCCTATAATAACACAATCCCTGAATTGGCTTTGTCTGTAATTGACAGGAGAGAAGTAAGCATCTTTGTTCCCAGCCTTTCCAAATATCATTAATCAGATTTTTTGAAAATCGCAAACTATTAATCATTTACCTAAGTAAAGAGAGAGCTTCAGCGGTACGCTTGTCCATAAAATAAAAAACGTTTATTGCAAAACTTTAAAAACCACATTCTTATTAGAGCCATGGCAGTAGGGGAACAAGCAAAAAGGCTTGTAGGAGCGCCTGCAGTGCGAAACGGCCGTCGCCTGTTATTCGAATCTCCTTCATAGTGGCTCCTCACCAAACAATCTCTGAGGTTTTTACTCATTCTAGTTGTTATCTGAGGATATTCAGGTAGGATTTTTACTAGAATCGGGTCAACTCTTAGGACGTGCCAGGATTGTTCTAGAGCCCAGAGCATGGCAAATGCGGATTTATACTCTGTGACAAACTGGATTGACTCACTGATTTTAACAGTTAGATGAATGTATAATTGTTCAGAATTGTATATTTAGCCTGTTGTAGGCTCTCTTTACTTACCGCTTACATAACAGGAATCTCCTGGTCAGTTCCAGTGATTGTTGTTCAAATCTACATCTCTGGAGCGCACCTGTCTTAAACGCAAAAATTGTCTGATGGGGACTGCATTGACCATGTGATTGGGATGTGATGAGGATGCATGTAGGAGCATGTTAGTGGCTGTAGGTTTTCGGTATAGGTTGGTCTGCAGTGTAATATTTGCATCCTTAAATAAGGTTATGTCTTAGGCTGGTTTCACACTGCGGTTTTTCACTGATCAGGTTTGTGTGCCAAAACCAGGAGAGGAACTTGCAGAGACAAACTATGATTGAAAGATTGACACCTGTTCTAGGTTTTGGAGTCACTCCTGGTTTTGAAACACAAAACCTGACCTGATCTGACCGCAGTGTGAAACCAGCCTAAGAAGTCAATAGACCTCACAGACCACTGATAGGTCATGTGTATGTTGTGCTCATTGAAATTCAGCTTGTCCATAAAACCCCTCAATGATTCTTCAGTCTCCTTCCAGATCCAAAATATATCATCAATGTACCATGTCCAAAATGGGACACGGTCCATTTTGACAAAGAGATACGACAGGAAAAGGTCCCTCTCCCACAGCCCCAGGAAAAGATATGCATACACCGGAGCGTACGGCAGTGCCCTGGAGCTGTAGGAAGAAGTACCCCTTGAATATGAAAAAATTGTGGGTCAACAAGCATTCCAATAGGCACAACACCAACTCTGCAAGGTCTGCTGTTAGTTGGAACATCTGCAGAAAATACCTTACCGCATCCACCCCATTGCTATGTCAAATGTTGGTGTATAGGGACTCCACGTCCCCACACAGCAACAAAGATTCTGGATCTACACATAAGCCATCCACTGTCTTAAGCAGGTCCTCCGTGTCTAGAGTGAAAGATGGTAAAGTCTCCACCAATGGTTGTAGAATATTATCAATCCATCGGTTGACGTTTTCTAGAAAATTCCCATTACCCGATGATGTGGGTCTTCCGGTGGGGTCATGGGATTTTTGTGAATTTTGGGGAGTAGATAGTGTCGAGGTGGTCGGATCAATGACTTGTAGTGCTAAAGCCAGGTCTCCGGTGAGAACGCCGCCATCCACTGCAGATTTCAAACTATGAGAAGTGGGGTAATGTACAGTTTACATTTGCATTGTGTCTAGCCCCTACTGCAGTGGTCTTTGTTATAAATAGTTATAATACTCCGTGCAATATTTAACTCTTTGTTTTTTCTGAGTGTGATATACATATATGGTGTATATTGATCACAGTTCTATCACCAGACTGTGGGTCATTTCTGATGCGCATATTGTGCTTCTTTTGATAAGTTTATACATTGATCAGCACATATATATGGATCTATACACACTCTAAATATTCAATCCATATGAGATAGTGGAGCTATGAACAAAATCTAATTCCTGCAAGAATATATTGTGCTGACAAGACACTATATGAGCTTCTAGCTGCACAAAATAAACTTTGTATATTGTGACTGTAATCTTGATATTATATATATATATATATATATAATATATATCCCAGCTGTATATTTCAAGTGCTAATACGACTGTAACCATCTAGGTTCCCAGTCTGCAGTTTTACTCTGCTCTGATGGTTTGAGTATAGCCCTCTACCTATCCAGATTTTATATTTAAAGTTTTTCCACTTTGCATATAATTGGACTTGTGGTCGCATTTTCTTCTTTGCCCTAGTGTAAATATAGCGACTTGTCCTTCTAGATACACAGTCCTTAAATTTGGCCATAGACCTAGATCACCTTTATGTAAAATGTAAAGCATGTTACCAGAGTGGTGGAATTCAATACATCTATGATGTGGCAGTCAGTTGTGTGGTATCTATTAATATGTACTATTAACAAAATGTAGTGGTCAAACTAGTACAGAGGGGGGAGATGGTCCTGTCCTTGTAGGCAGGACTGTGCAGTCTTTAAGCCAAACCTCCAACTCCTCAATATCCCTGACTCCAACTCTGACTGCGACTCCACAACTCCAACCACCTCATACATGGCTCATGTTTAAAAGGCATCCTGTCACCTCCAAAATGCCTCTTAAGCTAGCAAAATATGTCCCTGCAGCATCCCATCACTAATCTCACACTCCTTTTGTCTCCTAAAAGCATCCTGTGAAAGTGCATAAAAACGTTTTAATACTTATTCATTAGTGATTATAATTAGCAGGGGCTATATTCTTTAGTCACCAGGGAAGGCTGTTTTGCAGCCTGAATGATCCACCCTCTCTCTGTCTGTGCTGCTGTGATATGGAGCTGAAGGCAGGACTAATGATTTGCATTCTGTGAGTGATAGAGAGGGGGAGGGTAATGCCTGCACAAGCAAAGCAAACAGACAGAGAAAGGGTGGATCCTGGAGCTGCAAAACAGCACGCCCTCGTGACTAAAGAATATAGCCCCTGCTAATTATAATCCCTAATGAGTAAGTATTAAAACGTTTTTATGCACTTTCACAGGATGCTTTTAGGAGACAAAAGGAGTGTGAGATTAGTGATGGGATGCTGCAGGGACATGTTTTGCTAGCTTAGGAGGTGTTCTGGAGGTGACAGGATCCCTTTAAGTGATAGATTTATTATTATTATTGTAGTACAATGGTAACATCAGGCTTTAATCATTATTATGATACAATAATCAAGCTATTTTGAAAATAATAATTGTAAACTAAGAAACACCTGTGCTCAACTAAATCCGTTCCCAAAGGGGGTAAAGCTGCACTGAAAATGGAGTTACTGTGTGTCAGTCTGTCTGAGAAAAAAATAATTTATAATAATATTTAGCACATACTGCATTGAACTACTGTACTTAATTCATTATATATTTTAGAAGTCGGGAGTCAGTCCATTTTCTACCGACTCCATGACTCCGACTCAGACTCTACAGCCCTGCTTGCAGGCTTACATTCTACAATTATTAATTGTGTTTGTTGTACGTTTGGGATTGTTATCTACAGAATAAGTATGCAGCCAATCAGATGCTTCCTTGATGGTATTACATGATGGCAAATTTGAGGGACCTCCAACATGCTTCACTGTTGTTTGCATCACCTATTATTGTACCACTCTAGTCCTTTGGCAAACAAGCTGCCGTATGTTACAGCCATATATGTCACATTTTGACTTGTCCGTGCACATTTTGACTCATCGGAGCACCTGCTGCTATTCTTTGCAACTCACTTGCACAAGAAGTGTATGTAATTGCAGGTAGAATTCATGCTTTGAGCCTGTTTTGAAGGAAAATATTAATTTGATACAGATTTCTCGTTTGTTATTCACTTTATATTTTGTTAATTGATGATGATAAACAATTGACATTTCTATTTTTTTAAAGCATTCTCACTTTGCAGCATGTACTATATATACATTTCTTATGGGCTCTTGATAAGGTAAAATATGTTTGCACCGTGTTATATTAGAATCTGAGAGCCCTCAGGGGTTGATACCTTTTAATGGCTAACTGAAAAGATGGTAAACATAGCAAGCTTTCGAGACACTATGGCCTCTTCATCAGGCTGATAATGACACAAATTCTGAACACATTTATATACATTGGATATTTGCATTTAACCAATTAAAGACTCCTCAATCCAGGACCAGACAACCAATAAAAGGACAATAAAACTATCATACGTTTTATCTTTGAACATTTACTGCCCCAGCTACTCTTTCCCCCCTCCCAATACCTACCACTATGATCTGCTTATCCAACCCTCCATTTGTGTATATATGTTTCTGTTCAGAGATTGTCTCATTATGAAGCCTGATGAAGAGACCTTAGAGTCTCAAAAGCTTGTTATTTATTACCATCTTTTCAGTTAGCCATTCAACGGTATCAACCACTGAGGACTCTCAACTTTTAATGTTTTTATGCGCTATTGGCAATAGTGTCATTAGATCAGTCAGCAAAGCTTTGCAAAGTCCTTTTTACTGCACAGACATGTTCAATATGTAGTTTCTGGTATAAATCCATCATTCCTGGGGGGAAAAAAAAGCGCAAAGTGGAGAAAGGGTTTTGTACCTGTAATTATTAATTGTGCAGAAAGAAACTGATGGTTATTTATAAGGGATTTATGTATCTGCTCTTTGGCTAAGGGAATATGTCAGCAGATTTTCGCTATGTAATCTGAACACAACATGCTGCAAGGGAGTTAAATAGCAAAAAGCAACGTGCCTATCAGTCTGTGTGCTATCGTTTCCGTAAAGGTTTTATCACCAGACACTTAGTCACCCACAGGGCAGTCAGACACACCCCTGCTTTGATTGACATCATACAGCCAATGCACAATCCCTACTGAGAGCTTTTTGTAGGCAGAGGCTGCTCTTCCAGATCTGCTGCATGGCTGAATCTAAATGCCTAGATTTTGTCAGAGCAGCTGCAGCCAGTAATCTATGTTAAACATAGTTGGATTCAGGGTCTCTTTAGAGGAGGTAGCAAACACCTGCTGACAGATTTCCTTTAAAGGGATCCTGTCACCTTCAGAACGCCTCCTAAGCAACCAAAACATGTCCCTGCAGCATCCTATCACTAATCTCACACTCCTTTTGTCTCCTAAAAGCATCCTGTGAAAGTGCATAAAAACGTTTTAATACTTAGTCATTAGGGATTATAATCAGCAGGGGCTATATTCTTTAGCCCTTAGGGCGTCTTGTTTTGCAGCTCCAGGATCTACCCTCTCTCTGTCTGTGTGCTCTGCTTGTGCAGGCTTTGCCCTCCCCCCTCTCTATCACTCACAGAATGCAAATCATTAGTCCTGCCTTCAGCTCCACATCACAGCAGCACAGAGAGAGAGAGGGTGGATCATTCAGGGCGTTAAAATGAGCACCTAGGGAGGGCTTAGAGTCTCACAGGGGACGCCCTTTGAGACTTATTCAGGGACAAGAAGTCTCAGATTTGTAAGTGTATATTGTTGATTATTCCAATGTTACAGAGTGCTTATTTTTTTATAGAAAAGAAGCACTAATACTGATATGTTAGGGTGCAGGGACAGGTATTAATAGGGTTGGGGGTGATTTGGAGGGGTCAGGTTCCCTTTAAACAAGATTGTGAAGGTGATTTATACAAAAGCAGGTTTAATTCTCTATAACATTTTCTCTACACATTCAGATCCCTATTATTGTATATAGGGACAGTGTTATAATCGACACGTAATATTGAGCATAATTATCTTCAGTGCAGGTCTTCTGACAATTGACTAATTCAATAGTTGGTTCTGGATAGTTGTCACTTCCCTTTATCTACCTGTAAGTGTCCAGCGGATGGCAGCACTGAGCACATCAGAGGACTGGGGAACGTCTGCGCCATCCTGTATCCTGATACGAGTTTAGACTACAAGACGTTATCTAGTAAAACTTTACTTTTATGCTAATTTCTTTACAGTTCAGCTGTGGAATTTTTACTAGTCCATTGATAATTCGATGATTTACAACTGTATCTGCCCTTTTGGGTACAGGAGGGGTGGTGAGCTATCCACCGTGTTTAAGATCTGATATATCAATATGACGCCTGGCGAATATCTAACAAGTCATCAGCTCGGCCCACCTAAACCGACTATGATCTACTTCTTGCTGAATGTTTACTCATGTTTTTGCAATTTCAAGGTCGTGTCCTCACTGAACAGAATACAATGTTGTGAAAACATTTTTAAAATCTATATTTTTTTACCTTCGGAAACATTTGCAGATGTGGTTCTGTTTCGTCTTGAAACATTTCAGCAGCTTTACAAGATTTGGAAGAAAAGAGTTTGATAAATGAATTCTGAGCTTGTTTTTTTTCTCTCTTACGAGAATAGGGGCATCTCTTATGTTGTGTGTGCCCATATGTATGTATTATATAGTGGAATCGATGGCGGTGTGTTCATGTGAATGCTTTGTCTATAATATGAAGCACATGTTCGTATAGATTGCTAAATGCTAATTATTGCTGTCATTTCTGTATGAACCTAATAAATGACTTGCAGAAAAATATCCTAAAAATTTGTTACAAAGAACTTCAGAAACATCAGAAGAGTTCACTCTTTTTAGTGTTTTATTCCTAAACTTTAACCCCTTGTTTCAAATCTGACATCAGTTTTGTGGCAATAAACCCCTTGCAATGTTTCAACATATTCCAGGGATTTTGAGAATGTTTTTTCGTGACACATTATACTTTATCATGATGGTAAGTTAAAGGGAACCTGTCACCTGGATCTAAGCCCCTACACTATCACTACCTGTCCCTGCACCTTCCTAGCTGCTCCCTATCTATCCCTCTCTGAGCTAAATCTGCCCTATAAAACAGCAGAAAAATAACTTATAACTTACAGAAGTCCCTGAGGCTGGGGACTGAAAAGGCGGCCCCAGGCTCCATTCTGCCCCTCCTCGATGCAGCAGCACACGCCCCGCTGGGCGCCATTATTCTTTCTTTATTGCCACCTCCTCCATTTGGAATCTCCCACCCACTTAAACACTGTAAGGTAGCAGTTAGGATTGGCACGACAGAAGGCAGTGACTCAGGCATTTACTCACACAGCACACAGTTTAATGGCACAGTTCAGGTATTCACAGACCTCCAGGTTCCGGGGCGCAGCTGAGTACAACCTCATACAATCCCAATAGCTGATATAGTAGCTCTGTACCTTCCCCCGGGTAGGCTGTGTTAGGTCCGCATACAACCTTTCTCTCCTCACCGTCCGCTCATTAGCCTCATGAACGTCCACTCTGAGAGAGCTCTCAGGCTATGTTAAATCTTCACACAGCTCTCTACACAGCATCTGCTGCTGCTGTCCTGACACACTCCACCCCCTCCCCACAGCTCAGGGCAGCTCATATCATCTCCTATTCACCTGCACACCTGGGTGTCAGTGCTTTCTATCAGCACTCAGCTCCAGCAACAGCTAACCCTGTGTGTGCTGCTACTGAGCAGAAGATACAATCTCCTATATTCTGTGTCCCTGTCAGGGGACACATCGGGGTTGCATCACCACAACATGATGGGTGTAAAGCAGGCAGGAGATTCCAAATGGAGGAGGTGGCGATGAAGAAAGAATAATGCCGCCCAGCGGGGCGTGTGCTGCAGCATCGAGGAGGGGCAGAATGGAGCCTGGGACCGCCTTTTCAGTCCCCAGCCTCATGGACTTCTGTAAGTTATAAGTTATTTTTCTGCTGTTTTATAGTGCGGATTTAGCTCAGAGAGGGATAGATAGGGAGCAGCTAGGAAGGTACAGGAACAGGTAGTGATAGTGTAGGGGCTTAGATCCAGGTGACAGGTTCCCTTTAAGGTTGACATCACAAAGCACCCACTGACCTTGTGGAGACCAGTGGAGGAAAACACTGCGGGCACCAGTTAAAGCACTCAAACACCGTGAAACCCAAGGTGCATTGCTCCCTAGAATTTGAATATGTTTTGTGATGTCTTGCGATAGCCATGATCGGTGCCAACATAGATCATGACTGATACAGCAGGGTGTCAGCTATAGTATATAGCTGATGTGTTTTCACCGGTTTTAACTCTTATTGGTGGTCACCAATGGGGTAAATTAAAACCAAACTCTGCTTTCAGTAAAATTTGCCTAATTGAATCGTTCGGGCGAATTTAAGAAGCTTTGTTGTAAAGTATTGTATTGAAGTAATCCGCTTCCCGCCCACCTATCAACCACTTTTTTTTCTCCTTGCTTTCTGACTTTACTCCGAGCAAGATGGATTTGAGCTGTTTTTTCTTTCAGTAGATAGTAGACAGACTGCAGGTGTCATCTGTCACAGCTCCTTCATGGAGAGAAAAGCATAATGCACAGCTCTGTTATATGTGTTACTTTACATCAGAGGATGATTCAGATCAAGACAGCTCACCTCTGCAGTATAATGTTCTCAATGTTGCAGCTTGTCTCTGTAAGCTAAAAAGTGGATGAAGAATAGACATTCCGCTCTGTGCTGTGCTGTCCAAAGGAGAAATCACTGCAGCTTGTCTCTTTCAGCTGGATTGCAAGTTACAGATCGCACAAGGGGAAAACTGGAGGGAATGCAGGATGCATCTACTCCCCCTCCAACCTCCAGCTGGCTGCCATCTACCACCCCCCAGAGCTAGCCATCACCACCTTTCTCGACCATTTCACCACCTGGCTACTCCACTTTCTTTCTGCTAACATCCCCACAGTCATTATGGGTGTCTTCAACATCCCCAATGACACTTCCACCTCAGCTGCCTCTAAACTTTTATCACTTTTGTCCTCACTCAATGGTCCTCTGCAGCCACTCACAAAGATGGCCACACGCAGGACCTTATCTTCACCTGCCTCTGTTCCCTGTAATAATGTAAGCCACATAATGGCTGTATATAGTGTTCCTACTTATGTACGCAACCAGAGCACCTTAATCTGAAAAGGTTGCTTGAAAACCCAGTTACCGTTTAAGCCTGATATGTATTGGATATACGTCATATACACCATCTGCTACTGTCAGGTGGAGATAAGACCAGAATCTTCACTGCATACAGGTGTAACTAAGTTGCTGAGTTTTTGTTCAGGGCAATCAAGGCATTGGATAATGATGTTATGGACACTTGGGAAAGAAAATACCAGCATCTATAGTTCTGATCGTGGAGAATTGGCCACTAAAAAGCGTGAATGGCAAGTTAGAGTGTTAGAATCAGAAAAGATCCTATGCACATTAGATAGCATCAAGCAGTTTTTACTTGTAGGGAGTGGGGACTGTTGATGGCAACAATACAATGCTTTTCTATAGGTTTTGTTTAAAAGGACAGGTACTTTTTAAAAAAATATTCTTTCTATAGTTTTCATTAGAGATGTGCAATTTGATGAGCGAGACCCTGGTCCAGTGGCCATGTGAGTAGTTTGTGGTCGCTAGATGCGAGCCCTCCAGACTAGAGATAAGCAAACTTGGGGTGGTTTGGGTTCCACTGTTTGGTTTCCAAACGTCACTGAAAGTGGCTGGCTGTATGGCACGCTGTCTGCATAAAGCCAGCCATTAGTGAAATGCTTCCAAAGGTAGGAGGGCAGGAATTTTTCTATCTTTATTTTGACCATCACACTACTGCCAAAAACTAGGATTTCAGCCCCAGTGCCCGCCAATCAATCACGGCATGCTGCTCGCACTGGGTCGGGCACCAAACCTTCCGGAGCACAGCGCTGCACACTCCAGACCTTAGGAGACACCAAGCACCCAAACACAAGCCCTAAACAGGTTTGCTTGTCTCTACTCCAAGCCACTTCTGACTTGTTGGCAACTCTTACCCCTCACCTGATTAGTAGATTTAATACATTATCTTGCCACAACAATGCTGATGCCCGGATCTACAAATTAGAGGAGGCACCAAATATTCTGGCAGGTAGCAGGCAGCCCCCATGTGATCACTGGACAGGGGTCCTACGAATCGGTTTGCTTATTTCTGATTTTAGAATTATTATTTTCAGCCATAAAAATGGCAAAATGACTTCCAGAAACCTTGACAAGCATCATGAATACTAATATCGTTAACGAGATGCCATAAAAGTGGTGCTAACTAATATACTTCTTGTAGGATAAGAGTTCATAAGCTGCTTGTGCTATTAGTATTACCCAGCAGTGTCCGGTGCATTTCCAAGAATGTGCATCCTTTACAGTCATTGACACTGTAATCGTCTGAGCACTGTGACTCATTGGGCTCTGGAGCAATGTAATCTATGGCTCCGGAGGGAGCGTCTGCTGAAGAACGTAAATAAACAACTTATTTGTCATTGTGTTAGTCACAGCTTAGAGACTTTCTGCTACATTACAGAGCTAGAATTTACCTCATCGGTCCCTTCAGAAAGTCACACACTTGCAAAATGAATATCTGTATAGCACAGCAAATTAAACAGCTGCTTGGTTTTTAATAAGCTGCGCTCATTAAACTATGCATATATAATAAATATTCTGTCAAAATGTAGTCTCTGAACTGAGACGTTAAAGTGGATTTGTTATCAGGTTTCATAGGCAAACTGTACATATTATGACAAATCTTAGATCTGATGAGGCTGGTGTACTTCCTATGAGGATCCATATCACAATGGGTGTTTATTTGCTTGAAATGAAAGCGGTTATCTGTCCTTATGTGACTGCAGACTTGTGAATCCTCACAGTGTGCACATTCCACGTTGAGGATTTATTGGCATTGGGAGCATGCAGTCATATGACTACAACTATGCAATTTGTGTACCTCCAGCCACATTCTGTCTAGACTGAATCTGGCCTCACCCAATTCACTTGCATATCACATACTTGTGGTCCCTCGCCCACCTCTCCCAATGTCGCCACTGCAGAATCCTTACAGAGCAAAGTGCACATAGTGTGACTGCAGACTAGTAGCCTAATGCCAGATAACCCTTAAAATGAGCATTTTATCAGTGAGTACACCAGGCTCATCAGATTGGAGAGATCTATCCAATCATATTTGTAGTGCTGTGAAGGCTAGAAACAGATATGCTATAAAGCAATTAACTTTCATCCCTAATTTGAAAATATACATTGCAGATTGAGTGACTTTGTATATGCTCGAAATTGCAATCCTTGTAGTGTTCTTGAGTGTGTCTTGGCCAGAGCTGTATTTAGCATTCTGCTGGTTATTATTGGAGAATGTCAGTAAGCCTGTTGATGGATATACTCCTATGAGCTTATCTGTGTATGGTAATTGCCTCTTACCATACAAATGAGATGAAAGTCATTAAAATCTGCTGATTTTGTCAGGACCACCTAAACATTTGATGTTTATAGGGGGTTTTCAAACTCTTTCCAAACAATTGATGACAGGGATGAAAAGGATCAGGCAGTTAGATTTTTTTTACACCTGGTTAAACCACGATCAGCTGCTTTCTCCAGTCTCCCTGTCTATTAAGTACTCCATTTTAATACCCCCTTTAGTATGGTGCCCTATGTTAATAGTATAAGTTTCTTTCAGCCTAAAGGTTGCTCTCAAGTTGTCTCTTGAGCAGCTCGTAACTCTGCAGTCCCTTTATTACAATATTCGTAGAAACTATAAATCTCATCAGTTTCTACTGAAACACATCAGTGGTTCATTGCGATTCTTCACTGCTATCACTGTATTTGCACATTGAGATAACAGGCCATATGAACAAACACACAACTCAGGACAGTGAGAGTCGTGATTAGGAGAACTGCTCTGGTAGAAGCCGATCATGTGGGTTGGTGATTTTTATAAGATTTATAAATGCAGTTTGTCAAGAGCTGAGAGGAAGGGAAGGGGGAGTGAGCAGGTAACTGTGCAGAAATTAATGAACTGGAGAGGGATGACTGGTGTGTTTAGGAGTCAACCCCTCTCCTGGAATGTAATTACTGTAACCCTCTGCCATGGTCTGGAGGCCAAGCTCCATGGAAACCAGCTGTACGTTATGAAAGATAAAACCTCTCATTGGAAGAGACAGTAGATGGAAACAGCGAGTCAACTGCAAACCTTTTTCTATGCTGTCTAAGGCTGCCTTCACATTAGCGTTTGTGTTTGCATGCTGATGGCATGCAGACACAAATGCAGTCAAAAGCAATGTCATTTCATGTGTCCGCAGCGGATAATGTCCGCCTGCGGACACATCACTGTGGAGCCCGGCCAGCCAATCGGACGTGTCCGGGGGCGGGCCGGAGGCGGAGATCAGCGCTGGAGATCTCCTCCCCGCCGCCGGTAAGCTTCGGGAAGTGTCAGCGTCCCGCGCCGACACCGATAGGAGATGTCGGCGCGGGAAGATTCAAACAGCTGTCAAATCAGCTGTTTCTCCCGCCGACACCACTAGGAGATTACCGGCGGCGGGGAGAAGGAGAACATTAGAGGCTGAGCTGATCTCCCGGTGGCCGTCGGTGAGCTCCTGTGACATCACCGGCGGCCACCGGGAGATTTTTCAATGGGTCCGCAGCGTTCTCCTGCGCTGTCAAGCACAGAACACTGCGGACCCATTGATACCAATGCATGTTTTGTGCGCTTGGGGACGCTTGCTGATTTTCCAAGGTCCCCGAGCGCCAAAAAATGCAACATGCTGCGTCCCGGGTGCGGACGCTGGACACCGGAAGGAGCAGATATCGTCCGCATCCGCACCCGAACGCAGCAAACGCTGACAAACGCAGGCACTATGCGTTCCTATGTTAAACATAGGAACGCAGTGCGCATGCGTTTGACTGCGTATGGGAATGCAGCATAAGCTGCGTTCACATACGCTAATGTGAAGGCAGCCTAACTAAAGCAAGCTAAGAACTTGAAAATACCCCTATAATACTTTCTACAGCTGCATGTTTTCAGCTTTTTATTACATTGTCTATTTTAGTCTATATTTATTTTCTCATATTTTATTTTCTAATGTTCCTGTCTTTTCTTCCACTTAGGTATAAGCGGTTTAGAAGACTTTGTCTTGAAGTCGGCTACACTGTCAACAACGCCAGCATGTCCACCATTTATTCCACTCAACTTTGAAGCAACTCCAATTGTGCGAGTTGCTGTTGAACCAGCACATCCAAGTGAGTATGAGCACCGTACCGAACACAAAATGGCACATTGAGGCAAATTTACCAATACTATCGAATAAAGATGTGAGAATCTATTTGCAGGTCTATCAGCCAGCTAAGCAATCTGTGACTGCTGGACAGGAGGTCTTGAAGTCTCCTTAGCTCCACCATTACCTGCTCTACTTTTGGTTATTTGCCCTGGCATGATGTCATCACTAAGTCATGGTGCACATATGAGGTAGCTTCAGCCTGGCTAATATGTGCTCAGTGCAGGGAAAAGCCACCCTGTACTAAACACAGATCATAAGTACAGGGCAGCTGCGGTCTCCCTGTGTTCACCTCCATCAGGTCCGGAGGCGCTATGTCCAGGACGCTGTGATCCGGATCATATGCACGTATCCTAAGTCGTATTTGAAAAAAAAAATCTACACATTTAACAGTGTTGCATCAGTTACATTCCATACCATAAAATTAGCCTGTCACATTACTCCCCTAGTATATGCCATTAAAAAGAAAGATTTACTATTTTTTGATCACTTCGGCTTGAAATTTTTTAATAGTAATCTGAAAGTTACAAGCCCAAAAATTACACCAACTAAAATGATAGTTTTCCAATAAAAGCAATCCTTCATATACTTTTATTGCCGTACCAAAAATGTATGGCTCTTAGAATATGGCGACACAATGTAACATTTTATTGTGAGAAAGTATTATAGTATAAATAGTGTGCATATTTGCTATAAGAGTGTCTATAATGACCCAAACTGTAAAATGAGCACGCTATTTATCCCACCTAATAAACATCATGAAGAACAGAGGAAAAAAAGCCAAGCCAAAATTAGTTTTATAATCATTTTCACATAAAAATAATGAAAAAAAAGCTGTCAAAAAGTCTAATGATCCCAAAATTAGTACCAATAAATACTACAGTTCAACAGGCAAAAAAATAAGCCCGCACACAGCTCTGTCAGTGAAAATATAAAGTCACTGTTTTGAATTTTAGTATATATATATAAATAAAAAAAAAAGTCAGTATATACCGTATTTTTTGCTTTGTAAGACGCACTGGATTATAAAACACATACCCAAATTTGGTGAGGAAAAGAAAAAAAAATATTTTTTTAATGTTAAATGGGGTCCGTCTTATAAAGCCAATGTCCGTCATCCTGGTACATGACCCCGCCCATCCTGGTATATGTCCCCCCATCCTGGGATATAGCCCCCATTCTGGATATTGCCCCTTATCTTGGATATGGCCCTTTTGTGATGGCACATACCCCCTGTGATGGCACACGCCTCCCTGTGCTGGCGCAAGTCTCCCCATGATGGACATGCCACCTCCCCATCCTGGATATGCACCCCCCCCATGCTGCTGCCCACACTAAAATAACAAACACTTTCAAATTACATCTCCGGTGCTTGCCTGCTGTCTCTCCGCGCAAAAAAAGCGATACTGCTAAATACGTGGCAAAATGTACCTTGTGTGAACGTAGCCCAAATAAACCAGGTGAAGTGAAGCATAACACAAAACGGTCAGAGTTGGGATGGGGGAGACATGTGCAATCTGCCTGTTCTGTGTTATGCTTCACTTCACCTGGTTTATTTACTGCATTATCCAACCCCCCCATGTGTGTTCTATATAAGTGTGTATGTTCAGAATTTGTGTCGTTGTGAAGCCTGATGAAGAGGTTTTGGAGTTCAAAAGCTTGCTATTATTTGCCATATTTTCAGTTAGCCATTAAAAGGTATCAACCCCTATGGACTCTCAGATTCCATATTTTTCTATCTACTCGCTTACACGGTACAAACATTTTTTACCTTAACAGGGATGAGGTTTGCATTGTTAAGACTAGAGAGGACAGCACCTCCCCTCACCTGACCATAACAGTTGCACAGTAATTCATTCATGCGAGCCCTGGGTTCAATGACCGCTAGCTTCTCTCTCCCTGCCTTCAGACACATGAACAATGAACCGGAAGTGAGCGACAGTCAAAGACCACACTTCCTGTTGATTAGTTAGTTTGTCTGAAGGCGGGGAGAGAGAAGCTGGTGGTGATTGAACCTGGGGCTCACGTGACGTCACAGTGTCAAATGAGCTCCATGAATGCTATTACCAACACCACTGGAACGTTGCCAGGATAGGAGTTGAATACTGGCTTTTTCCTCTTACCTGAAAGAGACATGTGAAATCAGAAGAGATTGTCCTATAATTGGACAACCCCTTGGAGGCTGGAAGCAGAAAAAAAGTTACATCCACCAACAGAAGGAAGCAGAGGCGGAGGAAGTGGTTAGCAACTGGAGGAGCTGCAAAGTCCTGCTTCTGAAGCCAACATCAAAAAAGCCCATTTTATCCAGAGGTTTAGTGGAGGTTTTGGTGGGTGAGCCTTTACCATCAAAGAGTGATGGTGAACACTTGAAATATGCCATTGTCTGTAGTGAAAAACTCCTTTAGCTGAAGAATACAAATGAGTGAATTGAGTCAGAGGACCCTAGTCTAGCGGGCAGGTGAGAATATTGTGGCTGTTTGACGGGAGTCCTCAAACTGTCTCCTATCTGATGGCATTCACAGCTGTTCTTTTGATTAGCTGACCTATCACATCATTATCGGGACATGACACACACACGAGATTACACCAGGCCGTTTATACAAAAGAGGTCCTGTGGATGTCGACATGTAAGGCTACTTTCACACTATGATTTATGAGGGATCCGATGCTGTACGATAAATTCGGACAGCATCAGCTACCTTCTGATGCCTGGAATCTGATGCCAATAGGCATCCGATTCCGGCATTAAATCGTAGCCCGGGCAAAAAAAAAAGTTTATGCTCACCTCCCCCCGAGCCCCGCCGTCTTCCTGCAGGCTCCCGGTGGCTCCCACAGGCTCCCGGTGTCTGCAGAGGTCGTCTTCTGCTGTACAGGACCTGCGGTGATGTCACAGTCACGTGACAGCAGGTTCCACCATGGTAACCCGCGGTCACATGACTGTGACATCACCGCGGTCCTATACTGCAGTAGAAGACCTCTGCAGACACCGGGAGCCTGCAGGAAGAGGGCGGGGGCTCGGGGAGGAGGTGAGCATAAACTTTTTTTTTTTTTTTAACCCTTGCGCTCCCAGTTTGGAGCATTTTTACTGTACTGAGCATGCTCAGTACAGTAAAATTGGGTCCGAGGAGACATCAGATGTTTCCTCGGACCCTTCTCCATAGGGCCCCATGTTAAATTGATTGGGTCGGATCGGATGTGCACTAAATGCCATCCGATTCTGTCAGATTTTATTTTCGGTGCAACAATCGGAGCAGCAGCACCGATAAAAAAAAAAAAATCGGACCAAATCGGATGGCATTTAGTGCACATCCGATTCGGTCCGATGCCCATAGGGCTGCATGGGGCCCAAAATCGGTCTGATGCTGTCTGATTTTTATCGGACAGCATCGGATTTTAAAAATACATAATGTGAAAGCAGCCTAAGGCTGATTTCACAAAACTGGGTTTTACAATTGGGCAAGATCAGGTTTTTCATCAAAAACTGATCCTTTTAGGGTCCATCTTTTTTTGCCCTTCACTTTAACCCCTTCACCCCGGGCCTATTTTGACCTTAATGACCAGGCCATTTTTGTCAATTCTGACCAGTGTCCCTTTATGAGGTAATATCTCTGGAACGCTTCAACGGATCCTAGCGATTCTGAGATTGTTTTTTCGTGACATATTGGGCTTCATGTTAGTATTAAATTTAGGTCAATAATTTTTGGTGATTATTTGTGAAAAAATAAAAAATGTGTCTCAATTTTTGAAAATTTTGCATTTTTTAAATTATGAATTTTTTTTATTATTATTATTATTATTTATTATTAGTAGGTATTTATATAGCGCCATTAGGATACATGGCGCTTTACTCTGCTAAACCAGAGAGGTATGTGACACAAAATAGTTAATAAATAACATTTCCCACATGTCTACTTTAAAATCAGCACAATTTAAAAAAAAATAAAAAATTTTGTTCGGAAGTTATAAGGGTTCAAAGTTCATCAGCAATTTTTCATTTTTCCAGCAAAATTTACAAAACCATTTTCTTTAGTGACCACATAACATTTGAAGTCTGTTTGAGGGGTTTACATGACAGAAAACACCCAAGTGACACCATTCCAAAAACTGCCCCCCTCAAGCTACTCAAAACTACATTAAAGAAGATTATTAACCCTTCAGGTGCTTCACGGGAACTAAAGCAAAGTGGAAGGAAAAAATGGTCATTTTAATTTTTCCAACAAAAATGTTCTTTAGCCTCAATTCTTTCATTTTCACATGGTCAAAAGGATAAAATGAATCCTAAAAATTGTTGGGCAATTTCTCCTGAGTACATCAATATCTCATATGTGGTCATAAACCACAGTTTGGGCACACAGCAGGGCTCAGAAGGGAAGGAGCGCAATTTGACTTTTGGAGCTAATTTTCCATTCAAAAAGTCAAATGGCGCTCCTTCTCTTCTGAGCCCTGCCGTGCGCCCAAACAGTGCCCAACAATTTTTGGGATCCATTTTATCCTGTTCCCCATGTGAAATGAAAAAAGTTAGGCTAAAAGAAAATTTTTATGGAAACAAAAGTACTTTTTCATTTTTAGGATGAATTTGTGAAGCACCTGGGGGTTCAAAATGCTCACCACCCATCTAGATAAGTTTCCTGGGGGGTCTAGTTTCCAAAATGGGGTCACTTGTGGGGGAGCTCCAATGTGTAGGCACACAGGGGCTCTCCAAACGCGACATGGTGTCCGCTAACAATTTGAGCTGATTTTTCAGTCAAATTGTTTAGCGGACACCATGTTGCGTTTGGAGAGCCCCTGTGTGCCTAAACATTGGAGCTTCCCCACAAGTGACCATATTTTGGAAACTAGACCCCACAGGGAACTTATCTAGATGGGTGGTGAGCATTTTGAACGCCTCAGTGCTTCACAAATTAATCTGTAAAAATGAAAAAAGAAAATTTTTGTGGAAAAAAAAGTGCTTATTCAATTTTACAGATGAATTTGTGAAGCACCTGGGGGTTCAAAATGTTCACAACCCATCTAGATACGTTCCCTGGGAGGTCTAGTTTCCAAAATGGGGTCACTTGTGAAGGAGCTCCAATGTTTAGGCACACAGGGGCTCTCCATACGCGACATGGTGTCCCCTGTGTGCCTAAACATTGGAGCTCCCCCACAAGTGACCCCATTTTGGAAAATAGACCCCCCAAGGAATGCATCTAGATGCATAGTGAGCACTTTGAACCCCAGGTGCTTCACAAATTTGATCCGTAATAAGGAAAAAGTACTTTTTTTTTAACACAAATTTTCTTTTTTCATTTTTTGGATCAATTTGTGAAGCACACTGGGGGTTCAAAGTGTTCACTATGCATTCAAAATACAGCAAAGCCCCATTTTTAATTTTTTTTTTCTAGGACTAATTCTAGAAAAAAAATGGCCGTGGGGCTCCGCCATATTTTTGGTCCAGCCAGGTACAACTTGGCAGCTACGGACTGCCAGCAACCCCCAGCTGCCTCATTGTACCTGGCTAGCAACCAAAATACAGCAAAGCCCATTTTTATTTTTTTTCTAGGACTAATCCTAGAAAAAAAATGACGTAGGGCTCCGCCATATTTTTGGTCCAGCCAGGTACAAACTTGGCAGCTACGGATTGCCACCAACCCCCAGCTGCCTCGTTTGTACCTGGCTAGCCACCAAAAATACAGCAAAGCCCCTTTTTTTTTTCGTCTAGAACTAATTCTAGAAAAAAAATGACGTGGGGCCCCGCCATATTTTTGGCCCAGCCAGGTACAACTAGGCAGCTGGGGGCTGGAATCCGCAGCATGGAGAGGCCCAAGCATTCTGGGCCCCCCATGCTGCGAATTTGCAGCCCGCAGCCGCCCCAAAAAATGGCGCATTCATTGAAGGCCTTTTCTGGCGCTGTACTCAGACTCTTCCAGTTGCCCTGGTGCCGGTGGCAAACTGGGTAATAAAGGGGTTAATGCCAGCTTTTTATTGGCAGCTGGCACTAAGCCCGAGATTCATAATATAGGGCCAATGTTAGACCCGCCATTAGGAATCTCTGGTAAATAGTCAGAAATACACACAGAGAAAAATCTTTTTATTTGAAAAAATAGCAAACAAAATTCGGACTCCATCTTTATTATAAAGATCCGACGTAGTCCACAACGAAGGTCCCACGACGCTCGATCGCCTCCGACGTAGTCCACAACGAAGGTCCCACGACGCTCGATCGCCTCCTGCTCAATCCAGAGACTGCAGCAAGGGATCAAGTGTCCTCTTCCTACAGCCTCTGGGGTCAGAGTTATGGTGCACTGTATGACAATGATCTCTCATACAATGCACCATGACTATGATCCCAGAGACTACAACAAGAGGACACTTGATCCCTTGTTGCACCCATCCATCACCTATGCACCCATCATCCACGCACCCACATCCACGCACGCATACATCCATGCACGCATGCTGACATCCACGCACGCACATCCACGCACGCACATCCACACACACATCCACACACGCACACATCCACGCACGCACGCTGACATTCAAGCACGCTGACATCCATGCATGCACGCTGACATCCACGCATGCACGCTTGACATCCACGCATGCACGCTGACATCCACGCATGCACGCTGACATCCACGCATGCACGCTGACATCCACGCATGCACGCTGACATCCACGCATGCACGCTGACATCCACGCTGACATCCACGCATGCACGCTGACATCCACGCATGCACGCTGACATCCACGCTGACATCCACGCATGCACGCACACATCCACGCACGCACACATCCTCGCACGCACACATCCACGCACGCACACATCCACGCACGCACACATCCACGCACGCACACATCCACGCACGCACACATCCACGCACGCTGACATCCACGCACGCTGACATCCACGCACGCTGACATCCACGCACGCTGACATCCACGCACGCTGACATCCACGCACGCTGACATCCACGCACGCTGACATCCACGCCGCTGACATCCACGCACGCTGACATCCACGCACGCTGACATCCACGCACGCTGACATCCACGCACGCTGACATCCACGCATGCACACATCTACGCACACATCCACGCACGCACGCTGACATTTCAAGCACGCTGACATTCAAGCCGCTGACATCCACGCACGCTGACATTCAAGCACGCTGACATCCACGCACGCTGACATTCAAGCACGCTGACATCCACGCATGCACGCTGACATCCACGCATGCACGCTGACATCCACGCATGCACGCTGACATCCACGCATGCACGCTGACATCCACGCATGCACGCTGACATCCACGCATGCACGCTGACATCCACAGCATGCACGTGACATCCACGCATGCACGCTGACATCCACGCATGCACGCTGACATCCACGCATGCACGCTGACATCCACTCATGCACGCTGACATCCACTCATGCACGCTGAACATCCACTCATGCACGCTGACATCCACTCATGCACGCTGACATCCACTCATGCACGCTGACATCCACTCATGCACGCTGACATCCACTCTATGCACGCTGACATCCACTCATGCACGCTGGACATCCACTCATGCACGCTGACATCCACTCATGCACGCTGACATCCACTCATGCACGCTGACATCCACTCATGCACGCTGACATCCACTCATGCACGCTGACTTCCACTCATGCACGCTGACATCCACGCATGCACGCTGACATCCACTCATGCACGCTGACATCCACTCATGCACGCTGACTTCCACTCATGCACGCTGACATCCACGCACGCACGCTGACATTCACGCACGCTGACATCCACGCTGACATTCATGCACGCACGCTGACATTCACGCACGCTGAACAATCACGCACGTTGACAATCACGAAAAACCAATGCAAAAACCGTATAAGAATCACACAAAAGGCGCTCTGCTGTAAAAATAAATAGCAAGTGCCGTGACAAAAACAGGGCCTTTTGGTTTTATACGTTTTTGCAAAAAAAACGTTACAAGGAGCTGTCTCACCCACTTCACGGTAGGGCCCTGGTGAGACAGTCCTAACTCTGTCCCTAGATGCTACATTAAAAACCTGCCAGTGTGTACATACCTCTGGACAGGGTGGCGGGGAGAGCACAGGACAATCTCACCTTGTAAGGCTGTGTGGATGGCAGCTCTGTGTGCAGACTTCATAAGGGAGGGGCAACTGCCTCCAATATCTGCTGTTACCAGCAGGGGTGAAACTGAAGGCAAAAAATATGAGTCTGCACACATTAGAAGCAGCAGTGTGAAACTGCGACCAATCTCCACCAAAAACATGAAAAAACCAATGCAAAAACCATATAAGAATCACACAAAAGGCGCTCTGCTGTAAAAATAAATAGCAAGTGCCTTGACAAAAACAGGGCCTTTTGGTTTATACGTTTTTGCAAAAAAACGTACAATGAGCTGTCTCACCCACTTCACGGTAGGCCCTGGTAGAGACAGTCCTAACTCTGTCCCTAGATGCTACATTAAAAACCTGCCAGTGTGTACATTACCTCTGGACAGGGTGCGGGAGAGCACAGGACAATCTCACCTTATAAGGCTGTGTGGATGGCAGCTCTGTGTGCAGACTTCATAAGGGAGGGGCAGGTGCCTCCAATATCTGCTTTTACCAGCAGGGACATTCAAGCACGCTGACATCCACGCACGAACACATCCACGCACGCATGCTGACATCCACGCCGCCATCCACGCACGCACATCCACGCATGCTGACATCCACGCATGCTGACATCCACGCATGCTGAACATCCATGCATGCTGACATCCATGCACGCTGACATCCACGCACGCTGACATCCACGCACGTTGACATCCACGCACGCTGACATCCACGCACGCTGACATCCACGCACGCTGACATCCACGCACGCTGACATCCACGCACGCTGACATCCACGCACGCTGACATCCACGCACGCTGACATCCACGCACGTCTGACATCCACGCACGCTGACATCCACGCACGCTGACATCCACGCACGCTGACATCCACGCACGCTGACATCCACGCACGCTGACATCCACGCACGCTGACATCCACGCACGCTGACATTCACGCACGCTGACATTCAAGCACGCTGACATCCAAGCACGCTGACATGCGCGCACGCACGCTGACATCCACGCATGCACACATTCACACACGCACGCTGAATCCACGCACACATCCATCTATGCACACATACGTCTATGCACACACACGTCCACGCACGTGTCCACACACGTACACGTTAGGGCATGCACACATTCACGCACGCTCATGTACGCTCACATCCATGCACACGTCCACTCATGCACCCCCCATCCATCTATCCATTCCCCATCCATCATCCATCCATCAATTCATTCATTCATTCATACATACATACTGTACATACATACATAGACACATACATACTTACTCCCTCGATCCCACGATGAGCAGGAGGCGGGGAGGAGGGCGGGGCCACAGACCGGCGGGCAGAGGAGGCGCCGGGGGCGGCGTGGCAGCAGGGCGGACTGCAGCTGTGGGTGCACGATGTGTGCAGCCCGCCGCAGGAGGTGAGGGGGGGCCAGGCACAGGGCCGGAGGTGGGGGCAGCCTGGGGAGAAAAGCACTGGAGCGGGGGGCCAGGCACTGTGACCGGCGGGTGCACGCGGGTGCAGCCCGCCAGCATATACATAATTATAGAGGGGGGCGGGCGGTTGGGGGGAAGGCGGGGGGGCCCCTGTGAGTCCTGGAGCGGGAGAGGGGTGAGGGGGGTGGGGCACCTGCGGATCCGCCCCTCCAGATCTGATTGGGAGAGCTCCAATCAGATCTGGAGGGGTGAATCCCTATGATTCCCTCCGATCGGCAGTTTCACTTTTAAACTGACGATCGGAGGGGTCCTGGGCACGGGGGGGTTAATCCACCCCTGTGGGGTCATCTACAGGTTGTCACAGAGCAGCGCATCTGTGACACCTGAGTGACCCCACTCACAGGAGCTGTAGCAGCTCAAATCTGCCAGGACGTTGTACAACGTCCTGTGTCGGGAAGGGCAGAAACACAGGGACGTTGTACAATGTCCTATGTCGGGAAGGGGTTAATGGTGTCAGGTAGAATCCTGTTGCTTCACATTGTAACTTAAACCATTAAAGTGAATGAGCAAAAAACTGCATTCCTGAAAGGATTGCTGAAAAACCTGATTTGAAAAAAACGTAATCTGAAAAAAAAAAAAAAGATAAGAGATGGTTCTTAGGCTGCTTTCACATCAGCGATTTTACCTGTTTGCGGCAGATCATCAGCTTTGCTGCAATCAGCCGCGTAACTGCTCACCTGCGGCAAGCCCCATTAATTCCCTATGGGACCTATGGTCATGTGCGTCAGTTGCAGTTTTGCCGGATCCAGCACTTGCGACAAAGCAAAAAAAATGCAGCTAGCAACGTTTTTTTTCCTTTCCCCACAATTGCCAGATCCGGCAAAAACCACAACTGCCGCAACCTGACCGCAAGCCCCATAGGGAATGAATGGGGCTTGCCGCAAGTGAACCAATTACATGGCCAGATGCGGCAAAGCCGCCGGATATGCCACGGACGGGCAAAAAAGCTCATGTGGAAGGTGCCTTAGAGCCACAAAATTACTGTCCTGATTATTGGACCAGAAGGCTGCAAAATTTTATTTGCTCATCAGTGATTCTTCTTGAATTAGTGCTTGCTTTAAAACAGTTGAGTGCAAGAACTGTGAGATATGGCTGATGGCATAAGACTTGAACGGCATTACTAGCAAATTCTAGAAAAACGTTTCCCATTCTAGGAGGCAGGTGTCGCCTATGTGTTGTGTATTTCTTGTTCATACAACTTTGGTGCAACCTTTAATTTATGGCCTTGGCCTGTATGAGACCTTTCTCATTTAAATGGTAACTGATTACTAAATAGTATTTTACCTTGGAGTTTCTCATCATAAATCCAAATAACTCTCAGTGCGCCAGTTTTCACATTTGAGGCAATTTCCATAATTTTTGTCTCGGCCTGCCACTGAGCACATTCTCTGTCATTTGTGCTTGGTTCTGAGGGTTTAAATGTTATAAATATACACGATAGTGCGACATCTGGACTCTCTGTACCTGCAGGGCAGTGTGATATGTGATGAGCTGTGATTTCTTCAGAGGGATGAAAATTGCTGGTAAGTGTGTGGACGCTTTTATCAGGCAGCTATATAAACTAGCAGAAAAACTCATTTTGGGCTTTAAAGGCAGAGGACGGAAGTTATAAACTGGTGATTTGGGATCACAGGCACAGAGTTATCCTAAAAGCTCCAGATGCAGAACAGTTTTAACCTGAGCTCAAGAATGCAAGTAGAGTATAACTGAGAAGATATGATCAAAGGAACCTGGGCAAAAGTAGTGTTGGAAACCAGGTAGATAAGAAGGGTTCATCATTGTGATTGCTGAAGAGTTTTTGGACCCTGGATGTGACCTGAAGTCCGTTAACAAACTTGATAACTGAAGTTCTATAATTGTTAGATTACCTAATCTCAGAAATACTGAGTTGAGCCAATAATTCTTCATAATTACCAGGTGTATAGTCACTGAACTTCAGTTGTTTGAAATCATGCACTAAACCGGATTTGTCTATTGGGATACAGTTTACACATAATTAATCTATAATCTTTGTTCTGTTGGACATTGCAGTCTTCCTCCTCTTATCTTGGAGCAGCATTTTTTTTTTCATCTTACTCTAGGGGAGTACCCTAAAACAAACATGTATAGAACCTAGCGGCAGCCGTGCTGTGTAGTAGACAAAGTTGTAGTAATATTGTATTCTTTACTTTTAAAGGCCAAGCTGTCATCTGACTGTGGGGCCCAAACTTTGGGTCACATGAATCACAGCTTGGCTGTATGATTGCAGCCAGGTATATTTATTCGTAATGTCTAGGTGTTTCAGGGAAAAAATACAGTTAGAAGATCTGAGAGATGAGACTAGTCCTGCGCCGTCCCTGAGAGACTTGTCAATCGCACGTCTCAATGCTAGGAGAAAGCCGTCTCTAGACGAGTCTTGTGTTTAGTCATAAGTCCCCTGTCAGATCATTCTAACTATATTATCTCTGATATGCCGGATTGTTTCAGAGAAAGAGTCTAAAACCGTGCAGCCAGAATCTGATTTCATGCTGCCTGTATTCAGGGAAGGGTGAATGAGATCACACATTTCTTTTATGTACTTAAAAGTTAGTCAAATATTTGTAATACTTTTTAAGATTTGTTAGAATATTTTGGTGGATATCTAAACTTTATGTAATGATGGTGCGTGTGGAGCTCTCTGACATGGGCTGGGCTTAGCATGGAGGGGCATGGCTGTGTCTATCGAGTCTTAACTAGTGATGGTGATGATTTGCTGGGCTGCCGGTAGACACCAGGTACTTCTCCAGGGCAGTACCCAGGACAGCAGCAGCTGCCCAGAGGTCAGAGACATGGAACGTAGTACAGAAGGGCAAGACTGAGATGTAGTCAGAGAGTCAAGATGGAGGCAGACAGAATAGTCAGAAAACAAAGCAAAGGTCAGAAGCAGAATGGTCAGACTAGATGGCTATTCACGTTGGGTCATTAACAGGAGAATCAAAAAAACAGGGTACTAGCAGGCAAACTAAGATCAGGCGAGGAATGAAGGATGGAGTCACCTGATATACAGGTGAAACCAGAAGTTTACATACACTATATAAAATGACATATCTGCATGTTTTCTCACTATCTGACATGAAATTGGAAAAAAACTTTTCCGTTTTAGGTCAGTGAGGATTACCAAAATTATTTATATTTGCCAAATGCCTGAATAATGAGAGAGAGGATGTTTAAGACATTTTTATTACTTCCTGCAAAGTCACAAGTTTAACATACACTAAGATTACTAGGCTAATGCAAAAGACCTTGTGAAAATGATGGCAGAAGCTGGTAAGATTGTGTCATTATCCAAAGTGAAACAAGTCCTATATCAACATGGGCTTAAAAGCCACTCTGCAGTAAGAAGCCATTACTCCAAAAGAAGCACGAAAAAAGCCAGATTATTTTTTGCAAATGCAAACAGGAACAAAAACCTACATTTTTGGAGACGTGTCCTGTGGTCTGAGGAAACTAAAATTGAGCTGTTTGGCCATAATGGCCATCATTACATTTGGAAGAAAAAGGGAGAAGCTTGGAAGCCTTAGGCTGGCTTCACACCATGGTGTGATCCGATCTGGGGCTGTCCGCTATGGACCGGACAGCCCCGGACTGGATTCAGCACAAAAGAATCGGAGGGCCAAATATGCCCTCCGGTTTGGTGTGAGCCGGACTCAGCTGCCGCTGCTGATAAATCATGCCCACGGGGAGTGAGCCGCGGTCATGATCTGTCAAGAGAGGACAGTCCATAGTGCTGAAGTTCAGCGCCGGCCAGCGCTCAGCTTCAACACCCGGCGACCGGCTCCCGGATGCCGCTCCAGTGCAATCTGGCACCATAGACCCCCATGTTATGGGGCGCCGGATCGTACTGGACCGGGAGAATCCGGGAAGATCAGCTTTTTTTACCCCGGACGCAAAAATGTTGCATGCAGCATTTTTGTGTCCAGGAGAAAAGCGCAAATCCTCCCGGATTTTCCCGGACAGATGGAAACCGGATGGCAGATAGCTGCCATCCAGCTTCCATCCAGCCCCATAAGATACTATGGTGCCGAAATTTGATCCGGGGCTGTCCGGTTCTCAACGGACAGCCCCGGATCGGATTAAAACATCAAACTTCAAAAAACAGACAACATAATGAAAGAAAATTATGTGGCAATACTGAAGCAACATCTCAAGACATCAGCCAGGAAGTTAAAGCTTGGGCCTGGGTCTTCAAAATGGACAATGACCCAAATCATACTGCAAAACTGGTTACAAAGTGGCTTCAGGACAACGGAGTCAATGTTTTGGAGTGGCCATCACAAAGCCCTGATTTCAATCCTATTGAAAATACATGTACACAGTTGAAAAGTCAGGTGCGAGCAAGGCGACCTACTAACATGGCTCAGTTACACCAGTTTTGTCAAGAGGAATGGGCCCAAATTCCTACCAACTATTGTGAAAGAATATCCGAAACGTTTGACCCAAGTCATACAGTTTAATGGCAATGGCACTAAATACTAATGAAATGTATGTAAACTTGTGACTTTGCAGAAAGTAATAAAAATGCCTTGAAATATTTTCTCTCTCTCATTATTCTGGTATTTGGCAAATATTAATAATTATGGTAATCTTAATTGACCTAAAATAGGAAAGGTTTATTCTAATTTCATGTCAGATAGTGAGTGCATATGTGTTTTTTTTTTATATAGTGTATGTATACTTCTGGTTTCAACTGCATCACCTGCTTTAGATGGTAGGTTGTGAAAACAAATCTCTGCAGGACAAGGAGGATCCAAATTTATGTGCAGTTTAGCCGCACTTCCTTATGACTCATAACGGTACAAGACAACTCAGACCAATGGTCAGGTACTGGATGGAGCAGAGTGAGACATATGGTGAGTAGGGTGGCGCTTAGAAGGCATGCGTGCGGTCGATGTTAACCGTATACATTAGAGTGACCTGATCTCATAGGGGCGGGGGAAAAAATGTCGGAATCTTGTTAGTCTGGACCCCACAAAACGATTCCCCTTTTCCAGATATTGAGATAGCCAAAATTTGAGCTCGATGAAACGACGTTAACCCGTGCCGCTCGTCGCTCAAAGTTTTAAAAAAAATCCAAATTTTTGGCCAAAAAGCTGACCTATGGAGCCATAACTCCAGAACGGTAAATAATAAAAACACGCTTAATATCTCAAAAGAAAGCTAATGTTGTTCTTCAAAATTTATATTTTATACATAATTGTTATTTTAAGTCAAACTGAGTTACAACAGCTTTTAGCCCCAAGAACGTGACCTGGTATCACTAGGAGCATACTTCGTATGTTTTGTTATTAAGTGATACATTTTGGTTTTTTTTGGTATATTTTTGAGTTTAAAGTAGAAATATAATAAAAAAACAAGTAATACTGATAAATTTACTTACCAAAGAAATGTTTACATTCTTTGACCGATTTAATATAAAAACAGATTTCCTAAGGCAAAATCCAAACACCTGGCCTCAAAATAATGACTTCCAAGAAGGATTGAAAATTGTCAAAACATTAAAAGTAGTTAATGATATGGCTGAGCGTGGTGGTAAATTAATAACTGACTTTAACAACCTTCTGACAAAAGATGAAGAACAAAAGCAATATGTCCTGCAAGTTGTAAGCAAATGCCGAGCATTATATTCTGACGTTTCAAAAACTACTTTAACAAAAGCTCTAGAATAGATTAGATAACTATGTAAAATTATCAACTCATGTAGGTACTACGTCTGTATCTTTTCTGTGTCTGTTTTGTATGTATTATATACCTCATTTTTATATTTTAAAATAAAAAATGTCATTAGACTTATCAGTATTACTTGTTTTTTTATTATATTTCTACTTTAAACTCAAAAATATACCAAAAAAACCCAAAATTTATCACTTAATAACAAAATATATGAAGTATGCTCCTAGTGGTACCAGGTCACGTTCTTGGGGCTAAGAGCTGTTGTAACTCAGTTTGACTTAAAATAACAATTATGTATAAAATATAAATTTTGAAGAACAACATTAGCTTTCTTTTGAGATATTAAGCGTGTTTTTATTATTTACTGTTCTGGAGTTATGGCCCATATGTCAGCTTTTTGGCCAAAAATTTGGATTTTTTTCAAACTTTGAGCGACGAGCGGCACGGGTTAACGTCGTTTGATCGAGCTCAAATTTTGGCTATCTCAATATCTGGAAGGGGAATCGTTTTGTGGGGTCCAGACGGACAAAATTCCGACATCGATTTTTTGTGGTCACCCTAGTGTACATTAAGATGTTTCCTGTGACAGTGTCTTCAGAAAATGACTTTTTTCCTTTACGGCTAAGTTCCCCTCATGAGTATTTGGTGACCGTTTGAGACTTCAGATTTTCTTCAGCATTATCTATTAAGTGAATTACTCTACTTGCATTTTTTCATTGTGTTTTTCAGTGTATTTTTATCATGTTTTTGATGCTGTGTTTTTTTTTGTCTCTTGCTGGTATGTCGTGTTTTAAAAAAAAGCTGTTTTTAATACTTGCTGGTATTTGGCACTGACAAAACTTTGATACACTTATGTGCAGATTACACATGTTTTTTATGTGTTTCTGCCACAGAACGCACTAAAAGCATATGTGCATTTGTTACCTGTGGAGTTTCTGCATCTCATGCAAGTCTATCAGAAAAATGTGCACCCAAAACTCAGCGTACCTGCAAAAGAAGTTGATGTGTTGTGGATTTCAGATGCACTCGGCAGGTCAGTTTACAGAGTAAAAGAAGCACTGTGGATATGAGATTTCTATACGTTCCATCCACTTTGCTAAAACGCAAAGATGCTGCAACTCTGACGCACTTATCATGGGCATACAGCACGTAGCCTTAGGCCAGGGTCAGACTAGCGTCTTTTGCAGATGTCACGGACGTCCGCTAAAAACGTAGTCTTTTTTTTTCAGCAGCCAGACATAGCAGTGGCCGCTATTCAGCTGGATGTCTGGCTGGTTACCACGATCAACATCGGGTAACCAGGGGCAGCGTTCAGCAGCAGCAGTGCTGGAAAGCGCATATGCACTACTGAAAAAAGACATGACATCTGCTAAAAACGCTAGTCTGACCCTGGCCTTATGCGGCGTTCATACACAGCGTATTGCTACATTTTGTGAGGATCCGTGGTGCAAAAACTGCATAAAGAACGGATCCTCACAAAGCGCAGCATTCTGTGTGTTAACACCGCTGCGCTTTTCTCCCTGCACTTTTACTTGCCTTGCTGCGCTCCCCCGGTGACCACTGATGATCTCTACTCATCCTGAAGGCCGCAGCGAGTGCGGCCTCTTGGACCCTACAGCACCGTGTGACCAGATGACATTGCTTGGTCACATGGTGCAGTCCTGGGTCCTCCAAAGTTCCTACACCCTCGTGATGAGGGGAAATCACCGGGAGAGCATGGCGAGGTGAGTAAAAGCGCAGTGAAAAAAGACCTAAATAATTGACATGTGACTACTTTTTACAGACCTGCTTTTGAGCCAAAAAGCGATCCATGCATGTGAATGGTAAACAGTAAAATGCATTGACTTGGCTGGCCACAGCTAACGTCAATGTGTTTCACTGCATTCCACTGCAATAGTGGATTCTCAATCAGCGGATCACTGGCGTAGCAATTGTGCAGCGTGTCAACGTGGCTTAAGGCCTCATTCATACATCAGAATTTTTGATCAGTATTTTATCAGTTATGTGTGAATGAGGCCTAATCACATTTCTGTATTTGTTTCCAGAATGCTGGCATATGTGTATTTTTTTCATAACATGATCTTCATTTAAAAAAAAAAAATTAATATATATAAATAAGTAATCTTGCCACTGTGGCTATTTTAGACTCTTAAGGCCCCGTTACACAACGACATCGCTGATACGTCACGGGTTTTGAGGCGTACCAAAGACGTCGTTGCAACCTCGTTGCGTGTGTCTCCGGCAAGTTGCTACGATAAATTGTTTAATCGGAGTTGATAGGTTTACCAACATGTTGGAAAACCTGACAATCTCAACTCCAGCAACCTGCTGCATCGTTCTGTGTGACACCACAATAACGATGTTGTGGACGACTTCGCCCATTCACAGCAGTGAGCAGGGATCGTTTGCGGGGTTTGCGCATCGTTGGTGAGTCGTCCACGATATCTAAACGAGTGACATCTCACCAACGATGTCTGCAACGGCTGCGCACTCACAAGATCGTTGCAGAAATCGTTCCGACGTCGTGCCGTATGACGGGACCTTTAAACCTGTCCTTTCAGGAGGAGTTTTGGAATGACTGGTAACACCTCTATACACAGCTGATAACAGAAGATCAACCAATCACAATAGGCGTTATTGCGGCTGACCCTGCTGACCCTCCTTTACAATGACCTTTGGACCTGCTGATTAGACGGTTCAATACAAATGATAATGTCTGAGATAGCGCATCTAATATCCCTTATATTTTCTTGAAACAACAAAAAATCGAAAAAAACCCTAGTAGTCCATGTGAAAATTGTGATAAGCACAGTGTAAAGTAAGTTGGAGATCACCAAAAGGTAGAAGAATTCAGAAACCAGCCACTGTCAGGAGCCTGGGAATCCAAGGGTGTATTTGATAAAGGTGAGCGGCTATTCCTCCTCCTATTTCCCTCACATGTGTACAATAAGTGGGAGATACCTACAGGAAGGTGAGAAGTTTGTACACAGCAGATCATAATGTAATAGTGTCTGTACAAACTGTGGAAGAATTAGCTAAAGGGGGAAAGATCGGTCAGAAGCTACATCTTGTAAAACTGTACAGGAATGAAGCTGTGCTGATACAGTAGAGCAAGTAACACAGACCTTAAATCCAGCATGTATTACTTGAGAGGACATGAATGAGCACAGGAGATATGTCGGTAATAGAAGCAGGTTCAAAAGTGCATATCACTGGATGGGAAAATGTATAAAAATGAAAAATACATCCTGAAACATAATGACACTAGGTTAGGTTCAGAAATATTTGGACTTTAACACTAAGTTTTGTCATTTTAGCTGATTGCCAAAACATATTCAAGTTAGATTTATATGATCAATATGAGCATAAAGTGGACATTCCCAACTTGAATTTGAAGGTATTCACCTCCAAATTGGACTAATTGTTTAGAAATTACAGCTTTTTAATATGTAGTTGCCTCTTTTTCAAGGGACAACTATCTCAAAAGCTCATTTATGGGCTGTATAAACCATTCCCTTGTTAGTCCATCATAAATTAAGAAGGTACAAGTTGTACTGATTTCAGGTGTGGCATTTGCACTTGTTAGCTTTTGCTGTGAGCACACAAAATGCAGTCAAAGGAGCTCTCAATTTAAGAGAAATAGACCATCATTAGAATGAAAAAAAGAAGAAAGCCATCACAGAGATAGCAGAATTGTTAGAAGAGGCCCCTAACAACAGTTTGGTACATTCTCCTAAAAAAGAACACATTGGTGAGCTTGGGTACTCAAATATCCGAATAGGAACATTTTAATAAAAAAACTCACCGAAATTTGGTCACTTTTTTCTACCCCTTGCATCTAGCAGGTGGCTGCAGATTCCCCCAGGAGATAACACATGCGTCTAGACACCGGTACTCAGGAGGTAACACATGCGTCTAGACACGGGTACTAGGAGGTAACACATGCGTCTAGACACCGGTACACCAGGAGGTAACATATGCGTCTAGACACCAGTACCTAGTGTCTAGACCTAGTTACCCGCAGTTTACCCTGGATACCAGCTCCCAGCGCTTGCTGAGAGTCGCTGGGAGCTGGCTGATCGAGTCTCCTGGTGTCACACGCAGCGATGCTGCGTGTACACCGGGCGACCATCGCCAGGTTTTCGGTCCAGTCCGAAAACCTGGCGATGATCACACGCATCAATATGTCGCATGCGTCAATATCGCTGCAACGTCACACGCAGTAGCGATATTGACGCGTGTGACAGGGCCTTAAGTCTATTATAAAGAGACTTCATGAGACCAAATACACGGGGTTCACTACATGGTGCCATTAATGCAATAAAAATAAAAGGGCCAGATTAGACTTTGACGAAAAAAACATCTGAAGAAGCCAGTCCAGTTCTGAAAAAGCATTTTCTGGGCAGATAAACCTAAGATCAACCTATACCAGACTGATGGAAAGATAAAAGTATGGTGAAGGGTTGGAATGGATCCAATGTACACCACATCCCCAGTAACACATGGTGGAGGCAGTGTGATCGTCAGGCATATATGGCTTCTAATGGCCCTGGGTCACTAATGTTTATTGATGATGTGACTAAAGACAGAAGCAGCCGGATGAATTCTGAAGTGTACAGGGCTATGCTTTCAGCTCTTATTCAACCAAATGCAGCAAGGTTAAATTGGATGTTGCTTCACAGAATTGATGGGCAATGACCTAAAGAATACTGTGAAAAGAACTCAGGGTTTTTAAAAGCAAAGAAGTGGAATATTCCATAATGGCAATTATATAAATTACCAGATCACAACCCCATAGAGCATGAATTTCACAAACTTAAAGGGGGTGTCTAGCACCTAAAATGTATTTCCTAACAATCAGTCCTTATCCTCTAACCACTTTTGTAATTCCCCTTATACAACTCCCGACACTTTTCCCTATCCAGCCAATCCCTAATAGTGTTTTTTTTTTTTTTTTTCCTGTGTACTTCCTGTGATGTTTTATTTGAATGGGGACTCAAACAAAATGTAATAGGAGGCTGAGGTTGCACTTACTCCCTGCAGCGTCCATCACCCCTCCTGGAACAGGACGTTACCAGGGGGCGGCACTGCAGTTACATACTAGTTTCTTTCATTGCCACCTTTTCTAAAGATGTCCTTGGTAATGGACACTGTGGGTGAGGTTAGTGCAGTGACTGTTCCTCTGTTGCTTCGGTGAAAGATGTTTGTAGGGGGCAGTTCTAGAAGCGGTGTGTGACACTAGCTTCACCCTAAAATGAATTGTCAAGGGGGCAGCACTGGTGTCACTCACTTATTCTGGCACTGCCAAATACCAATGTCTTTCACATAAGTCATGGCAGCGGATGGAGTCGCTGTCCAAATATTTCTGTACATAACTGTATTTAATTCTAAGGGGATGTCGAGTCTAAAACTGGTAATTTTGCAGTCACACTGTGTCTGCAGACTTAATAATCCTCCCAGCGCTCACACTGTGCACTGCGAGGATTCACTGGTTTTTAAATTGGGAACATATCACAATTATGCGATATGCATGTTCCCAGCAACAACACGATATGTGGGTGTGGCCTCGCTCAACACAAGTGTATGGGGCAGGTGTGGCCGTCTAGTGGACAAGGTCTTGATCCATACAATTGTATGGAGCGGGGCTGCGCCCACTAGTCGGGGGTTGTGGCCGGGAACATGCATATTGCATATTTGCGGTCTGTTCCTGGCTTAGAAACCGGCGATCCTCGCAGTGCACAGTGTGAGCACTGGGAGGATCAGGCTGATTTCACATCAAGAATTTTGTGTGTTCGTGTGGATCCTGGTTTTTGCAGGACCACACAGACCGGAATTGACAGAAAAGGATCTCTGATCCGATTTTGTGACGGATCCGATTTTAGTATCTTTGAAGCCGGAAAAATACATTCTGCGCATGCGTGGTGCACTAAATCGGATCCGAGAAACGATCCAATTTTTTAGCAGATCTGACGACCATAGACTCCCATGTTATTTACCGCGGACAGCATCGGATCCGTGCCTGTCCGATTTGACCAAAATCGCAGTAGACTCTGATTTTTGGGGAAGGGAAAAAATCTGGCACAATCTGATCCATCACAAAACTGACACAATTGGAGGCCATTTCAGGACCAATCCGATCACATCCATGCCCATAGGATATACGGAGGCCAAATCGGATCCGTGGCTGTCAGTTTTACAATGGACAGCCACGGATGCCAAAATATCTTGATGTGAAACCAGCCTAATAAGTCTGCAGACACAGTGACAGCAGAATTATCAGTTTAAACCAGACAACGCCTTTTAAGGTATCCACTAATCAAAGCAAATGGCAATTTACTTGTTAAAGATTATTGTGGCCTTTAAAATCACCATATTTTTCGCTTTATAAGATGTATCTGATTATAAGACGCACCCCAAATTTCATGAAAGATAAGAAAAAAAATGTTTAAAGTTAAAAGGGGTCTGTCTTATAATGCCAGTGTCCATCTTATGATCAGTATATATTTCCCTTTTTCTTCTCGCCACGACAGCACCCACATGAGAGAGGGGATCCGCCCACCAGGACAGGAAACCTACAGATAAAAAGGGGCGGTCACCCTCGCTCCCTCAGTTTGGTTTCCTGTCCTGATGGGAACCTGCAGTAATGGCTTACCTGGGTTCATCAGCCTCTGTGTCGGTGTCTGTGGGAACGGCAGGGCCTGGAACGCCAGATGCAGCGTCGGGAAGTCCTGCTTCAGGCTCTCCCCCGTCTGAGGATGGATGTCATGAGGTCAGCGTGCGACGTCTCCCTGACTCATGGGAGCGTGGTGCAGTTGGAGCAGTCTGCACTCATCTAGGACCTGGCAGCCTTGTATGGGTAAGATTTCGGGCTGTGGGGCCGGCTGCTGGATGTGGCGGGCCCTGTGCCTCCTGGGGGCTGGGGCTCTGGGGCGGTGGCGTTTCGCCGCCATTTCGCGGGGGGTGCGGGCTACGTCCACAGCGGGCGGGCCTGTGCTTCCGGCGGGGCGTCGTGGCGCCGGGGCTCGGGCCTCTGTGGGGTACGGGTGTATCGCTGCAGCCGCGGCGGTCGGCGGTCTGGGGCCTTCTGCGCCGGCTTCCGGGTCGCGCCGGCGCCTGCGCACTGAAGGAAATCGCTCCTGACCCGGATGTAAGTCTGAGTACTTCCGGGTGGCCGGGAAGGTGGCCCCATCGCTGGGTCTTGTGATAGAAGTTATTTCAGGGCGGTCCGGTTCTCAGTGGGGCCGTCCATGATGTCTTCTCCTGGGGCAGGAGGGCTGCATCCACCGGATGGAGACATGCAGCCAGCCAGCAAGGCACGCAGCACCAGTAGCCGTGGCAAGGATGCAGGTTCTGCGGAGAGAAATGACCGCAGTAAGCCTGGGACACAGTCTTCTCATGCTGGCCCTACACCTCCTGAACCGGTCAGTAGTTTCACAGCTTGCTGGGTGAGTGTGTTCTCTCCTGTTATGCTGATGGAGCCATTTTTTTCCTGTTTCTTGTGTGTTTCTGTCTCTTATTAGGCTAAGAAAGCCAAGAAATTGAAGCATAAGGAGTGTGCTCTTTGTTTGCAGCCCCTTCCTGAATCCTATGTTAAGAGGTTATGTCAGGCTTGTATAGCACAGACATTGCAGGACGAATCCTCAGTTAAAACTGCTGATATCCGGTCCATGATCCGTGAGGAGCTGCTTTCCCTACGAGAGGTGGCGGACCATCGGGCTCCTTCCTCCAGGTCTAGGAAACATGTGTCCCCTTGTATCTCTTCACCGACGGTAGTCCGGCTGGGTCTCCAGGGGTATCCAGGTCCCGGTCAGCTTCTCCGGGATCCTCGTCCTCGTCCTCTGATGATGAAGGGAAGTCCTGTTTTCCCCTGGAAAGTGTGGACGCTCTGGTCAGATCCATTCGTCAGACTATGGGGGTTCCGGATTGTAAGGAATCTCGCTCAGCACAAGATATAATGTTCACGGGTCTCTCAGAGAAACGGAGACGCTCTATTCCCGTCGTGGGGGCCCTCAAGGATCTAGTTCGTCGTGAATGGGATAAGCAGGATAGACGTGGTTCCCTTCCTTCTTCTTCCAAGCGGAGGTATCCATTCGATGACGAGGATTTGACGGCTTGGTCTAAGGTTCCTAAGGTGGACGCAGCGGTCGCCTCTACATCAGGGCGTTCCTCGCTCCCGGTTGAAGATGCAGGCTTGTTGACTGACCCACTGGACCGCAAGGCGGAGATGCTGCTCAAGAGGTCTTGGGAGTCCTGTGCTGGTGCCTTCAAGCCGGCTATATCCGCTACCTGTACGGCCAGGTCTCTGTTGGTCTGGGTCGATCAACTGGAAGACCAGATTAAATCAGGGGTTCCCAGGGATAAGTTGTTGTCTTCTCTGCCTTTGATTCGGGGTGCCTCGGCTTATCTCGCGGATGTTTCTGCGGACTCCCTGCGCCTGGCGGCTCGATCTGCGGGATTGACCAACTCTGCTCGTCGAGCCCTGTGGCTTAAAGGTTGGAAGGGGGATGCTCAATCCAAAGCCAAGTTGTGTGCCCTCCCTTTCCGTGGTGAGTACCTCTTTGGTACTGAATTGGATGATATTCTGGCTAAGGCGGCTGATCGTAAGAAGGGGTTTCCTAATCAGAATGTTCCATCCTATAGGAGAGCCTTCAAGAGGCGTCCGTTCGGGCAGAAGAGATCTTACCGGGAGGCCCGTGACCGTTGGGAACCCAAGGAGGGTAAACAACGGGGTGCCCTGTTTGGGGGGTCCTCATTTAAGGCCGGTAGAAAATTCCAATAATTCGGAGCTCCCAGTGGGGGGTAGATTGTCTCAGTTTTTCTCACCGTTGGTCCCTTATCACATCCAATCCCTGGATTTTACGGTTGATCTCTTCCGGCCTCCCGTTGGAGTTTCTCCGTCGTCCTCCGGATCCCTTTGTGCTCACCTCTCCTCCCGCTCATCATTCCCTTGCCCTGAAGCTAGAGATTCAGTCTCTTCTGGCCAAAAATGTTCTTGTTGAGGTACCGGTCGGCCAGGAAGGACGGGGGTTTTATTCCCCCTTGTTCTTGGTTTCTAAACCCGATGGGTCGTTTCGTACAATTATTAATTTGAAGAAGTTAAATTCCTTCCTGGTCTTCCGGTCCTTCAAAATGGAATCTATTCATTCCACGATTAAATTGTTGTTTCCTAGATGCTTCATGGCAGTATTGGATCTAAAGGATGCTTATTACCATCTCGCAATCCACGCCGATTCCCAGCGGTTTCTTCGGGTGGTGGTCGTCTGGGAGGGGCAGACTCGACACTTTCTGTTTGCGGCAATGCCTTTTGGTCTGTCGATGGCCCCTCGTGTCTTTACCAAACTGATTTCAGAGGTGATGTCTTACTTACGTCTGCAGGATAATCTCATTGTGCCTTATTTGGACGATTTTTTGATAGTAGGTGACTCTTCTGTTCAGTGTCAGAAACGCCTGTCTCATACCATCTCATCCTTACAGGCCTTGGGATGGATCATCAACCTGAGAAAATCCAGATTGACTCCAGTGACGCGCCAGTCCTTTTTGGGTCTTCTCCTGGACTCCGTAAGTCAGTTGTGCCTCCTCCCTGACGACAAGCAGTCCCATATCAGGGCTAAGGTTCAGCGGGCGATGGCGCACCCTTCCATGTCCTTGCGGGAAGCCATGTCTCTCTTAGGGTCTCTTTCGTCTTGCATTCCTGCGGTGCAATGGCTCAGTTTCATACTCGCCCGTTGCAACAAGCGGTGTTGCGGGCAGAGGTCTCTTTGGGCGCTCGGCTCCAGGGTCGCTTTACCTTATCTTCGGAGGTAGTGGGGTCCCTGGCCTGGTGGTTGGGCCCGGATACGCTTTCTCGGGGTAGCCCTGACGGGTGGGGGGCTCACCTGGGGTCTGACTTGGCTCAGGGTCGTTGGTCTGTGGATGATTCCTCGGACTCTTCAAACTTGCGTGAATTGAAAGCTGTCTACCTGGCTCTTCGTCATTTTCTCCCACAGTTACGCGGCAGACATGTTCGGATTTTGTCGGACAACACCACGTCAGTGGCCTACATCAACCGGCAAGGCGGTACTCGCTCTCAGACTCTTCTGTCTACTGCAGTGGCCATTCTCACTCTGGCCGAAGCCAACCTGCTGTCTCTCTCGGCCCTTCATGTCAGGGGGGTCGACAATTCCACCGCGGACTTTCTCAGTCGCCATGCCCTTCACCAGGGCGAATGGGTCCTCTGTCGCCAGACTTTCTGGAAGATTGTTGCCCTGTGGGGGCTTCCGGTCATCGATCTGTTCGCCACTCGGGCCAACCGGCAGGTTTCCCGGTTTGCCTCCCTGACTGTGCGGGACTCTCCGGAGATGGTGGACTCACTCCAGTTTCCTTGGACCTTCAGTCTCGCTTATGCGTTCCCGCCGATGAACTTGCTTCCGGTGGTGATCAGGAAGATCCGAGAAGAGAGGGCGAGGGTGATCCTCATCGCCCCGTTCTGGCCCAGACGACCGTGGTTTTCTTGGCTCAGAGCGATGTCCATCTCAGATCCCTGGATTCTTCCCGCTGTGCCGGACCTACTGTCTCAGGGTCCTTGCCGTCACCCTCGGGTGAAGGGCCTCCACCTGACGGCGTGGAACTTGAAAGGAACTTGTTGAGGTTGCGTGGCTTCTCGGACTCCCTTATCTCCACTCTTCTGCTGAGTAGGAAGGCAGTTACGACTAGGATTTATAGTAGGGTCTGGAGAAAGTTCCTGGAGTTCCATACGGCTCCCTTTTCTCCTGTTGTGCCTATTCCTTCTATACTGGAGTTCCTTCAGAGAGGTCGGGAGTTGGGTCTTTCTGTGAGTACCCTTAAGGTACACGTTTCTGCCTTGGGGCATTATATGGTTGGGACGTCGCGGGAGACCGTTGGGTTTCTCGTTTTATTGCAGCTTGTGGGCGCAGCACCCCTGTTCATATTGCTCGGGTGGCTCCGTGGGATTTAAATCTGGTCCTGGATGCCCTGATGGGGGGGCCTTTTGAGCCCCTTGAGGATGCCTCCCTTAGGTCCCTGTCTCTCAAGACTGCCCTATTAGTGGCCCTCACTTCAGCTAGACGGTGGGTGACCTCCAGGCTTTGTCTATCGATCCTCCTTTTCTGTCCGTCTTTCCAGATAGGCTTGTCCTGAAACCAGATCCCTCCTATCTTCCTAAGGTTGCTTCTCGGTTTCATCGGAGTCAGGAGATTTTCCTTCCTTCCTTTTTTCCTCATCCTTCTTCCCCAGAGAAACAGCGGTTCCATACGCTTGATGTCAGGAGATTAGTGTTGCACTACCTTGATAGGACCAGCGCTTCTCGGCAGAGTAGGGCTCTGTTTGTGTCCTTTCAGGGTCCACGGAAGGGGTTTGCTGTTTCTAAGAGCACATTGTCTAGATGGATCCGAGATGCCATCTGCCTGGCCTACTCGGTGATGGGTCGCAGTCCTCCAGATGGTGTCCGTGCGCATTCTGCTAGGGCCATGGCTTCTTCACGGGCGGAACGCGCCGACGTCTCCATTGACTCTATTTGTAAGGCTGCGACTTGGTCGTCTCCTTCTACCTTTTATAACCACTATCGCTTGTCTTTGTCTTCTGACTCTGACTTGGCTTTCGGGCGGTCTGTCCTCAGCACTGTTGTCCCACCCTAGTCTTGCTCTCTGCAATTCTCTCATGTGGGTGCTGTCGTGGCGAGAAGAAAAGACATGATTACTTACCGGTAATTGTGTTTTATGGAGTCCACGACAGCACCCACTCACTTCCCTCCCTTCTCACGTTTTTGTTTTTTGCGTGATTTGCTTCACTTGCACCGTACTGGGGTTGTTGGGTTGATCGTTGTTCTGTGTATTGTTGGATATATTCTGCTTCTCTTAACTATGCGGTTCCTCTCATGCTCTGTAACACAAACTGAGGGAGCGAGGGGGACCGCCCCTTTTTATCTGTAGGTTTCCTGTCCTGGTGGGCGGATCCCCTCTCTCATGTGGGTGCTGTCGTGGACTCCATAAAACACAATTACCGGTAAGTAATCATGTCTATCCTTCGTACATGGCCCCCCTATCTTGGTATATTTGTCCCCCATCCTGGCATAATTATACCCATTCGGGTATATATTGTCCCCCATCCTGGTATATGTGCCCCCTCCTGATATATACCAGGATGGGGACCATATATATGTCCCCACTCTGTTATGTCTGTCCACTATCGGTATATATACGCTGTATGACTCCCATCCCGTTGTCTGTTTCCCTTCCTGGTGTGTGTATATGTCTATATATATATATATATATATATATATATATATATATATATATATATATATATATATATATATATATATAACAGAAAAAAAAACTGCATAGCACTCACAGACCAATGTGAACCGGTGCCAGCAGGGCTGCTGGATCAAATAACTAGAAAAAAAATACTCTGCAGCACTCGGTTACTACCAATGATGTACATATGCTAATAAGCAATATATATATGAGAAAAAAGTTAAAAACTTACGTTTTTTTCAAAAAACTCAAAATCGTATCTTTTTATTTCTGAAGTTCTTGGTACACACATTGGTGAATGTCTGTTTGCTCGTCGACTGCGACAAAGTGACTTCAGGTCCGACGAGTCCTACGCTGATATCCCTATCCTCCTTGTCCACCCCCCACCTCTCAGTGGGCAGACTCCATCTCAACCCTAGATCACCTGCAGTCAACAAGGGTGCAAATTGCAGCATGGAGCCAGCCACTCCATAAGATACAAAACAGAAAAAAATACTGCATAGCACTCACAGACCAATGTGAACCGGTGCCAGCAGGGCTGCTGGATCAAATAACTAGAAAAAAATACTCTGCAGCACTCGGTTACTACCAATGATGTACATATGCTAATAAGCTATATATATATGAGAAAAAAGTTAAAAACTTACGTTTTTTCAAAAAACTCAAAATCATATCTTTTTATTCTGAAGTTCTTGGTACATACATTGGCCAATGTCTGTTTGCTCGTCGACTGCAATTGCACCCTTGTTGACTGCAGGTGATCTAAGGTTGAGATGGGGTCTGCCCACTGAGAGGTGGGGGGTGGACAAGGAGGATAGGGATATCAGAGTAGGACTCGTCGGACCTGAAGTCACTTTGTCGCAGTCGACGAGCAAACAGACATTGGCCAATGTGTGTACCAAGAACTTCAGAAATAAAAAGATAAGATTTTGAGTTTTTTGAAAAAACGTAAGTTTTTAACTTTTTTCTCATATATATATAGCTTATTAGCATATGTACATCATTGGTAGTAACCGAGTGCTGCAGAGTATTTTTTTCTAGTTATATATATATATATATATATATATATATATAACTAGAAAAAAATACTCTGCAGCACTCGGTTACTACCAATGATGTACATATGCTAATAAGCTATATATATATGAGAAAAAAGTTAAAAACTTACGTTTTTTCAAAAAACTCAAAATCATATCTTTTTATTCTGAAGTTCTTGGTACATACATTGGCCAATGTCTGTTTGCTCGTCGACTGCAATTGCACCCTTGTTGACTGCAGGTGATCTAAGGTTGAGATGGGGTCTGCCACTGAGAGGTGGGGGTGGACAAGGAGGATAGGGATATCAGAGTAGGACTCGTCGGACCTGAAGTCACTTTGTCGCAGTCGACGAGCAAACAGACATTGGCCAATGTGTGTACCAAGAACTTCAGAAATAAAAAGATAAGATTTTGAGTTTTTTGAAAAAACGTAAGTTTTTAACTTTTTTCTCATATATATATAGCTTATTAGCATATGTACATCATTGGTAGTAACCGAGTGCTGCAGAGTATTTTTTTCTAGTTATATATATATATATATATATATATATATATATATATATATATATATATATGTCCAGAAATAATTCACTGCAGCACTGTTACTACCAAAAATGTACACATGCTACATGCTAATAAGCGATTTATATATGAGGGAAAATATAAAAACTTATGTTTTTTTAAAAAAACCTCAGTATTCTTATCTTTTTATTTGCTGGGGTTCTTGGGACATATATTGGCCAATATCTGCTTGCTCATCAACCACTCCACGGTGACCCCAGATCTGATGAGTCCTACCCTGACATCCCTGTCCTCCTTCTCCTTCCTATCCCACTTCTAAGTGGGTGGACACCATCTGGCTCCGCAGCTGCACTTAGCACCCTCATCGCCCCCAGGTGGTCTGAGGTTAAGATGGTGTCCAACCACTTAGAAGTGGGATAGGGAGGACAATGAGGCCAGGGATTTTATTTTTTTTTAATTTATTTTTTTATGAAACTTATTGATGGTATTGTGTCTTAGGGTTCTTTGGATCACTGAAATCAATCTCTGATACCTATGATAATTAGTTTGGCAGGAGAGCCCAATAAAAGGAAAACTGGGTGTTCCACAATACTGAGCAGGTTACAGTTTTAAAGTAACATGGGAAAGAAAAAGGATGTCTCTGCTGCCGAAAAGCAACAAATAGTGCACTGCCTTGGACAAGGGATGAAAACATTACATATTGCACGAAAACGTAAGCGTGATCATCGTACTGTGAAGAGATTTGTGGCTGATTCTGAGCACAGATGTGTTTGTGCAGATAAAGGCAGAATGAGGAAGGTTTCTACCAGGCAAGTTCATCGGATTAAGAAAGCAGCTGCTAAAAAGGCCTTACAAACCAGCAAACAGATATTTGAAGCTGCTGGTGCCTCTGGAGTCCTTTGTACCTCAAGGTGTAAGATCCTTCAAAAGCTTGCTGTGGTGCATAAACTTACTATTCGGCCACCCCTAAACAGTGCTCCCAAGCAGAAATGGTTGCAGTGGGCCCAGATATGCATGAAGACTAATTGTCAAAATTGTCAAACAGACTGAGAACTTTCTTCCATGGTACAAAAAGCAAAAACATGCCTTCAAGAGCAAAATCATCTTCATGCATGACATTGCACCATTTCATGCTGCAAAGAATACCTCTGTGTCATTGGCTGCTATGGGCATAAAAGGAGATAAACTCATGGTGTGGCCACCATCTTCCCCTGACCTCATCACTATAGAGAACCTTTGGAGTATAATCAAGCAAAAGATCTATGAGGGTGGGAGGCAGTTCACATCAAAACAGCAGCTCTGGGAGGCTATTCTGACATCATGCAAAGAAATAAAAGAAACTCTCCAGAAACTCACAAGTTCAATGGATGCAAGAATTGTGAAGGTGAGATCAAAGAAGGGTTCCTATTTTAACATGTAACTTGGCCTGTTAGGATGTTTTGGAGTTAAATAGTTTTTTATTTCAGTGAATGTGACCTCCTAATGCTGCAAATTCAACAAATGAGCATTTTCAGTTCTTTAAAACATATCAAATGTTTAGAAACTCTACTGTGCCTAATAATTTGGAACAGTGCATTTAGAGTTTTTTTTTCTAATTTTGAAGATTATACTGTTATCATAGGGAGGTTTCTTCAATAAAATTAGATGTATACTCTAACGGGTGATGACTTTTATTACACTGACTGTCATTTGCACCGACCAGTTAGGAAAATCAGAGAAAAAGAACATTTGCATAATAATTTGGAACATGGTGTATGTCTCCCATCTTTGTACATGGCCCCCATGGCTCACCAAGTAGGGGAGGCGGGGGTGCATGAGGCGGTTTCACGGGTCCAAGGATGGTGGGGGCAAAGTCAGGAGCTGCGGGGGAGTCGCGGCAACGTTTGGTGGCGCCACCATTATCTATGTTCCAGCATACATTGCATGGGGGAAAAAAAAGTGCGTCTTATAATCAGAAAATTATGGTATTTACTATATTATATAGTCTTGGCAGTAAAAGGGGAGCAAGCATATTATAAGTATTGAAAGCTTAGGTAAATAGGATGTTTTCTTTAATATTATCCATGAATGTTTGAATATTGTTTACAGCAGATCACATTAGATCAAAAAAATCAATCTGTCTGCTATTCTACACCCCGCGCTTTCAGCACACGGGCAGTCATCCATTTTGCGCGTGGGTTTAATGCTGACCATACATCTCGTTCCAGCAGTGCTCTCTCCTCTGTGTTGTTTTTATCGTAAGGTCTGCAGTTTCCTTAAGTGGCTCTTTTAATCCACTCTGACTTCAGTTCCCCTTCACAAAACAAAGCCATTGGCTTCTGTGGTGAGTATATAAACCGGGGCTACTTAATACCTGCTAAGTATTATTCACTGCAGTCACGTCCGTGCCAGCTTGAGCCACTTTCAATTGCTTGTTGGCTTTCTATGTGCTATTTATTTATAACAGTTTTTATGTGAGACATTCTGTACACACATTAGAGTAAATTTAAAACGGAAGTATCTGTGCTTCAGAGCAGAATATCAGTAGTGGGAAAAAAGCAAGACAGTCGTGATCTGGGCAGCCCGGCTGTGCACTATTTGTGGTGATGAATGCAATCAGCTTTTGTGATAGAACTCTGCACCTCACCGGTATACACTGCTCCTAGACAAAGTAATTTGAAGGAATTTCACAATTACAATGACTTCTTCAAGGGGTTGTCTGTCTCAACATAAATCTTCAGGAGCACACCACTCCCTTTCCACCTGACTTCCTGCTTGCCCTATAGTGGTCCACTCTTGATATGTTTGACAGTTTGAACCAGTGGCATAAATGCCCTTCTACTGTGAATTGTGCTTCACCGATCCTAAATGAGACCGCTTTGCCACTGCAGTAGTAGAGTAGTACAGGAACACTGAACTGATCCAGTGATCTGACCCGATTCAGAGCATTGCTGATAGACACTAGAGAGATGGTTGGTTCTCTAAGCAGCAAGCAATAAACAAATGAAAAATCACTCTTGAGAAAAGAGTATTTTTCCTAAAAAAGTAACTTTGCAAATTAAGCGATTTATGATTTTGACTTAAAATGTGTGACAAATTTGTTCTTCAGAGCAAGTCTTAGGGAATTCTGCATGCAGAAAGACTACACCTGGCCATTTCCTTAAAGAGGACCTGTGAACCCCCTGCTGCATGGCAAAATAAATGCAGCACTGAATGCAGCATGTCTGCTGAATTCAGGGAAGGGGTCCCCCATGTGTCTTGTGTGCTGTGTACCCCGAGATATAGCCTCAGGAAAACTCACTGTTAGAAGCCATGAAGGCAGTCCCTGTGGCTGGAGTGAGCTCGATTGACGGGGCCATTCCGTCCCCCTGCCTCTCTGTGCTACCTTCTGCTGTACTGTTTATGATTTCCTCCTCTCCTCCTCTGTCACTCATCCTGCCTCACACAGCTTCTTAACAGCGCATGCAAATCATTTGTCCTGATGTCAGCTCCAGATTCCTGCCTTGCTGTCAGAATAAAGCATAAACAGCACAGCAGGAAGCGGCACAGAGGGGGAGGGAATGGCCCCCCGTCAATCGAGCTCATTCCAGCCACAGGGAAAGCCCTCATGTCTTCGAACAGTGAGTTTTCCTAAGGCTATATCTCGGGGTACACAGCACACAGACACATGGGGAACCCTTCCCTGAATGCAGCAGACATGCTGCATTCAGTGCTGCATTTAAATTGCCATGCAGGAGGGGGGTGACAGGTCATCTTTAAGATAAACCTTGGCCGAAATTTCATCTGATCAGCTTTTTAGAAAAAAAATGTTGGTGATAGTTGGCCAAATATCTGATGTGCTGACTGAATTTTTGTCCATCATTGGCCAAAATGACACATCTGTGGCATGATAGTTTTACTTTATTTTTCTACTCTCCTTTCTCTGTAAAGATGTTCTAGACAGCAGTGTTTGTACATATTCAACCCCTAACATTCTTTTCCCCTTTTTTCTCTGCCATATCCATCTTCTACTGTACACAACTCTTTAATAAAATCTGTCAGCAGGATTTTGCCACTTAATCTCAGGAAAGCATAATATAGAGCACAAGACCCTGATTTCAGAGATGTCACTTATTAGGCTGTATATTGTCGTTTCAACACAATCAGTATTTTATCAGCAGGAGATTAACACTACAAGACTACATTTGTGCAGACAAGTCACATTAATGTATGTTACCCCACCCTCACGACTGATTAGCAGTGTATACAGGAAGCTTCCAGTCAGGGGTGTGGGTGGATTTAATACAGTTCAACTTTTAGCTCTGCTACATCTACATCAGACAAAAACAGGTGTTCTGTGAAAACTACACAAAGCATCTGAGTAAATGATACATAGCTGGAATCATGCTTTGTTGTCCTATGTTATGCTGCTATCATATATAGCAAAAACCTGATGACAGATTCCCTTTGTGTGAGCGGAGTGGAGGAACGTCAACCTACTTGGATCAATGATCACTCAAGGTGCAGTGATGACATTGGAAGACAATAGAAGAATAGCTATCGGCAAATCAACCATGAAGTCGCTGGACAAAGCCTTCAAATCTAGGAACATTTCACTGGTGACAAAGGCACGGCTCATATATAGTCTGGTCTTTTCTGTAGTAACATATGGAAGTGAAACATGAACGATAAAGACAAAAGACGAATCAACGCCTTCGAAATGAGGTGCTGAAGAAGGATGTTATCAATACCAAGAACAAAAATCTATTTTGGAACAAATCATGTCAAACACGTCACTGGAAGCAAGAATCACCAAGCTACAACTGGTCTACTTTGGACATATCATACCAATAGAGCAGTATTGAGCAAGCATGCTCGCCATTGCTCGATACGTGATTGAGCATCAAGGTGCTCGGGCACACTTGTTAATAGGTTGAGTATTGCGGGTGCTCAAGCACCATGTTCGAGCCTTCACCCCACATTTTGCGGCTTTTGGACAGCCAATCAACATGCGGGGATTGCATGGCATACACAGTAATACTATAGCCATTTTGAATACTGGCATTACTGTTATCGGCAAGCATCATCATGTTTTATAGTAGACCTGGTGATGCAATGCTCGTCACACTGCAGTTGAGTGAGCGTTGATTTAGAAGGCAGAGCTTAGATTAGAGCAGGCATATAGGCAATGTTTATTGTTTTACAGTCCTATAAATATACTGCTGCGCAACCTAAAAACAAAAGTCCTTTTAGGGCTCTATAATGACCTTTATGTTCGTAAAACTGCTGTTACCTTCATTTAAGCCCCAGTCACACATAACGATATCGTTAGAGAGATCGTTGTAACTGTGACGTTACAACGATCTCTCCAGCGATGTCGTTATGTGTGACACTTTGCAGCGATCAGGCCCCTGCTGTGAGGTCGCTGATCGTTGCAAAGTGCTGTAGGTCATTTTTTGATCGTTGGTTTCCCACTGGTCAGCACGCATTGCTGCGTGTGACCATGAGAAACCAGCGATCTGGGACATCACAGGGCTGGTTACTGTGGTAAACACCGGGTATCCAGGCAGCGCGACGCTGCCTGGATCCCCGGTGTTTATCATAGTTACCAGCGTTCTCCCTGCTTATAGGCAGCTCTAAGCAGGGAGAACACAAGTAACTATGATAAACAACAGGTATCCAGGCAGCGCGCGCTGCCTGGATACCGCGCTGATTATCATATTTACCAGCGTTCTCCCTGCCTAGCCTGCCTATAAGGCAGCGCTAAGCAGGGAGCGATGTGGGAGGTGGCTCCCATGGCCTGATCGCTGGGGAGATCTGCCTGTTTGACAGCTCCCCAGCGATCAGATAACGACGCTCCAGCAATCCCGGCAGGTCGTTATCGCTGTCGGGATCGTTGGAGCGATCGTTATGTGTGACTGGACCTTTAGTGTAGGAATAGCTGGTGGAAGAGGGATTATTTTGGATTAGAGGCATATAGGATGGGTTTATTGCCTTACTCCATGTTTACGGTCTGACAAAACATACAAAACTGAAGCTGAATGGAATTTATAGGAAAAAATGTTAGGAAACCTTCTTTCCTGTATAATGAACTGTATTGTATATAAGGCAAAATTCAAAAGAGAAAAAAATGCCTCTTCCACCCATTGCTAGCCAGGCCATCTCACCGTATTTCCTCGTTAAATATATATACATATAACTAGACTAGCTGGCATAGCAGAGGGGGAAACTACACCCATCAGTACTCAGACATTGATTGTGGACCCAGGCATTTGCTTTGATGACGTGTTTGAGCATTCTGGTGTTAGTCTGGCTGGTAGTGTTCAGGCTCCTGCTGTTCTTGGCACGGCCCAGGTTGCAAATGACCATTCTTTTATAATCTGCAATTTATTTAAAAGTGCTCCAGACTGGATAACACTTAACCCTTGGCCTGAGCACTTGATGCGTGTTGGTGCTATGGGGAACAGTTGCTAGCCTTCTCTCTCTGGCCCCCCACTGCCTCTTCCTGCCTGTTGCAGTGCTGCTGAGCCTTCCCCCTGTGCGCTGTTGTGCTCGCTCTGCGTGGCATTTTTCCAGGTTGGGCTCTTGTTCATCTTCCAGTCCTCCTGACGTTTTGACTTAACAATATCACCTGTTGGCATCTGTGTCTCATCATCATCTACATCTTGAGACACTAATTGTTGTCCCCCACCATCATATTCTTTTGACTGTGGCTGCTCAGATATTTGGGCATTATTACACATGATCTCCTCATGTCCCCCTTGAAACGTGCAGCATGGGAGTTCAATATCAATAAATTGAAATGTAAAGAGCTCCTCAGAGTGTAGGATCACTTGCCTCCTGGGACTAGCCGTGGTGGCAGGAAGGAGGGGTCAGGATGAGGATGATGTGGTCCATATTCGTGGCTAGTGAGAGTTGACCAAGGCAATGCTAGGAAGCATTATCTGCCATCCAACCCAACACTTGTTTGCACTGTTTTGACTTAAGGCAAAGTTACACACACAGATAATTGTGTAGAGATTGTTTGCAGATCTCTGGTTGCAGTGAAATCATGGACACATTGTTCCATTTTGTGGCCGTGTACAAATGTAACAATGTGTCCATGATTTCACTGCAACCAGAGATCTGAGAACAATCTCTGCACAATTATCTGTGTGTGTAACTGGGCCTTTAGAGTGGTGTCCCGCGTGCCTCTGTAACGTGGGGCAGAAAGCTAGGTCTCATGCATGAGTGTGTTTGTTGTGCTCCCACAGCAGTCACAGGTTCAGCTGGGCCATTGCCTCAGCCTCTGTGTGCACCATCAGCAGCCCTTTCATTTCCCCATCCCTTACCGCGCATCTTGTACATTTTAACCTCTTTACCCCAGGGCAATTTTCCATTTTCCGTTTATCCCTCCCCTTCTTCCAAGAGCCATAACTTTTATTTTTTCCGTCAAAATAGACATAGGGCTTGTTTTTTGTGGGAGTTTTACTTTCAGAAGAAATCATTTATTTTACCATACAGTGTACATTCCAAATGCGGTGAAATTGCAAAAAAAAAGTGAACTTACGCATTTGTTTTTTTTAGTCACCATGTTCATTATATGGGAAAACTGACATGTTAGTATGAAGCCTCAGGCCAGTACGAGTATGTAGATACCAAAGATGTACACTTTTACTGTTATCTAAGTGGTGAAAAAAATTAAGAATTGAAAAAAAAAAAAAAAAGCTTTTGTCGCGACCCGTAGCTTTCTCATTTTTTGGTATCTGTGGCTGAGTGATGCATTATTTTTTGCATCTTAAGCTGACATTTCTAGTCATACCATTTTTGTGTAGAGACATTGTTTTGATCGCCCGTTACTGTGACCAAAAAAATATAATATTGTCATTTGGACTTTTTTACTGTTACATACTTTACCGATCTGATTAATTGATTTTATATTTGAGATAGATCAGCATTTCTGAATGCAGCGATACCAAATGTGTGTACGTTTTTTAGTTTTTTAATAGATCTATTTTGAATGGGCAAAAGGGTTTTTTGAATGGGGCAAAAGGGGGTTATTTGAACTTGAGGGGTTTTTTTTTTCCATATTTTTAAAAACTTTTTTATACTTTTTTTTCTTTGTTTTGTACTGCCCCATAAGTGGCCTCAGTTGTAACACACTGATCGCTTGTGCTATGTAGAGATAAGCTGCAGCTCATCTCTATATAGCACAAATGATCACTTCATTAGTATTCTGGCGCTCCCCATCCATCCACAGGAAGTGATCCCTGATAGCATCCAGAGTCACCACAGGACCCCAGGCTAACCAGGTATCACAATCGCATCGTGGGATCTCAGATCATGGCGGAGGCCTCCCCAGCCCTCCAGGTAGGGTCTTCTGGGCCTTGTAGGGTCTTCTGGCAAAATGCTCAAGTTTCCCATTGACTTCAATTATACTCATTACTTGAATCAAGCCCATCCGAGTGTCCGACCTGCTCAATTCAAGTACCGAGCACTCTCATTTTAGTATTCGCTCACCACTAGAATAAAGAAACCACTGGAGAAGGGCATAATGGTTAGAAGAAACATGCAAAGAGGAAAACCAGCAACCCAATGGCTTGATATCAAGAAAATGTCGGAAAAGACCCTGTTGGACTTATCTAGCTTCACTCAAAATCGATCTTCCTACAAGTGTTCATCCATCAAGTTGCCATGGCTTGAGATTGAGCTGAAGGGCATTAAAATAAAACAGAGTGGAGCAGATGCCTAGATCAACCAGTCATGGTTTTACGTTTTTCTTGATTTGTGAGGGTTGACATTTCTTTTTTGCTATTTACATAAAACTCCTCTAAATTGAAGAAAAAAATGGTAATTAAACAAAAATGTGAACGTAGCTCTTAGGATGCGGTAATGCTTTTTTTTTTTAGTATTTGTCAAAAATAGATATCAGGGGCTTCCCCGATGTATACGTCCAATGTAACCATCTGATTCGCATACAATGGCACCTGCCACCTAGATATTTTTTTTATTTGGAATATGTCATGCAATATACGTGTTTTTGCTTGGATGTTTCTTTTTTTTACTCTATTCCATATTCCATGTAGCTGAACAAAGGTATCTGACATATAAAAGTGCCCCAGAGACCTAAAGGACACCGCTGTCATGTCAGGGAGGCTGTGGTTACGTTGAAGTATGAGCTGGAAGCTTTTGTGGTGCATACAGCAAACTCCGCACAAACCACTGTGTGACACTACCCTAAGGTCATATTGTCTGGAAGCATGGTCATGGTTACCAATCAGCAGAATGTAGATAGTAACTATATATATATATATATGAATGAAGAACATAATATAAAATTAATAAAAATTGATACAAAAAGGTTGAAGTGAAATGTTTGCATAATGACATCCCACTTTATATATATTAGATGGGGGCAGTATTATTGGAGGTGATTGATGCATTTTGGATCCTGATTGCAAATTCTAATTTTGATGTGCTCGTAATTCTTTTTGCAGGTGAAATGCCACAACTGGTGAAAGGAATGAAGCTCTTAAATCAGGCCGATCCCTGCGTAGAAGTGTTGATTCAGGAGACAGGAGAACACGTCCTTATTACTGCAGGAGAAGTTCACTTACAGCGCTGCTTGGATGACTTAAGAGAAAGGTTGAGAAAACAATATATATTTTGTGTACACACATAGTAGGCGGCCTTGCCGTAGACACTGATTTATGCCTCTTGACTTTACTAGAGGTTCTCATCCAAAAATCTCTGGCCCTCCTCTGGACCCTAAGTACATTTATTAATGGCTATAAAATGATCTGCTGCTGGCGAGGGCTGCCTCCTCTCTGGCCTTGCATCCGTCCTGAGCACTTTTTGGCAGACTACCTCTCATTACTTGTCACTGAACGCGATCGCTTCATTTATAGCTATGTGCTTGGTGTGCAATGAGATTTCCAATTAAAAAGCAATGTATCTGTAATGAAAGTGTATATTTATTGATATGCATATCTAATGCTACATGGGCTTGCAGATGGCATTTCCTATAAACTGTCAAATGAAAGCAGACAAGGGCACGCGTGGGATAATGTCACTTTTTTTTAATGTTATTGAGTGCTGCAGAAAGCAGAATTTAAAGGGTTTGAAGTTCATTAAAAACTTGTGGGGATATGAAACAAAAAACAGTGGAAGCACCGTAATTGTGTCATGTTTAATAATAGTAATACTCATTCATTTCACGCCATTACACAATCTTTTAAAGATCGGCCCCAAAATGCGTTCTGTTATTAACATTATTTATCAATAGTAGGACTCTGATATTTGGGTTCCTCTGTGGGGGGTGCCAGATCTCTTTTCTGTTAATAAAATTCTCATGAGATGCAGGAATGTCATAAGCCTCGCATATACATTAGACCAATGTTAGGCAAGCCTGGCAATATCTAAGTTCTGCTGAAGCTCTGTGTATGGGACACCGTCCTCCGAATGATTGTGTGGGAAGATGTTGATTAGATACAGTGTTGGCCAAAAGTATTGACACCCCTGCAATTCTGTCAGATAATACTCAGTTACTTCCTGAAAATGATTGCAATCACAAATTCTTTACTATTATTATCTTCATTTAATTTGTCTTCAATGAAAAAAACACAAAAAGAATTGTCCTAAAGCCAAATTGGATCTAATTCCACAACAAACATAAAAAAAGGGGTGAACAAAAGTATTGGCACTGTTAGAAAAATCATGTGATGCTTCTCTAATTTGTGTAATTAATAGCACCTGTAACTTACCTGTGGCACCTAACAGTTGACATGGATTCAAGTTGACTCAACCTCTGTCTTGTGTCCTTGGGTGTACCACATGGAGAAAAGAAAGAAGACCAAAGAACTGTGTGAGGACTTGAGAAACCAAATTGTGAGGAAGCATGAACAATCTCAAGGCTACAAGTCCATCTCCAAAGACCTGAATGTTCCTGTGTCTACTGTGCGCAGTGTCATCAAGAAGTTTAAAGCCCATGGCACTGTGGCTAACCTCCCTAGATGTGGACGGAAAAGAAAAATTGACGAGAGATTTCAACGCAAGATTGTGCGGATGGTGGATAAAGAACCTTGACTAACATCCAAACAAGTTCAAGCTGCCCTGCAGTCCGAGGGTACAACAGTGTCAGCCCGTACTATCCGTCGGCGTCTGAATGAAAAGGGACTGTATGGTAGAGACCCAGTAAGACCCCACTTCTTACCCCGAGACATAAAAAAGCCAGGCTGGAGTTTGTCAAAACTTACCTGAGAAAGCTTAAAACGTTTTGGAAGAATGTTCTCTGGTCAGATGAGACAAAAGTAGAGCTTTTTGGGCAAAGGCATCAACATAGAGTTTATAGGAGAAAAAAGAGGCATTCAAAGAAAAGAACACTGTCCCTACAGTCAAACATGGCGGAGGTTTCCTGATGTTTTGGGGTTGCTTTGCTGCCTCTGGCACTGGACTGCTTGAAGACTACCAACAAATTTTGCAGCATAATGTAGGGCCCAGTGTGAGAAAGCTGGGTCTCCCTCAGAGGTCATGGGTCTACCAGCAGGACAATGACCCAAAACACACTTCAAAAAGCACTAGAAAATGGTTTGAGAGAAAGCACTGGAAACTTCTAAGGTAGCCAGCAATGAGTCCAGACCTGAATCCCATAGAACACCTGTGGAGAGATCTAAAAATGGCAGTTTGGAGAAGGCACCCTTCAAATATCAGGGACCTGGAGCAGTTTGCCAAAGAAGAATGGTCTAAAATTCCAGCAGAGCATTGTAAGAAACTCATTCATGGTTACCGGAAGCGTTGATCGCAGTTATTTTGGCTAAAGGTTGTGCAACCAAGTATTAGGCTGAGGGTGCCAATACTTTTGTCTGGCCCATTTCTGGAGTTTTGTGTGAAATGATCAATGTTTTGCTTTTTGTGTCATTCTCTTTTGTGTTTTTTCATTGAAGACAAATTAAATGAAGATAATGCCAAAAATTTGTGATTGCAATCATTTTCAGGAAGAAACAGAGTATTATCTGACAGAACAGCAGGGGTGTCAATACTTTTGGCCAATACTGTATGTCCAATTTCGTACCGACAATTAGTTTGTTCTCTCATACGCCACAGGGCAATATGACTGTTGATTGCTCACTCAGAGAGAACACAGGAGTGATTGGCCAAGGAATTCCCCTGTATACGAGAGAGACGTCTAAGATAGCCATTGACCAAGCAATCAGCTGAAGTGGGTAATGTGTATGCCGGCTATAGACTTCTCCAGATTTTGACAGATGAAGACAGCATACTAATCTAAAGTAAAAGCAAATAAAAAAAAAAATGAAAACTGATCTCATCGTGATGCTCTCTTATAAAGCTTTTTGTCATTTTCCCTTCTCAGGTTTTTGGTAGTTCTTGATGAGGTGGAGAGCTCTGTTAAGGTACCGTCACACACGGCAATTTTGCTAGCAATTTCACTGGCAATTTGCTGGTTGCAGTGAAATCATGGACACATTGTTCTATTTTTCTATTTTGTTGCTGTGTACAAATAGAACAATGTGTCCATGATTCACTGCAACCAGAAATTGCCGTGAAATTGCTAGCAGTATTGCCGCGTGTGACGTGTGACCTTAAGTGTTCCCACCATGTGGCCACCATATAGTGGTCACAATATGCTTGTATGAACAACAGCAGGAAAAACGCATACCCAGCTAAAACCCTGGCAAAAACTCCTGATTGCCATTTGATTTGAGACATTCACTTATGGAAATATGTATTTCACTATAGATTGGAACAATTTTTTGTAATGAACTGAGGAAGGTTTCTTACGAAGACCTCCAACCGGAGACCTGGTTCTGATGTAATTGATGTAATAACACAGGAGGAACAAGCAAGTATTTTATAATAATAATATATATATATATATAAATATATATTATTGATCGCATTGTCAAGTCTGTTACATTCACACGAGTATTTTTGCTTAGAATGCTTTCCGTGGAAAAAGCTGACGACCCGCTGACCAATGTTTTTTGATTCGGGCTGTACAGATTACCATTTTTTTAATACTAACAATGCGTGAGGAAACTCTCAACATGTACTAATTTCTTTTGAAATGCAGATGGGACTCGTCTATGTCTATGGGCATGCCAAAAAAATCAAGTCCTATACGGATCTTTCATATAGCATTTGATTTTTACAGGTACATTGCAATTATTTGCATAGGAAACTGTATTTGGCCTTGTCAGTTGTATTTACTGCTGATTAATGAAAATTGGATACTTTTTTTTTATTACAAATAAATGTGTTGGTTCCAGCTCACCGTATTGCCTTTAATCCCATCCTCATGTAGCACGGAAATCGGTCCTGCCATGACCCAGAGGTTCAATGAAAATAAATTTGAAGTAGAATCCAGCTCTTCAATTTGAAGGATTTTAATTTATTTTCAAATAAGGTTCATATAAAACTTTAATTTCATGGTCAGCATGACCTAAGTCGACGCGTTTCAGATGCTATGCGCCTCCTTACTCAGTCATCTGTTCCGCCGAAAAAACTGACTACCGTATATTCCGGCGTATAAGATGACTTTTTAACCCCTAAAAATCTTCTCCCAAGTCGGGGGTCATCTTATACGCCGGGTACAGGTTACCACCTACTGGGAAAAAGAAACGCCAGCATCTGCAGGGAGTCCGCCATGCTTAATATAAGGCTTCCCCCCCAAATGAGATGTGGCAGGCAAAAAAAAAAAAATAAATCATACTCGCCTGCCTCTGCCTCCCATGTCCTCCGCAGTTTCCCGCTGCCACCGCCGCCGCCGGGCGCCATAGATGTGCGATAATAAGCCATCAGGCGGCTGGTGGCATCTGATCGGCCGCGGCATTACCTTTCATCTCCTGTACGGAGGTAATATGCGCCGCTCAGTGTAGATGTACCGAAATGCCAGGGCCAATCAGACGCCATCAGCCGCCTGATTGGCTGATGGCTTATTATCGTACATCTACGGTGCCCGACTACGTGCGGTAAGCTCCGACAGGCTCCGTTGACACCGCAGTGGCACTGTGCATATGTGTGTCTGACTGTGTGTGTGTCTATGTGTGTCTGACTTAGTATGTCTGTGTGACTGTGTGTGTATGTGTCTGACCATGTGTGTCTGACCATGTGTGAGACTTTGTGTGTCTGTGTCTGACTGTGTGTGTCCGTGTCTGACTGTGTGTGTCTGTGCCTGACTGTGTGTATGTCTTGACTGTGTGTGTCTGATCGGCCGCGGCATTACCTTACATCTCCTGTACGGAGGTAATATGCGCCGCTCAGTGTAGATGTACGGTAATGCCAGGGCCAATCAGATGCCATCAGCCGCCTGATTGGCTGATGGCTTATTATCGTACATCTAAGGTGCCCGGCTACGTGCGGTAAGCTCCGGTAGGCTCCAGTGACACCGCAGTGGCACTGTGCATATGTGTGTCTGACTGTGTGTGTCTGTGGCTGACTGTGTGTATGTGTCTGACCATGTGTGTGAGACTGTGTGTGTCTGTGTCTGACTGTGTGTGTCCGTGTCTGACTGTGTGTGTATGTCTTGACTGTGTCTGTGTGGCTAAAGAGGGATATTGGGGGATGATGGAGGCTGCAGAGGAATATTGGGGGTTGATGGGGGCTGTACTCCCCCACCACCACTGGCACGACCCTCTCTCCATGTCACCTACCCCCCTCCCCTTGACGCTGGCACATCCCCATCTCTCTCACTTAAACTCCCCCCATCTGGAGCTGGTATGTCCCCCTCTCTGTGCTACTCCTCTTTCCCACCCACCCCAGTGCTGGCACATTACCCTCTCTGTGTTTATAGTACATGGAGGACTATTGGGGTGCATTACACTATATGGAGAACTATGGCGTGCATTATACTATATATGTAGGACTACGGGGGTGCATTATACTATGTGCAGCACTATGATGATGCATTATAATTTATGGAGACAATTATACTATGGAAGCCATTATAATACTTAGAGGGCTCTGTGGGAGCATGATAATACTTGAAGGGGTATGAGGGAGCCTCAATACTTTATGAAGGGCTATTTGAAGGCTGTGTGGAGGTCATGATACAGTGTGAAGAGATGTAGGGGCCATTATTCTTTATGTGGGTCCATTATACTGTATGGAGGACTGTGTGGGGGTCACAGTGAGGATCATACCGTAGAACTGGGGTAGTCTTATATGGCGAGTATATTCCAAATTCTATATTTTAAATGGAAAAGTTGGGGGTCGTCTTATACACCGGAAAATACGGTATTTTATTAGGAACATGCTGTATCTGTGAAAAAGATGGATACAACTCAGACCTGTGAATGAGGTCTTCGGCAGAGCGCCGTGTTTTGAGCTGCGCAATGTACCATCGCTGTATGCCCTGCACACTGTATACATTTTGTCTGGATGTTTCTATAACAACTTCTGTGTGAATGCACAAGTGTACCTTTTTTAAAATAACGATATCACAATGCAAAAAAGAGCACCTCAACACCTAGCCATACAAGTTCAATTGATTTTCCGTTAAAGTGAACCTGTCACCCTTTTTGGGTGTTATAACCTTTGCTCAGCCCCTTAAACATACTGTCATTGGGGTTCTGGTAACCACTTTATACCCGCAGACTGGCCCCTGATTACCTCAGTAATTAACTTTGAATGTGTCCCACACTGTATTGTGGTGGGGAGGGATGTGGCTCAAATCAGCCCGAGCCACCACTGTGCCTGTAAAACTTGCACCTGTGATATGCCGCCCCTCCTGTGTATGTATGGAAGCGGTGACCGCTTTCGTGCTTGCGCAGTGGGGTGGGTCACTGTGCTCTCTTGCAGCCGCAGTGATCAAAGTCTTGCGAGACTTTGTGCGGCTGCATAGAGCACAGCACAGTGAACCAAACCACTGCGCAGGCACGAATGCAGTCACTGCTTCCCTACATACACAGGAGGGTCGGCATATCACAGGTGCAGGTGCGGGTTTTACAGGCACAGCGGTGACTCGGGCTGGTGAGCTGCAACCCTTCCGACTATGTAGAACTACCGTATATACTCGTGTATGAGCCGACCCCCCCCCCCCTACTTTTGCCCCCAAAACCTGGGAAAACCTATTGACTCGTGTATAAGCCAAGGGTGGACCCCAGCACAGGTATACAGCCCCCAGCAGTGTGGTATACAGCAGCCTCCCCAGTGGTATATACAGGCCCCAGCAGTGTTACAGCAGCCTCCCCAGTGGTATATACAGCAGCAGCCCCAGTGGTGTATACAGCAGCAGCCCCAGTGGTGTATACAGTAGCAGTCCCAGTGGTGTATACAGCAGCAGCCCCAGTGGTATACAGGCGCCCCTCCATGGGTATACAGGCCCCCCCCCCTTGCTGCCGCAAACCTGTAAAGTAATAATCATTATACTTATCCCTGCCCTGTCGCCGCCGCCGCTCTGACACCGCGCGCTCCTCCGGCTTCATCCGGCTTCCTCCTCCGGCGCACAGACATTGACGTCATTTCCTGCGCCCACCGGAGGGGAAGCCGGAAGAAGCCGGATGAAGCCGGATGAAGCCGGAGGAGCGCGCGGTGTCAGAGAGGCGACAGGACAGGGATAAGTATAATGATTATTACTTTACAGGTTTGCGGCAGCAAGGGGGGGACCCTGTATACCCATGGGGGGGGCCTGTATACTGATGACTCGCGTATAAGCCGAGGGGGGGACTTTTCAGCCCAATTTTTGGACTGAAAAACTCTGCTTATACGCGAGTATATACGGTAGTTACCATACTGCGCAGGACACATTCAAAGTTAATTTCTGAGGTAATCAGGGACCAGTTTGGCAGTATGAAGTCGTTCCCAGAACCTCAATTACAGTATGTTTAAGAGGCTGGTGACAGGTTCACTTTAAGTATTTCCTTTCTGCATTTTGATCTTTCTTGTGAGTTACTGTAATTTAACAAATGCTACATCTGTTAGATAGTCCAACAAAATGGAAATATGCTTAATGTATTTTATAAGTGATTTTTAACCCTTTATTACCTCCTAACAATCAAATAAAACTCTAAAACGTCGTAAATACAGCAGTGTTGCTCACCATTATTGGCACTCATTCATTTTTTCATAGACTGCATGATATATTCAGAAATAGATGGAAATCCACCAAAGTTATATCCTCAGGATTTCTTAATTCGTGCTCCAAAGTTATACAACAATTAAACATTTTTTGTCAACTTAAATATTGCAATTTTAAAGAAAGAACAGAATAAACACCATGTGCAGCATTAAAGGCGACACCCCTAATTAATACTTGGTTGCACACCCTTTGGCATTGATGACAGCCTCCAAACTTTTCTTGTAACCATCTATAAGCTTCTTGCACTTCTCAGCTGGTATTTTATTCTTCTCTTTCTTTGTAATTTATTCAAGCTCCTGAATGTTTGCAGGGTTCTTTTTCCTAGTGGCAAATTTCTGCTCACCCAAAAGATTTTAAATGGAATTTTGAGGTCAGGACTCATTGCTGGCCATTTTAAGAGAGTTTATTTTCTCTTTTTCAACTATTCCTGTGTACTTTTGGATGTGTGCTTTGGGTCATTGTTTTGCAGGAGGACCCATGATTTTCACTCAAATCAAGTTTTTTTTAAACTAGGTAGGACATGTCACTCTAAAATCTCTTGATAATTCTTGATTGCATGATTCCTGTGATACGATCAAGGCCTCCAGAAACAGACGCATCAAAGCAATACCCAGGCATTATGAAACCTCCACCATTCTTAACTGTTAGTAGGGTGTTCTTTTTCTTATGAGCTTTATTGCACCATCTGTAAACAAACTCTTGCTTTGCATTACCACAAGGGTCTGTTTTTGTTTCATCTGTCCACAGAACATTTTCCCAGAAGGATTGTGGTTTGTCAAGTTACTCTTTGTCATAGATCAGTCATTCCTTTTCATGTTTTTTCTTCAGCAATGGTTTCTTCTTTGGCCTTTGCCCATAAAGCTCTGCTTGGTTTAGTGTGTGGCATATGGCACTAATTGAAACCATGACCCCAGACTGTTCCAGATTGTCTTTTAGGTCTTTGGATGTTTAACATGGTGATTTTTCCACCATTTGCACCAATCTTCGAGGATATCTTTGGTCAATTTTCCTCTTTTTCCCCATGTCCAGGTAGGTTCTTGACCGTTCCATGCTTGGAATACTTCTTAATAACATTGAGCACTGTTGAAACTGGTATACCAAGATCTTTGGAGAAGGCTTTATATCCTTGGAAGTCTTGTGTTTGCTAATTATAGCAGTTCTGATGTCCTTAGATAGATAGCTTCTTTGTGACAAAGGAACAGGACCTAACATGTGGCTTTTTAAAACACTGAAGTCATCATTCATTGGGTAATTCATGTCACATGGTCACCAACAATGTATCACAGGTGATTCTCATTTGTGATTTACCAAAGGCAAGTCAAAATGTGTTTCCATAGTAATTTAATATAAAGGGTGCCAATACCGGTGTCACAGCAAGCTTAAGGTTTTTCTATTTTTCCATTCGATTATTTTTGTTATTTATTGTTGTTTATTATTTACCTCTTGTATTTAACACGAGTGCTCTATACAAAGAGATGTTTCACTTGATTCATTTTTTTCAGGAGACATTTCTCATTTTGTACTTGCACTCTATGGATGCTGATAAAAATATGCAGGGCTGTTTTACTGATGCAGCACAATTCTGATTTTGACATATCTGTAGCTTCAATACAGATATTAGCACAATAAAATTACAGAACAATACTAATTTCCTAAATCAAAGTAGAGCAGGTTTATCTTTGGATATTGTGACTGAATCACACGTAGGAAACCTGTAATGTGACCGAGTCCTTTGTGACCGACCAGCCGGCATTCAATTCGCATATCCTAGTACCAGATCATCATGCGTATCCCTATCACTTGGGATATAACATAATGGTTGCACAAAACTTTGGTCATTTGTGTGGGCTGAATTGTATTGAGGCTTTAATTTCCTTCCAATTTGGAGTTCATTGCCCAGTGACTGATTATCCAGAACTGTAGACCACTCGATCCCTCTATGAGCATATATTATGGTTTTAATTAATATGCACTTTTTTTTTAAAAAAAAATCTGTTGGTTGTGATACTGCAGTGAATATGTAATCTAAATTTAAGATGGTTAAACAAAATACATATGATCAGAATAGCTATCCATGGTTCCAAGATGGTTCCGCTTTAGGAGCAACACCGGTCAGTGGACTGTTTTTGGTGTAGCACCTCAACCCCATGCATTTATATGGAGCTAACCTGCAAAACCTAACAATCTGTTCGGTGCTTTTAAAGCTTGTAGAAGAAGAAAAAAATGTTCCATTAGATGTTTCCACATACACTAAAGTTCAAAGGCTTGGGGTCATGCAGCCAATTTTGTGTTTTCCTTTTTTTTATCCAATGAGTTGCAAAATGAATAGAAAATATAGTCCAGACATTGACAAGGTTAGAAATAAAGATTTGTATTTGAAATAATAATTTTCTCTTCAGTTGTTCTGCGTCTCAAAAATGTTCTTCTGTGTGATCCAGACACCTCAAACTTTGATTCGTCTGTCCATAACACTTTTTTCCAATCTTCCTCTGTCCAATGTCTGTGTTCTTTTGCCCATATTAATTTTTCCTTTTATTAGCCAGTCTCAGATATGGCTTTTTGCCACTCTGCCCTGAAGGCCAGCATCCCAGAGTCGCCTCTTCACTGTAGACGTTGACACTGGCGTTTTGTGGGTACTATTTAATGAAGCTGCCAGTTGAGGAGCTGTGACGCATCAATTTCTCAAACTAGAGACTCTAATGTACTTGTCTTATTGCTCAGTTGTGCAGCAGGGCTTCAGTTTCTTGGCAGTGTCTCGCATGGAATAGACTTAATTTCTAAGAACAAGAATAGACTGTCGAGTTTCACATGAAAGTTCTCTTTTTCTGGCCATTTTGAGAGTTTCATAGAACAAACATATTGCAATCTGAGAGTCCTCAGTGGTTGATATCTTTTAATGGCTAACTGAAAAGATGGTAAACATAGCAAGCTTTCGGGACACTGTGGTCTCTTCGTCAGGCTGGTAATGACACAAATTCTGAAGACACATACATATATACATAAGCAATAGAAAGAAAGAAAAAAAAAAGGAAGGAAAGAAGAGGAAAAAAAAGCAAAACAGTGTTATATGCTCTGGTGGATATGACAGGTGACGCAAAGCAGAGTGGGGTTAGGGAGGGGTGGAAGAGCAGGGACAGAGAAAGCAGATTTCTAAGATAAGCGGAACCAACTGTATTAGGTAAATGGTTAGTAAGTATTTTCAGGTCTCCATGGGTTGCGAACCATTTACCTAATACAATTGGTTCCGCTTATCTTAGAAATCTGGTTTCTCTGTCCCTGCTCCTCCACCCCTCCCTAACCCCACTCTGCTTTGCTTCATCTGTCATATCCACCAGAGCATATAACACTGTTTTGCTTTTTTTTTTTTCTCTTCTTTCCTTCCTTTTTTTTCTTCTTTCTTTCTATTGCTTATGTATATATGTATGTGTCTTCAGAATTTGTGTCATTACCAGCCTGAAGAAGGGAGCTCAGTGTCCCGAAAGCTTGCTATGTTTACCTTCTTTTCAGTTAGCCATTAAAAGGTATCAACCACTGAGGACTCTGATAGCCAGTAGATAGAAAAATATATTGCAAACACGGTATAAATATTCTTTACCTTATAGAACAAACAGATATAATGCTCCAGGTTCTCAAAGGAAGGATAGTTTTATAGCTTCTGTAATCATCCAAACCGTTTTCAGCTGTGCTAACATTCTTGGAAAAGGGTTTTCTAGGGTTTTCTAAACATCCATTAGCCTTCTTATACAGCAAACGCAATGTACCATTAAAACACTGGAGTGGTGGTTGTTGGAAATGGGCCTCTATACACCTTTGTAGATATTGCACTAAAAACCAGATGTTTGCAGCTAGAATAGTCATTTACCCCATTAACAATGTAAAGAGTGTATTTCTGATTCATTTAATGTTAGCTTCACTGAAAAAAATGTGCTTTTCTTTTAAAAATAAGGAAATTTCTAAGTGACCCCAAACTTTTGAACGGTAATGTATGACTATAACTTGCCTTGATCATCATTGGAATAGCTATTTCTTCTAAAGGCAATTTTCACTCTGCAGTTTTGGGTATTTGTTGCAACTCTTTTGAAAGCTTTAGAGTTTGTTTTGATGGGGAAGGGGGATTTTTTTCCATTGATCGTATATCCTGGTAATATTCCACCAATTTCTGTTGTAAAAGCCAATCAGTTTTCTTCTACTGCAAGATGTGGACTCTCATGAATGCGAAGACTGGAAAGTCTTCTAAGAATGCACCCCTTACACATATCCAGTTCGTGCTGGAGATTAATGTTTTTGAGCCTGGGGAAATGATACAGATCTTTCCATAATCATTTTCTTGATGTAGTTAAACATTTGTAAATGTGCGCCTGCATGTTTTCCCCCCGGCTTCCAGATAGCTTTACTCTTCAGGAAGGGAAGACTAGTGTGTTCAGCCATACATCGATGATGTAATGGCTTCTTAAGACTTCCTTGGCAGTCACATCTTAGGAATAATAATAACACTCTCATGTCTACTGGAGACATTTGGCTGCAATACACAATGAAGGAAGTTTGTTCCTTACCACCTTTCCCCACAGGTGTCCATTCTCTTTTGCAGCCTGGCTTCTATACTTAGACTTCGTTTTGAGTCCTTTTAATATTTTTTTTTTCCTTTCCCCATAGAAATCGCATTAACTGCTCACCTGTTAAGTAACAGCTGCTTTGTGCTTCCCATCTCAGACGTTTCATTAGCTGTCTATTATGTGAGTGTTCCGTCTCTATTCACATACCACAGTATACATTTATCCTGAAAAGATGTGAACTCCCTGTACTCATTCCCTCCCATTGAATATTTGCTTGTGATCGGATAAAGAACTTTGTACCATGGTTGCTTTGTGTTGTTTCCAGTTGGTTACTTCGGGTAAAGAATTATTAAGCCACATTCACACCTGGCGGTTATGCTGCATCATAGACCTATTTCACAATGCAATGAAAGTGTATTTAACATTACACTGGGGATGTATCCATCTGAAGTTGGCATGTTAATGCATGTGACTTAATTTGTAGATATTTTAGGGTTGGCATTGTATGAGATATATGTAGAATGTAAATGTATCTGTTCAAAATTCTGGCTTAATATTGTATAATTTTGGCAGTTTGGGCATTTTATGTAGAAATTTAAGAGTTAAGTATAATGCTTCGTTTTGATGAAAAATGTGACTTATTGAGAAGTTTTAGTCAGACTTTTCTTCTTAAATTACCAGAATAGAAAATTCACATTATTTGGAAAAAATTAAAGGGATATTTAGTGTAAAAAAAAAAAAAAAAAAAAAAAAGTGCTCAAACACTAACAAGCAGGTAGCTGGCATCTACTTGCCTGTTGTTGCCGTCACCAGTCCCCGCTGTTCACCCCTGACACAGAGCGATCACAGACCGCTCCTACCGGGGACAGGATGGCGGCATAAACACAGAGCAGAGCATCTTTTCCGCTCTCTGCAAGTGGGCGCATAGCTGAAGTCACACTGATTCACAGTGGGCTCGCCCACTACCTGATTGGGGGAGCTGGCTGTCAATCAGTATGACGTCGGATATACATCCATCTGAGAGGAGATAATCCTCCCCTTCACCTGATGCGCCAAAATCGGTCATCTGGTCGGCTGTGAGCAGTACCGAGTACAACTGGCCAGTTAGTGCCAGCTACCTGCCTGTTAGTGCTTAGGCACAATTTTTTTTTTAGTTATTCCAGATATCTCCTTTAATGGGGTTGTGTATCTGACTCTCCATATCATACTTTATTGTTATGTACGGAGTTAACAAGTAGCTGTAATTTAAGGGCACATAAAGCAAACGATTAGAATCAAAATACAGTCATAGGATTGAAGATGAATGAACTGTGGTAAGTTAAAGGGATATGAAAGAAGCCCTTATGTAAATTGCAATGATGACTTGTTGGAGATACAGCAGCGGAAAAGTAGGTGGGTAACGCTGGTCTTTTATTGGACAGTGGACAACCCCTTTGATACAAATGTGTAGACCCCATGAAAAATATGTTGTGTAAAAATGAAAATGACCTGCTCTGGCGAATAAGTGTTCCAGGCATGTCAAAGCACTTATTAATCTTCTGGTTTCCTGGCTCTACGTCCCGCCCATCCTCACCTTCCTCTGCTTTACTGACCGCTCGCTGACTGTGAAATGAAGTCTGGGAGCTGTCAGTCAAGTAGGAAGAGTTAGTTCTGGGTGGAGAATATGGAGGCAGAAGATTGGTAAGTGCTTTGACATACCCAGAACACTTGGACCTTATTGTAATGTGAATTAAAACTATAGCATAAATAAAAGTATAGGTGACATTATCTTTCAGAAACAACATGCCTATATAAACAGTTCAAACATGATAGAGCGTGAGGACAGATTCCAATTAAAAGCAACTTGCCCAATCCCCACTGGTTTCAACTTTCTGGCCCCATCGCAGCACACAGGAAATGTCAGACAATTGCTGGCTATGGCGAGCCATTTTTGCAGTCGGTGAGCGGTTGACAAGGTTTTTCCTGCAACCTCTGATGAGCAGAGACAAAGTAGTAGGGACCAGGAAAGCATCAGAACTAGACCTGCAGGGAATTTTCAACACAATTTATCATTTATTTTTTAACAATGATTTTAATTCAGTTGATATCCCCTTTAGGTAATTATTAAGGCATTTCACAATTTGCTGATTATATTTTATTCACATTACTTAGGTTTGCGAAGATTGAGGTGAGTGCATCTGCACCTATAATCCCATTTAGAGAAACCATAATCAGACCTCCAAAAGTTGACATGGTAAATGAAGACATTGGAAAACAGCAAAAGGTGGCCGTCATACACCAGATTAAAGATGATCAAAGTAAATCCCCAGAAGGAGTCCACATTGACCCAGATGGTCTCGTTACACTAACTACTTCAAATAAAATGGCCACGCTTAGTGTCAGAGCTGTGCCACTTCCAGAAGAAGTCACTTCACTACTAGAGAAGAACAGTGACTTAATCAGAACTATGGAGCAGATCAACTTGGCTTTCAGTGAAGGTGGAAATGCCATTCAGGTCAAGGAGACAACAATTAGCCGAATTCAGGAATTCAAAGGCAAACTTGAGCAACATTTACAGGGCAGAAGGTGGCGAAATGTAGTGGATCAAATCTGGTCTTTTGGTCCTAGGCGTTATGGGCCTAATATCTTGGTAAACCACATTGAAGGCTATGAAAGGCCGTCTGTATGGCAGTGCCTTGATAAGGTCTCCAAAGAGGGGAAATGTCATAGTTTTGACAACAGCATTGTCAGTGGTTTTCAGCTTGTGACTCTGGCTGGACCTATGTGTGAAGAACCTCTTATGGGGGTCTGTTTCATTGTGGAAAGACTTGATGTAAATAAATCTGCTGTATTAGAAAGACAAGATTCAGAAGAAGCGGCTGTAAAGAGTGAAGAACATCTACATACAGCTGCTGAATCCATTGAGACGTCTGTGAGGGAAGCTGCTGAAGCTAAGGACATTGTACAACACAGCCAGGATAGCACAAAGGCTCAGGAGAAATCCAGCAAGCGCAAAGGGGATTTCCTATTTACAGACTGTTACGGACCATTTTCCGGACAGTTAATTGCCACAATGAAGGAAGCTTGCCGTTATGCTTTCCAAGTAAAGCCCCAGAGACTTATGGCTGCAATGTATACTTGTGAGATCATGGCTACAGCAGACGTTTTGGGTAAGTAAATGTGGTTTCTTTATTTAACTATACACAAATACATGTCTATCGCTCTCTCTCTCACTCTATCACTATCTTTCAAATTCTTTCACTCTCACTTTCTGTCTCCTCTTCCCTTTTCCTATATCTCTCTTTCTCTCCTGCTGTTACTTTCTCACTCTCATTATCTTGCTCTCTCATCCTCTTTCTCCCTCCCTCCTATATCCGTCTCTCTCTTATGCACATACTCATTCTTCCTATCCTCTCTATCCCTCATTCTCTTTCCCTTTTTCTTTCTCTCTCTCTCCCTCCTTTCTTACCTCACCTTCCCTTACTCACTTTCTCTCTTTCACTCTCATTTATCCTCTCTCCCCCTCACTCTCACTCATTCAAACTCTCTACCTCAATCTTTCATTCTCTCACTATCTCTACCTCACTCATTCTCTCACTCTCTCTACTTCACTCTCACTCATTCTTTAACTTTCTCTACCGCTCTCTTTAATTCTCTCTCTCTACCTCACACTCATTCATTCTCTCGCTTTCTCTTCCTCACTCTCACTTTTCTTCCCACACTTTCATTCTTAACTTAGTCATGCTTCGCCTGTTCTTGTACTTTTGAATATCTGCCCTCATCTGTATTTCTTTTAGTGGCCCCATTATTTATATGTACATAAATCTTGACACAAATGTCTTCTTTATATGTCTTATATGTTTAAATGTCTTCTCCATTTAGGATTCACTTCTGATTTTGACTGTTAGTGCTTGCTCACGCAAGCATATAAATTGGATAAGTGCTATTCATTTTTTTATACTAATATGGTAAAAATGAATGAACTCATTCAAAAGTATAACTCTTCCCACAAAAAACAAGCTCTCATATGGCAATACTGACAGAAAAATGAAAAGTTATGGCTCTTGGAAAGAGAGGATTAAACCAAAACTTCATGTGGTTTGGGCAGAGGGATGGGTTGACAGATTTCCTTTAACCCCTTCACAATGGGCAATTATCCATTTTTGCACTTTGGTTTTTAACTTCTCTTCCTCCAGGAGCTATAACTTTTTTATTTTTCTATTTATTTAGCCACTAGATGGGTGCCCGATGCACAATGCATCGGGATTCTAGCAGAGCGAGTCTCTGACTCGCAATGGCCGCTTCGCGGCCAATGCTTCGCGCTGCTAAGGCGACTCGCCATGCCGCTGCGCGGGCATAGCGAGTCGCCTTAGAGCTGCTCGCAATGGCCGCTGCGCGGCCAATGCTTCGTTCGTATCCACATGACCACGCTGACTCGCAGCGAGAGCGGTCTCAAAAGGGGCAAAATCCCATTCGTGATTATATAATAGATATGAAGGTGTGTATTGTGCGGGACAAATTGTACTTTGAATGACACCATTCGTTTTATCATGTTAAGCACTGGAAAGCAGGAAAAAAATTAAGTGCGCTGAAATTGAAAAGAAAAAGTGAAATCCCACAATAGTTTACTATATCACTATACGGAGAAACTAACCTGGCAATATGATTATTTATAGATCAGTACAATTACACAGATACCGAACATGCTTTATTTTTAATTTAATCCCTTAACCCCTTCATGACCAATGACATATATAGGTACATTATTGGTAGTGTCCCATCCTTTGATGCAAGCTCACACACTGAGCTTGCATCATTCCCTGCATATGTCGACTGATTTGATCAGCTACAACATCTGCATCTAACAGGTTTGAGTGGATTGGAGATCTACCCATGCCGGTTAACTGGTTATGTCACGCTATCAAACTCTGACATGACCAATTCAACATGCGCCAGCAGGGGTCAAGCCATTCCCCACCGCCATCGGCGGCCCTGATCGGTTGTCATGACAGCGAGAGAACATCTGATGACCCCTGTCGCTGTCATGAGGAAATTCCTGTAAACACTGGCTGAACACCAGAGTTCACAGGAGATCAGGATTTCTTCTTTTCAGAGGGATGCTGAAGCATAGCTCTCAACAGCAGAAGCGATTGGACACTGCAAGTTTTAAGTTCCCCATGGGGACTAATAAAAATGTAATAAGTGTAAAAAGTAAAAAAAAAAGTGTTCAAAAATATGAAACCATAAAAAAAGTTTAACCCCCCCACCCTCTCTTTGCCCCATTGAAAATGGCACACAGAGCACATCATTACCAGGTATTACCTCATGGATTTGAACTCTCATCGTGAGAAAACACACAGTGACAACTCTGTGACGACAGCAGTTTCAGATAGGTGACCTTTACGTGAAGAGATGCGGGGACTAGTTAAGTCAGTCTCCCCTTTCTGATTGCTTTGATCTGTCAGCCTATCTGGAATAACTGCACTTCCCCTCAGGATCACCGCTGAAGATTGTCTAGTGGGGGAGGGGTGCAAAGACAGAAGGCATGACCCTATTATCTATACAAGAAAAGACTGCCAGCACTCCCTAACATGCAGTGTGAACCAGTACATGGCTGAGCATAACATCTCAAGCAGACAGTTGCACTCTGTAATGCTGAGACATGCAAATCAAGAATATAAGAATATAGAACCTCATGATAGCTAAGGAAAAATATGAAAAAAAACCGAGATACTTAGCATATAAAATTGGTCATTTCTGTATCCAGAAATATATACAGATATTCTGTATCTAGCTGTAAGGCTAGCGGTGGAGGGGTGCAAAGACAGAAGGCATGACCCCATAATCTGAACACTAGCCTTAGGTGATTTTAACTATTAGCAGGTTCCTACTGACCTACGGAAATAGAGGTTTTGGTGATGTATATGCTCCACGTAGAGCACAGAATAAATTTGAACTGATCCAAAATGTTCTGAAACCCAAAATGCCACCAACAATAAAAGCTTCTACTCAACCCACAAAAAAACAAGTCCCCATTAGGGTTCATCATCTGTTAACAGAGATATAGGGATTTCAACATTATTAGTAGCTCAAATGCTCTGGAAAAATATTTTGGCTCCTCACCCCTCAAAAGAAATCCAGCGAAATATGTGCTCCCAAATCCAATCGCCCCCTCTCGTTTAGCCCCATGATGTGCCTAAAATGCAGTTTGGTATTTCTGCAGAGAGGAGAAGCCACCTAATTTACTGAGTGCAGGACTCCAAAAACTCAAGCTGGACACAAAGTACGAGACTATAAAATGGCAGATTTCCATTTTCACTCTGCAGCATCCACTGTTTTTTGGAATTTTTGGTTTATGGAAGACACCTATTGATATAAAATCTACCGTAGTTTCGAAAATCTTGTGACTTATGGAGGTTTTACAAAGTTTACGCATATCGGGGGCTCTGCAAACACAACATTGCATCTGCTTTGCATTCCGGAGAAAGTTATTCAAACCCAGAATGTTCACTATGACTTGCAGTTCTGCAATTTTTAACAGGCTATAAGTGTTAAACCTTAAAGGGGTATTCGGGTTTTTTGTAGAATTTCTAGGTGTATCTAGGCTGCAAAATGTTGACCGTTACGGTAGTAATGTACACCCTGTCAGCGTTTTGCATTGTTACCTAAATATCACCTTTTTGCGTCTGCATCAGCAGACTCAGCCACCGAGCATAAGTATGTTTGTTTTGGAGCCTGGGTGCAAATGTCACACCTGGTCGTTATGCCCAGTCTCCTACAAACACGCCCCTGACTCCTACAGGCCCACCTCCTGCCCCCAGCTTCAGTATACCTGGCATCCCCAGTCTCTTACAGGCCCTCCACAGTCCCAAGCATGGCTGCCCTCCTAGTCTCCAATATGACCACCACACCCCCATTGCACACAGCGGTCACCTCCTTTTCTGACACAGTGTACCGAATCCGCAGCTGTGTGAAGGAGATGACCGCTGAGTGCAGTGAGCTGCGGATCCAGTACACTGTGTCTGAGGAGGAGGAAACTGCTATGTGCAATGCAGTGTGTGCTCACCTGTGTGCTCCCCATGTGTCCGCGCTGCCAGTGGGGCGTACTCCTCTCTCACACAGCTGCCCACTCTGTGCAGTGCTGTGTATCTCCTTCACAGGACAGGATACAGCGGGCGGCTGCAAGAGCGTGGAGGATGCTCCACTGACAGTGCGGCCACAGAGGAGGAGATGAGCGCACACACTGCAATGCATACAGCGCTCATCTTCTCCTCTGACATAGTGTACTGGATTACGCAGCTCCATGCAATCAGCGGTCATGATCTTCACACAGCTGCAGATTCGGTACACTGCCAGAGGAGGACTGCTGTGTGCAATGAGGGTGAGTGGTCATATTTGGGACCTGGGAAAGCCTGTAGGAGAATGGGGTGGTCAGGTATGTTGAAGTCTGAGGAGGTGGGCTGTAGGAGATTAGGAGTGGCTGGGCATGCTGGAGACTGTGGGAGGGGTGGGCCTGTAGGAGTCTGGGGCGTGTTTGTCGGAGACTGGGCATAACGACAGGCTGTGAGGTTTATACCCAGGCTCCAAAACAAACACACCTCTGGTCAGTGGCTGAGGCTACTGATCCAGACGCAAAATGTGATATCTAGGTAACACTGCAAAATGTTGACATGGTGTAAATTACAATTTGTCAACATTTGCAGCCAAGATACACACACAAATTTCTAGAAAAAGTCCGGCCAACCCCCTTTAATTCAAGTTTTTCTAATGTGGCAAATAGTTCCACTCTCAATAAGATTTAGGTTAGTTTGCTTATTGCAACATTGCCTCTCGTACGACAATTAGATTTTGATACCCATTTAATTAAAGATTGACAAGTGTAATAATATTCTTTGTACACCGCCGTGGTTTGTGTTTCCTATATCTAAATAACGTGATAAATAATGCAGAATGTATATAACTTAGGCTAAGTACAAATTGAATTGGGTCCAGAGAGGTAGATCTGTCATCAGCGTAAAGATGATACTGAAAGCTATGAGACTCCATGAGCAGTCCCAGGCAAGAGGTGTAGGAAAGAGCATTGGTCCAAGAACTGAACCCTGGGCGATACTGACAGGGGTCAAGATGTGGAGGTGGTGTGTGAGTAAGAGATGCTGATTGTCCGGTCAGGTAAGTAGGAAGAGAACGAAGATAGGCCCAAGTCTGTGATGCCAAGAGTTGAGAGAAAGTCTGTGATGCTAAGAGATGAGAGATTTTAGTAGGAGAGAATGGTCAACAGTGTTGAAGGCAAAGGACAGGTCCAAGAGGAGGATGACAGACTAGTGTTGCATGGCTTGGGTGGTAAGTAGGTCATTGGTGACTTTGGTTAGGGCGGTTTCAGTGAAATAATGCGATCAGAAGCCAGATTGTAGCCAGACAGAGAAGGTAAAAACACAGTTCAAGATGGACATGCTGTTCCAGTAGTTCTGAGGTGTAGGGGGAAGTGATATGGGGTGATGGCTAAACACAGAGGATGTGTCACAGGAGAGCTTTTTGAGGATAGGTCTTATCGAGCCATATTTAAAGCATTAAGGGAAGACATCAGTTGTTAGTGATAGGTTGAATAAATGGACAGGGTTGGGATGAAGACTGAGGTAAGGCTTGGGATAAGGTTTGATGGGAGCAGGTCAAGTACACAGGTGGTGAGAGATGACCTGGGGAGTAGAGGGGAAACTTTTTTTTCAATAATGGTGAAGAAGCTGTTTTTGGAGAAAGAGGGCTGAGTAGGTGTATGGATTGACTGTGGGACAAAGCTTACTCTGATGTTCTCAATCTTCTGCTTGAAGAAAGAAGCAAAGTCACTGGCTGAGAGGAGAGGAAGAAGGTGCTGGGTGGTGAATGAGAGAGTTGAAAGTGTTGAATAGCTGGTTTGGGTTAAGGAACACAATTCCAAGCACCCAGAAAAATAAATTCATTAGGACATCACACCTTTAGCATAACTACACACAGAGAAATTAAGATTTATCTATTGTTTGAAAAGTCAGTAGTTCACACATTCTTTATGCAGTGAAAAAAGAGGTTGTTTTTTTTTTTTTTTTATTTCTCATGAGCGGGGCATGCTCCTACCTACTGTGTCCACTTCACTTGCCTGTGTCCTATATGGTGAGTTCTGAGCTATATCAGGTTATAAGTTAGTTTTTGGCATATTTACCTGGTGCCTACCTGTCTAGCCATAGTCCCTTTTTTCTTAGAGGTTAGTAAGACTGGCTTCACACTGCAGTTTTTTCACTGATTAGTGTCCATCCAGTTTGTGTGCTAAACCCGAGAGGAACCAGGAGAGGAACTTGCAGAGAAATTGAAAGCGTGACACCTGTTCTGAGTTTTGGAGACATTCCTGGTTTTGGCACCCAAACACTGATGGACACTGATCAGTGAAAAAACTGCAGTGTGAAGCCAGCCTAAGGAAGCACTTTCTTTGCACTATTGTCCCTACATTCCCATTGTCCTTGTGTCTTAACCCAGAGTCTCTGGCGCACACAGAAGAATGCTTACTCATGTATAATGATCATCCTCATTTCTGTACCTTAATAGATGAATGTGGGTGATCAATACACCTGCTTTGTACCTTGGTGTATACATATATGGTCCATAGAGTGCACGTAGTAGTTTTTGTCCTTTGAATCAGACTATCCTGGTCTTTCTGCTACTTTGCACTTTGACGAGAAATAAAAAAAAACTTTTTCACTGCATTTAGAGTGTGTGGACTACTAACTTTTTAAACAATAGATACATCTTGGCAGCTGAACACTCTAAGGGTGGCTCCACACTGGCGGCGCGGCATTGCGGAGTCCGAATGCGGCTCCCGCATGCGAACTCCGCAATGAGACCAAGCAATGCTGGCCCAATGGCACAGTGTGCCATTGCGGCCGGCATTGCGACATGCTGCAGTGCGGAATTCCGTCCGCAGCATGTCTATTTTCAGTGCGGACGCCGCACTACCGCATCCCATTGGAATGAATATGGTGCGCACAGCCGCAATTCAATTGCGGCGGCGCCGCACTACGCACACTGTGGGGGCGGGTGTTTCCTGTTTCTTCCCAGGAAGTGTGTCTCAGCTGACTACAAGCAGAAACACAGACCCCTGCATCTGCTCATCACCACCTTTCTCTGCGACATGGCACCCTTGCAGTCATTGCCTCGGGGCCGCCGCTACCGCTGCAATTGTATTAACTCACTTTTTCAATGCATCTATTCAGGCAGCAGCTGCAGTGCCTAGCTCTGCACACCAATGGGCTAGTGTCGTCCCTCAGGAGATCCTTGGAAGGTGCAGAAAACCTCTGTAAGCTCTGATCTCCGTGGAAGCCAGGAAAAGAAGGAAGTGACCTCAGCAGAGGCAGCCACATGACCAAGAGAGGGGAGGGGGAAACCACATGACCATCAGAGAGTATCTACAATAGGATCCGCAATGCAGTCTGCAATAGCGTCTGCAATAGACTGCAATAGCAGCCGCAATTTACTCCGCAGCACCGCAACTAGTGTGCAAGAGGCCTAATTTCTCTGTGTGTAGTTGTGATATAGAAAGGATATGAGAGGTAAAAGGTAGGTTTGTTTTCAAGCAGTGAGTGCAGATTTGAAATTGGTGAGGGATTTTTTGTATGTCATGCAGCGCTTGGTGGAGTGAGACCGTTTCCATCTCCGCTCAGTAACCCTGGTAAACAACCACAGTTCTTCAGTCAGGCTGGTGTGCCATGGTTGCCTTTTGATTGTGCAGGTTTTGGTATGTGAGAAGCGGGGTAACCGAATCAAGAGCTGAAGTTATTGTATAAAGTGATCAAAGGTGGAGGAAAAAGGCGGCACTCACCATGCGTAGAGTCTTGTGCTTTATTACATCAAGGTGGGGAGGGGGTCAGTAGGCGCGGACGACAGCACGCCGTTTCGGAGGCTCAGCTCCTTTGACGAGTCCAATGATGATGACGCAAGGGTGTCCCTTTTCAAGGGGAGTTACTCTCATGCGTCATACAGTACAATCATTAGTGCAATTTAAAAACACAAACATGAGTGACATACAATAAGGCAGCTTAACACACTTATTACCTGTTTATATGACATTCATTATCTGGAAAATGCTGCGGTTGCGGACTGCCTCTAACTTATTCCAAAGAAGCATAACTACGCATGTCTGCACATTAAAATGACGTTTACCGTTGCTATGGTGCTTGGTAAACAGTCAGGGAGAGGGGACGTGCTATTGCGTGGATCTATGCATGTGCACAAGAGTGTGTTCACCTGGGCTTTTAGTTTTAGGTTGCTGTTAACCCTATCAGGGATATAGCTCACTGGAGCAATGACCGATCAGAGCGGTGGAAAAACGCCCAGGCTTTAATTATCTCAATGAGTGGAATCATAAGTGGAGACACTATGTTAGGTGACTGGGAGCTTTACGCTCAAATTAACCCACGGTGATAGTGGGTCTGTCAGCGGAAAGGAAATGAAATAGCCAGGTGGTGTAGTGGTCAAGAAAAATTGTGGCTTACCCGGGGGGTGGCAGTAGATGACAGCCAGTTGGAAGTTGGAGGGAGATTAAATGTGGAAAATCTCAACAGAGGGGAGAGTAACAGAGGGTGGCAGCAGAAGTGGGGTGAAGAAGCATTTATCTGACAGGAGGACACCAACTGCTCCACCATACTTTTTATTAGGGTGGTGGGGGTAAAAAAGATGAAAAACACCATAAGAAAGTGCAGCTGGGAGGGTTTATCAGAGGGGGTGAACCATGCTTCAGTGATGCCAAGGAAGGAGAGTTCGTTAGTGATAAGGAGGGCATGGTCATGGATGTTTGAAAGTTTGTTGCATACAGAGGGTGTGGTACATTCCATAAGGTTCCTGTTAGAGTGACTGGGGGAGCGGGGGCTGAGTGAAAGGGTTTAAGGTTAGTAGGGTTGCAAGTTTGTGTTAGATTGTGGATTTGAATTTGAAATTATTGTAGGTAGATGGTATGGAGGACTGGTATTTGAAGCGATTTCAGCAGCAATGAGGAAAGGTAGAGAGAGTATTAGGTGGGGGCAGGAGAGGCCATGAGATTGCCATGTGTGTATTTTTTACAGTGTATATGTATCCAGTTACCTTCAGGTCCCTTCTGGTCTCATTCATTGTAGTACACTTAATGATACACAAGCAGACCCAAGTCAAGCAGATGCCTGAATGTACTCATGGTCTATAGAACGATTGTTCCAGTAGTGAGATATGTGATTATGCCGTGTCTATGATAGGGGTTAGAATAAATTTATTTTTATATCACTTCTTTTTTTAGTCGGGGATGAAAAGGCAGAAAGCTTTTTGCTATCTATACTGTAGCCTAACTGTTTGGTGCTTTGTAGTGAATCGGATATTCAGACACTATTGAGTTATGTGATATTAATGTGAGCGCAAAATAAGTTTCTTCCTCTCATCTTAATTGAGTAAGAAGTGTTTTGATGTTTCACAAGAGCAACTAAAAAAAGAAAATAATTTTGAGGATTTTTTCAGCCTCCAAGTATATCTTTTTCTTTAACACTAAAAACTTCAAGTCCCAAGGCAGATTTTACAAATGTTCATCATCAAACTTCCTTTTAAATCTTTACTTCAGAAGGAACACTATCCGGCAGGCTCTGGGCTATCTTCTAAGAGTTCATTTGTTGTGTTGTGGACCTCAAAGGCACATGCCATTGACAAAATACAAGTCTTAAGTTAAAAAATACCCACATTGACATTTTTTTAATGAATTGAATGGAGTAAGGTTAAGTTTACAGATGAACATATACATTTTTGGATTTTAAGATTCCATATCTTCTACCATATATATTAAGACATTACATATTGTTATGTTTCATCTGGAGTACACCGCTGCTTTGCCTTCCTGCTGGAAGTGACCGGTAATGTAGACAGCGAGCAATAAACATTAATATTAGTGATGTTGAGGTTAACCTTTTAAGTTAACATTTAGTTGGGTGTTTCATGCCTGTCATCTAAGAGGGAATGATTAATTAATTATTTAATCATTATTAATTAATAATTAAGGACTAGTTTATGGAGACCAAAACAATATTTTTAGCTTTAGTTTTAATGCATTGACTTAAATAAGCAAAGACCCCACCAATCTAAGAACATAGGAAGTTGACTACTTCTTGCTATTGTAAGAAAAAACGGTCACCGCACCAGGTGATCTCACGAGCTCTATTTATAGTCTTTCCAGCCCGTCCCTGGACGCACGTCCAGTCTAGAGAGTCCTTATCTAGATAATGTCACATACCAGCAGGAAGGACAGCGCCACAGGCATTTATAGTGATGAAAACAAACTTCTTTATTCCATGGTCGTGCAGCAACGTTTCGACCATCCACACGTGGTCTTTATCAAGCTTGATAAAGACCACGTGTGGATGGTCGAAACGTTGCTGCACGACCATGGAATAAAGAAGTTTGTTTCCATCACTACCCATGCCTGTGGCGCTGTCCTTCCTGCTGGTATTCTTCTTGCTATTGGTCACAGGACAGTTTTGAATGGAATTGTGCCCAACAGGCAGTTTGTGTTATTCATGATAATTCATGGCTGTAAATGTATTATGTAAAATATATAGTTATATAATAATTTAAATGTATATAATGTGTGCATATAGAGGATAACGGGTGGGGCAAAAATGCGCAATAGGATCTTAACTAGTTACAACTAGGGTGCAAATAATAGTGGTGTGCTTACCAGATAGCGGTTGTGATGTACACAACACTGAGTGTGGAATAACAGCTGCTCCAGACTCATGTGGAGATGAAGGGTTAAACTGGAATAATGTGTGCTGGTTCTGCACACATTAAGAAATGTTCCGTGGAGGAGTCCAGAATACAAATGAATATAAACATGAAGAACATGTGGTTTATTCTAGGCGTTTTAAAGCAATCCTGCTTCTTTTTCAGGAAAAGCACAATATGTTTTCCTGAAGCAGAAGCAGGATTGCTTCCAAACGCCTAGAATAAACTACCGTATATACTCTTATGTGTATTTTGACTCCTCCATTGATCATTTATCGCAGCAGTGGATCCAGTTTGGGTTTACCCAGACATTACATAAATTTCTATTCTGGACTCAAACTTGAGCTGAATCTCTTTTGAAGTCACTGATTGGGCAGTTCTGTTCCCCACCCACATACAGCCAACCATAAGCAAAGCACTTCCGGGAGAGGGAGAGCAGGGTTTTTGTAATTTATTTTCAAACACTGCAAGTGACTTTCACTGGGCCAAGCACTAAGGGTACAGCAATATGTGCTCTGGTTTGCATACGTAAAGCACCTGAACTCTGAACACTGATTTTTTTTTTCTTTTTTTGTAAAGTCTTTAAAGGGGTTTTTCTGTCTAAACTGATAATTCTGCAGTCAGTCTGTGACTACAGATTTAACAATCCTCCCACACAGTGTGCGCTGCAAGGATTCGCGATTTCTAAATTGGGAACAGACTGTAATTATGCGATATGCATGTTCCTGGCCAGAATCCCCGACTGATGGGCTTGGCTTCGTTTAATACAAATGTATGGAGCAAGGCTGCGCCCACTATTTGACTACTCCCACTATTCGGACACTCCTGCTCCATACACTTGTATTGAGTGTTGTTGTTGGAACATGCATACCACATAATTGTGGCCCGCTCTTGGCTTAGAAACGGCAGATCCTCCCAGCACACATTGCTTGCACTGGGAGTACTGATAAGTCTGTGGTCACATACAGTGACTGCAGAATTATCAGTTTAGACTGGACAACCCCTCTTAAGTTCGGGTCCACTCATCTCTACTCATGAACAATACAAGTCACCAACTGGTACAGAAGGAGAGAGGACCCTGCCCGCATGGGCGCACAGCCTAAAAAAGAAATGGTGGGGAGAGAGGACCCTGCCCCGAAGCCTCACAGTCTACAAGAGATGGGTGAGGATACAGTAGGTGATTGATACATAATAAGGAAAAAACGCAGTCAGCCATGGGCTTTCTGAAATGACCTAAAATGAAAATAAAATGAAGCAATCGATTTTAGAAAAATGTTCCTATTGATTTTAGGTGATCTATTGTTGTGTCAGTGACCACGACTTGACATGCAGTGTGAGATCTGAAGGGCTGCATGGATCGATTACATCGTGCTTACTTGGTTATTTCCACGTCATACAATGGATGCTTCACTTCTCTCAAAGCAATAAAATCCCATTGCCAAAAGCAACATGTTTAAGAATGAGCTCAAAAGATTTTTGTTTTAAATCTTTAGACGTTTTCAAAGTGCCATCAATAACCTGCAAGAAAGGTAACTTTCCAGAGAGAAGTGCAGCAAGAGAATATTGTCCAATAACAAAAGTAACGGGATACGTTTTGGTGTACACAGAAGTGATTGATCGATGGATTTTTAATGTGATGAATCATATCACGATCTTAAGATTCACATGACGACTCATTTGAAACTTTCAAAGTGATTTATTAATGGACAGGATGAAAAAAACTTTGATGTTTGGATTAAGGGCTATTCCCATGTTAGTGTCCTCTGATCAGTGTGAGCTCTAGTGCCGGGGCCCTGATAATGCTCCGGCTGAAAGGTACTGTGGGTCCTATTCCGTTAAACCGGGCCAGTCCCCAATCTTTGAGGTGTCCAGAACATCATTTGATGGGAATTCCATAAGTCATATGCAAAGCAAAACCAAAACTAACCCGTTCCTGACCAGGCCATTTCACCACTTTCCTGACCAGGCACATTTTCAGGTTTTATTGTCAATACAATTTTAGCAGGTCTACAAAAATAGATTCTCATTGCGATATTTAATTTATGTTTTCGTAGTTATACACGGGGCTTAAGTTTTCAGTTTTTTATGCTTTTTTTTTTTTCAACTATATCAGGGGTAAATGTAAAGAGACCCACACCCCTTCAATGCATGATCTTTTGCAAAGTGCTTACTGTACAGTGTTGTTATTGAACATCTGTACACAGTAAGGCTGGTTGTACACCATCCATGTGTATCAAGCTTAAACTGGATGCACCTGCATCAGTTTTGACTTTCAGTGGGGCCGTAGGCATTTGTGCTGCATCCAGTTTTTCCTGTTTTCCCCTGATCCTGATGTCCATGGTTTTTTCACTGAGACCAAAAACATAGTTTGGTGCATTTTTTGGTCTCCTTGACGAAACCCGGAAGCACCTGGATCCGGGGCACCATGGATTGATTTAAAATGGGCCTCTATGTAACCCGAATCTGGCGGACTCTGGATCCCGCTAGATCCAGGTTTTTGAACAGCACATGCCCAGAACACAGTTCTTAATGACATGCCCCATAGCAGGTGTGTCATTTGTCCCCAGATCTGGTATAAAAAGGTATGCAGCTGTAAGCAGCTGTATGCCGCCAAGCTGGGAGGATGTGCTGCTCTGATCCCTGAACATCCATGGCCCCAACTGAACCATCAGAGCCGTAAACCAGCTCATCGGCCCCTGCCTCCCCCTTCAGCATCCCACTAACCCGACCATTGGTGTGGTTGAAGCGAGAAGAGCCATCATCTACCCAGTGCGCCGACTGCAGGGGACCTCCTCAGGCCCGACATCGGTGAACCCCTGCGCGGCGGCTGCAATTGATCCAGGCACTCCCTCCCAGCCAGAGTAGGGTCCCCCGTGACACTGCAGGGGTGACCCAGCGAGCCCGGATACCTGCTCCCGCCGCCGTGAGCAGAGATCTGGGGATAGGCCAAAGCAGTGGCCTCTAGCTGCGCCTTCCCCCGAGCTCCTGAAGCCAGTGGTGCGGCTCATCAGCAGCAGCGGTGCCTGCCACTCCAGCCAGCCCCGGGAGGTGGAAGATAAAAGCCGCTCCCGCCGCCGAAAGCCGGGTTCCGGGGACTAGGCCAAAGCCACGGCCTCTAGCTGTGGGCTACCAAAGCCCCGCCCCTCGCCAAAGCCAGCGGTGCAGCTCATCAGCGGTTGCGACTTCGCCAACCACAGCTGGCGCCGGGTGGTGGGCGATCCGCTGCTTACACCAGCTGAGCACAAAGGCCCACTGCACAGGCCTCTGCCTGCCATCTCCACAGAGCCCCTCAGCACCGCCCCCCGCCAAGACAATGTGCGGCTGGCTGCGCCACTCTAAACATCAGTGGCATAGGGGAGCAGAAAGAGAGCTCTAACGCATACCTGTCATCACAGGCAAAGGCGACTGGTGATTAAGCCACTGCACCACCTCCAGCCGTGGCCCTCTCTTCCACTGCCGCACCCCTGTGCGGAGCTACTGGTAATTGCCTCTGTCGACAACCTCCACCAGTTGAACAAGCCACTGACCAGCACTCTGACACATTCTCTGCACCCTTGCCATCTTCCCACCACTTGAGAGCCCCGGCTATACCTCGTCCCTGACTGCATCTCATCCCTGACCACTTAGCATCCCTGGCCGCTCCTCATCCCTGGCTGCATCTCATACCTGGCTGCATCTCACCCCTACGTACATCACCCTAGTACAACCTCATTAACCTGCATCTCATCCCAGGCTGCCTCTCATCCCTACGGCCAGCACCCTGGTATGAACTCATCAACCTGCATTTCATCCCTGGCTGCACCTCATCCCTGGTTGCTTCTCACCCCTGCTGGACCTCATCCCTGGCTACACCTCACCCCTCGCTACATCTTATCCCTGGCTGCACCCCATCCCCAGCTGCATCCCACCCCCCTGCTGCATCTCATCTCGATGTGCAGCATCCATAAATACTGCTCACAATGTTTCATCTTCTTTTCACCTCATTCCCATACTACTTCACTTCCTACTAACCCCTATAATCCCCCACCCAGTAATGAAGTAGTGCTGTCTCCCTCCATCATACCCAGTCATCTCTCCTCCTCATCCAAATTATTCCTTCACACGCAATCCTGTGTCTCCAAATACACACACCTACTATGTTTCCCTCTCCTGCTCTCACCTCCTAACCCTCTCGCTGCTTCTCTTACTCGCTGGTGATTATCCCCAAATCCTGGTCCCCCCCCATCACATCTCCACAGTAACCTCTCACCCACATCCATCTCCCAACACAAACTCTCGCAATCTCCACAACCTTACACCCATTCCACCAGCCCCTGCTCCCCGAGTCCCTCTACCTGGAGCACTATGCAATGCTCGCTCAGTATGCGGCAACAAACTCCCTTTCATTCACGACCTCTTCATTCCTTGGCATCACCGAAACCTGGCTCACCCCTCTGACACAGCCTTCCCCGCTGCATTCTCCTATGGTGGACTCACCCTCTTCCATACCCCCCCACCCTAAAGATAAACATGGTGGAGGAGTCAGCCTGCTCCTGTCAGACAGGTGCTCCTTTACCCCAATTATGCTACCACCCTCTGCCAACCTCCCCTCTTACAAAGTTCACTCCGTCCGCATCTTCTCCCCTTGCAACCTCCAGCTGGCTGTCATCTACCGCCCCCTGGTTCTACCCCCACTTTTATTGACCACTTCACCACCTAGCTTCTCCACTTTCTCTCTTCCGACATCCCCTCTATCAGCATGGGAGACTTAAACATCCCCATTGATACCCCCACCCTGCTGCCTCCAGACTCCTATCACTGACCACCTCCTTCGGGCTTTCCCAATGGTCCTCCTCAGCCATTCATAATGATGGCCACATGCTTGACATGGTCTTCACCCGCCTTTGTTCCCTCACCGATCTCTCAAACTCACTCCTCCCCCTATCCGACCACATCCTGCTGACTTTCTCCTCCACTCTTCCCCTCTCCGAACACTCATCCCCACAGAAGCATTAAACATTGATTGCCACTCATTCGCTAAGTCCCTTCTCCCTCTCACAGACTTGGCTTCCTCAAATGACGCCACCTCTGCTGACACCCTCTGTAACACCACAGTAACTGCATCTCTCGACCTCGCAGCCGCCCTCACATACAAAAAAACTCACACAGGCAATACTGGCTCACCACCCTTACTAAAGAGCCGCGTCGAGTGTCCAGGGCAGCCGAGCGGAGAAATCCCATTCCGCGGTGCACTTCGCCTTGCATAAACATTCCCTCTCTACCTTCAAGACCGCACTCACCGACGCAAAATAAGCCTACTTCTCATCTCTAATAACCGCCCTGTCTCGCAACCCCAAACAACTATTCAACACTTTCAACTCCCTACTCCGTTTCGCTTCGCCTCCTCCCTCTCCTCTCATCTCTGCCGATGACTTTGCATCATTCTCCAAACAGAAGATTGACAAAATCAAAGAAAGCTTTGACCCACTGCCCCCCCTCCCCCCGGGTTCCCCCCATCACCGCTCAGCCCTCCTTGTCCAAAAGAAGCTTTTCCACCATGACAGAGGATCAACTTTCCTCCCTTCTGTCACGATCACACCTCACCACCTGTGCTCTCGACCCACTCCCCTCTCACCTCATCCCGAACCTCACCATTGTTTTCATTCCTGCCCTAACTCACCTCTTCAACCTACCACTCACTACCAGTGTCTTCCCCTCATATTTCAAACATGCCTTGATCACCGCTTTACACTGTAAGTTAGCGGTTAGGATCAGCACGACAGAAGGCAGTGACTCAGGTATTTACTCACACAGCACACAATTTAATGGCACAGTTCAGGTATTCACAGACCTCCAGGTTCCGGGGCGCAGCCGAGTACAACCCCATACAATCCCAACAGCTGATATAGAAGCTCTGTACCTTCCCCTGGGTAGGCTGTGTTAGGGCAGCACACAACCTTTCTCTCACCGTCCGCTCATTAGCCTCATGAACATCCACTCTGAGAGAGATCACAGGCTGTGTTAAATCTTCACACAGTTCTCTACACAGCAGCTCCTGCTGCTGTCCTGACACACTCCGCCCCCTCCTCACAGCCCAGGGCAGCTCATACAGTTGTGTCAAAAGTATTGACACCCCTGAAATTCTGTCAGATAATACTCAATTTCTTCCTGAAAATGAATGTAATCACAAAATCTTTGGTATTATTATCTTAATTTAATTTGTCTTCAATGAAAAAACACAAAAAGAATTGTCCTAAAGCCAAATTGGATATAATATCCACATCAAACAAAAAAAGGGGTGGACAAAAGTATTGGCACTGTTAGAAATATCATGGATGCTTCTCTAATTTGTGTAATTAACAGAACCTGTAACTTACCTGTGGCACCTAACAGGCGTTGGCAATAACTAAATCACACTTGCAGCCAGTTGACATGGATTAAAGTTGACTCAACCTCTGTCCTGTGTCCTTGTGTGTACCACATTGAGCATGGAGAAAAGAAAGAAGACCAAAGAACTGTCTGAGAACTTGAGAAACCAAATTGTAAGGAAGCATGAGAAATCTCAAGGCTACAAGTCCATCTCCAAAGACCTGAATCTTCCTGTGTCTACTGTGCGCAGTGTCATCAAGAAGTTTAAAGCCCATGGCACTGTGGCTAACCTCCCAAGATGTGGACGGAAAAGAAAAATTGACGAGAGATTTCAACGCAAGATTGTGCGGATGGTGAATTTGCTTGGATGTTAGTCAAGGTTCTTTATCCAAGTTGCCCTGCAGTCCGAGGGTACAACAGTGTCAACCCATACTATCTGTCGGAATCTGAATGAAAAGGGACTGTATGGTAGGATACCCAGGAAGACCCCACTTCTTACCCCGAGACATAAAAAAGCCAGGCTGGAGTTTGCCAAAACTTACCTGAGAAAGCGTAACAAGTTTTGGAAGAATGTTCTCTGGTCAGATGAGACAAAAGTAGAGCTTTTTGGGCAAAGGCATCAACATAGAGTTTATAGGAGAAAAAAGAGGCATTCAAAGAAAAGAACACGGTCCCTACAGTCAAACATGGAGGAGGTTCCCTGATGTTTTGGGGTTGCTTTGCTGCCTCTGGCACTGGACTGCTTGACTGTGTGCATGGCATTATGAAGTCTGAAGACTACCAACAAATTTTGCAGCATAATGTAGGGCCCAGTGTGAGAAAGCTGGGTCTACCTCAGAGGTCATGGGTATTCCAGCAGGAGAATGACCCAAAACACACTTCAAAAAGTACTAGAAAATGGTTTGAGAGAAAGGACTGGAGACTTCTAAGGTGGCCAGCAATGAGTCCAGACCTGAATCCCATAAAACACCTGTGGAGAGATCTAAAAATGTCAGTTTGGAGAAGGCACCCTTCAAATATCAGGGACTTGGAGCAGTTTGTCAAAGAAGAATGGTCTAAAATTCCAGCAGAGCATTGTAAGAAACTCATTGATGGTTACCGGAAGCGGTTGATCAGTTATTTTGGCTAAAGGTTGTGCAACCAAGTATTAGGCTGAGGGTGCCAATACTTTTGTCTGGCCCATTTTTGGAGTTTTGTGTGAAATGATCAATGTTTTGCTTTTTGCTTCATTCTCTTTGTGTTTTTTCATTGAAGACAAATTAAATGAAGAAGATAATACCAAAGAATTTGTGATTGCAATCATTTTCAGGAAGAAACTGAGTATTATCTGACAGAATTGCAGGGGTGTCAATATTTTTGGCCACAACTGTATCATCTCCTATTCGCCCACACACCTGGGTGTCGGTGCTTTCAATCAGCACTCAGCTCCAGTAGCAGCTAACCCTGTGTGTGCTGATACCGGGCAGAAGATACAATCTCCCGTATGCTGTGTCCTGGTCAAGGGGACACATCGAGGTTGCATCACCACAACATGATAGGTGTAAAGCAGGCAGGAGATTCCAAATGGAGGAGGTGGCAATGAAGAAAGAATAATGCCGCCCAGCGGAGCGTGTGCTGCTGCATCGAGGAGGGGCAGAATGGAGCCTGGGCTCGCCTTTTCAGTCCCCAGCCTCAGGGACTTCTGTAAGTTATAAGTTATTTTTCTGCTGTTTTATAGGGCGGATTTAGCTCAGAGAGGGATAGATAGGGAGCAGCTAGGAAAGTGCAGGGACAGGTAGTGATGGTGTAGGGGCTTAGATCCAGGTGACAGGTTCCCTCTAAGAAAAACGTAGGTGTGAAAGTAGCCTAATCGATTTCCTGTGGTTTTGGGCACCCAATCCCCACCAGGGGAGTACTCTGCAGTTTAGCACAGTTTAACATGGCTGTTTTTTTTTTTAAAGGGGTCTGAATACTTTACGTACCCACTGTGTATATTTGCAATAGCACACTATGTGCCGAGGTTTATACACCTATATACAGCCATATAGACTATGTATACTCAGCCATTTAGCCAATTCGTTTGTGCCCACCGGCCATGAAAAGGCCACCAAACCTCATGAGTTCTTATCAAACTGCTCTTTGTCTGAAAAAAGGTGTGATGTATCAGGAAAGGAGTGTGGCCTAATAAGCCACACTGTATGCCAAGAAATGACAACATTTTGACAGATTCCTGGAGCAAAGTAAGCTACTAGCCAACTAACAGTCTGTATAGACTTGGACGAGTCTAAAGAAGCTCCAGATCTGTCAATCGGCACAAACATCTGCTAAATCTGCTACATTTGAAGACCGTTTAGTTTTCCCTGTAAAAGAATTAGACACTATTGATATTTATTCCTCAATGAACTTTTCAAGCTGAATTAAATGGAAACCAAATAGTATGATAAAGATGTCAATATTACAGGGATATACAGTCTCTGTTCAAGTCTGTATTGTGGCTTCAGTTTGAAACAGAAGCAACAATGTTCTGCCTAATCCATCACATGACCGACACCATTGGTTCCAGTGGACCCCACTGGCTTTTTATTGGTTCCACGAGGTATCCCATTGTGTCGACAGGACAAACAATGTTGCTCCCGGAGCTATTTTTTTTTTCCATCAACTATGACAGTCTGCTATGGAGGCCCCAAACAGAGCCCCTGATGCAGTTATGTACAGAGCCGTATGTCAGAAAGCCTTTAATGAAGTCTTCGTGATCTTTATTATTGCAGCTGGCAACCTTAAAAGCAGTAGCTGCAAATGCACAACTGAGAATACTCGATAGTCCGTAGTAGGGAAATTTGAACATTATTGATAACCCACTTCTGTTAAAGTCTAAATTTGATAATACACATAAATTACTAGGGTTATGACATATTACTATTATTATTATTTATAAGGTACCTTTACACACACAGATATATTGCTTGCAATTCACTGGTTGCAGTGAAATCATGGACACATTGCTCCCTTTTGTTGCCATGTACAAGTGGAACAATGTGTCCATGATTTCACTGCAACCAATGAATTGCAAGCAATATATCTCTGTGTGTAAAGGTACCTATAGAACACCATTGATTGCATGGTGCTATACATGAGAAAGGGTCACAGACCATATCCAGACAGTCAGCAGACTGACAATGGCAGACTGGTACAGATGGCAGAGAGCCCTGCTTTGGCAACTTACAGTCTATAGGTTCACGAGGTAGGAGGTTGGGGGTTTTAGCAGTTCCTGGTTATGGTGAGGTGGCATCGGGGTCATTTAAGCTTTCTTGAGGAGATGGGGTTTCAAGTAAACAATATCTTGCGTAGAAGGCCTCATCCAGACATGTTTTTAGATCCTACACATTTTTATGGATAGAACATGTTGTACCCATTATATTTAGAGATTCGTAGAGCTCCTGTCAAGTGGCCATACATCTAACCCAGCTGATGGTGATGCATGCAAGACTCACGCATCTCTCAGCCAGTGTGACTCCAGACTTAAGGTACCGTCACACGTAACGATATCGTTGCCGATATCGTTCAAAAGTCACGTGTTCTGTGACGCTTGAACAATGTCGAAACAATATCGTTGTGTGTGACACTACAAACGATCAGTCCGCTGATTGTTCATCGTTTGATTTGAGGTCCTGTCCTCAAATCAATCGTTGGTCGCCCGGTGGACAAGCAGCATTGTTGCGTGTGATACCAGGAGACAACCGATAAGCCAGCGCCCAGCACCTCTCTGCAAGCGCTGGAAGCTGGTATCCAAGGCAAACTGCGGGTATCTAGACAGCGCGTGCTGCCTAGATACCTGATGTATACCTTGGTTACCAGCCTTCTCCGCTCACCAAGGTACACAGCCGGTAACTAGGGTCCCTAGTTACCGCTGTGTACCTTAGATACCAGCAGGTGAGCAGAGAAGGCTGGTAACCAAAGTATACATCGGGTATCTATTCAGCGCACGCTGCCTACATACCCGCAGTTTACCTTGTAGACCAGCCTGCTCCCGCTTACTGCAGCCTGGCAGCTGGAGCAAGACATCATGGAAACGATATTTAAATTGTTTCCACGATGTCTCTGGTCTATTGATTGCTGGTGAGTCTGCCTGTGTGACAGCTCACCAGTGATCTGAGCGATATTGTTAGCGATCGCGCGTGCATGTGATCGCTAACAATATCGTTCTTCAAATTGATGCGTGTGACGACGGCACCATTATACTCATGTTATGTTTAGTTAGAGGTCTCGACCAGCTGATATATACTACATTATATGCTTTTTAAAGAATTACAAGATTTTTTTTAAATCAAATCCTAACCTTGAGAAGATTTCCTGACATGTCTTCAAGGAGAACAGATGTTTTGTAATAGTTTAATTGACTTTTTATGCTACTGTCTTGATTTACAACTAGCTATTTGAAACAAGGTAGCATTTGGGATCTTTTATTCCTTGTGTTTACCATCTATCTCATAGTTGGTCTTTAAAGTAGTAAAACGCACAATCAATTAAATTATGAGCTCCAGTGATATTTATTGCTTACCGAACATATTCTGCAGATTGTAGCACAGCATAATGATCCCTGACCACGAATGTCAAGTGTCATATATACAGCGCAGCGCAGAGAAACTCACTGGTAAACATATGATCTGATAAATCATCTTAGAACTGAAAGAGAAATACTCTGACCTATTGATGTCTGGAATTCTTATGTGACTCTGCAGTTTAAAATCAACCCCATATGTACTGGCTTAAGGCATTTCCCATCATGCTTTGTGCAACTATTTAGTGATCTCAAGCCATGTCTTATAAAAGTATATGTAGCCATTTTTTTCATTAGTCCACAGTGATTTACATAGCATGTGTGTGTGTGTGTGTGTGTATGTGTATATAATATATATATATATGTATATATATAATAGTATGTATGTAATATATATATATATTTACATACAGTGGTTTTCAAAATAATAGCAGTTCAATATGACTAGCCATATTATAGACTGTTTTTGGTATAAATTATATTTGCCACATGTTAGTTACCAGTTGTTGCAGTAGATTCTTAGAAAACCAACAGACTCAGCATTGATGATCTGCATGTTTTTGAGTCTGTGTATCTGAATAATTGAAAGATTGAAACCTGTGTGCTCCAAATAATAGCAGTGTGGAGTTCAATTAGTGAGGTCAATCATTCTTTGAAGAAACAGGTGTGAATCAGGTGGCCCTTATTTAAAGGGAACCAGTCACCTCTTTCTATACCTCTCTGCTACCACTACCTGTCCCTGCACCTTCCTAGCTGATCCCTAACCATCCCCGTCTCACCTAAAACTGCACTATAAAGTTTAAGAAAATGACTTCTACACCTACAGTACGTGTAGTCTGCACCCGTAGACTGTAATGGGTGGGCTCCGGTGCTCCATTCTCCCCCCAGTTGCTGTCAGCACGCCCCATTGGGCGTCATCATTCGTTCATCTGTTCCTCCTCTATTTGAAATTCCCGCCTCATCTTCTACTATGATGCATCGGCTGGATTGTCATATCAAGTGGTACAGCTCGGCTTCGGCACATGCTCAGTGCGCTTTTGAAGCTGAGCTGTACCACGTAATCAGCCCCCACAATGCCATTCTGGCCAGTGCAAATGGATCGAAGAATGGCAAAGGCTCAGCCAATGATCAGCTCCAGGATGGTCAAGATAGTAAAGTTACCTGCAGGGCTGTGGAGTCTGAGTCAGTTCCCATTTTGGTGGAGTCTGAATCTGAGTCGGAGTCAGTATAAAATGAACGACTTCGACTTCTAAAATGTATAATAAGCTGGGTACAGTAGTTAAATGCAGAATGTGCTCAATATTGTTAAGAGTAATTAAAAAAATTCTTTACATTTCTTTCATGTTTTGCGTTAAGTGTGTAATGTTCCCAATGCATGCAATATATAAACTATTATAAAAGATTTTGGGCTTAACTCATGCACAACTGTATATATAGCCATTTTTTTCAAAGTGTCCCAGGATGCTGCCAGCAGCCGATCTTGATGATATTCCCAAGTGCAGTCAATGAGGCAGAACGTTTTAAATTAATTATTGCAGAATTTATACAGTAAAATTGCACTGGGTTAAGATGTCCCCGTAAAGGTACCTTTACACGCGGCAACCTTTCTAGGAATTTCACTGGCAACTTGCTGGTTGCAGTGAAATCATGGACACATTGTTCCATTTGTACACAGCAACAAGATAGAACAATGTGTCCATGATTTCACTGCAACCAGTAAGTTGCCAGTGAAATTCCTAGAAAAGTTGCCGTGTGTAAAGGTACCTTAATGGTAATATCTCCACCACATTCACTCTGATAATAAGAAGACTGCTGAAAATTCTTTTTGACTTTGCAGCAGCTAAAGGCTTGTATGATAACAAATACTTTTGCCTCTTACAATAGACGATCGAGATGAGCAAAATTATTCATACAAGCTTGAACTGCTGTTCAGTTTCGTCCTTTGTGGCAGCCACAATTCGGTCCTTTGTGACAGACAGACACAGTCTTCACCTTCTGCCTGCCACCCTGGGTTTCATTTGCTTACAAGGCCCCTGCAACATCATAGCATGACACGCTGCATAGCGTTGTGTGGGCCTAGTAATTGGCAGAGGCCCTCAGTATGCCAGGTTAGCGGCACAGTAATCTTCCCAGGAACTACGCTGGACACCGGACTAGGGTAGTATGAAGGTTTTTGCTCACCGCTATTGAATGATTAAGCATCACATCATGTCGTTTCACTTTGATAAATGCAGGAAGGTTTGTGGCCCTGGTGTTCTGCTTGGTCGACAAGCCCCTTTGTGACTAATATTCCTATATTGTATAGTAGAGAGCACATTATTCCATAGAACTGACACATATGGTTCACATAATGTTTGATTTCACCATGTCTAGGCAATGGGTGCTCTTTAGAGCTGAATGGAATTTTGTCATTGCCATAAAAGTCTGTAAATAATTGTATATATTTCTGATGTATTCCATTGCGATATGTTGTCTTGCCCAAGAAAGGAAACTTTTCAGGAGATCAAAAGCCTTGTGAAGTAGGTACGCAGCCTGCTTTTATTAAGATTTTCTAACGTTCTCCTTACATGTTAAACATCATCCTTAGATCCCAAAACTGACTGCAAAAAGAGACTGCCTTCTTCGACAGACCAATGGCTTCTTTTCCGCTCTTCTCTGTTGACTGGGTGTGACTGCTGATGTCATTGGTGATTGACTCACTGCCTAACTGCAGGAAGCCTGCTGTCAGTCAGCATGATGCCAGCAATCGCCTGATTGGCAGAGCAGCCTGGAAGAAGGAATGACATGGAGAAGCTGAATCACTGGCAGAAGCAGTCAGTGACCACTCTGATCCAGCGCTGACACAACAGGCAAGTAGTTACCTCTGTTAGCAACTACTGCCTGTTAGTTTTAGGCACATGGAAAAGAAAACCATAAATAACCTCTTCAATGGGTGACATGAGATTACTAATGAAATCACAAGCAATTCATTATCACTTTTGCAGTTTTAGAAGATCTGTCTTCAGAATTCACAATTAGAGATGAGCGATCCTGTTTGGGACTGACATTCAGTTGCTTTAAGTCTCTAAGCACTGCAGTTAGCACCTCTGGGGTTGGTTGCAGTTGGTGCTTGGCCCAGAGTGAGCTTTATGCAGTGTTTGATCTGCTATCTCTAGAGTAAAAAGCATAGTCTTTGGGTGTAGTGTGCTTCCAAAATAAAAAAGATATACCAGTGCCTTGTGAAAGTATTTGGCCCTTTGAACTTTTCAACCTTTTGCCACATTTCAGGCCTCAAACATAAAGATATAAATTGTAATTTTTTAGTGAAGAATCAACAAGTGGGACACAATCGTGAATTAGAACAGAATATATTGGATATTTGAAACTTTTTTAACAAATAAAAAACTAAAAAGTGGGGCGTGCAATATTATTCGGCCCCTTTACTTTCAGTGCAACAAACTCACTCCAGAAGTTCAGTGGGGATCCCAATGTTGTCCTAAATGAGTGGTAATGATAAATAGAATCCACCTGTGTGTAATCAAGTCTCTGTATAAATGCACCTGCTCTGTGATAGGCTCAATGTTCAGTTTCAAGTGCAGAGAGCATCATAAAGACCAAGGAACACACCAGGCAGGTCCGAGATTCTGTTATGGCAAAGTTTAAAGCCGGATGTGGATATAAAAAGATTTCCCAAGTTTTAAACATCTCAAGGAACACTGTGCAAGCAATCATATTGAAATAGAAGGACTATCCGTCCACTGCAAATCTACCAAGACCTGGCCGTGCCGCTAAACTTTCTTCTTGAACAAGGACAAGACTGATCAGAGATACAGCCAAAAGGCCCATGATCACTCTGGATGAACTGCACAGATCTATAGCTGAGGTGGAAGGGTCTGTCCATAGGACAACAATCAGTCGTACACTGCACAAATCTGGCCTTTATGGAATAGTGGCAAGAAGAAAGCCATTTCTTAAAGATATCCATAAATAGTCTTGATTGAAGTTTGCCACAAGCCACCTGGGAACACACCAAACATGTGGAATAAGGTGCTCTGGTCAGATGAAACCAAAATCGAAATTTTTGGCCACAATGCAAAACGATATGTTTGGCGTAAAAGCAACACAGCTCATCGCCCTCAAAACACCATCCCCACTGTCAACATTGGTAGTGGCAGCATCATGCTTTAGTCCTGCTTTTCCTCAGCAGGTACAGGGAAGATGGTTCAGATTGTTTGGAAATGGACGGTGCCAAATACAGGACCATTCTGGAAGGAAAACCTGTTGGAGTCTGCGAAAGACCTGAGACTGGGACGGAAATTTATCTTCCAACAAGACAATTATCCCAAACATAAAGCAAAATCTACAATGGAATGGTTAAAAAATAAACGTATCCAGGTGTTAGAATGACCAAGTCACAGTCCAGACCTGAATCCAATCGAGAATCTGTGGGAAGAGCTGAAAACTGCTGTTCACAAACGCTCTCTATCCAACCTCACTGAGCTCCAGCTGTTTTGCAAGTAAGAATGGGCAAGAATTTCAGTCTCTTGATGTGCAAAACCGATAGAGACATACCCCAAGAGACTTGCAGCTGTAATCGCAGCAAAAGGTGGCGCTACAGAATATTAACTCAAGGGGGCCGGATAATATTGCATGCCCCACTTTTCAGTTTTTTATTTGTTAAAAAAGTTCAAAATATCCAATAAATTTCGTTCCGCTTCACGATTGTGTCCCATTTGTTGATGATTCTTCACAAAAATATTAGAATTTATATCTTTGTTTGAAGTCTGAAATGTGGCAAAAGGTTTGAAAAGTTCCAAGGGGCCAAATACTTTCACAAGGCACTGTATATCCATACTGCCTTCCCACCCTGGGACTGTTTTGCATCAGGGCTGTGGATTCAGTAAACATCTGACTGATTCTTCAGTTTCCTCTGATTCGGACTCTAACTCCACCAAAATGGGCACTGACTTCACAACTCCGACTCTACAGCCCTGTTTTGCATATGGCGAGCTGTATGTGGGCAGAGAGCTGAACTGCCGATCAGTGATTTCCAATGTGGTTTGAGTCTTAAACAGTGCACCAAAGTAAGTCCAGCAGCACTGCTCGAACCCGAACTTCTACGGGTCTGCTCACTTCTAGTCACAATACAAGCTACATATTAAATAGATCTCTTCGACTGGTGTGAAAATTCATGTCAGGAGGTTTGCATAATCCTGATATTACCATGAGCATTTCATCAGCTGATAGCTAGGGACAACTAATTAGTCCTAGTATATTCAATCAGAGCCCCGCCCACCCACTCTGCAGGATTGACAGCTGCAGCTTATACTTTGCAGTTGGAGATCGCAGCAGAGGAGGAACACTGATGAGTTGTTGATCATGTTAGGTGGACTACAGATTGAAATAAAATGTCACATAGGATTTATAAAGCTATTCTGACATGCATTTTCAAAATAAGTACATCAGCCTTACATGTCGAAGAAGTCTATTTAATAAAGCAGTTTGTCTTGTGACAGATCCGTTGTATTAATGTAGTGACTGATGATTTAATGGTTGCTGTTGTGGTTGGCAGAAGTAGTAAATTGTCAAGAGTTCTCAAGTAGATTATGGCTCTGTTTTTATGTATATTTATTATAACAGAGATTAATCAGCACCAATAAGTCACATTATTAACTGCCAGTTGGAGCATAATGTAAAAAATGAAGCAAAACAGTTTTACAGGATTGTATGTAGTCAATAATGTGTAATAATTGCTCAAATAAAAAGTCCAAATGCTAATTACTATAAGCTAGAGCTTGACGTGCACAGTTGGATTTCTTCTTCACTTCTCGTTTCATGATGATGTTTTTAGGGCAAAGCTCTTGGCTCACAGTTTTTTGTCTTTTGAACATTTTTACAGGTCGTGTGTATGGTGTCCTGTCTAAAAGAGAAGGTCGGGTCTTGTTGGAGGAGATGAAAGAAGGAACAGACATGTTCATTATTAAGGCAGTGCTACCCGTGGCCGAAAGCTTTGGCTTTGCTGATGAAATGAGAAAGAGGACAAGTGGCCTGGCCAGCCCCCAGCTGGTGTTCAGTCACTGGGAGGTAAACACATTATTCCTTCTGAATAGTCGTCCCATCAAATGAGACGTTCGCAGAAAATGTGGCAGATGGGTGCCCCCCCCCGTACTTCATTCATGTTAATATTTCATGTGATTTTCTGCCCATAGACTTAGGAAATAATGCAAATATTGTTTGTGCATCAGTTTAATTGTCACATACATCACATGAGATGGGGGCCACTAAGACCAGATGGCAAACACTAGCCTGGCCATAAAGGATCACGTATATTTACAGACTATTGGAAACACCCAACTACGCTGGTTGTGTACAGCTGGAGCAACTTGAAATTTAACTCATCACTTACAATAATGTCGAAAATGTCATATTTTCAATTGCAAGTGATGTCAGAAGTCTCAAGTTAAAGTTTGTATAGAAAGTTGTGAAGTCTGTGTAGAACATGTTACCGTACTTGTCTTCGGTTACAGCTCTGTTTTCCAACCCGACTTCATAAAGCAGGAGCAATTTGAGTTATTTCAATGATTACCACCACTTAGCTTTATTTTCACTATTAGTAAAGGATGTCTTCCCAGCGGTAACTCCAGATGGGACACACAGGCTGTGGATTTATCAATCACTTGTGTACGATTTGCGGATTACACCCGCCATGTGGAAGACGGTGAAACACAGATATTTTTTGCAACTGGAAACCGGCCTTCAGGTGGGCTTTAAGATCTGCAAAAAGTCAAATCTCTGTTACAGGTTTTCTCCAGTGAGATGGGAAGCAAACAGGTGACTGGAATGTGAAGTCCTGATCCATGGACCTGACCGCTGCAGTCAATCACAAGTGACCAAAGAATGGGCTGTCATTGCTTCCTGGCTCACCAGAGACGACCATAGTACCCTGTGTTGGAGCTATAAGGGTTAGTGCGGGTGAGTATTGTTTAAAAGGAATCTGTCACTACTTTGACCTTACGAAACGATTAATATGGACATACCGGTTATAGAGTTCTCAAAAAGTCCTCCCTTTATGCCTCTTATCAGATGCCTTGCTGTGAATAAATCATCTTTTATCACTTTGTGTAAATGACCACCCCCAGACTATGGGACTGGAAGATTATTCTGCCTCCAGGGCTTATTTTACATAATAGGGGAGTTACCAGTGTGATGTCTGCCCTCCTGATCTCACTGCATACCTGTATGTGATTACTTATATGCAGGTTCCTCCCAGCCTCCATCACACAGGCTGGCAGGGTAACAATACAGCAGAGCTGGAAAACGTGTGTTTGCAAGAAATACAATTTTACTTCTCTTGTTCTGTGTCTCTTCTTTGTCTCGCAGTGGTAACTCCCTTTTTATTTACAACTAGCTCTGGAGACGGAGTTATCTTCCAGGCAGCATCCGCCCCATAGCCTGTGACAGCTCATTTACATAAAATGATAAAAGATGATTTCACCATAACAAGGTATCTGATATGAGGCATACAGGTATGATTATTTTCAGCATTCTATTACTTGTATGCCCATATTAATAGTTAAGAAAGGTAAAAGTGGTGACTGCTTCCCTTTAACTATATCTTTTATACTTTTTTCTTTGAGTAGTACAACCCCTTTACTTATTTTCATTTTGCGTCAGCTTTTTCTTTGCTTCTGCACCAACCCAAATACTCAATTATGCATTGTATACTAAAGAAGCCTTTGTACTATACAAATGTTTGCTAATACAAACAGTCGCTTGTCTTAGGCACTGCTTTATCTGAGCAGGTCATCGGCATGCACCTTGTTTGGAGTAGGGTATAGTCTTACATATTATTAATTTGTCCTACAAGTCAGTCCACATTCTAGAAGTAATGTTGCAGAAATGTGCCCAGTTTGGTGTTCTTCTCATTAAGATAACAGCTGATCATGCCTAGCCGGCACACCCTGCTCCCTTGCCAGATGTTGGGTGTCTGTCTGGAGCCGAGTAGGATTTCAGGAGTGAGAAAACATTGACGTTTTAAGACATATTACTGCCCAGTCGGAGTTGTGAAAGAGTGGAGAAGAAAGGAAAGCGAAAACAAAGGAACCATATTAAATAGAGTGTGCAATTACATAAACTTTCAGTGCTAATATTTTCTTCTAAAAATGATTCATCTGCCTTTTATTGACCTTCAGGTTTGAAGGGGAAAATTACAACCCCAGTGATTACACACAATACTTTAAATACGTAAAAGTGTTTTATCTGTCCAGCATGAGGACGGACTCCAGAATTTACATTTCAGTCGTTATTCATCCTGTGCTATAGAATAAAGTCAATGTCTACTCTTAATTATTATGTCCCAGTTAAATCCAAAATATTCCCTTCTAAACTTTTCAGTCCCCCAAATGGCATCCAGTTAAAAATGATATACACCTACCATGTACTTGTCACAAAGAAACCTTTAGATAAGTGACTGTCTAAATTGCACATGTCATGTAAGGGACACACCTAGCATGTAGAAGAAGGTGCTCTCATCAGATCAGACCTAGGTAGAACTTTTTGGGCTAAATGTATAATGCTGTATTTGGCAGAAAACTAACACTGGACATGACCCTGAAAACACCATCCTCACCGTCAAACGTTGTGGTGGTAACATCCTGCTAGGAGGAGGCTTTTCTTAAGAAGGGACAGGGAAGCTGGTACAAGTTGATGGAAAGATGGATTGAGCCACATACAGGACAATCCTGGAGGAAAACTTCTTAGAGGCTGCAAAAGTCTTGAGACTGGGGCATAGGTTCCAGCAGGGCAATGATCCTACACTTATTGCCAGAGCTACAATGGAATGGATTAGATCAAAGTATATTCATGTCTAAGCGGCCCAGTCACAGTCCAGACCTAAATCCCATTGAGAATCTGTGACAAGACATGAAAATATCTGTTTACAGACGCCTCCATCCAATCTCACTGAGCTAGAGCTATTTTACACCCAAAGACTTGTAGCAGTAATTGCAGTGAAAGGTGGTCCCGCAGAGTATTGACTTGGGGGGCTGAATACAAATGCACTTTACAGTTTGCAGGTTTATATTTTTAAATATTTGGAAAACCATAAATCATTTACTTTACACTTCACAAATGCTTGATAACATTGGTATATCACATAAAATCCCAATAAAATACATTTTATGTTTGTGGGTTTAATGAAAAAAAGTGGAAAAGTTCATAGGGTATCAATACTTTTTCAGATGTGTGTTGTTGATTCAACCTTGCAATAAGTGAGGTTTATTAAACCCCTTTATGACAAGCGTCTTAAGTACTTAGTAGAATCGCCTTTGTTTGTTATAACTCTGTGACAACCAGCGCCTGCAGGGTTCCTTCATTTAGGCAATTATGTTTCACTAGAAAAAAGCAGCATCAAAAAACGTACCATCTATGCCAAAAACAGAATCAAAATGCACTCTCAGGATGCAGTCAGAGCCCAATTGTGGAGCAAGCCCAGCTGCAGGCTAATAAACCACCTCGACCAGCTATGTGTGGGAGGCGATTTGCCATGCATACACTGGGCCTGCTTAGAGCACCATTCACACTGATACAAATGATGCAGAGTGTCTGAAAGTGACCCAGCCGCTCTGCTGCTGAGCACTGGGTCGCACAGTACGATACCTCTGCACCACTAGATGAATGGCGCCCCTAGGGGCCCAACTGCACCCTGAATAGATAAAAAGTGCAAAAAGTCTCTTATATGATGAATAAAAAACTTTTACAAATGGGATTTTGGTTCATGCATTGGCCAAGACATTTAAGCTGATGATCCACGACAAGGAATCCCATGCTCATCAGTCCTATCAAAAACTTGTACAAAAACTACTAGAAAAAAGCAGCATCAAAAAACTTACCATCTATGCCAAAAACAGAATCAAAATGTGCTCTCAGGATACAGTCAGAGCCCAATTGTAAAGGAGCGTCACTACGTGGTCACTGGTGAGATGTCAAACAGACAAATCTCACCAGCGACGCTGGAAATCGGTCACACTCGGGCGTAGTATTGAGATCATTGGTCGTTGTCCCTGTCAAAGACATGGATGCACGCTGCTCAGCGGGAGTTCAACGACGAAAAAATGGTCCTGAATGGTTTGTAACGATCAGCGATGCCACAGCAGGGGCCTGATCGCTGCTACTTGTCGCACAAAGCGAGATCGCTGTTGAGGTCGCTGTTGAGTCACAAAACTTGAGTCAGCAGCGCTCTCGCTAGCGATCTCACTTCATGTGACAGGGGCTTTAGGCCTTAGGTTTACTCTGATGAATTTACATCTACCTTCAACATTGAAAACTATGAAACATGTTGATTTGGATCCTCGAAGCCCTCTGTCTAGAAAAGCAGTTAGAATATAGCATGGTCTGATGACGGGGGTACAGGTGATCCAGTAGGAATTGTGGAAACTATAGACACAGAAAGGCCACTGAAGAAATAGAGTAAAGCCCCTGTCACATATAGCGAGATCACTGTTGCGTCACAGGTTTTGCGACGCAACAGCAACCTCGCTAGCGATCTCTCTGTGTATGACACGTAGCAGCACCGCTGTGACATCGCCGATCGTGTCGGAATGGCCTGTACCAATTTTTGATCGTCGTGCTCACGTTGACCAGTATGCATCGGTGTGTTTGACACCTTACAACGATCTCGTTGGCGACTCCGAACTCAGCCATGTAGGTCTGAGTCGTCAGACTAGCTGCTATGTGACAGAGTCTCAACGGCCGCCGAAGTCGCTATATGGATCGCTGTATCATTGCTGCGTCGTTGAGTAGATCTGACTGACATCTCACCAGCAACCACGTAGTGACGTTCCAGCGATCCTTACCAGGTCATATAGTTGTCGGGATCGCTGGAACATCACCAAGTGTGACAGGACCCTAACTGTGGCTGAGCTCAGTGGAACAGGAGTTTCACTAAAGCAATGATGCAAAGTTCATAGGTATCAAAGAGAAGTGGTGTGCTTCACAAAGTAGTAGAGAGAAGTATCAAGCTGAGCTGAGAATGTCAGCAGGCACACAGTGTCAATATAGCTGAGCTGGATATGGCAGGAGGCACACAGTGCCAATGTATCTGAGCCTGGGTATGCCAGTAGGCACACAGTGTCAATATAGCTGCGCTGGGTTTGTGAGGGGGCACACAGTGTCAATATAACTGAGCTGGGTATATCAGGAGACACACAGTGTCAATATAGCTGAGCTGGGTATGTCAGTGGGGGGCACACAGTGTCAATATAGCTGAGCTGGGTATATCAGGAGGCACACTGTGTCAATATAGCTGAGCTGGGTATATCAGGAGGTACACAGTGCCAATGTATCTCAGCTGGGTATGTCAGGAGGTAAACTGTGTCAATATAGCTGAGCTGGGTATTTCAGGCGGCACAAGGAGTCAATATAGCTGAGCTGGGTATATCAGGAGGCACACAGTGTCAATGTAGCTGAGCTGGGTATATCAGGAGGCACATGAAGTCAATATAGCTGAGCTCTCCTGCTCTTTGTCACTCAACTTGCCGCATAGAGCTTGGTCAGAGCGGCTGCAAAGCATTTGGCCTGACATCAGCGCTAGATTCCCGCCTGCTGTCTGAATAAAACATAAACAGGATGGGCCCTGCCACTGACGTAGGCCAAATGCTTTGCAGCCACGCTGACCAAGCTCTATGCGGCAGGTTGAGTGACAGAGAGCAGGAGAGGAAGAGGGCAGAACCAGCAGACCAGGAGGCGGCACAGACACACAGAAGGGGTGAAATAAACAAGGAGGAGGCTGGAGGACTGTGCCAGCGGGGAAGACTTCGAAATAAGATCCCACCCATTAGACCTCTTATCTGTAAGCTTTCTAAAGTCTTTTTTATTACAGGGGGGCTAGAGACATATGGGGGACCCCTTCCCTGAATGCAGCAAAAATGCTGCATTCAGTACTGCATTTAGTTTGGCATGCACCAGGGGGGTGACAGGTCCTCTTTAAACCTCATTGCCTGCTGCCACCATATCTTGCTGCTCATCTTTTACAGTCACACATGGGTTTTTGACAAACAACCTTCTCAGGAATCTGATGGCAGCCGTGACTGCTTCCTCTCACTGCCACGTCCAGGTAGTTTAGTCAGTGTTCCTTTAACTTTGAGCAAATGAATTATTCTTCCAGCTGTATCTCTATGAACATTTAATGCCTTTGCTTTGCTTTGTTTTATATCATTTTCTTTGTGCAAAGCATCTATTAAAATTTTTTGAGCCACTCTCTTAACAATCCAGTCATATTGGTGAACTGCAGGCTATATGGTATTGTAATGTACCGCAGGACACTGTATGGTCTTGTTATATACAGCAGGGCAGTGTATGGTCTTGTAATGTACACCAGGGCAGTCTATGGTCTTGTTATATGGAGCAGGATGGTGTATGATCTTGCAATATACTGCAGGATGCAGTATGATCTTGTTATGTACAGCAGGATGGTGTATGGTCTTATGTACAGCAGGGTAGTGTATGGTATTATGTACAGCAGGGTAGTGTATGGTATTATGTACAGCAGGGTAGTGTATAGTATTATGTACAGCAGGGTAGTGTATAGTATTATTATGTACAGCAGGGTAGTGTATGGTATTATGTACAGCAGGGTAGTGTATAGTATTATTATGTACAGCAGGGTAGTGTATAGTATGTACAGCAGGGTAGTGTATAGTATTATTATGTACAGCAGGGCAGTGTATGGTATTATGTACAGCAGGGTAGTGTATAGGTTTTTTTTTATGTACAGCAGGGCAGTGTATGGTCTTATTATGTACAGCAGGGCAGTGTATGGTCTTATGTACAGCAGGGTAGTGTATAGTATTATGTACAGCAGGGTAGTGTATGGTATTATGTACAGCAGGGCAGTGTATGGTATTATGTACAGCAGGGCAGTGTATGGTATTATGTACAGCAGGGTAGTGTATAGCATTATTATGTACAGCAGGGCAGTGTATGGTATTATGTACAGCAGGGTAGTGTATAGTAGTATTATGTACAGCAGGGTAGTGTATGTTATGTACAGCAGGGTAGTGTATGATCTTATGTACAGCAGAGCAGTGTATGGTCTTATTTTGTACAGCAGGGCAGTGTATGGTATTATGTACAGCAGTGCTGTGTATGATCTTGTAATGTATAGCATGACTGTGTATGATCTTACAGTGTACAGCAAGGCTATGTATGGTCTTGTTATGTACAGAAGAGCAGTGTATGGTTTTGTAATGCACAGAAGAGCAGTGTATGGTTTTGTAATGCACAGCAGAGCAGTGTATGATCTTATTACGTACAGCAGATCAGTGTATGGTCTTATGTACAGCAAAGCAGTGTATGATCTTATTATGTACAGCAGGGAAGTGCATGGGCTTATTATGTACAGCAGAGCAGTGTATGATCTTATGTACAGCAGATCAGTGTATGGTCTTATTATGTACAGCAGGGCAGTGTATGGTATTATGTACAGCAGGGTAGTGTATAGTATTATTATGTACAGCAGGGTAGTGTACATGGGCGTACCCAGGATCAAAACTAGGGGGGGGGGCAAGCCATGGTCGTTCAGGTAGTAAAATTGCGCACCATGGCCCATCAGACTCATACATCACTGGGAGCCCTATGGGGGGCTGTATATGAGAGGGGAGCCCTATGGGGGCTGTATATGAGATGGAAGTGCCATCTCATATACAGCCCCCCAATGTCCCATAGGGCTCCCATCTCATATATAGCCCTCCATAGGGCTCCCATCTCATATACAGCCCCCCATAGAGCTCCCATATCATATACAGCCCCCTTATAGGGCTCCCATATCATATATAACCCCACCATAGGGCATCCAAATCATATACAGCCCCTTCATAGGGCTCCCATCATGAGAGCCCTATGGGGGGTTGTATATGATATGAGAGCCCTATGGGGTGGGCTGTATATGATATGAGAGCGTTATGGAGGTCTGTATATGATATTGGAGTCCCATCTCATATACAGCCCCCTCCAATACCCCATACAGTCCTCATATCATATACCACAGCCCCCCATAGGGCTCCTATATCCTAAATAGGCTGTATATGATATGGGAGCCCTATGGGGAGCTGTATATGATATGGGAGCCCTATGGGACATTGGGGGGCTGTATATGAGATGGCACTTCCAATAATTGGAGCCCTTTAGGGGTCTATATATGATATAGGAGCCCTATACAATTGCTGTATATGATATGGGAGCCTATGGGGGACAGGGCTGTATATGAGATGGGAGTACATGTCATCTCATATACAGCGCAGACCCACATAATGCTCCCATATACAGCCCTCCCATAGAGCTAACGACCCCCCCCCCCCCTGTCCCCCCCACGACCACCAGGTCCCTTTTGTTTATACTTACATCTTTTTTTAACTGTTAATGTCCTCTCTTCTATCTCAGCTCCAGCAGCAGCAGTGTCTCCAGCTTGTTTGCTGCTTTGCACCGCAGGGACTCAGCACAGCGACGAGGCGCTCAGTGGTGATGTCATGACATCACTTGAGTCCCCTGCCCGCCGAGCTGACCTGCAGTACTGGCAGTCGGCAGACACTGTCTGAGGGTGAGATCCACCCTGTGCCCCTGCTGGCTGCTGCCCCATAATTACCGCGCTGAGGTAACCATTATCACATTCGCTACACATACACACAGGTGGAGGTGTTAGCGGTGGCCGGCCTCAGCTCAGCCTCAGACATTATAATAGGTGCGTGTGGCGTGCCCTCAGTGCCGCTCACCCCTTCCTCTTGGGGGGGGTCAGCTGCCCCCCCTGCCCCACGCTGGGTACGCCCATGGCCTGTTAACCTTATTAGTTGCATAATATAATTGGATGTGTGCAGGGGTTGAATGGAGAGTTTTAGCCTGGAGGGCAAGCACATAGCAGTGGCCCATAAGTATCGGCCCATCTTTAAAGGGGTTGTTGGATATTAAGCTACAAGTCTACAGTCACGATATGTGAATCCCCACATCGTGTGCACTGTACGCTGTGAACATTTTATGGTACCAGCAGCAGGAGCACGCAGTTATGTGATCTCAAGTATGTGATATGTATACTCTCAACCACATTATAAGTACACTGTTTCTGGCCTTGCTTAATACAGGTGCATTAAGTGAGGTCGAGCAAGTCTAGTCAGACTGTGACCACATAAATACAAATCACATACTGGCAGTCACACGACCACCGAAGCACCACAGCACTGTGAGTAATGCAAGGATTATCAGTCTGCCTGGTGTGATGCGTCGCTGCGTCACTTCCGGGTCGCCCCTTAGCTTATCGCTGAATGTGATTGGCTATTGCAGCCGGTCACATGAAGATTGAACCCGTTAGTCCGGCGAAGCGCAGTGGCACACCTAGGGGACATAATGCAGGCCAATACACTTGGACTCATGAGTCCGCTAATAGTATTCAGAATGTATATTCATTTTATTTTTTTTTTATATCAGGCTGGGTTCCCATTACCATACTTAAAATGTCAAATGCAACTTTTCTATACTGTTCATATCTATGTTTCACTTTTTTCCTTATTTTTACATTTGTATTACACGTAATACAAGACACCAACTCTTTATTGGCTTTATGGCTTTATCATGGGTATTCAGGTCAACACACAATTGTGAAAGAAACACACAAAACACTTTAATTGGATGTAAAATAGACCAAATTTTATTACAAATCACATTATCATTATTTTATTCAGTGTCTGAAATTTAGAATGAGCCAATTACTATGAAAAAGACACTGAAAATGGCAAACCTCCGACTCACAAAGAATCATCCTTCAGCACTCAGGAGAGGAAAAACCCCCTGTGGAGGAAACCTCTAGGGAACCATGGCTGGAGGACTGCCCTTCCCTTGGGCTTAGACGGTTAATGCCAACACGGAACAGTAAATGGTATCAGAATTTGTACATTGTATCATATTTACAGTGAGACATAATATACAACCACTATAGATATGACAGCAATGACATCATAAAGTCACATAGGTTGTATCAACAGAAAACAGAAGGTCAAAGCAGGTGCCCTAAGTGAGCACCATACTGTATGGAGAAAGCCTAATGCGACCTCTCCAGGCCGTACATATAAAGGTGAAGACGGCTAGTACTGGACGTGAGGGAGATCTGGCTGCAACATCTGTCACCTCATTGATCGCTAGGGTTAGTTGGGCTGATCTGGCTGCTGGCCGGTATGGCTGATCTGGCTGGCTAGGCGGTATGGCTGATCTGGCTGGCTAGGCGAATGTTCCCCCTTCATCCCTTACATATGTGGAAGTGATGATGAAGCTCCAGGTCTCCAGACACGTCAAGTATGGCGCCTCTTCATACGACAGTCCATCTGTTCTGTTGTTTCAGAATCTTCTGACATAGCTGTATGTATTTATGACATCAGCACAGTTGCCGTAGTAACCACAGCTGTTTATTACTGATGTTTCATTGGCTAGAAAGTCCCTCTCAGTGTTCCATAGTTTTTACCATTGAATGACTGACATTGTGCCTTTATACTGAAGCCTGGAAATTTATCTTCTTGCTAGGCAAAACTATCATCATTTTATGATTTTAAAGATTCCTTAATCAAAGTCTATCTAGTTTGCCCATCTACAGATTTAAGGTGTAACTTACATATTAGCACCTGTTACATGGGCGTACCCAGGATCAAAACTAGGGGGGGCAAGCCATGGTCGTTCAGGTAGTAAAATTGCACACCGGGGCCCATCAGACTCATTACATCACTGGGGAGCCCTATGGGGGGCTGTATATGATATGGAAGTTCCATCTCATATACAGTCCCCTAATGTCCCATAGGGCTCACATCTCATATACAGCCCTCCATAGGGTTCCCATCTCATATACAGCCCCCTATAGAGCTCCCATATCATATACAGCCCCCTTATAGGCCTCCCATATCATATATAACCCCACCATAGGGCATCCAAATCATATACAGCCCCTTCATAGGGCTCCCATAATGAGAGCCCTATGGGGGGTTGTATATGATATGAGAGCTCTATGGGTTGGGCTGTATATGATATGGGAGCCTTATGGGGGGCTGTATATGATATTGGAGTCCCATTTCATATACAGCCCCCTCCAATACCCCATACAGTCCTCATATCATATACAACAGCCACCCATAGGGCTCCTATATCATATATAGGTTGTATATGATATGGGAGCCCTATGGGGAGCTGTATATGATATTAGAGTCCCATATCCCATATCATATACAGCCCCCCCATAGGGCTCCAATAATTGGAGCCCTTTAGGGGTCTATATATGATATAGGAGCCCTATACAATTGCTGTATATGATATGGGAGCCTATGGGGGACAGGGCTGTATATGAGATGGGAGTACATGTCATCTCATATACAGCACAGACCCACATAAGGCTCCCATATACAGCCCTCCCATAGAGCTAACGACCCCCCCCCCGTTCCCCCCACGACCACCACATTATCTTCCAGGTCACTTTTGTTTATACTTACATCTTTTTTTAACTGTTAATGTCCTCTCTTCTATCTCAGCTCCAGCACCAGCAGTGTCTCCAGCTTGTTTGCTGCTTTGCACCGCAGGGACTCAGCACAGCGACGAGGCACTCAGTGGTGATGTCATGACATCATTTGAGTCCCCTGCCCGCCGAGTTGATCTGCAGTATTGGCAGTCGGCAGACACTGTCTGAGGGCGAGATCTGCCCTGCGCCCCTGCTGGCTGCTGCCCCATAATTCCCGCGCTGAGGTAACCGTTATAGCATTCGCTACACACACAGGGGAGGTGTTCGCGGTGGCCGGCCTCAGCTCAGCCTCAGACATTATAATAGGTGCGCGTAGTGTGTGCTTAGTGCCGCTCACCCCTGCCTCCTGGGGGGGGGGGTCAGCTGCCCCCCCCCTGCCCCACGCTGGGTACGCCCATGGTAGTGTATAGTTTTTTTTTATGTACAGTAGGGCGTTGTATGGGTCTTATTATGTACAGCAGGGCAGTGTATGGTTTTGTAATGCACAGCAGAGCAGTGTATGATCTTATTATGTACAGCAGATCAGTGTATGGTCTTATGTACAGCAGAGCAGTGTATGATCTTATTATGTACAGCAGAGCAGTGTATGATCTTATGTACAGCAGAGCAGTGTATGATCTTATGTACAGCAGAGCAGTGTATGGTCTTATTATGTACAGCAGGGCAGTGTATGGTATTATGTACAGCAGGGTAGTGTATAGTTTTTCTTTTTTTATGTACTGCATGGCAGTGATGGTCTTATTATGTACAGCAAGGTAGTGTATGGTCTTGTTATACACAGCATTGCAGTGTATGGTCTTGTTATATACAGCAGGACAGTGTATGGTCTTGTAATGTACAGCAAGGCAGTGTATGGTCTTATTATGTACAGCAGGGCAGTGTATGGTATTATGTACAGCAAGGTAGTGTATAGTATTATTATGTACAGCAGGGCGTTGTATGGGTCTTATTATGCACAGCAGGGCTTTGTATGGGTCTTATGTACAGCAGGGCAGTGTATGGTATTATGTACAGCAGGGTAGTGTATGGTATTATGTACAGCAGGGTAGTGCATAGTATTATTATGTACAGCAGGGCAGTGTATGGTATTATTTACTGCAGGGTAGTGTATAGTTTTTTTTTTTATGTACAGCAGGGCGTTGTATGGGTCTTATTATGCACAGCAGGGCTTTGTATGGGTCTTATGTACAGCAGGGCAGTGTATGGTCTTATGTACAGCAGGGCAGTGTATGGTCTTATGTACAGCAGAGCAGTGTATGGTCTTATGTACAGCTAAGCAGTGTATGATCTTATTATGTACAGCAGAGAAGTGTATGGGCTTATTATGTACAGCAGAGCAGTGTATGCTCTTATGTACAGCAGAGCAGTGTATGGTCTTATTATGTACAGCAGGGCAGTGTATGGTTTTATTATGTACAGTAGGGCAGTGTATGCTCTTATGTACAGTAGGGCAGTGTATGCTCTTATGTACAGCAGGGCAGTGTATGGTCTTATGTACAGCAGAGCAGTGTGGTTTTATTATGTACAGCAGGGCAGTGTATGGTCTTATTATGTACAGCAGAGCAGTGTATGTGTGGCGCCCCTGTGTCCAGGAGGCCACAAAGGGTACTGCAGCCAGGAAGGTAGGAAATACAGTTGAACACCAACACCCTCACAGCCCACACAACCCATGTAGCAGTAGAAAGCAGCCCCCAACCCAGAGCCTGGGAACTCTAGGCAGGCAAGGGGTGGTGGGTTTAGAGACAGTGGGTGGGCCAACAAGTAGGTCAGGTGACAGAGGGTAGATATAGAGAAGGGGGAGGAGAAAGGAGTCAGTAGGCCGGTGTAGGCTGAGCAGTACAGAAAGAAGCACATGTCCTGGAAGAGTGGGGTGTAAGGAGCGCAGAATCTGAAGAGCCAGTGCGAGCCACAGAGCGAAAGCCTATCCGGAGCCAGCACCCCAGGAGTGTGAGGGACATGAGGACCAGTGATACTGAGTCCTAGAACCACGGCTGAGATGGCAGACTGCAGGCGGAGTAGCCCTCCTATTGAACCCGAAGACATGGTTAGAGAGAGCCTGGTAGAGCCTCACCTTTGAGGACTATTGGAGGCTAGGCTAAGAGTAGAGTGTCGGCTCTAGAGGGGACCGCAGAATTACCCGGCATCCCCAGACAACCGACGGGGGACCTCAGTTACACTTTGGGGTCCCTACCCCAAAGGACAGGCAGCTCAGTGGCAACCCAGAGGGCACGCAGGAGTCCGAGCCACCGCCATACTGTCCGGAGTCACGCACACCAAGTGAACAAGAGAGAGAGAACTGAAAGCCTGGAAAGGACAGAGAGACAGAGTGAGGGGTCATAGAAGGAACAACCTGGCTGCAGGGAGTAAAGGAACCCGGAGGGGAGAGTTATGCCCGTGTACTGACTGTAACTTGTGACTGAGAACTGGAACTGGAACTGAGAGAACGTTGAAAAGTAAACACTGTGAACCCTGACTCCGACTCCCTCGCATGTTTCTGCCTGCACATGATTCCCTCCACACAGGTCTGCAGAAGATCCCCGCCTGGAGAGCCACAGCTTGTCAGCTCCAACACTGAAGGAGGATTTCTGCAGCTTCAGGACAGTAAGTGCATTGCACCCAGCACAGGCCTGCACCATACCTTACACAATAGACTTTATCATCACTGCCCCGGGGAACCCAGTTCTGCCCACGGAGAACTATTCCATCCAAACTGCCATTACATCATCCCCGGAGGTTCTGCGGCAGCGGTGGCCCCACTACTGGCCACATACTGTGGGTGGTGTCACGACTGCCATAATCCCCTGTAAATATTCCCCTTATCACTGTCAGGCCCGGGACACGGTGCAGACCAGGACCACCCGTGACATTCCCCGGTCCGGTACCGAGTACCCCCGTCCCAGTGGGCTCGACATATGGTCTTATTATGTACAGTATGGCAGTGTATATTTTTTTTTGTACCGCAGGGCAGTGTATGGTCTTATTATGTACAGCAGAGCAGTGTATGGTCTTAATATGTACCGCAGGGCAGTGTATGGTCTTATGTACAGCAGGGCAGTGTATGGTCTTATGTACAGCAGGGCAGTGTATGGTCTTATTATGTACAGCAGGGCAGTGTATGGTCTTATTATGTACCGCAGGGCAGTGTATGGTCTTATGTACAGCAGGGCAGTGTATAGTTTATGTACCGCAGGGCAGTGTATGGTCTTATGTACAGCAGGGCAGTGTACTTTTGTTTTTATTCTTACTAACACTGTATTCTATACAGCACACATTTGTAATAAATCTACATCATACTGTAATAATCAGTCCGTCTTAGAAGTCAGAAATATTTATAGCCCTAGAGGTTACCGCTATGCACAGTATTTGTTTTTATATATATATATTAAAATGGATCTCATCTGTCATTTCAAGCAAGTCATTAAACTTGTCCTCTGTGACACCTGACATTTCAGAAACTAATGTATTTCCTTAATAAAATGCTTCATATTGTGTTTGCCAGTCTGTGTCCCAGAATGCATTTGTCTTCGTGGAGAAGTATCATATTATCCTCTATGTGCCGGCGAAAGAAAGAACCTTTCTTTTTGACGGGGAAGGAAACTGTTACATGGCTTTGGAAATCGTAATGCTGCGTTTTATCAGTCTCACTTAGGAAAAATAAATGAAATAAAAAATATAGTGGGATTTCAAAGGCTTTTATTAAGACCTTGTCCCCGAGCGGTCGTAACACGAAGCAACTCTTGGCTGTGTAATAGTGTTGACAAATGTAGTACGGCTGAAATTTATTTCATTTATCAACTCCATTACAATGGAAAGTCATTTGCGATTTTCCTTGAGAAGCCGGCCTTTGTAGATGATGAATTACAGACGTTGACACGTGCTGGTGTATTGGGATGTATTCAGGGATGAGGATTGCACTGTGTATGTTGGATGGAAGAATCCTAATTTAAAGGCCATCTTTCTATGGAGCTCCCCTCTTCCTTAGTGTAAGATAGCTTAGCCATAATCCTACTTCACACTGATGAGGGGCAATACCCTGAAACAGCTGTCTGTGGATGGATATCTGGCTCAGTTACGAATTAAGGATATGACAAGGAAATTAACAGAGTGGGTTATTGACTAAAAGGGCCACTTAATACGGTGGTTATTGTGGTCTCCGCAAGGATTCCACCCCAGGGCTAGGTCCTTTCCTGGAGGGATATCTGGCTAGTCCCATGTTTGAGACTCTTAATCGAGGCTCCACTTACTCTATTTGCATATTCAAATTTCCAGGGGGCAATGCATCATGGATTTCACTGTGTTTGAGCGCTTTAGCCAGCTGCCCGCAGTGTTTTCCGTGACTGGCCTCCCTGAGATCAGCGAGTTCTTTGGGATGATAGTGTAAGACATCGACATTTCTGTAATTAACTGAAAACGCTTTGATTTGGAAATTGACCCATGAGAAGTCACTCAGCTGTCTCCTTCAGCAATTCAAATCTCCCAATTGGCTCTATGTCTGTGACTTCTTGCTCCGAGGCTTCATTCATAGCAGCAAGTCATTGGCCTGTGGACTTCACAGTAGTGATCACAGGAATATGGTAAATTCTGCGGACATGGAGGGCAGCACTCATCAATTCCATATCGATAATGTAGAAAGTATTCATGATCTACAGTACAGATTTATTCCTGCAGCTACTCTAATATGCTTACATATATATCCTGGAAATCCAGTTGTTTAACAGCAAGTCTCCATTAAAATGTACTATTAAGCAATATGTGTGGGTACATCTATGAAAGGTTTATATGGTATTCTCTATTAGAGAAAAACTAGCATGAAGTCTATATATAGTGCATTTGCACAAATTTAGCCAATAGTGCAGTCCAGGAACACATTATGCTCACTGGATCTAAGTACAGGCCATTGATTTAAAATCTTTGTTTCTTCCCTTTTCCGTTATTTATATCCTGAGGTGACTATTTTATGATTATTTCCGTATAATTCCTGCTTCACGATGACTTTGTTTATTGTGAAGTGTATGTCTGCTGTGCTAGCCACATTTAGTGAAGTAGTGGTTGCCAAGGCATGTGTCACAAATTAAAATGGCCTTCAGAACCCACTTAGACATGGACACACTATATATGTTATGGTTGAACGGCTATTTCTCCCAACCCCCCTCATTCATATACAAGCTTGTTTCGCTAGATCAAGCATGCATGTGTGCAGTATGGTGAGAGGGGACTAAGCCGCTGACGGGACCTTCTCCAGGGAGAACAATAGTATTTAGATTGTTAAAATCCAACTGTCCAATCATCTCCTCCCTGACATCTGCTGTCAGTGAAGAGTAGAGAGGTCCCCATACACGTTAGATCATTAGTCGGTCCAGTCAAAGTCGGTGGGTTTGGCCTGGTATAGGGAAAGTTGAAATAATTCACAATTTTCACAGGCACTTGATATTAATTCAATCCTGTGTATTCAGTTACTGCACGCTGTAAACGACATTCTCATTTAGATGGATCTGCCTAGTAATTGTCTTTTTCAGTTGATGCACAGGCTGTGCAGACAGCCACATAATGAGTTTGTCCTGGCTGCGGTCCCTAGCCTGCTGCAAGCCTGTTCTATAACACAAAGAGTGCTTAGAGCTTGGTGTGACAGCAGGCTTCACCTCACACCCCACCAATCCTTGGTTACCCAACCTGAAGGCTTGGAGAAGTTCAGGGAGTAGTAAGAAAAGGGCTTGTGTTCTCAGAAGATAACTAGGCGTATGCATTTCAGAAGTTTGCATTTCAATTGCAAAGACCATGTGGAAATGATTAAGTATATGGATGTGTGAAGACCTCGTTGGCACTGCTGCTCACTGCTATTTCTGAAACCTGAACCCTTTTAAAGGGAAGCAGCTTACTCTACGCCTAAGTCTGGTTTATAATGTTATGAATGTGCTGTGAAACATACGGAACTGGGCTGATCAGGACACAGTCTGATTTTTTTCAACTATAATGCACTCTCCAATGTATGCTCAATAGACTCATCAAGAATGAGATTTAGTATGTCCAGTTTACATTGAGCCAGAACAACCCCAAATTTTTACAGATCAGCCTAATTATTATTTATATAAATCAGACGTACTTTATGAGCGATAACATTTTTTGAATCTACACTAATGTCATAAATCAGTGGATCAGTTCAAAAATGGGTGAAGCTAATTCCTAATGCCATGTAGGGGGTGTAACCAAATATGTGCGGTTACTCCTGTATTCTAGTGTGTGTGAAATATTTACCATGTCCAAGTTGAGGCCAGAAAATGGTATTGCTTCAAGGCCCTTCATCCTTTCACACTCTGGGCTGGTGCATGGTGGTGTTCCCCCTATTTCTAGGGTATCACTTTACTGCAGAGTTTTATCTAGGCCTTCATTCACAAGGGGTAAACACTGTTTATTGCGATGGGCCTATGTGTAAATACCCGGAGCAAATAAAAAAGGCTGGAAAGACAAATCGTGCAAAAATAGGGTATTATCGGTGTATCCACGGGGAATAAAACACAATAGGGGCTCACCTAATCAAGTTGTGGGAGCCACAATCATATAACCATGGCTGCAGCAGTCACCACGAGGAAGAGACAATGATCTGGTAGTAAGAAAGGTGAACGAAGCAGTGTCGTAGGGAATAACCACCAAAAGATGGATATATAAAGTAATTTTATTGTACATCTATCAACGTGCAAACTTGCCCCTTCTTCAAGAAACTCGCATATCTTGTGGTGGTTATTCCCGACGGCATGGCCTCCTTCAACTTTCTAGTGCCAGATCATTGTCAGCACCATAAAAAAGGCAGAACGGAACCTACATTGACACAAAGGAAGGACTCCCCTACTGTGCCACTACTATATTTTCACTTCTGCTCTTACACAGGTGCTGTATAAGATAATTTTCCAAGGCACTGTGGCTATAGATCTGAATTTCTGGAAATGTCATCTGGATCCGAGTAAACATGTCCTACAATCACTCCTATCATAGGATTGTAATAATCCAATAAATGAATCAGCATATTAGCAGAGTGCTATTTTCTCATCTACCAAAGCAAATGTTCAGGTCAGAGAATATACCATGGACAATCACATTTTCTCAGACTACAACCGGATGCCCAGATACCACGCCACATGGTGTGCTTAACCCCCTCTATCAGCACACTAGGAAGATCCCTGAATGCAATCCATTCTTTTTTATTTTTCGAAAGCAGCTGGATGGAAAAACCTGGATTAAAGCAAATTCAGATATAAAAACAAAGAAAATCCATAGGCAACTTAAAAGGGGCTTAGCGTTACCAAAAAGACAAGCATTTCTCAAATAATTATTTCCAAAAGAGCTGCCTAGTTCTTTGTGCTGCAGCTGATAAAAGACAAGCATTGAAATGTATTAATTCCAAACGTGTGTCTCCAAAGGTACACAGCCGAAAACCCCTAAAGGAGAAGCCGCATCACACAATCCTTTTCATGTCCTCCTCTTAATATCTCCAACTGCAGAAGGCCTTTGTACAGAAACCTTTAATTGCTCCAAAAATAACACTTGGGGAGCAGAAAAAACAGCCCAAGAAATTTTACAATTATACAATGAAATATACTACTTTCATCAGACAACAAAGGAGACTCCCGGCATAAAAAATAACATTTCTGTGGTTACAGGATTCATAGGCTGAGGAGTGTGATTGATGGGCTTGTCCATTGAACAAATACTATAAGGGAAATGTTTAAGTCTGGTATTTCACACACATCTCTTATTAAAAAGCCCACTTGAATAAGGTGTGCCTCCTAATATATTGGCTACAAATAAGAAGGAAAAGAAGCGCACATAGAGTAATACCTTCGGGTTTGATGGTCACACGGACTCCCACAATACAGACTCACCTGGTCTGGTTGTGAATGGTCACAACTCCCTTGGACAAGCACGTATGGTCGCAGCAGGCTCCCGGCAAAAAGTAAGGATTCACTTGGAGAAATTAGAACCGGATGGATAGAAGCCGCGCTGACCACAATAAGAGTAACAGAGTAACACACACACCCTGTTTATTCAGCCTACCGTTTCGTGGCAAACAGGCCACTTCATCAGGGCCCTGAATGACGTGGCCTGTTAGCCACGAAACGCTTAGGCTGAATAAACAGTGTGTGTGTGTTACTCTGTTACTCTTATTGTGGTCAGCGCGGCTTCTATCCATCCGGTTCTAATTTCTCCAAGTGGATCCTAATATATTGGGTCACTCGATGCACCAGGAAATCCAATTGTTTTATGCCATACTTCACTCTGATTTGTCAACGTTAGTAATGATGCCTCTTTTGGCCGGGATGACAGAAAAAAGTGAAACGTTGCAAGTTATCGTGCAAATATGATCTGCACCAAACTTTACAATTATTTTAGTCCAGAAACTATAAGGGGAATGATAATCATCCATATATTGCTCATCTGTATATCTAACTGCCTGTCTTATCCTTCATATACAGAAACTGTCTACATAAATTACAAATCTTGTAAAGCCTAATTATCTACTTCTCAGCTATCTGTGTTTCGCTAATCATATCCTATCTTCATCTATTTTAGCACATTTTTCTAAATATTGAATATCATGTTGATCTATTCATCATCTATCCATTGCTCATCTTTTTCTGAATGTATCTCACACCTATCTATATCTTATATCTCATAACATATATCCCTGAATATCACAGTTAATCTTTGTGTGCTAGCTCGTGACTAGGTACATTGTCGCTTTTATGCATTTCCTCTTTTATTTAGCTATTTATTATGTGTTTTATGTTGAATGTTTCATTTTATTATGTTCACCATATAGGCGAGCAGTGTTCTTGTTGCTGGTGCTCTTGAGTCTGATTTTGGAAAGACCACCCAGTGTATGTTGGGTTCTGATCACCAGTTTCCCTCCTCTCTGCGCCGAGAGAAGACAAAGGTTTATTGTGGCTGCGCCCCGGCATGTGCGCAGTCAGGGATCAGACAGGCCTCGTGCTTCTAAATGGTTAAAGAACGTGGCGGTGTCTGGGGAATGTGTGCATGGCAGACATAGGCTGGTGCATTACCTATGCTTGTGCTGTATCATGTATCAGCAGCAGATGCATTGTGACAGATTTCCCATTGGAGGAGCCTGGTGTTTTCACTCAGCAGAAAAGAAAAAGATTTGGATGGATGTTTACTTACTGCTAAAATTCCCTCCATCTGTCCTGCACTTAATGGTACCTGTCTGTCCACCAGAGACTTGGGGGCTCCTTGCCAAGTTCCTAATTTAGCTCTGAGTAATTTGTCATTTTTTGCTTTCTATCACAGGCCTGTGTTTGAACACACAGATAAGACTGAGGAGCTTTTCTCATCAATCAATCCCACTGAAAGACGTAGCGGCATTGATTGCTCATTTAGCTTATTTTTTGGTAATTTGCCATTTGTGCAAGTCTCATGGGAGGTGCATGCTATATGCAAAATTAACCTGTTAGTTTATTTCGGTAGGGTGCTTCAGCACGCAGACAAAAGATCTCACTAGGGCGGGAGCTTGTTTCGTGTTATTTTCTATAGCCAAGAAGGCTTGCTGCATAATTACATAATGTATGTTCAATGTGTGCATAATGTAACCGCAGAGCTCATACTGTGGAATTGAAGAACATTTTAATCTGGCCGCATTACATCAGTATGAATTTCCTTACAACGTGATAAAAAGACCTTTGTTATCATGGAAGGCAGGAGCAGGAGTAATGATGTGGAAGTCTGCTGTCCATTATACACTTATTCTACACGAGCAGCGTGGCTGGAGCCGGGAACAATTCACTAATACAAACTCATTTATCCTATAGACTCTTGTCCTGCTAGGTATAGATTGGTGTTCAAGGTCACCAAATATGCCAAATGGCAGATATAAATAGGAAACTCTGTGGGTTGTCTATGTATTATGGTGCACCATTCTAATTCTATGCTTCTGTGTTTCCTAAACAGAGAGGAATGTTTTCCAACTTATCCTTGCTCATAGTTGTGGGACACTGTCTTTCTTAAAGGGGATTTCCAGCCTAAACTGATAATTTTGCAGTCACTCTATGTGATTGCAGATTCATCAATTCTCCCAGCGCTCACACTGTGCACTGTGAGGATTCACCGGTGTCTAACCTGGGAACAGACGGCAGTTCTGTGGTATACATGTTCCCGGCAACAACACGATCAGTGGGCGCAGCCCCGCTCAATACAAGTGTATGGAGCTAGGCTGCACCCACCAGATGGCTGCTCCCACTAGTCAGACACATCCGCTCCATACACTTGTATAGAGCGATGCTGCGGAAAGGCGGTGATATCAGAGCAGGAGGCCAGCCGCCCCGCCTCCTGCAGTGACATCACTACTTATACCCGCCCTGCTCCATGTTAACCATGGAGCAGGGCGGGTATAAGCAGTGACGTCACCGCAGAGGGCGAGGCTAAGCGGCCATTACTACAATAGTCTCTGTGTTATGCTGCAGGCAAGGGAGACAATGATTGGCATCAGGGAGGCAGCGGTGGGCAGATTAAAGATACAGGGGGTGTGAATCTGCCCTTTGGCTCCAGCCACAAGCCACCTCCTATTTGGCTCCACAATGTAAGTTTTCAAAGTGTATTATCTCTGGGTACAGGGGGGCTCAAGGGCTGGGGGACCCCTTGCCTGGATGCAGCAGACATGCTGCATTCAGTGCTGTAATTAGATCACCTTGCCTGGTTTGGTGACAGGTCCTCTTTAAATAGTGTTATCACTATTAAACATACAGCATATTGTACAATGGAAACATTCCATCATGAGTAACGTTGATACACCAAGTCCTGTAACCCTGATTTCTATTCCAAGACTTTTGAGAACTTGAATACAAGGTCAAAACATTTAGGTCTCTACCCTTTTTTCAGGCTTGTGCAACTCAGAAGGTCTAAAGATTAAGACCATTGTCAAGATTCATGTAGAACCAACGGGTTACTAAAATAAGAAAAAATGACATCCTAATCCAGTCTGACAAATTAAAGATCCGTCAGCAGAATTTCTGCTTTCAAACTATTAATATGTACATGTAGCAGTACCTTTACATGGCCAGTCTTCTCCTCCATAACAGAGAATGCAGCATTTAAAACTACATGTAAATGAAGCTGAAGGACTATGTATCTAAAGCCTATGTCACTCAAGCTCTATTCCCTGCTCAGCACCACCTCCTTATGATTAACTGGCAGCCTACTTGGTGGAAGACTCGGCAAAGGAATCCTCCATTAAGCAGGAGAAGATGGCGCTGGACAGGGAATGAAGCTTGGAGTGTCAGAGGCTTCAGATCTACAGCCTCATTTCATATCAATTCAATCAATAATATCTCCGTAATGAAGGAACAGACTCGCCATGTAAAGGCTACTTCTTGACGTTTCTTTGAAAGAGTTTCACGCACATATAGATAGATTGGGGTTAGAAATCCTGCTTACAGATTCTCTTTAAGGCCAAACCTGATTTAAGAGGGACAGGATGACCATCTAATAATGTTTATAGAGTCCTTCTGGCACTTCCCTGACAGATGTCTGGGGAAGTAAATATGTTTAATTTTAATGCATGATCCACTTGTTTTCTAGCCACTGGCTGGTAGGTAGCAGTTTTCTCCCTCTCCATCTAGAAACACAAGCACACTATACCAGTATGAGTATGCATGCATAATTGTGGTTGGAGGAATACTGGTTGACTGTTAAAAAGTTTAGACATATTGTCCTTATTGAAGTATTGTACATGTTTGTGGGAATCATCAGACAGGAAAGCAGCTTTCCAAATGACTTAGTTTTATTCGAAATAATAGCAGTGTGTCCAAAAACATGAGTTAAGCCCCAAATCTTTATAATAGTTTTTACTTATATGCATTCGGGACAGTGCACACTTCTTTCTGACTCAAAATGTGAAGATAAATGTATATAATTTTAACTACTTTACAGAAAATAACAAAAATGTAATATTGGGGTGTTAAAAAACAAAACAAAAAAAAATCAGTGTCTGCATGTGTTCATTACAAAGTCCAAATACCGTATATACTCGTGTATAAGCCGAGTTTTTTCAGCCCAAAAATTGGGCTGAAAAGTCCCCCCCTCGGCTTATACACGGGTCTATACGGTACATGTGCTGTGTGGGGGCTGTGTCCGGGTGCTGGGGAGGCTGGAGGAGGTGGGGGAGGCTCCTGACAGAGCGGCCCGTCACATGGGGCCGCTCATTAGATATGCACGGCTCCCCCCGCCCATCACAGCGGCAGGGGGAGCCGTGCATACAGCCCCCAGATGTTTACAGGCCCCCAGTGGGGTATACAGCAGGCCCCCATATACAGCAGGCCCCCAATGGCACTCGCCCCCCCACACTGTGCAGAGCCCCCCCTCCCGATGCATTATGTTACAATCCAGCCGCGTCTTCATCACCGTCCTCCCGTCCATCCTCTCGCGCTGTGTTCGGCTCTCACGTGACCCGGCGCGATGACGTCATCCGACTGCGACCGCCGGGTCACATGAGACCGGGAACGCAGCGCGCGAGGATGGACGGGAGGACCGGCGGTTATGAAGACGCGGCTGGATGGTAAGATGCATCGGGAGGGGGGGCTCTGCACAGTGTGGGGGGGGGGGGCGAGTGCCATTGGGGGCCTGCTGTATAACCCACTGGGGGCCTGCCTGTATATACCTCTGGGGGCTGCTGCATTATATACCTCTGGGGGCTGCTGCATTATATACCTCTGGGGGCTGCTGCATTATAGACCTCTGGGGCTGCTGCATTATAGACCTCTGGGGCCTGCCTGTATATACCTCTGGGGGCTGCCGCATTATATACCTCTGGGGCCTGCCTGTATATACCTCTGGGGCCTGCCTGTATATACCTCTGGGGCCTGCCTGTATATACCTCTGGGGCCTGCCTGTATATACTTCTGGGGCCTGCCTGTATATACCTCTGGGGCTGCTGCATTATATACCTCTGGGGCTGCTGCATTATATACCTCTGGGGCTGCTGCATTATATACCTCTGGGGCCTGCCTGTATACCACACTGCTGGGGGCTGTATACCTGTGCTGGAGTCCACCCTCGGCTTATACACGAGTCAATAGGTTTTCCCAGGTTTTGGGGGCAAAAGTAGGGTGGTCGGCTTATACACGGGTCGGCTTATACACGAGTAATATACGGTATGTATTTTATTAAAGATTTAGCATTCTTGTGAATCACTAACCTAATATTTAGTTAGAAAAGCACAGGGTTTTTTTTTTTAGAACTGCCTCACATCTACTGTATATTGCATAGAGTCAACCATCTTCTGGCACCTGTCAACTGTTATTTCAGCCTGGAATCCCACAATTTATTTGCATTTGTTAGCTTTGCCTCATAGACCGAATTGTTGATGTCACCCCACAAGTATTCTTTCGGATTAAGGTTTGGGGATTGAGCTGGCCACTCCATAACATCAATTTTGCTTGACTGGAAACCAAGATTTTGCTCTTTCTGTGGTGTGTTTAGGGTGGTTGGATTGTTGAAACACCCATTTCAAGGGCAGTTTCTCGTCAGCATAAGGCAACAAGACCTCTTCAAGTATTTTGATATATGCAAACTGGTCCATGATCCATGGTATGGGGTAAATTGGCCTGACACCATAGTAAGAGAACATGCCCATATCTTAATGCTTGCACCACCATGCTTCACTGTCTTCAGAGTGTACTGTGGCGTGACTTCCGAGTTTTGGGGTCGTTGACGAACTGTCTTCAGCCCGTGGACCCAAAAAGTACAATTTAACTTTCATCACTCCTCAAAATGTTTCTCCATTTCTCTTTAGGCTATTTGATGCGTTCTTTGCCAAGTTATATGCTCTTCAGTACCTGTTTTTTTATTTTTAACTGTTGGACTTTGTGGGGACTTCTTGCTAATAGATTAGCCTCATACAGGCATCTTCTATCTGTCACAGTACTCACAGGTAACTTGAGACTGTCTTTAATCATCCTGGAGCTAATCATTGGCTGAGCCTTTGCCATTCTGGCTATTCTTTGATTCATTCGAATGGTAGTTTTCAGTTTTCTTCCACGTCTCTCTGGTTTTGCTTTCCATTTTAAAGCATTGGAGATCATTTTAGCTAAACAGCCTATCATTGTCTGCACTATTTTATAAGTTTTATGCTCTTGAATCAACTTTTTAATCAAAGTACGCTGTTCTGAAAAATGTCTAGAATGACACCTATATTTCTCAGGCTTTCAATGAGAAATGCATGTACAACATGGCTGACTTAACACTTAAATAACGACTACCTGATTCACACCTGTTTCTTCACAGAATGATTGACCTCACTAATTGAACTCCACACTGCTATTATTTTGAACACATCCCCTTTCAATTAATCATTCAAGTACACAGACTCAAAACCATGCAGATCATGAATGAATTTACTGCAACAAGTGGTAAATTGTTTAACATGTGATAATACAATTTATACAAAAAAAGTGAAAAATCTGATCAGTCATGTTGGACTGCTGTTATTTTGAACACTACTGTGCCGTCGGACCTTATGTACACCTTGCAGTGTGATGGGACTCAGACCAGCTCTACAACGTTTGATTAAAAACTGTGGCACCACACACACAAGAAATGTTTCTGGAACTTTTTAGATGGAAAATCCAATTATTTTAGATTTTACTTACATAGCACCATCATATCCCATAGCTCTTTACAGACATAATATAGATACCTAATAACGATTTTGCATACAATGATTGAGATCACGGTTTTTACTTTCTTCCACATTACAGTCAGTGGACAAAATACAGTCCTAAAAGACAAGAAATTTTAAAAAGTCCTTTTTGCTCGCATTTAGTTTTTTTTTTCAGATACATAAATCACATAGGTAAAAATGTTATATTATACAGGATGACAACTTGGCCTCGGACAGGGTTTTTATAATACAATACAGTCACCCTATCACATAATCACTTTTTAAGCAGTGAGAATATAAACCATTTGCTTACTTATGTAGTCAGACTACCTATAGCGCCTTTATCCAGACGGTTTTCTGGAGGATTTATTAAGAGACTTGTGAGCCTTGAACACAAACTACCAGAGATCATTTACTGTTTGCATCTCATTAGGTATCAACATGTTCTGCATCTTTATGTACAGAAGTTGTTTGTCATTGATGACACCCTTTACCTGAGAGTCCACTTTATGATGCATTTTGGACAGATTCTTTGAAACTATCTGCTGATAATATATTTAGATATTACCTTAAATGAACCTATTACTCCGACATAACATTATTTATTACAGTTCTGTTATACAGCAATGGACGATCATTTAATACAGGTGGAATTTAACAGGGTCTATTATCCAATGCTTCCTGACTGTCACGTGTATATGATGTATATGCCATTTATCCAATTACGTAAATTAAATCTGTCTAGTCGTCTATGCTTTGAGGGCAGAGAAAGATTCTAATCCTGAGGATATATAATTTTCTGCTTTTTCATATGAAAAACTTTAAAAATATAAATTACTCAGATTCTAAAGCCCATGAGTCTCGCTGCCCCCTCCTCCAGGCTAGGCTAGGTTCATCTTGCGTTTGTGCTGTCCATTTAATGGATCCGTTTGACAGCAGCACAAACGCAATGTAACAGACAGTGCAACGCTGCAACGCATCCATAGCCATCTATTCAACAAATGCATACTAATGCATACCAAAATAGGCATGAGTTTGCAAGTATGAGTTGTTTGAAACTCACATAATAACATGGATTGTCACATTTTCCATTCTGGTTGAGAAACAAACGTAATATAATGTCATGCTACAGATTTGTACAAATCTGCAGCATTGCGTTTGCGATAGATGATAGGATAGAAAGACTAGATGATAGAATAGATGGATTGATGCAAGAATGGCATTACCAGTCTTCCTCCTCTGTCTTCCCGCTCTCTCTGCCACTTCCGGTGCCGGTCATGAATATTCACTCCGGAGACCCAGAAGCAGCAGGGAGACTGGTATGCCATTCTTGCATCAATCTATCTTTCTATCTATTCTATCATCTACACTACCGTTCAAAAGTTTGGGGTCATTTAGAAATTTCATTATTTTTGAAAGAAAAGCACATTTTTTTTTTTCAATGAAGCCAACATTAAATGAGTCAGAAATACACATTGTTAATGTGGTAAATGACTATTCTAGCTGCAAACGTTTGTTTTTTAATGCAATATCTACAGTACATAGGTGTATAGAGGACCAGTTCCAACAATCACCACTCCAGTGTTTTAATGGTACATTGTGTTTGCCAACTGCATAAGGCCCCTTTCACATCAACGTTTTTTTGAAATCGCGGCAGATGCAGTGAAAAAAATGATTGTATGGGGCTTGCCGCAACTGTGCCGCAACCGTGCCGCAAGTGCAGCCGGTATGCGGTAATCGCGGCAGATTCGTTTTTTTCACCGCATCTGCCGCGATTTAAAAAAAACGCTAGTGTGAAAGTACTATAAGAAGGCTAATGGATGTTTAGAAAACTCTTACACAAGTATGTTGGCACAGCTGAAAATGTTTTAGCTGATTAGAGAAGCTATAAAATTGACCTTCCTTTGAGCTACAGTAGTTGAGAATCTGGAGCATTACATTAGTTTGTTCTATGAAACTCTCAAAATGGCCAGAAAAAGAAAACTTTCTAGTGAAACTCAACAGTCTATTCTTGTTCTTAGAAATGAAGGCTATTCCATGCGAGACAATGCCAAGAAACTGAAGATTTCCTACAACTATGTGTACTACTCCCTTCAGAGGAGAGCACAAACAGGCTCTAACCTGAGTAGATAGATAAGTGGGAGGCCCTGCTGCACAACTGAGCAACAAGACAAGTACATTAGAGTCTCTAGTTTGAGAAATCGACGCCTTACAGCTCCTCAACTGGCAGCGTCATTAAATAGTACCGTATATACTCGTGTATAAGCCGACCCGTGTATAAGCCGATCCCCCTACTTTTGCCCCCAAAACCTGGGAAAACCTATTGACTCGCGTATAAGCCGAGGGTGGACCCCATCACAGGTATACAGCCCCCAGCAGTGTGGTATACAGCAGCCTCCCCAGTGGTATATACAGACCCCAGGGGTAATACAGCAGCCCCAGGGCTATACAGCAGCCCCAGGGGCTATACAGCAGCCCCAGTGGTAATACAGCAGCCCCAGTGGTAATACAGCAGCCCCAGGAGTAATACAGCATCCCCAGGGGCTATTCAGCAGCCCCAGTGGTAATACAGCAGCCCCAGGGGTAATACAGCAGCCCCAGGAGTAATACAGCAGCCCCAGGGGTAATACAGCAGCCCCAGGGGTAATACAGCAGCCCCAGGGGTAATACAGCAGCCCCAGGGGCTATACAGCAGCCCCAGGGGTAATACAGCAGCCCCAGGGGCAATACAGCAGCCCCAGGGGCTATACAAAAGCCCCAGATAAATATACAGGCCCCCCCCCTTGTGTAGCAATCCTGAAAAGGAAAACGTTATCATACTTATCCGTCCCGCTGCTGCCCGCCGCCGTCATCATCGCGCTCCTCCTCCTCCGTCTTCAGGCGCAGACAGTGACGTCATTGCCTGCGCCCGCCAGAAGAAGACGGATGAAGCCGGAGGAGGAGGAGCGCGATAATGACGGCGGCGGCAGCGGGACAGCGGGACGGATAAGTATGATAACGTTTTCCTTTTCAGGATTGCTACATAAGGGGGGGGCCTGTATACTGATATGGGTGGGCTGCTGTATACTGTATACACTGTATACAGTGTATACAGTGTATACAGTGACTCGCGTATAAGCCGAGGTGGGGACTTTTCAGCCCAATTTTTGGGCTGAAAAACTAGGCTTATACGCGAGTATATACGGTACCCGTCAAAGGTCTGCAATGTTGTAATTGCTGCAAAGGGAGCATTCTTTGACGAAAGCAAAGTTTGAAGGAGAACATTATTTCAAATAAAAATCATTATTATTTTTATTCTAACAAGGTTAGAACCTTGTCAATGTCTGGACTATATTTTCTATTAATTTTGCGACTCATTTGATAAATAAAAGTATGGGCCTTTTCACACCTGTGTTTTGCCTACGTTTGCGTTTTGTATGCCTTTTTACTGCTAAATACGCATCCAAAAAAAGCACCCTAAGGGTTCAATGCAAAACACAATGCAAAACGCATGAATTTTGTGTTTTTGCAAAATGACATGCGTTTTGCATTAGACCCTATGGGTGCATGTTTTGATGCGTTTTTAGCGGTAAAAACGCATACAAACGCAGCCCAGTGTTTGATGTGAACTGGGCCTATGAGTTTTCATGGAAAACACAAAATTGTCTGGGTGACCCCAAACTTTTGAACAGTCTATCTCCATATAGTGCATATATTTTTAAGATAATCAAAATGTGTTTGCTCAAAAATGGCTTAAAATGTGATTTTTGCAACAGAAACGTTAATGTTACTGTTTTAAACGGATAGACCTAGGGCAATGTGAGCCTAGCCTAAAAGTGACTGAAAGCTTTTCTTGTATTTTTCTCTACATAGAATGTCAATGCTAAACAGGAGGACAGGAGAATATTGCATGCATGTGTCTTTTTAATTGATGACTGCTCTCAGGCTAGTATACATACATGTAAATGGAACAGGCAATGCAAGGACATGCACAGTAAACCAACAAAGGTATAAGTCACAATAGGGCTCAAATATCCCTATTGCATATGCATGCTATCTTCTCCTGTCCTCCTGTTTAATATTGAATTTTGAGTTTAGTGGCTGGGGGACGAATTGTTCCTACCGCCAGGGCTGTATTTAGAGTTTCTGCCGCCCTAGGCACTTTCAGTGGTCGTGCCCCCCCCACTGATCAGTCAGACCAAGCATATGTGCACACGGCATTTTATTTTTTAGGCAGATCCGCAAATAAATACTAAAAGGAATGATCTCCTGCACGGCGATGTAAAAATGACCTGCTGTTCACATGTTCAGTCTTTTGAGGTTTTACTTTTGAAGGCTGCTTTCACATCAGCGACTTTTATTTTCAATCGTGGAAGATCCGGCAGTTTTGTCACATTTGCCTCGTAACGGCTCACTTTCGGCAAGACTGCATTCCGTCCAATTTATTCCCTATGCGACTTGGGTTATGTATGGCAATTGTGGGTTTGCCGTATCCGGCACTTGCGGCGAGTCAAAAAAAACGAGAAAAACAAAACACTGCTTGCACCGTTTTTTTCTCTTTGCCGCAAGTGGTGGATTTGCCAGATCTGGCTAAAAACACAAGTGTCCGCACAACTACGGCAGTCCTATAGAAATGCATTAGCAAAAAACACAATCTTGCTGCAACTGTGCTGGATTTTTTTTTTTTTCTTCTTCAAAAAAGGCATGAATCCACTGGATTTGAATAACGGCAGATCAGGGAGACCTGAAGATCAAAAGTTCAACTTTGCCTGCTCTGCAAAAAACGCAGATGTGAAAGCCGCCTTAGTTAAACCAGCAAGGACAGTCTAATATGTGCGGCTCTAAGGCTACGTTCACACCCTGCATATTTTTTGTTTTGAACATGTAAACAACGGATGCGCTTTGCGCAAAAAAGCGCATCCTATTTCACACATTTCACTTTTTCAGATGCACCGTTTAGTCAATTAACTGTTTGGCTAACATTCAGCTGTATTTTTTAGTCCAGCACACTTATCCTAATGTTTTGGGAGCAAGTCTGTGAAGGTAAAGATTACAACATCCTCATGACTATATCACCAGAACCACCGTCAATACAATAATACCTCACCAGAATCTGTCAGTACATCACCAGAACCACTGTCCACACAGTAATACATCACCAAAACCTGTCAATACAGTAATATAGAACCATCGTTAATACAGTAATACACAATCAGAACCACCGTCAGTACATTACCAGAAAAGTATGTCCCCTATATAGATGTGTATGCAGATTTATTGGCATTTTGGGGGTAAAAGACTCCTTTAAAATATCATCAATCTAAGGCCCCTTTCACATCAGCGATTCTGTCCGGATTCGGTAGATTTACCGCGTCTGCCGCCTAACAACCACACTTGCAGTAAATCCCATGCATTGTCTATGGGGCTTGTGGTTGGGTGCAGCAAGTGAGGCTCTGCCGTATCCTTCAGAACCGCACTTGCCGCACCCGACCGCAAGCCCCATAGATAATGCATGGGACTTGCCGCAAGTGTGCCGGAAGTGCGGCCGTTAGGCGGCAGATGCGGTAAATCTGCTGGATCTGCCGCAATTAAAAATAAACGCTGATGTGAAAGGGGCCTTAGCAGCACATTGTCCGGCTTCTCCCAAGACTACCCTCTTGTCTGGTTTTCTGCAGCACATACCAAAGCAATGTCATTGTAGTCTTAACTATAACTAAAGAATAAGTACCTTAAATAAGGCCTATGCTGTGCCCCTGAATAAATAATTGCCCCTCACTGTTCTTCCTGCAAAAATGACCCCACACTGTCTCACCTATGGTATATGGCCTCCACATTATTCTCCCCTATAAAATTATTCCCACTATTCTGTCCCTAGTTAAATATGACCGCCAAATCACCCCTTCATAAATGAAAACCAACACAATGTCCTCCCCATAATTAATTATACCCACCGCACCCTCCTCACTTATGAATTATAATTTCCAATACAGCCCTCACTTAACTATCCACCTCATGTTGTCCCAACTCTATAGTGAGCCCCCTTATGCTACGCGTTCTGCATATTGAGCCCAACCAGTCTTTTCACTGAGCGCTCCCCATGCTACTCCTTCTCCATACTGATCCCCCCATGCTACCCATCTCCATAGTGTGGCCCCCATGCTACCCTATCTCTATACTGTAAACCCCATGCTACCCCATCTCCATACTGAGCCCCCACATGCTACCCCATCTCCATACTGAGCCCCCCATGCTACCCCATCTCCATACTGTGACCCCCATGCTACCCCATCTCCATACTGTGACCCCCCCCATGCTACCCCATCTCCATTCTGTGCCCCCCCCCATGCTACCCCATCTCCATTCTGTGCCCTTCCCAAGTGACTTCTCTATACCGTGCCCCGGTCAGGCTACCCATTCTCCATACCGAGACCTTCCAGTCTAAGGCCGGGTTCACACGCTGTGCATTTTTGAAAATACAAAGCGCTATTCTGAGCATGCGCTTTTTTACTACGCCTTGTGCAAAAAAAGCGCAAGTGCATTCGCACATTGCAGTTTTGCGGATGTGCTTTTCCAGAGCTCATTGTACAATGTGGGCTGTAGAAAAGCGCAAAAATAATTAACATGTTCTTTCTTTTTGTGGATGCACTTTGCAGTGAAAGCGCGTCCGCAAAAATACGGATCATGGAAACATTTTTTGAGAAATGCATTGCTGTGTATTTCACTGCATTTGCGCATCCGCTAAATAGCGCTGTGTGAATGCAGAAATACGCTACGTGTGAACGTAACTCAACCCTTCAACATACTGCACCCCCTCATGTTCCAAACTGCTCACCCACCCCATGTCCCATGTAGCTCATCCTTCCTCTCCCCCCTCCATGTTACATGTGTCTTCTCCCCATCCACCCTCCATGTTACAGATGCCCTCTCCTTTCCCCTCCATGTTACATGTGCCTTCTCCTCGCCTCCCCCCTACATGTTACATGTGCCTTCTCCTCCACTCTCCATGTTACATGTGCCCCCTCCTCTCCCCTCCCCCCCTCCAGGTTATATGTGCCCCCTCCTCTCCCCTCCCCCCCTTCAGGTTACATGTGCCCCCTCCTCTTCCCTCCCCCCTCCATGTTACATGTGCTCTCTCCTTTCCCCTCCCCCCTTCCATGTTATATGTTTCCCCTCCTCTCCCCTCCCCCCTTCCATGTTTTATGTTGTTATATGTGCCCCCTCCTCTCCCCTCCCCCCTTCATGTTATATATGCCCCCTCCCCTCCCCTCCCCCCTTCATGTTATATGTGCCCCCTCCTCTCCCCTCCCCCCTTCCAAGTTATATGCGCCCCCTCCTCTCCCCCCTCCATGTTATATGTGCCCTCTCTTCTCCCTCCCCCCTTCCATGTTATATGTGCCCCCTCCTCTCCCCTTCCCCCTTCCAAGTTATATGCGCCCCCTCCTCTCCCCCCTCCATGTTATATGTGCCCTCTCTTCTCCCCCTCCCCCCTTCCATGTTATATGTGCCCCCTCCCCCCTCCATGTTATATGTGCCCTCTCCTCTCCCCTTCCCCCTTCCATGTTTTATGTTGTTATATGTGCCCCCTTCTCTCCCCTCCCCCCTTCATGTTATATGTGCCCCCTCCTCTCCCCTCCCCCCTTGCATGTTATATGTGCCCCCTCCTCTCCCCTCCCCCCTTGCATGTTATATGTGCCCCCTCCTCTCCCCCTCCATGTTATATGTGCCCTCTCCTCTCCCCTCCCCCCTTCCATGTTATATGTGCCCCCCTCCTTTCCCCCTTCCATGTTATATGTGCCCCCTCCCCTTCCATGTTAAATGTGCCCCCTCCTCTCCCCCCCATGTTATATGTGCCCCCTCCTCTCACCCCTCCATGTTATATGTGCCCCCTCCCCCCTCCATGTTATATGTGCCTCCTCCTCTCCCCTCCCTCCTCCATGTTATATGTGCCCTCTCCTCTCTCCCCTCCCCCGTTCCAGGTTATATGTGCCCCCTACTCTTCCCCCCTCGATGTTATATGTGCCCTCTCCTCTCCCCTCCCCCTTCCATGTTATATGTGCCTCCTCCTCTCCCCTCCTCCCTTCCATGTTATATGTGCCCCCTCCTCTCCCCTCCCCCTTTCCATGTTATATGTGCCGCCTACTCCACCCCCCTCCATGTTATATGTGCCCCCTCCTCTCCCCTCCCCCCTCCATGTTATATGTGCCCCCTCCACTCCCCTCCCCATTTCCATGTTATATGTGCCCCCTCCTCTCCCCTCCCCCCTCCATGTTATATGTGCCCCCTCCTCTCCCCTCCCCCCTCCATGTTATATGTGCCCCCTCCTGTCCCCTCCCCCCTTCCATGTTATATGTCCCCTCTCCTCTCCCCCCTTCCATGTTATATGTCCCCTCTCCTCTCCCCCCTTCCATGTTATATGTGTCCCTCCTCTCCCCTCCCCCTCCATGTTTTATGTGCCCCCTCCTCTCCCCTCCCCCCTCCATGTTTTATGTGCCCCCTCCTCTCCCCTCCACCCCTCCTCTCCCCTCCCCCCCTCCATGTTATATGTACCCCCTCCTCTCCCCTCCCCCCTTCCATGTTATATGTGCCCTCTCCATTCCCTCTCTGTTATATGTGCCCTCTCCTACCCACCTCTTAACCATGCTGCCCCCCAGGCTGGCACTATCTTCGGCTTAATAGCGCTAACCTGGCTGCAGGCTCCCGGACCCGACATCTTCTTCCTCATTCTGTGCTCTCCTGCAGCAGAGTTCTCCTGTCAGCAGTGATGACTCATCATCACACTGCTGAGCTGAAGCAGGAGGAGATCACAGCAGTAACCCGGGTCAGGAAGCTGCCAGAGCTCCACTGACCCTAGAAGTGTCAGGGCTCAGAGCGCTCACACATTCGCTTGTCACTGCATCTTAAAGGTGCGGTGACTAGTGAATGCGGTGCCCCCCTCCCTCCTCCAAAAACTCCCCGGATTTCATGCAAAGTTTGGAGGAGTGAGGAAGACTTAAAAAAAAATTACTTTTTTTTACTCCCTCATCTGGTGCCGCCCCCTGACACATGGTGCCCTAGGCACGTGTCCGCGGGTGCCTAATTGAAAATACGGCCCTGCCTACCATCCGCTTCTTACAGTTTGTATGGAATTCCTTCTAATAGAGCGAGTCACTATTCTCCATTGAAGATACACAGTATCTGAAGTCTCGCGAGACTTCACAAATCTCTTGAGACTTCAGGCACTGTGTATCTTTAATAGAGGAGCATGGTGACCCGCTCCACTGCGCAGGCGCAAGTAGGCCTGTGAATCAGTGGTTATACACGGGAGGGACGGCAATTTTGAAGCAGCGATGCAGGTTTTGTAGGCAGGGGGCGGCTAGGACCCAAATACACCAGACCAGAAAGCAGACCTACCGGACCTTTTAAGATGCAGCATGGGAGACAATAAAAGTTCATTTCTCAGGTATGAGGGGGACATCTGGGCACATAGAGGGGTTACAAGAACCCCAACTACATAATGTTAAAGCTGGTGGGCACAGATTAGAATGCCCAAAGAGGGTGACATGTTCCCTTTAAACACGAGGACAAATTCAGAAATGTTGACAAGACTTGAGTTTTATAGGACTTTGTTTAACCCATAACATACAAGTAAAGTTAATACTATGCAGTGGGGAAAAAGTATTTGATAAACTGACAATACTGCAAGTTTTCCCACCTTCAAAGAATAGGGAGGTTTGTAATTTTTATCGTTGGCGCATGGCAACAGTGAGAGACAGACTCTAAAAGGAAAATATATGGAAAATCAGATTGTATGATTTTTAAACAATTAAATGACATTTTATTGCATGAAAAAAGTATTTGATCACCTTCCAACTAGCAAGATTTCAAACTCTCACACACATGTTAGTATTTGTTTTACATGCCTTCCTACTCTGCACTCATTACGTGTATCAAATGCACATGTTTGAAGTAGTTACCTGTATAAAAGACGGCCGTGCCGGATGAGGCATGCGAGGCTTGCACGAGTATCTTGCATGTCTCTTGAGCAATGTAACTCACACGAGTCTCAGTCTCGCATCGTATCACCTGGCACGGCTACTGCTCTCCGGACAGGAGCGGACATAGAAATACCTGCAGCTGACTCACTTCTGGCCCGAGAGTGGCCGGCCATGCCGGGTGATGCGAAAGCAAGGAGCGGTCCTATATGTTGATTTATAGCCTTGTTTTATTATGGCTGTAAGTCCAGTGTTGGCATTTATTCTGGCAGTGGTAAGGACAATGTAGGAGTTTCTAGGTCTGCATCGGTTTGCAACATTGCCCCATACTTGATTTTTAATTTGGAATAATAACTGCAATTTTCTTTTTGACACTTCTTATGTACAATAGAGTTAATGAGAGGAAGATTTGTTACATTGTTAATCATGCTGTCATGGTTATAACAGACTTAATCTTCACAGATTTTAATTGACTTTATCTGTAACCATGCAATGTGATTACAAGGAGATTCACAACCAGTGCAGTAAATTAATATATGGGTTTACTGTCTAGTCGAACAGTTGAAGCGAAATCTGAAAATAATGATTTATTAAAAGTGTGAAAATGGAGCAGTTGCCCCTAGCAGCAAGATTTGCAATCTGATTGTTTTCTATGATCAACTGTTTTGCTTTTCCTTTGCATTGTGATAGTAATTCTCCTATTATGAATGTCTTTTAAAGAAGACCTCAATGTAGTTTAATTGCCTCCTATAAAACTGGTCCCAGCATAAATGTGAAGTATTTATTAACTTATTGGTTCATTTTCAAGTATCTTCCTTCATAGAAAAAGTAAAATTGCTATTTGTTGTATATCTATCTAATGATTCAGTTCAGCATCATGTGCAGTGGCGTAACTTCAGGCCTGGGCCCCGATGCGAAAGCTCCAACGGGGCCCCCAATCGTTGTAAATCTTTAATAGTATTAGTCTTTTTCTATGGGTGAAAGGACTTTTGGGCCCCCTAGCTGCAGGCCCGGGTGCGATCGCAACCCTGCACCTGTTTAGTTACACCCCTGATCATGTGCATTATGACCCCACAAAATGTCAGCTTCTACTTATGTAATGCTCAATGCCGTACCTGAGGAGGCGATGGGGGAAATAGGAATAACATTCATGTTCTTAGAATCACTATCATACGCTTCCATCAAACCCATGCTAATTTACTGTGTTTTTCAGACTATTAGATACATTGTACCATACGAAGCACCCAAATTTAGAGGAGGAAAATAGGAAAAAAAAGATTTAATGTTAAAATGTGGGCCCATCTTCTAGGCCAAATGTACCAGGTTGGGGGGAACGATGGTGGTGTATCAATGTCAAAGGAGGCAAAGTTGCCTCTCAAGAATGCCAGTAGCAGGAAGAGTCGGCGATGCTGTGGGTCCTGGCCTGGGAGGAAGGTGTTAATCGGCTGCACGAAGCAGACACCATTGATCTGCTGGTGACGAGCGCAATGGACTTCAAGATAATGGTGCCGGATGCAACACATGCACAGATTGAGATCTCGGATCTTTGGTATCTCAATTCGCACATGCCCCACCTACGATATGATAGACTTCAGGAACATGGAGCTGTATTAGCCGCCTATAGTCCTATTTTCTTGAAGTCCATCACATCTGTTTCCGGGAGATTAATAGCGCCTGCCTCGAGTCACCAGTACACCCCTTCCTCCCAGCCTGGGCTTGCAGCATTCCCCCCTCGAACGACCCTGCCTTCCTTTGAACCTAAACCTAGTGATGGATTCCCTTAAAGTCGTGAGAACCCTTTGTCATATCCTCATTTTGGAGTTCTGTGTCCATGTCTGGTAGGATGTTGACTTTTATTTCTTTTAATTTTTTTTTCACTTGCATTCAGGTAATTTCCAGCGATCCATTCTGGATCCCAACAACAGAGGAAGAATACTTGCACTTTGGAGAGAAAGCCGACTCTGAGAATCAAGCCAGAAAATACATGAACTCTGTGAGGAAACGTAAAGGACTTTATGTGGAGGAGAAGATTGTGGAACATGCAGAGAAGCAGAGGACTCTGAGCAAGAATAAATAATTATTCTCAGCTTCCTTCTTTGTTCTTCTTGTCGAGTTTCTCCAGTAATTATTTGTATGTGTTGCTTATAGTCTAAGATTTTCACAGACTGTGGAGCAGGTTTTAATAAATGTAACTGATGAGACAATTGACTCTGTTAGTGTTTCTGTCTGTTAATAATTCCTAGTGTGTAGGATTGTACCAGGCTCTTTCTGCAGAGCGAGAAGCCAAATGCTCTGCAGAGAAGTAGCCGGTTACAAAGGCATTCTGTAAACCTTCTCCTGATACCATTTATACCTGCTGAACATCTGTAGAAAAGACTATACCTTGCATATATATGAATACACACAGCTCATATACTCAGGTCACGTACAATCATATGATCATTATTGTACCCACCAAGCATGTCAGCTCATTCCATTATCGCATTTCTCTTCACATTAGTCGCTGCGTTTTGAAAACAAAAGTAGAACTCACTGCTCGGTCACGTTAGATCAATATCATTATCATCTGAAAATCTATTTTATTCAATTTAAACTGGCACAAACATTTTTTTATTATATATAATCTTGAAAAAACTAAGAGCAGCACAAAAACTCAACATTTTGTGCAATAATCCTCCCAAGCAACATTCATAAAAATGCAAAAAGGTAGGCAGCAGTCATGAATAAAGTTCACATACTTCTCTTTATTGGCCAGTGATGACCTCAACGATTCGGTTACAGATGAACCTTTATCAAGCAGTCAGAGAAAGGTTCACCTCTAACCAAAACGTTGAGGTCGTCATTGGCCAATAAAGGGAAGTATAGGAACTTTATTTATGACTGCTGCCTACCTTGTTGCATTATTATATATATATACTACTGCACGTTGCTCAGTGGTTAGCACTGCAGCCTTACATCCCTGGGGTCCTGGGTTTAAATCCCACCAAGGACAACATCCTCAAGGAGTTTGTATGTTCTCCCAGTGTTTGTGTGGGTTTCCTCTGGTTTCCTCCCACATTGCAAACACATACTGATAGGTTGTTTAGTTTGTGAGCTGCAAATGTATGTAAAGTGCTATGGAATTGATAGCGCTATTTAAATGAATAAATGTTCTATTATATCACTACTGCCTGTACAGCTGGTACCGGTGGTGGTAGGGATGCTTCTACTGCTGGAGGCTCCCATATTTTTAGAAATAGGATGAGTTTTATTTTCTTTTACACAACCACATAATTTGCCGTATTTTCTTTTACAATACATGTTGTACAACACTATAATTAAATTTTGACAATCTTTTTAACCTCATTTACTCACACCTTGCCAAAAGGGAAGCAATAAGGAGTGCTATTTAGGTATATACGTGGACAAGTAGCAGAATGGATGTGCATGGATAATTGTCAGGGCAGACTAGTAAAAAAATGTCCCCCGAAGAAGCAAGAGCAAAACACGTGTTGGGGTAAGGGGACGCGGCTCCAGCACTCTATCTCCACACTCCGTTTTCTTATCCAAGGTAAACTTTACTTCTCATTACACAGCGCTGACAACTTTATTGCTATGGATAGGGCCAAGCTTGTGGTGGCTCATGTGCTATAGTACTCGGATACTGTTTGTACCTCAGCACAAGCACTTTGTTTACTCTTGCTCTAAAGTTTGCATTTCCACTTCAACTATAAACAATAATTTACTTTACAGTGTTTCAATCTTTTGGAGCAATATCATTTTTGTACTTACTAGTGAATCTAAACATATGCATTCCATTTATATAAATACTAGCTGTAGAGCCCGGCATTGCCTGAGCATAGTAAATTGTCCTCATGCTGTATACTCGGGACTGTGCTGCCTCCTGCTGTATACTGAGGCTGTGGGCCGCCTGGTTGCCCAGCATGGTAACTAAATGCAATGATTTTAATGATTATTTTGCAAATTGGAATGTTAACCTATAACATTTCAAGTCATGTCACTGTATTTGTGCGGTGTTTGTGTCTTCTCAGTTCTACTTGTGGATTTCCGTTGTGGTTTGCGTATATAAAGGAGGTAGAACTATGAAGGGGGTGGGACTATATGGATGGTGTGGGGCTATGACGTGATGGGGCTAGGTGAAGGGGAAAAGATAAGTGGGAGTGGTATGAGGTGGTGGGCTTGAGTTTGAGGGGTGGAGCTATACCACACACACATACACACACTCAACTTTATATATTATATATATGTTTTTATAAATTTAACTTTTATTCATGTTATGAGTAACACGGAGAACAACATATTGTACAGAATCATGCACAAAGACAGAATACAAGCATTATATTGAAATATTGTTAGCATGTCGAGTCGGTAGGCCTGAAATATGGGAAGATACAAAATTCAGGGCTGTACCAATGACGATGAAGCCGTTACTGACTACTGTCAAAGGATCAGCATAATACTTCTTTACACTATAGAACTAGATCACTCCAGAGGAGTGAACGGAGCATAAACCTTAACTCAACTGTGAGCCAACAAACTAGAAGATGCTGAGTAAAATGTGAACAAGAAAGAAGAGAGAAAAGAAAGTTTGAGGAAGAGAAGGGCAGGGGGGATGGGGGCAAAATGGGCAAGTGGATTTGTCAGAAGTAGTGCATATTCAACCTGTCTCTAGCAGTGAAATATAATCATTAGATCCCTTAAACTCTGTCTATGTTTATGTTTTTTACTTTAGCAGAGTGACCTAATTTTTTGCACTATTTTTACATATTTTGGAGCAAAAGTGCAAAAGTGCTAATTAGTGATTCTATGCACATTAGTTATATTCACCTTCCTGACCTGGTCATTTTTTTTTCAATTCTGACCAGTGTCCCTTTATGAGGTTATAACTCTGGAACGCTTCAACAGATCCAAGTGATTCTGAATTTTACTTTATTTTTGTTCGGGACATATTGTACTTTGTAATTGATAAATTTAGGAAATTTTCCAAAAACGTTCAGTTTTATTTTTATGCCATTAAACTAGAGCGCTGTCACAGAACATAGGTAATAAACTATATTTCCCACATCTCTGCTTTACATCAGATGTTTTTGAAACATAAATTTTTGAGAGAGAAGCTGTCGGTAATTAGACACGGAGCTCGCGTGACGTCATATTGTCACGTGAGTCCCAAACTGCAGTTACCGACAGCGCTGGAATGGCATCAGTATGCGAGGTGAGTATAGGGTTTATTATTTTAACAGGGGGATACAAGTCGATTCAGAAGGACAACCTACCGTATATACTCGCGTATAAGCCGAGTTTTTCAGCCCAAAAATTGGGCTGAAAAGTACCCCCCTCGGCTTATACGCGAGTCAGTGACGGCAGCCATACAGCCCCACAGCAGCCCCAACATCCCTAGTAATGCAGGGCCCCCCCAGCCTTGCTCCGGTCACCTGTAAAGCAAATTATACTTATCACTGTCCCGCTGTCCGCGGCCGCCCCTGCCGACATCCGCGATCCTCCATCTTCATGCGTCTTCTTCCTGTTTCCTGTGTTCGTCGCCGGCAATGACGTCATTGTCTGCGACGAACACAGGAAACAGGAAGAAGACGCATGAAGATGGAGGTTCGCGGATGTCGGCAGCGGCGGGCGCGGACAGCGGGACAGTGATAAGTATATTTTGCTTTACAGGTGACCGGAGCAAGGCTGGGGGGCCCTGCATTACTGGGGATGCTGTATACTACCACTGGGGCTGCTATATACTACCACTGGGGCTGCTATATACTACCACTGGGGCTGCTATATACTACCACTGGGGCTGCTATATACTACCACTGGGGCTGCTATATACTACCACTGGGGCTGCTATATACTACCACTGGGGCTGCTATATACTACCACTGGGGCTGCTATATACTACCACTGGGGCTGCTATATACTACTGGGGCTGCCTGTATACTACCACTGGGGCTGCATATACCACTGGGGCTGTATATAACACTGGGGCTGTATATACTACTGGGGCTGCCTGTATACTACCACTGGGGCTGTATATACTACTGGGGCTGCTGTATACTACCACTGGGCTGTATATACCACTGGGGCTGTATATACTACTGGGGCTGCCTGTATACTACCACTGGGGCTGTATATACTACTGGGGCTGCCTGTATACTACCACTGGGGATGCATATACTACTGGGGCTGCTGGATACTATCACTGGGGCTGTATATACTACTGGGGCTGCGTGTATACTACCACTGGGGCTGTATTTACTACTGGGGCTGCATGTATACTACCACTGGGGCTGTATTTACTACTGGGGCTGCCTGTATACTACCACTGGGGCTGTATATACTACTGGGGCTGCCTGTATACTACCACTGGGGCTGTATATACTACTGGGGCTGCTGGATACTACCACTGGGGCTGTATATACCACTGGGGCTGTATTTACTACTGGGGCTGCGTGTATACTACCACTGGGGCTGTATATACCACTGGGGCTGTATATACTACTGGGGCTACGTGTATACTACCACTGGGGCTGTATATACTACTGGGGCTGCGTGTATACTACCACTGGGGCTGTATATACCACTGGGGCTGCTGCTGTATACTACCACTGGGGCTGCTGTATATACCTCTGGGGCTGCTGTATACCACACTGCTGGGGGCTGTATACCTGTGCTGGGGTCCACCCTCGGCTTATACATGAGTCAATAGATTTTCCCAGGATTTGGGGGCAAAAGTAGGGGGGTCGGCCTATACACGGGTCGGCTTATACACGAGTATATACGGTAATTAAACAGTAGGACGAGGTTAAAAACAAAAGGGGAACAAATACCAATTAAGTATCAATTATTGTGAAGGTAGCTTGGTGGAATGAATTATTGATAAATAATTAACAAATGGTCAATAATTAAATATGCCAATAAAATATATATAAGTCAATAAAACGTAAATGAAACACTTATAGAAAACAATATGGTAAAAAGTGAGCATTAGTTTGATGTCTAAATGAGGCAAAAAACTATGAAAGCATTAATGAAGATTAATGGGTGTCAGGATGAAATAGTGATACTAATTGGACTGCATGATATGGCCTGCTCCCCCTCTCCACCACTCCACCACTCCAGGGGTGAATATAACAAGTTTTCTTATGGTTCGTTGTACTCATTGAAAGTCTCTCTCTCTCTCTCTCTCTCTCTCTCTCTCTCTCTCTCTCTCTCTCTCTCTCTCTCCCTCTCTCTCTCCCCCTCTCCCTCTCTCTCTCTCTCTCTCTCTCTCTCTCTCTCTCTCCCCTCTCTCTCTCTCCTCCCCTCTCTCTCTCTCTCTCCCCCCTCTCTATCTCTCTCCCCCCTCTCTCTCTCTCTCTCTCTCTCCCCCTCTCTCTCTCTCCCCCTCTCTCTCTCTCCTCCCCCTCTCTCTCTCTCTCCCTCCCTCTCTCTCTCTCTCTCTCCTCTCTCCTCCTCTCTCCTCTCTCTCCTCTCTCTCTCCTCTCTCTCTCTCTCTCTCTCTCTCCTCTCTCTCCTCTCTCTCTCTCTCTCTCTCCTCTCTCTCTCTCCTCTCCTCTCTCTCCTCTCTCTCTCTCTCCTCTCTCTCCTCCCTCTCTCTCTAATATATATATATATAATTTTTTAGGGTGACCTCATTTTGGGTTTATGTTTATATTATTATTTCTTCTTAATAAATTCTGCTTTGTTTTCTTACAGTTTTTCATGCCATATTCTGCTGATCTCTATTATTATGCATAGATATATATAATATCAGTTAATGATGCCTCTACCGGTATTTATCATTATTGACTTTGTTTTCTTCTCAAATTATTGTGAACATATGTTTTTTTTTCCCTAGGTATGGCTAAATTCTCCACATATCACTTCTATTTCTTTTACGTTATACTCACTTTCATTTTTATATCACCCTTTCATCACATTCACTTCATCATTGATTCAATGTCTTCCCATTGCTACTTTCTTCACACACTCCACACTTCTTCGTTATCATATGTATTTTTTACTTTTCACCATCTCACTTTTCCGCATTACGTGTGTGTGTGCCTATATATATATATATATATATGTATATGTATATAATGTAATTTTGCACTTGATTACTTGTATATGAATAGTTTATCTTTCTTTTTTATACTTTATTATTCTAGATTTTACCATACACTGGCTGTGTATTATTGCATTTTAGGTTTTTTTATTCTCATCTATTATGACCACAGTTTATTTTCCTGCAGTCAGTACATCATTATTTACATTTTGTTGCCCCCTCCAATATGGCTACTGAGTGTGTTGTGTGGCACACTGTGTGCCCCCTGGAGATCCCTTCCTACATTATGAATTGCATCTTGTTTATGCACTTTGAAGTAGGCATCATCTCCTGCGCTTTATGGGCTTTTCCAGGACGTTTGGTCTCCGGCATCCGGTAAGATGACGCACCATCATTTTCTAATTCTCACTCGTTACCCATATACTATGTGTTGACTGCATTATTTCCTGGCACGTTACTCCCTAACAAAGCAGCGTAGCAAAATGTGTCGGAGTGGTAGGGAGGGGAAGCTAGGCCGTATCATGAAATCTGGTTACTATTTTATTTTGAACTGACTGACACCGATCAATTTAATTGGTATTTTCACTGTATTTCGCCTCATTTAGGCATTCATCCCACTGTCCGCATAAACATTAATTTATCTCACTGATTTAGAAGGGATTGGCTAAATACATCAGTTGTATGAAGAGATGGGTGAATTTGCCGATGTTCGGGTTCGGCGGATTCAGCTGGACTTTGTTTTAAAAATTAATTTCCGGACCAGACTTGACCCAAAATTAAGCCCAAAACCGGACTTTAAAGTTATAATATGGAGGCCTTAGGGCTGTGTAAATAAGCAAAATGGTGATTAAACAGCAGGGTTATACTTACCGTGTACTACACGCTTGTACTTCCAGGCTGCTCATTAACTTCCTGATTATTCACTGCACAGGCTTCACCAGCCAATCACTGAGTCACTTTGAGCTCCCTGTGGCAGTTAGAGAACACAGGTGACCCCCACTGCTGGATTGTGGTACATGGTGGTACAGATATTCGGCAATCCAGCGGCAGGTTCAACTGAGTTCACAGCGTGGGAAACTAGTACTGTGAGACTGTTGCAGACAGCTGTGCTGCCATGTCCTGCAATCTGGAAGCAATGTCACTTGTGTTCTCTGCTGCAGGGAGCCCTCTGAGACTCAGCGAGTGAAGTCACTGCTCCCTTCGGTAAACAGTGGGATCCCAGAGACTGCAGTGATATAATGCTTGTCCATGCTGCCATCTCTAAATGTATCAAAGCCAGTATTGTGTGCTTTGCTGGATATCGCTGTGAATTACCATCGGAGGGTATGTTTGGGGTTAATTAATAGGAAAATTAGGGTTGTCTGTGTGTTTTTCTTCAAATAAAGGATTTTTCTCTGCATGTGTATTTTTTAACTATTTACTTGCAGGGTTGATAATGTGTGGGTCTCATAGAAGCCTGAACATTATCAATCTGGGCTTAATGACAGCTGTCAATATTTTCAGCTGTCATCTAACCCCCTTCTGTGACCCTGATGCCACAACAGCAGGTCGCTGGATGAGGCGGTTAAACCACCAGGATTTGCAATTTTAATTAATTTAGCAATTTCTGGGGTTGCTGTGGACTGCTACTCTGTAGTCTTAGGGGACCCAACAACTTTGGGCCTCACCACGCTGAGAATACCAGGCCGAAGCTGCATGATTTTTACCTTGACTGGCAATCAAAAATAGGGTGAAGTCCACACATTTTTTTAATGGGCTCCCCTGAATTATGGATTGCCAGCCACGGTAAAGCTAGTCAGCTGGGTGTGGCAGCCCATAGCTGTCTGCTTTAACTGCACTAAGAATCGGAAAAACAGCAAATCCCTACGTAAATTTTTATTTTAAATATTTTATTTTTTCACTCCTACGATGGCACGTTCATTGCCAATGGCAACCAATCACAGACACCGACACAAGGGTAGGGCGCCACAGCCAATCACAGATGCTTCCTCAGAGAGTGGGCATCTGTGATCAGCTGTTAGTCAATGCAGTGAATGATCAGTAAGTTAATTAATGGCCTGGAAGTACAAGTGCGCTATATCTAAGTATAATGCTGTAGTTTAATCACTGTTTTGTATATTTTTACAGCCTTCCACCCAAACCTGAACAATAACACAGACTTCTCAGGGAAGTCCATGTTTGGGGTCCGTGTCTGAATACTAGGTGTTCGGTGCAGAACCCGAACTTTACAGTTTGGGTTCGCCTATCACTAGTTTTATGGAAGTCTAACAATCCAGCATGGTTCCCATAGGAGATAAAGGGTCTGGCAGTCATTTAATTCCTTTTTTTGCTCTGTGGATATTAACATGCATGCTTGTTCAAACCTAGTATAAGTGTTAATGTGGAAGTCAGCAGAAATAGCTGTACACTTACACACACAGTGTGTATAAATACAATAGTTCTCCTCTTCAATTTGATGATTTAGCTCATATGAAATATATAAAAATTTAACCCATGCACAATTCTCAGCTGACATGGTAGTATTTCCTTGTCACAGTGGATAAAAATAAAAGTTTAGGTGTGTTAAGCTGTCATTAAGGGTACTGTTACACGTCGCGATATCGCAATGCAACATCGACAAAAAGTCACGTGGTACGGTCGTTGCAGTTGATATCGTTTGTGCGTTGTCGTGTAAATGGGCAATGCGACTCGACAAAATCGTAGGTACGATATTGCAAGAAGATTGTGCAAGCCCTTCAACCATACAATATTGCATATGCGATGTGGCATGATCGTGCTGTGTGACGGCACAACTGCGATCTTGTTTACAACTTCCCTATTCACTCCAATGTTAATGCTCGTTCCCTGGGTTGCTCATACCCACGCACAAAAGTTGCGTGCAACAGCCTAGTTGCGTTGCCTGCCGATATCTCCCTGTGTGACATCTGCTATGCGATCATGGACAAGTGCCAAAAACATGCGCGCTTCCGTGAAATTGTATGCGATACGGAACGATATTGCAACGTGTAACGGTAGCCTAATTCTTACTGAGGATTACAACTTTGCTGTGAAAGATAAAACATTCACCATATAATTTGCTGCAATACTATTAATTGTTCTATAAAACTCTGACAGCAGCTTCTGGGTTTTTATTTTATTTTTGTCAGCTCAATATAAGACTCAAAATAATGATTAATAAATTATAAACTCCGCTAGATTAAGAAATAGATTAATGCATTGCAGTCAGCTAAAGAATAACATGAAATTAAAAATAACAAAAATGATATATCTGTTGCCTCCCTCTTATGAGTGTATATGTCCTCAGGTGGCTTCAACAAATAGGTTTTATATATGAACATAAATGACTATATTTTACATCCCTAACCCAATATAAGTGAGAGTGTAGATGCCAAATTCTTACAGATCAATATGTGTCAACTGGTATGACACAAACACTCGAATTACAATAAAACACAATTTGTCAGTCCAGCATGAAGGTGAGGAGGGATTTTATTTTATACTCCAGAGCCTGTATAATTGCTATGCTTCATTGATGTCTACATTATTGTAGAAATAAAATTCAAAGCAACCATACAAACACATTAGCTGCATTCAAACAATTCACTGACTCATTCTCAATCGCTCTCTGCTCAGCTGTATCAAAAGGTGAAAGAACATGCTTGGTGGCATGGAGTTTGTATGTTCTCCCTGTGTTTTCTTGGGTTTCCTCTGGGCATTCCTGTTTCCTCTCAAACTCCAAAGACATACTGATAGGGAATATAGATTGAGAGCCCCAATTACCGTGATGGTAATGTCTGTAAAGCCGGGTGGAGTATCATTCACGCAATATAAATAAACTTGAGATGTCAGGACTGTTAACTGTCCCCATATACATCAGATTTTCTAGAAATCTTCTGAGCGAAATAATTTGCATGCCACTAATGCCTTGCAAATTGTAAGTTTAGCCTTTAAAGGGGTTGTTCTCTACTTGGACATCCCATTCTCAATCATAATGTTTGCCCTATTAAAATAACAAATCTCATACTCACCTCTGGTGCCGGTGGTGTTTCAGCAATGTTGGTACTCTCTCTCCCGGGACTCACTCATGCGAGCCCTGCACCCAGTCAATCTTTGACAAATTGAACATGAAGAGGTAGTCAGGGCTGCAGCTGGGCGCTCACTTCCAATTTATCGATACACCATTGACATCTACCGGAAGAAGCATTAGTCTGTAATATAAAGCTGAAACGCTTTGTACTTGCTCTGAATACTATTATATTTAAGCGTATTAATAATACGTTCACCTATTGGAACGCATCTTGTCCTATCGGGAAGCGCCACAGACCTTTACTCTGGATATTATCTTCTGCACATTGGCTGATGGGTCCTCAGATGGAGCACCCGCTACATCGGAGGCAGGCTGCAGACCAGACTGAACGTAGATTTGACTGGATCCCCTAGTGGATCATATGCCATAATTCAAGATCATCACAAATTGAGTGGCACCGCTACTAAACCTCATTTTAACAATTGATTCTCTACACTTAGATATTGCACTCCCTCTCTTTTGTCTCCCCTCTAGACCCCACATGGGGGTTACACTATACTGTGGGCACTTCCAATTTATGTGTGATACATTGAAAGGTGGAGAAGTGGGATCTTTGTTGTTGATTGGACACACAGGTCACGTGACAAACCAATGTCACAGTGAGCCCCAGGAGAGCAAATGTCAACACTGCTGGAACAGCATTGGCACCAGATGGGATTATAAACTTTGTTACATGGTGTTTTGCTCAAAACTTGCAGAGTGTCAGTGCGGTTTCTGTTCACACTTCAGATTCTGACACTCCACGCTGAGGTATCTGTCATGCTTGTGAGTTCCACAGGCAGGCTTGGGCATCATCAGCTGTGTTGTCAGTAGTGATCAGGCTAGCAGGAGTTAATCTCAGTATGACTCCTGATTACTTCTAGGATCACATGTTTTGGGAGACCTATTACAGTTGCTCCCTGCCTTTTTAAGATGGTTGAATGTCTCATGCCAAATATACTTCAGCATTGCTCAGCAATACAAGTCCTGTTTTTGGTGTTGCAGTAATCTGGTATCAGTTGCAAATAGTTTGGTGAAAACTTCCTTGTATATTTTCTCCTGCTTGTACTTATTCTCTCCCTTATTATAACTCACCTTGGCCAACGTTAATATTATGCACAAGCTGGGTGCAGAGAGCTTCCCAAGATGGAGATGGGGGCAGCACTGGTGCATCATGCAGATGAAACAGCACTCACAATCTTTTAATTAAGAGCAGCAGCTGCTTGCAAAATGCACACTAATCATGCTGCATAGGGAGTCTGTCATATAGCTAAGTGAGATACACAAAGTGAACAGGAGTCTATTAGATACACCAGTTGCGGCGGGATAGTTAACACTGCATTTCTCCCTTATTACTTATTGTATTCTCACTGTGTGTGCTGTGAGCTTATGTTTTGGTTCTCTTTATTAGGAGAGGAAGTGGGAATCTGTTCAGGTCTGCACGTGAGTAAGGCCAGGATTGAGAGACAGGCGTCTCCACCATAGGAGTACTCTGATAGTTCAGGGCTTCCTAGCTGGAGGGGAAAATCAGATGCCCGGTTACCTTTTCCAACAGTCCTTGTGACAGGATAACACCACTTGCAAGCAAGCTTAAAGGGAACCTGTCACCTGGATCTAAGCCCTACACTATCACTTCCTGTCCCTGCACCTTCCTAGCTGCTCCCTATCTATCCCTCTCTGCGCTAAAGGGGCCCTATAAAACTGCAGAAAAATAACTTATAACTTACAGAGTCCCTGAGGCTGGGGACTGAAAAGGTGGCCCCATGCTCCATTCTGCCCCTCCTCGATGCAGCAGCTCACGCCCCGCTGGGCGCCATTATTCTTTCTTCATCGCTGCCTCCTCCATTTGGAATCTCCCGTCCTTTTTACACCTTTCATGCATCGGCTGCTACGTCACATCCGGCGCAGTGCATTATGTGCCCAATCACGTGATCGGCCCAGCTTCAATAAGCATGCGCGGAGCCAGGCCGATCACATGATCAAGCCCATAATCACTGGGGGCCGATCACGTGATAAGTTATAAGTTAACTTAAGTTATAAGTTATTTTTCTGCAGTTTTATAGGGCCCCTTTAGCTCAGAGAGGGATAGATAGGGAGCAGCTAGGAAGGTGCAGGGACAGGTAGTGATAGTGTAGGGGATTAGATCCAGGTGACAGGTTCCCTTTAAAATGAATTAAAAATTGCACAACACAATGCACCTCAATAACAAAAACTGTCCCATGTCAAGAAATTGAATGCTAGGCACTCTCACAGGGAGTATAAAAAAATATATTGCAAACACCCGTCACCCCTCCCCCTCCCCCCAAAACAACAAAAACATTATTAACAAATTAGAAAATAACAAATGCATATGTGTACTGTGAATACGTAAAGGTTTCCATCAATCCCAATCAAATTATAGTTTCTGAATGTATGTAGGATATTAATTGATAGAAGTCAACGAAAAATGCACTTACTGTCAGTGGAACTAAATAATACCACATCAAATTGAATGTATGCTAATACCAAAAAAGGATCTTCTGATAACAGAAAATAAAAATCAAATAGCAAATTTAAGGCTAGGGAAATGGAGAAATGAGATCCCTGTGAGAAATAGAAGAGGTCCAAGCTCCCTCAAACACCCAGTTTTTAATTGGCAGTAGCCTTTTTTGGCTGGATAATTTGTTGTGCTATACTAAAAAGAATAGCTTGATAGTTTGAGGAATAGTTTAGTGTGTTTAAAGGGCAGTTCACTATTGGAGAAGCCAATATTACGTGCCAATCTGCATCACACCCTGGACTAGCACAGTCCCAGCAATGTTGGCGCTATGATGCCTAATAATCATGTGACTTTAAGAAACCTTGACCAAACCCTGAAGTACAGCCCCATACCGTTACCTTTCCTTATTTATGCATTTCTTATATAGCGCCAACATATTCCATAGCACTATACAGAGATTATCATTACTGTCCCTCCCGGGGGCTCACAATCTAAATTTCCCTATCAGTATATCGTTAGTGTAGGAGGAAACTGTAGGGAGCTGGACTACTCTCTGCTGCATCCACAATCACCTCAGCGGCCGCCTTGCAGCGCCGGTACCATATTACCTAGAACTACAGGTGGCGTCACGTTCCCCTGTAAATACTCCCTTCTCCCCCACCATCTACTCAAATGATAACCAGGACACGGAACCGGGATCCCAACCACTGTGATCTCCCCATCCAAACTACCATCAGACCCGGTGTCCGAGTACCCCTAGCCCTGGCCACATCACATCCACTAAACCTGGATTATTCCAGCTAAATAGTGATAGGAGATTTAACATTTCAGAAGTCTTATCACAACTACAAAATCCACTGCTGCATTGCTTAACACCACCATTGATACTTGGCATTGTCTTTGCTAATCTAAGATTTGCATGTAGCTGCTTGGATCACAGATTTGTAATTTTTATGTCTTTGTTAGAATTTTTTTTAATTAGTTTTTAGTACCCATTTACTTTAATTTAGGCAATAACATCTGTATTGTCTTACATCCAAAGACATTAGCACCTTAAAAATACTTCAATAATTTGTCTGGTTCAAAAATGATGTTTGCAGGCATTTTCTTTACTTTTTCAACGGTTTCCTGTCTTGTTTGCTGCTTTGATTTCTGGCGAAAGCTAACCTCTAACCTCTCTCTAATTCTTTACAGCATTGGAGAATTGCATGTATTAAAGCTCGACAAGTTATTTTTAAGCAAAGGATACTGAAAATCAATACTCTTTACTGTTGTAGCTACAGAAAACAAGCTGCCTAGCTGGGAAAATACACTCCATTTAGATGTGTATACCCTTATTAGGCCCCTTTCACCTCAGCGGTTCTGTCCGGGTCCGGCAGATTTACCTCATCTGCCGCCTAACGGCCGATTTGCGGCACACCTGCGGCAGGCTCCATGCATTGTCTATGGGGTTTGCAGATGGGTGCGACAGATCCGGCACTTGTGGTGGCGAAAAAAAAAATGCTGCTAACCACGGTTTTATTCGCGGCCTCAACTGCCAGATTACACAAAACCGCAATTGTTGGACTTGGCCTCATAGAGAATGGATGGCGGTTCGCCGCAAGTTGGCCGTTAGGCGGCAGATGAGGTAAATCTGCTGGACCCGGACAGAACCGCTGATGTGAAAGGGGCCTTATTCAAGTCTCAGGAGAAGTTGTGCTGTATCTTCTTTACTTTTGTTCTCTATAACGGTCTTGGCTCACGGAACCCTATTTTAATGATGTGATATGATGACGTCTCCCAACAAAATTACCCACTTGAAAAAATAAACAACGATTCTCAATTTGTTTTTCTACTGATGCCCATATAACTAGTTTCTAAATAAAGATCTGGACTTGACTCAATGTGTGTACAACTCTTCACATTGCAAAAAGATTCAATTTAGAAAATAGTTTTGTTAATCCTAAAAAAGTACATGTCTATGTTTCCATGGTGACAGACTACAAATAAACCCTGAGTGTAGTCTGATCCCGCAGTCATATGTTATTTACTTCCCATCTTCTTAATATAAGAAGAGTCCGATGAAAAGGAGTAATTAGTGACTGCAGGATCAGACTACGCACTTTTCTAGTTTGGAACTTTGGAGACAAGTAGACCTGTTTAGAGCCAATAAAGACATAACTGTGCTTTTAGATCAAGTCTACTAGATGCTCAGGAAAACTTACAATTATTTTTATTACTTTTTCAAAAAGTGTATATACCAATTAATGATTTTCTAAAGAACTTACAAAGCATTAAGACTAATCACTTAATTTATTCTTCGATGAGGCTTTTTTTATCTAATACCCTTTGAGGTTTAATTATGCCTTTATGACATATTTATTTAGCAATATTCTACCAAATATAAAAATGACCTACAGCAGACTCCGTCCTCTGTATTAATGAGGTAAACGTAAATAATATTTGCCAGAAACTGAACTTTGAGGCTGGAAAATAAACATTTCTTGGTTTCTTTTCTCACCATGCACGACAAGTGCATCCCAAACAGCCCATGTCGTGGCCTATCTGATCGCAGGTTCAGTACACTTGTATACTAATGGTGACACGCTGTGATTTTCTGCATCAGAAACCCTTCTCTCCTGCTGTTCACATTGTAAACAGAGCAGCAACTGAATAACACTTACAGTTTTGCTTAGAGTCCTGATTCACCTTCTTGAAAATGACAATGAAGAATAAAAGGAACAATGTAAACGGCAAAAAAGTGCCAAAGCTACGTGGGCACTAATCAAAGTATTCCTTTAGGTTTCATCTCCTTCAAGAGTATCACACCATGGACATTCTATGCTCTCTCCCTGTGTAAGTTTTTTTTCCTATTTGTCTATTTTGTCCTATGTGCCTTAAACTTTCTGATTAGACAAATTATTTCTAAGCAAAACAAATTTGTGTTAAATTTTTCATACCTCTGCTGAAAATGGTGAGTTCAAACAATATGTTATCTACTTTGTAACCTTAAGTTATAAAACTTAAGAATTTCCACAGATGCTTTATATTTTAGCATAGTAAAGCTACTTTCACATCAACGATTTTCTTCGTTCGTGGCTGATCTGGCAGTTTTGCCGCATCTGCAGCCTTAACAGGACACTTGCGGCAAGACTGTGTTAAGCATGCCAATGGGACTTGCAGTCATGTGTGGCAAGTGCAGTGTTGCCGCGGTGTTGGCAAGATCCGTGTGCACGTAGCATGCAGTGCTGTACATGTCCGCAAGTCGCATAGGGATGAAGTAAGGCATAACACAGTCTTGCTGCACGGGTCCCGTTAAGGCTGCAGATGCCGGATCTGCCGCAAATTTCTAAAATCACTGATGTGAAAGCTGCCTAAGAGTGAAGAAGAATGTATGAGAATGCAGATATTCAATTGACACATTGTAGAAGATGCATCAGCCAGGGAAGAAGACTCACAAGACCTTGGGCGTGGCCACACGCTTTCAGCTTTTATATCACCTGGTACTGCAAAGCCAATCTTGAAGGAGTCTCTTAACCTTTATAAGCAAAGGCAGGAAATGCAGCAGCTATTTTTTGAATCTTGATAGTATGAGGATATCACAGCTCACAGTTAGCAATAGTGATAAAGAGAAAGCCGTAAAATTGGACAAATTTGTCTAAAATGGCTGCAACCCTTTAACGCATTGTAGAATACTGAATCATCATGAGATCGCTCATATGACCCCGGACTCGGGCATGGCCGGACGGGCTACCCTATTTGACTAAAATATCAATCTCCATTTTACACATGGCATAAGATTTCATCACACAGAGCAGACTGACATGATCTCTGGCCACTAAAGTTTGAGTTGGCTGTTCACACATACACCTAATTTTTCAGTGACTGTTACTCAGTGTTTTATTATTTAGTACACAATATTAAATTTTATTTAGCCAACAGTCTATTTAACAAAGTGTGCATGTCACAATCTCCTGATTTTGGGCAGAAGTACAAACAGCCTCCTTTGCCTCTCGTATGTGTATTAATGGGGAGTAAGCAGATGTCACCAATGGCGTAACTTGAAACTCATGGGCCGCGATGTGAAAGCTTCAATGGGGACCCAAATTATTTCAAATCTTTAATAGCATTAGTCTTTTTCGATAGGCCAAAGGGACTTTTGTGGCCCCCTAGGATCTAGGACCTGGGTGTGATTGCAACCCCTGCATCTCTTGTAGTTACACCCCTGGATGTCACTATGAAATGTGTAGAACATCACATGTCTCAATCAGAGCAGGATGATGATGCCTCTGACAGTTTCAGTCAGTGTTTTGCATAATCTTTCTTCTCCGCCAGAACTGCTAATCTTTTATGTTGAAAACTTTCATTTTTGTCAATGACACCACTGTCTATTTTGGCATTTTACAGGACCTGGTCTAGGTATTGGATTATGTTAAGAGTCAGCATTTGAAATCCGATGAGATGAAAGTAGAAGAAATGTATGACATGCTTGAAAAATCAGTTCTGTCTTGATGTCTCTCTGTCAGCCATGGTGATAGGCACAGTGGCAATAGCATTAAAGGTGTTCAGAACATTTCCCAGTGGGTCTCCAGCAAGATAATGACTGTGAAACACACAGCCGGGGAAGTGGCTCCATAAGAAGCATTACTAGGTACTGGAGTAGTCTAGCTAGTCTCTAGACCTGAACCCAATATACAGTATCTTTGGAGGGAGCTGAAACTCAGTGTTGCCCAGGAACAGCTCAGAAAAATGAAAGATCTGGAGAAAATCTGTATGGAGGAGTGAGCCAAAATCCCCACTGAAGTGTGTGAAAACTTGGTCAAGAACTACAGGAAACATCTGACACCTGTAATTGCAAACAAAGGTTTTTGTACCAAATATTAATTTCTGTTTTTCTACGATATCAAAAGCTTATTTCAGGCAATAAAATGCAAATTAATTTTGTTAAAATCATACAGTGTGATTTTCTGGATTTTTTTTTGTTTATTTAGATTCTGACACACAGTTGAAGTGTACCTCCGATAACAATTACAGACCTCTTCATTCTTTGTAGATGGGAAAACTTGCAAATTCGGCAGTGTATCAATCATGTATAAAATTATCACCTGTTATTTTAAAATGACAGGTAATAATTTTATACATAATTGATACACTACTGATTTTGCAAGTTTTCCCATCTACAAAGAATGGAGAGATCTATAAAAAACACATATATAACCTTTAACTTAGAGGACAAAACATAAAAGTCTAAAGATGCCCCAGTGAAGGACTGGCATCACCTTATGTCTAGGTGCAAGCAAGAAAAAAAACTGACATTTAAAGTGAAAATCCGCTGCAACACTAGACAGTATATGTATAGGGAATAGCTAATGGCTGAATGTGAATAGCAGGGCTGTCTACACAGCTAAAAAAGACATAGGGACAGCCCTGCTATTCACATTCAGCCATTATGCTATTCACTATACATATACTGTCTAGTGTTGCAGCGGATTTTCACTTTAAAGATGCCTCAGTGGCAAGTGTGAAAATTGCAAGATTATAAACTAATTTTTTTGTAAAGATCATAATATGAAAACAAATACAAAGCAGGATGAAGGTTTAAAAACCACACTGCCGCATTCCACGAGACATCAAGGTGCATATCATATTGATTTATTAGTCAATGCATTTCAGGGCTCCCTAGCCCCTTCCTCAGGACAAATCAATATATTGTATATATATGTATGTGCATATATATATATATATATGAGAAACGAGGAGAAATTGGCGACAACTCAGTATCATGCAAAAGGTAGACTTTATTTATAGGTTAAAACCAGTGAAACACAAGGGAAGGGGACAGAGGAACCTGGGTCAACAAACCTCAGGTGGTGGGTAACCACTCTCCTAGAACTGAATGTCAGCACAAGTATTGCAAAATGAATGTATGATATACAGCAATATACACTAGGGAATTACAAAGCTATAAGGTGCAAAGCTCCATATGAGATATAATTAATCAAGGTGGAGGAGAGAAATATATATAATAATGTAAAAGTTATAATACAGTATATTTAGACTCCACAGAGATCCATGATCCTAATTCACAGAGATCTACCACAATGGCAGAGATCCTAGGTGTATAAGGTAGAAAACAATTTCTGGCATCTTACAATGGAGCTGAAGCTCCAAAGTCTCTTACCTCGTGGCAAGCGTATCTAGGTTAGGGGTACCGACCCCAACAGCCGTTTCGGGGACCTTCAGGGGGTCACCTAAACCTGGGGGAAGCGGGTTTAAAAAGGCTGGCCAGCCAGGGGGATTGCGATCCGGTGCGTACCATCGCGTGCGCGTCATCTCCCGTAAGCTGCGAGGCAGGGAGCGTGCCGCGTCATCGCGTCCGCGGTCACGTGGGCCATGTGACGAGCGGGAGCGAATCAGTACGCGGCACCGCCTCCCCGCGTCACAGCACCATGGAGACGGCGGGGACGCGTCTCGTCACCGGACCTTTTATTGGTACGTGGTATAGATACTGTGGATCTGGGTATAAGGGGTGGACCCCCCTCTAAAAGACTTTCACAACTGGAGACAAGGTGGATCTGGCGCCTTGGTACCCTCCAACCCCTGGGATTAAATGAAAACTGGAATTTCGCATCCTTTTTGTAGCTACATAAATCATCTGGGCTGTATTTATCCATCAGTGACCTAATCAGGTTTCTTTTTATTATATTTTTATTAGGTGTGGTCTTTTGCCTTTGTTTATGCGATCAATGGAATCAACTATTGGGCTACTATCGTTATCTCCACACATCTGCCAACCTTGCCATGGAATAAAGATTTGAATGGATTCTATGATTCTAAAAATGAATAGCGATCACTTCAGAAGTACATCATATTTACATTAAAGATATGAAGATATATGAATATGTATGGAAATTGCAGGATTATCTATATGTTTACTGTATCTTTTATATAAAATGACATTATAAGATTATATGAATTGTCATGTCTTGTAACCTGCTCCATCAATGATGTAATTCCTGTACATATCTCCTAATCGCCTTAGGTATAACTCTGTGCCACAGATTCCATGTCCTTTTGTGCAGTTGTGTAATTATACCTATAGACTAGCTGGGTGCCCGATGCAGATGCATCGGGATTCTAGCAGAGCGAGTCTCTGACTCGCAATGGCCGCTGCGCGGCCAATGCTTCGGTCGTATCCACATGACGACATTGACTCGCAGCGTGAGCGGACTCAAAAGGGGCAAAAATCCCATTCGTGATTATATAATAGATAATGAGCCGAATCTGGCTCTTATTATTACTGCGGCCCGGTGACATGACGCGTCCCCGCCGTCTCCATGGTGCTGTGACGCGGGGAGGCGGTGCCGCGTACTGATTCGCTCCCGCTGGTCACATGGCCCACGTGACCGCGGACGCGATGACGCGGCACGCTCCCTGCCTCGCAGCTTCTGGGAGATGACGCGCACGCGATGGTGCGCACCGGATCGCAATCCCCCTGGCTGGCCAGCCTTTTTAAACCCGCTCCCCCCAGGTTTAGGTGACCCCCTGAAGAAGGTCGCCCGAAACGGCTGTTGGGGTCGGTACCCCTAACCTAGATACGCTTGCCACGAGGTAAGAGACTTTGGAGCTTCAGCTCCATTGTAAGATGCCAGAAATTGTTTTCTACCTTATACACCTAGGATCTCTGCCATTGTGGTAGATCTCTGTGAATTAGGATCATGGATCTCTGTGGAGTCTAAATATACTGTATTATAACTTTTACATTATTATATATATTTCTCTCCTCCACCTTGATTAATTATATCTCATATGGAGCTTTGCACCTTATAGCTTTGTAATTCCCTAGTGTATATTGCTGTATATCATACATTCATTTTGCAATACTTGTGCTGACATTCAGTTCTAGGAGAGTGGTTACCCACCACCTGAGGTTTGTTGACCCAGGTTTCTCTATCCCCTTCCCTTGTGTTTCACTGGTTTTAACCTATAAATAAAGTCTACCTTTTGCATGATACTGAGTTGTCGCCAATTTCTCCTTGTTTCTCATTCATTACCTTATGGTGCGATTTTCTCCATAGTGATATGCTCCCCATTACTGGGGTAACAGATAAGCAATTTTTGATGAAGCTTGCTAACCACATATATATATATATATATATGTTTCACATATATCTATATATTTCACGTATATATTGATTTGTCCTGAGGAAGGGGCTAGGGAGACCTGAAATGCATTGGCTTATTATAATCAATAATTATAATTATAATTGGCTTATTATTATTGGCTTATTATAATCAATATTATATTCACCCTTTCCATCATGGTTTTTAGCCCTTCATCCTCCCTACTCTATATGCACCACGCTGGGGAGTGCAGCAGCCGTGACATGATTTATAGTGGTTGTGACACTCACAACCACACAAGGTGAAGCCTCTAATGCCTATTTTAGGTATTATATATTTCTCAGTTAATACCCTATTTGTGCTTTTTATCCTCTCCAGTAGTTTTATCTTGATATAATATGAAAACAAAAAAAAAATTGACAAATTAAAAAAAAAGAAACAGTTGAAATCAGTAGGTCATTTATTGATGATAGTTTCACTTTAGCATCACTTTGACATTACTGAGGCCATGTTTAACTTGAAGTGGTGGAATGGAGTTGGATACAGTCCTGAATTCGCCTCAAATTGCAAGTATTGCAAAGTCTCTAATTACCCTTAAAAGACGGGTATAACGCTTTGGGTTTCTTTTCAGCTTGAGTTTTTCACTTCATGTGACGCCAGTCTTAGGCTGCCTTCACACTTGCAGATGGATCTGCAGCGTTTTGCAGATGCATCTGCAAGTGTGAGCATGCTGACCGCGGCCCCTATGTTTATAATAGGGCGCACGCGGTGTGAAAGCTCTCATTCACTCCTATATGTGTACTGTCAGCAGGCGTATGCCTGCTTACAGATCACACTCTCCCGCCCGCAGCATGGACGCTACATCTCGCGTCCACAGTGCGGACGGGAGTGTGTGATCTGTCAGCAGGCATACGCCTGCTGACAGTACACATATAGGAGTGAATGAGAGCTTTCACACCGCGTGCGCCCTATTATAAACATAGGGGCCGCGGTCAGCATGCTCACACTTGCAGATGCATCTGCAAAACGCTGCAGATCCATCTGCAAGTGTGAAGCCAGCCTTAATGTATCGCCAGCATAGCTTGAAGTTGGCTTATTGGAGTCACTGCTTGATAGACTTCCAAGACACTTCCACTCCTGCTTAGAGATTCTCATTTTAAAGAATTACGCACTTTGCTAATTTTTCAGGACTGTCTTTCCAGACAGAGAACTCTTAAAATTGCCGAACTGCAACTCTTTTTAAATAGGTCAATAATCATGTAAAATGTTTATATCAAGCAAATGTTCACAATCATTGTACAATATAAACTTGATCAGTGAGAGATAGCTCATTTGTCATTGAGAAGATCTTTTAGGACAACTTATAATAAATACAAATTATCATTTTTTTCTCCATGTGAAAACAATCATCTCCTAGCATTAGTGGTTGGAGAGGAAAGACAAGTTATCTCAAAAGTGATGAAAAATGCTATTATTATCATTACATAAATAAATGTATGTCTTTCACAAAATGTACAAATGTATCTTCACATGTAGCAGTACTTTAAACTCGTTGGATTATAATGTTAAATTTGCATATTTCCCAGAGGAGCATTGCGGCTAAAAGTCTCCTCACTGCTGACAGGCAGATTAATCTCCACAAGGAGAATAGCTGTTCCTCTAGACCTAGTTTTAGGGTATCGTCACACTTGGCGACGCTCCAGCAATCCCGACAACGATACGACCTGGTAGGGATCGCTGGTGTGTCGCTACATGGTCGCTGGTGAGATGTCAAACAGTCAGATCTACTCAACGACGCAGCAACGATACGGAACGATACAGCGGTCGTTGGGAACCTGTCACTCTCGGGCGTAGTATTGAGGTCGTTGTCCCTGTCAAACACACCGATGCACGCTGCCCAGCAACGACCAAAAAATGATCCAGAATGGTTTGTAACGATCAGCGATCTCACAGCAGGGGCTGCTGAGGTCATTGCTGCGTCACAAAACTTGTGAATCAGCAGCAATCTCGCTAGCGATCTCGTTTAGTGTGACGGGGGCTTTAGCCTCTCATACAGCCAGATCAGATCCCATACACTGAACTGATGAGGGGCAGTCACTCTGAAACACAGTGTCTGCAGTTTGAGGTTCTGATCTGGCACAAATCCTAAGTCATATTAAAAGGCTTGTTAGAGTCAATTATGACTTTTAAGATTGCTACTTTCAATAGGCGGCATTAGAGTTTGTCTACCTCCTCCCTGAAGAGACAACTTGAATGTTAGATTACGGAATACACAAAAACTATTAGGCCATAGAGTCTCAAAAGCTTGCTATGCTTGCCATCTTTTCAGTTTGCCATTAAAAGGGATCAACCACTGAGGACTCTCAGATTCCAAAATATTTTTTTACAAAAACTATTAAGAATTTGATGTCTTCTAAAGTGAAATAGTAGACAAAGTTAGTGCACTCTTGTAGACCTCCTACCTGTGAATCATTACACAGTACAAGAACACACTGTTTTCATTTAGAGAGGAGGCTTATCACTTTTATCATTCACTCAGCAATGTCTGGGCTCTTATCTGTGGTATGCAAACTGTATTGACATAAAGGTTTTAAAGATTTACCTTTAACTCCTCAGCTACCACAATTGCTACAGGTCAAGAGTGAACCAATCTGAAGATCGATGTGTTGTGGGCGCTTGTTACAATAACATGATGGGGATTAGTCACAATTGGTACATCAATTCCCACATTGGACAAACTCAACTAAAATGATCATTGACAAGGCAACATACTTTAGATAGCTGTTGGTCAAACTCTTGTTTGATTAACAGCTATTTCTTCCAACCCTTTATATGCATACATGCTCAGTGTAGACAAGCAAACCAAAGTTCTGAATAAAGAGAAGGAAGAAAAACTTATTCGGACACCTTTGACAATGTTTTTTCTTGAGGAAGAACAAGTGTGTTGAAATCCGACTGCTTAGCCCTTCTCCCCCAGTGGGACCATATATACAGAATGGGGGACATATGTACAAGGATGGGGCATATATACAGGATGTGTGGGCATATATACAGTATGGGGGATACTGGTATTATAAGACGAAACCCATTTAACATTGAAAATTATTTTTTTTTCTGTTTCTTTACCAAATTTGAGGTGCGTCTTATAATCCAGTGTGTATTATAAAGAGAAAAATATGTTGCATTTTATGTACCCTTGAAAAAAAAAAATTTTTTAACTAATTTGTCTTATATCTTGCAAGAAGGACCATTTACAAGGTTTTCCATCTTATAAATTGATGACAAATTGGTACGATATGCTATATCTTTATGATTTGTGGGGGGTGCAGAACTGGTGTTTTTTCCTTGGGCAGCAACTCCCAGGACTTTGCTTATCAGTGAGAAGCTGCATGGCCCAATTCAAGTGAAAAGAAGTCGGCAGCACTTCTGGCTTCACACAGGTTCTGGCAGAGCCCCTGTGCAGAGAGATAATTGAAACGCAAAGCATTGATGTAGTATTATCAATGGATCAATGGCGGTCCGAAAGTTTGGACCCAAACCACTTATAATGAGATAGTAAGATATCATCATTTTAAAAGATGGGAAAACCACTTTACAGCAGATATACACTTTCACCTGGTCATAGAAAAAGGCCTTCATTCTGAACCACAAAAACAAAAAATCCCACAAAATCTCATTGGTATCAGTTCTGAACAGTAATTGCAAATTAGATGGTTTATTTAGTGTGTTTTGTGACACTGCCCTTTATAAAATTTGTAGGAAGATGTGCTCCTTTATCTATACATATATTAGGATACAGTGATGGTTGTTCACCTTAAGCGGTTTACATGATTATTAGAAAGCACATGCACGTCACCTCAACGACAAGTAGATATGAGGAGCTGGCAGGAAAAAATTTGGTATGGAACTTACACTTTTTCAGTTTCTCTCACAATCAACAAAGCTCACAATGGTCTGACTCTGTTAATGTTACATAGGTAAGGGGCACTGCAGACCCAGACAGAAGAGGGCCTGTGCAGCTGCACCGACTGCACCAATGATATATCCCCCCTGTGGTGGTGTGATTAGTGAGCACTTGCTTAATTGGTGGGAAAGCTCTTACATTGTATTTTTTTACATTGTGAGCACATGCCAACAATTTGTTACCAAAGTACGTGATGGGCCAAATTTTTTTTTTCATGTTTCTCTCTATAGACATGCTGCTCACTTCAGTGACAAGCATTTAAGGTACCGTTACACACAGAGATATATTGCTTGCAACTCACTGGTTGCAGTGACATCATGGACACATTGTTCCAAATGTTACAATGTGTCCATGATTTCACTGCAACCAGTGAGTTGCAAGCAATATATCTCTGTGTGTAACCGTACCTTTATTTTGCACTGTCTTCGATGCTTCAACCAAATTAACTAACATTGTATAATTACCAGAGCACACTTAAAAGTACTTCTTTATTGTTTAAAATGCTAAAGTGATATAGATATGACCACTCCTAGTGATAGTGCTTGAGAAGAAAACAACTCCAGGAATCACTTGAGTCTAGTGCAACAGTTCTTTTATTTTTTCAAAAGTGCAATAAAGAGCTTAAAAACATAGCAAGTTTACCCCACCGGTCTACGGATTTCGGGTATCATCTGTACCCTCACTCATGATGGTACCGAAAGTCATAGACCGCCGGGGTCTACTTGCTATGTTACTTTTGAAAAAATAAAAAAAACTGTTGCACTAGACCCAGGCGATTGCTGGAGTTTTTTTTCTTCTGAAGCACTTCAATTAACACAGGATCCGGCGTGCTGACTTCTGTGAACCACCCTTCATGCTGCCGCACTCCAGACAACAGCTGTATGAACTTATCTAACTCCTAGTGATACCCTTACGATGCCTGGAGCTGAAAGCTACCTAACAGCGGAGGTCAGTACCTTCTTGAAACACCTGTGGTGCCCCCACTCCACATCGACTCTCCCTGACTGTCCTTAACCTGTCCCTGGTCTGCAAATACCTATATGTATATTGAAATCTACAAAGTGCTGCTTAGCACTATTCAACTACCGTATTCATGTGGCTAACTCCACATACATACAGGGCTCAATATATCACCAGGTAGTCAAAGCTGTCACCTATCGTAGGACACTGCAATCCATAACAGGTTACAGCTCAATCAGATCATATACGAGGTAATGCTGTATAGATAAAGAAAAGCCAGCTTATGCTGCGTTCCCATACGCAGTCAAACGCATGCGCACTGCGTTCCTATGTTTAACATAGGAACGCATAGTGCTTGCGTTTGCTGCGTTCGGGTGCGGATGCGGACGATATCTGCTCCTTCCGGTGTCCAGCATCCGCACCCGGGACGCAGCATGTTGCATTTTTGTGCGCTCGGGGACCTTGGAAAATCAGCAAGCGTCCCCAAGCGCACAAAAATGCATTGGCTTCAATGGGTCCGCAGTGTTCTGCGCTTGACAGCGCAGGAGAACGCTGCAGACCCATTGAATATCTCCCGGTGGCGCCGGTGATGTCACAGGAGATCACCGACGGCCCGGGAGATCAGCTCAGCCCCTGCTGATCTCTTCTTCCCCTGCCGGTAATCTGCTAGCGATGTCGGGGGAGAAACAGCTGATCTGACAGCTGTTTGAATCTTCCGCGCCGACATCTCCTCCGTGTCGGTGCGGAAGATTCAAACAGCTGTCAAATCAGCTGTTTCTCCCGCCGAACGTCCGGAGCTTACCGGCAGCCGGGAGGCGGAGATCTCCGGCGCTGATCTCCGCCCCCGGACACGGCTGATTGCTGCGGGCTGCACACTGATGTGTCGCAGGCGGACATTCTCCGCTGCGGACAAATCAAAATGGCATGCTTTTGACTGCGTTTGTGTCTGCATTCCATCAGCATGCAGACACAAACGCTAATGTGAAGCCAGCCTTAGTTGCCCATCTTCTGAGGAACCTGTTGTTTGCCTGGAGTCTGCAACGAAAAGGTGAGGCGCCCCATCTTGTTTCAAGCCACAGGAACAACCAAATAAATTCCAGCAGAATGCATCCTTTTCAGCTGTTTAAAATCTTTATTTTCATATTTTTAAAAATTAGTGGTTCAACAGGTAATCCTCATAGATAAACAGAGGGCACATAGAAATTATAGCAGCAGTAGTACACAGACAATGTGTTTCGACCGATTAGGTCTTCATCTCGGTCTACTGATAAAAACGCATTCTGCTGGAAATTATTTGGTTGTTCCTATACATGTTAGTTACAAAAATAGGACCAAATCAATTTAATTTTGGATTAATTGCTACAGCCAAATTAATCTACCCACTAGTGATATCATTCTATACCATATCATTCTATAACACTAATATATCTCAAAACAATTAGTAGTTACCTTTAAAGCAATACCCCGCTGGAGTAGTGCTGTTAATCTAAATCCCCTGCCCCCCATCATCTACTCATCTTCCTGTGGTTTCACCTTTTCCAGGCGGTGCTTGCGTTCCGTCTGCGGAGATTTGATCTGATGTATTTTTCCTGCATATCTGTAGTTGCTACAAGTCTGCTTCAGACGTGTCTGCTTTTGTTTCTCAAATAAGTGTCAAGAAATTAAATAGACAAGAAATAATATGAAGCAATTATTATTATTATTTTTATTATTATTTATTTATATAGCGCCATTGGTTCCATGGCGCTTTACATAAGAAGTGGGGGTAACAAGAACAGGTACAGTACATATGAACAGTCAAGGCTTGCTGATACACGATGGGAGAGGACCCTGTCCACGAGGGCTCACAGTCTACAGGGGTGGGAGAGGACACGATATGGGGGGTGGAAGCGCCAAGTGTGTGGTGGAGTGGCGCTGGGTCTCATCACAGGTTGTAGACTTGTTGGAATAGATGAGTTTTCAGGTTCTTTTTGAAACTCTTAAGGGTAGGCGAGTGTCTGACGTGCTGGGGAAGAGAGTTCCAGAGTCTGGGGGAGGCGCGGGAGAAGTCTTGTATGCGGTTGTGGGAGGAAGAGATGAGGGGGGAGGAGAGGAGAGGTTCTTGTGAGGAGCGTAGGTTGCGTGCAGGTTGGTAACAAGAGATCATGTCGAAGGTGTAGGGGGGACAGGTTGTGGATGGATTCGTAAATCAGGGTTAGGATTTTAAATCGGGATCTTTGGGGGTGGGGAGCCAGTGAAGTGCCATGCGGAGAGGGGAGATAGGGAATAGCGAGGAGGCAGGTGGATTAGACGGGCAGCTGAGTTTAGGATAGAGTGGAGTGGTGCAAGGGAGGAGGCAGGGAGACCGGTGAGTAGTAGGTTGCAGTAGTCAAGGCAGGAGATGATGAGGGCGTGGACGAGAGTTTTGGCAGTGTCATGATTAAGAAATGGGCGGATACGTGAAATGTTCTTAAGTTGGACTCAACAGGAGGTGGCGAGGGCTTGGATGTGGGGCTTGAAGGAGAGGGAGGAGTCGAGAGTGACCCCAAGGCACTTTGCATTGGGGACTGGGGAGAGGGAGCAGTCATTGACTAGGATTGAAAGGTCTGGTAGAGGGGGAGGGCAGCTGGGGGGAAGACGATGAACTCTGTTTTGTCCATGTTCAACTTGAGGAACGAGCAGAGAAGAAAGATGAGATGGCGGACAGGCACTGGGGAATTTTAGACAGAAGGGAGGTGATGTCAGGCCCAGAGAGGTAGATCTGGGTGTCGTCGGCGTAGAGATGGTACTGGAGGCCATGGGACTCAATGAGCTGACCTAGGCCGAGGGTGTAGATGGGGAAAAGTAGTGGTCCCAGTACTGATCCCTGGGGGACGCCGATAGTAAGGGGGTAGGACGAGGAAGAGGTGTGTGAGTGGGTGACGCTGAAAGTGCGGTCCGTAAGGTATGAGGAGATCCAGGAGGGCGAGGACAGTGATGTCAAGGGATTCTAGGATTTGGCAGTAGGAGGGAGTGGTCGACTGTGTCGAAGGTGGCGGATAAGTCGAGGAGGAGGAGGACAGAATAGTGTTTTTTTACTCTTCGCAGTCAATAGGTCATTGGTGACTTTAGTAAGGGCTGTTTCGGTGGAGTGGTGAGGTCGGAAACCGGATTGCAAGCGGTCGAAGAGGGAGCAAGAGGATAGGTATGAGGACAGTTCAGAGTCGACGTGTTGTTCAAGTAGTTTGGATGCGAAAGGGAGAAGAGATATTGGGCGGTAGTTGGCGACGGATGATGGGTCGAGGGAGGGTTTTTTGAGGATGGATGAGATCAAGGCGTGTTTGAAGGATGAGGGAAATACGCCAGAAGTGAGTGATAGGTTGAAGATGTGGGTTAGGGCAGGGATGAGGACAGCGGTCAGGTTTGGGATGAGATGGGAGGGGAGTGGGTTGAGGGCGCAGGTGGTGAGGTGAGATCGTGACAGGAGGGTGGAGAGCTGGGCTTAGTCACATTGGAGAAGATTCCTTTGGTCGTGGAGGGTTGGGCGGTAATGGGGGTGGGTTGGAGGGACGTTGGGCCAAAGCTTTCTCTAATTTTATCAATCTTTTGTTTGAAGAAGGTGGCAAAGTCGTCGGCGGAGATGAGGGGGGAAGGAGGAGGTGTCGGGGGACGGAGTAGGGAGTTGAAGGTTTTGAATAGTTGTTTGGGGTTTCGGGACAGTGTATTGATTAAAGAAGAGAAATAGGTTTGCTTTGCAGAGGTGAGTGCGTCCTTGAAGTTGGAGAGGGATTGCTTGTACATGGTGAGGTGGGACGTGGAGTGGGATTTCTTCCATCTCTGTTCAGCGACCCTGGACGTTCGGCGTAGTTCTTTTGTGAGAGAGGTGAGCAAGGGTTGTCTGTGTGTGCAGATTTTGGTGTGTGTGAGGGGGGCAGCCTGGTCGAGAGCCGCAGTTAGTGTGGAGTTGTAGAGTGTGGTAGCAGTGTTAACGTCGGGTGAGGAGGTGAGGTCTGTCAGAGGGAAGAGGGAGTGAGAGAGTGAGTTGAAGTCGATGAGTTTAAGGTTTCTGCGCAGGTGACTGAGTTTCCGGAGAGGGGGGGTGAGGTAGGGGGAAAGAGGGAGGAGAAGGTCAACAGGTTGTGGTCAGATTGGAAGAGGGGTGAGTTTGAGAGGTCAGTGAGGGAACAGAGGCGGGAGTCGGGAGGTAGCCGGGTCGGGGGTGTCGATGGGGATGTTGAAGTCGCCCATGATGATGGTGGGGATGTCAGAGGAGAGGAAGTGGAGAAGCCGAGTGTTGAAGTAGTCAAGGAAGGAGGCAGTGGGTCCTGGGGGTTGGTAGATGACCGCAAGCTGGAGGTTGCAGGGGGAGAGAATGCAAACAGAGTGCAGTTCGAAGGAGGGAAAGGAGGTGGAGGGAGGAGGTGTAGTTGGGGTGAAGGAGCAGCTGTCGGACAAGAGTATACCCACACCACTGCCACGGGTGCTATTAGGGCGTGGTGTGTGGTAAAGCGTGAGTCTGCCATAAGAGAGTGCAGCAGGGGAGGCTGTGTTGGTGGGGGTGAGCCAAGTTTCGGTGATGCCGAGGAATTTGAATTTATTGGTGATGAAGAGGTCATGGATGTAGGAGAGTTTGTTGCACACTGAGCGGGCGTTTCAGAGTGCTCCAGGTAGGGGGACTGGGGTTGGGTGAATGGATATAAGGTTGTGGGGTTGTGAAAGTTTATGATGGGGGATGGGTGTGAGTTAGGGGTGGGTGGAGGGATGTGGTGGGGGGGCCCTGGATTGGGGGATATGTCGCCTGCAAGTAGGAGAAGCAGCGAGAGAGTTAGCAGGTGGGAGCAGGAGAGCTTGCGTGGGGGCTGTGCGTGTGTGGAGAAGAAGGACTGAGTGTGGAGGAACAGTTCAGAGGAGCGGGTGAGGTGGATGGGTAGGAAGGATGGAGAGATCACTACGGCCTTGGTAGGTGTATGAAGCAATTGAGCTCTATCATCTGCCATATATCTTCATCTATCTGCACTGCTCTCTGATCATCACCTAATGATCATGTCGATTTTGTGTCTCCATACAGGTATGTGTGATTGTAGTCTCATGCACCCAGCTCTCCTACTGAACTGATGTATTTTCCTGCTGCAAAATATCCCATTTTATTATGTCCTTTCCATTGCACTCCCACATAACCCTGTTTATGATCCTTTGTTTAATCTGCCTGTGAGCCACCATTTGGCTCAGCCTTGTTTGGTAATGGGTTAATGGAATCCAGTTCCCTCCCATTGTTCAACACTTGAATTCACTTTTTTGAGAATATATTAGCAGCTACCTTTCTGCTTCAGACGTGTCTGCTTTAGTGTCTCAAATAAGTGTCAAGAAATTAAATGGATCTGAAATTGACCGGATTTGACTGGAAGGTAATGGGATAGAAAGCCACTAAAAAACAATGTGTATAATTCTTTTCACTATCAATCTTTGCTATGTCTTTTATTTCATTATTTGTTTTCCTATATGCTTTTGACACCTACGTTCACCACCCCATCCCCCCTCCATCACCACTTATTCACATCAACTCCTCTCTCCTTCCCTACCCTATGTACAGTTCCCATACTATCTTCAGTTTACTGAAGAATCTCAGCCCATTGTATTCCAAAGTTTTGCATCATAATCCATGTCACAAATCCAAAAAATATTTATTTTTCCTGCTGCTTCTGTCAGGTGATCTCTTTAAATCCTGGTACACCCTCTGCCAACTCGAACCCTTCCCCTACATCACATAGATACCCTACTAACCTTATTAACATTACCTGCACACCTTCATCTCCCTCTTTTAACTGCACGCTCTGGAATCCACGGTCTGTATGCAACAAGCTTCCTTTCATTCACAATTACTTTCTTACCAACTCTCTTAATTTGCTGGCCCTCACTGAAACCTGGATCCAGACACTGCTTCCCTTGCTGCTATTTCTCATGGCGGCTTACATTTCTCCGGAGCAGACATGGTGGTGTAGTCGCTTACTCCTGTCCCCACAATGTACTTTCCAGGTCATCCCTGCAGCCCCCTTACTCTCATTCCCTTCTTTTGAGGTCCACACCATTAGGATCTACCATCCCCTCACTCTGAGTAGCAGTTGTATACTACCCCCAGGTTCACCCACCCAGTTCTTCGACCATTTCTGCCTGACTGCCGCACTTCATGTCCTTAGAAATACAACTCTTATTCTGGGAGACTTTAACATCCCCATAAACAGCCCCAACTCCCTATCTGCATCTAAGCTCCTATCTCTAACCACTTCTCTTGGCCTCTCACAGCTCTCAACCTCTTGGACATCAAGAGGTTAACACCCTTGACCTGGTCTTTACCAGTCAGGTGCTCCTGGGGTCAACCCCCTCCATGATAATCACGCTCACACTCTCTGTACACATTCTTTTCACAGTTACAAACTCCGTCTACTCACAGCCCCTCTATATCACCATTAGATCTTATATAACTTAACACATACAAATTCACATCATACATGTATATTCATTCAACTTTGTCACCATATCACCATACTTGAAACCCGGACCAGTACACCCCTCACTCGTCCCACACATAGAAGCTTCTAACAACTCGTCCTCCCGTGTTAGAGTACTGGACCCAATGGAGAAAACTTTCACAAAAAATAACTTTACATTATAAATTCATGTTAAAAACCTACACTCGCATTCATAAACAAACTACTTCACCACCTGACCTCACATATCCACAATGCAAAGAAACTCTTTGACTCCTTTCACCTCTCTTCAGTCCTAAAGTAGGTCATCACTGACCTTGTGCCTTAGATATCCTTCTACTATGGAAAATGCCATTCCGAATCACTGATCTGCATGTTACTCCATTGCTTCCACACATCCCTCACGGCTCAATCTCCATATTTGACCATTACCAAGAGATCTAGGTTCCTCATTCCTTGTCCCATACGTGATTGAAACTTAAATTCCCTACACCTACTCTCCAGTCGTGCTATTCACCACCCAAATATCAGTCCACCTCCTCTGCATCTCCCTCACCTTCCACTCTGTCATTCTCCATATTAAGAAATTCTGACTCACTAATCACAGACCTTCCCTATCTCCTTCATCTAAACCTGGAGCGCCTGGTCTACTCCCTTTCCCCACCCGTTACTTCCACTCCTGTGTCTAGATCCATACATGTGGTCCTACACTCACAAACTATATAAGTGACCGTGATTCTGAGGCAAACTGGGTGACCACTCTTGCACTATTTTGCAGTTAGAACGTGACACCATGCTCTATTTCTATCGACTCCATCGGATAAGGACACTGCACTCTCCTTTTCATCCACTCTGACGTCTTGTGTTCATTGCTAGCTCCACTCCTCTCTCCTCTATATATGGGTCTCTTCAGTCTTGGCCTCTTTCTCTCTCTTACATGGTCCTTTGTACAGACTACAGATTCCCATCCACTGTGCTATACAAATATTATACACTCAGTCCCCTGACCTTTCATACTAGAACACCATGCGTAGTGAGTTTCAATATGTCCGCTCCTTTGAACCACTTTCAAACGAACACTCTGTTTGCTTCGCTTCCACTAAGCTCTAATGGAATCTCCCTTCAGTTGCGGCACCATGATAACCTGGTCTCAGCTACCTTTGTTATTTACACTGATCTCTCCTTCACTCCATTCCCCACTCCTGCTCCTTGCCGTGAAGAACATTTTAAGTTCAGCCCCTTCCCCTAGGATCATACAACCCACCGTGTTAATCCATTAGCTTGACCGCAATTCCATATGGCTCCACCTCACTAGACTCCCCTACCTAGTCATCCTAATGAGCAGCCAGGCTCATTATTGGCCAATGTACTACAAGCCTCTGTACGTGCGACACTGGCACTGATGTCTTACTCAGGATAATTCAAATTTCTTCTCACCACAAGCTCTTCACAGTCAGCACTCCATATCCTCACTCACTCTGTCTATCACCCTATTCGTCCACAACCCACTAACTCTGCATTATCCCAACCCACTCGGTTCCAAGACTTTTCCCAAGGAGACACCAATCCTGGAATGCTCACTCCTGAATTAGGACCACACTGCTAGCTTCAGAGTTCCCAAACACATCTTTTTCATGTTCCCTAATAGAGTCCTTTTACTGTTATAGCCCATTCACTATGTCACTGATAAACTCTTGATCTTCACCAAACCAAAAGCTATTACACAGATGGCGGTAACCATTCATGTAATTTTCTATATCCCTCAGATGCCTGGCACATGTATAAGCCCCTGTCGTGCCCACTATCTCGTTGTAGATGTGTAACCTTTTTTACACAACCATTTGCGTATATTGTTTGTATTTTGCACCTGCAATATTGTATTTTTACTGGTCCTACCAACAGCATACTAAACCTGTGACCGCTTTATGAACCACTGAATTGTAATACCTGTGGACGTTCCTAATAGATTCATATTACTCTCTTCTTTTATTAATTCCAGCCAGTCAGAATTACAGACATATGATGTCCTTAGGAATGGCATGTGATCAGTGGCGATGACTTGGCAACTTCGTGACACCTCGGCCACCGAAACCTTGAACCCGCCGTCTTCATGACCTCGCCGGGTCACCGGCCAGATGCTAGGGTGCGTCGTGCGGTCGCCCATAGCAACCAAGTCCATTTAAAGTGGATCAACATAATTGTCCATATAAAACCTGTCCGTATAAGGTGCTCCAGCACCACAGCCCTCGGCTGTACCACACCCCACTAAGCTATCATTGCTCTAACTCAGCGGGCTGGCTTGCCCGCATTCTCCACCATATGTGAGGTATAGCGGCGTCAGGGAGGCAAAGACACGGGATCCAGGCACCACTGGTCACAGCACACGGGTTTATTTGGCCAAAAATGTAGGAAAAACAATAGTCTGGTACAATATTCCGGATTCCCCTTACTTCAGGGGCCGCTTCTTAGCATCACCCAGAAGGACGTACCCCGACAAAACCAGCCACAATGTCTCAGGCCTGGCTCAGGGATGCTTCTCTCTCAGAAGCTCAGGGAGTTGTCTTCACTCCCCCACTCGAGACCCACTCGAGACCACACCCCGTGGTCTAGCTTCCTTTTATCACACCCAAGCCAGTAAAGCAGAACCACCACAAAATCCCGGGATGGAGTGCAACCTGTCAATATGGAGGACGCACCCAGGGAGGCACATACCGGTCGCAGGGGCCCGACCCGGTCGGTGCCTCACACCCCCCCCCTATGTTCACGCGTATAGGGCTGAACACAAGGCCATAACCCCGGACCCTGCGTGCAAACAGCGTCACGGTGCGGAGAACCGGCGGAGCCTAGCAGGTGTCCTGGGGATACCAGCGGTGCCAGACCCCACGAGCAACCAACCCGCTCGGACCCCCGACACCCACAAACCCCGGACGGGCATCAATGACAGCGGCCTGGGGCCCCACGAGCAACATGGGGTCTGCCCGCGGCACTGCTGCACCGCTCCGGACGGCGAGCCGGCGCACTGGTCTCTGGCTGGTAATCATCTCTCAGCATGAATCTCAGCTTCCATCTGAATCTCCAATCACTCAGCTGGCAGGCTCTTATCGTCCCTGCCACACCCACTCTGACTCAACCAGCTGGGCTGCTATTCCTCCAGACACACCCACCTGACACACCCACCGGGGCTGTCAGCAATCACTCATTACATCCCATTCCTCATGGCCTCCTCGATTTCATGAGCCACTCACTAGTCACTTTAAACTCATTGTGTTCAGAACAGGTTTTAAACAGCATTATCACAGAAAAACCGGCCAGTGTGCACAGGATCATACCCTGATCCTGCATGTGATGCGCCCCGGCCATGGGGATCATGCCGGCGGTGCCTCACACAGTCCATCTCTGTTCAACCTCCTCCATAGATAACTCACCTCTTCCTCTCTCTGATCACAACATTCTCTTCTTCACACTCACAAACTCTCGCCCACCACAGCACACTCCTACCTATCACACATTCAGAAATCTTCAGGCTATCAACCCTCAAACAATCACAGACTGTCTACACTCATCACTGTCCCCAATCTCCTCATTCTTTTGTTCCGATCTGGCAGTGAATCACTACACTCTCAGAAGCACCCTGGACCAAGTAGCACCCCTCACCCTCAGAATCCCCAAACACAGAATAAAACAGCCTTGGATCACATCGCAAACTCGATTCCTCCAGCGATGCTCTAGAAGTACTGGACACCGATGGAGGAAAACTTGCTCCCAAAAAAACTTTATCCTATATAAATTCATGTTAAAAACCTACAACTCTGCCATTCACCTCCCAAACAAACCTACTTCACCACCCTGACCTCCACACTATCCAACAATGCAAAGAAACTCTTTGACTCCTTTCACTCTCTCTTCAGTCCTAAAGTGTAGGCCCTCATCACTGACCTTTGTGCTGATGATCTGGCTTCTTACTTTATAGAGAAAATAGACAACATCTGCCAGGAAATTAGCTCCCGGCCTCTAAGCGCTGTTACTCCCATTCTTCCCCACATTTCCTCCGGCTCAATCTCCATATTTGACGCAGTTACCGAAGAAGAAGTCTCCAGGCTCCTCTCTTCCTCTCGTCCCACTACGTGCACCATTGAACTTATTCCCTCACACCTACCTCTCTCCGGTCGTCGCTATTCACCTAACCAAAATATTCAGTCTCTACCTTTCCTCTGGCATCTTCCCCTCCTCCTTCAAAACACTCTATCATTTCTCCATTATTAAAGAAATCTCTTGACCCATCCTGCACTAATATCTACAGACCAGTCTCCAATCTCCCCTTCATCTCTAAACTCTTGGAGCGCCTGGTCTACACCCTCCTCACCCGTTACCTCTCCACTCACTCTCGTCTAGATCCATTACAGTCTGGTTTCTGGTCCCTACACTCTACAGAAACTTCATCAAAGTGACCAGTGATCTTCTGATGGCAAAACATAAGGGGGACCACTCTCTGCTTATTCTTCTTGATCTCTGCAGCTTTTGACACAGTCGACCACCATCTCTTATTTTCTATGCTGCACTCCATCGGCATAAAGGACACTGCACTCTCCTGGTTTTCATCCTATCTTTCTGACCACTCTTTCAGTGTTTCATTTGCTAGCTCCACTTCCTCTCTTCCTCTCACTATTGGAGTCCCTCAGGGTTTTAGTCCTTGGCCCTCTTCTCTTCTCTCTCTACATGGTCCCAATTGTACAGACCATCAGCAGATTTGGCTTCCAGTACCATTTTCTGTGCTGATGACACACAATTATACACTTCAGCCCCTGACCTTACCCCTGCAGTACTAAAAGAACACCAATGACTGTTTAGCTGCAGTTTCCAACATCATGTCCGCTCTCTATTTGAAACTCAACCTTTCCAAAACTGAACAACTTCTGCTTCCGCCCCCCACTAACCTCCCTAAATAGGACATCTCCCTCTCAGTGTGCGGCACCATGATAACGCCTAGGCAGCAGGCTCGCTGTTTGGGTGTTATATTTGACACTGATCTCTCCTTCCCCTCCTATAAACAATATCTTGCCCACTCCTGTCGCTTGCACGTGAAGAACATTTCTAGAGTTCGCCCCTTTCCCACTATGGATACAATACAAACCCTCACCGTGGCCTTAATCCATTACTGCTTTGACTACTGCAATTCTCTATTAATTGGCCTCCCCCTCACTAGACTTTCCCCTCTCCAGTCCATTCTTAATGCAGCAGCCAGGATCATCTATCTGGCCAATTGTTACTCAAATGCCTCTGCTCTGTGCCAGACACGGCACTGACTGTCTATAAACTACAGGATCCAATTCAAATTGCTTGTTCTCACCCACAAAGCTCTTCACAGTGCAGCACCTCCCTATATCTCCTCCCTCATCTCTGTCTATCACCCTATTCGTTCTCTACGTTTTACATATGACCTTCTACTAACATCTGCATTAATCCGAACCTCCCACTCCCGGTTCCAAGACTTCTCCCAAGGTGCACCAATTCTCTGGAATGCTCTACTCCATGAAATTAGGACTATCCACAACTTGCTTAGCTTCAGATGTTCCTAAAACACATCTTTTTCATGTTCCCTAATAGAAGTCCTTTATACTGTATATAGCCCATTCACTATGTCTCTGGACATAACTCTCCTTCGATCTTCACCAAACCCAAAAGCTATACACAGATTGGCTGGTAACCATTCATGTAATTTTTTTCCTATCCTCTCTCCCTCAAGATGCCTGGACCATCATTGTAATAAGCCCCTGTTCTTTGTGTAACCCACTATCTCGTTGTAGATTGTAACCTTTTTTGAACAGGGTCAACCTTTATTTTTGCTGTAATTATTGTATTGTATTTTTTGCATTGTTTCTCTGCTTTAATGTATTGTATTTTTTACATTGATTCTCTACCTTAATTACTGTATTGTATTTTTTTTATACATAATTGTTACCTATGACCGTCTGTATATGAACCACTGAATTGTAAAATGCTGTGGAACATGTTGGCGCTATATAAATAAAGATTATTATTATTATTATTATTATTATTATTATGATTTCCAGCCAGTCAGAAGTTACGAGCACAATATGATGTCTCAGGAATGGCATGTGATCAGTAAGAAGTCAAGATAGATGACCGTAGGCTTCCATTTAAAGGTCTACTCCAGTGCTTAAATCCCGCTGGTGGGGTGCTTTAATGATCTCCCATGTTACAGGGTCCCATTATTAGGAGGTTTGCCAGTAAAGTAAATGGCGCATAGCTGTTTTAGTGTGTGTATAGTTTAACAGCGCTGGATAACCCTTTTGACAATGGCCCCCTCCAATATTTTCCTCTTATTGTTTGAAGGTGCTCCAATTCAACAATGTGGGTGATGTATAATGTACATTTACTACAGCATGCAACAGGCTACCATGCAAGAACACGTTCTTGTGTGCTATTAAAGGGAACCTGTCACTTAGTTTAGCCCCCCCTAACCTGTGTGATCATTCATCACAGGCCAGCTTCAGAGTGCGCACTGTGCATGCCCGGAGCCAACCTGTACGCCAACACACCCACAACACTGCACAGGATCAGAAATGACGTGCCGCAGCCAGCAGGGCATCATACCCGGAAGAAGGAGGCAGAAATTTTAAATCAGGAGCATACACCTGAATGAATGATCACGCCCACCGGCGCGTGATTGCAGCAATGAGGTGGGGGAAGAGTGAACATGTAAGCTTATTAACCGCTATTTTGCACTTTTATAATGCATATTGAGATCAGAGAGGGATGGTTAGTAATGTAGTAGGAAGCTGCAGGGACAGGTAGTGATAGGTTAGGGGGCCAAACTAGGTGACAGGTTCCCTTTAAAGTCTTAATCCAACCAAGGTTTTATGTAATTGTTATGTAATGTTTCTGTCCATGGCAGTCTTGTATATTTTATCTTACTAGTGATACTACATACTTCCACCAATCTGACTGGATAATACAAGCAGTGAGTTTCTATACTATTCTGGGAAGTAATAAAAATGTGGCAAATACCAATTATAAGAATTCAGGTTTTTTGTATTTAAACAATGAGAGTTCATTTTCTTTTATTTCTTCTGAAATGAAAATGTAGCAATAATCTGTGTTCTCTTACAATGTCCTACAGTGTATCACTTACTCTGTTCATGACAATGAGTCAAGCTATGACTCAGGAAGTGTATGTGGAATAACATACCCCCTACTGTTAAATCTAAGGATATTGGAAAGCATTGAGGAGACCTATGACCACATCAAGATGAAAGGCTGCAGTGATCCAATGTCAATATGATATAAATCTGTTTATGTAGCCTGAGGTCAAGAATTATGACACATAGTGCCTGGAAGTCAAACCTTTCTACTGTCAGTGGCGTGTTGCCAACTAACCAAACCACATCATTACTGCCTTCATGTTTCCTGTCTCAAATTATACCACTATTCTACTTCTTATGGACTTCAAGGTCATTTCAAGTAGATATAGAAGTCTCTAAGGTTACTTTGCCTCAGAAAGTCCCTTTGAAAGTAGAGTAATTCAATGCAAAAGTGAGAAATTCTTTGTATGGTTAACTATGGTTAGTGCACAATTGTGGCTGTAATTATTAATTGACTTTAATTCACTTTATACCTTGTAGACTGTGAGCCCTCGCAGGCAGGGTCCTCATTCCTTCTGTACCTGTGTGTGCCATGTATTGCTCATAATTATTGTAATTGTCTAAGTATGCCCCTTTTCACATGTAAAGCGTCGTGAGATAAATGGGGCTATAACAATAACAACAACGTATCTATTAAATTGTATAACAGTACTATAAAATAAAAGCAGTCCTCCAGTAAAATTCAAGGAAGATGCAAGATTTTATCAAGTCTTACAGCAATATTTCAAGTGATCACAGGAGATCTCACCACAGGGGCCTCCATTGATCATGGCAATGCGGGGCCCTAATCCCTCTTCCTCCTCTTTGTGGTTGAGATTGAAAGAAACAACATGGTTGCACATGCCTGATGTCACCCGATGGGGGACAATGTCACCAATGTCTATGGGATTGTCAGTGATGGGCAAGTACAGCACTCAATTATGTTCCCCAATCTAATAGACAATGAATAGAGCAGCACCATTGTGCATCCATGCTGTTCCACTCAGTGGTCCAATCACAGAGGAGAACTGGAGGCCCCCCCAGTGATCAAACATTTGACTCATGTCCTTTAAATAGGGGAGAACTGTTTTTCATGGTAAAACAGCTTTAATCCTTTCACGACCAATGAAGGACCTATACGTCATAGTTTCCAAGTAGTTCCCAACCCATGATGTATAGGTACATCATGGTGATCACGCGTGCACAGGATCTGTGCCCATGGGGTTGCCACCAGGACTTCACCTTAGGTGACACAGCCAGGAGTGCCACCCCCAGCCCCAGGCTTTTTAACTCCCTAAATGCTGTGATCAATAGTGATTGAAGCATTTAGGATGCTGGGGGAGGAGTGTGCTCCTCTCACAAGCAATTGAGACCCCAGCGACATGATCAAAGGGGCCCGTTTGCTTCCATGGCAATCTGAGGTCGTCATCATGATGACCTCCAGTTCACCTAGCTACAGCAAGCCTCTGAGAGCATGATCTGAGAGGCTTGTGTCAGTGCAGCACTGACAGATATAATTCATTGCAATGTAAATGCATTACAATGGATAAAACCAGTGACCAGAGTAATAAAAGAGCCTAAGGAAAAAGTAAAAAAAAAAGACAGTATTTAAAAAACCTACACACAATAAAGAGCAAAAAAAAAAAAATGATACCAATAAGTAAATATATTTAAGAAAAAATAAATAAACAAAGTACATATATTTGGTATTGCTGTTTCCAGATTGACCCGATCTATAAAAATGTCACACTATTTAACCCATTCAGTGAACTCAGTATAAATGGGCGTTGATTAAAGGTGCTGTGCCTGGGGCCGTGGCCCTGGAGGTCGCTGAAAAATGTGTAAAAAAAAAATAAAGTTTGTGATGCCACCTATGGTGTCTGGTATTCTTATCAGCGCTGCTTTCAGACCTCCAGGGATGATGACAGGTAGCTAGTTGGTGATGCCCCCCACCATGTGGAATAGGATCCCTGGGGCAGTGATGGAAATGGAGACAACTCATACAGGAAGGTGACTCCACAGGTGGAGGCTTGATGCAGTCTTTGCTGAGGAGACTGAATTTAAGACAGCACACGTTGCTGAGGCTCTGCACAGATTTACTGGCAAATTCAGGCAGCTTACAGGTTTGCACACTCACGGGTAGCTGGCCTGGGTAGTCACCATGGGATAGAATGTCTCTTTGAGGCCCTCAGTTGTGTTCCTGCCAGTTTCTCCCTCTGTCCTCACGCCTTCTCTTCCTGTACTACCGTCACCCACTCACGGGATTTACGAGAGTTTCCTCTCTAAGGTCTCCTTACCCTCTGCAGGCCTTGTGGGAATATGCCAGGGCTTGGCCATGGCTCCCTGAGTAGCAGTGTCTCTCTGGTTTGGCGGCTCAGGGCTGAACTCCTGCTCCGGGTCGGGTGCCATTCCAGTCCGGATTAGGGTGTTAACTGACAACCAAGGATCCTCCTTCAGTCTGAGTCAATGTCCTTTAAGTGCCCTCCTCTGCACCACTCACAGGGTCCCCTCTCCTTCAACTCTCCTGACGACCTCTCGCTAACTTCTCTTCCCGCTTTTCACTACCCACCTAAGACTCCACCCACCCGGATCGGTTTCCTACACACTCTGGTCTGGGTGCAGTACCCCTCTGTGGCGCACCAACCAGTGGGGCACCACATAAACATAAACAATTGATGAAAAATTCAGCAAAAAAACCCCAATGCGTTTTGATCATACTGCCACAATAAGTGGAATAAAATGCAAACAAATAGTTGCAAAAACAAAGGGTATCAATAAAAACATCATTTTACCCAGTAATAAGAAGTTGCCATACAGTTCTGTTATTGGAGAAATAAATACAGTACATAATACAGCAATGCAAAAAAATTATTTTTCTATGAAATAGTTTTAAGTACTGCCCTGAAGGATAAATGTGGCGCCCCGCAACGAGTGCGTCACAAGAGGATATTGCAGCCATAAATGCAGCTGCAATATTCTCTGACACAGCAGTCATATGGTTAACTTAGAGATCCAAAAACCCTGCATGCATCACTTAACATAGAGGGCCAATCCAAGGTCCTGGTGGGCGGAGTGCAAGGGTAGTGTAGGAGAAGTACAGACACTTAGTTAGTCTAGACGAAGAAGGAGTCGAGTCTAGACAAGCAACAGACTTGAACTTGGAGTAGGAGCAGGGGCTCTGCACCCCGTGCAGCCCCTGGGCCATCAGCGGTCGGGTGTTAGCACCTGAGGCCTCAACAACCGGGATCGGGCATCACCAACCACGGTTTCCAAAATACCCCCGTGCCCAATTTACAGCCGGTTCACTGGTACCGAAGCTGGCAGCAGTTCACCTCTGCTACGCGAACCAGAAGCGTGGAGGAGCAGCTTTACAGGAGCACCCCACCACCAGCCACTTTCCAGTCATCTAACCAGCGGTGTACCCACCGAGGGATCCAAGGCTCCCCAAAACATCCATAACGTACATCTTGGATAGGGATTGAAGCAGCCTCCCCGTACCCGACCTGGTATTCCTGGGCGACAATGGCAAAGACTTAGCTAGAATGGAGGAACACTACGGATCTCTGAGGGATACCTATCACTGCTGAGTCCACCCGGTCCACTACCCGATAACTTTATACCATGTACTGCCTGCTGGTTACAGTAAAGACCCGTTGCAGAGACTTTCAGTGTCCGTGCTTCCTTATGATTGCATCCTTCCGCACACAAGGTAACTGCAGCTGCCGCACAACATCTTGAGCAGCTCCAACCTCCGGGGATCACCGCTCAGCCTGTGGGGAGCGTTCCATCTTGCTGCTGTCCATCCCCCGGAGGTTCCGCAGCGTCGGTAACGATTACCGAACTACTCATAGGTGGCGTCACGAATAAATTAACCCCTTTAATCTGTTCCTACAAGACGTCTTCAACTTTTGATCTGCACTCAACCGGGCCCGACTACCCTGCGCGGCCCACCCGTAACAAGGAGGAAGGAGCTACAGCCTGTCTAAACCGGAGTCCACGGGCTTACGGTGAGTCATAAAGCCATCTTACCACTTTTACGACACCTTGGACGGTGTAAAAATCAAACAAATAAAAAAGATTTCCCATAGTATTTTATAATGGAGAGTAGGCTCTGCGCTAAATCTTATCTGGCATCAATAAGCGACACCACACATCTGATACGTTTAACTCTTTTGCGGGATGTTTTATTTATGTCATAAAAAATGTTTTGCTCCAATTAAACACAAAATGGAACTTTCAAGGTATTTTTTTAGATGGTCTTTATTACTCCTGAATTCATTGGTTTCTTGTAAGGTGGTGCTCTATGGGTTTGTTTAGTGCTTCTTGGTGGTGTGACCTGTGGGCATACTAGAGGGTACTTCACACACTGCAACATCGCTAGTGATATCGCTGAAACGTCACAGGTTTTGTGACGTAACAGCGACCTCTCCAGCGATGTCGCTATGCGACACGCATCAGCAACCTAGCCCCTGCTGTGTAACTATGTGTTCAATTCCCTGGAAAGACCAGAGTAAATAGTGTTGCAACCAAGACCATCTAACCTGGGTAAGAAGTATAAAAACAAACAGATTGTCAATTGAAAGATTAGGAAAGATACAATCCTAATGCCCCCTTCATACTAAGCGAGATCGCTGCTGACTCACATGTTTTGTGACGCAAGAGCGACCTCAGCAGTGATATCGCTTTGTGTGACACGTACCAGTGATCAGGCCCCTGCTGTGAGATTGCTGATCGTTACAAACCGTTCTGGACCATTATTTGGTTGTCGCGCTCCTGCTAGGCAGCATGCATTGCTGTGTGTGACAGGGACAATGACCAATGATCTCAATACTACATCGAGAGTGACAGGTTTCCAACGACCTCTGTATCTTACCTGCATCGCTGGTGAGATCTGACTGTTTGACATCGCACCAGCGATCACGTAGCGACACATCATCGATCCCTACCAGGTCTGATTGTTGTCGGGAATGCTGGTGCGTTGCCAAGTGTTACGTAGCCTTAACTCTATGGCCCCTTTACACGCTGAGACTTTCCAGCGATTCGACCTGGCCGGGATCGCTGGAAAGTCTCTATGCAGTCGCTGGTGAGCTGTGAAACAGGCTGTGTTGTTTAAACTGTATATAGTTACCTCTGGTCCTCCCTTTCGCTTCTCATTCCTTGGAGAGGGTGTGAATTAGCTGTGTATAGATGTTGTCCTTTTATGTTGGCATGTGTAATAATCAATAATTGGTAAACTCTCAAATGCTCTCTTATTCTTTAAGGGTATGTGCCCACAGGTCATTTTTTAAGCAGTCCTGAATGCAGCAAAACCTGAGGATCCTAGAGTCCTTGATAGGAGATTAGCTATGATCTTGTCTGTGTTTTTTGCGCGTTTTCTGCATGGTTTTTGTGCGTTTTTACTGCGTTTCTGATGCTGTGTTTCTTCCTGCATTTTTTTCATTGACTGCAGCAAAAACGCAGAAAAAATAGAACATGTCAATTCTCTCCATCCGCACCAAAAACGCAGGTATTTGACAGTTCTTGACACTTGCAAAACCAATGTGAGGGCACAGCGTTTCTGTGAAACACATTGGTTTTGCTGGGAATCAAAACCGCAGGAACAAATTAGCATTCATTACCATAAAACCAGTGGTAAACTGCATGCAGAAGCCACAGGATAAACGCAGCAAAAACGTCCTGTGGGCACATACCCTTATGGGCCCTTTTATTCTTAAGGTAAACTCTTAAAGATAGCACACGTATGAGGCGATTTGTGCACATCTGTGTTTGTCTGTGTGGTGTGTGTGTCCCTGGGGTGTGTGTGTGTGTCCCTGTGGGGTGAGTGCATGTGTCCCTATAGGGTGTATATGTGTGTGTGTCCCTGTGGGGGGGGTCTGTGTGTTGTGTGTGTCTCTTTGTGGTGGGTGGGTGTGTGTGGTGGTCCCTGTGTGTGAGTGATGTGTTCGCTTAGGGTGTGTGTGTGTGTGTCCGTGGGGGTGTGTGTGTATATGTGGTGGTGTGTGTGGTTCAGGTGCGTGTGTGAGTATCATGTTGGGGTGATTAGGTCTTATACACTTCCTTTTACTCATTGTGTGCGTGTGGTGTGTATACATGTCCCCGTGCATGGTGAATATCCCATGTTGGGGCCCCACCTTAGTGACTATATGCTGGTATATGCTGTTAGTCTTTGGCGCTGTCATTAAGCCCCTCTCATTCACAACTGTTAACTGGTAACTGTCACTTTTCCCCCATCATGTAGATAGGGGCAAAATTGTTTGTTGAACTGGAATGCGCAGGGTTAAAATTTCGCCTCACAACACAGCCAATGACAATCTCGGGGTCCAAACGTGTGACTGTGCAAAACTTTGTGGCTGTAGTTGCGACGGTGTAGATGCCAATCCCGGATATACACACATACACACACATACACACATTCAGTTTTATATATTAGATCACAGTCTATGCATCTCTGTGAAACATGCAGGGAGGCTTGCCAAAGGCAAGGACTTCTGGAAAATGGTGCACACTGCAACATTACTCTTGAAGCAGCAGTCAAACAAACCCCAAATGAACTAAGACACCTCTTTGCTGTTCTTGGAACAACCTCCCGCACTTAGTCCCAGCACAGCAGGAGCCCACACACAGCTCCCAGTATACAGCAATAGCCTACACACAGCTCCCATTATGCAGAAGGAGGCCATACACAGCTCCCAGTATACAACAGTAGGCCACACACAGCCCCAGTCTACTGCAAGAGCAAGCACAAAGCCAAAGTATACAGAAGGAGTCTGTACACAGCCCCCAGTGTACAGTAGGAGCCCACATACAGCCCCTAGTATCATGCATAAGCCCTCACACAGCCCCCAGTATACAGCAGCAGGCGACACACAGCCTCCAGTAGACAGCAGATGGCCACATGCAAATCTAGAATACTGTAGGAGGTCATACACACCCCTCAGTATACAGCAGGAGATCACACACAGCCCCCAGTATACAGCAGGAGGCCACATACAACCCCTGTATACAGCAGAAGCCCACACACAGCTCCCTGTATATAGCAGGAGGCCACAAACAGCCCCCAGTATACAGCAGGAGCTCATATATAGCCCCTGTATACAGCAGGAAGACACATACAACCCTCAGTATTACTGTAGGAGGCCTCACATAGCTTCTGTACTACACCAGGAGCTCACACATAGACCCCTGTATTACAGCCTGTTCCCACACAAAGCCTCCGTATTACACCAGGAGCCCACATATGGCCCCTGTATTACACCAGGAGAACACATATAACCCCTGCATTACACTTGCAGCTCTTGTATCTCAGCAGAGAGAAGCAATACTTTGTTAACCCATTCTAATTTTTTATAGCTAAAAACAGTTAGTTAGTTACTATGTAGAATCCAATCAATTTTTTGGCACAAAATAAGCATCTCATGTACTGAGCAATCAGAATTCATGTAGGTGTGTAATGGAGACCAGAGTGTATAGATCAGTGGTCACCAACCTTTTAGACCTTGAGAGCCACATCCAGCTCTATAAGAGTTTCGCGAGTCATCCAGCTCCTGCCCCACCGCAGTAGTGACACCCAGGAGCCTATTACCAGTACAATGACAGCCAAAGTTTTCCCCAGAAATCACACGGGGGCAGTACACCAAGATCCAGCTGTTCCTACCTTACCCCAATCCAGATCTGCTCTTCTATGTGAAGCTACTTACAAAAGTCACCATCTGGAGACCTGCTCTTCAAAACTGTTGCTTATGCACCAAGCTAGAGGACAACCACGAACCACACATCATGGGCCCCCAAGGTACATGTGACTCCCGAGCTACAGGTTGGTGACCCCCGGAATAGATAGTTATACATTCATATGTTTGGTGTTAAATATTTCCAATAAAAGGTACGGTAATTCATTTATAATTATGGTATGCTTTGTAGAGGTTGCCCAGTTTTTTGTTTCTATGGTTCATTGAACACAATGATGGTGGGTTATCCTTGCTCATTACTTTATTGATAAGCCAAGTTATATATAAACATCATTTCATCTGGAGGATGTTTTAACAAGGTTCAAGCTTCTTTTCCTGCAGCTGTGCATTGACTCAAATATCCAGGGAAAGATAAACATATTTTGGTGTAAACTTGATGTTTTGATGTAGTATCCAACACTTCATTTTACTCTCCCACATCCAGGAAGTCGGGTTACCCTGTGAAAAGAAAGAAAAGCGTATGTGAATACTTTATTAACTAGGCAACGCATGTCTCCGGCACATCTTCAAAGACCACGAGTTCAGGCTCTAATTCCATCCTGCTATTACGACAAGGTGGTATTTTTCCTTTTGTTTTATCAATCTCTTTCAACTTCTTGTGCCGACTTCATGTTTTTGAAAAGGAGAAAATTATTTCTGCTGAAGTCAAAATGAAAACAAAGAGAACGTGTTAGATGTAGAGTATTTTGGATACAGGTATATGGTAATTTAGAAGGACTTCGACAACCATTTACAGCTCCTTTAGTACAGTGGGACACGTTTACCAAGGTTGTGGAGTCTTTTTTTCTGGCACAGAGTCTTTTTAGGGTGCTTTCACATCTGCGTTTTTGTAAATCTGAATTCTGCCTTTTTTGCAAAAATGGCAAGGTTACGGTGGGGCTCATTTATTCTTAATGGACCTCCGGACATGTGCAACACTTAAGTTTTCACTGGTCATTCGGCACTTCTGGCTCGTCTTAAAACCACAGTTGACAGTGTTTTCGTCTGGCGTCGGAAGAGCCGAAGTGTGGGATCGCGGTGAAAAAGTGAGTCTCATGTCCGGAGATCCATTAACAATACATTAGCCCCAACGCAAACATTCCACAAGTGTGGAGCATCTAGTTATTGCAAAAAAGGCAGAATTCCGCCGGATTTGCAAAATAGGATATCATGCAAACCTGAACTTCACGTTCGCCTGATCCGCCATATCTGAAAATTCCGCAGACATGAAAGCAGTCTTACATAAATTTATTAACACTAACTCTCCCTGTGTGTGTCACATTCAGCATTTTTGTTTTTTTGGACATGGCTTAGTTTTGTTTTTAATATTGCCAAATGTATTATTAATAATCTAAAGAGCACTAGTGAGTAAAAGTGCACAACTTTCAGCAAGATACATCATATCTTTTACAGTGTGCACCACTCTGATAAATTTGGTGCATCTACAGACCCCCCAGTTATATTTATGATGTCATTTTTGGCCTTGTGCACACAGTGCACTTTTATCACATTTTTTTATGCGTTTTTGAGTACAGTCACAAAACTATAAGCAATTGTTATGCCAGCAAAACCCAGGAGTGGAGCAATCAGAGGAAAAGTCTAATAGAAACACTTCACCACTTCTGTATTTAATCATCCACTCCTGGTTTTGTCTACAAATCCTGAGGTAAAAAACTCATCAAATACTCAGCGTGTGCACGTGGTCTTAATCTGCCAGGTGCTCAAAAAGGTCTTACGGTAGTAGCTGAAATGTTCCTTTTTTGTATCCTCTCCCAAACACTCTGTTGCAGTGCTGTTTTCATGATCAAGTGATGTTCTTTTAAAAGCAGCTCCCAACTGCAGCTCGGAATGAATCTGTGCACTTTATCCAAACATCAGAGTAAACTACTTTCCAAGTATGAAGGAGTGGTGCAAGAAGCTCAAAAAGGAAAAGTCCAAAGCATATACTGTTTCAATACTGTGCATGGATCCATGCTGAGCCACAGTTAAAAGGAGCTTCTAAAGGAGCATGAATCAGTCATTGATACAGCACAGCAGCCTAGTGTTTGAAAAACATATCTACTATATAATTGCCTTATCGCGTTTTTCTTTCTGTAATGGAAATCCCGAGTCGCTGATTGGTCGTGGCTGGCAACCAATCAGTGACAGGCGAAGTCTGGCTGTGAATTGGTGTGGCATTTGAACCGCGCAGGTCACCGCTAGCCACTGATATCCCGATGGTAGCCACGGGTCATCTACTGCCGCACAGAGGTCCGCGGCGAGGCAGCCGAGAGATGACCGGCACCAGCCGGTCATCTCCCAGCTGCTTGGAGCGGTAGTACCCCGACCGCCATATTGGAACACCCAACACCTGCGGCTGGTGGTGACCAATCAGTGAAGCAGCGTGGCTTGGCAGGGAAAATGAATCCCGCTTCGCTGATTGCTCGCCGTGCTCAGCGGTGACTAATCAGCAGCATGGGATTCAAAACTCCCGCCATTCCACGCTCTGCTTCGCTGATTTGTCGCTGCCAGCCACGGCAACCAATCAGCAAAGCGTGTTTTAAAACAGGTGCCAAGAGTGCTGTTTGGTCACCGCAAAGTGCAGCGACCAATCAGTGATGTTGGCGCGGAATTTAACCGCAACTCACAGTGTGACGCAGTTCACTGATTGTCAGCCATATTCTGACGTCGTTCAGTTACGTTTACTGAAAATGTCCTTTCAGTCAGTGTCACCTACTTCAGTCACGTTTACTGAATACCTTCTGTCAATTACAGTGTGAGTACAGTCAGTTTTGTCTCTTCTGTCACTTACAGTGCCACATATTTCAGTTACATTTACTGACCTTGTTCTATAAGTCATAGTGCCACATATTTCAGTCACGTTTACTGACCACGTTCTGTCAGTCACAGTGCCACATATTTCAGTCACATCCCTGCCAAGCTGCGCCGCTTTGCTGATTGGTCGCCGCCAGCCACGGTGATCAATCAGCCCCTTGGCTGATTGGTCGCTGCCAGCGAAGCAGAGCGTGGCTTGGCGGGGGTTTTGAAGCGAGATTCATATTCCCCACCGCGCCGCTTTGCTGATTGGTCGCCACTAGCCGCGGCGACCAATCAGAGAAGAGGCGCGCAGCTTGGTGGGGAATTTGAATCCCGGCCGCCATATCAGAATACCCATAACGTGGGTGTTCCAATATGGCGGTTGAGGTACTACCACTGCGAGGAGCTGGGACCTCTGTGCGGCAGTAGATGACCCGAGGCTACCGTCGGGAGGCGATTATATAGTAGATTATTAATGGCCAGGTCTAACTCGGTCTCACATTGTCACATTAAAAATCTAAAGACATAATGCCAGCTGGCAATACAACCTACATTTTACCTAGAAAATCCTGTGTATACATTGCATTATTCTTAAATCTTCATAAATAAAATGCATACATATCCTAGAATACCCGATGCGTTACAATCGGGCCACCATCTAGTAAGTAACATAATGTAATAAAGTATACTGTAAAAATTCATAACTTAGCAAGACCTGAACTGTAATGTTCCGTAACTGTATATACACACACTGGTCAAAAAAATAGAGGGAACAATGTTGAGTGTTCCCTTTATTTTTTTGAGTAGTCCCAGACACAGTTAATTGTCAAACAGTGGTGCACTGCTCAAAAAGTAAAGGGAACATTTAACATTGTTCCCTTTATTTGTTTGAGCAGTGTATATGTGTATATATATATATATATATATATATATATATATACTAGCTGTAGAGCCCGGCGTTGCCCGGGCATAGTAACTTAGTTACATAGTTCTTAGTTATAAGCTAAGTGTACGTCTGTGTGTGTATTGTATGTCCACTATACGAATCAGTAAAGGTCGGGTCACACCAGGCGATGTCGCCCGCGACATCGCCGTAAAGTGACGTAACAAATTACCGCTGGTCGCAGGTTGACAGGTTTATGAACATGTTCATAAACCTGTCAACCTGCGACCAGCGATTAGGCTGGATCGTGCCGTCTGACACTGTTGGCGGAGCGATCCAGCCTATATCGCAGTGTTTCTGAGCCATCGCTCGCTGGGCTGAGCCCAGCCCAGAGAGCGATGGCTCCGACCACATCGCCGCCGCGTCACCGGCAACGTCGTGCCGTGTGACAGCTGGCCTGCGATGTCGGAAGCAAGCGTGCACCTGCACATCGCTTCCGACATCGCAGGCCAGAATCGCCTGGTGTGACACTACCTTTAGAAGTATAGCATCAAGCTCAACCACTAATTAGGTGCTCAATGCAAAAGAGTCAAACAGTATAAACTTTTAGCCCTGGCAATCGCGTGGAAAAAGAAAGAATGAAGAGGGATGAGATTCAATAATGGTACAGGATGAATCCTGTTGCTTTGGTGCTGTAGTAGTCACAGCCCCTTCGTTATGTTTGGAAACAGATTCTAGGATATATTATGTGCCTTGTTAGACAGATTGCCAAATTGACTTTAAGGGGAGGAGACCTATTTTCCATATGTAGCTGGAACTGTTACACTCGGGTTGTCAGGCGCAAGGAAGAAAAGGAATTCCTGTTCAGGGTAGAACATGAGGATTGCCTGGTAGCCTTAAATGTAGGCAGGTACCGGAAACTGAAATGGTAGGAATTCTTACAGCTGTGGTCCTTTCTTCAGTCGGTCGCTTTACCAAGGGGATCTAACATAGGCCTCCTATGGAAAAAATCTTTACGGGTGAAGCCCCACCTTCTCGAGGGATATCCGCCCTATATCACATCCTTTCCATGGCTGCGAGCACTGATGTACACTCATATCAAGTAGCTTGGGAGAGAGATCTGAGGAGGACTATATCTGAGGCTGACTGGGAGAGATGCTTCCAAATGATCCATAAAGAGTGTGGTTCATGTGACGCTAAAGAAAAATGTTATAAGCTCTGTTTTAGATGGTATAGCACACCAGATAGGTTACATAGGTGTTTTTCAATCGCCTCTAAATACTGCTGGAGTTGTGGGTCAGAAGAAGGTACGCTGCTTCACATATGGTGGGACTGCTCCTTGATCAGAGATTTCTGGAGGAGAGTGTTCCGGAATTATAGTCTGGTAACGGGTAGACACATAATTGGCACCCCTGAGATGGCTTTGCTTTCTATGCTCCCTGCTTCGGTGAGGGCCCAAAAGAAGGATATACTTCGATTCTGCCTCTCTGCGGCGAGATCAGTGATTCCTCGACACTGGAAGGATCAGAATCAGCCTTCAATTCTTGAATGGTATTGTGAAATGGACGCAATATGCAGATTAGAAGAGGTTTCGGCTGGTATTATGCAAGCGCTGAACGAATTCACCAATATTTGGTCAGAATGGCTCCTCTTTAAAGATGCATGCAACTTTGATCAGCTGTTCTCTTGAGATCAGATCCATTCCTAGATTTATATCTTTCTTATCGACCATCCGTCCTACTTGGTTATTGCTCGCTGTGTTAAGTAATATTGACATATAAGATTATCTTTATTCTTTGTTATCCTACCTTTTTCTTCTCTTCCCTAGTTCCCCTTTCCCCTGGACGACCATTAGTTTGATATATGGTAAGAGTTATCCTCCCGCGATTAAGAGAGGAGGGATTTGTCTTTTGGCCAAGATCTTCTTTGGAAGAGGGAGGTTTGGTTATATTGACATATGTAATATTCTACTGTTCCATAAACTATCATAAGTTCTGGAGAATATTTCTGAGCGTAATGTAATACTTTTCTTTAATGTATGACGTTGAGGTGTTACTTAAAATATTACACTATAGTTACTGTGCAAATGGTTTTGTATTATAATGTTATAAATGTTCAATAAAAATATATTAAACAAAAAATGTAGGCAGGTACTGTTGGGGGTATATTATCAGTAGTAGGATAGGTCCCAAAGGTCCTTCAGGTAGTTTTGTTATTGCTGGCCTGTGGCTCTCTCCTGTGTCCATCTGTGTGGGGCGTCTGTATGTACCATTATTGAATCTCATCCCTCTTCATTCTGCCTTCCAATTGTCTTTCTGACAAAGGCTCGTGCCTGAGCCGAAACGTCGTTTTTTTGGAAACTACACACTTTGCACTGAAAATTAAAAACCTGTGAAGCAATTTTCCTCTTTCTTTTTTCATGCGATGTGTGCCAGGGCTAAATCTTTACACCATGCGAATCAATCCTGCCTCCTTTCAAGCCACCTCATCCACCCACACTCCCCCCCAAATCAACCCCTCTCTCCCTGCTATCACCCCAAAACTTCTCCTACCCCCAAACTTGCCCCTGCACCCTCCCCAAACCTGCATCCCCACCTCCCTAAAAAATGCCCCCCTCACCCACCTTAACCCACACCCCCCCAAACCTGCGCCCCAAATCCATACCTCCCTACAAAACCTGAGTCAAATGGGGTGTGTGTGCAAAATTTTGTGATTGTGGATGCAATGGTGCGAATTCCTTTAATGGACATAAATATATACATACATACATACATACATACATTAATTCTCTAAATTTTGTGATTGTAGATACAACTGTGCAAATTCCTTTAGTGGACATACATACAGTGCTGTGCAAATTAATTGGGACAAAGCAAGTTTTTAGGCTGCCTTCACATTTGCGTTTGTGTCTGCATGCTGATGGCATGCAGACACAAACGCAGTGAAAAGCAGGGTAATTTTTTGTGTCCGCAGCGGAGAATGTCCGCCTGCGGACACATTACTAGGGAGCCCGGGCAGCCAATCGGCGGTGTCTGGGGGCGGTCCGGGGGGGCGGGCCGGAGGCGGAGATCAGCTGTGGAGGTCTTTTCCTCCACGCCGCCGATAAGCTCCGGGACGTGTCAGCGGGGTTAAACAGCTGATATGACAGCTGTTTGAATCTCCCGCGCCGACACCGAGAGGAGATGTCGGCGCGGCAAGATTCAAACAGCTGTCACATCAGCTGTTTCTCCCCGCCAAAACCGCTAGGAGATTACCGGTGGCGGGGAGGAGGAAATCATCAGAGGCTCGAGCTGATCTCCCGGTGGCTGTCGGTGATCTCCTGTGACATCAGCGGTGGCCACCGGGAGAGATTTCAATGGGTCCGAAGCGTTCTCTTGCGCTGTCAAGCGCAGAACACTGCGGACCTATTGACGCCAATGCATTGTTTTGTGCGCTTGGGGAAGCTTGCTGATTTTCCAAGGTCCCCTAGCGCACAAAAAATGCAACATAGTAACATAGTAACATAATAACATAGTTTTTAAGGTTGAAGGAAGACTTTAAGTCCATCTAGTTCAACCCATAGCCTAACATGTTGATCCAGAGGAAGGCAAAAAAAACCCATGTGGCAACACTAAGCTCCACATTGGGGGAAAAAATTCCTTCCTGACTCCAGGTACGGCAATCAGACTAATTCCCTGGATCAACGCCCTATCAAAGAATCTAGTATGTATAACCGGTAATATTATAGTTTACAAGAAAGGTATCCAGGCCCTTCTTAAATGTTAGTAGTGACTCCCTCATTACAACATCATGTGGCAGAGAGTTCCATAGTCTCGCTGCTCTTACAGTAAAGAATCCGCGTCTGTGATTATGATTAAACCTTCTTTCCTCCAGACGTAGATGCCCCCTTGTCCCAGTCTCAGGCCTAAGAGTAAAGAGATCATTAGAAAGGTCTCTGTACTGTCCCCTCATATATTTATACATTATTATAAGATCACCCCTAAGCCTTCGTTTTTCCAAGCTAAATAACCCCAAGTTTAATAACCTGTCTTGGTATTGCCGACCCCTTAGTCCTCTAATGACTTTTGTCGCTCTTCTCTGGACCCGCTCTAGTTCAGCTGTGTCTTTCTTATACACCGGAGACCAGAATTGTACACAGTATTCTAAGTGTGGTCGCACTAGTGACTTGTATAGAGGTAAAATTATGTTCTCCTCATGAGCATCTATGCCTCTTTTAATGCATCCCATTATTTTATTTGCCTTTGCAGCAGCTGCCTGACACTGGCCACTAAATGTGAGTTTGTCATCTACCCATACACCCAGGTCTTTTTCAGTGACAGTTTTGCCCAGTGTTTTACAATTAAGCACATAATTATACCTTTTGTTTCCTCTGCCCAAGTGCATGACTTTACATTTATCCCCATTAAAGCTCATTTGCCATTTAGCAGCCCAAGCTTCTAGTTTACATAAATCCTCCAGTAATATAAAATTGTCCTCCTCTGTATTGATTACCCTGCAGAGTTTAGTGTCATCTGCAAATATTGAGATTCCACTCTGTATGCCCCCTACAAGGTCATTAATAAATATAATAAATAGAAGCGGGCCCAACACTGACCCCTGTGGTACCCCACTGTTAACTGTGACCCATTCTGAGTGTGTTCCATTAATAACCACCCTTTGTTTCCTATCACTAAGCCAGTTCTTAACCCACTTACACAAATTTTCCCCTATGCCCATAGCCCTCATTTTATGTATCAACCTTTTGTGAGGCACCGTATCAAAAGCTTTTGAAAAGTCCATATACACCACATCCACTGTATTTCCTTGGTCCAGTCCAGAACTTACTTCTTCATAGAAGCTTATTAGATTAGTTTGACAGGAACGGTCCCTCGTAAAACCATGTTGATAATGGGTCATGAGGTTATTTTTCTTCAGATACTCCAGTATAGCATCTCTTAGAAAACCCTCTAGGATTTTACCCACAGTAGAGGTTAAGCTTACTGGCCTATAATTTCCAAGTTCAGTTTTTGTCCCCTTTTTGAATATTGGCACCACATTTGCTATACGCCAGTCCTGTGGTACAGACCCTGTTATTATGGAATCTTTAAATATTAAAAATAATGGTCTATCTATGACAGTACTTAATTCCTGCAGCACTCTGGGGTGTATCCCATCTGGGCCCGGGGATTTGTCAATTTTAGTGATTTTTAGACGATGCCGTACTTCCTCTTGGGTTAAGCAGGTGACATTTAATTGAGAATTTTTGTTATCACTGATCATATTGTCTGTCATGGGATTTTCTTGTGTAAATACTGTTGAAAAAAAGTAATTTAGCATATTGGCTTTTTCCTCATCCTCATCCACCATTTCACCCAGACTAGTTTTAAAGGGGCCAACCCCATCAATTTTTAGTTTCTTACTATTTATGTAGTTAAAAAATATTTTGGGATTCTTTTTACTTTCTCTGGCAATGAGTCTCTCTGTCTCAATCTTTGCTGCCTTGATTTGCTTTTTACAAATGTTATTTAATTTTCTGTATTTATTTAATGCCTCATCACTACCTACTTGCTTTAATTCCCTAAATGCTTTTTTTTTGTCACATATTGCACCTCTTACCGCTTTATTTAGCCATAGTGGTTGCCTCCTATTTCTAGCATGCTTATTCCCATAGGGTATATATTGTGCACAGGTCCTATTCAGGATGCTAATAAACATCTCCCATTTGTGTTGTGTACTTTTATGTCTCAGGACATCGTCCCAGTTTATTGCACTAAGATCATCTCTCAACCGTTGGAAATTTGCCTTCCTGAAGTTTAGTGTCCTTGTAGCCCCTCTACTACACATCTTAATAAAGGATACTTGAAAGCCTATTAAGTTATGATCACTATTACCCAAGTGACCTCCAACCCGTATATTTGATATGCGGTCCGGCCTGTTGGTTAATATTAGGTCCAGCAGTGCCCCCCTTCTTGTTGGGTCCTGAACCAGTTGTGAAAGGTAATTGTCTCTCATAGTTTTCAAAAACTTATTACCTTTGCTGGAACTGCAGGTTTCTGATCCCCAATGTATTTCAGGGTAGTTGAAGTCCCCCATAATAATCGCTGCTTCATCTATTTGCTTTATGAGGATATTCTCCTCCACTTCCATTATTGTTGGGGACTTATAACAAACCCCTATCAGTAATTTATTATTTTTTCCCCCTCCCCTTATCTCCACCCACAGGGACTCTACATTTTCATTAGATTCACCTATATTATCACGCAGGATGCGTTTTAAGGATGATTTTACGTATAAACATACACCTCCTCCTCGCCTATTTGTACGGTCATTTCTGAACAGACAATAGCCCTGTAAATTAACAGCCCAGTCATGGCTCTCGTCCAGCCAAGTCTCCGAAATCCCCACCATGTCATAATTATTTTCCAACAAAATCAATTCTAATTCCTCCATTTTGTTGGTGAGGCTTCTGGCATTAGTGTACATGCACTTTATGCATCTATCTTTACCTCTATTCCTTCCTACTAGATTGACTGTTCTAACCCCACCCCCCATGCCACCCCCAATTTTATTACTTGTGCCCAGGTTACTATTTACACTATCTTCCCCTCCTATACAATGAATACCCTCCCCCCCAATCCCTAGTTTAAACACTCCTCCAACCTTCTAGCCATTTTCTCCCCCAGCACAGCTGCACTCTCCCCATTGAGGTGCAGCCCGTCCCTAGCATAGAACCTGTAGCCAACAGAGAAGTCGGCCCAGTTCTCCAGGAACCCAAACCCCTCCTTCCTACACCAATTCCTGAGCCACTTATTTATCTCCCTAATCTCCCTTTGCCTCTCTGGTGTGGCACGTGGTACAGGCAGTATTTCAGAGAATACTACCTTGAAGGTCCCTGCCTTAAGCTTGCAGCCTAATTCCCTGAAATCATCTTTAAGGACCTTTCACCTACCTCTAACTGTGTCATTTGTGCCAATGTGCACCATGACTGCTGGATCCTCACCAGCCCCTCCCAGTAATCTGTCAACCCGCTCAGCGATGTGCCAGACTCGAGCGCCAGGTAGGCAGCACACTGTTCGACGATCCCTGTCTTTGTGACAGATTGCCCTATCTATTCCCCTAATAATTGAGTCCCCCACTACCAGCACCTGTCTGGCCTGCCCTTCTCTCCTGTTTTCCCCCTTACTGGAGCAGACACTCCACTGGCTTTCAGAGGTCATGCCCTGCTGCAGCAGTGCTATCCCTGAACTCACACCCCCCTCATCTGCCAACATAGCAAATTTATTGGGGTGTGCCAGATCAGGGCTAGCCTCCCTGGCACCCTTCCCTCTACCCCGCCTTCTAACTGTCACCCAGCTGGCTACCTCACGGTCCTGCAGCTCCATACTACCATCCTCCCCCACATCTATCCCATTGAGCAGCTGTTCAGTGAGCAGCAGACTCCTTTCCATATTGTCTATGGATCTCAGCGTTGTCAGTTGTTCATTTAGATCCAGTATCTGGGCTTCCAAATGCACAATGTACTCACATCTCACACAGCAGTATGCACCCTCGACCGGCTGCGTCCCGGGTGCGGACGGGGGACCCTGGAGGGAGCAGATATCTTCCACATCCGCACCCGAACGCAGCAAACGCAGGCACTAGGCGTTCCTATGTTAAACATAGGAACGCAGTGCGCATGCGTTTGACTGCGTATGGGAACGCAGCATACGCTGCGTTCCCATACGCAAATGTGAAGGCACCCTAATTCTCAAGCTGTACATGTCCTCTGTGCGGTATATTTACATTGAACCTTTGTTGTTTTCTGTGATGTCTCTATAAGCAGTGCGTTGTTTGCTTTAGATACAGTAAGATGGATGATTTCAATGGTCACTTGATGAGTTATCTCTGAGTAGTGTTGGGTCAGTGTACCCTGTAACCCCGCCGGTCATCACTGGTCATGCTTTATATGCTGGATTCTCCTAACAATAGCAGACATCAATCTTCTCATTCTTAGCCGGTGTTTAGCAATGTCTGGTTTTATGACCTCTTATATTACGCAAATGTGAAGGCAGTCTTACTTGTTTTTCTTGCATTAGTTTTACTATTTCTGATAAGTGTTTTATCAGTTCTTGGTGTCGTTTTCCTTTTTCTTCCACATTTCCTTTTTCTTTTTGGAGAAAACAATCCAATTTCATTGTGTGTGCAAATTATTCTTCAAAACGGTAGATTTTCCAATTCCAACGGTGGAAGCGATTTCTCTTGAGGTACCATCACACGTGGCAATTTTGCTAGCAATTTCACTGGCAATTTGCTGGTTGCAGTGAAATCATGGACACATTGTTCCATTTGTACACAGCAACAAAATAGAACAATGTGTCCATGATTTCACTGCAACCAGCAAATTGCCAGTGAAATTGCTAGCAAAATTGCCACGTGTGACGGTACCTTTACAGTCACACTTGTATGTTAATTAAGAGTAATAATTCTAGACCTTTTCCGTGGAGTAACATCCATTTTAACAGGCACGAATCACACTGAGAGAAAAAATACACTAAACCACTCCTCACAGAAACAAGCTCTCAACTGAAGCTGAGGGGGCAGCTAGCAGTTATTTTCTGACTAAAACCACTCAAACCACATTTTCTTACTCAAGGTTGTACACTCACACCTGTTCAAAGCAGTTAAAACTGGTTTGAATCACTGACTGGTAACCCCAACTTACGATTTTACTTACAAAAATGCTTTGTCCCAACATGTACATCGTATACATCATTCATTCATTTCTGTAATCTTACCTCCCTTTTTCATGCCTTGAGAAGCGTTTGCTCCACTTCTTGTATTGTTTAATCATTTCTGTAATTCTTGCCTTCCTTTCTTCAGTTTCTATAAGTCTTACTCATGAGGCAAAATACAGCTTTTCTCTTAGCGTGCGACGACAATCATCCAGTCACATTCTTTTTCCTATGAGTCATAAGCTCAGAATGATCAGACAGTGATATGACACAGAATTTTTAAGCCAAAATTCTACATCTATGTGACATTGGGGCATGGCAATGTGGAGTGGGCATGGTCACTTGGAATGGGCAGGGCTTGTCACATATATGCGCGCACACACACACACACTACACACATACTCTCGACTATATATATACATTATATATATATACTAGATGGTGGCCCGATTGTAATGCATCGGGCATTCTAGACTATGGATGCAGTTAATTTATGAAGATTTAAGAATAATGCAAAGCGAAGCTGGGTTTAAATCCTGCACCAAATTCGCTGATTGCTGGCAACCGGCCAGGTGCAAACCAATCAGCGTAAGCGTGGTTGAAATCCCGCGCCAATTTTGGGCAGACTGTTCCTGTTGCTGATTGGTCGTGGGCGGTTGGACTACCAATCCGCAACGCAGGATATGCGTTACAGACAAACAGACAGAAGTAGACAATTATATATTAGATACCTACAGCAGTATCGGTGTGCAGCGGTGCTAGTGTGCAGCGGTGCGGAGTCCAGGTTGGGCCGGGGACAACAGCCAGTTGCGGCAGGATGGGGCCGGAACAGCGGGCAGGAGGGGCGGGATAAGAGAGGCCGGGTGCGGGCAGTGGGGGCCGGGGAAGAGCGGGCGGGTGCGGCAGGAGGGGGCCAGGGGACAGCAATCGGGTGCAGGCAGGAGGGGGCCAGGGGGCAGCAACCGGGTGCAGGCAGGGGGCAGGGGGACAGCGACCGGGCACAGGAGGGGCAGGAACAGCCCAGGTGGGGCAGGAGGGGGCGGGGAACAGCGGCCGGGTGCGGGCAGGAGAGGGTGGGGGGGGGCCCCTCCTGCCTGCACCCGGCCGCTGTGCCCGGCCCCCTCCTGCCCGACAGCAAAGTGCTTAGCAGAGTATATGGCGGCTCAGTGGTTAGCAAAGTATACAGCGCTCAGTGTTAGCAGACTTTAGGCGGCTCAGTGGTTAGCAGAGTATACAGTGGCTCAGTGGTTAGCAGAGTATACGGGTGCTCAGTGGCTAGCACTGTATATGCTGGCTCAGTAGTTAGCACTGTATACGGAGCCTCTGTGGTTAGCACTCTATAGTGGCTCAATGGTTAGCACTGTATATGGTGACTCAGTGGTTAGCACTGTATACGGTGACTCAGTGATTAGCACTCTATGGTGGCTCAGTGGTTGGCACTGTATATGGTGGCTCAGTGGTTACCACAGTAACTTGGCTCAGTGGTTAGCACTGTAAGGTGGCTCAGTGGTTAGCACTGTAGGGGCTCAGTGGTTAGCACTGTAGGTGGCTCAGTGGTTAGCACTGTATGTGGCTGTGTTAGCACTGTACGGTGGCTCAGTGGTTAGCACTGTATGGTGGCTCAATGTTAGACTGTATGGTGGCTCAATGCTTAGCCTGCACGGTGGCTCAGTGGTTAGCACAGTATGGTGCTCAGTGGTTAGCACTGCGCGGTGCTCAGTGTTTAGCACAGTATATAGTCGCTCAGTGTTTACCACTGCTATGGTGGCTCAGTGTTTAGCACAGTATGGAGGCAGAGTGGTTAACTCTGTATGGAAGCTCAGTGGTTTCCACTGTATAAGGTGGCTCAGTGGTTAGCACTGTACAGGTGACTCAGTGATTAGCACTCTATGGTGGCTGAGTGGTTGGCAATGTATATGGTGGCTCAGTGGTTAGCACAGTATGTGGCTCAGTGGTTAGCACAGTATTGCTGGCTCAGTGTTAGCACTGTTATGGAGCTCAGTGGTTGCAATTTATGGTGGCTCAGTGGTTGCAACAGTATATGGTGGCTCAGTGGTTAGCACAGTATGGTGGCTCAGTGGTTAGCACTGTTATGGTGGCTCAGTGGTTGCAGTCAGTGCTATGGTTCACATGGGTGACTCAGTGGTTTGCACAGTGCGGTGGCTCAGTGGTTTGCACAGTGGTGGCTCAGTGGTTTGCACAGTGCGGATGGCTCAGTGGTTAGCACATGCGCGGTGGTCAGTGAGTTAGCACTGCGTGGCAGCTCAGTGGTCAGCGCAGGATGGAGGGCAGAGTGGTCAGCGCAGAATCGGAGGCCCAGTGGTCAGCGCAGGATGGAGGCCAGTGGTCAGGCAGGATGGAGGGCCAGTGGTCAGCAGGATGGAGGTCAGTGCGCCTCATCCACTCGGCTCACTGCACCGGTGTTTACATCGCCGCACAGCAGGTGAGGGAGGCAGTCATTGATAGGCGGACTGAGAGTGCGTGCAGAAGCCTGTCACATTGAGGCCATTAATCTGCTGTAGCGGCGATGTAAACACTGGGTGCGGTTAGATGGAGGGCGGGGAGGAGGGGGAATAGGAGCGAGCTGGGAATGGAGCAGGGGGGAGGGAAGGAGCGAGGGGGGGAATGCAGCGAGGGGGTGGAATGGAGCGGGGGGTGGGAATGGAGCGAGAGGGGGGGAATGGAGCAGCGGGGTGGCGGGAAGGAGGGGCGGGTGGCCAGCGTCGGGCAAGAGGGGGCAGGAGGAGGCTGACAGCGTGGTGCTTGTGTCTGTGAGGGAAATTAGTGTGCTGCTGACTGCATCGCGGCCGTGCGGCACGCAGCTGTTTTGCATACTCCTCCTCATTGGTGGCCGCCACTGGCAGCCAGCAATGAGCGCCCTGGAGCTGGCCGCGATTTCGGCGTCAGACAGAATACGATTAGGAGATTATATAGTAGAGTATATGTATTATATATATATATATATATAAGTGGCGTAACTAGAGTTTGTTGGGCCCCTGTGTGAAATTTGGAGCATAGAAACAAAAGGAAGCAGCGGCAGCACTCACCTTTCTCAGGAATTCTCTTTATTTTCTTCACACTTTACAAATTGTGTTGTTGCGGGGGGAGAATGGGGGGTCTTCACGACAACGGACCATTTCGCGCCACCTCACAGCCTTCAACAGGTTACTGCACACAGGTGAATGGCGTTTCCTACCTTTTATGTCCACCTTCTCTGAAACATTAACCCTTTAGTGTACATAGTAGAAAAGTGGCCTATGCCGTTAAAGTGACATGTGTCATTAACAACCATACATTTGTGCATATCCAATAGTGCATAAAATCGTACATTTGTGCATAACAACAGATATAAAGTATTACACATTAAATGCCTCTACAAAAAACAGATAAATCATTTTTGTCATTAAAAACAAATGGACCCCTTTCAATCTCAGGATCCACTTTGCTTCCCTCTGTAGGAACAGTCTATGCAGATTACCCCCATTTGGTGGCATCTCAACCCTCTCAAGGCCCATAAACATTAAACGCCTGAATCTCCATTGTGGGCTGCTCTTACATGTTCTATTAACCTTGTAGAACCCACTCCCGTTACAATGGATCTACAATGTTGTCGGAACCTCTCGTATAAACATCGGATGTTTTTACCCACATAATAACGTCCACAGGAACAAATGATACTATAAATTACGTTTTTAGTTTTGCAAGAAATAAATTGCCTCACCTCATGTACCACATGGCCTATATTTATAGGGTTTTTTTACCAAGTACTGCGGGCAAAAACTGCAATTTCCACATTTAAAATTTCCTTTTGGTCATTGATTTTCTAACCATGTCCTCTCTGGTAACAATCGTCTTTTCACTATCTTGTCCCCTATATTCCTACAACGTCTATGTGTCACCGAAGGTTTTCTAAGGGCCACTTCTCTCAAATACCTATCACTTTCTATTAAACACCAGTTCTTATTTATTGCTTTACGCCTCATTCATTGGGCCAAATTTGAAATTAAAAATGGACCTTTTCTCCTTCTTAGTACCTACTGCCTTCTTCCATCCCTCCTTCCATCTGGTGTCGATTTCCACGTGGGCCTCATCTACCATATCCCTGGGATAGCCTCTCTCTCGCAATCTTCCTTTTAGTTCTCTGACCATTCCTGGAACCTCTCATCTGAGCTATTCGCTCTTCTTAGACACAACATTTGGTTATATGGCAAAGCTTTCTTGATATGAAGGGGGTGATTACTTTTATAATGCAGACGTGAGTTGGCAGCTGTTGGTTTTCTACAACTCCGTATGTAACCTTCCTTGCTCTACCTTCACCTTCACATCCAGAAACTCAAGCATTTTGTCCCCCAATACAAAGGTAAACTTCATATTCATGTCGTTGTTCACGTTTAGATACTCTATAAAAGCCTTAAACTCCTCCCCAGGACCATCCCATACCACGAACATGTTATCCACAAAGCGGTAATAATGTTTAATACTCTTTAAGTAGGAGTTATTCACTGTATACACAACTGTGTGAATTTTAATAAAATCTGTTTGGGGGTTTCCTGGTTGCTGTAGGGATAAATACATGGCATCTTATTACTAATTTTAAATAATTGTATGGAATAAATTTTGTAACAAATAATAAAGAAATTTTGTACCATAATTTGGGCTGATAACTCTTTTCATCGATAAGTATTTTTCTGACCCTTGAGTTAGCCGCACTGAAGTTGTGGCCAAAGTTAGGTTAATACTGCTATATATATGGTTTCGCATCCTGCTACATATATGGTCTCCGTCCTGCTGTATATATATACTCTCACATCCCATTTTTAAGTCCATCAAGAAAGCGCGAAAATTCTGAATAAGAAACAGCAGATGAAGAAGCAATGAACTTTAATGTTTTTAAAGGTTTTTTATGTGTGATATTTATAAAATACGTTTTTTGAATAAACAGGTCCCTAGAAGGGAGCAAATAGTACAATAGAGGAGGTGTCTTGATTGTATGGGTAAGCAAATCAATAAAGCCATATAGACTTAGCGCGTCACTCATCATAAAGTCAAATAACGATGAATTAAAAATCATTATTTCAGTTGGTCTTATATAATATTAAAATTTTCTGAGATAATGAATTTTGGGTTATCATTGTCTGCAAGCCATAATCATCAACACAAACAGATATAAACACTTGAAATAGATCACTCTGCTTGTAATGACTCTATATAATATATGCATTTCACTTTATGTATTCAATTACTGAAATAAATTATCTTTTTGATGATATTCTAATTTATTGAGATGCACTTGTACTACAGCTCCTTTAAGTTTCCTTGTTTCTGAATATAATCCTAGAACTATTAAGAAAAACATTAGTAGAATAGATGAATTGCCAAAAGATATAGAATAGTTTGTTCTACCCATATGAAAAGTGCAGTTTCAACTTTAATGGGTTAATTTACAAACCACTAGAAAAATAAGCAAGTGTGTAATCTAATCCTCATATAAAAACCTTTCTGATCTCAAAGAGGTTTTTAATTCTTTAGTTTGTTGGTTATAAATGAGCGCTTCTGGCACCTCCTAGGCAAGGAGTGCATGCTTCTAAAGGCCAGTTTACAGGTATTAACCTTCCAGCGATGCCGACAACGATACGATGCTATAAAGATCACTAGGTGATCGCTACTTGGTTGCTACGTGGTCGCTGGTGACATGCCAAACAGGCAGATGCTGTCAACGACGCAGCTATAATACGCCGAGGCGTCGATCGCCCTCTGCGGTAGTTGTGACCCTGTTACACAGCAGAGATCATGAAGACTCCGCCTAATATGGCTGTGTTCTGAATCATCAAAGTCGCCAATGATGTCGCTGTTAAGGTGTCACACATGACGATGCATCACGCCCAGCGGGAGACGACGACTGCAAAATGGTCCAGGCCATTTCTTAACGATCAACGATATCACAACGGGGGGGACAATCATTGTTACGTGTCACACGTAGCGAGATCGCTGACGAGATCGCTGCAACGTCACGAAGCAAGGAACATTGCTACAATATTGTTAGCGATATCTACACGTCTAAACCGGCCTTAAACTATTTGGTACACAGCTTGTAAACACAGCCCTGAATGGACGGGTTTACTGGATCTGACAGCTTCAGTGCCTCTGTACTCTTCCACCGGTGGAACGATCATGCTGCTTCTGCGAGGTATCCATCTTCAGTAAGGCCCAGCCAGCAGTTATTTTCTCAGTAGATCAACTTTCTCTCCAATGAAATTCTTATTACCGTAGTTGTGGCTAAAGAGGTAAAGTGGCTCAGGATCAGCAGTAGCCACCCCCCCCCCGCAATCAAGCAGTGTTATGATATGTATAAGCTGCCACATCACATATATTTAGAAGATCAAGTCAGAATCTTACCATTCGCTTCTTATAGTAGAAAAATAACCTCAATCTATAAATCTCAAGTAAGAGAAATGTCTGCCGGTTGAGGTTTCGGGCAGCTTATGAGTTTATTATATTAAACCAATGCAGGAATCTGTTGCACAAAGCTTTGATGTTGGCAGAGTGCTGATAAGAGTGCTCAGTGTCACCCAGGCCGATGCATGATGTAGCCATGAGTGCTCCGCACAGCTTTTCATATACTGTAGTTGAAACCTCATTGCACTTTAATCTCCGTATGGTCAACTGATGTTGTAACTGTTGGTGGTCACTTCAGACTCTTCACCACAATCTGCTGGTGGATTACAAAATATGTCACATAAGTTGCAATACCTTTTTTCTTTCATGGAAAAAAAGATATATTCTCAGAATGGTAAAAGATAGATGTGTTATTTCTCACTTTCTTCCTCAGGCTCCGATAACGTACGATTGATTTAGGATTACCAATAAAAGGTAAATCAGTCTTTCTAGAGTTTGCATCAGTTTGGTAAAGTGATCCCTAACAAAGGTCTGTCAATACATAACATCAAAGTACTAGTGTAAGTAAGGGAATCTTTATTAGAATAGAAAATACAAATTCACATCATCACTGATGGGAAGAATAATCCATAGCAGAGGTGGTCACACATAATAATAAAAAGAGTAATTATTATTACATTTATATAGCAATAGTGTGAGCATACTGCAATTCAACATATATGATTTTTTGGTTGGGCTCAAACCCTGGTGTGAAAACTAAATAAAGGCATGGTATTTAGTAGTAAATATAGAAATGGTGATGGGTTGGTGAATATTAAATTGTAAAATCAGTCCAAAAATTATGTCTTTTGTTTTGCAAGTGCCTGCCTTGTTGATGTTTATGCCCAAATATGCAAAAAGAACAAGCCATAGGTTTTTAATAGGAGTTGGTATAAAAATTATCCCTGTTTGGTGAGCTTTGTGTTTTGCAAAATGAAGAAACTTTTACACAGGCTGTCTAAAAATTATTCCCTTCCTTAGGTCACAGAAACAGATGTGGTGTTGGAAAGCAATAACTTCTCATCTAGGAGGGGGCGTGACCTGGACATGGCAGGGACAAGTCGCACTTGAGGAGAGCTCCCGTGCCTGATCCTTTTACACAGCCTGCATTTGCAATTATAAGCCTGCCCGGTGGATCCCTTTACAGCTACAGTTTCCTGGACCCGGGGTGGACAGCTGCATTTCGTCAGATGCCCGGTAAACGAGACATAGCCCAGTTTTTTATCCCGCCGGGTGCCTGCCACCACTCATCCAGCCCTACTGCAATGGCTTCCAGCACTTCAGCAGGGGCTAGACGCTCCGGGAATCCGACACCCAGTTCAAAGCAGACATCAACTCCGTCCTCCCGGCGGACCACCAGGAGTGTGTCTGGTTTCCACACATCAGCACTTAAGGTACCGAACGGGGGAGAGGGGGCTCAGGAAAAGGCGCGAACGCCGCCATTACTGGAGACAGAGGGCAGGATGGACGAGCGTCTCACTCCCCCTCCCTCCTCCCAGAGGGGAGAGACGCTGCTGCAGCTCAGACTCTTAACATAGGAACAACATGCCCGGGACAATCTGGTGCCAGTGCTCATACATCTAGCCCGGGCTCCAGCCCCTCACAAGGACCCTCTGCCCCTGCCTCAGAATATGGTCAAGCCTCTCCTCATAGCCTCTGTGACCCTCGGCCTGCGGATGCTTCCTTCCTGGCTCCCCTGCAGGGCCTCAGCATAATGATCCCCCTCCCTCACAGGCAGATGACCTGCATGACATTAGATCTGGGATGCAGTGTCTGCCTACTAAAGATAATATGGAGGTGTACATAAGAAGACTAGAAGCTGTTTGTAGGTCAGAGATCGGGTCACTCAGGGATGATACTACTAAGCTTCAGAGCTCGGTCCAGACAGTGACCCGGGAAGTTGCTGATCTCTCCTTCTTAGTGAAACAACAACAACAACGCCTTGACCTGAATGAGCAAAACTTCCACACGGTGCTGGATATGTTGGAAGATTCCGAAAACCGTAATAGACGGAACAATATACGGCTCCGAGGTATCCCTGAGACAGTGGCGCCCCGTGATATAACCCCAGTTTTGCTAAGTGTGTTCAATTCCCTACTAGACAGACCCCGAGATGACCATATTGAGATGGACAGGGCACATAGGTCCTTGGGGCCCCAAGCGAGCTGACTCATCCCGTCCCAGGGACATTATTTGCAGAATACACTTCTATAAATTGAAAGATGACATCATGAGGAGAGCGAGACAGTCTGAATCCATTGACTTTAATGGTGAATCTATCCAGCTTTAGGCAGATCTCTCACCCATCACGTTGGCCAAACGCAGAGCCCTCCGCCCCCTGCTGGACATTCTCCGGGAACAGGCGATTCCTTATTCGTGGGGCTTTCCCTTTCAGCTCCAAGTTCGCAGGGACTCTGGGATGCATGTCCTCAGATCTCCAACTGACGCCCTTGAATTCTGCTCAGCGCTCGGGTTGCCCCTGGTGCCCATCCTCAATTGGCCTCAACTGTCCACCTTCCTCCGTGGGGGCCCTTTACCTGCACTGCGGTTGCCCTCCACTGAGGCCCGGAAGAGGAAGAGAGGCCCCAAACATCAACCGGCGTCTCCTGTAGCTACCACTTGAACTCCTGCACTGGGACCTTTCTTGCTCTTTTTTTTTTTTCTAGGTGGGGTCCTGTCGGGGGCCCACTGGTGGACCTTGCCTCTTCGCTGAGGTGTTTTGTTCTTGAGGACCGTTATCCTTTGGTGGGGGCCTTCCCCTTGGTCGCTGTTGTTCCTTGGGGGTGGTCCTTGCTGACCAGATTGTCCCGCTTGGAGGACAGTTGATGACGTCCCACCTCATGTGCCTCCCAAACCTGACCTCCCCTCCCCACATACCCCCAGTACCTCCCCCCTATCCCCTTTCTCCTCCATCTCTGCCCCTCCCTTCCTTTCCCCCTCCCTCCCTGCCAACCCTCCTCCTACCCTCCTTACCTCACCTTTCCCCTCCCTCTTCTCTCCTTTTGACCCCCCCACCCTCCCTTCCCTCCTGAGGCTTCATAAGTTACAATTTCGGGATATTCGGCTGCACTAACTCGCCGTCTTGCTTATTACTGTTATTTGCTTTTTGTGTTTTATTATTGCTGTGTTTACTTGCTGAGTTTTTACACTTGCCTTTTACCTGTTAGGGACACCGCTTTTAGTAAGGGCTGTAGTTGGGACTCAGGTGCGCAGGATCTTTGTCGCGTTCTGGTTACCCCACATATAGGGAGTGTCTCTGACACACTTTACAGAGTTTACTCTGTTTACTTTCTTGGTCTGACGGTCCTTCACTCTCAGACCTCTGGGACCGGAATCAGATTCCTGGTCCGATTCACCTATTTCGTTCTGTTTCTCTTTTCTCTTTTCTCTTTCACCCTCTTTTACTCCTTTTCCCTCTCTCCCTTTCTGCTTTGCTGCCACTTTCCTCTCTTCCTCCCTTCCCTCTCCTGAACCCACCTCCTCACTCTCCCCAGGCTCCATCATGTCCAGGCTAAACACGTGTTCTTTGAACATTAGGGGCTTTAACGTCCCTGAAAAGCGTTCCCAGGTTCTCTCTCATATGCACAAAAAACATGTACATATTCTCCTTTTACAAGAAACGCATTTCAGAGCAGATAGAATCCCCTTGATAAAACATAAGCAGTACAATAGATGGTACCACAGTTCAAACCCGGATGCTAAATCCAAAGGGGTCAGTGTGGCTCTTCATAGATCCTTACAGGCACGGGTCCTTGACTCCAGAATCGACCCGCAGGGTAGATTCGTTCTCCTGAAGCTGCAGATTGCGAATGACATCCTCACAATCGCCAACCTATACCTCCCAAATCAGGACCCGGCCCGTAGACTTCTGTCTTACCTACGTACCCTGGCGGACTTCGCAGAGGATTCGGTGATACTGGGGGGTGACCTTAATTTTGTTTTTGATCATGACCTGGACTCCTCTACTCGTAGATCCACTGTGCCTGTTTCTCACCTGGAATCTTTGAGGGCTAGGCTCCTTGAGGTTAGAATGGTCGATGTCTGGCGGCTTCTGAACCCGAGGGTCAGGAATTACACCTACTACTCGGCTGTGCATGATATGTACAGTCGACTTGATCTTTTTCTGATCAGCCACAAACTTTTACTAGATGACCCTGTCGTGGACATTGGTTCCATGATCTGGTCGGATCACGCTCCGATTTTTCTGTCCCTTGGCCTCTCAGGTTTGGCGCCGACGGAGCGGACTTGGTCACTCAATCCCGGACTATTGAGGCAGCCGTCTTGCATGTCAGCGGTCCGCTCTGCAATCACGGACTTCTTGGCTGATCACGAGGCAGACCCCACAGCCCTCCCCTTACGGTGGGAAGCTCTAAAGGGTGTCATTCGGGGGATTCTCATTCAGCAGGGGGCTAGATTGAAGCGCGAGCAAAACACGTGAGGTCTCGTATCTGATGACGACCATACATCAGTTGGAGACCAGACATAAGCAGTCACAATCCCCGCAGCTTCTTGCGGACCTAACTAAAGCTCGATCGGACCTACGTACAATCATGGACACGACGTCTAGTTGCCAACAAGACCGCTTCCGTAAGTATTTGTATGAGTTCTCAAACAAGCCAGGGAGAGCGTTAGCTAGATTCTTGCACCCCCGACTCCCCTCCACCTTCATTCCTTCTATTAAGTCGAGACTGGGAGGTCTTCTCCACAGGCCACGCGACATAGTGGAGGCGTTTGGGGACTACTACAAATCTTTATACAATCTTAGAGGTCCCTTAGCTGACATGCCCACCGATGACTTCCGACGCTGGGTGTCAGACTATATTGCGGACATGCAGCTGCCGCCCATCATTGAGGGAGACTCGGAGACTTTAGAACTGCCCTTTATGGACCAGAAGGTGTCTGATACTATCGCTGCACTTCCTAATGGGAAGAGCCCAGGCCCCTACGGTTTCTCAGCAAACTTTTATAAATTATTCGCGTGTGAATTGGCCCCGCAACTAACCTCCCTTTATAATTCTATTTCCGACTCATGCACTTTCGCTCCCCAGACCCTGGCAGCCACGATAACGGTCATACCAAAGCCAGGGAAGGACCCCTTATCCTGCGCTAGCTATCGCCCTATCTCCCTATTAAATCTTGACGTAAAGATCCTTGCCAAAATTCTTGCCTCCAGACTTGGCCCATTATTGCCGGCTTCTATCCACTATGACCAGACTGGGTTTATCCTACGCCGCGAGGCTAGGGATAACACCATTAAGACGTTACTCATCTCAGACTACGTTCATGACAATAATATTCCTGCATGCTTTCTCTCGGTTGATGCCGAAAAGGCATTTGACCGCCTGGGTTGGGAGTTTCTTTTTGCTTCTTTGAGGCAATTGGGCTTAGGACTGGTTATCATGGGGAAGATACAAGCACTCTATCATGGCCCCACTGCTCGGTTGAGGGTCAGTGGGCTCCTTTCCTCAGCCTTTGGGGTCTCTAACGGGACGCGGCAGGTGTACCCATTGTCACCCCTGTTGTATGCCATCGCATGGAACACTGGCGTGCGCACTAAGAGAATCCGCGGATATTAGAGCGTCCAGATACATGGGGAACATTTCAAACTGGCCTCTATGCAGACGACCTATTGGTCTATATTGCTAATCCCTTGATCGCATTCCCGGTGCTCATGCGGGAATTTACGAGGTTTGGTGAGTTATCTAATTTCAAAGTTAATTATTCCAATCAGAAGTGATGAACTCACGTTCCAGCCCATTAGTCGCCCAGCTCCAGTCCTCCTTTTCTTTCCGATGGGTAGACAGGGGCTTGAAATACTTGGGTATCTCTATTCCTGGAGACCCCAAGGACTTATTTGCTCTTAACTATACCCCACTCTTGCACTCCACACTTCTTGAACTCAAGAGACTTCGCAGTACCCAGTTATCCTGGTTTGGCCGTATTAATTCCATAAAAATGGACATTCTGCCTAAATTCCTCTACTTGTTCCAGACGGTCCCTACGGACGTCCCTCCCTCTTTCTTTCGCTGCCTCACTCTGCATTGCGCAAATTTATATGGAATTCGGCGAGACCCCGCGTTGCTTCTCGACTCTGACCGACTCGAAGCGGAGGGGTGGGGCGGGCTTACCTAACTTTCAACGTTACTATCATTCCATTCTCTTATCCCGAATTTTAGACTGGAGGTATAATCAATGTCATAAGCAGTGGGTGAGGGTCGAGAACCTCCTTTCGCCCTTCCCACTGCGGTGGCTACCATGGATCTGGAAAAGTTCCCGCCCCCTGGTTTCGTTGTTTCCCCAACTTACACGTGTAGTACTGGGCTATTGGGATTCGTGGCGAGGGGGAACACATGACGGCGATCATCCATCCCTACTTGGGCCCCTGTTCAATAATCCTGACTTTCCCCCGACTCTTGGGAGACGGGTCTTTTTGGGTTGGCGTGTTAACGACGACCCCTGTCTGGCTCGGGTGGCTGAGCAGCGCAGGGTGGATGCTGGGGGGAGGGGGCCGTTGGGAGGGCAGGGATCCTGGTTGGAGGTCTCTCAGTTGGACGCATTTTTCCGGTCCCTACGGGGGAAGTCACTCGCAGGTTTAGAAGCATTGTTTCACTTAACTGAGCCTCCTGCTCACGTCATCTCCCTCTTATATGGCATGCTCTCAGACGCAGGCCCATCTGCCATCCCCTAATTTATAGGGGCCTGGCAATCTGACCTGCGGGTGACGTTCTCTGACTCTGACCGGGCTAAGATTTTTACACTGACGCATAAGTTGTCGGTGTCCTGTAGCTTTCGGGAGACGAATTATAAGATCTTAACTAGGTGGTATAGGTGCCCAGCGCTCCTTCATAAAATGTTTCCCTCAGTGCCCGACCTGTGCTGGAGGGTGGCAAAGGGCCGGGTACTATGCTACACGTTTGGTGGCAATGTGGCCCCATCCAAGCCTATTGGCTTTCAATATTCTCGATTTATGAGTCTATCTCAGGCATATGTCATCCACCTTCTCCACAGATCGCGCTTCTGTCCCTTATCCCCGGTTCACTCAAATCGTGCAAACGTGGTCTGTTCCGTTTCTGCCTGATGGCGGCCAGGGTCTTGATCCCGCGACACTGGAATTCAACAGTCGCCCCCTCCATTGGAGAATGGGTAAAGGAAATGGATAGGGTATGCCGCATTGAGGGACTTATGGCCCACGATCATGAGACCTGGGAAAAGCACAAACAGCTCTGGTCTCCTTGGTGGTATTACGGGGACGGCCCTCTACTTGAGCCTCTTCTGCGAAATGCGCAGACATGACCTGGACATCTTGACTGCCGCCCCCCCACTTATTCCTCCTCCTTCTTTGATCTCCTACTACTCCCTCCTGCCCCTCTTGGTCCTTTCTCTTTTCTACATCTCTACTTAGCATTATCTGATTACTCTGCCTGCCAGAGTACTAGGAGGCTCACGGGATTACGCTACCATCGGCCCCGGCCTGCTCTGATGATTGCCTTTACTTTAACCTCAAAGGGGCGGGGCGCTCGCCGTCTCTATTGTGTGCCTCCACGTATTCTTGCTCTATCATTGCAGGATATCCTCGTGTTATTTTTATTTATTTTTTTATTTTATTATGTCTTACCCTTCTTTATTGTTTGATATTTGTTATGCTAAACTTAAATAAACAATATTTTCAGAAAAAAAAAAACTTCTCATCTAGGAGATCTGAAATAGGTGTGTTTTCAAAATGAGTAAATATTACAATGACTTTTTATCAATCTATCCAAAAATAATCCATTTATTGAGGGAACAGGAATAGTTTAGCTGTTTTCAAAGTGAAGAGGCAATGGCTAATGATCAAGCCAGCAAATAATAATTCCTATTTTGGCATGCATTCAAGTGTTTAATAAAGTAGATACACTTCCGAACAGCACAGTACAGCTATATAACACACAGGACAAGCGCAATGGACGTGTTTGGGTTTTTAGCGGCAATTGCAACAGCAAAATTCACCTAGTAAAAAAATAAGATGAGGCAAGCAAGGAGATGTCTGACAATGTAGGGTTAGCAACAGCTGCTCCAGCAGCAGAAGTATATTATAGCACTATAACACATTGGATAACTGGGAGCTTGGTGGCTGACATGGCTATGCATTGACAGTGTCAGAAGCCACATTGTAGAAAAATATGTTTGGGCGTGCAAGGAGATGTCTGAAAGTATAAGGCTAACAATGACAGTAGCAAAACAGTATAGCACTACCGTGTAGCTCTTGCAGTGGCAGCTGTAGCACAGTATAGCACTATAACACACAATGGTAAACTAAGATATGTGTGACTAGTATGGCTGTGGAGTGGCAAAAGCAGCAAGGAAGTTAAAATATGAAGGGGCAAGTAAGGATAAGTCTGGAAGTATGGGGCCAGGAACCGCAAACCCGGCAGCAGCAATACAGCATACTGTAGATGACATGATGGACAATCTAGAAGATTCCAAGTGTGTCATTGGCACTGACTTAAGCAGAATGATGTAAAACACAATGAACAGAAAGGCAGATGGTATGGCCGATCTAATTTTTGGCATCACCCATATGTGAATGAAAGTTGCCTCTGATTCATTTTGGCAAATGTAGATTAGGTTTCCAGTCTTGCGGAAGATAACCTGGTCAGTTTGTATCGGACAAAGCCACTGCCTGCACTGAGTATCCTCTTTGAAGTACACTGGAGGTTGGACATAATGGTACACCCATTGCAATCTGATCCAGTCCAACGAGCTAGAAGTCAATGGCATCAGAGACTTGGGTATCTGCTGGACAAAGTGTCACTGTTTGCAGAAGTGCATTAGGTTGACACAATAGCAGACAGAAGTTCAAAATTATCTTACACCCCCTATTGGATGTAGTAATCTTAAAAGTCAATATTGGCCCATTATCGAGCTTTGCTAAATATAATAGTTTGCGTCAGACATCAGGTTCTCTTCATTTTGAAAAGGTTATTTGCATTTCCCAGAGGAGCATTGCATGGCCTTTAAGTCTCCTTACACCGGCATGTCACTCTCAACAAGGAGAAATGTTCCTTCTTAAATCCCCAGTGAGAGGCCTCTAACCTTCCAAAATCAGATCTTCTTCTCCTGCTTTGCACTGAGAAAAAGCAATACCTTGAAACACAAGAGTTTTTGCTTTGACTTCTTATTATTAGTTATGTAGTAAAACGGTCAATGTTGACTTTTTGGATTGCTATATCCAATAGATGGCACCAGACATCAAGTTCTCTTCCTTTCGAAGAGGCTTTTTGCATAATTAATTACCTACAGGAGCACTGCATGGTCTATAAATCTCCTTATTTGGGACATGTTAATGTACACAAGGTGAAATATTCCCCCTTAGACCTGGAGTGATTTGAGACATTTAGCAATGCAGATCCGTTTCGACCCACCCATGTAAAATATCGAATGAGAGACACTTACATGCAACACCAACATTATGATCAGGCTGGTGTTGCATTAGACTTTTTGGCTGTCAAACATGAATTTTGTTGTGCATTTATGTATGATTCAATATTTTTTTCCTGGGTTGGTTAGGTATGGTTGGTAACAGATTTAGATAATGGAATTAAAGGTTATACTTATGTCCAAAATGTGTGCTAAACCAAAATGTGAAACTGTCGATGGACGTTATAGTATAATTCCATAGTTTAGTCCAGGCAGGGCCGGCTCCAGGTTTCTGTGGGCCCCGGGCGAAAAGGTCTCAGTGGGCCCCCTTTAATATATAGTCCGCGATATGTACTTAAAAAAAACCCCGCATCTGCCGCATTTTCCGTCTAGCGGCTGCACTTGCTGCACATTTGCGGCAAGCCCCATGCATTGTCTATGGGGCTTGCGGTAAGTGTTCCTGTAAGGCTGCCTTCACATAGGAGTTTTTTTTTAAATGTGGCAGTTGCGGTAAAAAAAAACCCCGCATCTGCTGCATTTTCCGTCTAGCGGCTGCACTTGCTGCACATTTGCGGCAAGCCCCATGCATTGTCTATGGGGCTTTCGGTAAGTGTGCGGCAATATATATATATATATATATATTGCCGCACACTTACCGAAAGCCCCATAGACAATGCATGGGGCTTGCCGCAAATGTGCAGCAAGTGCAGCCGCTAGACGGAAAATGCAGCAGATGCGGGGTTTTTTTTTACCGCAACTGCCACATTTAAAAAAAAACTCCTATGTGAAGGCAGCCTTACAGGAACAGTGACTGCCGAAACCAGCAAGAGCTGTTTGTGACAGTGAGTATATTACACGTTGTTAGGAGCGGGCTAAAATGCGATTGCATTCCCTTGCGCTTTTTAAAAATACCCTTCAAATGCAAAATGTTGCATTTTTTGCGTCTGAGGATGCTTGGTACATACACAAGCATTCTCAAGCACACAAATAATGCAAGCAGCTCAATGGAGCCGCACTGCCATATGGTGGCACCGCAGCCAAGCGGAGTGTCTGGCCGTCCAGATCTCTCTTTCTCCTCACCTATCTTCTTGCCGCTCCGGTCTCCTCCGGTCGCTCTGCATATATCAGCACAGTGATGACATCGTGCCCCTCCATGCTGAGCTGCAGAATGCAGACAGCGGCAGAAGAGACTCTGGAGAAGAATGCTGCTGGCAAAGGCGGCTGGGACTATAGGAGCGGAATCTGCGGGGGGCTACCACTGGTACACATACCTCGTACACACTCGGCTCTGCTCCATACACCTCGTACGCACGCGGCTCTGCTCCGTACACCTCGTACGCACGCGGCTCTGCTCCGTACACCTCGTACACACTTGGCTCTGCTCCGTACACCTCGTACACACGTGGCTCTGCTCCATACACCTCGTACACACATGGCTCAGCTCTGTACACCTCTTACACACTTGGCTCTGCTCCATACACCTCGTACGCACGCGGCTCTGCTCCGTACACCTCGTACACACATGGCTCTGCTCCGTACACCTCGTACACACTCGGCTCTGCTCCATACACCTCGTACACACTTGGCTCTGCTCCATACACCTCGTACACACACGGCTCTGCTCCGTACACCTCGTACACACACGGCTCTGCTCCATTCACCTCGTACACACACGGCTCCGCTCCATGCACCTAGTACACACTCGCCTCTGCTACATTTACACTGTAAATCCCTCCTGACCCCACACATAACCTTCACCTAATTGCCATACACCTAGTACACACTCACCTCTGCTACATTCACACTGTAAATGCCTCCTGACCACACACAAACTTCACCTTATTTGAGCATCATTCATGGTGGCCAGCACAGTCCTGGATACACTGAGGAGCTGATCATGAGACCCCTGACTCCTCCCCATCCATTGACATCATCACAGGTCCTGTCACCTGAGCCCAGAGTGTGCAGCTCTGTCGGCTCCCGTGGAGGGGGGAGGAGGGAGACCCTCCGGTGCTGCAGGAGCCTGAAAATTACCCCCCAGCTGCCCCCTGGATATGGCTCTGGCTGTGGGGGCAGTGCTCAGGGGCCCCTGAGGCTAGGGTCACACTTGCATTGTGGCCCTAGCCTTATGCAAGTATTGTATGTTGCAGCACATAGCGTTTAATGCTATGCGCTGGAGGCAGCCCATAGAAACCCGACGTTTACCTTGACAACCACTGGTTGTCAATGTAAACATCGGCTTTCTATGGGATCAGTTGCTGGCAGCGCATAGCGTTAAACGCTATGCGCTGCAACATACAATACTTGCGTCAGGCTAGGGTCACAACACAAGTGTGACCTAGCCTCAGGGGCCCGGTTGGCCCCCTCCAAGCAGTCGGGCCCCGGCACTTGCCCGGGTACGCCGGGTGCTGACGCCGGCCCTGAGTCCAGGGGTGGTTAGGTGTGGATGATGACAAATCATGGTAAAGGACTTAAAAATTATCCTTAAGTGTAAAATGCATGTTACCCTAAATGTAGCACTTGTGCTATATATGTGATAGCGTGAGAAGAAAAACATACCACGTAAAAAAATGTAAGCATGGAAGCAACTAGCAACAACACAACCAGCACTACTGGAAAAACTTTCTCGGCAGTGGTAGTACCGTGTTTCCCTGAAACTAAGACCCCCCGAAAGTAAGGCAGGGTAGGGGGAACGGGGGGGTCTGTTAATATAAGGCCCCCCCCGAAAGTAAGGCCGCCGGGGGGGGGCGCTGGGGAATATAAGGCCAGTACCTGTCCCCCTGTGTGTCCAGGCTCCTCCAGTGTCCTTGCAGCTGCAGCCGCGCTGGTGCAGATAGGGTTAATCACAGCCGAACATGCTGTGTGCCCAGCCTTAAGTCTCAGCAGCCCGGCTCCAGCTCTGATTGGCTCCTAGGAAGCAGTGGGCGCGGCCAGATGACGTCGTGGGCTCGTCATCTAGCTGCGCCCACTGGTTCCTGGGAGCCAATCAGAGCTCGAGCCGGGCTGTTGTGATGTCAGGCTGGGCAGAATTCAGCAAGGGCTCACAGCATGTTAGGCTGTGATTAACCCTATCTGCACCAGCGCGGCTGCAGCTGCAAGGACACTGGAGGAGCCTGGACACTCTGGGGGACAGCAAGGAGCCACACTGAAGGCCAGTGGAGCGGGTAAGAAGCAGTGTGTATGTGTATGTGTGTGTTTGTAAGTGTATGTTTGTGTGTAAGTGTATGTGTATGTGTGTGTGTATGTGTGTGTTTGTAAGTGTATGTGTGTGTGTATATTTGTAAGTGTGTGTGTATGTGTGTATGTTTGTCAGTGTGTGTATGTTTGTAAGTGTGTGCGTGTGTGTGTATGTGTTTGTAAGTGTATGGGTGGGTGGGTGTGTGTGGATGGGAGGCTGGAGTGGCTGGGGCTGCCAATATAAGACCCCCCCCCCGAAAGTAAGACAGGGGGCCACTTTTGGCCACAAAAAGAATGTAAGACCCTGTCTTACTTTCGGGGAAACACGGTACCAAACCTAGGTCATAACTGGCCCTCATTTCCTCAAGCAAGCCTATGAGTAAGGAGGACGCAGAGTCTAATTGAATATATGTCACAATGGTCATCTCAATCACAGCAGGATGATGTAGCCTCTGACGGAGCTGGGAATGAGACAGGGGTGCCGAGAAGGTGATTTCAACAACAAAATGTATTATGTACCATTAATCAATTTTCTATACAACTCACATTCTTTCTCATTTTTGGTGAAATTATTTTTTTTTAAAGCTGTAATTTTTATTAAAGTTTGTATTTTATTGACAGGGACAAAAAAAATCAAACATTTGCATAGAACTGGTAAGGCACAATAATAGAGTGAAATAATGAAATATACATAGATAACTTTGCGGTCCCACAAAATACCTAACAATCTGTGTTTCAAATTTGGAAAGGTCACTTAATGCCCCAGATAGCCTAACCAAAAAAAGGCTTAAAATAAAGAGCAATATATAGCTATCCTAAACCACCTTAACCACCAAATATTGGTATAAGACAGGACACATACTAAAGACAAGAGACATGCAAGAGGAGAGAGGAGTTGCAGAGGAGCTATTTTGTTAAGCCCAGATTGTCACAAATAAGTCAACTCCCTCATTGAGCATAGCAGTCATGTATTCCATTTGGTGAATATATAAATTCTACTAAACAAATCCTGTTTCGCGGGATGATGAGTCTGCTTCCTGTGGCAAACTATCAAGCATCTAGCCACAAATGCAAGAGCAATTTAGAAAAGAATTTCCCATCCCTTTGAGGGTGATCTTAAAGGGAACCTGTCACCTGGATCTAAGCCCCTACACTATCACTACCTGTCCCTGCACCTTCCTAGCTGCTCCCTATCTATCCCTCTCTGAGATAAATCCGCCCTATAAAACAGAAGAAAAATAACATAACTTACTGAAGTCCCTGAGGCTGGAGACTGAAAAGGCGACCCCAGGCTCCATTCTGCCCTCCTCGATGCAGCAGCACACGCCCTGCTGGGCGGCGTTATTCTTTCTTCATCGCCACCTCCTCCATTTGGAATCTCCCGCCTGCTTTACACCTATCATGTATACTAAGGTATTTACTCACACAGCACACAGTTCAGGTATTCACAGACCTCCAGGTTCCAGGGCGCAGCCGAGTACAACCTCATACAATCCCAACAGCTGATATAGAACTCTGTACCTTCCTCCAGGTAGGTGTGACGACCGTCCGCTGTAAGGCTGAGCTGCTGGTAAGGCAGCACCCCGAGAAACCCCGAGACCCTTAACCCCTATACAGGGATCTGGAATTATAGCGGAGCCCAGTGGGTAGCTACCTATGGGAGTAGCAGAGCAGGGAGGTCGTCTAGGAAGGGAAAAATCAGGAAGCGAAGAACGTAGTCAGGAGTCCGAGTCAAAACCGAGAGGGCAGCGAAGGTACAAAATCGTCAGGCGGTACAGAGTCGAAAATCCAGGCAAAGGTCAGAGTCAAAACCGAGAGGGCAGCAAAGGTACAAAATCGTCAGGCGGTACAGAGTCAAAAATCCAGGCAAAGGTCAGAGTCAAAACCAAACACACACACTATGTCACTTGGGGAACCAAAACTATATCTGGCGGCCTGCAAGACAGGCTCCAATGTATTTGAAGGGCGCGGTTACCTCCCATAGGCTGGAGCTCACAGCCTGATGACCTCATCCAGACCGCCCCTAGAGCCAGGCCAGATGGAGATGCACGACTGGCTCCACCCATCCCACCTCTGACAGAAGAACGCAGGCTGCGCCTAACGGACACCTCTGCAGGGCCCGCTCTTCTGCGACCAACACCACCCAGAGGGGAAACACAGCGGCACTCAGCGACAGAGGCAGACGTCGCTGGAGCAGGTCCATATGAGGACAAGGCCTTCCTATCACCAGCACCACCAGACGAAGGAATCCGGCTCCTCCCAGCGGCCGGGGCAGGAACACCGGCCACCGAGTCCAATGGCGATGTGACAGTAGGCTGTGTTAGGTCAGCACACAACCTTTCTCTCCTCACCGTCCGCTCATTAGCCTCATGAACGTCCACTCTGAGAGAGCTCACAGGCTGTGTTAAATCTTCACACAGCTCTCTACACAGCAGAGCTCCTGCTGCTGTCCTGACACACTCCACCCCCTCCCCACAGCCCAGGGCAGCTTATATCATCTCCTATTCACCTGCACACCTGGGCATCAGTGCTTTCAATCAGCACTCAGCTCCAGCAGCAGCTATCCCTGTGTGTGCTGCTACCGAGCAGAAGATACAATCTCCCATATGCTGTGTCCCGGTCAGGGTACACATCGAGGTCGCATCACCACAACATGATATGTGTAAAGCAGGCGGGAGATACCAAATGGAGGAGGCAGCGATAAAGAAAGAATAATGCCGCCCTGCGGGGTGTGTGCTGCTGCATCGAGGAGGGGAAGAATGGAGCCTGGGGCCGCCTTTTCAGTCCCCAGCCTCAGGAACTTCTGTAAGTTATAAGTTATTTTTCTGCTGTTTTATAGGGCGGATTTAGCTCAGAGAGGGATAGATAGGAAGCAGCTAGGAAGGTGCAGGGACATTTAGTGATAGTGTAGGAGCTTAGATCCAGGTGACTGGTTCCCTTTAAGGAGATAAACCCATGGCTCTAGTGGAACCTCAAGATACAACATACAACATACTCTGTATAATAAGATTTTTGGGTACGTGACGTAGATTTATTTTTAGCTGCTAAAGAATTGAAAGCTACCACTTCGGGGATGATTTTAAAAGAATCTTTTTATTTTATTCTTTTTAAAATGACTGGTCAAGTGTACATAGTATACAAAAAAAGTGAACAAAAAGGTGTATTTTACAAATTCGCTGAAGGACAACAGCACATAACAATACATGTACCCATTCCTCCCCCTATGTTTGCAAACTGCCTGTCAGTGGAGGTAATATCACCCTAAGGTTCCGGGTGCCCCCACTCCACCACGGCTCGCCCTATGATAGCCCTAGATACTATGGGTATCAAAAATTGCAACAATAGAATGTTATCAGAGGATGCATACAATATGTCTGGGTAACAACAGGACACAGAAGCGGACCAGGGTCAACTTAACTCAATTAGTCTCCCTAGTACTCTGATCCCACACTAGTCCACAGTGCATTCACGTTCTTCCTTCAGTTGTGACGTTAAAAAAACGTTAATGAATCTCCATTGTTTTCATCTTACGCGTTTCGCCTCAGACATTCAAGCTGAGGCTCATCAGAGATCTTTTTGGAGTTTCACAACAATTGCCTGCAAATGAAACATAACCATTAGTAAAAGAAACCACTTTATGTAACACCACTTTCGGATTGATCAGATCGGATCGGATTGAACAGCTCGTCAGTTCGGCACTGAACATGGTAAGGATCTGTTAACTACTGATAATTGTGTATCTACACCTTAAACACTGGAGCTCCCTTATTATGATTGGCAGCTGTCCGCCCCAGGTGATGCCGTGTGTCTGTATACCCTTTACTTGTTAAAACCGTATTCATGTATATCCAACCTCTATATATATATATATATATATATATATATATGGGTTAAGTGCATTTTTGTAAAATGTAAACAAAGGGGAGGGCAATCTTTAATTGCATTGCCAATAGGAAGAGACGACACCTCATAAGAAGGAATCTTCTAGTAGTAGTCTACAACCTTGTGAGCAAGAGAAAATGTAAACAAAGGGAGGGCAATGCCTAATTGCATAGCCAATAGGGAGAGACGACACCCCATAAGACGGAATCTTCTAGTAGCAGTCCACAACCTTGAGAAAGGAGGCTGTGACCTCTGAAACATGTTGGTGTAGATGCTACCATTAGGGATGAGCGAGTCTACTCGCTAGGACTCGTTACTCGGCGATTCTTAAGGGACTCGCTGGACTCGGTAATCGGCGAGTCTTTTAGCGAATACTCGCTCAGTAACGAGTCCAATGCAAGTCAATGGCAATCTTAGTTTTGTCAGAGTTTACTTTATCTCACTCGCTAGACTCGCTAGACTCGCTCTATCACATCGCTATATAGCTTGAATCTCCCCAAACAGCAGCGAGTCTGAGCGAGTCTACGAGTCCGAATCCTAGCGAGTCTGCGATTCCGAGTCCTGTATTCTCTATTTGGGACTCGCGAATCCAGAATCTTTTATGTTACTAGTCAGCATTGCGTGTTAGGTCAGAAAACTTGTGAAGAAGGACAAGCATCTTAGCCAATCATAGTCAGTAATGCCATAGCAGCTTTGGTTGTGTCAGGACTATGATTGGCTGCTGTCCATCGTGATGCCTATGTCATCTATGACAGGCAAGGCAGTATATAAGGCTTGCCCCCGCCATTTTGGGCACATTCCTGAGAAGAGCTGACCTAGTGCAGGGAGACTTGGAGCAGATCTGGGGACAGTTAGGCAGTGTAGGAGTCACATATAACCCAAAAGTTCTTTTCAGAACTAACAGGACGGAGTGTAGGAGTCAAGATTCCTCACACATAACCCAAAAGTTCTTTTCAGAACTACCAGGACGGAGGATTGCTGTACAGGACTGTAAGGAAGGGGAGATAGGAGCAGCCTTACAGTGAATCCAGCACCATCCTCAGAGCTTAGTTCACCCAGCTTTCCGCAGAGCTGTAATCCTAAGCTTTTTCTTATTTTTGGCACTAGTCTACCAAATAATTTTGGTGCCATTTTTCCACAAAACATTTCCTGTGCCAGTGCGTTGCTGTACGGTGTCCTGCCTGCAGCTCGCACGGTACTTGTAAACTTGCACGCAGCCAGCACCGCAGCCTAACAGTGCCTGGTTCTGCGTACTAAACAATTTTTTCCTGTGCCAGTGCGTTGCTGTACGGTGTCCTGCCTGCAGCTCGCACGGTACTTGTAAACTTGCACGCAGCCAGCACCGCAGCCTAACAGTGCCTGGTTCTGCGTACTAAACAATTTTTTCCTGTGCCAGTGCGTTGCTGTACGGTGTCCTGCCTGCAGCTCGCACGGTACTTGTAAACTTGCACGCAGCCAGCACCGCAGCCTAAGGCTACCTTCACATTTGCGTTTGTGTCTGCATGCTGATGGCATGCAGACACAAACGCTGTCAAAAGCATGGTCTTTTGATGTGTCCGCAGCGGATAATGTCCGCCTGCGGACACATCACTAGGGAGCCCGGCCAGCCAATCGGCTTTGTCCGGGGGCGGGCCGGGGCGGAGATCAGCGCCGGAGATCTCCGCCCCCCGGCCGCCGGTAAGCTCCGGGACTGTCGGCGGGGAGAACAGCTGATTTGACAGCTGTTTGAATCTTCCCGCGCCGACACCGAGAGGAGATGTCGGCGCGGGAAGATTCAAACAGCTGTCAAATCAGCTGTTCTCCCCGCCGACATCGCTAGGAGATTACCGCCGGCGGGGAAGAAGACAAGAAGAAGGGAAGAAGAAGAGAAGAAGCAGAGGCTGAGCTGATCTCCCGGTGGCCGTCGGTGAGCTCCTGTGACATCACCGGCGGCCACCGGGAGATTTTTCAATGGGTCCGCAGCGTTCTCCTGCGCTGTCAAGCGCAGAACACTGCGGACCCATTGAAGACAATGCAGGTTTTGTGCGCTTGGGGACGCTTGCTGATCTTCCAAGGTCCCCGAGCGCCCAAAAAATGCAACATGCTGCGTCCCGGGTGCGGACGCTGGACCCTGAAGAGAGCAGATATCGTCCGCATCCGCACCCGAACGCAGCAAACGCTGCCAAACGCAGGCACTATGCGTTCCTATGTTAAACATAGGAACGCAGTGCGCATGCGTTTGGATGCGTATGGGAACGCAGCATACGCTGCGTTACCATACGCAAATGTGAAGGAGCCCTAACAGTGCCTGGTTCTGCATACTAAACAATTTTTTCCTGTGCCAGTGCGTTGCTGTACGGTGTCCTGCCTGCAGCTCGGCTCCAAATAAGAGAAAAACCTGCGAGTTTGGACTCGCACACTTTCAGAGACACATCAGCGATTTGGAAATAGCATTATTCGTTATTACTCGGTTCCCTATTCATTAACATTGGACTCGCTAGACTCGCAACGAGTAGCGAGTCCTGGGCTCGGACTCGTGCGGGTCTAGCGATTCCGAGTAATTTAGGACTCGCTCATCCCTAGCTACCATCTGACATTGCACAGCACCTTGTACGCATTGCTCCGTTCTGCTGCTTGACCACACAGACACAGTGACAGAACATCGGCTGATAGCGAAGGCGTGCCCCAGCCACAAAGGTGCCCACCTGACAGAAGAGGAGATCTGCGGCGTCTTGATCACACGCCCAGATCTACCTCCACAGCGAGGAGAGAGATCGAACGCCAAATAGAGGAGAATCCAACTAGAAGGCAACAAGTAAGTGCCTAAACAGGGGGATGTTCAAGCTGTCAGCAGCAGCAGTGACTGAAAGATATATTGTACATTTCAGAGAAGAGAGATAGAAACTAGAAGGAGGAGAGGAGGAGAGACCACTTTGAATGAAATCCAACACAAAGGTATAGAAAGGTCAGAGTATGACCACTGCAGTAGAGAATGATAAGGCAATATTGTGATTACAGAAAGAAATAAGGACAACACTGACTGCACCAAGGCAAAAAAGACAGTTATACCGTACAGGTGAGAACAAAGAGGAAAAATTTCAAATCCTGGTAAAAAGTAGGGTACATTACAAATTGAATAATTGCAGGTTGAAACTGAAGCAACAAAACAAGATAATCATTACAAAAGGAAAGAACCCCAGCAATATAACAAAGGTAAATAAATTAACATATACTGGAAGCCAAAAAATCAAGGGGTACAATAGTAATACACATATATTTATATTACAGGCATATATAGAGGGTCAACGGGAGGAAGCACCAGAAGGAGGGACTCATAATAATGTATCAAGATCCCTCATAACCCAAAAATCTAGTTTTAAAAAAAACCTTTATAAAAATCATTGTTTTTAGATATGATTATTTGTTTTAAAATTGTTTTAAAGAAGTTCAATAAAATTCCTGAGAAAGGGTTATACCAATACACTGTGTTTTTAATAGACACCGAGACCAAGAACAATATATAGACTAAAAGAGAAAGGTTCCAGCCACTAGCCAGATTGTGCGCTTAACCCATATATATATATATATATATATTATATATATATATATATATATATATATATATATACACAGAGGTTGGATATATATGAATATGGTAAGGATCTGTCTCGTCACAGTGTCACGACGTATAAAAGTATTTGGGCTGAAAGCCTACTCTGCAGTGACCAAACCTTTCATAAGCAGAATCAAAAGGCTAGACTCACCTTTGGTGAGGAGTATCTTGTGTGGATAGAGGAGAAGTGGTCCACAGTTCATTTTAGTGATTAAAGCAAGTTTGCTTTTTTTGGGTCTGATGAGAAACATTATGGTTGTCGACAAACTGGGGAAAGACTGAACCCAAAGTGTGTAAAGAAGTCAGTGAAGGGTGGTGGAGGTAGTGTCATGGTTTGTAGAATGTTTTCTGCTGCAGGGCTTGGACCCCTCATCCAGCTATATGGCTGAGTGAATGCAAGTATGTATTAGAGCCTTCTTTAACTACACATGGTTCCTTACATGCATTCAACACTCAATCAGCCAGCAATTTTCATGCAGGACTATTCCCCCTGTCACACAGCAAAATGAGTAAAGCAGTTCCTTGAAACAGAAAATATTGAAACAATGAAATGGCCGCACAAAGTCCTGATCTAATCCTAATAGAAAACCTCTGGAAAATACTTGGTGATAAAGTTCTGGCTAAGAAACCCACAACAGTCACAGAACTGTGGAAGAGACTGGACTGAGAGTGGACCAGAATCACACAGAGCAGTGTGGGAGACTAGTGATGTCATGTGGCTGCAGATGTGCTGAAGTCATTCAAAGCAAAGACCTGTACAAAGCAAAGGCCTGTACACTTCCTAATGATTGGAGACTGTTGTAACCTTCACAAAATGTAGCTTTAATCTTTCTCTGTGCTTCAGTCATTGCTATTCTCTAATTATGATCATCACATTTTGTGTAAAATAAAGGTTTTAAGTTGATAAACTTTGGTCAGTTTGGAAAACACTGTTCTAGTGGCATGGTGTACGCCCTTACACAAAAACCTTCAAATGTTGATCAATGTAGATTACATTACATCTGAAAAATTAAGTGATCATACATTGTTCTCTAATTTTGATTACCAGAGTATACATACAGTGCTCAGCAAAAATGAATATACCCTCTTGGAAAAGTAAGATTTTAGTCAGTATCTCACTGAATACAAGAATAATGTAAAAAAAAATTGGGAAAGACTTAGTGTCATAGAACATTTTTTTAACTCATAGCAAGGTCAATAATATAACTTTCCATACAATATCTTCAATTTACTCAAATTAGTTGGTGCAAAAATGTATACACCCCACATCAAAAACTACTACATCTACTATTTTGTATGACCTCCACGTAATTTTTAAGGACAGCACCAAGTCTTCTAGGCATGGAATTAACACGTTGGCGACATAAAGAAACATATTCAACATTTTTCATTCTTGAAGAACGACCTCTTTTAGAGCCTGGATGCTGGACACACAGTGATGCTCAACTTGACTCTTGAATAGTGATAGGCGAACCCAGTGATGTTCAGGTTCAGTGGATCCGGACGGACTATTTTTTTTTCTAGAGTCTGGGTTTGGAACCGGACTTGACCCGAATTTGTCTCCAAACCTCAAACCCGGACTTTGTAATGAAAAATGTGTATGATATCTATTATTAATCTCAATTTCATTTTATTTAGTTAAAAAATGTTCTGTTACCTTCAGACTTATGAACATTCTGGAGATTGCTCATGTGTACAGTGAGATATTGCTTAAAATGTTACTTTCTCCATTCGCCTTCCACGACAGCATTGGAGGATGTCATCCACGCCCTATTGGGGGACAGGAACACAGAGAGGTTAAAAGCCCTCCCCTTCCTCAGTACTCCAGTGTCTTCCTGTCCCCCTTGGGGCATGGAGAGGTTCCAGTGCTGTCAGGCCGGCAGAGGCAGCATTGGGGTGTACTTACAGCCGGGCCAGGGATGGACGTCGGGGGCGGCCTCCTCCTCCTTCTCGGGGCTCCCGTGGTGGGACCATCCGGCCTTCCTGCGTCCTACGGGGCAAAGCAGGCCGTGTATTGCAACGCCGGAGGCCTGTGCAGCTCTCCGGCGTCTCCCTCCTCCAGATGCGGTCCCTGGAGCATGCATCAGAGGTGCCGTGGAGGCACTTCCGGTTTTGGGGTGGCACTTCCGGTTCCGGGATGGCACTTCCGGTTTCGGGCGGCGGCTCCTGTAAGGGCTGTGGCAGGCTGGGCGCGGCTCCAGGGAACCCAGCAGGACTTTCGCGCGCTACTGCCCGCGGCCGGTGACCAGGAGGAGGGAGGGAACAGGTGTTCCTCGTTGGGGGCACGGTACTTCTGGACAAGTACCCGCCGGAAGCTACACCCAGGTAAGGCTGATCCCTGAAACATGGTGGGTGATAGGCTTCCACCTCTGCTTCTGCAGAGCCCAGCTTCCCCCAGCTCATGTAAGTGTTTCTGGGGGTGGTCACAAGGGGTAGTTATTTAAGCCCTGCACTCACACTGGGACCCCCTTCTCTTCCCTTTTTGTCTATAGGGAGACGAGGGCCGTCTGGGAAAGGGAGCAATGTGGCTGCGGCACAAAAGTTCCCTCTTCCTACAACAAGGTGTCGGCTGTGACTGACAGGGTTGTCAGGATGGACTCCCCATACTTGCTTGAGGAGCTCCAATCCATTAGGGAAGAGGTGCAGGCTTCTATCTCGGCACTGCGGGGTTTTGCTGCAGCTTCCGGGCCTTCCCCTCCGTAAGAGAGGAAGCTCCAGGATTGTGACTCTGTGGATCTCATGGAGGCTGGCCAGAGCTCAGCGTTAGAGGACGGCGAGGAATTGCCGCTGTTGCCTATGTCCAGACATGGGAATCTGGACACTACTATTTTTCCACGGAGTCCATTGGTGCATTGGTGGACACTGTCCATTGTACCATGGGAGTAGAGGTGGTGGAATCCCCTTCTTCTGTGCAGGACTAAATGTTCAGAGGCCTGAAGGCTAAGCGGCTCACTCCATCCGAGTGGATTGGAGGGTGATGACTCTGTCTGGGAGGTCCCGAAGGTGGACTCATTCAGGCGGCCTGGCTGTTGCGGCCGGGATCTTGAGGACCAAGGGTCTCTCCCAGGCAGTGATCCGCACGCTTCATCAGAGCAGGAAGCCTGTGAAAAACGCTATTCACGGGAGGGCTGGAATCGGTTCCTGTCCTGGTGTGCTCCTTCCATCCCGACCATGCATCATCCTAATGTGGCCAGGGTAGCAATCAGCTGCTATTGTAAACCCATTGTGCTTGCCTTTGACACACTGTTGAAGCTAAGCAGCAGGAGCCTCAGTCACGGGCTGGATGGGAGACCTCATGAGAGACCCAATGGGAATCTCTATGGAAGTCTCTATAAAGTCAATGGGACTTCTAACATAAAGGTCTATGGCAGTATTCCATTTGGGAAGCTTAGCATATAAGACCGCGCTGCCTTTTGAAGATTCCTCCCGGTTGAAGGACCCCCTCGTTCGTAAAATGGAGAGTGTCCTCAAAAAATCCTGGGAGGCAGCAGCTATGTCTTTAACGGTGTACATTTCCTCTACATGTGAGCAGGTCTTTCTTTAAGTGGCTCACCCAGCTGGGAGAATTCATCCTGCAGGGTACTCCCAGGGAGGAGCTTTGGACTCCATTCCACTTCTGAGACGTGCTACGGGCTTCCTGGCCGATGCCTCTGCTGAGTCGTTCCGCGTTGGCGCCAGGTGCGCAGTGTTGGTTAACACAGCTCGCAGGGCAGTGTGGCTTACAAGGTGGAATGGGGAGGTCACGTCTAAGCTCCAGCTGTGTGGCCTCCCCTCGCAAAGGGCATTGGATGACATCCTGGAAAAGGTGTCAGACCGGAAAAGGTGTCTCCCGGAACAGGAGCCCTTTCGGAGGCAGTCCTTTTGGCCTGAGCGCAGCCAACCCTCCCAGTCTAAAGGGAAGGGTAAGTATGTCCCAGTACGGGAACAAGACCCGTAATATCTTTCTCCCCCAGCAGCGGCATCACCAGCCGCCCCCTAAACAAGGTCGCCTTCCCCATTGCGGGGCGGCTCCTGCGGTTTCTGCCACAGTGGCAAGCAATCTCCTTGTGCCCTTGGATCCTCTCGACCATTTGGGAGGGTCTACGCTTGGAATTCCAGAGCCAGCCCCTCCGTGTCTTTGAGTCCTCTCCCTTCCTCAGGGAGACTCTCGCACGGTTTTTCTTGTCGGGTCTGCGACACCTGTTGGATTCGGGTGTGGGGTCCCCGGTTCCTCCTGGAGAGGAGGGCCAAGGGCGCTACTCCAGGTTGTTGTGGACCTCCAGAACGCGTATTCTCAGGTCCCCATTCACCCTGTAACGCCGGTGGTCTGGTGTCTTGGTTCCCTCGGCGTTACTGCGCTTTCACCCAATGCTCCTTCCCCCCCTGTCCAGCTGGGAGACTGTAGTATGTTACCTGGATAGGATTCTGCTCAGTTCCCAGCTCCGCTGCGTAGCTGCACATGTGTTGTAGTGTCAGTGCTCCGCTGTTTACCTCTCATGTGTGGACCCTGGCTCCCGCTGTGGAAGCTATCCGCGGGTTGTGAGGTCCTCTGCAGCTGGTGCATGACTTTCCACGTGTGTCTAGGCTTGCAGCCGCTGCCAGGTGCTCTGGGCATCGGTTCCTGTGCTGGCTATGCTGTATGGGTTCTGACTGTGCCTAGGGTGCGCGCCGCCACACCTTCCCCAGTTTAGTAAGATGGAGGGTGTGCGCTTGAATTGCTGTCCCCAGCCTATAGCTGAGGGTCAGCTCCTATTTAAAGTTCCTCTTCCCTGTTGGGCGTCGCCAGAGCCTCGCATTAGGTTTCTTAACCTAGCCCAGTGTGTTTGGTCCAACATGCTGCTCCTGGTCTGCCTTGTCTACAGCTCCTGTTCTGCCTGCTACCAGTTCGGGGAAAGCTGATGTCTGTGTCCCTGGACCCGTCTTGTCTGTGTTGGTGCCAACGTCCTTGTCTTGTTCCTCCTTGTGTCTTGCTGTTCCCGGTCTGGAGCCGTGTCCGTTGCATGGAGTCCAGACGTCCTGACTGTCGGTGTCCAAGATGGACCTGAGGTTCTGCCTGGTGTCCGTGCCTGGTGTCCGAGATGATCCCGAGGTTCCGCCTGGTGTCCGAGATGGTCCTGAGGTCCTGCCTGATGATGTCTTGCCTTGTGTCCGAGATGACCCCGATGTCTTGCCTTGTGTCCGAGATGACCCCGATGTCTCGCCTTGTGTCCGAGATGACCCCGATGTCTCGCCTTGTGTCCGAGATGACCCCGATGTCTCGCCTTGTGTCCGAGATGACCCCGATGTCTCGCCTTGTGTCCGAGATGACCCTGAGGTTCCCGCCTGGTGTCCGAGATGACCCTGAGGTTCCCGCCTGGTGTCCGAGATGACCCTGAGGTTCCCGCCTGGTGTCCGAGATGACCCTGAGGTTCCCGCCTGGTGTCCGAGATGACCCTGAGGTTCCCGCCTGGTGTCCGAGATGACCCTGAGGTTCCCGCCTGGTGTCCGAGATGACCCTGAGGTTCCCGCCTGGTGTCCGAGATGACCCTGAGGTTCCCGCCTGGTGTCCGAGATGACCCTGAGGTTCCCGCCTGGTGTCCGAGATGACCCTGAGGTTCCCGCCTGGTGTCCGAGATGACCCTGAGGTTCCCGCCTGGTGTCCGAGATGACCCTGAGGTTCCCGCCTGGTGTCCGAGATGACCCTGAGGTTCCCGCCTGGTGTCCGAGATGACCCTGAGGTTCCCGCCTGGTGTCCGAGATGACCCTGAGGTTCCCGCCTGGTGTCCGAGATGACCCTGAGGTTCCCGCCTGGTGTCCGAGATGACCCTGAGGTTCCCGCCTGGTGTCCGAGATGACCCTGAGGTTCCCGCCTGGTGTCCGAGATGACCCTGAGGTTCCCGCCTGGTGTCCGAGATGACCCTGAGGTTCCCGCCTGGTGTCCGAGATGACCCTGAGGTTCCCGCCTGGTGTCCGTGATGTTCCGTGTCCATGATGTTCCGTGTCCTTGATGTGTGTTCTTGTTCAGTAAACGTTACTTTTTGCTATACCTGAAGTGTGCGGTGTTGTCTTGTCCTGCAGGTTACCACCTAGCCCACATGCTCAGCTGCCACAGAACCCGGTTGCTGTTCTTCCCTAGTCTGGGCAGGCCCGGGTCCCCCTGTGGTCCAGTGGGTCCACATTCCCCTTACCTCATGGGTCGCGAGCGCGATCGTGACACACCCGTCCCACAAGCGCTTTCTGCGATTCACGATCTCCGGGGCAGGCGGGACGGTCCATTCTCGGCTTAATGTGCTGCCCGTTGGGATTTCGTCGGCCCCAGAGGTTACCAAACTCATGGGGGAAGCGATCACATTCATCCAGACCCAGGGGATATGTATGCTTCCCTATTTAGATGACATGTTGGTGGTGGCTCCTTCGGTAGTGCTTCTGCGCACAAAGGTCTCCAACACATTGGAGATTCTTCAGTCCCTGGGATAGGTACCCAATCTGGGGGATTCGGAACGGGTGCCTGCAACCCGACGTCAATTTTTGGAAGTCTTGCTGGCCTCCTCCAGACAGACCTCGTTCCTTCCTGCGGCATATTAGCTTTTGCGCCGCGTGAATCTGACCCGCTTCCGGGCAAGGGGGGTCGCCCTCCTTGCGGGAAGCAATGTCCCTGTTAGGGGCCATGATGGCCTGCATTCAGTCAGTAACATGGGCTCAGGCTCCCTCCCGACTGCTCCGGGAACACATACTGAGTTCCTGGGACAGACGTCAGGATTCCTTAAACTCACGGGTCCGGACCCCGGGGCGGGTGGTAACCTCGCTTTCCTGGGGATGAATCCCAGACACCTTCCTGTGACCTCCGTTCCCACTGATGCCAGCGGTTCCGGTTGGGGCACGATGGTAGTTCACACACCGTTCCAGGGGATTTGGAGTCGCTCGGTCAGTCGCCAGTCTTCAAACTTCTGGCAGTGGAGGAAGCGCTTCTTGCTGCAGCTCACGTTCTCCGGGGTCATCATGTCAAGGTCCTGTCAGACAATGTGACTACGGTTGCTTTCTTGCGGTACCAAGGCGGTACTCGTGGCTTACACTTGCAGGGGCTGGCAAGACTGTTCTTTTGTGGGCAGTACGCCATCTTCTCTCCTCCTCGGCAGTACATCTGAAGGGAATGGCCAATGTACAGGCAGATTCTTGAGCCGCACGGAGGTCCACCCAGGAGAATGGTGCTTCCATCCGGAAGTATTTCGCTCTCTTACGGACAGGTGGGGTGTCTTTTCGATCGACCTGTTCACTTCGGGCTCGAATACAAAGGTGCCAACCTTTTTCTCCCTGACGCGGTTGGACCATCCTCGGGGGCTGGACGCTTTTGCCCATCCCTGGGACTTCCGGTTGGTGTATGCATTTCCTCCAATCCCGCCACTTCCCAAGACGTTGCAACGGATTCGGGCGGAGGGGGTGACACTATCCTGGTGGCTCCCCTGGGGCCCAAACTGGCGTGGTACGACGCCATCCGAGACCTGGGCCTGGAGGGACCGATTATGTTAGCCCAGTCTCAACCTACTGTCCCAGGGTCCTCTGTTTCACCCGGGCCCTCAGTGGCCCAACTCTTGGATTTTTGCAGCGTAGCTGGGATTTGGGGCTTCGGCCGAGCACTCTTTAAGTCCAGAGGTCAGCACTTGGGGCGGTTTTTGCCCAGGATCTTGCTTCCCATTCATGGCTCAAGCAGTTTTTTACTTCTGCTTGGGGGTGGCGTCCCCGGATTCGGCCTTCTGTCCCTCCTTGGGATTTGATGCTTGTTCTCCAAGGGCTTGCTCGAAGTCCCTTTGCACCCTTGTCTGCTGCATCCCTTACGTCTCTCTCACAAGGTGGCGTTTTTGGTGGCCATCACTTCTGCTCCCAGAGTTGGAGAACTGTAGGCACTCTCTGTACGGGCTCCGTGCCCCGTGGTGTCCGTTGTTCGCATTACGCTTCGGTTGCATTCATCTTTTCTTCTGAAAGTTGTCGGCTTTCCATTGGTCCCAGGATGTGGTTCTGCCTTCAATTTGTCGATCTCCTGCTAATGCGGCTGAGGCCGTGTTTCACTCCTTGGATGTTCGTCGGACTGTCCTCTATCTCCGAGAGTCTGCTTCCTGGAGGTTAGATCAGAACCTGTTTGTTTGGCTTTTGGGAATAATACAGGGAAGAAGACTTCCCAGGCTACCATCACTTCCTGGATCAAGAAGGCAATCTGTGAGGTCTACGTCGCTCCGGTCCTTGCTCCTCCGGTGGGGTTGAAGGCTCCTTCAACTCGGGCTGCTGCTACTCCCTGGACGGAGCAGGCTGGAGCTTCATCGGAGCTGATTTCCAGAGCGGCTACGTGGTAGCCTCTCCTCACTTTTTCTCGCCTCTATAGGTTAGATCTGTCCTTCAGTCGGGATCTGTCCTTTGGTAGGAGAGTCCTACAGGCAATAGTCCCACCCTGAGGAGTATCTGTGGTATTCCTCCAATGCTGTCGTGGAAGGCGAATGGAGAAAACTGAATTAGTCCTTACCGGTAATTCCTTTTCTTGGAGCCTTCCACGACAGCATCAGTTCCCCCCCTTGTTGGTGTTTGGTTCCGGTTTATATCAGATAATCCATGGCTAAGGGTAATCTTGGTAAACACTGGAGTACTGAGGAAGGGGAGGGGCTTTTAACCTCTCTGTGTTCCTGTCCCCCAATAGGGCGTGGACGACATCCTCCAATGCTGTCGTGGAAGGCTCCAAGAAAAGGAATTACCGGTAAGGACTAATTCAGTTTTCAAGGTGGGTGTACTCAGTTTTATGAGCTCTGTGTGTCTAAGTGTCTATCTACAGTACAGACCAAAAGTTTGGACACACCTTCTCATTCAAAGAGTTTTCTTTATTTTCATGACTATGAAAATTCTTGATTCACACTGAAGGCATCAAAACTATGAATTAACACATGAGGAATTATATACTTAACAAAAAAGTGTGAAACAACTGAAAATATGTTTTATATTCTAGGTTCTTCAAAGTAGCCACCTTTTGTTTTGATTACTGCTTTGCACACTCTTGGCATTCTCTTGATGAGCTTCAAGAGGTAGTCACCGGAAATGGTCTTCCAACAGTCTTGAAGAAGTTCCCAGAGATGCTTAGCACTTGTTGGCCCTTTTGCCTTCACTCTGCGGTCCAGCTCACCCCAAACCATCTCGATTGGGTTCAGGTCTGGTGACTGTGGAGGCCGGGTCATCTGGCATAGCACCCCATCACTCTCCTTCTTGGTCAAATAGCCCTTACACAGCCTGCAGGTGTGTTTGGGGTCATTGTGCTGTTGAAAAGTAAATGATGGTCTAACTAAACGCAAACCGGTTGGAATAGCATGCCACTGTAAGATGCTGTGGTAGCCATGATGGTTCAGTATGCCTTCAATTTCGAATAAATCCCCACAGTGTCACCAGCAAAGCACCCCCACACCTTCACACCTTCTCCATGCTTCATGGTGGGAACCAGGCATGTAGAGTCCATCCGTTCACCTTTTCTGTGTCACACAAAGACACGGTGGTTGGAACCAAAGATCTCAAATTTGGACTCATCAGACCAAAGCACAGATTTCCACTGGTCTAATGTCCATTCCTTGTGTTCTTTAGCCCAAACAAGTCTCTTCTGCTTGTTGCCTGTCCTTAGCAGTGGTTTCCTAGCAGCTATTTTACCATGAAGGCCTGCTGCACAAAGTCTCCTCTTAACAGTTGTTATAGAGATGTATCTGCTGCTTGAACTCTGTGTGGCATTGCCCTGGTCTCTAATCTGAGTTGCTGTTAACCTGCAATTTCTGAGGCTGGTGACTCTGATGAACTTATCCTCCACAGCAGAGGTGACTCTTGGTTTTCCTTTCCTGGGGCGGTCCTCATGTGAGCCAGTTTCTTTGTAGTGCTTGATGGTTTTTGCAACTGCACTTGGGACACTTTCAAAGTTTTCCCAATTTTTCGTACTGACTCGCCTTCATATCTTAAAGTAATGATGGCCACTCATTTTTCTTTACTTAGCTGCTTTTTTCTTGCCATAATACAAATTCTAACAGTCTATTCAGTAGGACTATCAGCTGTGTATCCACCAGACGTCTGCACAACACAACTGATGGCCCCAACCCCATTTATAAGGCAAGAAATCCCACTTACTAAACCTGACAGGGCACACCTGTGAAGTGAAAACCATTTCCGGTGACCAACTCTTAAAGCTCATCAAGAAAATGCCAAGAGTGTGCAAAGCAGTAATCAAAGCAAAAGGTGGCTACTTTGAAGAACCTAGAATATAAGACATATTTTCAGTTGTTTCACTCTTTTTTGTTAAGTATATAATTCCACATGTGTTAATTCATAGTTCTGATGCCTTCAGTGTGAATCTACAATTTTCATGAAAATAAAGCTTTGGTCTGTACTGTATGTATACATGAGCTGTCATATTACATGTTAATATATGTATGTATATAAGAATATCTACATATTTCACAAGGAAAAGCAGCACTTGAGCAAACAATAGATTGAGCCTATGTGTCAACAAGCAGTACATCTTGGCTTTCACTGATGCGCACAATTTCCTCACCTTTCTTCATATATGGTATATATAGTCTTCCCTGAAATGTTAGCCTTGGGGTATTGGGTAATGCAATATATGTCTTTTTTTGCATAAAATATATAATTCAGATTCATTATGTGTTACTTCATATATGCAACATTAACATTAGGGGGTTAACACAAGGCATTCTGCTGGAGGCTATTATAGGATATACAGCTAATATAACTAATGCCATCTCTTTTATGCGTTTCCCTTAGAAACTTAAGATGTCAACAATGTAATTTACAGTCTCTGGCAGTAGATGATGTCATCTTATTGAACAAGGTCAGACTCCCTAAAGACATTGCACTGACAATAGGATGAGATCATGCCTTGTACTTATCTATGAGTGGCTGTAGGAAAACACAACATAAAAGCTGTCTCAGCTTGTTGCTACACATCATGTATGGTTTCCTCTACTTATTTTTTTCCTGTGGTCCTTTGTGAACTGATCAAAACACGCCATGACCCTAGGTCGTAACGCGGACTCTGAGCTCACCTTGAATTCACCTTTTATGTAAAGTTTTGGGCTGTGTGACATAACTATCCAGCATTAATCTGCCTCATTTACAATATCGCAGACACACTAAACTCCCTAAATCCTGAACACTGTGACAGATTTTTTTCTTTAATAAAGATAAGCAGTCATGCAATGTAGAAGTAGTGCTGAAAGAGTTGTGTGAGCAAAACGTTGGTGCGTGCAGATACCACAGACTAAACACAGCTGACAGGTCACCACCCACCGCCATTAAATCAAGTTGTTACAGACACTGGAATTTTCAATTTGAAAGGTAATAAGAATTTCTCCTATTTTATATATTCAAAAGAAAAATGTGAGTAAATTCCTAAATTGAGTATTTGCAAATTTTTTCTCCACTGAAAAGCTAGTTAACCTTCTTCCCAAAACCACATACAAGATTTCTCCTGTGCTTCCCCCATACCCTGGAATTCTCTGCCCCAACACATCAGACTCTCGCTGACCATGGAAACCTTCAAAAGGAACCTGAAGACTTACCTCTTCCGACAAGCCTACAACCTGCCATAACCCTCAGTCCACTAAACCACTAATGACCAGCTCTACCCACTTCTAGTGTATCTTGACCCATCCCCCTCAGTCCTCTATACCGCTGCACGATCAGCTCTATCCTCGCCTTCTGTATCCTCACCCATCCCCCTCAGTCCACTATACCACTGCACGACCAGCTCTACCCTCACCTTCTGTATCCTCACCCATCCCCCTCAGTCCACTATATCATTGTACGACCAGCTCTGCCCTCACCTACTGTATCCTCACCCATCCCTTGTAGGCTGTGAGCCCTTGTGGGCAGGGTCCTCTCTCCTCCTGTACCTGTGTGTGTCTTGTATTATTCAGAATTATTGTACTTGTCTATGTATGCCCCTTTTCACATGTAAAGTGCCATGGAATAAATGGCGCTATAATAATAAATAATAATAGTTATGTAAACCTCATTCCAAAGTTCTGACCTATAGTGCGTTTTTGAAATTCACAGCAGGTTGTTTTGTGGCTTTATATGTGAATTTTCCCTATAGACTTGAATGAAATGCAGAAAATCTGCAGATAAAAACAGCATATGTGTTTCTAGTGCCTTTCCCAGCAGAAATCCAGTAAAAACCCAATTAATATCCACACAACTTTATCAATACATTATTAACAAACCTAGAGCAAAAAGGAAGTCTCCAAGACAAAGTACTTTCACACCCCCAAACTATCTAAAAAGGCAGGCTGCAGTTTCAAAGACAAGTCCAACAATACTTTTACTTCACCAGTCCATACTTCCGGAATGGAGAAATCAGTGTTTGAATTGAGATGCAAATAGATATGTTAGATCTCAAGCCTCTGTCAGTTCTATTACTCACTAAGCACCGCCTCCTTCTGCTTGACTGCCAGAAACTATCAGTGAAGAAGGAGGAGGCAGTGCTGGGCAATAACTAAGGAAGACAGCCCATATAGAGGTATTGCTAAACTTGTCTTGGAAAAAGTTACTTGCTACTTTGGAGTATGAAATTCTACTGACAGATTCAATATAAAAGATTACAAAAAAGACCGAAAAGAAAAGAGATTAAAAAAAGCAAATATCCTAAATTAATTAAAAGAGTTATCCAGGATTTTTAGAAAAAAAAGTGGCTGAACACTAACAGCCAGGTAGCTGCCACCTACCTACCTATTGTGCCCGGCACCGGTCACTGCCACAGAGCAGTCACAGAAGGTGGCTTCTTTTCCACTCTCTTCTGTGGGCTGTGAGGCACCGCCAGCATGATCCTCATGGCCGGGGCGCATCACATGCAGGATCAGGGTATGATCCTGTTCACACTGGCCGGTTTGACTGTGATAATGCTGTGTGAACCAACTGTGAACACAACATTTAATGTGACTAATGAGTGGCTCATGAAATCGAGGAGTCCATGAGGAATAGGATGTAATGAGTGATTGCTGACAGCCCAGGTGGGTGTGTCAGGTGGGTGTGTCTGGAGGAATAGCAGCCCAGCTGGGTGACTCAGTGTGGGTGTGGCCAGCACGATAAGAGTCAGCCAGCTGAGTGATTGAGAGATTCATTCTGAGACCAGAAGTCATGCTGAAAGATTCATTCTCAGCCCGAGATCACCCTGAGAGCATGTGGGCTGGTTGCCAGCCAAGTGCAGAGCAGTCCAGAGGCCCTGTGTGAACCTGAAGGGAGCATGCTAGCTTCATGCCGGTGCCGAGGTCCGGGGTCGTGGCCGCACCTGGAGGAGGAAGCCGTGGTTCACCCGTGGACGCTGGTCCGGGCGTGGTTCACCTCACGTCCGGGAAGGGGCCCGTGGGGATGCCTGGTGGAACCTGTGACACAGGTAGCGAGACCCGGATCCGTGCCCGGTAAGAAAAGCAGTTCATGAATGATTGTGTGAACTGTGCACCTTGTGTGTAAATCATGCTAGGCGAGTGTAGCCGCCATTAGGTCCAGTGAAGGACCTGTTGAACCTTATAAGTACTGTATGGCTTTTTAAAAGACCCAGCGAGTGAATGTAGCCCTATAGGGGCCGATGTATGAAGTGTGCCAGGCGGGCATAGACCGCCCTTGGGACCGACTCAGTGGAGTCAGTTAAAGGTCCTGATGAACCGGAATGTATGTAGCCCTTCGGGAGGCGATTGTATGTAGTGTGCCAGGCGGGCATAGACCGCCCTTGGGACCGACTCAGTGGAGTCAGTTAAAGGTCCTGATGAACCGGATTGTATGTAGCCCTTCGGGAGGCGATTGAATGTAGCCCTTTGGGAGGCGATTTTATGTAGTGTGCCAGGCGGGCATAGACCGCCCTTGGGACCGACTCAGTGTAGTCAGTTAAAGGTCCTGATGAACCGGATTGTATGTAGCCCTTCGGGAGGCGATTGAATGTAGCCCTTTGGGAGGCGATTTTATGTAGTGTGCCAGGCGGGCATAGACCGCCTTTGGGTCCGAGTCGGAGTACTCAGTTAAAGGACCTGATGAACCGGAATGTGTGTACGAGAGGTCAGAAGCAGGGGTTAGAAGGGCTCCCGTACTGGGTAACGTGTGGTTCACCCCACAGGTTACTAGGGTTTGCCAATCCCTGTTCTGAGCCCAGAGGAGCCACAGTCCATGGATGTGTATGATGGGCTGTGAGCGAGTGAAAGGACGTGTGTGGTCCATGGTGGCTTATAGGATGGATCACATATTGTATGTAAGAACCCGGTCAGGCTGGAGTCCTGATTCCGGGCTAGTATGAAGCTGGGGAAATAGAGCCAGGCGGCTGGTTCCGCCATTGGGACCCATGGGGCCCGTTGATATGGTACTTGATGTTAAATGTATGTGAAATGTATATAGGCCGGAGGCCGTAGCCACCACGGGAGCTGTTACTAGAGCTCCAATGGGGACAGAGAGATGGTTACAGGTCCCGGGTTACTATAAGCGTTATGTGCAATATATGTATTATGTAATGTTATATGTAAATGTATGATGTATTTATGTATGGTGTTTATAATCAATGTGATATGTGTCAAACATGCTACCCGGGTTATGTTATTAATATGTGAAAAATAAACGGGTAGACATTGGTTAACTTATAAACACGTGTTTTGTCGTTATGCAAGCGGGTTCCCCGGTTGCTACCTCACAGGGCGTATAGCGGACATCATGCTGATTGACAGCTGGCTCCCTGCTACATGATTGGGGGAGCCAGCTTTCAATCAAAGTGATGTCGGCTATGCGTCCATCTACAGAGGGGAGACGCCGCCCCCTGTGTAGACGTGACATCACCGGAAGCGGTAAGCTCGCTGAATGGAGCGGTCTGTGATCGCTCCATGTTGGCGGTGAATGGTGCCGCGCACAATAGGCAGGTAGGTGCCAGCTACCTGTCTGTTAGTGCTTGGCACAATTTTTTTGTATCTCGGATATCCTCATTAATTGGTGTAGAAATACTGTAGAAAATCTTCAGCATTGAAAACACTCATCATGAGAATTGCGTTTTTTGTGTAAATAGTATATTATATTAGTGTTAAACGCTTAAGGAATTAGTACAAGAAAGAAGTCTGGAAAGAGGTTGTTAGTATAAATGTTTCAGAAATGATTACTTGCAAAAGTAAGTTTCAACTGATTGATGTAATCTATTGGAAATTAAGTATTGTATCATCTGTTCTTTGGACAGAAGTAGCTTGTCATTTGTTTTCCTAAACTCTTTGGTATTTGTGTTGGCAGCACCTAAAAGTACAATCAGATATCTGTCTGGCAGTAAAATATCATGATTTCATTTTTCCATACATGAGAATAAATTACTGTGTAAGCTGTGTGCAGAATTATTAGGCAATTTGTGTTTTTGCTTATTAATTTTAGTATCGAACAACTACAGCACTGTCGGACAAATCAAAAGTTGATAAACCTGAAACTTGATTATTTGAGAAAGTAAACGTGAGGTTTTGTCATTCTTATGAGAATATCAATGTGTGCAATATTATTGGGCAACTATTATGCCCTGAATTGCAACAAAAAAAAAGATACATTTTCCCATTTCAATTTTTTGCTTTCATCTGTTAAAGTGAGAACAATAACCAAACGACTTAAAATGTACAAAGACACATTTGTTACATTCCAAAAATTATCATGGACCAATATTCCCACCCTTATTATCAATAATAATCATAATTCCTTCATCCATGGAGTCTATCAGTCTCTTCATTTCAATTCCTATAAGACCACTTCAATTATACAGGGCCCTCCTATATACAACACTTCAAAAACACCCCAGGAGTCAGGCCAAATTATACTCCATATAATATCTTTATTAATCCAATACCACGGTTAAAAATGGAAACACCAATACAAAAGGTTACTATATCTGATGTACAATTACATTCAGATCCCAAATAGACATCAAAACTAACAAGTGCTACCAGTGGAACAGTAAATACCTGCAGTGATCACCGCTAATGCGCGTATAGTGTATCATTGACCCCCTCTGACGAAGCTAACCCGATACGTGCTTTAGGGGTGTCATCCTGATCACTGCAGGTAATTTTTGTTCCACTTGGTAGCACTTGCTAGTTTTGATGTCTATTTGGTGTATAGCACTGGGTGTCTGCTGGGATATAAACCCTTTGGGATCTGAATGTAGTTGTACATCAGATATGGTAACCTTTGCATTGGCATTTGGTGGCCCTATGCTTTATATGCAATATCACCATTGCCTTGTGGAATTTACCTGTAAGCGTACCAGTTTTATTAGTGTTTCCATTTTTAACTGTTGTTTTGGATTAATAAACATATTATATTGAGTATAATTTGGCCTGACTCCTGGGGTGTGTTTACAAGTGCAATCTCTTAATTAGTTGAAGATCATCTTTTGGCAACTCCAACCACAGCCTCCCAGATACTGTTCAGAGACAGGACCTTCCTTTAAGAAGTGCTCACAAGTTCTCAATAGGGATTAGGTTAGTTTAGGAAGTGCACATTTCATTTCATTATTCTTTCCTCTTTAAGACATTTACTCGTCAGCCAAATAGTAGAGGGCTTCAGTAGGTTTGGAAGTTGATTTTGTGTCCATCTTCAACCTGAAAAGGTTCACCTATTCCAACTATAATTATACCAGCCCAATAGAAGTTCCCCACCTCCCCCACTGGTGTCTGAGTTGAAGTGGAGGTCTGTGGCCTGTTACTGTTCCAGCCACGATCCCATCCATCTGGTCCATCAAGAGCCCTCTCATCTCACCAGTCCATAAAATCTTTTAAAACTCTGTCTTTAGAAATGTCTTGGCCTAGTTCCAACTTATTTGTCTTGATCAGTGGTGGTCAGGTTTCAGTCTTCCTCACCTTGGCCATATGTCTGTGCTTTGCTCACTTCGTACTTCTGGACACTCCAGTGAGTTGTAGTTCTAGAATATGATAATATTGGAGGATAATAGGTTCCTGGTCACTTCACATTTGATTTTTTTCATATCTTTGACAGCCAATATATATAACTCATCATGTTTTTTGGGACCTTGTTGTCTATTAGTAGCAAACTCTTTGATGGTTCTGTGATCATGCCATCAATATATTAGCAATTTACTGAGTACTGCATTCCTCTGTAAGACTTTTAAAAGGAACCTGTCATCATAAAAATGCATTCTAAACTGTAGGCACCATGATATAGAGTAGGGGAAGCTTGGTCGATTTATGTATAGATTTGTGAAAAAAAATAAAGTACCGTATTGTTCGCTTTTTAAGACGCACTTTTGTTCCCCCAAAACTGGGGGGAAAACGGGGGTGCATCTTAAAAAGAGAATGTAAAAAAAAAACTGTTAAAAAAGATGTAAAAAAAGAAAAAACATTACCTAGGGGGGATGTGGGGTGGGGGGGTGGATCGGAGGTGCCTGATGCGGTTGTCACGGGGCCAAGGAGGTGGGGGGCCAAGGCACAAGCTGTGGGGTGTTGCGCCACTCTCCGGTGGGCGCCGCCATTATTATTTACCAGCATGCATTGCCGGTCTGGCAATGCATGCTCTTGTGTCTGTAAATGGCCGCGGATGGGGGTCTGCGCATTCGCCGCGGCCATTTCTATGTACTCCAGTACTATGTTCTCCAGTCTTCAATAAAATGGCCGCGGCGCATGCGCAGACCGCGATTCGCGGACAATTCTGGACACAAGAGCATGCATTGCCAGACCGGCAATGCATGCTGGGGAAATAATAATGGCGGCGCCCACCGGAGATCGGCGCAACACCCCACAGCTCCTGCTTTGGCTCCCAACCTCCGTGGCACACCCTCAACTCCTGCCTTAGCCCCCAAAATCTGTAGCACCCCCGCAGCTCCTGCTTAGTACCCAACCTCCATGGCCCAGAGCACCACCACAAACCTCCCTCGGTAAGAGTTGGGGGGCTATGTAGCAGGGTGCATGTCCCCCATTTTGGGACATATATGAGGAGGGGGAACATAAACCAGGATTGGGGCATGGATACCAGGAGGGGACCATATATTAGGAGGGGGCCCATATATCAGGAGGTGTACCACATACCTGGATGGGGCATGGATACCAGGTGGGGGACCATATATTAGGAGGGGGACCATATATCAAGAGGTGGACACATACCAGGATGGGGGCATGGATACAAGGTGGGGACCATTTAATTAGGAGGGGGCACATATACCAGAATGGAGACAAATATACCAGAATAGGGTACATATAAACTGATTGTAAGACGGACACTGGCATTATAAGATAAACCCCATTTAACATTAAAAATATTTTTTTCTCTTTTCCTTCACCAAATTTGGGGGGTGCGTCTTATAAAGCGAAAAATACGGTATAATTGGTGTTTTAATCATTTAAACTTCTGCTCTTTCTGAGATTTTCGGTCCAGTGGGCAGTCTTATCAGTGAAATCCATATGCACACGTATACAAATAAAGCTGTCAATCACTGATAGGACTGCCCGCCGGAACAAGAATCACAGAAAGAGCAAAGGTTTAAATGATGAAAACTCAGGATACAATGAATCTTTTCTCAAAAATCTATATATCAATGTGACTCCCTCCCCTTCTCTATCACATGGTACCTGCAGATTAGACAGCATTTTCATGGTGACAGGTTCAGACAATATTTTTTGACTTTTCAGAGTCAGTTAACTCCCCTTTATTGAACCATTTAGCTGAGGACAACAAGCTGCCAAATAATTTGTCACGTCTCTAAAAATAGTATTGATTTCTTTAGACGGAACCCTCCCTTATTAAACAAATACCCATCATGTGATGTTGGAAAATCTGCATAAAAATTATGATATGGTCAAAATACTCACATGCCTAATAATTCTAGACACAGTGTATGGCCTACATTTCCTACTATGCCAGATTGAGAATTGACACAGCAAAAAATATTGGAAGATTTGAGCTCTGGATGCAGAATTGTGAATATTGCTCTGCAGTATAATATATGATGTGATGTATTTGCAAAGTAAAGCAGCCCTTTACAAACTTCTATTTATGAAGTAACTAGTAAAAAGGCCCGATGCAATTGCATCGGGAGCGCGGTGAAATGAATTGTGTGTATACAGGCGGGTGAGTGGCTAGCAGAGTATACATGGGGCTCTGTGGGTAGCAGACTATACAGGCGGGTCTGTGGGTAGCAGAGTATACAGACTGCTCTGAGGGTAGCAGATTATACAGGCGGCTCTCTGGGTAGAAAAGTATACAGGCGGCTCTGTGGGTAGCAGAGTATACAGGCGGGTTTGTGGTTAGCAGATTATACAGGCGGCTCTGTGTGTAGCAGAGTATAGAGAAGGCTCTGTGGGTAGCAGAGTATAGAGGCGGCTGTGTGGGTAGCAGAATATAGAAACGGCTCTGTGGGTAGCAGAGAATACAGGCGGGTCTGTGGGTAGGAGAGTATACAGGCGGCTCTGTGGGTAGCAGAGTATAGAGGCAGGTCTGTGGGTAGCAGAGTATACAGGCAGCTGTGTGGGTAGGAGAGTATACAGGCGGCTCTGTGGGTGTCAGAGTATAGAGGGGGCTCTGTGGATAGCAGAGTATGATGTGGCGGGAGGCTGGAGGAGTGAGGGGAGCAGAGGCTGGAGGGGTGAGGAGAGCAGAGGCTGGAGTGGTGAGGAGAGGTCCAGATGGAGGGGTGAGGAGAGGTCTGGCTGGAGGGGTGAGGAGAGATGCGGCTGGAGGGGTGACATCACCGCTCGGCGGCAGGACGTGGCTGCGTGCTGGGGCTGATCGCAGCCCCAGTCACACGGCATTGTCCTCTGCGGCGGGTTGGGTGATGCAGAGAGGGATAAGTTCTTGCCCTCAGGTCATGTGTGACCTGAGCGGAAGGAGCGGATTGGGCGGTGTGTGGTAAAGACAGGACGGTCATCCGATTGGTCTAGGACGCCAAGTCCTGGGCAATGGGATGGGCGTCCTGTGTGTACAACACAGCGCCCAATCCGCTTGCAGAGGCGGCGGGGGCAGGCAATGGGAGTGAGCGGGGCGTGTGAGGCTTTGCAGGCTGACACGGTCCGCTCACTCCCATTGGCTGTTGCCGGCCACAGGACGACGTCCCTGGCTCCCGGCACCCGGCCACAGCCCGTAGACCGCTACTCCACCAGCATGGCGACATTGAGAGCCCAGCGGTGAGAGAGTGGCGAGGGGCAGAAGGCTCCGGCGGCATCCGGGCAGCATGGACCTCGCGGAGGGCGCGAGGGCGGTGGCGATGGAGTGGGGCCGACGGTTGGCAGCGGTGTCAGGTAGTGTGGCTGAGGATGGAGGAGGCTGAGAGGCTGGAGGAGGCTGTGAGGGTGGAGGAGGCTGGAGGAGGCTGTGAGGCTGGAGGAGGCTGTGAGGATGGGGAGGCTGTGAGGCTGGAGGAGGCTGTGAGGCTGGAGGAGGCTGTGAGGATGGAGGAGGCTGTGAGGATGGGGAGGCTGTGAGGCTGGAGGAGACTGTGAGGCTGGAGGAGGCTGTGAGGCTGGAGGAGGCTGGGAGGATGGGGAGGCTGTGAGGCTGGAGGAGGCAGTGAGGCTGGGGGAGGCTGTGAGGCTGGAGGAGGCTGTGAGGCTGGAGGAGGCAGTGAGGCTGGGGGAGTCAGTGAGGCTGGGGGAGGCTGTGAGGCTGGAGGAGGCTGTGAGGCTGGAGGAGGCAGTGAGGCTGGAGGAGGCAGTGAGGCTGGAGGAGGCTGTGAGAGGCTGTGAGGCTGGAGGAGGCTGTGAGGCTGGAGGAGGTTGTGAGGCTGGAGGAGGCTGTGAGGATGGGGAGGCTGTGAGGCTGGAGGAGGCTGTGAGGAGGATGTGAGGATGGAGGAGGCTGTGAGGCTGGAGGAGGCTGTGAGGCTGGAGGAGGCTGTGAGGATGGGGAGGCTGTGAGGCTGGAGGAGGATGTGAGGCTGGAGGAGGATGTGAGGCTGGAGGAGGCTGTGAGGCTGAAGGAGGCTGTGAGGATGTGGAGGGTGTGAGGCTGGAGGAGGCTGTGAGGCTGGAGGAGGCTGTGAGGCTGGAGGAGGATGTGAGGCTGTGAGGATGGGGAGGCTGTGAGGCTGGAGGAGGCTGTGAGGCTGTAGGAGGCAGTGAGGATGGGGAGGGTGTGAGGCTGGAGGAGGCTGTGAGGCTGGAGGAGGCTGTGAGGATGGGGAGGCTGTGAGGATGGGGAGGCTGTGAGGCTGGAGGAGGCTGTGAGGCTGGAGGAGGCTGTGAGGATGGGGAGGCTGTGAGGCTGGAGGAGGATGTGAGGCTGGAGGAGACTGTGAGGCTGGAGGAGGCTGTGAGGATGGGGAGGGTGTGAGGCTGGAGGAGGCTGTGAGGCTGGAGGAGGCTGTGAGGCTGGAGGAGGATGTGAGGCTGTGAGGATGGGGAGGCTGTGAGGCTGGAGGAGGCTGTGAGGCTGTAGGAGGCTGTGAGGATGGGGAGGGTGTGAGGCTGGAGGAGGCTGTGAGGCTGGAGGAGGCTGTGAGGATGGGGAGGCTGTGAGGCTGGAGGAGGCTGTGAGGCTGGAGGAGGCTGTGAGGCTGGAGGAGGCTGTGAGGATGGGGAGGCTGTGAGGCTGGAGGAGGATGTGAGGCTGGAGGAGACTGTGAGGCTGGAGGAGGCAGTGAGGATGGGGAGGCTGTGAGGCTGGAGGAGGCTGTGAGGCTGGAGGAGGTTGTGAGGCTGGAGGAGGCTGTGAGGCTGGAGGAGGCTGTGAGGCTGGAGGAGGCTGTGAGGCTGGAGGAGCTGTGAGGATGGGGGCTGTGAGGTTGGAGGAGGGTGTGAGGCTGTAGGAGGCTGTGAGGATGGGGGAGGCTGTGAGGCTGGAGGAGGCTGTAGGAGGCTGTGAGGATGGGGAGGCAGTGAGGCTGGAGGAGACTGTGAGGCTGGAGGAGGCAGTGAGGATGGGGAGGCTGTGAGGCTGTGAGGCTTGGAGGAGGATGTGGGCTGGAGGAGGCTGTGAGGCTGGAGGAGGTGTGAGGCTGTAGAGGCTGTGAGGAATGGGGAGGCTGTGAGGCTGGAGGAGGCTGTAGGAGGCTTTGAGGATGGGAGGCTGTGAGGCTGGAGGAGACTGTGAGGCTGGAGGAGGCTGTGAGGATGGGGAGCTGTGAGGCTGGGGGAGACATTTACGTACTGAGCATGCTCAGTACAGTAAAAGGTCTCCAAACATGAAGGCCAGGGGTTAAAAAAAAAAAATTAATGTCAACCTCTCCGAGCCCCCGCCGTCTCTGCCGTCTTCCTCCAAGCTCCGGTGGCTGCGCAGGCTCCCAGTGTGTGCAAGCTGTTGTAGTGCAGTTCAGACCTGCGGTGATGTCAGAGTCACGTGACACCAGGTTACCATGGAGTAACCTGGTGTCACGTGACTGTGACATCACCACAGGTCCTTGACTGCAGTAGAAGAGCTCGGCAGACACCGGAGCCTGCGGCAGCCACCGGAAGCTTGGAGGAAGACGGCAGGAGACAGCGGGGGCTCGGGAGAGGTGAGCATTAATTTTTTAAATTTTTTTTTTACAGTAGTGCGGGTCTGCGGCTCGTGATGACGCTGCGCTCATCACTCGCAGTCCTGCAAAGCATGTTGGGATTCGGCGACAGTGCCCGAATTCCAACTGCGGATTATATAAGTAGATTTCATTGGCATATTCTAATAAACTGTATATTATAATATACAGTATAGTAGGACAACACAGAACGTGAGCATTCACATAGTAAAATTACATATACAGTATTAGTCCCTATAAGACCGTATAGCGAAAATATTTTTTTTCTACTGCATTTGTTTTACCCTGAAAATCTTCTGCATTTGTTTCACTATTCAAGCAAAGTGTATATGATCTCTTGAAAACTAAAGCCCACTGTTTAACCCCTTCCCGACCTTTGACGTTATAGAGACGTCATGGAAGTCAGTGCGTCCCCGACCCATGACGTCGGCTTGTCAAGGCTTGTTTGCAGTCCTGCAGCTCCCGGTGACCGGGTCAGTGACAAGTCACCGGAGCTGCAGGATCGCAAGGACCCATACTTTTACCCAGAGGGGATGGCTTAGCCCCCCTTGGCTAAAGTCGCTCTGATTGGCAGTTGAAATTGAAATTGCCAATCAGAGCAAGTAACCCCTCCAGATCTGATTGGAAATCTCCAATCAGATCTGGAGTGGCGGGTTGGCAGGTACCCTCCCCCTCCTCAACCCCCTCCCACTCCAGGGCTCATCAGCCCACCCTGATCCCTGTTTTCCACCCCCCCACCCAGCGGTAACATTCATGTGCCGGAGGGCTGCACCCGCTGGTACACCCGCCGGTCGGCTTCCTCAGCCCCTTCAACCCCCATCCATAAAAATTAAATTTTGGAAAAAAAGTACTTTTTCATTTTTACAGATTCATTTGTGAAGCATCTGGGGGTTCAAAGTGCTCACTCTGCATCTAGATAAGTTCCTTGGGGGGTCTAGTTTCCAAAATGGGGTCACTTGTGGCAGAGCTCCAATGTTTAGGCACACAGGGGCTCTCCAAACGCGACATGGTGTCTGCGAACAATTAGAATGGAAAATCAGCTCAAATTGTTAGCGGACACCATGTCGCGTTTGGAGAGTACCTGTGTGACTAAACATTGGAGCTCCCCACAAGTGACCTGATTTTGGAAACTAGACCCCCAGGGAACTTGTCTAGGTGGATGGTGAGCATTTTGAACCCCCAGGTGCCTCACAAATTAATCCATAAAAATGAAAAAAGAAAATCTTTGTGGAAAAAAAAAAGTACTTTTTCATTTTTACGGATCAATTTGAGAAGAACTTGGGGGTTCAAAGTGCTCACTATGCATCTAGATACGTTCCTTGGGGGGTCTATTTTACAAAATGGGGTCACTTGTTAGGGAGCTGCAATGTTTAGGCACACAGGGACTCTCCAAACGCGACATGGTGTCCGCTAACAATTTGAATGGAAAATTAGCTCAAATTGTTAGCGGACACCATGTCGCGTTTGGAGAGCCCCTGTGCGCCTAAACATTGGAGCTCCCCACAAGTGACCCCATTTTGGAAACTAGATCCCCAGGGGTCTAGATGGGTGGTGAGCACTTTGAACCTCCAGATGTTTCACAAATTGATCCGTAATATTGAAAAAGTACTTTTTTTTTTCACAAACATTTTCTTTTAGCCTAACTTCTTTCATTTTCACATGGGCAACAGGATAAAATGCATCGTAAAATTTGTTGGGCAATTTCTCCTGAGTACACTGATACCTCATATGTGATCATAAACCACTGTTTGGGCGCACGGCAGGGACCGGAAGGGAAGGGGCGCCATGTCACTTTTTAAATAGAAAATTAGCTCCAAAAGTCAAATGGCGTTCCTTCCCTTTCGAGCCCTGTCGTGCGCCCAAACAGTGGTTTATGACCACATATGAGGTATCGGTGTACTCAGAAGAAATTGCCCAACAAATTTTAGGATGCATTTTATCTTGTTGCCCATGTGAAAATGAAAGAATTGAGGCTAAAAGAACATTTTTGTTAGAAAAATTAAAATGTCCATTTTTTCCTTCCACGTTGCTTTAGTTCCTGTGAAGCACCTGAAGAGTTAATAATCTTCTTGAATGTAGCTTTGAGTAGCTTGAGGGGTGCAGTTTTTGGAATGGTGTCACTTTTGGGTGTTTTCTGTCATGTACACCCCTCAAGGAGACTTCAAATGTGATGTGGTCACTAAAAAAAATGGTTTTGTAAATTTTGCTGGAAAAATGAAAAATTGCTGTTGAACTTTGAACCCTTAAGGCCGCTTTACACAGCACAATATCATTACAATATTGTATACAACGGCACGGGAGCGCGCACGTTTTTGGCACTAGTCCAAAATCGCATAGGAAATGTTACATAGGGAGATAGCGGCAGGCAACACAACTGCGATGTCTACGCCCCCTCCTTCGTGCTGTGTACGAGCAACCCACGGAACGGCCATTTAACATGGGAGTGAATAGGGGAAGTTGCTCTTCAAATCGTAGTTGCGCTGTCATACAGCACGATCTTGCAAGATCGTCAAGCCAATATCGGGCAGTTGGAGAGCCTGCACAATTCCCAAACGATATAGTTTTGGCATCGTTCTTGCGTCGCGTTGCTCATTTACACCACACAACGCACGAACGATATCGGCGGGAACGCCCGAACCACGGGACTTTTTATTGTAGTTGGCCAACGATATCGTGCCGTGTAAAGCGGCCTTCAGAATTTCCTACCAAAAAAATGTTTTTTACCAAAACTGTGCTGATGTAAAGTAGACATGTGGGAAATGTTATTTATTAACTATTTTGTGTCACATAACTCTCTGGTTTAGCAGAATAAAAATTAAAAATTTGAAAATTGCCAAATTTTCTACATTTTTGCCAAATTTTTAATTTTTTCACAAATAAATGCAAAAATTAGCAACCTAAATTTACTACTAACATGAAGCCCAATATGTCACGAAAAAACATTCTCAGAATCGCTAGGATCCGTTGAAGCGTTTCAGAGATATTACCTCATAAAGGGACACTGGTCAGAATTGACAAAAATGACAAGGTCTTTAGGGTCAAAATAGGACGGGGGTGAAGGGGTTAAACTTTTGTTGGCTCTGAATGTTTCAGCAAATTGGCAGCTAGAGTTAAATGGTTGGTGTTTTGCTGAGTTTGTATGGAGCAAATTACAAAAAAAATCCATATTTTGGAGAATACAATTTTTTTCTTTTTAAATTTGAGAATTAAATTCCACTCAAATAAATTTGCTCATCTCGTATATTTATTTTTTTCATTCTCCACTTGTGAACTTTTATTGATCCAGTAAAATGTAATACATTGGTTTGTATTTATATTTATAGGCATACACTGTATTTGGTAGAGAAGCAAGAAATGGCCAGTGCCACTTTACCTTATTTTTGTTGTGCTGGCTATCACTCATTACTTCTTTTCTTTACCGCGATCATGTTTATAAGTGATGTCACACATGTGACATTTTCAACTCCAGAAACATGTCAGACATATAATACAAGGTGAGAGCTGGCGAATATTGTAGGAAGGTTCTTCTAGATGGAGAAATGTCATGTTCTGGCATTATTGAATGTGACATTTCATTTATATTGCACCATTAGAATACATTGGGCAGGGTATACCTTATCATAACGCATATTTGTATAGGAAATGTTTGCACATACTCATTATATGTGCTGGGACATTTATATGAAGGTTATATTGTACTGTGGACCTTTATTGTTCTATATCCACAGTCTTCAGTTATTGACACCTTTTAATGGCTAACTGAAAAGATGGCAAGGAAAGCAAACATTCGAGACTCTATGGCCTCTTCTTCAGGCAGTAAATACGACAGGTGACGTAAAGCAGAAAATAGTAGTCAGTCTTGGGAGGGGAAGATGAGCTGGGAAGGTTAAATCAAAGTTCCGAGATAAGAGGCACAGATTGTATTATTGTTCTATGATTAGTGGTTGGTCGAGACCTGAAAATTCCTCAATGACTGTAGAAAGACATAAATCCATGTGAGACATTTTTTTACCTGCTTTTAAGTGTGTCAAAGTTCATTATCAGTTTATATTCCCAAAGTCTTCTGTCTCACTATGATCTGAAGTTACCTTTCAGAACTATTATTTTCATATCCAATATTGTGTGATCAGGTCTACGGAAATGTCTAGGCACAGGTAAATCTGTCCTTCTTTCATTTATTGTATGATGATGAGAGTTCATCCTAGTTCTGAGTTGTTGCCCCATCTCCCCTGTATACAGATTCCACTCACACATTTAGTACATATAATTAAGTACACCACATTGCTTGTGGTGCAGCTAATTTGTGTCATTATTAACCTGATGAAGAGCCATAGAGTCTCAATAGCTTGCTTCACTTACCATCTTTTCAGTTAGCCATTAAAAGGTATCAACCACTTAGGACTCTCATATTTTTATATTTTTCAATCTACTGGATAACACGGTACAAACATTTTATTCACCTCAAAGGTGAATTTTTGTATTCTGTACATAGTATTACTACAGTTTACTAAACTTTTACCAAGAAAATCTCTTTTTGTTAGATAATTATAATGATAAATTGCACTTGTTTTTAAGTTTGCCCCACTGTGCTATAATCTGCTCTCATTTGTACAGCTATGCAATAAAAGCGATAGATTTGTCTAGTTTATAAATCCTTTTTTCAAATATCCTTCGAGATCTCCTCCTTTAAAGATTCTAGACAAAGAGTGCAGGATACAAGTGAAGCCTGACTCTGGAAGGCCCTGCACAAACATAGACAGCATATTTTTTTTAATGTTGAGTTTCATAGTTTTTTAAGGTTGAAGATAGACTTAAAGGGAACCTGTCAAGTACTCTGTGCATCCAGAACCATGAGCAGATCTGTGCACATAGCTATTTTCTCTGCCTAGTCCCTTTTATACGTAGTTACATACATGAACAGATCTTTAGAAAAAGTATTTCTAAAGACCGTTTATGAGATGCTAACTAGAGCTTTGACTAGCGAGGGGGCGTTAGTTCCTCAACTAGTCGGCCCTCTTAGCATGTTATCATGCTTCTGTAAGCATGATAACATGATTTAGAAAGGTCCTGAGAAGTTCATGGAGTTTAACCCAGAGCCTATCATGTTGATCCAGACGAAGGCAAAAACCCATGGGTAGACACTAAGCTCCACATTGGGGAAACATATCTTCCTGACTCCAGATATGGCAATCAGACTAGTTCCCTGGGTCAACACCCAATGACAGAATCTAGTATACATAACTGGTAATATATATTTTTCAAGGAGAGCATTCAGGCCATTCTTAAATTTTAGTAGTGATTCATTCATTACAACATCATGTGACAGAGAGTTCCATAGTCTCACTGCTCTTACAGTAAAGAATCCGCGTCTGTGATTATGATTAAACCTTCTTTCCACCAGACGTAGAAGATGCCCCCCTTGTCCCAATCATAGGCCTGAGAGTAAACAAATCATTAGAAAGGTCTCTGTACTGTCCCCTAATATATATTTACCGTATTTTCAGTTAAAACACACTTTTGTTCCTCCAGATTTTGTGTGAAAGTAGGGGGTGCATTTTATAATCCGAATATATGGATTATATACTGCAGGGAAGGGTGGGGGCGGGTCTGGAGCATGTCCGGGTGCTGGGGCAGGCTGGCTGCAGGCTGAAGGAGGCAGCAGGAGGTCTTGTGCTCCCATTTATTAGCCTCATATAATATGCACTGTACCCACTGTCCATCACCTCGATGATAAAACCGCACCGAGGTGATGGGCTGGGGGAGCGGCGCATATTACATGTACCTGCATTCTCTCCTGTCATGGCGCTTTGTCCCCCCTGTGCTGGATATGGATCCCCATGCTGCTGCCCATACTAAAATAAAAAACATATTACTTACCCTCTCCAGCGCTGTGTCTCCCTTCTTGCTGCTGCACGCACTTCCTGATCCTTGGGGAAGCCGGTCATGTGATCGGCACAGCAGAGTGACATCATCTCTGCATGCCCGATCACATGACCTGCTTCCCTGAATATCAGGAAATGTGCGCAGCAGCAGGCAGGGAGACACGGAGCACAGCGCTGGAGAGGGTAAGTAAAGTGTTTTTTATTTTAGTATGGGCAGCTGCATGGGGGGGCCATATCCAGCACAGGGGGACGTGTGACACCACTGGGGACTGTGTGACAGCATTGGGGGACATGTGCCAGCACTGGGAGATGTGTGCCAGCACAAGGGGGCTATATTTAATATAAGGGGGCCATTTCCAGATTAAAGGGGCCATATCTAGGATGGGGGGCTATATCCCAGGATGAGGGACTATGTACCAGGATGAGGGGGCTATGAGGGACATATACTCTATATTATTTGTAAGATGGACACTGGCATTATAAGACGGACCCCATTAAAAATGATTTTTTTCTCTTTTCCTACACCAAATTTAGGGGTGCGTTTTATAATCTGGTGCTTCTTATAAAGCGAAAAATATGGTATACATTGAAATAAGTTCGCCCCTAAGCCTTACTTTTTCCAAGTACGCATTTATGTCTCTTTTATAAAGCATCCCATTATTTTATTAGCCTTGGCAGCAGCTGCCTGACACTGGTCAGAAATGTTGATTTTGCCGTCCATTCATACACCCAAGTCTTTTTTACTGACCGTATATGTTTTTTTATTTCTTCTGTGGTGGCTTGCAATAATAATAAACCCGTGTGTCATAGTCCCTCTGAAATTACAGTTTGGGGTCACAGCAGCTGAATGCTTTGTGATTAGTTTAACACATACTTGTCATCTCTCTGAGATCTTCAGAGTGGCTTCTGAAGAAAGAATATACCTCCAGTCTTGTGTATGAGTTGGCAAATACAACCGTAAATTTACCTAAAATAAGTGTTTCGGGAAGATTTCCTGTATTAACTTTCTTCCGGCTGAGTAGGTACAATTGTAACTATTCCGTTTTAAAATTGCAATAACTTTTTTTCGAAAAGCCGTAGAGGGCTGAAATTTCGTGACATCTCTACAGTTTTGGTCCAGAATATATTGGCCAAATTTCAATAAAATATCTCCACCCCCTTCCGAGATAAGGGGTCGAGATATTTTTGCATCCATAACAAGCTGCATAGGTACAAATGTACCCTCATATATTTTGAATGAAGATAATGCAAGGAAAAAAGAATAATATTTTTTTTTAATGATAATGCTATTTTATTATTATAAACAAGTAAAAAAACTGTTCATTTATATTATAAAAGAAAATGTAAGAAACTTTTTTTATTGATTTTCTTCGCAAGTAATGCATGTTGTCTTTGCTACCGAGTGTTCATCGCAAATGGGTTTCACACAAACCACACAAGACTTTCTAGTCTTACGTTGTTTTCGTCTCCGGTCTCGGCAGACATAGCAACTACCAACAACAGGGGAGGGTCCACGACTACCATGAGGTATATGAGGGCCAGCTGCTGCTTGCGATGCTACCAGAATGCATCGTCCAAGCACCATTTCTACTGCACCTCGAAAAAAATGGATTCTCATCATCATTCGGTGTGTACTACGTTCTTCAATTGCAGGCATACACAGCTGATTTGCAAGATCTTTCAGGAACTTTCTTCGTTGATCCTTTGTCCTGAAGCTTGGATTGTGTTCTCTGTAGATGATGTAGGATGCTAACCCAATGACGTCAATCATATTGTAGAAAAATGCCAGAGGCCAACGTAATGTTCGTCGTTTCACAGTGTACTCTCCCAACATTTTATCCATAACATCAACGCCACCTTTTGTTTTGTTGTAGTATTTTATTATCTCTGGCTTGGCTAGTAGTGTCTCTTCACTTTCTCCTGTCATGTGCATAGATGATAGAAGCACGACTGATTTGTTCTTCTTTGGTACATATGAACAGACTGTTACCTTTCTTTGGCAGGCTGCATGTTGCTAGGTAGGAACCTTTTATTTTTTCTCACTGTACCAACTAGTGTCATGTTGCAGGAGTTCAATACCTTAGCTAGTTCCATGGTTGTAAAGAAGTTATCGGTGGTGACATTTCTTCCAGAGCCTTTATACGAGCTCACTAGGTCCAATACTGTTCGTTCACCAATGTTTACTTGTCGAGGACCATCAGTTAGTGTCCCAGTGCAGACCCGACCTTGTAATGGGTAGGCGCTTGATGAGTCACAAGCCCAGAAAATCTTTATGCCATATTTAGCTTGTTTTGAAGGTATATACCGGGTAAATTTAGTATGGCCTCTAAATGGAAATAATTGCTTGCCTGAGTATCATCTTGAAGCGGTCACGAGACATGGCTGCGCGTATAAGAGGCAGAGCAGCAACATTCCACATTTCCTCCAGATTCTCAATGTTGTCTCTGTGCACACCAGCAGCAATCAGTATGCCCAAAAATGCATGGAGTTCAGTTTCAGTAAATTGCTTGAATGTTTTTTGTGGTGGCCGTTCAGAAGAATCAGGAAAACGTTGTACCAGTTCGTTGTTGTAGGCATCACAAACTCTCTTGGCCTTTCGATTCGTTTCTTCTAATATGATGTCACACATCTCGGGAGTCATGACTTGAATTGCTCTTTTGCTATATACAGGTTGCTGATTGCTGCAGGGCCACCTCTTTGTCGTAGGACATTACGAGATTTTGTTTTTGCATTTGGCAGTGGATCACTACACCATTGAGTTTTATCCTTAGCAGTCCAAATGCCGCCTGCACTTTGAGGCATAGACTCATCCTCAACACTTTTGTCTGAGTTGTATTCTTTTTCCTGCTCTATGACCATTTCTTGTTCAATATCTGAATCCTGTTCAGTAACATCCACTTGTGGTACATAGTTTTCATCATCAGATGCAACTTATAGTTCTTCCTCATGCTCAGAATCAGATTCTTCTATTCGCATTATTTCGTCAGACGTAAATCTGTAAATATGAAAAAATGAAAAATAAATAATTTTCCGAAATACTACACAATACTACATTATTGGCTTTTCACAAAATGATACTAACCTGCAAACACGTTTTCTTGGATTATGGTGGAAACTAGATCCAGCATCACTATCACTCATGATGACTTGGAAGATGAATTTTAGCTTCGTAATTTAGTTCAGTAACACGTGGCAAGTAGAATGAAACTCGATTCTAAAGTGCAGATAAAAAAGTAAATTATTTCTAGTGATAATTATTTATAAATGTCATTTATATATTATGTAAAACGTATACGGTTTCAGAATTTTCATTCCATCTTCGACTGTTTTGTCGACCAATAGGAAAATTGTAACAGAGCCACCATCTTTATTTTGTGCTGCATATAAGTAAAACATCGTAAAACAATATGTAGATGCTAATTGTTATCCATTTTTAGTATAAAAATCATACCTATAGTGATAAGTTTCATACAAAATATGTATGAAAGTCCCCCTAAAGTATTAAGAAGTAGTTCAGGCACAAATAACAATGAGCTTCACATGTGTGGATTAATTATCTCTTTTGCCAGCCTTTTTTGACTATTTAAGACCCTCCCCAAACTTGTGAACAGCACTCATACATGGTCAACATGGGAAAGACAAAGGAGCATTCCAAGGCCATCAGAGACAAGATCGTGGAGGGTCACAAGGCTGGCAAGGGGTACAAAACCGTTTCCAAGGAGTTGGGCCTACCTGTCCCCACTGTTGGGAGCATCATTCGGAAGTGGAAGGCTTATGAAACTACTGTTAGCTTTCCACGGCCTGGACAGCCTTTGAAAGTTTCCTCCCGTGCCGAGGCCAGGCTTGTCCGAAGAGTCAAGGCTAACCCAAGGACAACAAGGAAGGAGCTCCGGGAAGATCTCATGGCAGTGGGGACATTGGTTTCAGTCAATACCATAAGTAACATACTCCACCGCAATGGTCTCTGTTCCAGACGAGCCCGTAAGGTTCCTTTACTTTCAAAGCGTCATGTCAAGGCTCGTCTACAGTTTGCTCATGATCACTTGGAGGACTCTGAGACAGACTGGTTCAAGGTTCTATGGTCTGATGAGACCAAGATTGAGATCTTTGGTGCCAACCACACACGTGACGTTTGGAGACTGGATGGCACTGCATACGACCCCAAGAATACCATCCCTACAGTCAAGCATGGTGGTGGCAGCATCATGCTGTGGGGCTGTTTCTAAGCAAAGGGGCCTGGCCATCTGGTCCGCATCCATGGGAAGATGGATAGCATGGCCTACCTGGAGATTTTGGCCAAGAACCTCTGCTCCTCCATCAAGGATCTTAAGATGGGTTGTAATTTGAGCTTCCAACAAGACAACGACCCAAAGCACACAGCCAAGAAAACCAAGGCCTGGTTCAAGAGGGAAAAAATCAAGTAGTTGGAGCGGCCTAGTCAGTCTCCTGACCTTAACCCAATTGAAAACTTGTGGAAAGAGCTCAAGATTAAAGTCCACATGAGACACCCAAAGAACCTAGATAACTTGGAGAAGATCTGCATGGAGGAGTGGGCCAAGGTAACTCCAGAGACATGTGCCGGCCTGATCAGGTCTTATAAAAGACGATTATTAGCTGTAATTGCAAACAAGGGTTATTCCACAAAATATTAAACATAGGGGTTGAATAATAATTGACCCACACTTTTATGTTTAAAATTTATAAAAATTCAACTGAGCAACATAACTTTTTGGTTTGTAAGATTTATGCTTCTGTTAATAAATCCTACTCTCGTTTGCAGTTTGAAGGCTCTAACTTATTGGCATCTTATCAAACCAGCTAAATCTGCAGGGGGTTGAGTACTACTTGTAGGCACTGTATATACTGACATTTCCTTATGTAATGTTGCAGTCAGTCTCCAGCTTGGAGGACAGGGACTGTTTGGCAGGATAATAGTTAACATTTCAGCCTTATGTTAGAACATGTTGGGAGACCAGATGTGATGTCATAACCTTGTGACTACAATAGGCGGAGCTAAGTCCCTATAATATATGTGTTTGCTCGCTTAGCTCCACCCATTATAGTCACATGATCGTTACATCACACAGGTCCTTTAGCAACGCAAGTTAATAGTGTGTTAACTATTATCCTGCCAGACAGTCTCCCTCCTCCAAGGTGTAGACTGAAATGTAAATGTATGAATGCTTTTTTTCACCTTTCACATTACACTATGAGCTCAGACAGGGATGATTAGAATAGTATTATAAAGCTGCAGCTAAAGACTGTGATAGCTGTGGGGGTCATAAACCACCTGACAGGTTCCCTTTAACATTAACTGATAACAACAATATGATGTAGAAAACAACCACCAGCAGGAAAGAAAAGACAAGCCTAACCAACACGCTCCTTTTCAATGAGGAGATAAGTGCAAATCTGGATGTTGGCCATGCAGATTATATGGCACATCTGGACATTACTAAGGCATTTGATATCCTGGTACTGAAGCTCCAGAAGCAGAGACTGGGGGGCACTACATGCACATGGGTAAAAAACTGATGCAGGGACAGGAAACAAAACTTTGTAAATACTACATTCTCTATATGAGATATGTCAGCAGTGATACCACAAGGATCTGTTTTAGGCCCAAATCTTTTCAATTTCATTATAAATGACCTTGTGCTAAGATTAAGAGTAAAGTCTTTGCTGAGACACCACACTATGTAGGAAAATAAAACTGAGCTTGACAGTACAATATTATAGAATGATCTAGAAAAATAGAAATAAAAGTTCGTGGACCTACAGATAAGAGCAAAATGGTGAATATTATAACATTTAATAGGGTATAGTATATTTCCACATAAGGTACATATGTGCCAAAATGTACAGAAGTAGATAACCTCAAATAATGCAGAATCCAATATAAAGTAGCAAATGATAAAGAACTGGGCAAGGTTGGGTGGAAATAAAATTACTAAATAATGGCACCATTCCTGTTTTGCAAACGGGTCAGTGTCCCCATGTGAATTGCTGGTATGCCAGCTTCACCAGGGGATAAACAACCCAGTCAGGAATCAAAAAGGTATCCTCATTTTACCTTTATTTCTGGATGAGGCGTTTTGTTCACCAGTGCACAGTATCCATATAACCATTAGGGTACCTTTACACACCGCAACTACGGTGTAGCAACTGAGAGGCAATCCGGAATTCCGTCACCGTTGCCTTGAAAGTGCTATGAAATTGCGGCGTGTAATTGGGGAAAGTGATGGGGATTTTTTGAAGTTGCTCCCGGTTGCGGTTTCAGAGCATTGTACAAAAACCAGAGGCAACCCTGAAGGTGAATTGCCGTGGTTTTGGCGTGTGAACGGGCAATAGGGATGGAATCTGCGTCGCCTAGTGATTTCCCAGAGGCGTGCCACAGCGTGCTGGATACCGCGCCCCATCAGCGATGATTGGTGGGGGCTACTGTGTTTCCATTGGCTGTCCCTTCACAGGGCGCCATAATTGAGGAGCTGTCCATTCACACTACACAATTGCAATGGCGTCATGTATTAGCCAGCCTTCCTGCGCAGGCTGTCCAATCATGACGCAATTGCATTGTCTAATCAGTGTGTTTGGGGCGCGGAATACACAACTCTGTCACGCCTATGTTCTTGCGGCTCTGAACATGTACGCCCACATTCTTTTGGGGATTGCGGCATGTGAAGCGGCGTCAGGAGGCAACCGTATGTTTCCTGCAGGTTCTGTGGTAACTTCCGGGGAGCCAAGTTCCCTTAGGTTGAGGGCGCAATTGCGACGTGTACATGTGGCATCGGCGTTCTGTAGCAACCGTCAAAAACGTGCAAGTACACTTTCGGTTGCCTCCGATCGCCGGTGATAGTTGCGGCGTGTAAACGTACCCTTAAATAGTTCGATTGCCACCTGATAATCTGAAGTATTAATAGCATTGTAAGACACTAACGTGGCATTGAGCAGTAGTAGTTGTTGAAGTCGGCTTCTGTTGTGTCCTAGAAAATTATAGGAATTGCTGGTTTGCCAGCTTCTACAGGGGAAAAAAAAGCAGTCATCAGTCAAAAAGGTATCACCATTTTACCAATATTTTACTCAAGAGGTGTATTCAGACCACAGCATCCATATCATCATTGAGGTGTTTGATTGCCACCTGATAATCTAGAGCAGGAGTCCCCAAACTGTGGATTGTGACCTGTGATATGTGGCTCGCAGCTGTCTGCCAGCATTATACATTGGTCTAGTAAACAACTATGAAGAGCAGGTCTCTAGATGATGACTTTTGTGAGTAGCCCCACACAGAAGAGCAGATTTGAATGTGAGTGAGTAGAGTAGGAACCCTTGAAACTCAATATCAGTGCAATTAGAACAGTGCAATTAAATAACAGTGCAAGTAGAGTAGAAACCCCTGAAACTAATTATCAGTGCTATTTTTGTGGAAAATCTTCGGTTGTTATTTTGCTAATGGGAGCTCTGGGTGTTACCACTGTGAGTGTATCAGGAGCTAAATGTGGCTCATGACTTACTCTGAGGTGAATGTAGCTCACAATCTTCTGACAGCTAAATGTGGTCTCAAGGACTGAAAGGTTTGGAACCACTGATCTAGAGTATAAATAGCATTGTAAGACACTGTAACCTGGAGCGGGGCGGTATCTGTGGGTGAGGTCTGCTTCTCTTACCCCTCTACTTTATATGAAAGAAGGAGTCATGACTGGGTGTATGGACTTGGACTACCGAGGCGATAAACCTTTGCAGGCTGCATGATGCCATTGGCTTAGGCTGTCCAGGACCAGACCAGTTCAATGAGAGAGACCACCACTTAAAAAATGGTACTTTACTGTACAACCATTTGATGGCAACTTTTTGACAAATAATAGCTGACACATGCCTACTCGTACATTTCATCATTAACACAGATTATATCTACACACAGTCTATTCTTCCACTTCGTTTGTCCTGCCTCCTATAGTCTCACTTTTTTCACCACAAGCCAGTTTAGCACCACAGTACAGTTCATTAAAGTCATCTTTTCCTCCAGCATTTCCATGTCTAATCTGCCTCCTAGAGGACTGATTTGCCAATATGGCCAAACAAAGCTTTAAGTTTACTACCGCTTTATGGAACTCCTGCCTGGGGCACTCACTTTGTCTCACGTTCTGTTCCATCTTGGCCTGTTTCCTTTTCAGAAATATAAACTCTTGGCCATTTTTCTAGGTGCCCTCTCTTTTTGTGTCGATCTCCAGTGATTCACTCAGCACTACCGTTGACTCTCTTACCAGGAACTCACTTTCCTTTGTTTGCATTTCCTCTACTCGGAATCTCACTATCGCTATCTTAGACTCCTTTATCCCTCTAGGGACAACCATGTCATGCAGCTTGCTACTAGGCAGATATTAGGTCTGCTTCTGTCTCAAGCGTAGCCCTATCTTATGTTCTGATTGGTAACTGTCACTGACCCTGCTCTCAAGCCCCTCCCACTCTGCACTAAAACCAAACATTAACTCTTCCTTGCCCTACTGTCGGCATAACACAATTCAACATTACACTTTACATATCATCACAATAATGACCTAATACACATCACAACAACAACTCTGATGTCTTTGAGGGGGAACAGTATGTATATCCCCTTTCAACACTAAGGAGTCATATGACCTGCAGAGGGTCATAACATTATAAAGTTGTAATGTAACAGCCAGACTTGAAAATATACATTGTATATCCAGTTTGCATGGGAACATGAAGCGAATGAGCAAATTATAAACTTACATTACCTGTATTCGGAGAGTAGAAGAGTAGAATGGCAGTTTAGACATAGTATAAGGTGCTAAAATCTTTAGCTGCTCACTTCTTTTTTAGATATTTAACCTATAGTTGATTCTAAATTTAAAGCTGTTCTTGGAGGACCTAACTTTCCACCGACTAACAGCTTTTTAAATTCAGCAATTTATTCGCTAAGTGGCGTACAATAAGTAATTTCACTGTAGCTAATCATCACCTGGAGGCCCTGAGATCTTCAAATTGATACTGGAGTATACATAAAAGTACAATCTTCTATTCTTTTATTAGTTTGGCACTGAACTTTGTTGCTGCGGAAAAAGTGATTATTAGATCATTTAATGGATTATTTGTGATTATAGAACAATTAATATATCAGATTATTTGTTAACCTGCTTATTTTCATTATACCAGTATGTTGGCATGGTGTTGAAATATATTCATTTCATAATATCGTGTAAGAACTTTATCTTGTGCCTTTAAGTAATTTGCCGTCTGAATCTTATGTACATGTCAATAGCCTCAAGTGCTTTATTTTAAAGGGAATCTGTCACCATATTTAACCTATGTAAACTATTAATATGGGCATACAGGGTATATAATGTTGAAAAAAAGTAATTCTGTATGCCTTTTATCAGATGCCTTGTGGTAGATAAATCATTGTTTATCACTTTATGTGAATAAACTCTTCCGGGCTATGGGGAGGATGTTGCCTGGTAGATAACTTTGCCTTGAGGGCCTATTTTAAATAGATGGAGATATTACCAGTGTGATGGTCGCTCTTCTGACTTTACGGCCAAACTGTATATGAATATAACTGACATATCTGCAGGTTCTTCTCAGTGTTTTCAGCCTCTATCTCAAATGCAGACAGTGTTGCAATATTATTCCAATACAGCAGAGCTCAAAGAGCAGCAAAAAATGTGCTTGAGTTAATTTCTCCTGTTTGTTTGTTTGTTATGCAGGTTTCACACTTGTATATTTTGCAATCCATTTCTATCCATTTTGAAATGGATGGACACTGATCCATTTTTGTCTCCATTGATTTTCAATGGTGACGGATTTGTCTTCCATGTGCATCCATTTGTCACCGTTTTGTCATAGATCCATTTGTCTGCATATTGTTTAAAAAATGCAAAATGTTGCATTTTTGGACTCGTATGAAAAATATGCAGACAAACGGACACTCATGAATCCATGACTATTCGTCATGATTTAAAATGGAACTCTATGGAAAATGTTTCCGTTTCAAAGCCATTTGCCTCTGGGAAACAGATCCATTTTGGTGGACTGGGTATGCTCAGAAGCAAGGTACAGCTCCTTCCAGCCCTATCTTTGGTAACTGAAGATTGATCCATTAATAAAAAACTTTGCATGGACATCCATCGGCGTCCATTTGAACAGATCCATGGGTGTCCATGTGTACCCAGGAAGTTGCATGCATTTCATGCAAGCAAATGGATTGAAACATACCTAAGTGTGAAACTAGCCTTAAGGCCCCATCACACACTACGATATCGTTAATAATATCGTTGAAACATCACAGGATTTCTGTCGTAACGACGTCGTTCAGTGGGACATGTACATCCGAGCAACGATAAACGGGCAGATCGTTCATCGGAGGTTTGTGAACTGGACCTTAAACTAAACGATGAGCGTTCGTTCAACTTGCAGCATAGGTGTGTGTGAAACCTCGATAACGATGTTGTTAACATCTTTGCCTATTGAGAAGTGAAGGATGTAGGCGATTTAACAACTGCAAGTATCGTTCGCTTGTTGCGGAATCGTTGCTGCGTCGTTAACGATATCTATACGTTTGACATTTCACTAGCGATCATTGAACGTCGTTCAAGCTATCTAGGTCAAGTCGGATCATTGATCGGATCGTTCGACCATTGAAGCGTGAAATGGGGCCTTTACTTGTCTCACACTAATAACTCCCCCTTCTATTTAATATAGGCTGTGGAGGCAGAGTTATCTTCCAGGCAGCATCCTCCCCATTTTTCAACTCACAGTCCAATCTAATCAATCAGACACTGCCTGACACTTAAACTAGTTAAAAATCCAAAAGAACAGAAGGAAAAAAGGAAACCACAAGCACAAGAATTAATACTAAAATGTAGAAGTATAATAAAAAAATAATTCTTTATTAGCATAAATTATAAAAATTTTATATAAAACAGAACAAACAGGAGAAGCTTCAAAAAAGAAATGCATACAGTACATAGTGAGGGAACTACCAATATACAACTAGAGAGAGGTATAAGGATGTACCAGATTCCAAAGATAAGTATCGTCATCCACAATACCAAAGTGTATCATACATATGGATCACAGACTTAAATACTGCCAAGCAAAAATTAAAGAATGTATATGTGGTAACCTTACACCTGCAGCCAATAGAAGAATGTCATACAATGCGGTAGTCAGTGAACCGGAAGCATGGAACTCACATGATCACGTAGTGACACACTTCTGGAAGTCTTGGGAGAAAGGAAACCACACATTTGCACCACTAAAAATGGCACTCACAGAAGGAATACCAGTGTGATGGGATATACAGCTCTGGCAAAAAGTAAGAGACCACTACAAAATTTTCAGTTTCTCTGATTTTTCTCTTTATAGGTATATTTTTGAGTAAAATATACATTGTTCTTTTATTCTATAAACTACTGACAATATGTCTCCGAAATTCAAAGCTAAAAAATTTGTATTTCTTTGCAGCAAAGGAGAAATCGTCAAAATAATAAAAAAAAAAACTATGCTTCCAGACCTCAATTAATGCAAAGAAAACAAGTTCATATTAATTTAGAAACAACAATACTAATGTTTTAACGCAGAAAGAGTTCAGAAATCAATATTTGGTGGACTAACCATGATTTTTAATCACAGCTTTCATGCATCTTGGCATGCTTTCCAAGAGTCTTTCACACTGCTTTTGGGTGACCTTATGCCACTCCTGGCACAAAAATGTAAGCAGTTCTTCTTTGATGGCTTGTGACTATTCATCTTCCTCTTGATTACATCCCAGAGGTTTTCAATGGGGTTCAGATCTGGAGATTGGGCTGGCCATGACAGGGTCTTGATGTGGTGCTCCTTCATCCACACATTGATTGACCTAGCTGTGTCGCATGGGGCATTGTCCTGCTGAGAAAAACATAGTCCTCAGAGTTGGGGAACATTGCCTGAGCAGAAGGAAGCAAGTGCTTTTCAAGGATAACCTTGTATGTGGTTTGATTCATATGTCTTTCGCAAAGATTAAGCTGCCCATTTCAAGCATCCCCAGATCATCACCGATCCTCCACCAAATTTCTCAGTGGGTGAAAGACACTGTGGCTTGTACGCCTCTTCAGGTCTCCGGCTAACCATTAGACGACCAGGTGTTGGGCAAAGCTGATAATTACACTCATCAGAGAAGATTACCTTACTCCAGTCCTTTATGATCCCATCCTTATGGTTTTTGTCAAACTTCAGCCTGGCTCTTCTTTGCTTCTCATTGATAAAAGGCTTTTTTTTCTAGTTCTTGCCATGCACTTCACCCCAGCTGCCATTTGCCATTCCTTTTGTAGGTCACTTGATGTCATCCTGCGGTTGCTGAGTGACATCCGAATAAGATGATGGTCATCCCAGTCAGTGGAGAGTCACTTTCGCCCTCAGCTGGTCTGTAGCTTTGTTGTTCCCAATGTCTGCTGCTTGACCTTGTTGTAATGGACTGCTGTCTTCAAAATTTTAAGGATAGAGGCAATGTGACGCTCACTGTATCCCTCTGCTAGTAAAGCCAGAATTGAGCCCTTCTTTTCCTCACTCAAGACTTTTCTTTTCAACTCCTTTGGCATGATTAAAAGTTATTTTTTCATTCAAATTACTTTTGGGATATTCCTAACACTTATTTTGCCATCCAGCTTGTTCTATTGCAAGTGGATTGTGTAGACCACAGCAGTGTTTTTTATATGTCCTTCATTAAATAAGATTTGGTTCAGGTGATCACCTAATCAGAAGCACAGTAAGTAGAATGATGTGTACTTTGGTTGGAATTCAACGGACACTGAAATGGAATGGCTGTCAGACATGTAGAGATGGTGATTATTACAAAACTGTGCAGTGGTCTCTTAATTTTTGCCAGAGCTGTAATATAATACAGCAGGCATGGAATTACAATGGCACCAATGACACAGGGTGAATTGTCAGTTCATTATCAAGCCAGTGGGCAGTGAATCAACTTTAAAGATACAAATAAAGTGTATTCAAATTAAATAAATATAAATCTTATATATAAAACCCGAAGGCCACATCCGGAAAAGGCCACGCCCACTTCCGTGATGGCCTCCGTCCTGTGTCCAACACCGGAACCGGAAGCACCAGACCCACGAGCGGCGCCACCGGCCCTGCACAGAGCCCCGTCTGCGGCTGCCCACATCCCGCCCACAGCCCTGCAGCTCACCGCCCACCAACATCCGCCAACCGGCCCGGAACGAGTGTGGGGCCTCCGCCGGCACAGCTCCCAGTCCTGCCGCTCTCTCCACAGACCGGCTGACGCTCCTCCATCACGCAGCTAGCCCCGCCCACACTCCGCCCCCGGGCTCCGGAACCGCCGCCAGCACTGCCGCTGCCCGCCGCCAGCCAACAGCCCAGTAAGTGTTCCGCCACCCTGCCTCCGCTCTCCTCTGCCACCTCCGCTCTCCTCTGCCACCTCCGCTCTCCTCTGCCACCTCCAGCCCTGCTCTGCCCCCTCCAGCCCTGCTCTGCCCCCTCCAGCCCTCACTGCTGACCACTGAGCCAGCGCCCTCACTGCTGACCACTGAGCCAGCGCCCTCACTGCTGACCACTGAGCCAGCGCCCTCACTGCTGACCACTGAGCCAGCGCCCTCACTGCTAACCACTGAGCCAGCGCCCTCACTGCTGACCACTGAGCCAGCGCCCTCACTGCTGACCACTGAGCCAGCGCCCTCACTGCTGACCACTGAGCCAGCGCCCTCACTGCTGACCACTGAGCCAGCGCCCTCACTGCTGACCACTGAGCCAGCGCCCTCACTGCTGACCACTGAGCCAGCGCCCTCACTGCTGACCACTGAGGCACCGCCCTCACTGCTGACCACTGAGCCAGCGCCCTCACTGCTGACCACTGAGCCAGCGCCCTCACTGCTGACCACTGAGCCACCGCACTCACTGCTGACCACTGAGGCACCGCCCTCACTGCTGACCACTGAGGCACCGCCCTCACTGCTGACCACTGAGCCACCGCCCTCACTGCTGACCACTGAGCCAGCGCCCTCACTGCTGACCACTGAGCCAGCGCCCTCACTGCTGACCACTGAGCCAGCGCCCTCACTGCTGACCACTGAGCCACCGCCCTCACTGCTGACCACTGAGCCACCGCCCTCACTGCTGACCACTGAGCCAGCGCCCTCACTGCTGACCACGGAGCCACCGCCCTCACTGCTGACCACTGAGGCACCGCCCTCACTGCTGACCACTGAGGCACCGCCCTCACTGCTGACCACTGAGGCACCGCCCTCACTGCTGACCACTGAGGCACCGCCCTCACTGCTGACCACTGAGGCACCGCCCTCACTGCTGACCACTGAGCCACCGCACTCACTGCTTCCCACTGAGCCACCGCCCTCACTGCTGACCACTGAGCCAGCGCCCTCACTGCTGACCACTGAGCCAGCGCCCTCACTGCTGACCACTGAGCCAGCGCCCTCACTGCTGACCACTGAGCCAGCGCCCTCACTGCTGACCACTGAGCCAGCGCCCTCACTGCTGACCACTGAGCCAGCGCCCTCACTGCTGACCACTGAGCCAGCGCCCTCACTGCTGACCACTGAGCCAGCGCCCTCACTGCTGACCACTGAGCCAGCGCCCTCACTGCTGACCACTGAGGCACCGCCCTCACTGCTGACCACTGAGGCACCGCCCTCACTGCTGACCACTGAGGCACCGCCCTCACTGCTACCACTGAGGCACGCCTCACTGCTGACCATGAGGCACCGCCCTCACTGCTGACCACTGAGGCACCGCCCTCACTGCTGACCACTGAGGCACCGCCCTCACTGCTGACCACTGAGGCACGCCCTCACTGCTGACCACTGAGGCACTGCCCTCACTGCTGACCACTGAGGCACCGCCCTCACTGCTGACCACTGAGCCAGCGCCCTCACTGCTGACCACTGAGCCAGCGCCCTCACTGCTGACCACTGAGCAGCGCCTCACTGCTGACCACTGAGCCAGCGCCCTCACTGCTGACCACTGAGCCAGCGCCCTCACTGCTGACCACTGAGCCAGCGCCCTCACTGCTGACCACTGAGCCAGCGCCCTCACTGCTGACCACTGAGCCAGCGCCCTCACTGCTGACCACTGAGCCAGCGCCCTCACTGCTGACCACTGAGCCAGCGCCCTCACTGCTGACCACTGAGCCAGCGCCCTCACTGCTGACCACTGAGCCAGCGCCCTCACTGCTGACCACTGAGCCAGCGCCCTCACTGCTGACCACTGAGCCAGCGCCCTCACTGCTGACCACTGAGCCAGCGCCCTCACTGCTGACCACGGAGCCAGCGCCCTCACTGCTGACCACGGAGCCAGCGCTCTCACTGCTGACCACGGAGCCACTGCCCTCACTGCTGACCACGGAGGCACCGCCCTCACTGCTGACCACTGAGGCACTGCCCTCACTGCTGACCACTGAGGCACCGCCCTCACTGCTGACCACTGAGGCACCGCCCTCACTGCTGACCACTGAGGCACCGCCCTCACTGCTGACCACTGAGGCACTGCCCTCACTGCTGACCACTGAGGCACCGCCCTCACTGCTGACCACTGAGGCACCGCCCTCACTGCTGACCACTGAGGCACCGCCCTCACTGCTGACCACTGAGGCACCGCCCTCACTGCTGAGCACTGAGGCACCGCCCTCACTGCTGACCACTGAGCCAGCGCCCTCACTGCTGACCACTGAGCCAGCGCCCTCACTGCTGACCACTGAGCCAGCGCCCTCACTGCTGACCACTGAGCCAGCGCCCTCACTGCTGACCACTGAGCCAGCGCCCTCACTGCTGACCACTGAGCCAGCGCCCTCACTGCTGACCACTGAGCCAGCGCCCTCACTGCTGACCACTGAGCCAGCGCCCTCACTGCTGACCACTGAGCCAGCGCCCTCACTGCTGACCACTGAGCCAGCGCCCTCACTGCTGACCACTGACCAGCGCCCTCACTGCTGACCACTGAGCCAGCGCCCTCACTGCTGACCACTGAGCCAGCGCCCCACTGCTGACCACTGAGCCAGCGCCCTCACTGCTGACCACTGAGCCAGCGCCCTCACTGCTGACCACTGAGCCAGCGCCCTCACTGCTGACCACTGAGCCAGCGCCCTCACTGCTGACCACTGAGCCAGCGCCCTCACTGCTGACCACTGAGCCAGCGCCCTCACTGCTGACCACTGAGCCAGCGCCCTCACTGCTGACCACTGAGCCAGCGCCCTCACTGCTGACCACTGAGCCAGCGCCCTCACTGCTGACCACTGAGCCAGCGCCCTCACTGCTGACCACTGAGCCAGCGCCCTCACTGCTGACCACTGAGCCAGCGCCCTCACTGCTGACCACTGAGCCAGCGCCCTCACTGCTGACCACTGAGCCAGCGCCCTCACTGCTGACCACTGAGCCAGCGCCCTCACTGCTGACCACTGAGCCACCGCCCTCACTGCTGACCACTGAGCCACCGCCCTCACTGCTGACCACTGAGCCACCGCCCTCACTGCTTCCCACTGAGCCACCGCCCTCACTGCTACCCACTGAGCCACCGCACTCACTGCTAACCACCGAGCCACCGCACTCACTGCTAACCACTGAGCCACCATATACTCTGCTACCCACTGAGCCACCGCACTCACTGCTAACCACTGAGCCACCTGTACACACACAAATAATTTCACCGCACTCCCCTAACTATTACTAAATAAACTATATATACATTCTAGACTACCCGATTCTTTAGAATCGGGCCACCATCTAGTAAATTAATAAATATGAACATTAATACATAGATATGTTTGCTTATATACACTCTGTAAATCACTAACCAATAAATAATTTAGCAAATAAATGAATAACAAATAAATATATATATACTAAATATCCCAGGATACAATATAAATAAATGTAAGTGGAAACATATTATGCACATAAAAAATACAATAAATATGAGTAATATGAGATAAAAGATAATCAGAGCTATCTATTATATACTTACCTAATCCTGTGTTTCATCAGCTTCCCACCCGATGTCCACAAATCCCAGAAAGCACTGCGCCGACCGGAAGCCGCGCACATTAGCACAGCCAAGTGATAGGTATGCTAATATGGAACAGGCTGGCGGCGGCACAGGCAACGAAAGCTGACACTGCACAAGCCATCTGCAGAACCCCGCCTGCCTCCCACTCCATCTCTCCTGAAGAAGCAGACCCTGCACACCCCCACATGTAGAGCCCGAACCCCTCCTCTGGCTCCCACAGACCCCTGCACCCTGCCTCCAGCGCCCGCAGACCCCCGCACCACCCTCCAACGCCTACAGACCCCCAACAACTTACCTATTGGGACAAAACCTTTGGTGATGTCACAGTCATGTGATCAGTCACATGACCATCACATCAGCGCTGCTCCACCTCCTGTAGCCTTCACTGCTTCCCAGCTGGGCAGAGAGACATAAGGGGGACCAGAATGACTGAATGAGGGGCAGAGAGACATAAGGGGGACCAGAAAGATTGAAGGGGGCAGAGAGACTGAAGGGGGGACATAGAGAGGGAAAAAGGGAGCAGAGAGATGAAAGAGTTGAAGCAGAGAGGGAAGGGGGGCAGAGAGACATAATGGGGGGAAAGAAAGACTGAAGGGGAGCAAAGACATAAGGGGGGACCAGAAAGACTGAAGGGGGAGAGAGAGAGAAGGGGTAGCAGGGAGAGGGATGGGAGAAGCAGAGAGATGAAAGGGGGACCAGAAAGACTGAAGGGGGCAGAGAGAAGGAAGGGGGAGCAGAGAGAGGGAAGGGGGGGCAGAGAAAGAAAGGGGAAAGGAGACACTGAAGGGGGGCAGAGAGGCAGAAGTGGGACCAGAAAGATTGAAGAGGTTAGAAAGAGAGAAGGGGGGCACAGAGAGGCAGAAGGGGGAGCAGGAAGACTGAAGGGGGCCGAGTGAAGGAAGAGGGAGCAGAGAGAGGGAAGGGGGTGCACAGAGACAGAAGGGGGAGCAGAGACTGAAGGGGGAAGAGAGGCAGAAGGGGAAGCAGAAAGACTGAAGGGGGCAGAGGGAGGGAAGGGGGGGACAGAGAGATATAAGGGGAACCAGAAAGACTGAAGGAGGATAGAGAGACAAGGGGGGACCAGAAAGACTAAAGGGAGGCAGGAAAACTGAAGGGGCGGGGGCAGAAAGACTGAAGGGGGGCAGAGAGACATAAGCGGGGACCAGAAAGACTGAAGGGGCAGAGAGACTGAAGGGAGGCAGAGAGAGGGAAGAGGGGCAGATTGATGAAAGAGGGGGAGCACAGAGGCAGGGAGCAGAGAGAACTAAGGGGGGACCATGTAAAAATAAAATAGGGAGGGGGACAAGAGGCGCAATAGTGCCCTAGCACTAGTGACACTTGTATACAATGGTGGTGCTGTGAAGCTGCTCACCTGGTCCAGTTGTGATCCCCACAACTGGTTTGAAGGCGTTTTTGGAAACGATGTTCCCTGAGGAAGGCGCCGGGTGTGGCGCTGAAACGCGTAGGAGAAAGGAGGAATATAAGGATGGAAATCTATTTGGCTCTTTGGTGAGTTTATTTAACCCTGAAGCAGCGCGGACCGTGAGACACCAGCACTCCCATCATTTCTTTTATAAGGGGGGACCAGAAAGACGGAAGAGGGGCAGTAAAACTGGAGGGGGCATAGAGAGGGAAGGGGGGAAAAGAGACATAAGGGGGGACCAGAAAGACTGAAGGGGCAGAGAGAGGAAAGGGGGGAGCAGAGAGACAAAAGGGGTGAGCAGAGAGGGAAGGGGGCAGAGAGACATAAGTGGGGACCAGAAGACTGAAGGGGAGCATAGAGATGAAAGCAGGGGGGCAGAGAGAGGGAAGGGGGGCAGAGAGACATAAGAAGGGACCAGAAACACTGAAGGGGGCAGAGAGATGAAAGTGGGGAGCAAAGAGAGGGAAGGGGGGTGCCCAAGGGCAAAGAGAGCATAGAGTGGCCAAAGGGAGCGCAGGGTGGGCAAAGAACGCAAGGGGGATAAAGATTGCAGGGTGGCTGTGACACCCTCCCGATATGATAGCATCCAGCTCCCATCTAGTAAATTCATAAAAACAGTAAACTACTGTTCAGTAAAATACTTATTCAGTAAAATACTTACCGTATTCATGAAATAAATTTGAATATAATACAAAAATGTAAGGATATGCGGTGTAAAAAATGTTATGTGAAAAATGATGAAATAACTGATATAAGAATATAAAACAGTATAATACATATGAAGTACATCTTAGTTTATTAAATGAAATGTAGGAATGTGTAGTATAAAGGATTAATATGTGAAAACTAGTGTAAGTAAGAAGAGCATTGAGATTACCAAAAACGCCACCACATTTTGACAAAAAGGCTTCTTCTTGGTATGAATACTATGAATAACACTTTTTAAATTGAAACTCATAATTTTTTACTATGCATAGCAGTTCATATTGCTTGGTGGCGTATTTGTTAAACTTTTACACATGTATATTGATTGCTGGAGACTTCTCTTTTAATCTATACTTAATTGAAGCTTTGGCCCAGGTGGCTCCATGCGTATCCTCTCCATACGGAACAGGTATCACAAGGATTGGTGAGCTGCTTCTCCTTACCCTTTCCCTGAACAACAGAAGTAGGTATGTAAGAAATAACCCCAAAGATAATAAATTAGAGTAGATAGGGAATTGATGGGAATCTTAAATGAAACACATTAGAAAAGATGTTAATTTTTAAATTAAATTGCTAGGCATTAATATTAAATTAACTATTAGAATTCATAAAAACCCTTTATGGTTTCCATAGGAAAAGAAGATGGCGGCACTCGTGTTTCCTGGTTACAAACCAACTTTATTTGACCACGTGAATTGCATTCAAGGGTGCAGGGAGGGAGGAGCTGAAGCGACGGTCACCGTTTCGCAGGTAACTTCCGCTTCTACGGGCTATTTATGACTGTTTCTGAATCCCTTTATGGTTTCCACACACAACAAACTAAAGTTAGTGAAATCCACTAATATTAGCGGGATTGGTCAACAGCCTTATTGGGTCTTTCCAACTCTTCCCTGACAGATGATATTGGGGAAGAGAATTCGACATCTTGAATATACAACAACCAATCATTTTCTTTTCTGGGGGATAAGATGTGGAGTCTATTGGTGGCTTTTTCATAGAGAATACATGAGCGCTCGGCTAGACAAGGAGTCCTGTGTATGGGGGACTCAGGAAAGCTAAGTGTCGAATGAATGATCAGTCAGGTGACAGCTGTCTAAGGGGTGTTGGGGTCTTGTGTGTCTCAGAAGAATTCAGGTATATGGTGTAGGAATAAATCAAGTAGCTTCCATTGTAGAAGTTTCCTCCATGCACATTATAATAGGTTCTTTCAAATGTCAGCTCTGATTGCCTTGCACATTACTGAATGTATAATGGAGACTGGATACAAACTGAACATGTTTCTGGAAAGGACGCCCAGTGAACATTTTGAGTTCTATCTGTTCTGTACAAATAATAACATTTGGGGTGATCTGCAGGACAAAGCAACATTATCAACCGACCATTTAAAGAATAAATTTAGTATCCAAGACAAGTGAGAATTACAAGATAGCCAGTTGTGTGCTTGTCCCTAGCTGAACTTTGGTAGGACTCAATTTTGTCTGATACATTAGAAATGAAGTATTCTTACTTACCGAGGGCACATTTTTCAATAATATTTCAAACCTCCAAGACCTTTGAAGCCAAGAAAGAGATTATAAATTGTATGACATTTTAAAATTACACTTCCATTTCTGATTCCCCTCCACTTATGTATATATGTCCGTACACAGCTACTAAACCTGAATAATTAAACAGACAAATTTAGGGAGTCAATGATAAATGTTTATGAAAATTATATTCTCGTCCATGAAATTAAAAGTTAGCAATTTAGTCCCTTTATTGGCGTTAGGTAATTACGCTGTATACACAAAGAACAGTTAATAGTTGCAGAATAAACAGCATAGACAGAAAGTCAACTATCCCATCTACTTATATAATCCGCAGTTGGGAATTCGGGCGTTGTCGCCGAATCCCAACATGCTTTGCGGGACTGCGAGTGATGACGCGCAGCGTCATCACGAGCCGCAGACCCGCACTACTGTAAAAAAAAAAACAAAAGTTAATGCTCACCTCTCCCCGAGCCCCCGCTGTCTCCTGCCGTCTCCTCCAAGTTTCCTCCAAGATTCCGGTGGCTGCTGCAGGCTCCGATTGTCTGCAGAGCTCTTCTCCTGCAGTGAAAGACCTGTGGTGATGTCAGAGTCACGTGACACCAGGTTACCATGGAGTAACCTGGTGTCACGTGACTCTGACATCACCACAGGTCTTTCACTGCAGGAGAAGAGCTCTGCAGACAATCGGAGCCTGCAGCAGCCACCGGAATCTTGGAGGAAACTTGGAGGAGACGGCAGGAGACAGCGGGGGCTCGGGGAGAGGTGAGCATTAACTTTTGTTGTTTTTTAACCCCTGCCTTCCTGTTGGGAGACCTTTTACTGTACTGAGCATGCTCAGTACAGTAAATGTCTCCTCCAGCCTCACAGCCTCCCCATCCTCACATCCTCCTCCAGCCTCACAGCCTCCTACAGCCTCCTCCAGCCTCACAGCCTCCTCTGCAGCCTCACAGCCTCCTTCAGCCTCACAGCCTCCTCCAGCCTCACAGCCTCCTCCTGCAGCCTCACAGCCTCCTTCAGCCTCACAGCCTCCTCCTCCAGCCTCACAGCCTCCTCCTCCAGCCTCACAGCCTCCTCCTCCAGCCTCACAGCCTCCTCCTCCAGCCTCACAGCCTCCTCCTGCAGCCTCACAGCCTCCTCCTGCAGCCTCACAGCCTCCTCCAGCCTCACATCCTCCTCCAGCCTCACATCCTCCTCCAGCCTCACATCCTCCTCCAGCCTCACAGCCTCCTCCAGCCTCACAGCCTCCCCATCCTCACAGCCTCCTCCAGCCTCACAGTCTCCTCCATCCTCACAGCCTCCTACAGTCTCCTCCATCCTCACAGCCTCCTACAGCCTCCTCCAGCCTCACAGCCTCCCATCCTCACAGCCTCCTCCAGCCTCACACCCTCCTCCAGCCTCACAGCCTCCTCCAGCCTCACATCCTCCTCCAGCCTCACATCCTCCTCCAGCCTCACAGCCTCCTCCAGCCTCACAGCCTCCCCATCCTCACAGCCTCCTCCAGCCTCACTGCCTCCCCCAGCCTCACTGCCTCCTCCAGCCTCACAGCCTCCTTCAGCCTCACAGCCTCCCCCAGCCTCACAGCCTCCTCCAGCCTCACAGCCTCCTTCAGCCTCACAGCCTCCTCCTCCAGCCTCACAGCCTCCTCCTCCAGCCTCACAGCCTCCTCCTGCAGCCTCACAGCCTCCTCCAGCCTCACATCCTCCTCCAGCCTCACATCCTCCTCCAGCCTCACATCCTCCTCCAGCCTCACATCCTCCTCCAGCCTCACAGCCTCCTCCAGCCTCACAGCCTCCCCATCCTCACAGCCTCCTCCAGCCTCACAGCCTCCCCATCCTCACAGCCTCCTCCAGCCTCACAGTCTCCTCCATCCTCACAGCCTCCTCCATCCTCACAGCCTCCTACAGTCTCCTCCATCCTCACAGCCTCCTACAGCCTCCTCCAGCCTCACAGCCTCCCCATCCTCACAGCCTCCTCCAGCCTCACACCCTCCTCCAGCCTCACAGCCTCCTCCAGCCTCACATCCTCCTCCAGCCTCACATCCTCCTCCAGCCTCACAGCCTCCTCCAGCCTCACAGCCTCCCCATCCTCACAGCCTCCTCCAGCCTCACTGCCTCCCCCAGCCTCACTGCCTCCTCCAGCCTCACAGCCTCCTTCAGCCTCACAGCCTCCCCCAGCCTCACAGCCTCCTCCAGCCTCACAGCCTCCTTCAGCCTCACAGCCTCCTCCTCCAGCCTCACAGCCTCCTCCTGCAGCCTCACAGCCTCCTCCTGCAGCCTCACAGCCTCCTCCAGCCTCACATCCTCCTCCAGCCTCACATCCTCCTCCAGCCTCACATCCTCCTCCAGCCTCACATCCTCCTCCAGCCTCACAGCCTCCTCCAGCCTCACAGCCTCCTCCAGCCTCACAGCCTCCCCATCCTCACAGCCTCCTCCAGCCTCACAGCCTCCCCATCCTCACAGCCTCCTCCAGCCTCACAGTCTCCTCCATCCTCACAGCCTCCTCCATCCTCACAGCCTCCTACAGTCTCCTCCATCCTCACAGCCTCCTACAGCCTCCTCCAGCCTCACAGCCTCCCCATCCTCACAGCCTCCTCCAGCCTCACACCCTCCTCCAGCCTCACAGCCTCCTCCAGCCTCACATCCTCCTCCAGCCTCACATCCTCCTCCAGCCTCACAGCCTCCTCCAGCCTCACAGCCTCCCCATCCTCACAGCCTCCTCCAGCCTCACTGCCTCCCCCAGCCTCACTGCCTCCTCCAGCCTCACAGCCTCCTTCAGCCTCACAGCCTCCCCCAGCCTCACAGCCTCCTCCAGCCTCACAGCCTCCCCATCCTCACAGCCTCCTCCAGCCTCACAGTCTCCTCCATCCTCACAGCCTCCTCCAGCCTCACTGCCTCCCCATCCTCACAGCCTCCTCCAGCCTCACATCCTCCTCCAGCCTCACAGCCTCCTCCAGCCTCTCAGCCTCCTCCATCCTCAGCCGGACTACCTCACATTGCTGCCATCCTGCCAACCGTCGGCCCCGCTCCATCGCCACCGCCCTCCGCGAGGTCCATGCTGCCCGGATGCCGCCGGAGCCTTCCGCCCCTCGCCACTCTCTCACCGCTGGGCTCTCAATGTCGCCATGCTGGTGGAGTAGCGGTCTACGGGCTGTGGCCGGGTGCCGGGAGCCAGGGACGTCGTCCTGTGGCCGGCAACAGCCAATGGGAGTGAGCGGACCGTGTCAGCCTGCAAAGCCTCACACGCCCCGCTCACTCCCATTGCCTGCCCCCGCCGCCCCTGCAAGCGGATTGGGCGCTGTGTTGTACACACAGGACGCCCATCCCATTGCCCAGGACTTGGCGTCCTAGACCAATCGGATGACCGTCCTGTCTTTACCACACACCGCCCAATCCGCTCCTTCCGCTCAGGTCACATGTGTGACCTGAGGGCAAGAACTGATCCCTCTCTGCATCACCCAACCCGCCGCAGAGGACAATGCCGTGTGACTGGGGCTGCGATCAGCCCAGCACGCAGCCACGTCCTGCCGCCGAGCGGTGATGTCACCCCTCCAGCCGCATCTCTCCTCACCCCTCCATCTAGACCTCTCCTCACCACTCCAGCCTCTGCTCTCCTCACCCCTCCAGCCTCTGCTCCCCTCACTCCTCCAGCCTCCCGCCACATCATACTCTGCTATCCACAGAGCCCCCTCTATACTCTGCTACCCACAGAGCTGCCTCTATACTCTGCTACCCACAGAGCCGCCTCTATACTCTGCTACCCACAGAGCCGCCTCTATACTCTGCTACCCACAGAGCCGCCTCTATACTCTGCTACCCACAGAGCCGCCTCTATACTCTGCTACCCACAGAGCCGCCTCTATACTCTCCTACCCACAGACCCGCCTGTATTCTCTGCTACCCACAGAGCCGCCTCTATACTCTGCTACCCACAGAGCCTTCTCTATACTCTGCTACACACAGAGCCGCCTGTATAATCTGCTAACCACAAACCCGCCTGTATACTCTGCTACCCACAGAGCCGCCTGTATACTTTTCTACCCAGAGAGCCGCCTGTATAATCTGCTACCCTCAGAGCAGTCTGTATACTCTGCTACCCACAGACCCGCCTGTATACTCTGCTACCCACAGAGCCCCATGTATACTCTGCTAGCCACTCACCCGCCTGTATACACACAATTCATTTCACCGCGCTCCCGATGCAATTGCATCGGGCCTTTTTACTAGTATAAAAATACTTTTTAGTTCTTTGAAATTTCCTGTGTAGCTGAAACATAAGAACCAAGGGAAAAATATTTTCTGCACTGAATGATTGACTTTTTAAATGTCCCCTGAGGCAATGTGCACGAAAAAAGATCATCTTACCTGCTATGGGTTCGTGCTCAATCATCAAAGCGTGGGGGTGAACCATGAGAGACTCGTATGAGCAGCTGAGGCTTGTGTGTAATTGTAAATGAATGAATTTCTATTAAATGTAACTATCACAATGTAGCTAAGTGGAGCAAACAGATGCATTGACCTGAAGGAATCAAGACACTCGCTAAAATCTTAAATTGGTAAACACAACAAAGTGTCATCGAAAGATTGCCTTGCATGACCTGAATTTTTTGGTAGTAAAATGGACTATACTATGTGAAATGGATATACTGAGCTAGTATGGATCACTGATATAGACAAACATGGACCACTATGTGGGCACCAAAGCATGAGAGCCTGATGACCTACAGCACAGGTCCCCAACCTTTCTGACCTTGATACATCCAGCTCTGAGAAAGGGTCACGAGCCACATCCAGCTCTCGCCCCCTCACAGTAGTGACACCCAGAGCCCCCATTACCGGTATATTGACAGCTAAAATTTTTCCTCAGAAATCACACTGAAGCAGGACACCCAGATCCAGGGGTTCCTACATTACCTCCATTCAAATCTGCTTCACTATGTAGGCCTACACACAAAAGTCACAATCTTGATACCTGCTCTTCATAGCTGTTTGCTAGACCTGATGCTTATGCACCAAGCTGGAAGACAGTTGTGAGCTACATATCCACACATCACAGGCCTGCGAGCCACATGTGGCTACCGAGCTACAGGTTGGCGACCCCTGATCTACAGTATGGGCCCATATATCATTTAATCGTATGGGATAGTGCAATGGATGGGCGGCACGTTTGCTCAGTGGTTAGCACTACAGCCCTGCAGCGCTGGAGTCCTGGCTTCAAATCCCACCAAGGACAACATCTGCAAGGAGTTTATATGTTCTCCCCATGTTTGCGTGGGTTTCCTCCAGGCACTCTGGTTTCCTTCCACATTTCAAAGACATACTGATAGGATGTATAGTTTGTGAGCCCCAATGAGGACAGTATTACTGATGTATGTAAAGTGCTATGGAATTAATAGTGCTAGATAAATGAATAAATGTTATTATATTATATTATTATGGATATTTGATCAGCAATTCAAAGCCAGTTAAGAATGATTTTCTTGGATTGATTTTGGAATATGACTCATTGTACTTGTAAATTAGGAATAGTACATTTCAAACAGTTATATGAACCATTTATGAGTTCTGCGGCCACATTCTGCTTCTTTTTTATGATCAAGAAGTATAAACTCTAATTTAAATTTTCCTAAAATTGATGATCTTTAATTGATGACCTGAATAAACTCAGTGCCCGTTGATAATATAACTGTTCTAATCGAATCTGACATTTCCATTAATCCATTTATAAGAAGAATGTAATAGATCTTTAAAGCAATTACAGCACTTATTGACCAAGTTGCTGGATTAGTCAGTGTTTATTTGGATTTACCTAAATTCACTGTTTTCTTCTGGAACATCAAAATAACTATAACCATCATCTTTTCGTTGATGCTGCCTGATCCTTGGATGAAAGGAGGGTCACCTTCATTATCAGTGAAAGTCAACAATTAATTTGTTAATTGCTAATTGATGGATTCATTTATTTAAAGAAATGTGTAAATACACACAATTATGCTGTACTACATTATTGCCTTTGGCTAATTAACTATCCATTAAAGAAAGGAGCTTTATAAAAGCTAGAAATAACGAACTTAATATTATTATTTACCTATTAATATTTTTTACCTATGCCCCTCTGGTCCATTATCCTGTGGCCTTCATTGTATACTGACTTGTCATCCATGGTTCTTGGCTGTCACAATCACCCTGACATTTCGTCATTATGTACCATAAGTGTGCACACATGAAGGGGCACAAGAAGAGGTGTTGGATGGAGGGAATAAATATCGTAAGTATACACACTTTTTTGGACACAGGGTTGTTTTTATAACAGATGTATACAGGCCCCCCTTAATTTCCTTTGGATGTCAAAGTAGATGGACACATCAGCTCCCCCAGTCCAAGTGGAGATTGTATAAAGGTATGAGGCATGGATGGTTTCTGACTCCTATGCAGCAGGCAATGAAGGAAAGGAAATGTGTGTATCCACAGCTTCTGCAAAAAAAAAAAGAAAAAATGAAGGTTTATCTATAAAAATATCCTTTATCGGTACATTAAAAGCTCCATTAACAACATTCAGAAACACTGGGCTATATGTTTTGCTCAAAACACTTAAGGAAGTGTTTCTGAATTTTTTAATGTACCAATAAAGGATGTTTTTATAGAGGAACCCTGAGATTTTTAAATTTTTTTGTGGAAGCTGGATACACCCTTTTCCATATACACGGTGGGCCATTTATATGGATGCACCTAAATAAAATGGGAATGGTTGGTTATATCAACTTCCTGTTTGTGGCATATTAGTATATGGGAGGGGAAAGCTTTTCCAGATGGGTGGTGACCATGGCGGCCATTTTGAAGTCGGCCAATTTTTTTCAATGGAAGAGGGTCATGTGACACATCAAACTTATTGGGAATTTCATAAGAAAAACACAATGGTGTGCTTGGTTTTAACAGAACTTTAATCTTTGTATTGGATTGTCAATGCAACCCTTTTCTCCGCAGAAGAAATGCTAGCACAGGCTTCCAAATGCTGCACATCTCGTATCTTCACAGCATAGACAAGTGTCTTCAGATGAGTGAGGAGGCAAACCTTTTTTGCAAATGGTGAAGTTAATAAACAAAATCACCGCTATTGGTCTGACACTAACCTACAGTGGATAGATCCCTCCAAGACTGTTAGAACACAAAAATTGATGGTATGGTGTGGTATATGGGGTACAAAGATAACGGGGCCATTCTTCATCAATGGAAACCTTAATGCCACTGGATATCTGAAATTGCTACATGTATATAAAGTTTAGTGTATGTATGTGTGTGTATGTATCATAGCTCTGCCCCTCCACATAGCCCCACCCCTTTCATAGCTCTGCCTCCTTTATAGCCTCACCTACTTCATGGATGTATATTGTGTTATGTATGTATAGCTCTGCCTCCTCCACGTGGCCTGTTCAAGAGTTGAAACTGCCAAAAATGTGTTTCATTTTTGCACCAGAAGGAAAATCCAAGATGCCATTTATCAAAGCATCTTGAATGAGTTGCAAATAATATATTATACATTGGTTGGGTAATCTTTTAGTTATTTTATGTTGCAAATCTGAAGTGTTGAATATATGATGTGAAATGTTTTTATGTGCAAAATAATCATTCTATTTTGTTATAACTAAGCACAGTTAGTTACTATGCCCAGGCAATGCCAGGCTCTACAGCTAGTAGATATATGTAAAACAATAGATTGTTTCTAGAGTATAAGTCGACAAGTGTACAATATACAAGGTGTAAGTCAAGCCTAAGACTAATATATGTTGATAAAATGCTCACAGAATTAGCAGCTACCTTTCCAAACTTCACCATACACATACATGGGGCCAAGCATGAACATATTTTTAATGGAGAGGGTGGATGTAAGCCGCTGTCACACATCTCATGTAGTGGCTGTTCTCCTCCAAGTACAAAATGATCTGATATAGTAAAATCCAAATGTCTGATCCTTCTTTCCTTGAAATTAGCTTGTTGGGAGAGAGTAAGCAGATATGAAAACACATTGGATGGTAGACTGATCCTGCAGGCAGATCGACAGGGTTTGCCTAAAATCCTTGTCACATATGGATTGCTCAGGAAGCAGGAGTGTTCAGTTGCTTCTTGAAGATGCGTGTAGAGAGGTGTACAGAGTTCGTATACTTTTTCCTATGCTGCTCTCTGTGTGTGGTATCTCGTGAAACTAACCATCAACAATAGGCCACTTCATGACCTCTCAGATATTAGAAAATAAAAAAAGTGTAAGTGGTAGAGTTAACCAAAAAAGATTATGCTGCCAATATCTGCCATCCAGTACAGTCCTCAAAGGCAGTCTGATCAACATAGTCTTCATTTCTGAGCCTAGCATCCATCGTCCGACACCCTACATGCTTCTGGTCTTTCGAAGCCCCTTGAAATCTTGGTGTGAAACTTGTCATGAGGCTTAATGCTAGGCCAAGTATGCCAGATGCAGAAGTGAACACTGCTAAGGGCTGGCTGCCATGGAGGACTGGCCTTGATTCTGGACAAGTGCTGCTTGAATAATTTTCATCAACTCCAGTAGATAACTTTAAAGGACGCTAAAGAAGAGTCTCTTCCTAGTCTAATATGGTTATTTACATGTAGAAGAACATGTAGATAATGAAGACTTTAGCATTAAAGAGGTTGTCCACTAATCGGACAAACGCTTTTCAATCCATATGTTTCCACTACTTACTTGTACTAACCTTCGACGCTGTTCCAGCAGTGTTGGCACTGTCTCTCTTGTGATTGTGTACCAGTGTGACGTCACACAAACCTAGCAGAAGATCAGTGGCCTCTTCACTCTTCCCACCTTCAGAAGTATCACATACATCTGGAGGACGAGAGGGACCAGCAGTACTTACTTTTTCTCGATGTAAGTGATTTGTCCGATGGCAGAAAGAGTGAAGCAGCCATTGATTGGCTGCCCAATGCACGTGTCACACTGGTATACAATCCCGGAAAACACAGTGCCGACACCACTAGGACGGTGTCAGCATCAGGGGTTAGTGTAAGTGTACTTATTTTAAATAGGTGAAATATATGGATTAAGAAGGGGTTGTCTGAGTAGTGGACAGTCCCTTTAATGTCCTTACAAAATGTAAATTACATTTTAATGTATTGTGATTAATTGGCTACGTTTCTCTGATAGAGAAGTTACAGCTTTTCCCTTATTTTGGAGCTTTTGTATCTCAGTTTACAAACTCTTCATGGTGTTTTGTGCTGCAAACTTGCCAAATGCTGATTTAATTTCCATGGACAACATTGCCTTAAATTACCTTTCCATTGCAAGCTGCAAGCACCCTGTGATCCTTCTGTAGACATCTGTAAAATGTAATGTTGCCGTTGTGGATTAATGATTTTTAAAGGCTCGAAATTGACTTCCCTGACCACAATCCATTTCTTGGTTGGAACAGCAAATAGTTTCCTTGTTACTCACTCATGTTTTTTTGTGTCCTGAATATTATGTTGCATATTCATACTATGGGAATTAAAAGATATTTACCTCTTCTGCATCTTAAGCAGGCTGATAACGTCCGATTATAATGTACCGCAAGGCTGGTATTGGTTAATGTGTATAAATCAAGAAAGAAAAAAAGAGTTTGATTGCACATGTCAACTATTTGGCCCACGCAGACTGTCTGACCATTTTTTGGCTATTTTTCTGTCTGCTTTAGTACAGTTGTGATTACCTTATTGATTGTGGGAATAAACGTGATTGTAGTTGACGATCCTTTAAAACAGACATACCTAATAAATATCATACAAGTCTAATGGAATTATGCAGCAAATAAACAAACACAAAAAATGATGTTAAAATAGTCTTTCATACTTCATTCAGTAGTCTTGTCTGCCTATACTATATAGAAGATACGCACTAAAGTAATAGAACTATGAAAGTTTCCTATACACTGTGTTCAATAATAACTGTTTCAATTAAGATTTTCACAGATAATAGCGGGGAAAATAAATATTTGATACAATGCCGATTTTGCAAGTTTTTCCACCTACAAGGAATTTTAATTTTTATCATGAGTACACTTCACCTGGGAACAACAGAATCAAAAACAAATCAAGAAATCACATTGTATGATTTTTAAATAATAAAATTGCATTTTATTGCATTATCATATACCAACCAGCAAGAATTCTGTATCTCACAGACCTGTTAGCTTTTCTTTATGAAGCCCTCAGACTCTGCTATTCTGCACTCATTACCGGCATTAATTGCACATGTTTGAACATGTTACCTGTATAAAAGACACCTGTACACACAATCAATTCCACTCCAAACTTTACACCATGGCCCAGACCAAAGGGACACCAGGGACAAAATTGTAGACCTGCATAAGGCTGGGATGGGCTACCGGGCAATATGCAAGCAGCTTGGTGAGAAGGCAACAACTGTTTGCACAATAATTAGAAAATGGAAGAAACACAAGATGACTGTCAGTCTTCTTTAGTCTGGGGCTCCGTGCAAGATCGCGCCTCGTGGGATAAGGATAATTCTGAGAAAGGTAAGGAATCATCCCAGAACTACACATGAGGACCTGGTCAATGACCTGAAAAGAGTTTGGACCACAGTCTCAAAGATTGCAGATAGTAAGTCATTACATCATTGCGGATTTAAGTCCTGCAGGGCACTCAATTTCACCCCTACTCACGCCAGCACATGTCCAGACCCATTTGAAGTTTGCCAATGACCATCTGGATGATCCAGAAGAGGCATGGAAGAATGTAATATGGTCAGATGAGAACGAAATAGAACATTTTGTTATTCCATCCACTTGGCGTGTTTGGAAGAAGAAGAAGGATGAGTACAACCCCAAGAACACCATCCCAACTGTTAAGAATTGGGATGGAAACATCATACTTTGAGGGGTGGTTTTCTGCAAAGGGGACAGGATAACTTCCCCGTATTGAAGGGAGGATGGATAGGGTCATGTATCACAAGATTTTGATCAAAATCTTCCTTCAGTCAGTAAAAGCATTGAAGATGGGTCATGGCTGGGTCTTCCAGCTTGACAATGACCTGAAACACACAGCCAGAGCAACTAAGGAATGGCTCCATAAAAAGCATTTCAAGTTCATGGAGTGGTCCAGCCAGTCTCAAGACCTGAACCCAATAGAAAATCATTGAAGGGATCTGAAACTCAATGTTTCCCAGTGACATCCCTGAAATTTGAAAGATCTGGAGAAGATCTGTATGGAGGAGTTGGCCAAAATCCCTGCTGCAGTGTGTGCAAACTTGGTCAAGAACTACAGAAAATGTCTGACCTCTGTAATTACAAATAAAGGTTTCTGCACCAAATACTATATTAATTTCTGTTGAAATGTACCTACATTAAAAATTACACACCTCTTCATTCTTTGTAGATGGGGAAACCTGCAAGATCAGTGTATCAAATACTTATTTTCCCCACTGTACATAACTTTAATCTGCGGTTCCATATTGTGCATACATTTTGAATAGAGTAATATATTATTTCATACACCAAAACAGGAAAGTGAGTCTAGGCGACCATTTTGCTTTAAGACCCTGAAACTTCACACTACTCTTCTACAAGAGGAAACAAGAGCTATTGGGGTAGACAGTTTTATTTACTGATTGTTTTATTTCTGTTAACCAATACAGTGCTAACATACTGTACAGCATTGTACAGAGATTGCCATCACTCACTGTACCCATAAGGGGACTCAACCTAAATAGGAAACCAATCAACCTATCATATTTTACAGTGTAGGAACAAAAAGGATTCCATCAGGGAAACTCCCATTAACCAATAGCTCCTATTACTAATCCCTCTTACAACTATTTGGAGGGAAGACCGTCACTCTTATTGTATTGGTGTAAATGTAATCTATACAGGATCAATACAACAAGAGTGCTGGGTACCTTTCAAATATTTGTATGTGGGATGCCATTTCCAGACATGAAGACCTAAATCACGTGAGTGCCACCTGGAATTCATTTTGGAACCTATTTTCTCTTAGGCTATGTTCACACTGGTCATTTTTGATCCATTTTTGGTGCTGTTTTTTTTTTTTAATTAAACTGCACCAAAAACGGATCAGTCACTGCATCTGCCAGCAAAGTGAATGTGATTTTCAAGTTGCTATTCAGACGCTGCATTTTTGAGTACTCCGATAGTGATGCAGAAAATAATGAGCATGTCAATTAGTACTCCATTTTGTTCTGTGCTTTCTGCACCACTAGCATCCAATTACTTACCCTTCTTGGTGATGTCTTCCTTCCAGACCTGTGGGTACAGTACTAACAGGACCTTGCACCATGTAACTAAGCCTGAGAGCCACATGGAGCCAGGTCCTGTCAGCACCGTACCCACAGGTCCTGCTGATGCCCAGAGAGAAGACCTCACTGGAGCTCACTGTGCGATCGCTGGGGAGGGTAAGAAAATGTGTGTGTCCCTTGAAAACGGAGCAAAAAAGCAACCCAAATGCATGATGTGTTTGTTATGTTTCTTTGCACTATAAATGGATTAATGAAAAACGGAGCACAAACGCTCTGTGTGAATGAGACCTTACAGTGATGAGGAAGGGCAAGAGTCAGGGCTTCCAGTTCTGGGGTGATTAATGTGAAGAATAAAAAACAAGAAAGTAGGTTTGATTATTTTTTAAATAGCCCCCTCATTTCTTATACATAGATATGTTGACCGTCACCTTTGGAGGAATTAGGAATTAGGTAAAAGACACAATTTTCTTATAAATTCAATACAATATCATGATATATTAGGAAAAATTAGGTTGCAAACCCCATCTCAGCTGCTGGGGGACCACACAGCAGCTGAGATGGGGTTTGCAACCTAATTTTTCCTAATATATCATGATATTGTATTGAATTTATAAGAAAATTGTGTCTTTTTCCTAATTCCTCCAAAGGTGAAAAATAGCATAGATATTTTGTGACTGAATATCACAAAATCATGTTTTTATTTTTCAAACCTGTTAATTAGAGATGAGCGAGTATTACAATGCTCGGGTGCTCGAAGCTCGGGCCAAGCATCCCAAGATACTCGTGTACTCGGCCCGAGCACCGAGCCCAATGTTATCCTATGGGAGACCCAAGTATTTTTCTGGCATAACCCCCGGCAGCATGGATAAACCCTAAAAATGTCACAAAAGTATCAGAACAGTGCTCAAATGACATGGGAACAGCATGAGGAAGACCCCTGTAAGCATTTCAGACTCCAAGGTCACTGCTGTGAACAATGTTGTCAGACTATTACGCCACTTTTACAGACTGTCAAGAAAACGTTACAAAATGAAACCAAAATGGATTTTCATGGAGAAAATATTAAGGGCTTATACCCACTTGTGAGACAGAGTTGGTGTATGATAGTTTTTTGGATTACATGAAAGATTTTTTTTTTTTAAATTGTATTGCACTTCAATGCTCCTGGATAGAGACGTACATGAAGGCCTCTTTAAATAATGTGCCCATTTTAAAGAAGTGGGTCTTTTTTAGTATTGCCCTTTGTCAGGCAGCCAAAAATTGGGAGGCACCCCAATGCCCCTGGATAGAGATGTGCATGAAGGCCTCTTTAAATAATGTGCCCATTTAAAGGAAGTGGGTCTTCTGTAGTATTGCGCTAGGCAGGGCTGCCAAAAGTTGGGAGGCACTTAAATGCCACTGGATAGAGACTTTTTGAGGGCCTCTTTAAATAATATGCACATTTTAAGGAAGTGGGTCTTTTGTAGTATTGCCCTAGGCAGGGCTGCCAAAAATTGTGTGGCCCCTGGATAGACGTGCATGAGGGCCTCTTTAAATAATGTGCCAATTATAAGGAAGTGGGTCTTTTGTAGTATTACCCTAGGCAGGGCTGCCGAACGTTGGGAGGCAATTCAATGCCCCTGGATAGAGACGTGCATGAGGGCCTCTTTAAATATTGTGCCCATTTTAAGGAACTTTGTCTTTTGTAGTACTGCCCTAGGCAGGGCTGCTAAACATTGGGAGGCACCCCAATGCCCCTGGATAGAGACGTGAATGAGGTCCTCTTTAAATATTGTGCCCATTTTAAGGAACTTTGTCTTTTGTAGTATTGCCCTAGGCAGGGCTGCTAAACATTGGGAGGCACCCCAATGCCCTGGATAGAGACGTGAATGAGGTCCTCTTTAAATATTGTGCCCATTTTAAGGAACTTTGTCTTTTGTAGTATTGCTCTAGGCAGGGCTGCCAAAAGTTGGGAGGCACTTCAATGCCCCTGGATAGAGACATTTTTGAGGGTCTCTTTAAATATTGTGCCAATTATAAGGAAGTGGGTCTTTTGTAGTATTGCCCTAGGCAGGGCAGCCAGAAAAAAAGTGTATGGCACTCTGATGCCCCTGGATAGAGGCGTGCATGAGGGCCTCTTTAAATATTGTGCCCATTTTAAGGAAGTGGGTCTTCTGTAGTATTGCCCAAGGCAGGGCTGCCAAAAATTGTGAGGCACTTCAATGCCCCTGGATACAGACGTGCATGAGGGCCTCTTTAAATAATGTGCCCATTATAAGGAAGTGGGTCTTTTGTAGTATTGCCCTAGGCAGGGCTGCCAAAAATTGGTGGTCACTTCAATGCCCCTGGAAAGAAACATGGAGGAGACCCTCTAAATATTGTTCCCATTACAAAGGAGCGGGTCTCCTGTACTTGTAATGCCCATTTTGTAAGCATGGACTAAAACATTTACCCCTGGGGGGTATACATGAAACTACTGCCTAACGTTTGAACGGTTAGGGTCATCATCATAAATATGATGGAACAAATTATGTTTTCGTGGCATCATGAACCACGGTCTCACTGATCATATGATTGTGGCGGATGAGGAGAAGGAGGAGCAGTACAGCAAATAGCCAAAGTCATGAAGTGTGTACTCATGTGTGGGTGTGCGGAGGTGCATGGCAATTTACTGGCACAAAATTAAAATTTTGCTATCATTTGGTGATGGTGTGGTGAAGTCAGGCTCAATCCAACCCTTGTTCATCTTGATTTGAGTCAGCCTGTCAGCATTTTCAGTTGACAGGTGGGTGCGCTTATCAGTAATGATTCCACCTGCGGCAATAAAAACACGCTCTGACAAAACGCTAGCGGCAGGGCAGGTTAGGACTTCCAAGGCGTAGAGAGACAATTTCTGCCAAGTGTCCAGCTTGGATACCCAATAATTATAAGGCACAGAGGAGTCTAGGAGCACTTTTGTACGGTCGGCAAGGTACTCCCTCAGCATCTTCGCAAACTTTGCAGTCCTTGTGACACTACCCGGCACCTCAGGGCCTGTGCTACGGGAGGTGCTGAGAAAACTGTCCCAGATCTTTGAGAGTGTTCCCCTACCTCTGCTGGATTGGACTTGTGCCTCCATTGCCGGACGCCTTGGTTGTCCACCGAATCATGACCTCTGCCGCTAGCGTTTTCAGAAGGGAATTTTTTGACTAATTCCGCTCCTATGGCCTTCTAGTACTGCAGCATTTTTGTAGACCTCTCCGCCTCGCGAATAAGAGAAATAAAGTTCTCCTTGTAGCGTGGGTCTAAAAGTGTCACCAACCAGTAATGACTGTCCGTCAAGATGTTGATAACGCGAGGGTCACGAGACAGGCAGCGTAACATAAAGTCAGCCATGTGTGCCAGACTGTTAACAGGCAAGGGTCCTCACCAACAGCATGACTGTCCATGCTGGCCTCATCATCCTACTCCTCCTCTCCCCTGTCCTCTGACCATCCACGCTGAACCGACGATATGACGGTTGTGCATGTATTACCGTCAATTCCGCATTAAAATAGCTCTATTTCTTCATCCTCCTCTTACTCGTCATAGCCCTCCAATGCACATTGGGATGAGATGAGGCTGAGCTGTGTGTAATCACCCAGTACGGTTTCCTGCTCCAACTCATCGTGCTCCGCCTGCAATGCATCGTCTTTGATTTTTAACTGAGAGCGTATTAGAAGACAGAGAAGCGGGATGGTGACGCTAATGATGGCGTCATCGCCGCTCACCATCTTGGTGGAGTCCTCAAAGTTTTGGAGGACGGTACATATGTCGGACATCCATGTCCACTCCTGAGGTCTTACGTGTGGAGTTTGAACTGTATACTGACGGCCTAGTTGATGCTGGTAATCAACAACTGCCCTCTTCTGCTCACAAATCCTGACCACCATGTGCAGTGTGCAATTCCAACGCGTGGGGACGTCACACACCAGTCTGTGAGCCAGAAACTGCAAACGCTGCTGAAAGCCAGCAAGGGCGGCAGAAGCAGTAGGTGACTTTCTAAAATGGGCACACAGGTGGCGTACTTTGACGAGCAGATCCGACAGCTCCGGGTAGGATTTAAGAAACCGCTGAACCACAAGGTTGAGCACATGGGCCACGCATGGAACATGTGTCAGCTTGCCTTAGAGCCGCCACAAGGTTCCGGACACTGTCACACACGACCATGCCTGGCTGTACATTCAGCGGTGTGAGTCAGTGATCTGCCTGCTGTTTCAGAGCTGTCCACAACTCTTCAGCATTGTGGAGTTTGTCACCTATGCATATTAGCTTCAGCACAACCTGTTGCCGCTTAGCCAGGCAGTGCTGCAGTGCTTCCAGCTTGGGACTGGTGTGGAGGGTGAAGTGGAGGGAGGAGGAGGAGGCTGACGAGCATGATGTTCCGGAGCTGTACACTGTGGGTGAAACCCTGACTGAGTTAGGGCCTGCAATCCTTGGTGTCGGAAGGACGTGTTCCGTCCCAAGCTCAGAAGTGTGTCCCGGCTTCCAGAATATTAACCCAATGTGTCGTCAGTGAGATGTAACGGCCCTGCCCACAAGCACTTGTCCACGTGTCCGTGGTTAGGTGGGCTTTGCCTGAAACTGCATTGTTAAGGGCATGTCTGATGTTTTGTGACACATGCTTATGTAATGCGGGGATGGCACACCAGGAAAAATAGTGGAGGTTGGGGACCGAGTAACATGGGACAGCCGCCGCCATCTGGTTGCGGAACGCTTCCGTCTCCACTAGCCTACAAGGCAACATTTCCAGCGCAAGCAGTCGCGAAATGAATGCATTTAGAACTGTGGCATGTGGGGCATTGGCAGCGTATTTGCGCCTGTGTTCCAAAGATTGGTGTATGAATAACTGAACGCTGCGCTGGGACAAGGACGTGGTTGATGATGGTGCTTTTTCTGCTTGTGCAACTACAGGTGAAGGACAGGAGGCATCTTCGCATGCAGTATGGACAGGGATTGTCTTGCACGCACAACAGTGGAAGACGCCGCGTGTCACCCCCAGACACTGCTCCTGGACTCTGGTGTACATCCCACAAAGTCAGGTGCTTTGCTGACATGTGCCTGATCATGCTGGTGGTGGTCAGGCTGCTAGATTTGCTACCCCTGCTGATGCTGGCATGGCAGGTGTTGTAAATGGCCTTTTTGGAATTATCTGCAGACACCTTAAAAAACAGCCAGACTCGGGAAGACCTAACAGTTGAACTGGCAACTTCTGTCGTGTTGTTGTTCCGGGGAACGGTTGCCTGCCTTCTGCCTGCGGACACCACCCTGCTTCTTCCGGCCTGTTGTTATGCTACACCTAACTCCCCCTGTGCACTGCTATCCTCGCTTTGCATGCCCTCCTGCCAGGTTGGGTCAGTTACTGGATCATCCACCACGTCGTCTTCCACTTCAGCACCCTGGTCCCCCTCCTGACTTTCTGGCAATTGTGTCTCATAATCGTCCACCTCTTGTTGAGACACGTTCCCACCGTTGCCTTCGTGAGACCGTGGCTACTCAAATATTTGTGCATCGGTACATACGATCTCCTCATGACCCACTTCAACTGGAGCTGGCGAGAGGCCAGAATCTACAAATGGATAAGTGAACAGCTCTTCAGAGTGTCCAAGTGTGGGATCAATAATGTCCGGGGCTGGGCACTCGGCATGGTGGGAGGAAGAAGGATCAGGGTGTGGAATGTGCGGTCCAGTCTCACAGCTATTGACCCTTGACAGTGTGGAAGACAGAGTATTTGTGGAGGTGCCAAACTGACTGGAAGCATTATCCGCTATCCAACTAACAACCTGTTGACACTGGTCTTGGTTTAATAGTGGTGTACTACTGCGGTCCCTAGAAACTGGGACAGGAAGGTCGAGCGAGATGATGCGGGCATTTGTCGTGGCGCAATTCGAGCTTGCACACTGCCTCGGCCTTTGCCTGCACAACCATCACGTCCAGTTCCTTGTCCCTTGCCACTGGCCTTGCACATTTTCAATGTTGTGCTGCCTGTATACAGCTAAATTACGGCATCCAAAAGATGAATTTTAGCTGCACACTGAGATTACAGATTAGAGCAGTTTAAGCCCGGCAGCTGGAATGGTGAGACACAAACGTTGCCGCGTATACGATGTTTTGGCGTATACTAATTGGAGCTACAAGCCACTCCTGCCGCACTAAGATGCTAAATGAATGCAGACAAGAGTTGGTTTTTAGCTGGACACAGAGATTAGAGATTGGAGGTTAAATCCCAGCAGGTGGAGTGGTCAGACACAAACGCTGACGAGAATACAGATAGTTTTGGCATATCCTAATTTCCGCTACAACCTACTCCTGGCACACACAAATGTTAAATGAATGCAGACAAGAGTTGGTTTTTAGCTGGACACAGAGATTAGAGATTAGAGGTTAAATCCCAGCAAGTGGATCGGTCAGACACAAACGCTGACAAGAATGCCGAGTGTTTTGGCGTATCCTAATTTCCGCTACAACCCACTCCTGGCGCACACAAATGGTAAATGAATGCAGACAAGAGTTGGTTTTTAGCTGGACACAGAGATTAGAGGTTAAATCCCAGCAGGTGGACCAGTCAGACACAAACGCTGACGAAAATACCGAGTGTTTTGGCGTATCCTAATTTCTGCTACAACCCACTCCTGCCTATAGAGAGCTAAATTAATCCCTAAAAGTACTGTTTTGGGATGGATGAGATTTCCAGCCTGTCCACCAGCTGTGATACTGGCACAACGAAGTTTGCTATATACCTGCCTCCCTGTATACTGCTCTATTAGTCCTCAGAAGGTCTGTTGTGGTAATTAGATTGTCAGCCCTGCGCCTACACTAGCTGAAAGGCCACAAATCTGTCCCTCAATCAGCAGCACCTCTCCCTACACTGCCTGTCTGTGGAGCAGAGTGACGAGCACAGCACAGTCAGGTCTTATAAAGACTTGATCACGCTGTGCGGCCAGCCAATCACTGTAAAGCCACAACCAACAGGACTGTGGCTTTACAGTGGCTGTTAGCGAATCCCTGCATGCAGGGAGGTGGACCCCATGCATAGCACGAGTATTGAGAGATTACTCGGTACTCGCCGAGTACCCCCAGTACCGAGATATTCGTGCGAGTACCAAGTAGTGACAAGCATATGTGGCGCCCCTGCGTCCAGGAGACCACATAGGGAACTGCAGCCAGGTAAGATAGGAAAACAGTTGCACCACAACACCCTCACAGACAGCCCACATCCCATTAGAGAGCAGCACCCAACCCAGAGCCCGGGAACTCTAGGCGGGCAAGGGGTGGTGGGTTTAGAGACAGTGGGTGAGACAGCAAGCAGGTCAGGTGATAGATGGTAGAAATAGAGAAGGGGAGGGGGAAGGAGTCAGTAGGCTGGTGTATGCTGAGATGAAAAGACAAAAAGCACACGTCCTGGAGGAGTGGGGTGTAAGGAGCGCAGAATCTGGAGTGCCAGTGTGAGTCACAGAGAGAAAGCCCATCCAGAGCCAGCACCCCAGGAGTGTGAGGGAAGAGAGGGCCAGTGATACTGGGTCCTAGAAATACAGCCGAGACGACCGATTACAGGCGGAGTAGCTTTCCTATGGAACCTAAGTCACACGGTAGAAGGAGCCTGATAGAGCCTAGCACAGCAGGACTATTGGAGGCTAGGCTAACAGCAGAGTGTCGGCTCTGAAGGGGACTGATGATCTACCCGGTATCCCCAGATTAACCGACAGGGGACTCTAGCTCCAAGTTAAAGTTCCTACCCCAAAGGACAGGCAGCTCAGTGGCAACCACGAAGGCCCACAAGGGTCCGAGCCACCGCCATACCATCCGGAGACACACACCAAGTGAGAGAAAGAGAGTAAGAGCCTGGAAAGGACAGAGAAGGAGTGAGGGGTCACAGAGAGGAACAACCTGGCTGCAGGGAGTAAAGGAACCCGGCAGGGAGAGTTGTACCCGTGTAAAGACTTGTACCTTGAACTGTAACTGAGCTGTTATGCTCAACAACCTGAGAAGTAAACACGGTGAACCCTGCTTCTGACTCCCTTGCATGATTCTCTATTGCCTGCACATGATTCCCTCCAACAGGACTGCAGAGAGATCCAGCCTGGAGAGCCACAGCTTGTCAGCTTTGGACGCTGGAGAAAGGAAAGCTGCAACAGCAGGACAGTAAGTGTATTGCATCCACTACAAGCTTACACTACACCATAGACTCTAAATCATCACTGCTCCGGGGAACCCAGTTCTACCCACGGAGAACTATTCCATCCTTAGCTGCTATAACATCATCCCTGGAGGTTCTGCAGCAGCGGTGGTCCCATTATTGACCACAAGCCGTGGGTGGCGTCACGACAAACTATTATCCCCTGTAAATATTCCCCTTAGTATTGCTAGGGCCCGGGACATGGTCCGGACCAGGACCTCTGTGACATCCCCAGTAGTAAACCCGGTCCGGTACCGAGTACCCCGTCCCAGTGGGCTCGACACATACTCGCTCATCCCTACTGTTAATTTCTTGGGATATGGTAGTGAGGAACACATCTGTGTAGCTCTGATACATCAATAAGCGATGATCAATAAATCAAAGGGACATTGTCATGCTATGTATGGACTGCCTGCACTATCACTTTCTAAATTGGATGGTAGAAAAAGAATGAAAAACAACAAAAATATTATTAGAGAGTTGTCTATATAAATATAGAGAAGAAGTGATCCAGATTTAAGAAAAGGAAAACTCATATTGTTTTATTAGTATTAAAGCTGAACTCCTTTTTTTTCCTAGATTGCTTTCTGAATTGCTTGTTACTTGCCTGCCAGAGGCCGGTAACATGTTATTTTCCCCCTCCCAATAAAGCTTGAGAAATTTTGGCAGGAATGTTATATCTGAAAGAAATTCATACATCCATTACCCGAAATACCCTGTGGTTAGCATATCAAGTTCATAGGCTGCCTGCCTAGGTTGGTACAGTGCTGGCATTGACATTATTTAACATGGTGATTGATGGACCGAGTTGTATTTAATGCTGTGGCTGAAATCTTGCTGTTCGAGTATTCTATGGAGGAGAAAAGTGTTTGCTGAGAAACGTATCTGTGTCAATTGTCAAAAATAAGAATGAAAAACTAAATTGTCAGGAGGAACTTGTATTATTTATTTCTATTATTTTCTTAGCATAGGTTGTAAACTTACATGAGGACCAAGAATCAATTAAGAAGGTTGAACATAAGGCTAGATTGAAAGGAGCAGATCTGCGGGGTAGACTGGATCTGTGGGGAGCATGTTACATCATTTTCTTATGTCATTCAGCAATTACTATTTAGTTCTTGTTTTTTCTAACAGCCGCATCTATGTAGAATAATAAAAACACAGGGCACATTGTAATAGCTTGAGCAAGGAAATGGAGCGTGAGAAAATGTTTGTAATAAAAACCCAATGCATTTTTTGTTTAAAATTGGTTTGTGTTGTAAAAAATGTGTTGACATTTTTCATTTTTCTGTGGCTAACAATAATAATAAAAAATGATCTAATGCCTTTTTTGCACTGGCTAACTTGACACTAACACTATACACATAGATAAGGTGAAAAGGAGTTTGTATGTTCTCCCCGTGTTTGCGTGGGTTTCCTCTGGGCACTCCGGTTTCCTCCCACATTGCAAAGACACACTGATAGGATATTTAGATTGTGAGCCTCAATGGTGACAGCATTACTGATGTATGTAAAGTGCTATGGAATTAATAGCGCTATGTAAAAGAATAAATATTATATTATTATAAGGTTTTAGGTACATATACCCCTTGTCCCATTGGTCTATAGTTAAAGTGACTCTTTAAAGGGGATGTGTCAGCAGATTTTTGCTACATAATATGAGAGCAAAATAATGTAGGTTCAGTTAGCCTGAATCCAGAGATGTTTCACGTATTAGGCTGTGTGCTGTAGTTTCAATATAGTCAGTGTTTTATCAGAAGGATATTATCACTGCCTGACTAGGTCTCAGGTGCAGGCCAGTCAGGCTAATCTGTATAACCCCACCCCCACCACTGATTAGCAGCTTCCTGACAGTGAACTGTGTACACAGGAAGCTGCCAATCAGGGGTGTAGGCGGGGTTATACGCAGGTCAGCATTTTGACCACTGCCACGTCTACAACAGAGAAAACAGGGATTATGTCAAAACTCTACTAAGCAGCCAAGTATTACATCCTTGGAATAAAACTCTCTTGCCACACATTATATTGATGTCAGATTATATACAGTCATGGCCAAAAGTATTCACACCCCTGCAATTCTGTCAGATAATACTCAGTTTCTTCCTGAAAATGATTGCAATCACAAATTCTTTGGTATTATTATCTTCATTTAATTTGTCTTCAATGAAAAAACACAAAACAGAATGAAGCAAAAAGCAAAACATTGATCATTTCACACAAAACTCCAAAAATGGGCCAGACAAAAGTATTGGCACCCTCAGCCTAATACTTGGTTGCACAACCTTTAGCCAAAATAACTGCAATCAACCGCTTCTGGTAACCATCAATGAGTTTCTTACAATGCTCTGCTGGAATTTTAGACCATTCTTCTTTGGCAAACTGCTCCAGGCCCCTGATATTTGAAGGGTGCCTTCTCCAAACTGCCATTTTTAGATCTCTCCACAGGTGTTCTATGGGATTCAGGTCTGGACTCATTGCTGGCCACCTTAGAAGTCTCCCGTGCTTTCTCTCAAACCATTTTCTAGTGCTTTATGAAGTGTGTTTTGGGTCATTGTCCTGCTGGAAGACCCATGACCTCTGAGGGAGACCCAGCTTTCTCACACTGGGCCCTACATTATGCTGCAAAATTTGTTGGTAGTCTTCAGACTTCATAATGCCATGCACACGGTCAAGCAGTCCAGTGCCAGAGGCAGCAAAGCAACCCCAAACCATCAGGGAGCCTCCGCCATGTTTGACTGTAGGGAGCGTGTTCTTTTCTTTGAATGCCTCTTTTTTTCTCCTGTAAACTCTATGTTGGTGCCTTTGCCCAAAAAGAGAGAACCTTCTTCCAAAACGTTTTAGGCTTTCTCAGGTAAGTTTTGGCCAGCCTGGCTTTTTTATGTCTCGGGGTAAGAAGTGGGATCTTCCTGGGTCTCCTACCATACAGTCCCTTTTAATTCAGACGCCGACAGATAGTACGGTTTACACTATTGTACCCTCGGACTGCAGGGCAGCTTGAACTTGTTTGGATGTTAGTCGAGGTTCTTTATCCACCATCCGCACAATCTTGCGTTGAAATCTCTTGTCAATTTTTCTTTTCCGTTTACATGTAGGGAGGTTAGCCACAGTGCCATGGGCTTTAAACTTCTTGATGACACTGCGCATGGTAGACACAGGAACATTCAGGTCTTTGGAGATGGACTTGTAGTCTTGAGATTGCTCATGCTTCCTCACAATTTGGTGTCTCAAGTCCTCAGACAGTTCTTTGGTCTTCTTTCTTTTCTCCATGCTCAATGTGGTACACACAAGGACACAGGGCAGAGGTTGAGTCAACTTTAATCCATGTCAACTGGCTGCAAGTGTGATTTAGTTATTGCCAATACCTGTTAGGTGTCCCAGGTAAGTTACAGGTGCTGTTATTTACACCAATTAGAGAAGCATCATATGATTTTTCTAAGGGTGCCAATACTTTTTTTCACCCCTTTTTTTATGTTTGGTGTGGCATTATATTCAATTTGGCTTTAGGACAATTCTTTTTGTGTTTTTTTCATTGAAGACAAATTAAATGAAGATAATAATACCAAAGAATTTGTGATTGCAATCACTTTCAGGAAGAAACTAAGTATTATCTGACAGAATTGCAGGGGTGTCAATACTTTTGGCCATGACTGTAACTAAAAATTCCTGGCAGATTCCTTTTACTCACCCCAATTCAAATCATTCTAAGCAAATCCCAGTATATTTTCTTAAATATGGACACTGATCCTACAGATTGAGTAAAGGCCCATGGCCCTCTGGGATCAAAGCCATTAGGTTGGGTAAGTGTGAGGGCTATGGTGCAATGTGGCCCAGGACTGGTCACCCTGGTGGGAGAATGAGCTTACTGGGTTGGAACCCTGGTGAGTCTCAGACTCCTTAGCACGCTTCTTGCTCCTCACACTTTTTGAGCTTACCTCCCTATCTGGGCTTTCTGGTTAGGATGGGAAATTCTTATAATGCCGGTCGAAGGTCAGGTCAGCTGCGGGCTGAGAAACCAACAACCCAGTCGAAGTCTGGTCAACTTCAGGGCTGAAAAAACCAACAACCTGGTCGGAGGTCTGGGCAGCTTTGGACTGAGAAACCAACAACCCAGTTAAAGGTCCATGCAGCTTTGGCTGAGAAACCACCATCCTGTAACGCCATACTCCACTCGGGTAAGATGCCTGGTTGGATTCTGGGAGCAACGACAATAAGCTCACTCTGGCTTCGGCTAGAGAGAGCACAAAAGATCCCCGACCCTCGCTGTGACCTTTTGGCTTGCAGGGATGAGGTTGATTGTTGGGAACCCTCTCCTACGGGAAGGGTCAAGAAGAATCTTCGCCTTGTGCGCTGCTTTTTGGGTGACTTTGGTCACTCTTTTAAGTGACTTGGACTCGAGCTTCAATAAAAAAAAAAATTGAGTATAGGCCCATTTAGACAGACTGATTGCTTCTCATATACAAGTTCTGATAAGTGATATACAAGTCAGGGCTCATTGTTCATGAGACAACAAAACTGTATAGGAACATTTTGATTATGAATATCAACCGGGCAATGGAGGGCATGTTCTTTAAAAGCTCATGTGCCAATTATTGGCCCGTGCATATTGATTTTCACTGATTTTATTTGTATTCATCCTGTCACTTCCTCCTCCAATTGTTCTCTTACAATCTGGCATTAAGTTGGTTTCTGATAGTTTTCAGGAGGTTAATCTATTAAAGGGTGCTTATAACATGACCCTTTCCCGACTTCAGTTTAACATACAAGACACCGTAATAAGTCTTTCTTGAATGCATCTGGAGACCTTTTTTCCTTTTGCTATTCAACTGCTAGTCTTTGAAGTGTTGCCTCAATTCCCCTCCTGACATCATTACACTGCTTCTGTTACATATCTTGTCATCAATCAGAAAAGAGAAAAGACTGCTGCATCCCAAAAGGTCACATTTCCTAATGTATACTCCGGTGCTGGGAGCATTTGAGGAGCCAGGATCGGTGAATATCCCATGACAACTTCAATGCTTACAACTTCTGGATAGCAATGAGCATTTTATGAAGGAAAAGTTCTGACACTTTATGAAGACAGTAAACTTGGTTCTCCGATGACATGATCTGTTTTGATGGATATATGGTGCCATAATATATAACACTATCAAAGTACGTTATGATTCTCAACACTCTAACAATTGCAAAAAAAAGTATCAAGGGATCCAAGGATGAATGTAGGTAAAAACTCCTTGAGATTTCTTTGAAAAGAAAAAGGATAAAGTCTAGGGATCTAAGATTGGTCTTAATTTGTCCTTAAAGAGGACAATTTCGGTCCTTAAAGAGAATCTGTCAGCAGGATTTAGCAGTATAAAATAAAGCCAAGGATGATACTGATTAAACTGATACCTGATAAAGGAATCAGATCTTTGGTTGGTGAATAATTATCAAATAAAAATGTCAAGAAGCCACACTGCCAGACCAGCAACCATGGATGAGGGTAGAATAGAACCCAAACACATGTGCAACAACTAAGCAGAGCCTATGGGCAGGGTGTGGCTGCTGTATGTGTGTACAGCGGCCTAGATCAGTCACAATAAAGACGGATAGAATGGCATGCATAACCAAGCATGCATGGCAAAAAGTGGTGGTCAACCATAAACCAATAACAAGAAAGCCAAGAAGCCAGCGCTGCCTGTGGTTAGCACACAATACAAAAAGTGCATATGCACATATTAATTTCTAACTGTACTTTAAACTTAGACATTTAGCAAACAATTGATCAATTGTTTGAGCTACCCCGCCACGTCATGGCATTCTCAGAAAGGGCAGTTCTATTTCCTTTTTATATACCCTGTGCCATTACGGCCTCCTGAATGCATCAAAAGCATGACCACATTAAATGCACACGTACCTGAAGCATTACTGAACTATTCCCATGGCGCCAGAAGAGCAGCGCAGCTAAAGGCAGACCAGGTCTGGACATGACATCCAGACATATCAGATCTGACCACCACACTGCCAGACTAGCAACCATGGATGAGGGTACAATAGGCCCAAACACATGTGCAACAATTAAGCAGAGTTCCTATGGGAGTGGGTGTGGCCGCTGTATGTGTGTACAGCGGCCTAGATCAATTACAATAAAGACAGATAGAATGGCATGCATAACCATGCGCGCATGGCAAAAAGTGGTGGTCAACCACAAAACAATAACATATAAAAAAGCCAAGAAGCCAGCGCTGCCTGTGGTTAGCACACAATACAAAAAGTGCATATGCACATATTAATTTCTAACTGTACTTTAAAGTGAGAATTTAGCAAACAATTGATCAATTCTGTGAGCTACCCCGCCACATCACAGCATTCTAAGATGGGGCAGTCCTACTCTACGTTTTGTATATATGATGTGCCATTTGGCCTCCTGAATGTATTAAAAGCATTAAACATTAAATGCACATGTACCTGAAGCATTTCTGAACTACTCCCACGGCGCCAGAAGGTCAAGCGCAGCTAAAGGCAGACTAGGTCGGACCTGACATCCAGACATTATCAGATCTGACCCCCACACTGCCAGACCAGCAACCATGGATGAGGGTAGAACACGGCCCAAACACATGTGCAACAATTAAGCAGAGTTGTCTATGGGCAGCGTGTGACTGCTGTATGTGTGTACAGTGGCCTAGATCAATCACAATAAAGACAGATAAAATGGTCTAGTGGTGACCACCTCTTTGCCATGCATGTCAGATTTTGTCTGTTTCCATCTGTATTGACAGTAGCATTCTAGGTAACTGTTTACACATGGTTATCCCACCCAGCCTAGGCTTAGTTCATTTTAGCTTAATTCACCCAAACCTAACTTCTTTCAACCATGAGTGCTGGTCTGGTGCAGTGAGGGTTAACTGTAAAATGCCCTGACATTTATGGTGTAGGCTGCAGGTGCAGGGGCCTGAGTTACCTTAATTCACTTGTACTGACCTGGCACCTTGGAAGCAGGTCTGAGATGCATAAGGTGAGTGTTATATGGTCGACTTTATGTTCATGTTTGAAGTCTCATGACACAATAAAAATGAAAAATATAGAGTAGGACCACCCTATCTGATAATTCCTTGACATTGGCAGGGTGGCTCAAAAGATTATTTAATCATTTGGCAAATGTCTCAATTTTTTACAATTTGGAAGCAATTTGTGTATTTACACATTGTTTATTGTAAAAATGTTTTCTGGCAGTGCTGACACCTTTTGTTATTTCCCTGTGAATAATTATCTTCTCAAGTTTTTCATTAAATGATGTCTTCTGTACACAGGGGCAGGACTTTTTCTCTCATTTCTCTGACTCCTATTACAAATTCTGCGCCACCACCACCAATTTGATAGGCGGCACGTGCACAGTGTGATTCTGCAGCCGGCCTGGAGGTCTTCAAGAAAATAGCACCAGTGGTGGCGCAAGTGCAAATTGAAATACGAACACACAAGGAGGAGGCAGGGAGGATTGTGCCAGTGGCGAGGACCTCTTAATCAGATCTGACCCAGGGACCTCTTAACTGTAAAGTTTGCAAAGTGTTTTTTTCGGGGTACAGGGGGCTAGAGCCTTAGTACACAGCTTCCCTGAATCACTATTGAAAGCACCAGGGGGTTAACAGATCCTCTTTTAATGGCTAACTGAAAAGTTGGTAAGCAAAGCAAGTTTTTTGAAAACACTATGGCCTCTTCATCAGGCTAATAATGACACAATTTCTGAAGACACACGCATATATACATATGCAGGGTGGGATGATGCAGTAAATATGACAGGTGACGTAAACACAATCAGTCTTGGGAGGGGTAGAGGAGCTGGGGAGGTAAAATTAAAATTCCGAGATACGAGGAAGAGATTGTATTATTGTTCTATGATTAGTGGTCTGTGGAGACCTGAAAATTCAACAGTGAGTGTAAAAAGCTATAAATAAGTATAAATATAGTATAAATAAAATATATATATATTATATATATAATTATATATATAATAGTATAAATATATTATAAGCTATAAATAAATAGAAAGCTATAAATATTGTACTGATACTGTATACATATTTTACTGGATAGTCTGTAAGGTGGAATAATGTTGTCTATTATTCTAATTCACAACTTTTTTTGTAGTAAAATAGTAAGTACTGGACCTACAGAGGGCAAAAGTACATTATGTTTTTATGTTCCTGTCTGACTACTGGGACCATGTGGGATTGGCTGCAAAGGTCTCACCATTTACATTGACTCTGGGGGACACTTCTAAGCTGCATGCAAATATTACATTACCCCCATCTCATTAAATTACATATGCTTCTATATAATGATAAACTGGGTAGATTGTTGCATAAATAATGAGATACTGCCTTTGTCTCTACAAATCCAATGAAGTGTATAGTGCCAATATCTAGCTAGCCATATAGGAGATGGGTATCCAGTCTTCCACAGGGGCCACCAAGGAAGTTAAATGTTCTCCTATGGCCCACTCCAGGCCTGAGTAGAATCTTAAAAATAAAAACATGACATGAATGGGAATAAGCAAAGAAGGCATTATATTGTTCCTCTTTACAACAGTGGCCTGGAAATGGTACAGGATAAGCCCTGGGTCCTCCTGTCCTGGTATAAAGCATTTTCTATGGTACACCTAGGGCTGTATTTGCCCTTAGGCACTTGGGGGCATGTGCCTAGGGTGCCGGGATGGGGGGGGGGTGGCGCCTGAGCAAGTTTTTTTTTTTCCTTTAAACTTCGGGGTCAAGCCGGCTTGCCCAGTGCCCAACCACCTCAGTTTTCTGGCTGCCCACCCACCTCAGTCTTCCAGCTGCCCACCCACCTCTGTCTTCCGGCCGCCCACCCACCTCAGTCTTCCTGCCCACGCCCGCCCACCTCAGCCTGCGGGGGTCTCTGAGTTGGATCCTGCGCTATTCACATCACCGCTGTGGGGAGGAGTGAGGAGGACATCAAGCTCCCACGCCGCAAAGGCCCAGGCAGCTACATCGCTGGCGGCTGTTATGTGATGTGAGCTGCATAATTACCGGGGGCCGGCGGGATGTCTGTACTGTGTACAGGCAGTGCCAGTGGCAGTGAGGCAGCCTGAGGACATGGACAGTGCGGGGATGCGATCCCCAGCAGCAGTGCACTGTCTGTGATGGTGGAGGCAAGCCCAGGAGCTGCCCCAGATGAGAGCTGAGATTGATAGCAGCAGAGGCAGGGACGGTCTGCAACCCAGAACCAGACCTGGCTGTAGCAGGCAACATTGCATATGGGACATGGGGGGGATGGGAGCTGCCCACTGACCTGCTGTAGGCTGTAGCATGCTATATGGGGGGGTGGCCACAGACCTGCTGCAGCATGCTAAATGGGGGGGGAGGGGTGGCCACAGACCTGCTGCAAAATGTTATATGAGGGGGTGGCCCACATACCTACTGTCGCATGCTATATGAGGGAATGCGGCCCACAGACCTGCAGCATGCTATATGGGGGGGGCGGCCCGCAGACCTGCAGCATGGGCTGTGGAATCAGAGTCGTGGAGCCCATTTTGGTGAAGTCGGAGTTGGAGTCGGTAGAAAATGGGCCGACTCCGACTCCTAAAATTTATAACAAATTGGGTCCAGTTGTTCAATGTAAAAGGTCCTGAATATTATTATTATTATTATTAATTATTTTTATGTTCTTTCTAAAGATCTTGATTATTGTATCATAATAATGATTAAAACCTGATGTTACCATTGTTCTACAATAAATATATCACTTAAACATGAGCCGTGTGTGGAGGAGTCAGTCAAAGCTGAAGGAGTCGTAGAAAGTAAATTCAAGAGTCTGAGTCGGTGCTTTGACTTAGGCTGTGTTCCCATTATGCATATTTTTTGGTCTTTTTTGCACGTGTACAGCGCACAAAAGTGCAACTGCATTCACTCAGTGTGCTTTTTTCTGCATATTTTTCCCAAGCCCATTTTATCATGTAGACTATGGGAAAAGCGCGCAGAAAAAAGCGCAAAGAATTGACAAGTTTATTCTTTTTACACACGCGCTTTTGCAGTGAAAGTGCGTGCGTAAAAACATGCGCAAAAGCGCAACATGTGAATGCATTTCTGCAAAACCCATAGGTTTTGCTCGACTGCATATCCAGAATTGCGTTTCACTGCATTTACGCATGCGCAGAAAAGCGGAGCAAAAATGCAAGTAAATGCAGAAAAACACAGTAAATACGCACCGTGTGAACGAAGCCTTACTGACTCCACAGCCCTGCCTACAACATGCTATATGCTGGGAGGGGGGGGGGGGTTGGTCACACAGAACTGCAGCATGCTCTTTGAAGTCTTGTTGAGTTTTGCCCCTGGAGTGAGACTTCTATGTCTCTTCTCTATGCACAGACCTGTGGTATAGATAGCGCTCCTACGCCAATTCTAACTGTTCTGTACATAGGAGTTGCGCAGAAGTCCCGACAGGACATCAAACAGAGATAGTAATACAGTAGTGGTTTTAAACCACTCCTGCAGCCCATCCACAGATGCCACCTAATATATACATGTGCAGAATCACTTTTTCACATTTTCACACACTAAGGGTACCTTTACACGCCGCTACTGGAGGATGGATACAACCCGCTACAGGCTACAAATGTAGCTTGTAGCGTCAATATAGCCCGTAGTAGCGGCGTGTGAAGACGGGACGAGACAGCCGGCAACAGATACATCTGTTTCCGAGCACTGCTCGAAAACAGATGGCTACAAAGCCAATTGTAGCGAGCTGTATCGGCGTGTAAAGAAGGAACAGAAGGGTTGTTTCTACACCATGCTATGTAGCTGGGGCGTGACACAGGCTCCGGGTTTCCGCGCCCCCTTCAGCGATCATTGGAGGAAGCTCCGGCGTTGAGATTGGTTGTCGCCGCACAGGGCGGCATATTTAAGGAGCTGACGAGTCACACTACACAATTGCTCGAGCGTCAAGTATTAATCAGCCTCCTGCGATGCCTGCCCAATCATGGTATTATTGCTTTGTCCTATTAGCGTACGGACGTCTCGTAATCCACAATTGTAGCACGCCTATGTGCTGTCCCTGCTGCACCAGGTACGCCCATAGTAGCTGGTTGTAGCGGTGTGTAAATGAGCTAAGATGAGCTACAGATGGCTACTTGAGACACCCGGCGATGTATCTAGCTATAGATGTTGCGTAGCGTAGCGCACCTTGTGGCGGCGTGTAAAGGAGGTGCGTTTACCGTTTGTAACCGTTTGAGCGTGCTCGTGCACGTGAAGTAGCGGGTTGTATCCATCCTCCATTAGCGGCGTGTAAAGGTACCCTAAGGCCTCTTTCACTCCTTCGTGCCTCCGGCACGTGTGCTGTCGGCGCCGACACATGCAGGAGGCACGGACATACAGACAGCAATATTCCTCTATGACCCCCCTTCACATGTCCATGATACCGCATGGAGCGTGTCTCCATGTGGAGCAGAAGCGTGTCCGTGTTCTCCACATGGTGACATGCTCGTTTTTCAATGAAAGCATGGACGCATTCAGGTCAATGGGTCCGTGCAAAAACGTCCTGCACATGGATGTCCTCTGTTTGACATCCGTGTGCATGGACATGAGCCAAGTGCTTAAACCTTAAAAACAAAGATTTTAGTGCTTTTTGTTGCAGACAGATGAATGTCGCTTGTTGCGTTCAGCTGTCCACTACAAAATGGACGAGATTTCAAGTGCAGGCACTTTTGTGCCGTCGTTTGCATGCGCTTTGGATCCGCTCACCCAAATAACTCTATGGCAGTGTTAAGGCAGTGTTACATTGCGTTAACCCTGCGTTAATGCTGCTCTATGGCGGATCCATCCTGACGGATGCCACAACACCAATATGGACCTAGACTTATTTATGTATCCATCCTTCCATCCTTGAAAAACACTTACTGTAAACTCTGACACATTGACCATACACCAATAACACTAATACCATTTTTTCAAGTATGTGTTTAAACACGGACGTATCTATAAAGCCTTAAGGACCCGTTACATGCTTCAATGTGTCGCCGATCCGACTAATGATCCGACTTGACCTAGATTGCTTGAACGACGTTCAATGATCGCTGGTGAGGTGTCACACGTACTGATACCTAGAACGACTAAGCAACGATTCCGCGACAAGTGAACGATACTTGAGGTCGTTTGGTTGCCTATGTCCTCCAGTTCTGAATAGGCGAAGTCATAAACGACATCGTTATCAAGGTGTCACACACACCGATGCTGCAGGTTGAACAAATGATCAACGACTGATTTATGGTCTGGTTCATAAACCTCTGATCAATGATCAGTCGACTTATCGTTGGTTGATTCTGTGTGTCACAAGCAACAACATCGTTATGACGTCTTTGCTCCGCCCCAAAACCCATGACATACCAATAATATCGTTAATGATATTGTAGCGTGTAACGGGCCCTTTAGTCAGAGACTGGGCAATAATATCATAATAAAATCTATATAGTAATCCTACAATGTCTGCTGGACATGGTATGGGGAGAGTGTATGGCTCAGTTAGTACACACCATACCCTGTTTCCCCGAAAATAAGTCAACCCCGAATATAAGTCAGGGCAGGGCTGGCGCAGAATTTTCCAATATAAGTCATACCCCGATTATAAGACAGGGTGACTTATTTTCGGGGAATATAAGACAGGGTACCGCTAAAGTGCCATTTTTGCCCATTGCATGTTTTACCTGTGTCCCCGCTGTCCCACTGGCCCCGCTGTCCTCCGTGGGCTCCCCTCTGCCCTCAGGTGCAGCCGCAGGTCCGCTGTCCCCCGTGGGCTCCCCTCTGCCCTCAGGTGCCGCAAGTAACCCCGAGGGCATAGGGTTAATCTTGTGCGCCTGTCGCCCCGGCCTGACGTCACCGCTGCCGGCAGGAGCTTCTGATTGGCCAGCGGCTCCCCAGCATCTCGAGCGCTGATTGGCTCAGCAGCTCGAGTGCTGATTGGCCAGAAGCTCCTGCATGAAGAAGCATCTGGACAACGCCCTGCACCGCGGAGGAATCCATAGCCCGAGGCCGCCATTACCCTAAAAAGTAAGGATGTTTCCTTGCCGACTTGCCCATTAAAACCGCAATTCCGCCGCACAGCCGACTTGCGGCACACTTGCGGCAGGTCCCCATACAATGTACGGTACTGTATGGGACACTTGCGGCAAGGTGCGGTTACCGCACCTTTGCCGCACCTTGCCGCAAGTGTCCCATACAGTACCGTACATTGTATGGGGACCTGCCGCAAGTATGCCGCAAGTCGGCTGTGCGGCGGAATTGCGGTTTTAACGGTACTGTGCTGGGGGCTGCAGTGGCATACTGTATGGGGCTGGGACTTTTCATTTTTGTCATTTTTTTTTTTTAATATAAGTCATACCCCGAATATAAGACAGGGTGGGACTTTTGGGGGTAAAATTAATATAAGACACTGTCTTATATTCGGGGAAACACGGTACTTCTTGTTGTTCACCAATTAATGCTCTCTTGTCCACAACACTGCAGTATCAAAAGAGGAAGACAGCAAGACAGGCAGCAACATGGCATCAGAGAGCCCCTAACCTTGAAATAGAAGATCCTCAGATCCTGGTATTGTGACATAATATTAAGAATACTATTTATTCATTTATATTATGCTATTAATTCAACAGCACTTTACATACATCATCAACACTGTCCCCATTGGGGCTCACAATCTAAATATCCTATTAGTAGGTCTTTGGTCTGTGGGAGGAAAGCCACACAAACACAGAGAATATATAAACTCTTTGCAGATGTCATCCTTGTTGGCATTTGAACCCCAGACCCCAGTGCTACAAAGCTGCAACTGACCACAGAGCCACCGTGTACTATGCTAACCATTGAGCCTCCGTGCCGCCATAATAGTTATGCAAGACTATTTTGCTGGCAGAATTGTGTATTAACTCAGCACTCACTAAGCCTCCACACTCAACCCCAGCACTCACTGAGCCCCAGCACTCACTGAGTCCCAGCACTCACTGAGCCCCAGCACTCAATGAGCCCCAGCACTCACTGAGCCCCCACACTCAGCCCTCATACTCACTGAACCTCCACATGCAGCCCCAGCACTCACTGAGCTTCCAGCACTAACTGAGCCCCCACACTCACTGAGCTCCCACACTCACTTAGTAGTCACTCACTGAGCTCCCTCACTTACTGAGCCTCCACACTCACTGAGACCCCACACTCAGCCACAGCACTC